>CM056817.1:30941148-32266148 GCA_029852735.1 Persea americana | reverse complement strand
TCCATAATATCGGGAATGAGTTATGGAATGGTTTTAGACAACAGATTAAAAGCCAGAAAAAAGTGGTGAAAATTGGATTTAATGTTCAAAATTAGAAGTAGAAATCAATTTCTATTATTTAATATAATGGCCCAGTGTAGCTTATTGAATGCAGTCTCATTAAAAGGGTTTTTAGCGGCGGAAAACACAGACTGCCGCTAACAAGTGCATCAATAGCAAAGTATCAGTGTAATAAGGATGCATGAGCGGCGGATAATATATATATTAGCAGCAGTTATAAACCATCACTATTTCAATTTTGCTGCGACGCCATTTGTTCCGCCACAAATACCATTAGCTACATATCTTTCCACATTAAACACTCCGGCGAACATTTTCCTGCTGCAAAAACCTTTAGTAGCGGTTAAATCCGCCGCTAAATGTAATTTTTCTTGTAGTGATCACTAGTCTTCTTGCAACCTTTTGCAACTTTATGTATGCCACAAACTCCCATATCAAAGAGGCTTCTTCAACTCTGCATATCTTTAGGGATCCTCTTTGACCTTAGGCCCAGCTGCTAGAGAGGAATGGACCTCACCTGTTGATTGTATTATATATATGTGTGTGTATGAGAGAGAGAGAGAGAGAGAGAGAGAGAGAGAGAGAGAGAGAATTTCTAATTGGAATAAGTGTGTTATTGCACGCTGTAGGAGAGTCCTTGTACACATTTCACTCCTTTAGAGTGAGGATAAAGTCATTACTTCAATTCATAGGCCCAACTCACACCCCACGCTCATTACACGTCCTTAACTAGCCGGGCGACAATTGCATCTTCGTCCACTACACATGTCCTTAACAAGCTAGGCAACAGTCGTGTTTGGAGGGTCATTTGCCATTCATATGCCTACTACTTGCGACTTCCCACCCGAATGGTATTTTCACAATCCACTTTCGAGGATACCTCACCTGGATCAGGAGATTGAAGGTTTCGACAGGTCCTTCTGCAACATAAATATATTATCTTCAATCAATTGGCATTTTGGTTGTTGGGGATAGGGTTGGTATCAATGCTCCATAAAAGATGGATTCAAGGGCTGCCAGTTCTAGCCCCTTATCTTTATTGGCTTATACCTACTATACTAAACTAAACATACCTTTTACAATAAAATAATTTATTATCAATGATGTTGAACATTTACAGTAGGATTTAATTATTCAATCAGTAGTCTACTACCATTGTAGATCACATTTTATCCTTATCTCAAGGAGGTCAAGATATACCTTGAGGGGGTCTTAAACCTTCGGAAATGTGTACTGTCCATTTGTTTGCTGGAATTCTGAGAAGTTGTGTCTAGAGGAGGATTTGTACTGATTCCAAATGCTGTTAGTATCCTTTGGGCATTTTGGAAGCGGCTAGATTTTTGAGAACTCATGAACCGTACAGGGATATCTAAATTTTAGGAAACAACCATTCACATGTCTTTCAAAGCCTTCAAATAACAAGACATCCATTCAAGAATCTTGCAAACAAACGCCCCCTAAGGAGCCTGTACTAATCTATCCACCTCAGTTCCACAGGTCCTCATCGGACTGGGGCTTACCATTCCTGGTGTGAGGCATGTTTAAGGAGTACATCCTAGTTAAGGTGTATGTTCCACCCTCCCCATCAATGGGCATGCATCTCATGGTTTTTCTTTTTTCTTTTTTTCTTAAAGTAAAAGAGAGGTAATAAAAATTTTAATTTAGATCTAATGTAACGAAATTCAACTAAAGTCGAGAACCACCAGATAGCTCAGTGGTAAAGGGCATCCAAGTTAACCTTAAAGTGCCAGGGGCTGATCGCATCCCAGCTAACCTTAAAGTTCCAGGGGCTGATCCCTAGCACCAGCAGCCGGCATTCCAATATGCATCACTGAAGCACAGCACCCAGGAATAATCCCCAAGCCTAAATTAGGCTAGTTTTCGACTAGGATAGTTTACCATTTCTCGTGTGGGGTTCCGTGAATTATGTCGGCATGCCAGTTGCTAACAGGTTTGTTGTCTGATTAACAAAACTTCACCGTATGGGAATTTATGAAATGAATGAATGAATGAAATTAGGTGAGCAGTTAATAGATTTGGAGAATTTGATAGAAAAAATCATATAAGAATAGCAATTCTAAAACTATTTTTCCTCGACAAAAAACTATTTCCGAGGAGAGAGCTTACTCTTAACAGTATTTCTCCTCATCAAAAACTAATTCCTAGGAGAGAACTATTCCACTACCTAGTACATAAGAGTTGACAAGAATTCCATTCCACTACCAAATACAAAATTCAGAGAAACAAGGGTTTTCCCTGCAACCAGTTTGAATTTATGCCAAGCCAGCTTCTTCCCATGAAATGTTTCTCAACCAGATGGACCCTTAAAATGTCGCTCAAAACAATAATAGGCTTTCCCACCATAGCTAATGCATCAACAAATTCTGTGAATTCCCTGATTATTTTATTTTTATCCAACGATGGGTTCCCTGATTTGGTAAAATTGGGAATTTAACTATAGGCCTTCCAATGGGGATGACATTGACAACTCCAGTTGGAAAAAGAAAAAAAAAAACTCCCAATCCTTGAATCAAACAGTAAGCATCAGATGTACTTTGAAGGCTGATTTAAAGGAGAAACTCCGACCAGAAAGGGTATAACTATGCAAGCAGGCCTTTATAACATTGATCTCTGCTCCCAGGGATCAGCACTTTAAACCTGAAACATCACACAGCATTCTCTGGAATTGGTTTCCAGAGAATGTTTGCAAGCTCAACCACTGAAGAGGTGATGCAACCAATTTTCAGTTGCCGACAGCATTTGCATTTAAATAAACCAATTGCATTCCCTCATTCAGGGGCCTAATTACTTACATCGAATACCACATTGAATCCTCGGTCCCACAGCAATGGTTACAAAACGTATTTCGTAAACACATACACAGAAAAGTATTATTGTAGACCTCTTATTTATTTATTTTTTCAAAGAGCTACAAATATTGAATGCATTTATATATTGAAACATAGTGCAAAAGGATTCATACATACAAGCAGCAGCGTTTCAGGACGATCACAAGAAGATTCATGGCTAGGAGATATTGACAAAGCAACATCAAAATGTCCATATAATTGTGATCTACCCAACAGATCCCTCAAGCTTAATGCTCATGAGCTCATTCGCTTCAGCTGCAAACTCTAGTGGGAGCTCGTTGAAGACCTCCCGACAGAACCCACCAATCATAGCTGCAACAGCCTTTTCATGGTCAATACCCCTTTGCTCAAAATAGAATAGCTGATCTTCACCAATTTTAGAGGTGCTGGCTTCATGTTCAACACGGGCTGTCGGGTTCTTCACCTGTTCAGTTAGAGATCAACTAGTTTAGCATAACATTTTACTGGGATTGGTAGCAAGTACTAAGATATAGATTTACAGCAGCATGATATAGAACAGACAGTAGAGACCTACTCATGCAATGTCTCTTTATCATATGATATGTCAACAAGAGGTGGTGGGCATCAGTTGAGGTTACTTATGTGGCACCAGCTTAGGGGTCAAGAAGAATTTTAAGGAAAAATTTGAGCATTTGACACAACAATACCAACTGTGTGCTACTTTTCCCTTGTTTGTTTATTTATTTATTTAAATCTAATGGAATGAATGCATTCCATCATTAATGGACAGAATAGTTCAGACAAGCAGCAAATAGGATGGCAATAAGCTGTTCATTCTGCAGTTTCCATGGATGATACGGTGTGCTTTGGTAAACATGACAAACAGTTCCACCCCACAATTTTAAGATGCATCGACTGGTGTGGCAATCCACGTCTGACTTAAACAGGCACTTAAATGAAATGCCTTTGCTTCTTGAGTGGTGACATTTGGCACTTGAATGAAATAACTTTGTTCCTTCAGTGGTGAGAAATTTTATTAGGGTCAAATGATGGAGGGTACCAAGAGAGAGAGGTTCCTTGAGTGGTAAAAAATTATATTATGGTCAAGTAAGGTACCAAAGAGAGGGGGGTTCATTGAGCAGTGAAAATTTTTATTATGGTCAAATAATAGAAGGTACTGAGAGAGAGAAAAAAAAATCATCTGAAGTTTATGGACCCATTGTGAAGCAGAAATATCATTTGCAACTCTCAAAGATTGTTGCTGCTACCACTTTTGCTAGTGTGTTTGCTTCCTCGTTTAACTCTCTTGGCACAAGTCTATGTGCATATTGGCACATGTCCATCCGCAGTCTAGTCATATCTTGTCATGGATTAGCAGATGGCCCTATACTGAAAATGATTTAATTATCATAATTCATGGAAATCTCATTAGAGGCCCAGTAATGAATGGCTATACATATTTCATATATAGTCATTGAACTTTGAAGCCCATAAGCAGATGGTTACTATCATCAGATCGTGTCACGAAAAAACAAAAAAACAAGAAAAAAAACCTAAAAAAAAAAAAAAAAACCACACACACACAAGATTGTGGTGTTGGGGATGGAAAAAGAAGAAGAACAATTAGGATAGAAATGCAAAGCCAAATACACAATATACCTTTTTTATTATGAGTTTGAACAGTTACCAAAATAACTTTCTCAAATGAATCAATCTTAGATATTAATAAATGTTTTAGAAGTTACATAGTGAGGAATTTCAGGAGATTCAAATGAAGGATGGATTTTAGGAAGAAACGTGTAAAAGTTACACACACAAAGACACAGGTGTGGGGAAGATGGTATGAGAGGATATGTCATGCCCTAGTTAACTTTCTATTTTATACAATAGATAAAGAAAATCTCAATATATGAATTATGTTGTCTAATAAAATAGCATTTAAAGTGTGTAAAGTGAAAATAACGTTGCAAAAAAAAAACAATGAATAGTCTCTTTCCATCAGTAATGTAATCACAAATTTACCGAGAGTAAGGTACATATAGTCTTACCCAGAGGGGCATGTGCCGCTCTCTCATCACTTTACTTATTCCCCTTGTTTAAGAGTATAATAATATCGATGTCGCACTTCAATTGAATACCCACCAGCAGACATGGTGTGGCAAACCACAGCATTCACCAATTTGATGCCAAGTCTGTCCGGTTCTAAAACATTGATTACCAGAAGGGCTTGCCCGGAATCGGAATCAATTAGAAAACAATGTTGTATCACTTGATTTGTCATGTTATTTTCTACTCATCTGATATCTTGGGGTTGGTGGTGGGAAGAGGAAGAAGAGAGAGGAAGGGAGGGGTGGGCTGGGGTTCACATGATCTCATAATCAGTATAAACCTTTTATTGCAACATTGGATAAGTTGTTATTTCTACAGAGTGATGTGATTTATCAGAATATGGTGCAGCTAGCCGCCCTCTTCTAATCATTGCTTCACACTGTGGGATTCTCAGCATGAAGTACAGGGGATAGCCCCTTTCAGATTTGATTAGTCCTGGTTACAAGTGAAAGAATATGCAGACTCATAAAGGAAGCAGCTTGGGTAGGGGAAGAGTAGCCAAAGACTATTCTCCAAGCCGAAGCTTAGGGATCGAAGATCCAAACAGTCTTGGTTTCACACAAAAGACAATAACCGAGAGAAAACTCAATAGAATTTTATTTATCAATCAATTGGTCCTTAAGGAGGGATTATAATCCTTTATATAGAGTTTAGAGTCCTAATCCTAATCTGGAAACACTCTGAACAAATTCTACTTCTAAATCAAATAAAATCCGCTTACTAAATAATCTCTGAAATTTTAGTTATGGAGCGCACACAGCACACTGTGACCGCACAAAATGCATGTGCAGTGGTTGAAACCAACACATCCTGGGATCGTGCAGATGTGTGGTGTGGTTGTGCGCATAGTGCAGGAGAATATTTTCCTTTTAGCTATTACTAAAAATAGGCTAGAATAATTCTGAGAAACGATCTGGAAATCAGGGACATTCTGGAATCTTCTTTTTAATGGGCCTTCTGCTGAAAATTTTTGGCCTGTGGGTGGGGCCAGTTGGCTGGCCAACCATGGGTCTGGCCTGCATCAATACATAAATAGTGCAATAGAAAGTAAGTCAGGTTGAAGGTCGGCAGAATTTAAGTGTTTAAAAGCAAAAGGAATAAGGAAAAAAAAAAGAGATGAAAGAATTGGGTGGATTTCTTCTATCTAGACAGTGGCCACATTGATGGGTAGACACGTCGAAAAGTAAATTGTAAAAAAAAAAAAAAAAGTAAATTGTAAATTGGGTGGATTGCTTCTATCTAGATACTGGCCACGTTTGTATCCTCATGCTTGTCAGCTATCACTTCAAAGCTGACCTCAAATCACTGTCTGATCCTTCTGGACTCAAATAGTGAAAGATAGGGTCCGGCTTTCAGGTTTGATCTTAGTTGGCTTGAAGATGATATTTCCTAGCGATTATTCAAGCTTGGTGGAGGAATATCAGGGTGAAGGGGGCCGAGCTCTCAATTGGCAATGCAGTTGAAGCTCTTAAAATTGAAAATTAAAGAATGGGCAAGACAGCAGCAACAGCAGCACTCATGCACTAATGAGAAGGGCAAAACCATGATTACACATGAGATATGCGCGCTTGATAGATAGGAAGAGCAAGGTCAGCTTCTTTTAGATGACAAGTAACAGAGATAGCGTCTCAAGTAACAATTGCAAAAGAAAATCAGGGAAGAGGAGATGAAGTGGAAGCACAAGTTGCAGTGAAAATACAAAATTTTTTAAAGGCTTCCGCTAGGAACCACCCAAATAGAATCTCGATTTTTGCACTACCCAAATTGAAATAGGGAGGAGGTCATAGAGCATGTCTCGGATTTCTTCAAGAACATTATATTCAAGGGAAATTTGGAATTGCCCAGGCTTAAATAATTTGGAATTCAATACTATTGGGCCCACAATGCAGATTGGTTGGAGCGGAAATTTGAACAAGAAAAGGTCAAGCATGGGATATCCGATTTGGTAGGTGGAAGAGAGCTAGGTACAGATGCATTTTCATGGGACTTTTTTTCCTAGCAACTTTGGGAGGAGATGACCATTTCATGCTGACTGTTAGACCACTCAAGTCCTTTGGTCATCAGTTCTTCAATGGTTTGGATGCAACTGGGTTATCCCTTCTAGCCTTTACCCGTTGTTTGAAGCATGGAGATTAGGGGTGCACAAAAAATCCGTCGATCCGTAAATCCGATCCGATCAGCAGATTTTGATCCGATCTGAAGGGAAATGGACCGGTGGCGGATTGGAAATTTTGTAATCCGTCAGCAACGAATCGGTGGCGGATTTCACCCTTAATCCGCAGATTCAATCCAATCCGATCCATTATCATTAAATATAAATAAAAAAATAAAAAATATATAAGGGTAAAAATATAAAATAAGAAAAAAAATGTATGGGGTCAAAATTTCTGGATTTTAGTATTAGTATTTATGTTGTCATCTGCTGCAAATTTACTGCAATCAGATGGAATTCTTTTTCTATTATGTTGATATGCAGTGTACAAGAATTCATGGGTTTTTTTTTTTTTTTTTCCATGTGATGTACAGGGAAGGATTAAACGGATTAATCCGATCCGATCCTGTCCTCCACGGATCGGATCGGATCAAATTTTAATAGCAATGGATTGGTGATGGATTCCAAATCCATCAATCCGTAGGTAACGGATTGGTGACGGATTTGGCCCAATCCACACCAATCTGATCCGTGTACACCCCTGGAGATCGATAGTGGGATCGTCTAAGGGAGCCATGTGGAAGTTATCTGTTCTTATTGTCATCGGGTTATTTGGAAAGAAATAAATAGGAGCTTCTTTGAGAGATCTTTTATGGTGGAAGCTTTGGTGGATAAGTTTAGATTCTATATAGCTTCTTGGGCATCCATCCTACCTAATTTAGAGACATCTCTTTGGCCACCATAATGAGGAGTCAACATGTGGTGGCTTCCTTCCTCAGCTTGGACATTCATCAGCTTATTGGGAAGGTGACTCTTTTTGTGCTATCTGATGGGCTTTGACCGATGGCAAGGCTCCGTGGAGATTCGCTGATGTAGTGGAAGAGGTAGTTGGCTTAGCCCAATGTATTGGTGCTTCCTTCATCCATGTTAAAAGGAATGCAAACTAGGACCTAAACAAGCTTGCGAGGAGGGTGTTGGGCATCCTAGTTTGGCATTAGCATACTTTAGTTTTTCTTTTCTTGAGTCTGCTTGGACTCCTTGGGCAGTATTTTCCTATTTTCTTTTTTACTTGGTTTTGTTGATAACTTGATAGCTATCCAGTATTTTTCTCTTATCTCCGTCTGTCTATCATTACTAAAATAAGCTTTTCTCCCCTACATGACTCCCACATTAGTTTTATGCAGGATTTTGAATCCCCATTCCCAACCATGGATGAAAATAGCGCCCGCTACGTAGCGTAGCGGCCGCTATATCGGCCATAGCGGCAGCCACCGCTACGCTACGGCCGATTTATCGGCCGTCGCACCCGTAGCGGCCGCTACGGCTGCTACAAGCCCGCTACGGGCCACTACAAGGCCACTACGGGGTGAGAAAAATTCCTACTTTTCAATTTTTTTTAAAATGCATAATAAGACTTATTTCTTTTCTTCTTCTCTTCAAATAACATTTCTACACAACTCTTCTACCCTTTTATGTTTAAAAGAACACCAAAAGCACATGATCTCGCCAAATTACAGTCGATAGAGAGAGTTCTTCTCTAAGTACATCCTATTAGACACCCCCTTTGGTAGATGTATTTTTTTCTCTAGGTACTCTTAAGTCTTGACTTCATGACATAGTTTTTTCTTTTCTGAGTCTTTCATTAGTTTCTAAGTTAGCATAACTAAGCAACATGAACACATGTGAAAAAAATGATCATTACTATTATTTTCTATTTAAACAGCGATACAGGACCTCAGATAGTGAGGGGACCGCTACGCCCCCTTACCTTAGTTACTTTTGCAAAAAAAATACATTTTCTCTCATTTTCCAATATTCTAGATTTTCTAGAATTTTTTCATATTTTTTTGACGATTTTTCCAAATCGCACCGCTACGCCGCTACGTAGCGTTTTGGCGGCAGGTCGCTACGCCCGCCGCTACCGCTATTTTCATCCATGTTCCCAACTGAATGGGGGAGGTTCAAATTTCAGTATAAGCTCTGTGTGGGAGTCCCATGAGGGGAAAAACTCCAATAAAACTATAAGTTACCAATCATTCAAAAAAAAAGAAAAAAAAAAACACCTATAAGTTACCATTAACAAAAAGTTGAAATAAGGTCACATAAACACCAAATCCTCTCTTAGTATATTGTTGATGAGAAGGTAACGACACCCAATGCGGTATTGCTTGGACTTTGGAAACAATGGATGATCTAACGAAACAATAACTGATTTCTTTCAGTTACTATATCTAAAGGAAATGGCAAGGAGATTTTAGTTGGCTAAGTTATTCTTACTCCTGATTCATAAAGAAAGCTGATTGGTGCAATAAGGGATTTACTTTGGAAACAAGGACAATCATATTTGAATAAAGTGGAGATGGAGCCCTAGAACTAGAGGTTTTTCCTATACTCCTACCAATTATGGGAGGATATAAAAGAGAAAATATTATGCCTTTCTTGAAGTATTTCCATTATCAAGGAAAATCTTTCCAGTCACATGGGAGCTTCATTTATTTAACCATTAGATATTACCAGCCAGTATGTTTCTTATGTAGTGTCTATAAAATCCTAACAAAGATTTATGTAGCCAGAAAAAAAAAAAAAAGAAAAAAACAAAACAAAATCCTAACAAAGATTTTGGCCATGTCTCTACATCAAAGCTTTACGCAGATATATACCCTCTCAGCGTGCCTAATTTTATGGCCATCAAGTTCTAGATGGGGTTCTTGTTACTAATAAGTGCCTCAATTCTAGATAAATGTTCTATATCCTACTAAACTAGATCTGTAGAAGGATACTGACAGCGTAGATTGGAGCCTTTTCACGATCTAAGAACAATGGGGATGCTGGTCTGGGCTCAATGAAATAGACAGAGGTGGACTAGCATCAGCAGAAAATTCAATTATTATAAATAGCTCTCCGGAATCCTGAGGCTTCTTTGGGGCAACTTGAAGATTGAACCAAGAAAACCATTGATTTCCCTTATTATTTATTTATTTATTTTTGAAAGGTAACAATTTCCCATCTTTTTTTTTTTATAACAGAGGGTGTCACGGCCCTTTGGGCTGGACCAATCCCTACGGGCCAATTTCCCATCTTATTAGAGATAATTAAAGAAGCACTAAGCCAAATGTTAAACAAGTTTAACCTGGTTGGTTCGTTTAAAAGTTTCTTAGTCAACAGAGATGACTTAAAAGTTCTACCATCATCATCGAAGCCTCATCCCATCTATCGGGGTTCCCTAATGAGTTGTACTTTTCTCACTAACCTATCGAAAACCATGGTCGTGTGTCCTTCCTCATAATTTCATGTAATGAGTTTGTTGGTTTGCCCCTTCTAGTTTCTTGAACTTGGAAGTTGCGACCCTTCAATACATATAGGGACTCTTTCTGAACTTCTACATATGTGAAATTCTTTGATCCATCATCACTTCTGTTTGGAAGTTCCTCATTTTGCAATTATGCAATGATGCCTAAATTTTCTACAATGCTTCTCACATCTAGAATATTAAGAATTTACTGTGATGTTGAATTTGAAAATCAATTTCTAAGTGAAATTATTGAAGTGAGGGTGCCTGCTAAGCAGCTGCATGTCTCAGGTTCAGCTTTTAGACACAAGAGGGTGATCTCCCTGCTATTTGTTCGAGCTTTGCACTATCTATAGGACAGGCATCAATCTATAGGGTCCAGTTGTGGAAATAATGGGATAAAAAATCACTACTTGGAAAAGTAGGTATTTGTGGTCAAATAAATCTAATTAAGGTAGCACTTTTCTAAACACAAGTTTAATTGTGCATTAGGGATCTTTATATGATGCTAAAAAATAAATGAAAATGAGTTGACATCAGAAGTCATATAGATTCTATGTATTTAGTTTATTTATTTGTTTCAGTACTTTGGACATGTAACATCACCAGTCAAGTGCAATCAACAAGACTACAAGAGTACATACAGTTAGTTGCTTTGTTTCAACCTTTACAAGGACTAACCCTTTTCTCACTGTATCTACTCCATTATACTAATAATACACCATTTTATAACTAATAAGTAACAGGCTGAAAGGGAAAGAGGAGAAGAATGACTACTAAAATGTAGATCCAATCATTTTACAGTGCATTAATTGTTGGATTAAATTTACGTTAAAATGTGGAGTAAAGGTTCAAATGAAAGATCATTTCAAAAGGTACAAATGAAAAATCAATTGGAGACATTATCCACCAAAATGAAACTACAATTAGACAAAAATGGAATATGGATGCCATAAGGTGCAACATGTTACCATAGGACACGAGTTCTACTGTCTAAACACATGTAATTACACTTAATCACTTTTCATATTTTCATATTGGTTGCAAAATAGATCTAACAGCAACAAGGCTTTTAGCTTCAATCTCTTCATAATGCTAGCACAAGAGGACACTTAGGGCCTGTTTTGCATAGATTACATAGAATTTCATGGTCAAATGAGCTCCGCCAAAGGATTATTAAGGAGGTGAGGAGTTAAAGGATATAAGGTGAGGGGTGAAGGATATAAGGTGGTGATGTAATGGGACTTCAACTTTCCCAGGATTTGAATTACTAGGGTAAAACGGGGGGATTCATTTCCCATCTTCCCTTTATTGAATTTTCATTAAAGGGGAGGTTGCAAAACTGTCATTTTTAGATATTCACCTTTGATTATTCATTTTTAACCACTTGTAGAAACATAGTCTTAAAATTCCTAGGAATTCAACTACATGAAATAAACAAGGCCTCAATGCACATTGATATGCATTCGATTTGCTTACAACCATCAGTTTGGTCGAGAACCATCTTATTTGAAGTCCGGTTATCCACACTAAGGATCATATGGTTAAGAAATCACACATGCATCATATAAAGCATGAATTCCACCAGAGAGCTTCATCACTTGCAATAAAAACACACATAACCAATCAACATACCTGAATATAAGGATATGTATTGGCTGCTGCATTGTCCCCAATAAGCATCGAATCACATTGCGAGAAATTCCTCGAATTCTCCGCCCCAGGCATCACCTGCACGAGCCCTCTGTAGCAATTCCTTGAGCGCCCTGCCGAAATCCCCTTTGACACAATCCTACTCCTGGAATTCTTCCCCACGTGTATCATCTTCGTCCCCGTATCCGCCTGCTGATAATTCTTCGTCAGCGCCACCGAATGGAACTCCCCCACGGTATCATCCCCCTTCAAAACCACGCTTGGGTACTTCCAAGTGATGGCAGAACCCGTCTCCAGCTGCGTCCATGATATCTTCGACCGCGCCCCATCGCACAACCCCCTCTTCGTCACAAAATTATAGATCCCCCCCTTCCCTTCCTCGTCCCCGGCGTACCAATTCTGCACCGTCGAGTAATTAATCGCCGCGTCCTCCGCGCAATACAATTCGACCACCGCGGCATGGAGCTGGTTCTTGTCATACATCGGCGCCGTGCACCCCTCCAAATACCTCACAAAGCCGCGCTCCTCAGCGACAATTAGGGTTCGCTCAAACTGCCCCGTCTCAACCGCGTTAATCCTGAAGTAAGTCGATATATCCATGGGACAAGTCGTGTCCTTGGGGATGTAGCAGAAGGACCCATCACTGAAAACCGCCGAATTGAGCGCCGCGTAGTAGTTATCCCCAGGAGGGACGACCCGGCCGAGATAGCGGCGGACGAGATCTGGGTACTCCTGAATTGCCTCCGATATGGAGCAAAATATGACGCCCGCGGCTGCAAGAGTCTCGCGGTGGGTGGTGGCGATGGAGACGGAGTCGAAGACGGTGTCGACCGCGACGTTGGCTAGGCGGCGCTGCTCGTTGAGGGGGACGCGGAGGCGCTCGAAGTACTTGAGGAGCTCGGGGTCGGCATCGTCGAGGCTGTCGAGCTTGGGCTTCTGCTTGGGGGCGGAGTAGTAGGAGATGGATTGGAAGTCGATGGGAGGGTGGAGATTGTCGGACCAGGTGGGTGGGGTCATGGAGAGGAAACGGCGGTAGGCGTCGAGGCGGAAGCGGAGCATCCAATCGGGTTCCTCTTTGATTTTGGAGATGGATTTGATGGTGGATTCGGAAAGGCCTTTGGGGATGGTGAAGGAGTCGATGTCGGCCCTCCGCCCGTACTTGTACTCGCGTTGGAGAAGCTTCTGGATTGGATCTGAGGAGGTTTTTGATGATGATGACGGTAGTGGTGGTGGCGGTGTTAGGGTTTTGGAGGAGGAGGAGGAATCGGAGTCGGCTCGAATTGAGAAGAGGGGTTTTGGGGATAGAGGGGTTTTGATGGGGATTAGGGTTTTGGGGAGGAAAGAGGTTTTGGTGTTGGAGGAGGAGGAGGAGGGGGTTTGGTGAGAGATGGAGAAGACTCCATGAGAGAGGAGAGTTGCCGCCATTGATGAATTGAATTGAATTGGAATCGGAATGGAAACGGATGGAAGGTGTTTGAGAGAATGTCTTTGAGAAGACAAACGAGGAGTTACTTGTGCGGTGCGTGGCCGCCTCGCGACCTGGATAGAGAGGGGACACGTGGTTCACGAGTGGGGCCCATGGAGAAATGTTGTGGTCGTGGTTGGCTACTTGGCTTTGGCCGCTTAGTGAGTCCACATGCCAAGTGGAACTCAGTGTGTGGCCCGAATCTCTCAATTGGAAGAACCCGACCGACTTATATGCCCGTGCTTTTGCTTAGGAAAAATGCCATGGAGAGCGTATAGGGCCTGACTGGAAGCCCGGTTTTTTAAAATGAGAAGTTGAAATAACATTTGAGTGCCTGAGTGAGAACGAGTGAAAGACATTTGAGGGTCATAGATGTCAATCCAATTCAAATCGAGCTCCCAGTCAGGCCTCTGTTCGGTCTCCATAGCATTTCTCTTTACTTAGGCCCAAAACTAAAGTAAAACGTTTTAGATTTAAACGCTATAATATCTAACTTTAAATTTTGATATAAAATAATTTAAAAAGGAAAATATTCAAGTGAGAAAACTAGTTCTCACTTGTTATACGAGAGCTTTTTTACGGAGTCCAACTAGCAATTCATCCAAACCTAGCAATCAAGTCGAAAAAAGATTTTAAAACCCAAAGTAGTTTTTCTAAGAAAGTGCTAAGTATTTGCGTCAATTCAAGTAAAAAGATTTTAAATAAGGCAACTCCACTACCTATTGAGGTAGAAAAATAATGGAGAAATAAATAAATATAATATTGTCTTGATAAGTTAAAGTAAATTTGTGGTAATGATCATTGTAGCTCAAACATCCACTCTATAATATTTAATTTTCAATAAATTAGAAAGCATCAACCCACACTCAAATCATATAGAATGAAAATGAATTACCCATTTCCTAAAACATCCATACAAAGAACCAAATATAATTTAGAAAAAAGAGGGTTTAAAAAAAAAAAAAAACATCTTGATGTGGCCAGTGCATCAAACAAAAGACTTTAGCTAAACTCGCACCAAACAAGGAATCCGTATAGAAAAACCAACTCTCTTTTTACCCTTTTTTTGGGTGATCGCTATCTACCTTCATTTTTTGTGTTGCAGCGGCCATCGCTATAACAAGTGAGGGTCGCCGTTAGGGCAGTCAAAGGACCGGGCTAAATCCTGATCTAGCCAAATGCGCTATCTAGGCCCTTACCATACCCTCGATGGTCAGAGCAGGACTCGGGAACTCAAAATACGAAAACTGTTTTTTTTAACATTGATACCAAAATCTGAGTTTGATCGAGCCTTATCTTGTCCAACCTCAATTGCTAATGAACCATTAAAAAAATATTGGGAGAATATAAGCCGTCTCTAAAAACTTTCTTTTATTTGATAAAGTCACACATGCTTTGGTGACTTGGGTTCCAGACTTTCATATGAATTTCCACGTATGAAATCATTCCAGCAGTGTCTTATCTTTAAGGTTTTTAAACCATTTATACTCACATACCTTTTATCAATTGGCATTATGTTTAATTAAACATTGATTTGACTATTATGCATTCTTGGGTGTCATAAAAATAAATGCACTTAAAAAATACTATTAGTTCAGACTTTTAAAAATTGAGAGTTATAATTATCTAATTAAAAAGATATTTGGAACACCTCATATTCTTAAAGTTTCATGCACATATAAACTGCCTCTATGAATTGGTTGACATCCCAAGCAACTCTATAGATGGAAAAGTGTATCATTATTAATAGGAAGGGGTACACCCCTTTTTCACTAACAAGGATTTATAAAAATAATATAAAAGGCCTAAATAAGAAGCAATAAAACTAAAAGAAGGGATTAGAAGAAACCATGCAACACTTATGATTATGTATTAAGTACAATAAATAACTTAAATAATTAAATATAGATGAAATGAGCCAAGTATGTATGTATGTATGTATAAATTTTTAGGACATTTTGTAATTGGTAGGTGGGTATGAAATTGCCTTCATATCCCCTTATTACTATTAAGTGATTATGATAAGGGCATTTTAGTGTATATTTACATATATATATATATATAATAAATAAAAGTAGGAGGGCCAGGGCCAGGGCTGGGCTAGCACTTTCCAAGCTAGCCTTCAAGTCTTAGGGCTTGCAAAAAATTGTTCAAACTCGGCCCTAGGGCTTTTCGTTAAAAACGAAAGCTCTCATTTTAAGGGTTTTTTTTTTTTTTGCGGGGCCCCCTTGTCTTGGGGCCAAATTGACAGGCTTCGCCGTTGACCCTGAGCAGGTATAAACTTATCTCCTTTCTTCTTCCTCCTTCCTCTCTTTCCCAAACCCAATCTAATAATGAAGAAGTCCATGCATGTTCATTGCGTGTTCAGTTCATTCTCTCATGGGTCATCAAATATGCATTGAGTGGTGAAGGGTCTTTTGACACTATAAAGATGGTGTGCATTCAATTGGCAAATTCAATTCATTGGTGGTTAGGATGGTTTGAGTAGTGCAATCTTTAATCAGTTGCCAAACAAAGGAGAAATCATGAGGTCAGTCCACTTAGGGTATGTTTATAGAGATTTTCATAGAAAGAAGACAGGTGAAGCTCTTAGTGGAGGGTGAGAAAGGAAGGGTCAGAAATGCACAATCACTCGGATATTGCTCCAAGCTCGTGATCATGTGACCATTTGATAATTGGCTTGCCATTGGATGGTTAAGCATAGATTAATTCACCCCACATTAAATTCAACGGCTACACCCATTAAAATTTTGTGGCTAATGTAAACTTTGGTGCATGGCTGATTGTTGGAGTGGAGTGGTTTTTGTTGAGTGATTCAGATGACATTCACATGTGCTACATGGCCCTGCGGTTATTTTATCGAGTGATGAAGGGTCTTCTCCATCATTGGATTAGGTTTGGGGAGGAGAGGAAGAATGAAGAAAATGAGTTTATGCCTATTTAAGGTCGACGGTAACCCTCACTTGTTATAGAGAGAGTCGTCGTCAACCCTGAACACAGAAAATAAAGGTCGATATCGACCACCCAAAAAACAATGGTAAAAAAGAAAGTTAATTTTTCTATATGGATTCCCTATTTTGTATGAGTTTGGCTAAAGTTTCCTATTTGATGCACTTGCCACATAAAGTTTTTTTTTTTTTTTTTTGTAAAATCCTTTAGAAATTTTTTTTAACAAAAATAATAAAAGCATCATTTACTGCCTTTTGTTGTTCCAAATGGCATCCATGTAACCCTGAGATAACCAAACAAATAATAATGATAATAATACACCAAAAACATCAAAAATAACAACAAATTATGTAATAAGAAACTAAAAATACTAATATTACAATTAATAATAAAAACAAACAGAAATAGAGAATAAGTAAATAGAATTGAGATTGGCATTTACCTATGTTTATAAGAGCATGCATCACCAAAATCATCATCAACAACAACAAAATCCATCATAAGAAAAATAGAAAATGGTAATAGTGCAATCTAAGATAAAAAAAAAACGAAAACTAAAAATACAAAATGAAACCAATATCATGATGTCTTACATGATTTTGTGCAATTTTATGCACTGCATGATCATTTAGAAAAACGCCTAATTTGAGGAGACATAGTAAGTGACTCCACCAGTGAAAGAGGTGAAAGCACGGGTAGGGTTGAGAATTGAACTATTAAGATACCAATACAAGGTTGTAGCTTGGCCAAAAATATAAAAAAGTCTATTTAAATTTAGATTTTTTTTAAATATTATTGGTAAAAAATAAACATATAAATTTCAATACAAAGGACTAGCACAAGAACTCATGCTCTGTCCATACAATACAAGCCAAATATTCATGCAATTGGAAAATAATCATTGACTTGAGAGGCGACCTAAATAAATTGAACAACAGTAAATTGTTGCTTAAATGCAACTGTTGTAGGAATGGGCATCATCAGCCAAAGAAAGAAAAAAAAAAAAAAAAAGAACAATAAACATTGAAAGGTGCATTTCACAACCACCCCCAAAGAGTAAAAGTTCATATAATAAGCATTCACTAATAGATGGCTTGTGAGATGGTTTACATCAAATGAAGTGAAGTAATGGCAGAAACTCATTACCAGACATCCAGATCTTATATACATCGTTTGACTTAACTTGTTTTCTAGCCGCAAAGCGAAGTGTGTCCTTTTTGTGACGAAATCCTTCGGAGTCATGATTCTCATATCGGAGCCTGTTATTTTACCTTTGAGAAACTTCACCATGAATTTCAAGTCATTCTAATATTGTTTGACTAAATTCAGCTTCACGACATCCTTTTGTGACAATGAATTGTTCTTGAGACGAGAACCCTAAAGGCCATGATTCTCATATTAGAGCCCTTAAATGGTCTTGTTTTATTCCCAAGAAGGTTCACTTCAAATTTCGGATCATTCTAACATCGTTTGTCCCAATTTTAGCTTCTTCCGATTAAACAACACCTTGTGGCAAGATCTTCGTCTTTCCCTCAAACTTGGAAACTTTACTCCTCATTTTGTGCGTCATTTCGTTAACTTTACTACAGGGAAAAGATCCCATTAAATCTTCAAAATAATGCAAAGAAGAAAAATCAGGAAAAAAAGTATAAGATTAGATTTGTGTTTTTTGTCTCTTAACACAAATACAATAGAAAAAAAAAAAGACACTAGACTATTAGACAATTATGTGGACACGGAAGCAAGTCATGTATGTTGCCTCCTCTAACGTTTATCTGATGATAACTTGATGCTTGAATTCTTTAGCAAGGCTTTGAATCTCATAATAAGAATCACCGCAAAGAGGAGATCCTATATCTAATAAAAATCCAAATAGAATGCCTGAAAAGCCGCATCTAAGCAATGGAGAAAATGGGAAAGTAACCTTGTGAATCACCTTGCAAACTTGTAGGGATTCATGCAGAACTTTTTTAAAGAGAGAGATAGAGAGAGAGAGAGAGAGAACTTGTTGTAGTGATATAGGTATATATAATGCTTGAAATGGAGCCAAATACCTCCTTTTATAGGCTCTTGAATGGTACTTAAAAGGTCATGAAAGGAGGTGAAAAGCCAAGAGACACTATAGGGTGCCTTTGTGACAAGCTATTGAAGAGGAAATGGGGTTTTCCTCTTCCGCAGCAATACGCGTCCTACCAGCAACATAGGAATTACGGACCCATGGATATCACGGAAATATTGTGCAGATTTACATTTTCTCCCTCCAAATCTTCACTGCACCAGATGCATGTTTTTCGGCGCCACGTCTCCTCTATTTTTCGCTAAAATGGGCCTTGCACAAACAAACCCATAAAGATAAACATTTTCCACATGTAAATGCATTGAATGCATTAAGTCTCCTTCGCGGGATGAGTTATGCATTTAATGTCTTCTCTTATAACTCAACATGGTTCTCGACTGTCCTCAACATTAGGTTATGGAGTACCAAGTCCTCTCTCTCTCTCTCTCTCTCTAATCATTTTATACCTACAACTTTGAAGTTATCAGGCAAAGCATAAGCATTTGTTAGTTGAATTATATTTTGGGTGAATCCACAGTGCGACCATCAAATTAGTGGTTCTGTATCATGAGGTTATGGATTTGAGTTGCACATACCCAAGGCTAGAGGATACTTTTCTGTTTTTGGTCAAGCATTATATATTTTTGGCGCAGCCCCGAATCTTCGATCGAATAGACCAACCTCTCAGATGAGGATGATCGAATTCAACAAAGGAATTCCACACAGAAGAACACTCATAACCATGAAGGAGTAACTCACATTATTTAATTTGATTGAATAATGCATAACCATGACAATAAGGAGCTACTCTGTATATAGAGTAGTATTGTTCCTAAATAAGCAATAAAGGAAATATATAATCCTAATCAACATATAATTTAGAAAAGGAAACCTTCCTAGACCATTAATGTCACGACCCGGACCCGAGATTAGGATTACCATGGCTAAACCCCGAGTCGCGATCTCCATACTTACTCTCGTAAACCCCGCATTAACCGAAGTCAATATGAAATTCACAAGGGATATTATACATTCATACATGTCAAATGTACATTTTCACGGAAATTATATATACATTGACAATATACACATTTCATTTAATGTTTAAGTCAACCACTGCATATTCAAAATACAATGCAGGTGACTACTATTTACATTCAAAATGAATATACATGTATTTCTCAAAATATCTCCAAAACATTCTAATGTGATTGCCCTCCGATCTAAGTCCATTCATTCAATCCTCCTGGAGGAACCTGATTGGCCTCCTCCGCTGGCGGTGCGGGCATTATCGGGACGGGCAACTTGGCATGTAATGTCATTAATAGCATTGTGAACACGATAGTTCAACAATATATACACAATTCCATACTAATAATTTGTTTATCAATTCTAAATAATTCAAGTCAATAAAAATTTACATTCACTTATTCATTCATTTAGTTCTTCCCTAAAGGAAGCATTCAGTATCAGTGAGTGCACTTTATTAAGTGGCTTATCATTGTCTTCAGTGGCACAGGATGGAAGGGCGCACCATCCATGACCCAGCCTTAAGAAAGAACTCATTCAGTTTCCATATTATACACTTTATTAAGTGATTTTTCAAATGTGTGGGATTTACCAGTGTCTTGATTAGAGATCACCGGCATCACCACGGAGCTCCGGAACTCTCCATACCATCTACTGCAGTAGGATTGTTCATTATTCATTCATTTCATTTCATTAATTCCTTTCTTTTCATTAATTTGATTCATTATTCATTTCAGCTCAATAAGGAGCGTAATAAATACTATACAATGTTAGGCTCAGAAGAATAAGTCAATTCAAAACAATAAATCCAATTAAATTTCCTAAACCAAACATTTGGGTGAAACGTTCGTTATATAATGTATGTGTTATTCTTGATGATTTCACTTGTAGTGAAATTTACATTAGCATAACCTTAGCTAACACTCATAAAAGGTTAGGAAAATGCCACTAACACTAGCCTTAGCCAATAGGCTTCTACTCAGAGAAATCAGAAATTAAATATGAAATTTCCTCAAGTTCGGTCACCTTATCGGTCACCTGTCGGTCGACCGAAGCTATAGTGTCGGTTAACCGAACCCAGTTCAGTTACCCCTCGATTCCAATTCTAGAGAGCTCAGATGAGTTCGGTCAGGCAGTTTGGTCTCATGTCGGTCGACCGAAGCTACAGTGTCGGTTAACCGAATGCAATTCGGTTACCCTCTCAGAAACCAGATGAGCTCAGTCAAGCAGTTCAGTCGACTGTCAGTTGACCGAGTTGCAACTTCGGCTGACCGAACTCGGTTCTGTCAGCTTTCAAGAAGCTGGAATCTCCTGCAAAAATCCAACCCAGAAAGGGTTGGTCAGGTGTCTGTCAGCCGACAGCGCCCAAAAGTTCAGAAAAATTCTGAACTGGAATTTCTAGAATTGAACTCGTTGAGTTCAAACAAGTCTATTAACATCCTTAATCACTATAGTTGAGTATACTTGTCTTCTGTGAAGCGTAATTAGCAGAAACTCCTTTTTGCTAGCTTGATTTTGAGATGAAAATCCCCAAATTGAAACCCTCTTTAATCCTAAAATCAAATCAATCCACAAAACAAAACTCATATGAGTTCTTTGCAATAGAAAACACTCTAAACCATTCAAGAGGACTTGGAAGTTCTGTAACTGATCAAAATACTTACTTGTAGCTCTATAGAAAGGAACTTTGAGCTTTTTCTCAAGCTTCAACTCCAACAAACTTAAGAAGAAAATGGAGAAGATGAAGAAGATGAAGTATTATCTTCAATTCACTTGTTAAGATTCCAAACCACCCTTGATGGGAGAAATTGGAAGAAAGAAGAAGAAGAGAAAGGGCTGGATCTTGCTTGTGCTGGAACGGATTTGAGTTCATTCCAATCCCTTATTAACCCCATTGTGCACTTAAGCCACTCTCTTTTCCATTATTTACACATTGAGTCAAATGAAAGGTCATTTGAGCCAATTAACATCAAATGGAATCGGTCCTAGTACGGAAGTTAACGTACTCCTCGAGATACACGCGCGGGCATCAAGAGTTTCCATATTCAACGAAATTCACGAAAATTCGTATTTACGAAAAAGTCCTCGTACTCTTCACTCTAAGCCTAAAACCATTTCTATTCACTCAATAACATTCATTACCTTCTCATTAAGCTCAAATTGATCATTTGAGTCAATTACAACTCAATTTGGTCATCAACCAACATTAATTAAATTAAACATACTTAATTAGCATTAATCTCTATTAATTAGAGTTAATATTGATTAACTCGGGGCATGGTGTTACAATTAAGCAACCTACTAATATGGAAATAGGCAAATAAAGCAACACTACTAATTCTAGACAATCATTTGGACCTCATTAGGCAGGTCCATCAAGTTATACTAGTGGCCCTGGTCTTGGATTTGGATCAGGCTGCATTAACTCTCCTCGGCTTGAAAGAACTCGACTCCGGAGAGTTAATTGCTTGATAGCGTTTATAAAAATCGGAATTCATTCGCTAGAAACCTGTTACAGTGATCCACGTAGCATTGGAGAGATGACGATTCTTCCAACGGACATAGAACTTTTGAAAACCTCCTTGACGAGTAGAAACAAATTGATCATCAAGTACATCAACAATCTCATCAACAGGTGGAAGATTAGAGGGTAGAGCAATAGTCTCATCTTCAGTTTCTCCATCATTGTCATGACCGCGATAGAGCGTAAGATCCTCAACGTTGAAAGTAGAACTGACACCTGAATCAGATGGTAGAGCTAGCACATAAGCATTGGAATCATTGGAGCCAATCTTTTTTAGAGTCTTGTATGGACCAGTATTCTGTGGATGTAACTTTTTAGACGGGCCAGGAGGCATACGTTCTGGACGGATACGGACCATGACCATATCCCCTTTAGCAAATTCAATAAATCACCGATGCTTGTCGGCTTGCTGTTTGTAAGTAGCATTACTGGCAGATATATGCCGGCGGACTTCATTTTGCACTTGTTGCATATGTTGAAAGAAGCTTTCCACATTGGCATTAATTTCGTGCATCTACAGGCAAAGGTACAAGATCAACAGGTAGTCGTGGGCGAACTCCTGTCACGGCTTTAAATGGAGAAATACCAGTAGATCGATTGACCGAGTTATTGCATGCAAACTCAGCCATAGGCAACGCTTAATCCCAAGTTGTGATGTGATCACGAACAAGGCAGCGTAACAACTGTCCAAAACTTCTGTTTACCACTTCTGTTTGGCCATCAGTTTGCAAGTGATAAGCTGTAGAGAATTTGAGCTTGGCATTAGACAACATCCATAAAGTCTTCCAAAAATAACTCACGAACTTTTTGTCTCGATAAAAAACAATGGTCTTTGGAAGACCATGTAGACGTACAACTTCCTTGAAAAAGAGCTTGGCAACCTTGTATTCATCACTAGTTGAAGTACATGGAATAAAATGTGCCATCTTTGAGAAGCAGTCAACAACAACAAAAATATAATCAACTTTTCGTTTAGTCTTTGGTAAACCAAGCACAAAATCTATGCTAATATCTTCCCACGGAGAATGAGGAACAGGCAAGGACAGATAAAGACTAGTGTTTTTTTTTTGTTACCCTTGGCTATCTGGCATGTCCTACATCTCTCGCAAACGCGAATAATAGCAGTCTTCATTCAGGGCCAATAATATATATACATATATCGCTTACAAGAGCAAGAGTTTTGTCGCGTCCCAAATGGCCACTATATCCTCCAAAATGCAACTCGCGGACAACATACTCACGAATGGATGTGGCAGGAAGGCAGAGTTGTGTACCTAATGAGGATGCTTACCAAGATCACTATTGCTGAGTTCTGTATAGATAGTGCCAAAGTCTTGGTCATCCGCATAATCTAGCTTGAGTTGTTCAAAAACTGGTACACTAACAAACATAGTGGTTAACAAATGCTTTCGTCGGCTGAGTGCATCAGCTATCAAGTTATCTTTACCTGCTGTATGACGAATGCTGAAACTAAACTCTTGTGAATGTAGATGTCTTAAAGCATCATTATCGGAATAAAGAATAAACTCTTTTCCAATCTAGTAATGCCTCCAATGACGAAGTGATTGTACCACGGCATAGAATTCCAAATCATAAGAAGAATATTTTTTCTTGGCATCAGAAAGCTTATCGCTAAAAAATGCAATCGGGTGTCGCTCTTGACTAAGAACACCCCCAATACCGACTTGTGAGGCATCACAAGCAACTTCGAAGACCTTGTCAAAATTTGGAATTTACAAAACTGGGGCCTCTGTGATTGTACGCTTTATGTCTTCAAAGGCTCTGGTGGAAGAACTAGTCCACCTAAATTCACCTTTCTTCAAGCATTCTATGATCAAAGCTATGCTACTACTGAAGTTTTAAATGAATCTCTTGTAAAAGTTTGCAAGACCATGAAAACTTCGAACTTCAATGAGAGTAGTGAGAATAGGCCAATCAAGAATTATGTTAACCTTATCAGGGTCCATTTTAATTCCTTGTGCTAACACTGTTATAATATGAAATAAGATAAGGAAGAAAGAGACGAGAGTTAGGAGAGAATACTCGATCACTCCATTGAGGATCGTCTGACTATTTATAAAGTTATAATACCCTAATCAAGGGCTCTAAATATGACAACCAATACAATCAGAATCAGAATTAAATCAATCTCCTAATCTATACAATCAATCTCCAAATCTGTACAGTAAGTAAAAGGAAGGAATTCAGCACATAGATCTCACACGTGGGATATTATATACAACAGTGTATGAGTCTTGATGGGCTGGGCTGGGCCTAGTGGGCTTAAGCCCATTATCTTCTACATGGGCCATTATCTTCTACACTCCCCCTCAAATTGATGTGGTAAAGCAGAAAACAACAATTTGTGAGTGAGGTCATGATGGCGTGGCTTGGGAAGTGCCTTAGTGAAGATATCTGCTAATTGGTCATGAGTAGAGACATGAGGCAGGGCAATCTTCTCAGTGACAACATGTTGACGGATGAAGTGACAATCAATTTCAATGTGCTTCGTCCGTTCATGAAAGACAGGATTATTAGCAATTCTGGTAGCACTGGTATTGTCCCCATGAAGAGGTGTAGAACTACCAATACGGACGCCGAATTCACAGAGAAGACGGCGAAGCCAGATGATTTCAGCACTGGCGGAAGACATCGCCCGATATTCGGCCTCAGCGGAAGACTTGGACACAGTGGTTTGCTTCTTGCACTTCCAGGAGATGAGAGAGTCGCCAAGAAACATACACCAGCCAGTGGTAGATCGCCGAGAATCAGGGCAACCAGCCCAGTCTGCATCGGCATATGCAGACAACTGCAGAGAAGTATCAGAAGGATAGAATAGACCATGAGAAAGAGTGCCTCGAACATAGCGAAGGATGCGCAAAGCAGCAGCAAGGTGGGGCTTGCGAGGATTGCTCATAAATTGGCTAACCGTATGAACGGCATGAGAGATATCAGGTCGAGTCATAGTTAGGTAGAGCAAACTACCAACTATCCGCCGAAAAATAGAAGGATCTTCCAGGGGAAGGCCATCATCTGCACTGATTTTGCTGTTTAATTCCATTGGCGTATCAAAAGTGTGAGCATCATCAAGTCTTGCTGAGGTGATTAAATCAGTAGCATATTTACGCTGATGGACCCGAATGCCTGATTTAGTTCGCAAGAATTCAAGCCCCAAGAAGTATGTGAGAGGACCAAGATCCTTCATTCGGAAGTGGCGAGTGAGATGGTGCTTGAGAGCCGTAATTCCGGAGAGATCATTGCCACTGATAATCATATCATCAACATAGACTAAAAGGAATGTGTAACCCTTTGTTGTCCATCGAAGAAATAGGGAACTATCAGAATGACTCTGACGAAACCCAGCTTGAAGAATAGCTGCCCGGAATTTATCAAACCAAGCCCGGGGAGCTTGCTTAAGTCCATAAAGAGATTTTCGCAACTTGCAAACATGAAGAGGAGGACAAGCATATCCCGGAGGAGGTTTTAAGTAGACAATTTCTTTCAAGTCACCATGAAGAAAAGCATTTTTTACATCCATTTGCCAGAGAGGCCAGTTGCGGGCTGCAGCGATACAAAGGAGAGTACGAACAGTGGTCATTTTAGCCACGGGTGCAAATGTCTCCTCATAATCGATGCCATACTCCTGCTTGTAACCCTGCGCAACCAATCGGGCTTTGTAGCGATCAAGACTCCCATCAGAGTTAACCTTTACAGAGTAAATCCATTTACTGCCAATCACAGAGGCGTGTTCAGGAGTCGGTACCAAGTCCCATGTGTTGTTTGCTTCAAGAGCAATCAACTCCTCAGTCATAGCATCCTGCCAGTATGCAATCTTCGAAGCCTGGGAATAAGAGGTGGGAATAGGAGCACTATCCAAAGAAGTGAAAAGAGCAGGAAAGCCATATCTGTCAGGAGCAACAGAAGGATGACTAGTACGTCGCAAGGGTATGATACTATCAGTAGAGGAAGTATTAATACCTGGGGGAGCAGGAGGCAGCATTGGGATAGGATCAGGAGAAGGAGGCACCATAGGAGGAACCGTGTTACGCCGGACATAGACATTGGTAATTGGTGGCGGGGGAGAAGTAGCCACAGGAAATTGTGGAAGATAAGATACAGCAACAGGATGAGTTGCCAAACGCAAAGAAAAGAAAGGAATGTGTTCCAGGAAAAGTACATTGCGAGATATGCGCATGCGTTTCTCAGATTGGTCATAACACAGAAATCCCTTGTGTTCAGTACTGTAACCTAGAAAGAGACATTTGGCAGCCTGAGGTGACAACTTAGTACGCTCTGTAGGTGGAAGATGGACAAAGCATAAACAACCAAAAACACGCAAGTGAGAATATGAAGGGGTATGGCCAAAGAGAGCTTCATATGGAGTAGTCTTTCCTAGAATAGAGCTAGGATGACGATTGAGGAGATACACAGCAGTCTGAGCAGCATCACACCAAAAGGTTGGAGGAACTAATGATTCAAGTAGGAGAGTTCGAACAGTTTCAAGAATGTGCCTGTTCTTCCTCTCCGCAACACCATTTTGCTGAGGAGTATGTGGGCAGGATTTTTGGTGAAGAATGCCTTTATCAGAAAGGAAGGCAGAAAATTCATGGGACATATATTCTCCGCCGGAGTCAGACCTAAGAATTTTTATAGCTTTCTGAAATTGTGTGTGAACCATATTGTAAAACTTTTGGAAAAGAGAAAAGACTTCAGATTTGAAGCGCATGAAATAAATCCAAGTGAATCGAGAATGATCATCAATAAAGGTTACATAATACTTAAACCCTGTCCTACTCAATGTGGGTGCAATACCCCAAACATCAGTGTGAATGATGTCAAAAGAGGATAATGCACGAGCACGATGAATAGGAAATGGCAGAATATGACTCTTACTCAAACAACATGTTGCACACTTTGATGAAAGTAAAGAGGACATCAGTTTATTATCAAAAGTGGGTTCCAAACAACCATTTTTAAACAAAGAATGTAAATAAACATTGTTCACATGCCCAAGACGACTATGCCAGATAGTCCACAATTTATTGAAATTAGGAGAAGAAGAAGAAAATAGGGAACGATGTCCAATGTCCAGCAGAAACAGTCGACCATGTTTACTCCCCGTCGCGATCACCTTCCCAGTTTGCCGCTCCTGTATGACACAACCAGTGGAAGAAAAGTTAATATGGTACCCATCATCAATAAGTTGGCCGACAGAAAGTAAGTTGGCAGATAATTTGGGAACAAAGTAAACATTGGAAAGGGGAAGAGACTGGCCAGAGACACTAGATAAAGTAATGGTACCAATTCCAGAAATGATTAATTGGTCACCATTAGCAGTAGTGATTTTGTCTTTGCCAAGGTATGGGTGAGAGGCTATAAAGTTACATTCCACGGAAGTCATGTGGTTCGATGCTCCTGAATCTAGAAACCAGGTAGAGGGGGTAATGGAGGAAGACAGAGAGATGGAAGAATGAAAAGCAGGAAAAGCTAGAAGAGAAAGAGGTTGATACCGACCACCATTAAAACCCATGGATGCATATGCGGAGGTCACCGTGCTCTGAATGAGTTCTTGAATCTGAGCTGGAGTCATGGATACAGCACCGGAAGAAGTGCTTCCCGTGTCAGGAAGAGGTGCTTGAACTTGGAACGCAGCTGGAGCATTTTGTCTTGTCGCGGAAGGATTTTGCTTCTGGTGGGGCCCATTCTTTCGCTGTAAACTGCGACAGTCATCAATAAGATGACCAGAGCGTTTGCAATATCTGCAAGCTAATTTCTTCCGACAGTTCTTGGCCAGATGACCGAAGCCTTTGCACTCATAGCATTGAGTAGGCTTCTGATTTGGGGTGGCCAGAAGAGCAAAGTCAGCAGGAAGAGGCGCAAGGAGGGCCTTTGGTTCCTCAAGAATAGCACGCTGAGAGGTGAGACGAAGTTCTTCGCGAAGGACTTCTTGAAAGCATGTATCAAGATTAGCAGAATTTTCGCGATTCATGAGAGCAGACCGAATAGATTCAAATTCCGGACGGAGATTCATAAGAAACTGGCTAATGTGAGTTTCTTCTTGTAGTTTGAGAGCCTCAGATAAAAATCCAGATGATACAGTTTGGATTAACATGGAATCCCTTTCAGTCCACAAAGTAAGGAAGCCATTAAAATATTCCTGTACTGATTTATCCCCTTGAGTATATTTGGCAATTTCACTATCCAAGTGAAATTTCCGGGCTTTATTGGTTTGATGGTAGACTTTCTTCAGATGGGCCCACATATCAGCTGCTGTAGTGTAGGCTTGAAGAGCCACGGCAAGAGAGGAATCAATGGAATTAAGGATCCAAGTAACTACTTTCGCATTTTCCTTGGACCAGTTGGCTAGGCTTTTTGAGTCAGTGGTACTCATAGGCCTAGTTATCGACCCATCTAGATAACCAAAAAGCCCCTGTCCTTCTACAAAGTTCCTTAAGTGGAAGGACCAGGACATATAATTTTGCCCATTAAATTTAATTGGGATAACATCGTACTTATCCATTGCCGAATGTAGTAGAGAGAGACAGCAGAGTACACAAATAAGTAATAGAAAGAAGAGAGCAGAACTGAAGAACTAACCAATATGCAAGAAGCAGAGAGTATTGGTTTGCTAAAGAAGAAGAGAATAAGAACAGCAAACAGCCCCAATAGTGCACTAACAGAGCAGCCAACAGTGCACGAACAGCATCAACCAGCACTTAACCAGTAAAAAATCAATACGAACAGCACACAGCAGCAACCAATACTAACAGAGGGAAGAATACAGCAGGAACGTGTAGCAAAAACAGTACTCACAGTGTAATTTTTCCACCAAACACAGCCAGACGAACTGGAAAAATGGTCCAGGATCTGTTCGTGGGCCCCACAGGGTGGTCTAATCACAGATCAGGTTTGAACTCTTTGAAGAAGTTCAAAGTTACTTCCTTCAGTCCAAATCTGATGAGATTTGGATGCAGATCCACAAAACTGGACGGTCTTGATGAAAACTATCTGACAAATCTTTATAAAAATCGACAGAGGAAGAAGTTGCTGAATCCTACCTCAAAAGGTGATAAAAAAAATTCTGAAAAATGCTTAGAAAGATCCTTAAGAATGGTCGATCACAACTGTAGAGGTCTCTTGGAGATATGAAGATGATCCGTGGTGGGCCACTGTTGATCAATGACTAATCAGAGAAGCTTTGTACGCCAGGAAGACAATCCACACCAGGAAGATTCAATAAGAGAAGAAGATTGATCACTAGAAGATGATCAATGAGAGAAGAAGATTGATCAATGATGATTGATCATAACCTATGCTCTGATACCATGTTATAATATGAAATAAGATAAGGAAGAAAGAGACGAGAGTTAGGAGAGAATACTCGATCACTCCATTGAGGATCGTCTGACTATTTATAAAGTTATAATACCCTAATCAAGGGCTCTAAATATGACAACCAATACAATCAGAATCAGAATTAAATCAATCTCCTAATCTATACAATCAATCTCCAAATTTGTACAGTAAGTAAAAGGAAGGAATTCAGCACATAGATCTCACACGTGGGATATTATATACAACAGTGTATGAGTCTTGATGGGCTGGGCTGGGCCTAGTGGGCTTAAGCCCATTATCTTCTACATGGGCCATTATCTTCTACAAACACAACATATCCCAAGAAAATAACATAATCACTCATAAATGTGCACTTCTCGAGATTAATATAGTAACGCTCTTGGCGTAAGAGTTGGCAGATTGCATCCAGATGCTGAAGATGCTCTGTTTTGTTCCTATTGTAGATTAAGATATCGTCGAAGTAAACGACGACAAACTTCCCAATATAAGGCTACAACAGCTGTGTCATGACCCGCATGAAAGTACTGGGTGCATTGGTTAACCCGAAGGGCATAACCAACCATTAATAAAAGTCATCTTTATTTTAAATGCAGTATTCCATTCATCACCTAGCCTTACACGGATTTGATGATAACTGCTTTGTAGATCAAGTTTAGAAAAAATACAGGCACCAATCATCAAATCTAGCATGTCATATAATCTGAGGATTGGGAAACAGTACTTTACCATGATTTTATTGATTGCACGACTGTCGACGCACATTCACCAACTTCCATCTTTCTTTGGAGTGACAAGTGCAGGAACTCTACAGGGACTGAGGCTTTCCCTGATATATCCCCTTTGTAAAAGATCATCAACTTGCCTTCTTAATTCAGTATGCTCCATGGGACTCATCCGGTATGCAGGCAAATTTGGCAATGAAGCTCCCAGTACAAGATCAATGGCATGTTGGATATCACGTAATGGAGATAGCTCCGTAGGCAGCTCATCTGGAACTAGATCAGCAAATTTCTTCAGAAGGGGCTCTACTTCTTATGGGACAGATGTATTAAGAGATTCTTCTCAAACTTGCCTAGCAATCAAGGCATACATGATGCCTATTCTTGCTTTCCTCTTCAAACTTTCGCATAGTTAAGATAGGAAGTGCCGGAGCTATATCAGATGTGGAGGATGAAGATTTAGCGGGCAATGAAATCAACCTAATCTTGCATCCTTTCCAGTTGAAAGTATAAGTATTGTGCTCATGATTTGTAATGACCTTAAGTTTCTGCAGCCATGGTTGACCGAAGAGAATATGTGTAACGTTCATTGGAATGACATCACATCGAATTGTATCTTCATACTGGCCAATCCGGAAAGGGACTACACATTGCTTGTGGATAGGAATTGAGTAATTGTTGACCCATGCAACTTTATAAGGCCTTGGATGCTTCACTGTTGGTAGCTTGATTTTATCGACGACTTTCCAAGAGATAACATTTATTGCGCTGCCTCCATCAATGATCATGTTACAGGACTTGCCCTTGCAGTTGACTCGTGACCGGAAAATGGAGGCATGAGTCCAGTCTTCATTTTCTTACATCGCATCAGCTACTAACAAATGACGGTCAAGAAAAAGCAGAGGTGAACCATCATCAGCTTCTGTATCGTGTAATTGATCTTCTATGGATTCATATTGAGGCTCTGCATTGAACGACTTTGCTTCGATTTCCTCATCATACCGTTCTTCATCTTCTGGCTCATTAGTAGCATATAAATGTACACACTCACCTGCATAATGGCCCTTTTTGTTTGCAGGCATGACAAACAACATCTCTTTTATCTACTCTTCCGTAGGCACAGTTTTCATTCTGATTCTGCATCACTCTCTGATTTTGTTGTGGCAAAGCCTGCCTCGGTTGAATTGCTTGCTATGGCCTCTGTGGTGGTGTTTGCTAGAATGGTTTAGGAGGAGGAAGACGATAACCTTGCGTCTGAGTACATTTAAAGGTAGGTTCAGGTACTCTTCTAGTGGAAGACTCCCCGACTTGAAAAGTATTGCGTCTCCACAACTAAAGTTCATGCTGAGCTTTCCGGGCTTTACAAAATACCTCATCAACTCTGGTGTAATCAAACATAGCAACTTCTCGTCTAATATCATTGCGTAATCCATCCCAGAATCTAGTGATAGTTAGATGATCATCTATTTTTAAATTATAGCGAACATTATGTTCGCGAAACTTGTTTGTATATTCTTCCACAGATAGATTGCCTGGCTGGAGGTAAGAAACTCTTGGTGCAATGTGTCAATGTAATCAGAAGGAAGGAAATTGCTCTTGAGCCTTTCTTTCATGTTGAACCATCTAGTAATGGGCTGTCCCAATGTAAGTTTATTATTTTCAACACCATACCACCAGATTCTAGCATGACCCTTAAGCTTAACCTTTGTAAAGGTTATCTGCTGCTCATCATTCATGTTATACCAAGCAAAATAATCTTCCAGAGAATTAAGCAATCAACAAAATCTTTCGGACTGACATCTCCAGAAAAATTAGCCACATCAATTTTAACCTTCTTTGTGATATCATCAGTGCAGGGTGGAACTGGGGGACCCGAGGTGTCTCCTTCAGCGATGAGACGCTGTACAAAATCACGCATGGATTCTCGTTGCTCAGGCCGTTCTGTTTGAATGTGTGTGATTATTTGTGAGGTAGTAGAAGACCCTTCTTCTGCAGCCAACTGTTTACTTTGCAATTCAACAAGTGCGGATTGTATGGTGCGTAGACGATCTAATACCTCGTCTATATCTTGGCCCAGTTTGGATAATTGTTCATCACGTTCCTTATCTATGAGCCAATGACTGAGATCATCGCCTCTTCTATGCATGGCTGGAAAAAAATGTTTTTTTTTTTTTTTGCTGGGTGGGGTCTGGACTCAAATCAGGCCCAAACTGCAGATCAGGCCCAAAACTCAGGCCCAGTGCAATGCTTCCAGCCACACGTGTGAAACAGAGGGAGGGAAAAACAATCTTCCACTGTCCTCGGGCTTGTGCGCAGAGAGAAATAAAGCAGAGAAGTCTCACCTGTTTCAACTCAGAACTCAGAAGAAAAAGACGAAGAGGAGTTTGGGGGAAGACGCTGGCGATGGTGATGGAGAAAGGGCGATGGCTGTGCAGCGACTGATGATGCGGGCTCTTCTGCGTGCTGTGATGAGGACGGAGTTGCGGTGGATGTGAAGACCAAAGGCGCTGCTCTGCGCTTGTCGTCGGTGCAAGGTATGCTCCCAACTCAGAGCTCCTTCTCTCTTCTGTAGCTTCTTTTTCTCCTTTTCTTTTATTTCGCTGCTGGGTTCTTCTTCTTATGTTCTCTGTTTGTTTTTTTCTTTTTCTTTTTTTTTTTTTCTGGGTTTGGGGATGGGAGAAAGGGTGAAGTTCGGTTGGGGTATGCGAGCGCAGGGACGATTGGGATGATGGGAAGGAGTAGGGATATTGATTAGGGATTTGGGGACTTGAGGATGATTTGGGGATTTTAGGGGTCTGGGAAAGGGATTTGATGGTTTCGATTAGGGTTTGGGATTTTGGGAAGTTGGGTTTCGGCTGGGATTTTTTTTTTTTTTTTTTGGATGGATGGAATTGGCGGAGGCTTTGGGTAGGGAGGTGACTGTGTGTAGGGGTTGGAGAGATTGAGGGACTGGCGGGTGGGTTTGGATTTGATTGCGGATGATGGGTTTTTGGCGGAGAAAGGAGATGGAGAAGGGCACGGTAGTGATGGTGGTAGAATGGGTGGACGAAATCCGAGGAAGACAGTCATTTCCCTGGCGACCGAATCTGGGCTCTGATACCAATCTGGCTCAGCCCCGGATCTTCGATCGAATAGACCAACCTCTCATATGAGGATGATCGAATTCAACAAAGGAATTCTACACAGAAGAACACTCACAGCCATGAAGGAATAACTCCATAACCATGACAATAAGGAGTTACTCTATATATAGAGTAGTATTGTTCCTAAATAAGCAATAAAGGAAATATCTAATCCTAATCAATATATAATTTAGAAAAGGAAACCTTCCTAGACCATTAAGCAACCTACTAATACGGAAATAGGCAAATAAAGCAACGCTACTAATTCTAGACAATCATGTGGACCCCATTAGGCGGGTCCATCAAGTTCTACTAGTGGCCCTGGTCTTGGATTTGGATTGGGCTGCATCAATTTTGTTCTAACCGTGACCTGGTATCTTCGAGATTCTATTTAATCTTGTCCATATCATCGTATATATTGGTGATAGTTCGAGTGGAGACCTCTGATTTTGGGGTATGGACTTCTTTGGTAAAGATATACATATAGATAGCGAATATCTCCTACCAAGAGGTACTCCTTAATGGAATTTAATGAGATGTGACTATTTCAGCCCCCTATGGGTTTCCTATCATCAATTCAACCAGTTAACACTCAATACCAGATGGCCTGGCACTTAGCACTCTCCCCAATTTGACAGTCATTGGAGCTATACTCAATGTTGGATTGAATTTAAGAAAAATTCAGTACAATATGATAGGGAGATAATCTGAGAGTTGCTAACTCTTGTAACTTGCACGCACACTTGTGGAGAGAGTTGCTAGCTCTCCTATAACTTGCACACACTTGTGCAAGAAGAGTACCGAAGTTTGAGATTGTTCAAGTTACATGAGAAATATCAAAATACACACCTTATCAAAATACACTCCTAATGAGATAAAAAAAAAAAGAAAAAAGAAAACTAGTCACATCTAATCAAATCAATTCCATCCTGGATCCTAACAAACCTATTCCTAAAAGTACAAATCCAATCAAATTATCCTATAAGATATCTTAAAAAAAATCAGATTATCCTATATTCAAATACTTAACTAATTTTACACCTCAAACTTCCTGATATGTAAAATATTCTATTGCAAAACTTGTGTATTCTTTATCCATACTGAACATTCGTTGTGGTTCAGGTGTTTAAACATCAAAAGAACACTACAACAATTTGCACTTTTACCAGCGTTTTTTCTAGGCGCAATCATTAAATGCTGGGGAAAGTATAACTTTTACCCTTGAAAAAGCCTCTTTCGCCGGGAAAAGATATAGTTTTCCCGGCGACATTATTGCGCTGGCAAAGGCTCCATTTTTCCCCGTGCTTTTTCGTTTTCGCCGGCAAAGGTTCCATTTTTTCCAGCGCATTTTTGTTTTCGCCGGCAAAGTTTAGATTTTTTCCGGCAATCTACATAGTTCGCCTGCAAATTTCCCCGCCAACTCCACTATTCCCTTCACGCCTGCATTTGGAAAATCGCGCATTTATTTGGGAATTTTTTTTTAATATATTTTCAAAATTATTTTTGCCTATTAATATTCCCAATCTTATACCCAAGCGCCTAAAACTATTCAATCGGCCTTCTTTGTCTATTGTAAGTGTCTCCCTCAAAATCCCTACTGCATCTCCCTCCCTCTCAGTCCCTCTCACATCCTCTACATCTCCCTCCCTCTCAACGCACGTAGCGCCAGCCACCTGTCGCCATCTCCGTATCGTCTAGGCCCAAGCATGCGCCCATCTCACCTCCATCCTTCATTTCTCTAACCCATCCCTCTCTCGCCCGCCATCCTTTCCGTTACCAGCCAGCGCAGAGAATCCACGATCTCCATCTCTCTCAATCCCTCCGGCTCCCTCGGCATCTCTCTCTCACGCTCACGGTCTCCCTCGCCAGCTCATCCTCTCCGTTCCTTTCTCGCAGCCGGACTCACACTCACAGGTAATACAAGTTTTGTATGAATCAAATTTGATGGAGTTGTAAGAATTTGGTTTTTTTTTCTTTTGGGAACAAGTTTAGCATTTAGGGAAATTGAAAATGGGGTTTCTTTAAGATGAAGAAGAAGAAGAAAGAAAGAAATGCCGAGGAGCAGGTATTTGGGAGTCCTCTCATCTCCCAGGGTCGATGTCATCTTTGACATGGGAAACCCCTTTCTCAACCTTTCCTTAGACGGATTCCTCAAGATCGGCACTGTAATCTCTCTCTCTCACTCACTCTCTTCTCTTTCTTGAGGTCTTTCTTTCTGATTTCTTTTTTTCCTCTTGTTAGGTTGGAGCTTTGAGAGTAGCAGTAGAGGAATCCTATCACTGTGTGCGAGCAGGTATCTCATCCGAATCTTAATTCCTCTGTTTGAAAGAAAAATCGTTTCTTTTGATTGTAGATGGGAAATTATTTGAAGGGATTGAATAAAAAAAATGTGTAGATTGATTGTGAAAAACATGCATATCATATGGGCGTGGGGCGAGATTCATGAATGCTGAGATCTGAGTTGCATTGAATAATTAGATTCATGGAGAAGATATGTTGATGCAACCCAAATTGATTAACTGCTAGGGGAGATTTTCAAAGTTTTGGGTTTTTTTTTTTCAATAGGTTTCAAAGCTAAACAGTGTGGGAGACCTCCCTGAGCAATGTGTGTGTTACCAACTTGAACCCAACCTGTTTATTAATTTTGTTGGAAATCTCAATCCGAACCCCTAAATTTATGTCGGGGTAAGGTCCATTTGACAGGTGCAGTTTGATGAGTTAGGTTGGATTGGGTTGCGAGGTTGGCTGGGATGTGTCAGACCTAACTCTAACAAAAACCTATTTATTAATATATTAGGTTCATTAGGGATGTCAACCCTAACCCAAATCCTAATTAGAGAATAAAAAGGGCTAACATGAACCTTGAATAACTGAGTTGGCTTCTGTTGATGGGGGTGGGTGAGGAATTGCCACCCCTATAAAATATTTAAAATGCTAAAAATGTGTACAATTTTAAAAGAAATTTTTGGATTCATCATTTCATATGAAAGATCTTGGTCAATTACTTATTTATTAGGGTTGGGAATTCATATATCTATCAAGAGGATCTTCATAAATCAGCGTAAAAATCTATCTCATCATCACACTCATCTGTTTGCAAAATTCTATTGTTGTTGAACTTAAATGTTAAGCTATGAAAGGATGAAGAGGACCTTTGTAGTTCATCTTCATAGTCACTTTATGACTAATACTCAGCATCTCCATGTGATACCATTCTTCATATGATACAATATCTACCAGGCACACTACGACGAGAACCATTTTTTTTGGCAATCAAATATTCAAGTTGATGCATTTGCTAAAGTTTGACTGGGTGGAATGTCCAAATAGATGGATATCTACTAGAGTCTATAGGATGGTGTACTGCTAAGGAAATGTAAAATAGGAGCTTCCAAATCCTATACTAAACCGAATATCAATATATGATATCAGATTGCTCTCAATTCACTTGGCTCTATGGTCATCTTTCCTAAGTTAGATTTTCTCAATATCATTCGAAACCACTTCAAGTTGATGATACTAGTGTCATTCAAATTGAAACGATTCCAATATTTCACGAAAGGACAAATCATATTGAAGTAGATTGTGGTTAAAATCGCAAAGCCTATGTTTTCACACCATTAGACTTCCTCTATGCCTTAAAGTCTTCAGATTATGATCTGTTTGCCAAGCGAATGACACAAGACAAGCATTATTTTTATTAACAAATTTCTTTGTTTGATCCACCAAATATCAGTTTGAAGGGAGTGTTAAATAGTCAGTCCTATGGACTGCCATATCATGAAGGATCATTAATCCTGAGTAGAGATGTACAGTACTAACTAGGATAGACACAGATGATTATGGATTGTAATAGCCCACTAATTGGGCATGTAATTGATAGTGTACTCATCTCTTCCCTTTCCACCTTTCTTTTGATGAAGATTGTAAACTATATCTGGAGGTCGATCAATGAAGACAGAAAATCCCATTCTAAAACTTGTGTGTTTTCTTGTCAATCACATTTACACACACCATCTTCGAAAAACCTTTACCATCTTCGAAAAACCTTTTTGTATTTCTTCATTCATGGTAATAGGGGAGGGAACAGGCTATCTAATTGACAGTCCGGATCACCAAAATGTCAGCCCCCATTGATCGCAAAACATAAATTTATTAATGGATCACTGTCAACTAGTGCTTTAATCACATTTTTCACTCAATCTAACAGTTTATATTACTTTCTTTGCTGAAATCTCAAGCCAACTATGGGTATGCAGGGTGGGCCCACAACTTGAATGTTGAACTTTCAAGGTGGATCCCACACATATAAATATGATTTGCCCTTACTTGACCAAACCACGTGGTCAACTTAATGTAATCAGTGTAAACAATTAATCTGCGGAGTTGATAAAAGTGTAAGGAGACTGTAGAAACTGATGTTACAACAACAGAACCCAATAAAGGGGGAATCTATAATGATGCAATCAAGTTACTATATCAGAAAACTGCAACTAGATAAATAGGTTTTTTATGAGAACAATCCCAACTAGAGAAAAAGTGACATTCAAGAAAACTCAGTTCAAATTCCCAACACAGGGTTTTTTTTTTTTTTTTTTTTTTTTGTGTGTTGATGGGGGGTTGGGGGAGGGGAGGATAGGAATCGGAAACTTCCAGATATCCACTTCTAACAAGTAAACCCAAAAGACTAAAAAAACATGATGAAAAACGCATATAGCCAAAACCAAAGTACTAAAGAATGTGTGATCAAACAACTTGTAGAAAAAAAATAAATCATCAAAACAGAACACAACATGAAAGAGTTGCTAACTCTTGTAACTTGCACACGCACTTGTGGAGAGAGTTGCTAGCTCTCCTATAACTTGCACACACTTGTGCAAGAAGAGTACTGAAGTTTGAGATTATGCAAGTTACATGAGAAATATCAAAATACACACCTAATCAAAATACACTCCTAACGAGATAAAAAAATGAAAACTAGTCACATCTAATCAAATCAATACCATATTGGATCCTAACAAACCTATTCCCAAAAGTACAAATCCAATCAAATTATCCTATACGATATCTTTAAAAAAATAAGATTATCCTATATTCAAATACTTAACTAATTTTACACCTCAAACTTCCTGATATGTAGAATATTCTATTACAAAACTTGTGTATTCTCTATCCATACTGAACATTCTTCGTGGTTCAGGTGTTTAAACATCGAAAGAAAAACCTCAGAAAAGCCCTCTCCAAACAAGTGAGCAGGAAGATATGGAGATCGTAGAATATCAAGAAGAGGAAGATCACCGACCTTCATGTGCTCGAGGTGGGCCCATCTTTGTTCCCAATCTCATTAGCCCCCTCACCACCATCCAGGAATTCAAATTCTCCATCATCCAAGGACTCCATGCCTTGGAAGCAGAACTGTTCACGGATTCAACTACAGAATTCGATGACGAGCTCTCGGTTGATGAGCTTAAAGTTCTCAGCGAAGAAGAGCTGGTAGACAAAGCTTTCAAAGAAGCATGTAAGGATACTGAGCTAATTGAAAGTTCATTCCAAATTCCAGAGGACAACTCTAATGAGATGCAGGAAAATGGATGTCAAATGCCAAACAATGAAATTGCTTGTTTAGAAAATTCAAGAAATGAAAGCAACACTATGAAGTCTCATGAGTCCTTGAATGAAGGTCGCCTTAGAGTGCACAGCGGAAATTCTTTAGAAAACATGGATCAACAAGGCTCAAAAAAGAGGAAGAGAAGGGGGAGAACCTTCAACAAAGATAACCATTCTGTAGAATTAGAAAGTGTTTACATGAAAAGAGTTGAGGAGCTTGTAAAAAAAAAGCAACAACAGGATGAAGACAAAGCAGCAGCTAGTCTACATTCATTTAACGCGAATACCGTTGAAGGCACAATTTCAGTTGCGGAGAATGTTGAAAAGATGAGGTCCCTTAGGTTCATATCTTCTGCAATGAAGGTTAAGTCATCAAGCACTCAGGAATATGTGCCACTGAATAATCCGGAAACCGTTCTTAGCATTGAGATATATCATAATAGTAAAACCCATAAAAAGACCCAAGAGTTCTTGGTTTTAGGAAGGCAAACCCTCAGTGAGTTCAGGGATAAGATCTATTGCATGACAGACCAGTTGATGCAAAAAGCAGGGCAGCATGATCCTTCCGGATATTTCCTCATTGAAGATGTGTTCTGCAATGATTTGAGGGATCCTGCTGCTATAGATTATAGCGAACCTATTTTCAACTGGCTCAGAAACTGTAAGGAAGAAGCACTTGAAAGATGGGAGTGCATTACTATATCTGGAGACCCACAAAAGAAGAACAAAGCACTGTTTGGGAGTGAGACAATTGCCGCCCTCCCCCAATTTAAAGCTTCCCAGATGCATAAAACTCGATTCTGTGACTTGCGTTTCCGACTGGGTTCTGGATACCTCTACTGTCACCAGGGTGATTGTAGGCATATTATGGTGATAAGAGACATGCGATTGATTCACCCAGATGATGTACAGAACGAGGCCACATATCCCATCGTCACATTTCAGCTGCAAGCTCGTTGGCGGAAATGCTCTGTTTGCAGGACCTTTCGAGCAACAAAGGTCACTGTTGATGATAAATGGGCGGAGGACAATCCTTGCTATTTCTGCGAAAGCTGCTATTTTCTTCTACACTATTCAGAAGATGGATCCTTGTTGTATAATGAATTTGAAGTATATGATTATCATCTTGAGGTTTAGTCTGCAGTGATTTTGTTTTTGTTTTTTTTCAAGTTAACTTGTATATTCTCTACTACCATCCTGCACTGACTAGCAGATCACATATTCTACTTTAACTATTTATTATCTCTTCTTCTCCAGTTAACCTCTTGTCGTAGAACCATAAAGCATGAATTAATTGATTTTGCATTTGCTCCAAAAACGAAATATCACAGAGCAGCATCTCTTTATTCCCCTTCTTGAATAATAATGATATGCTCTAAAACATAATCTTAGCTCTCCATTTGGGGCCTTCACCCATGGGACAGAGTCAAATTTCAAAACCCATGCCTTCCACCTGTACAAGCTTTACAGGAATGGTGTTTGAAAGATTGTTCTGATTTATCCTGTTCTAGGTGGATGAGTTATTTTGTGACTCATTCAAGAAAAGGGCCGAGTCACAAGCTGAGTTTCTCCATTATTTATTTACTTTGAGTTTTTAAGGTTTTTTTATTTTTGTTTGGGATCAGGCTATTGAGTCTGTAAACAATCTACACGACCAGGGATGGGTTTGGGTTAGCCAAACTTGATTTACTGAAATCCTTTAAACAAGGCCCAAACCCAACCTTGTCATCTCAAAACATAAACCCTTCATTGTCGGGGTGGTTTAGGGCAAGGTAAATGTGAGACATGATGAGTTTAGGTTAGCCCAACTCGTACCATATTCAAACTGTCGCTGGGGTTGTTCATGGGCCAGGACCGATCGGGCCCAGCCTTCTTTGAGCTGGGCTTGGACATATAAATGGGTCATTTAATATTTGGGCCGTGCTTGATTAAGTGATAGAAAGCCCTAAGCCCGGACCCACCAGACCTGAATAAGGAATGCTTGTAATTTAGTGATAATTTGTCCAGATAATTGGTAGACATTCATGGTTGAGTTGTGTTGGCACTTTTATTTCACACATGCTTAGAGATCGATCTCTAAGTTTTCTAGTCGGAAGTATCACTTCTGATGGGGGCTGATTTTTACTCTTTATCCATAATTTAATGAAGTTACCTATCAATGTAAATGACCTTGGACTGCCTGGCAAATCATGGATATGGGCCATATGCATGTGAGAGATCAGATGGTTAGAAAAGGTTCTTGCACCATCAACATCCAACAAGCATGTGAAACTGCAACAGATCTGATAACAGGACCTGCCTCATTATGGTGAATGGTAAGGATGCAGCAAATATGTGGTCATGATGGTGCTTCAGCATATATCCTTACCCTTGATCTCTAACATCAACTGCAAGTGATCTACTGATGCCGGGCCTTGCGAGAATCCCATAAGGCTCCTCAATGGGCCCATTTAGAAATCAACTTCTTGAAAGATGACGCCACATGTCCTTTAAAAGTTGGGCCCACTATAGTATTATTATATGATAAGCAAGGCTCTCCTAAGCTCAAGCTTAGGATAAAATTTTGTAAGCTCCATGCTTATGGGGCCCTTCTTTGGTCCATCCAAATAGACCAAACACATGACCCCCCTAAATTGCACACTATAGTATTATATGATGAGCAAGGCTTTCCTAAGCTCAAGCTTAGGATAAAATTTTATAAGCTCCATGCTCGTGGGGCCCATCTTTGGTCCATCCAAATGGACCAAACACATGACCCTCCTAAATTGGAACTTGGCCCATAACCCACAGGTCCCAAGATCAGAACTTGGCTCTGATACCATTATTAGAAAAAAGTTTCTGCCAGGAACCCTAGATGTTGCGTACAGATCAATGCGGAAATAGCTTTAAACGAAGATGATCAAAGACCATACCTGCGAGATCTCTCTGATTTGATCTCGGTCTTTCTGATCTGATCTCGGTCTTGCAGCAGCCCGAAAATCTCAAGGTCTTCTACTGTATTCCTCTATGCTCGAATTCGCACCAAGGAGTGGGCATCTTCTGCGAATTCTCTCTGCTCTCTAAAACGAGATTTTTCTTCTCAGTGACCTAGAGAGCAATAGCGCATATTTATAGGTTACACTAGGGACCTTAAGAAGTAAATAAGGATAGACTCCTTATGTAAACAAGAAACCCTAATTCGACCCAAATTAGAATCCTAGTACCATAAATTACAATTCAGTCCACTAGAAAATTATAATTGCACTCCTGTCCTTATTCTCAAAATTAATATTTTGAGCTTCATGTCATTATATGCTTATTAATCTTCCCACGTTAAGATTTCAGATATCCATCGATTAAATAATTACCGACATCTATATTTAATCGATATCTTTATAATTCCTTAAGACCTTACACTTAACTTATTTGATATGTCGGACACAAAGCCCACCTGCAGGGTTTGACATAATCAAAACTTAAAAACTTCATCAAGGGGATATCATCAATTCCAATTATGGGACGTGGATTCCATCAATAAACTAATATGCACCCTACACGTAGTGTAGTCATCCAATTTACTGAGATTATTGACCCATAAAAGATCTCACTCCTTTGTAAATCAAAATGGCAAACACTAAATGTAAGTGTCTATTATTTATGTCAAGATTAAGAGTACAAGCACTCATAATAGCCATTTGGATGTTAATCATTTTATATAGTCAGTATAAATATAATAAACCCAAAAGCGATCATGTTTAATACACACAAAGCGTACTAGCATGATGAGTCGAAACTATACCGTTTCCCGCAGCCAAGACAAGCCTACTGAAACATCATGCTACAATTGTACCGATGGTGTGTCCAAGTCCATATAGATTGTAAACAAAAACTTATATTCTATAAGAACCGACAGATAAGTCCTCCGTGTATAAGTAGAACTCTATACACCAACTTGTCTACTTTATAGAATAAAAGACACACACATGCATAATCATAAATAATGCAACCATTTGCCCATACAAAATCTCATTCAGATGATGGAAAAAAAAACTAATTAGTCGAATACAAATACATAAAAGTATGCTTTTAGTATAAATTTCCAACAATCTCCTATTTAGACTCAAAGCCATTCTGACATGTATTTCAACCCCATGCCTTCCACATGTCTATCAAAGCTCTTTGCTGGTAAGCTCTTTGTAAAAGGATTTGTTAGGTTGTCCGCCAATGCAATCTTGGTCACAATTATATCACCCCTCTATACGATTTCTCATATGAGATGATACTTACGCTAGATGTGCTTACCCTTCTTATGCATCCCGGGCTCCTTTGCATTAGCAACCGCACCAGTATTATCACAATAAAGTATTATAGGTGATTTTACCGAATATACCACTTCTAGCTCCATCAAGAAGTTTTTGAGCCAAACTGCCTCCTTGACTGCTTCAGAAGCTGCTACATATTCGGCTTCCATGGTAGAATCAGCAGTACATGATTGCTTGACACTCTTCCAACTTATAGCTCCACCTCCCAATGTAAATACAAATCTTGAGGTCGACTTTTTGGCATCATTATCTGACTGGAAGTCCGAGTCTGTGTACCCAATGGGTATCAAACTCTCTGCCTAGTAAACCAGTATATAATTTCTAGTCCTCTTAAGGTACTTAAATATATGCTTAACCGCAGTCCAATATTCTCTCCCTGGATTAGACCGGTATCTGCTAACCATGCCAACGGCAAAACAAATATCAGGTCTAGTATATAGCATTGCATACATGAGGTTTCCCACCGCCGAAGTATAAGGTACTTCCTTCATTTTTTTTATCTCATCAGGTGTCTTAGGACACTGATCCTTGGATAAAGTGATTCCATGCCTGAAAGGAAGAAAACCTTTCTTGGAATCTAACATGCTAAAAAGGACAAGAATCGCATCAATATAAACCGCTTGAGACAAGCCCAACATTCTTTGTTTCCGATCTCGCAAGAGCTTAATCCCTAAAATGTGACTAGCTTCTCCTAAGTCCTTCATATCAAACTGACTTCTCAACCATACTTTGACCAAAGACAACACCCCGACATCATTTCCAATGAGTAGGATGTCATCTACATAAAGTACTAAGAAAATCACCACATTGTCGTTGCACCTCTTATACACACAAGATTCATCTGGATTCTGCTCAAAACTATAAGATTTAATGGCTTGATCAAAACGAATGTTCCAAGATCTAGATGCTTGCTTAAGTCCATAAATGGACTTCTTAAGCTTGCACAACTTGTGCTCACGACCTTCAGCTATAAATCCATCTGGTTGTACCATATAGATACATTCATCAAGATTTCCATTAAGGAATGCTGTCTTGACATCCATTTGCCAAATTTCGTAATTAAAATAAGCCGCAATGGATAAAAGAATCCGGATAGATTTCAGCATGGCTACTGGCGAGAAAGTCTCCTCATAATCGATACCTTCTTTCTAAGTAAACCCTTTCGCAACAAACCTAGCTTTGAAGGTTTCAACCTTTCCATCCACCCCTTTTTTCTTCTTGTAGACCCACTTACAACCGATAGGTTTTATCCCCTCTAGTGGTTCTACAAGATCCCAGATTTGATTATGATACATAGAATCCATTTCTAATTGCATAGCTTGTTGCCATAGTTCTGCATATTTGTCTTGGATTGCTTCATTATAGTTACAGGGTTCTGTATCTAGCTCATCAGGGACTCTGTCGTATGACTCTCCCAAGAACATATACATCTCGGGTGGACGAACAACCCTCCCACTACGACGAGGCACATCCTGTGTCTGTGTATGAGTAGTGTCACGATGTGCCAAAACTAATCCCGGTGTGCCATCATTGACATGCTGATCTGGCTCATCACCCATCATGTTGATGGTTTCACCTGGAATATCATTAGTTGAAGACTCGGTAACCCTCCCACTACGACGTGGTAATGGAACGCTGAGTTCTCCATCTATTGGTGCCTCTTCCTGTGCTATTGGCGATGGAAAAGTTTGGGTAGGTCTTTCTCCTCTCAACTCCTCTAGAACAATTTTGCTTTTGGATTTGTTGTTCATGATATAGTCCTCTTCTAAGAATCGAGCATTGGTGCTAACAATGACCTTTCGGTCTTAAGGGTTATAGAACAAACCACCTTTTGTTCCTCTGGGATAGCCAACAAAAATGCAAACTTCTGTTCTTAGTTCCAACTTATCTGTGTTCCCTTTCAGCACATGTACTGGACTACCCCAAATCCGAACATGCTTTAAATTGGGTTTGCGCCCAGTCCATAGTTCTGTGAGTGTAGTAGGTACTGACTTAGATGGAACTAAGTTTAGAATATATGCAGCCATTTCTAGAGCATACCCCCAGAACAGAATTAGGTTAATCCGAATAACTCATCATTGACCTTACCATATCCATAAGAGTCATATTTCTTCTTTTTGCGACACCATTTTGTTGAGGTGTACCTGGTGCAGACAGTTGGGATGTTATCCCCTCTTGTGCTAAGTAATCCCTAAATTCTCCAAAGAGATGCTCGCCACCACGATCAGATCGTAGTATCTTGATACTCTTACTTAAACGCTTCTCCATTTCCGCCCTATACTCCTTGAATTTCTCAAAGCATTCAGACTTATAGCGCATTAAGTAAATGAAAGTAATGAAATACTCAAAGCCACCTCGTGCCTAGATATTCATGGGCCCACACAGGTCAGAGTGAACCAATTCCAACGGTTCTTTGGCCCTATAACCTTTTGCCGAAAAAGGGCGCTTGGTCATTTTCTCCTTTAAACAAGATTCGTAGACTGGAAGGGCCTCGACTGCCAATGACTTTAATAGTCCATTTGCAACCAGTCTTGATATCCGGTGTAGATTAATATGACCCAGGCGTAAATGCCAAAGATACGTTTGGTTCATTTGCGATGGTTCATTTCTCTTACATGGTAGGGTAATTGTGTTATTCAATTCAGTCAATTGCAAGAGAAATAGGATTAATAATATAAAGATCATCCACCAATGAACCAGAACAGATAAAACGCTTATTATACTTAATAACCACAAATTTATTAAAATAAACGGAATAGCTGTCTTTAACCAATTTGGAAACATAAATTAAATTCCTCATAATGGAAGGAACATAAAGACAATCTCTTAAAATTAAAGTCATATCTCTACTAAAACTTAGACTAACATCTCCTATTGCAACTGCTGCCACTCTCGTAGCATCACCTATAAGCAAATAAATCTCCCCATCACTTAGCTGCCTGGTTTATTGGAACCTGTGCAAAGAATTGCAAACATGATTAGTGGCTCCCGTATCTACACACCAGGTACCGGTAGATATAACTGCCAAACATGATTTGACAACTAGTGAATGAAATTTACCTTTATTGTTTACTTTGTTGAGATAAGTTGGACATTGTTTTTTCCAATGCCCTGCTTCCTTGCAATGAAAACACTTACCCTTGGGCTTTTTCACTCCTCCCTATGGTCCGTTGCCCCCTTTAGGAACTGCATTACGATTCTGACCCTTTTTCTGTTTCTTCTTGCCTTTCGGCTTAGAAACAGAACATTTTTCGACAACGTGAACACTAGGTGCCTTTTTTAGAAGGCCCTCAGCAGCCTGAAGTTCCTTGAGTAATTCCGCAAGGGAAAAATTCAGCTTGTTCATGTTGTAATTTAGACGAAAATTCTCAAAGGAATCAGTCAATGATATATATAGTAATATCATATAGATGAAACTCCCTTCAGAAAGAATTGACATATCACATACCACATGTTAGTTATGCTACCATCTCATAAGAAAACTTTTGTGCAGAAGACATCAATATTGAATATATTTATTAGAGGTACAAATGAACATAATATCTTTCCCATGGGTACAACGTTTAATACATGGTCTTAAACAAGACAACGCCCTTACAAGCTAAAACTTAGGATAAAATTCCGTAAGCTCATATTTGTTGGGCCACCCATGGACCGTTAATCATTAAACTTTTTAGACCCAGATGAAGATGATAAAAACCATGATTCCCCACACAAAACATTCTTCAAAAGATAAGTTTTTTTTAATTTATTTATAATAGTCTAAAAGTTATTAATCTTTTGCTAAATTTTTTTTTTCTTTTATAATAGTTTAAAAGTTATCAATCCGGGTGGGCCAAATGATTGAGTAAAATCTGATGATTCTGTACAACGTGCATTTACGCATCTACATGGAACCTGTGAGGCCCCACCCCTTGTGGGCCCTCAGTTTGAATTAAATAATAATTAATAAGGTATTTTCTACTTTAATATGCTAATTATTAGGAATTAGTAGTATAGTTTCTAATGTTCCTAAGTCTTAGAGTGTAGCTTTTATTTAATTTTAATAGATTTGATTAGATTAGGATTTGATTATCATTAGCACTAATGGGAAGGGCTTTGAGGGTTAGAACATTCTAGAACTTACTTAATTACCCAAATACCCATGGCCCCATTACATTTCCATTTACAACCAAACTACCTTTTTGGTCATTAGCCTAAACTCTAAGTTATAAAACCTAAGTTATTGCAAACATTTGCCAAAACCCTAATTTCCACTCATCTCTCTTAATTACCCTATCTTCTTCCCCAAGCAATCCTAATTTCCCAAAATCCTAGCACAAGGAGGCTAGAAACCACCCCAATTTCAGCTACAACACCAGTAGAAGCTTGGAATTCTCTTCTCTCTTTCTACACTATCACAAATTCTGAACTGAGGCAAGTACCTTATGCAATTTCATTAGAATGCTTTTCTTCCTTGTTTCTGTAATTTCAGCTCTATTATATGATAATACATGATTAGATCTTCTTTGAGCCTGTTTTCATGGAAAAATGGCCATTGAAGGATGGGTTTTCCCATTTGGAAGATCAATGTCCCGGTTTGTTGATGGATGGATGGATTATAGAAGTGTTTTCTATGTTTTGTATGATCTTGTGATGTATGGAGGTGAATTGGGAGGAATTGAATGAGAATTGGATTGAAATGGGGAAAATCCCAGAAATCTGAAATGCAACTCTCTGCGTGTACCAGGTCGACCAGACCCTGTCTCAGTCGATCGGGAACACTAAACACTGAGAAATGCAAGTCCTAGTTAGCCTCTGTAAAAATGCACAGGCAGTGTACCCGGTCGACCGGACCCTGTACCCGGTCGATCGGATACACAGGAATCTACAGAGATAGCTAAGACCTGATAATTCTCAGATAGTCAAGAACCCAGTGTACCCGGTTGACATCACGGCCATGATGTCGACCGGATACACAGGGAAACCTGCGAGACTCCCCAGCTGCTTGACACCAGGTCCCAGTGGACCCGGTCGACATCACGGCCATGATGTCGATCGGGGACACTGCAGGATGTCGACCTCCCAGGTCGACATCCAGTTCACCCAGTCGACATTCTAGGGTATGATGTCAACCGAGCAAACTGTGATTAGTGAGTTTTCCCAGATTTCTATGTTTTTTATGTTTGATCATTTGTGGGGTCCATTGACCATCCAAATAGCCTTCCATCAAGTGTGCCACACAAGAATCAACGGCATTGCTCAGCCTTGACTCATGGGGTCTACCAATTGAGGTTTTGGGATTCGAATCGTCAATGATTCGACCCTTAATTGTAGTCCATGCTGTCCACAGCTTCAGGAGCACCAGAATTACCCTTTTTGACGCTTGAGACTACAGTTAAGGATCTAATCATGTGATGAGGCCTGAACCAAGAGTAGACCATTACCTAGGATTTGTCCTTTGTCTATTTCCACTTAATTCCATGTTTTGAGGATTTTTGTGTTATTTTTCTCTCTTATCCTTAATGTTGTCTTAAAATTGTTAATTAATGGAAATTGGAGGACCTGAATTTAGGATTACTTAGTGGTGACCTTATGTGGTGTTTGGAGATAAATGACCCGTGTCTGTGGCTAGGCGGGACCTCATATGGCCTAAGGTTGGGGATGTGAAACCATAGCATGGAGAGGTTAGGTTTAAGGGTTGATTAGCTCATTGTGTATGAGCATGGGATAATTACTTGTGGAATGGACATGGTACGGTACTTGTGTTGCCTCAGGCCACAGTTGTGAGCCTTGGAGTGGATCCAATGATGTTGAACTTGGATATTGAACTGTGTTCCATGTTGTTGTACCTTAACCTCTTAGAGACTTGGTTATGACCTTACTCACGCAAGATAAGCCTAGACAAACACAGAGCCGTACTTGTTTCCCGAGTTGACACTAAACATTTACTCAGGTGTTTTAAGCTCAACCAGTTGACTGATCATCGCTGGTAGGGCTATATTGGTTACTTAGAGCTATCATGATGAACTGTGATTAGACGGACGGTGTGATACCGCGTCCGGGTTAATCTGATAAAGGGGTGTGATCGATGTTATATATTGTATGTTATGATTATTTCAGGGTTGTTATCCCTTGCAAGGTTATTACCCTTTCCCCACCACAAACTGTTCATGATATGGGACATTTACAGTACGAGAGGACCACGGCATAATATCCCGCGGTGTATTTAGCTTGTGTGAATGTGCTCTTTGTTGTCTGATTAGATTAGATACTTTATCTTTCTGACTCTAAACTGTTTATTACTGCTCAACTGCTTAGATCATGTACTTTGTTACTCTTATGATCACATACCTGTCATTAATCTCTTTTGTTGTATACATCTTGTGTTATCTGCATATGGTGCATTGCCAAATCCTTGGATCTGACCCATCTTTGGTGCTTAGGTCCGAACCATGACCCCGCGGACAACGCGATCTATGAGACGCCTGTAGTAGGTGACTACGGGTGGGGGCCGGCCGACCAAGTGGTTGAGCCGGAAGATGGAGCGCCTGCACAGGAGGACTGAGTGCAGCTTATTTTGGGATTTGAGAGTATTTTGTAATGAGACATGGGTAGATAGTATGAATTGTATAAACACTTTGAGAACTACACTTGAGATTTATATTAAACTTCCGCATTGTTACATCTGATTATTACATGATACTATTGCTTCCGCTATCTTTTATTATGCTTCCGCAATATGACTGTTGATTATGATGTTGTTTAAAAAGTTTTAAAAATTTGACCTCACTGCGGACTACGATCTTGGAAGTTCTCTGATTTTCCGGGAAGTAGCGCGCCAACTTCGGGTACCTTAGCGTTATCTTTATTATTCGAAATTGGGTCATTCCCATCGCGCGTATCTACATTTATATGGGACCCACTTATGAATTGTTTTATAACCGCCCATATTAGCCATTTATGTGGTATCAAATACATGAATATCATCTCAATCAATTAAATAAAAAGGGTCTTTCCTATGATTTCCAAAGTGGTGGTGACAATGATGGCTTTTCTATGGTTTAATTTATGATTATGGCTGCTGCTTTTAATTGTTATCTAACATATATCCTTAATTCAATGCTAAAAGATCATTATGTAAATTAAGTGCACTTTTCTCCTTTTTAATAGATTTTGATATATATAGAATCTTAAGAAAGAAGAAAATACATTTTTAACTTTATTTTCTTTCTAATAATATTTAAAAATTTTAAATTTAAATATATTTTAAAAGGTCTCGGCCTGCTTTGCTAGTGATTATTCACATTATTAAAGAATGAAAATGAGATGAAAAGGGTCGTGAAATGCAATAACAAAGAAATATTTTTTTGGTTAAAAACAAAAGGTTTTGCATTAGAAAAAAAAAAAGGAATGACAAAAGCCAAAGACACAACTATAACAGACGTCACATCATGGGACCGACTTAACCTGCGAAACTAGGTAAGAGTTTGACCACTCAATATCAGAATTAAAAGTTTGACAAAATTTGGTCATCTGATGTGCCGCCTCATTTAGCCTTCTAGGAATGTGAGAAGGAAACTTTATCAATGTCCTCAGCCGCAGAAGAGATATTTGCAGCGATTGAATGCCCAATATTTGTCACCATTGATTGCTTGGACTACCTCCATCGCATCATACAAAACTTGGCCTCTTCTCATGCCTCATACTTAAACTTTATTCAAAGCAATGGGGATCGCCCTTGTTTTAGCCTCTTTTGATGAGCCAATCCCCTCTTCTCTAACTCTTGCATAAACGATAGTTCCATTAAACCAAATGATGTGCCCAAAAGAAACTTTAACATCCGATTTTCTAAATGCAACATCAGTAAAAATTAAAACCACATCTTTTCTAATAATCATATTAAAGCTTTGGATCATTCATTAACTTTCATTGAATCGAAAAAGGATAATCCAATCAAATTTTAACTTGTATAAGAGATTTAAAGGGATTTAATTTACTATCCTTAAATAAATAATCGTTTATGGCCTTCCAAGAGATTCCCACCAAGTGGCAAGGGCCCAAGCTTTAGTGAAGTTGCTATTAGTCAGGAGAATCAGTTCATTAGAATCAAAGGAATCATTCCACCATTCCACTAACCTGTAGATGAGAATTTTGTCAGCCAAAAGGACCAAGTGAAATTAAATCAAATTACTCTTGCATAATCATAACTAGCCTAATAACCCGTATTCAGCACTGTATCTCCCTGCACTGCAAAATAAATAATTACATATTAAAAGAAATTACCTCTTTCCATAGGACGAGTTAGATAAAATACAAATAGAGAAATTGGAGCAAAAAGGGTACAGTTATATAAGAACAACTGAAACATGAGTGGTTTAATGGGAAAATGAGTGGGTAGTTGCATGAGTAGTTATGTAACCGTCGGTCAAAATTATAATCAATGGTCAAAATCAAATCCAAAACCTCCTAGCCTAATATATTATAATTGCATGAGTACTTACGTAACCATCGGTCAAAATTATAACCGACGGTCCAAATCAAAGCCAAACCCTCCTAGCTTAATATATTATAATAGAAAAGCGCATGTTCAACTGCCTCTTCCAAACAATAGCAAATTGGACAAGAAACGGTACAACTTTTTGATTTGGAGCTAAGGAAGGATATTACTGGTATAAGAAGTTTTCACCCAAAAGCAACATTCTCTTGGGAATAGGAAGTCTCCAAAAGTCTTTCCATTTCCTTAACCCACTCCCATTTTCTAAATTATTTATAGTGAGCAATCTACAAGATGATTTAATGTTCACTTGACTATTCTTTGTATAAGTCCAGTCTCTATTATCTACCTACTTTCGTATAGGGATGTAAATTGTAAGGATACCTTCCACATCTTTGGTGATATTAAAATCATTCATAATAAATGTCACATTCCATCTCCTCTCATGGTCCAACAGGTCTTTAACAATGAGGTTTGGGTTACTAACAGAAAATATGGGTTTTCTGAAACTCCAATGACAAGGGGTCCGGTTTCATTTCCATACTAATATGTTTTCACCATTACCAATAATCCAACCTATATTTTCATTTAGGGAAAATTTCAAAACAAGGCTCAAGTTTTTCACAAATTTCAAATTATGATAAAAAAATACTCACATTTCAATTAAGGGCTTAAGTTTTCCATTTACATTTCAAATCAGGACTTCTTGTGACAACAGTAGTTTTCTAGCCACTTGATCCTCTATTTTTTTCAAAACAAACATCATATCATGGGACCGAGTCAACTTGCCAGACTAGGTAAGGGTTCAAACACTCGATATCACAATTAAAAGTTTTACAAGACTTGGTCATCTGATGTGCCGCCTCATTTAGCCTTCTAGGAATATGATAGGGAAACTTTATCAATGTCCATAGCAACGGAAGAGATATCTGCAACTATTGAGATTAATGCCCAATATTTGTGTAACGCCCCAATTCCGAATACCTAAGTTACTACTAAGGTACTCGAATTTGGCACGCTACTTCCCAGAGAATCCGAGAACTTCTAAGATCATAGTTCACAGTGAGGTTAAATTTTTAAAACTTTTTGAACAATGATATAATCAACAGTTATATTGCGGAAGCATAAGTAAAGATAGCGGAAGCAATAAATATCAAGTATATGAGTCAAATATAACACTGCAGAAGTCTAATAAAATCTCGAAGTGTAGTTATCAAATTTTATACAAAACTGTCCATCTACCCGCTCACTACAAGACACTCTCAAAACTCAAAAGAAAGAACTGCACTCATTCCCCTTATGTAGGCGCTCCATTATCTGGCTCGACCACTTGGTCAGCCGACCCCCACCCGTATCACCTACTACAGGAGCCTCATAGTACGCGTCGTACGCGGGGTCAAGGTCAGGACCTAAGCACCAAAGATGGGTCAAATCCAAGGATCTAGCAAGTCATCATATGCAAATAACGCATGATGTATGCAACAAAAGAGAATAGAGACGAGTAAGTAATCATAAGAATAACAAGGTACATGATCTAGGCAAATGAGCAGTAATTAACAGTTTAGAATCAGAAATGTAAAGTAATATAATCTAATCAAATAACAAATAACACATTCACACAAGCTAGATATACCGCTGGATATTATGCCGTGGCCCTCCCATAGTGTAAACAGTCGCTGTGGGGAAAGGGTAAGATAACCGTGCAAGGGATAACAACCCTGAAATAATCATAACATACAATATATAACACCGATCACACCCCTTTATCAGATCAGATCGGACCCGGTATCACACCATCCGTCTAATCACAACTCATTATGATAGCTCTAATAATAACCAATATAGCTCCTACCAGTGATAATCAATCAACTGGCTGAACTTAGATCAACTGAGTGAATGTTTAGTGCCGACCTAGGAAACAAGTACAGGTCTGTGCCTGTCTAGGCTTATCTTGCGTGACCAAGATCCTAACCAAGTCTCTAAGAGGTTAAGTTACAATATCATAGAACACCGTCCAATGTCCCAGTTCAAGTCCAACATCATTGGATCCACGCTAGGCTCACAACCATGGCCTGAAGCAATACAAGTACAATATCATGTTTGTTCCACAAGTAATCATCACATGCTCATACACAATGAGTCATCAATCCATTAAAAACTAAAACTAACATCTCCATTCTAGGGTTCCATATACCTAATCTTAGGCTGTATGAGGGCCCGCCTAGCCACAGACACGGGTTGTTCATCTCCAATTACATCCTTAGGTCACCACTAAGTAATCCTAGGTTCAGGTTCTCCAATTCCCTTTAATTAACAGGTTCATAACATTAATAAAGATAGGAGAGAAGAACATTACATATAATCCTCCAAATCATAGAATCAAGTGGAATAGACAAAGTTCCAATCCTAGGTAATGGTCCACTCTTAGTTCAGGGCCTCATCATGTAATTGGATCCCTAACTGTAGTCTAGATGTCAAAAAGATAATAAATCTGGTGCTCCTAAAGTTATGAACATCATTAACTACATTTAAGGATCAATCATTGACGATTCAAATCCCAAAAACCTAATTGGTGGACCCCACGAGTCAAGGCTGAGCCACGCCATTGATTCATGCTTGGCATACTTGATGGAAGCCTATTTGGATGGTCAATGGACCCCACAATTGATCAAACATCAAAGAAACTGAAATCTAGAAATTCACTATACACAATTTGCCCAATCGACATCATACCCTGGGATGTTGACTGGACCCCGCAGTGTCCCCGGTCGACATCGTGGCCATGATGTCGACCGGGTCCATTGGGACCTGAAGCCAAACAGCTGGGGGTTCCTTAGGTTTCGCTGTGTATCCAGTCGACATCATGGCCTTGATGTCGACCGTGTACACAGAATTCTAACCTGTCTGAGAAATTTCAGGTCTCAGTTATCCCTGCAGGAATGTGTGTATCCGGTAGACCGGGCAGAGGGTTTGGTCAACCGGGTACGCTAAACTATAAAATTTACAAAGAGATAACTGGGAATTGATTTTCTCCCTTTCCAGTGTGCCCGGTCGACCGAGCTGGGGGCCGGTCAATTGGGTACACGCACTGAGCTGAAATTCCAGATTTCTGGGATTTTCCTTCTCAACCCATTTTTCATTCAATTCATCCCCAATCTCTTCCATTCATCACATAAACATAAATAAACAACAAAACACTTCTATAACCTCCAGCCATCATCCAACCGGGCCATTGATCTTCTAAATGGGAGAACCCATCTAAAATGACCATCATCCATAAACAAAGCTCAAAAGGAAAGATCTAAACATGCATATATACCTAATTGAATTGAATTGCAAAATCAGGAGAAGAAAAGCATGCATCATGTGAAATTAACATAGGGTACTTGCCTCAATTCGAAATTGCAAATAGAGTTGAGAAAGAGATGAGAATTCCAAACTCTTAAGAGTGTTGATAGTACACTTGGGGTGATCTCTAGCTTCTTCTTGTGCTAGAATTTGGGCAATTAGGGTTTCTTAGGGAGAGGTAGGGAAGATGAGAGTGAATTAGGGTTTTAGACTACATTTGCAATAGTTGGATTTATATAGATTAGGGTTTATGACAATTACAAAAAGGGTAGTTTAGTTGTAAATGGGGAATAGATAGGGTCATGGGTAAATAGGTCTTTAGGTGGGAATTCTAGAAGGTTCTTAACTCATAATACCCCTCCTATTAATTCTAATATTAGCTAAGTCTTAATCTAATCAAAACCTACTAAATTTACAATAAGCACCTAGGGGTGTAACGGTTCGGTTAACCGCGGTTTTTGGGAAAATGGTTAACCGAACCGTATTTCACGGTTTTTGGTTTTTAAAAACCGTAACCGTAACCGAACCGTGAAAAATCGAACAGCAGTTAATGGTTTGATTACAGTTAAGTATCACTTAAAAAAATATGTGAAAACTTTGTCATTTACCAATCAAACTTACTGTGAAAAAAAAAACTATAATTAGAGAATGGCATAATATGTTACTGTAAAAAAAATTCCATTTAGGCCCCTAGTTTTTTTTCTTATTAGCGAAACGGTTCGGTTAACTGTGTGTTTTGGGAACACGGTTAACCGAACCGTGATTAATAGTTAACCGACCGCAGTTAACGGTTCGGTTCGATTAATAACCGTGAGTCGAGACAAAAACCGTAACTGAACCATGAAGTGCGGTTTTTCGATTTCAAAAACCATAACCGTAAGCAGACCGTAAAACACGGTTATTAACTGTGGTTCGGTTAGATGGTTTTTCGGTTTTTTTTTACACCCCTATAAGCACCTAATATCTATAAAGAATTATAGAAAAGCTAAATTCTAGGACTTAGGAGTATTAATAACTATTCTATTAAGCCTATTAATTAGCATATTAAAGTAGGTAATATCATATTAATAATAACTCAAAACAAATTGAGGGCGCACAAGGGGTGGGCCCTCACAATTTGCCACCATTGATTGCTTGGACTGCTTCCATCGCATCCCACAACACTTGGCCTTACTTTAGCTCTATTCAAAGCAACGGGGATCACCCTTGTTTTAGCCTCTTTTGACAAGCCAATCCCCTATTCTTTAACTCTTGCATGAACAATAGTTCCATTAAACCAAATGAAGAGCCCAAAAGAAACTTTAGCATCCGATTTTCAAAATGCAACATCGGTAAAAATTAAAACCACATCTTTTCTAATAATCATAATAAAAAAAAAAGGATAATTAGCCAAAAGTTCCTCAACACGGTCTTGTAAGGCCTCCAATCCAACACCTTTTTCTCTAAGGCCTATAGTCTATATAGCTGGACATATTTTGGAAAGAGGTCCCTAGATACGCCACATCAGAAATTTCTATGCCCGATTTTCCCTTTCAACTGTTTAGGCAAAAGTTTTGAATTTTAAATTTTCAAATCTTTCATTATCCCTCATTCTTAGGCCAAGGTAAAACCCATCTCCACTCTTTGGTCAATATCGAACCCAATCCGAAAGAACCGAAGGAAAAGGTGGGCCTCCACTGTTCGTCGTGGTTGTCATCGGAGAAGATTGGATCGATTCTTCTGGATTGTGTTAAAACTTAACCAAAGAGCAGAGAGGGGCTTTCTGTATGATCTGCAAGAGTAGATCGGAATAAGCGAAGAAGACTACCGGAGATCGGAGAAGAGAGGATTCGAGTTTGATCTGTGGCAAACAAAGGCTCCTTTGTTGCGAGTTTTGCATAATGGAGAGTTTTGTTCTGGATTTCGTTTTCTGCAATGAAACAGATAATCGCAAGTGAATATATTGTCTTCTCCATTCTCGGGTGTCTCGCGACTTGCAGCAGAGAGACAATCACCAGGTGGGCCACATGAATTACAAATCTGTGATTTGGAATCCCGGTTGTAGAGAATCTGGACTTCAGTTTGCATTACTAAAGGAGAAGAAGAGGAACAAGAAGGGGAAGAAAGATTTGCCACTACTGCACTCAGGTTCACCGGTTGCCGCCGTTGCCTCCGTGGCCGGAGAAGAAACCAAGAGGATCCAAACTTTGTTTGAGGCTCGGTCGGCCATCGCTAACAAAGGAAGAAGAGGAGGAACCGCCGTCACCGATTCCCATCGCTGCTTGCCTTCATCGCTCCTAGAGAAGACAGAGGAATCCGGCTCGGGGATTTATCTGAATTTTTGTCAAATTTATCTGAGTTTTTTTTAAAATCTATTTGAGTTTAAGCATATTTATCTAAGTTTTTGATAAATTTAACTCAGTTTTTGGAAATTTTATTTGAGTTTTTGACAAAGCTATCTGAGTATTTAGCAAATTTATCTGGGTTTTTGGCAAATATATTTAAGTTTCTGACAAATTTATATCCATTTTGGAAATTTTAACTGAGTTTCTGAACAAATCTCTGTGTTTTTAGAAAATTTATCTGAGTTTTTGAAATTTATTTGCTTTTTTTGATGAAAAATCTATCTAAGTATTTAGCAAATTTGTCTGAGTTTTTGGCAAATATATTTAAGTTTCTGAAAATTTTATATCCATTTTGGAAATTTTAACTGAGTTTCTAAACAAATCTCTTTGTGTTTTTAGAAAATTTATCTGAGTTTTTGAAATTTATTTGTGTTTTTTTAAATAAATTTAACTGAGTTTTGGAAAAAATACTTGAGTTTTTGGCAAATTTTTCTGAAATTTAGAAAATTGGTTTATCTTAGTTTTGGCAAATGTATTTTCATTTTTTGAAATTTACTTGCATTTTTTTTTACGTCTTTTAAAATTTATTTGCGTCTTTTGAAAATTATTTTTATTTTATTTTTAAATTTATTTAAATCTTTTGAAATTTATTTGCGTCTTTTTAAATTTATCTGAGTTCTTTTAAAATTTATTTGTGGCTTTTGAAATTCATTCTCATCTTTTGAAATTTATTTGCGTTGTTTTGAAGTTTATTTGTTTTTTTTTTTTTAATTTTATTTGAAAATCCCTTTAATGGAATTTTCATTAATTGTGGCCAATTAAATGGTAGTTAACAATTATTAATGGGATATCCCACTAATCATGGGATATGATTTATCTTTAAATAAATAAGAACTTTTAAAGAAATGGTAACTTGAACATTTTAGGTTTTCAAATTCAGAAAAAATGACCCATCAGACTATGAAAAAAGTTTATGGATCTAAGGCCAGAAAGTGAAATGTTTAGGGACCTGTCTCCGAATGCCCAAAAAAAGAAAAGAGATATGGTTCTTTCCTCGATAGAATGAAAAGAGTGTCATTTTCTCAAAGTGAACTTAACACATTTTATCATTAAAGAAGTGCATCTTCAACATATCCATTTCCAACCTCTACTCGTCTAAATGTCTAAAGTGGGTAGAAGTTAAGAAAATTAGAGCATTTGGCATACCATTCTACCCTCTATCCCTTTTGGAGAAGTAGAGGCAAACCTCTTAAAAAGAAAAGCACGGAAGTTTTCTTTAAGATCAAACATGCTTTCTAGCTCTGTCATAATAAGAGTAGAGATACCAAACAAAGCCTTAACCTTCCAACGATTACTTTTACATTTAAAAGAAAAAAAAAATAACAAGACTTTTAACTCCTCCCTAGCTTCCTCCCAAGAGAATTACTGCTATAAAAAAAATACTAATCCTTTACGGGAATTCTCCGCCCTTAATTTGTGTAACGTGTCCTGGAAGAGAAAACATGGATTCTTCTCCCGCAGAAATGTTTTTCACAGGGGACGCCGGACTTGTATTTCTTATCTCGCACGGAAAAGATCCCACAAAGATAGAGATTTTCCACGGAGAGTCCATTTGCACAGAACGACAAAAAAGAGCCCTCTGTAATATAAAGAGGCCTTAGCTTTCCATACAAAATTGGCCTGCACAAACGTGCACTAATTGTGGTTGTCTCCTCATTGAGGACCCGTTTAGATGTGGAGAAAAGTTAGAGAAAATTGTCCACGGTTCCAATTTAGTACGGTGATGAACATCTTTCTTTGTTTTCTCCACATTGCAAATTTGAACTGTGAAAAGTTCTCTGCCTTGATTATCTCCATCATATGCACCTAATCACTTCCATCATAATTCTCTTTACCAGTCCAGTGCTTCTCCTTAACTTGAAGTGAAATACTACCATGCATTTGAGCATCGAAAGCAAGAACATCACATTACAGCAACATCATATTTTCTCTTCGAATTAGCATTTGAGGGGAAATGATAGAAGATCTTGGCACATAACTCTTGCCTTCCCCATTTCAAGGGGTACCCAAAATACCCATCCCCAGTACTCCAAAAACTTATTAGACCACTAAAACCCAATCAGCAAATAACGACCAAAATTAGTCTTACCAAAAACTGATCTGTTTCATCCCCCTATTCTGTAAAAAACCCTTAGGAAACCACACTAAAAGAATTATCATATTCAAGTGATATAAAACACCCCAGAATATAATACAAAGGCAGTTCAACTAGTAGTACTCGGGCCGGGAATGCAGTGGAGCTGTACTTGGGCAGCATCCAGCATGAAAGGCATTAGAAAAGGAATACTCAAGAACTGATCAAGTGCGGGCAGAGGTATCAGTGCATCAAGGACCCCAAGAGTGCCCTCCGGGCTATAGATTTACGCTTATGCTAGTTTAGGACTACAATAGTTTACAATTCATCCCATGTAATTAAAAAAAAAAAAAAAAATACTGCTACTAATGGTTGTCTATCTTCAGCCAGATTTTAAAACCATAGTTCTTTTACATGTAGCATCACTAGAACTAGCAACTATACTGTTGTTGCAATTCAAGGTTAAAACCATGAAAGACAAGCTACAAGACTCTGTGAACCATTAGTTGATAATTTTCAATCCCTCTATATATTCTGCTAAAGTGGTTGAGATATAATGCAACTTCTTGATGCCACTGATAATTTAATGACAGAAGGATACAAGAAGCATAATTAGGGGGGGAAAGGGAAAAGAATGGTATAGAAAAGGAAGGTGCATTTGCTATTCACCTATCAACATATTCATCCCCGAGTTAAAATTACATTTTAACAAATAATAACCCCAACTGTCAGATGGAATACCTAGCCATGGTTTTGTTATCCCCGCAACATGACTTGAACCACAACCTCAAAGTACCTACCAACAGTATTTACATCATACACACGGATCTGATGAATCCTGCATCTCTAGGACAAGTATGTATCTCCAAATGTCCTGATTCCAATAAACCTGTATCAGATCAAAATGAATTGAATTGAGATATAGTGTCAGAATTCAAAAGAGTGAAAGGACCACATTTGATAACACTCCAGACAGATTAATGTGGTTTCCACATAATTGTGGTCCATCTCCAAGGCCAAAGCTGAAGAAATGAAACAGTCCATTTCATTAGGGAAAAATGGCATTCTTGTTTTATATCTTCTGACCAGAAATGATGCAGGTCTAGCCAACCTTATCAAAGCTACTAATATGATGATCCACCATGGAATGGGCATTTGCTCCATATCTTCTTTTTATTTGTTTCTGAATGATAACATCTATGCTACATGCTTTTGCCCCTAAATGTCTTCCCCTAACAGATGACAACAACTAATTGAGATAGTTGCTCACAGTGATTGACAATTACAGCCACTGGACCACATTTATGTAAACAAATTTGGAAGAAAATGGCCCATTTAAAAAATAAATTTTTTTTTGGGGGGGTCACTGAGCAGAGTCCACAATGAAAAATGGTATGAATTGACGCCCCGTCTGAATCACAGAGCAGAGTCTATGTTCTCTATGCAAGTCCAATGACCATCCATTCCGAGTATACGATATACCATACCTGATTATTCTGCTACAGTGTCTGCAGCCACTCTCTCATACAAGCGGTACATCAGCGTTGATTTTGACATTTGTGGCTCTCTTTCCAAGACTGAGATCACATCCTTAACTGAAATGGTGCGGACAATTTTTGACTGAGGGATGACAGCCAAGTTCCTTCCAAATTTTCTCATTGCTCCTACACAAAACTCCAAAGAAAAAAAAAATCACTCTTCTAGATACAAAATCAAATACATCTTCATAGACTAAGAATCAGAACTCAAAACTATATTATGGATTGACTGCAAAGGGCGCCGGATATGGTGGCTAGCTCACCAACTACACTGTCGAACGTGCAGAAATAGCAAGCCATGATATTAGTTGTTAATTTGTTATTATTGTTGTTGTTGTTGTTTAGGACTAAAAGGTTACTGAGCCACTACAAAGAAATAAGCACAATTTTCTGAGGACGATGATTTAGTCATCCTGCATGTATGAGCACAAAGCATGAGTAGGGGGTGATCCAATATCTACCGGAATGGAATACGCTAATACAGTCCATAGCTTACATATGCAGTCATGGACAATATAGCAACATTCTGGAACAAGGGGAAAAAATGACTACCTAATCTGTAAAATTTTTGGACCAACTTCATATACAGTAGGGACCTACAGATAAATGCCACTGTCACAAATATTAACAGTGTTTCGTTGGAAAATGGTGAAAGGAGATGATTTCAATTTTGTAAGGTTCCATGCCTTAATTAGAGGGGTAAGTCACTAATTACTAGGATTTAGTGTGCTTAATTGGGTTTACTGGCCTAAGCATTAGGATTAGTGGTGTGTGATGCATTAGGTAGTGGGTCATGCATAACATCCTTTACTTGGACCCATCTTGGCCCTGTGGCCCGCACTCTCATTATGAGCCCATACCCATTTGCCAAGGACTTTATTGTGATTGCCCTAAAACGCTTGTCCTTATGTGAAAAACCACCAAAACATCTCTAATAAAACCCTTAACCCCATTTCCCCATTTCATTTCACTCCCTCTCTTCTCTGCAACTTCTCTGCTCCTTCTCCCCCATTCCTCCACCAAACCAAGCTAGGGCTTCCTAGGGCTTCCAAGGGTTTCCAAGGCTTCCCCCAAGGCTCAAGAGTCTCCCCATCATCTCCTTCATCTTCCTCCTATCTCATTCTCATCAATAGGTAAGCATACCCTCTCTCTAAACTCATGTAGTTTGCCTCTTTCAACACTAGGAGCATGCATTGGCCATTTAGTGGGTTTTCCTTTTCATTTTGGCATGTAGGAGGTGGGTTCTTTACTTTGTTTGGATTGGGGAGGTGTGAAAGGCAAGATTGTGGTAACCCTAGGCTCTAAGAAAGGGGTGTTTGCTCAACTAAGCCAAAGGCAAGTATATAGACATGATTAATGGTGTAGGGCGAGGCATGTTTATTTGGTTGATTCTAATGCTTTAAATGTGCTAACCTTCTCTATCATGTGCATTTATGATATTTGGGTTAGTGGGTGTGAATTTAAAATGCATTAATGGTGGATAGTTACATAAAACAAAATTGATAGAAATATTTGATTTATGCCATTGTAGTTATATTATACTCCTCTCTTGTTTAGTTTCATTGACTAACTCATTAGTTTATTACTAGTTGATAGATACGTAGTTGCATAAATTTGGATTTCATTTCATCATCGTTACATCAAGGTATAAGCAATATATGAAGAAGAGTGAATTGGCATAAAACTGGACACCATCCTATGGATCCAAACCTTCCTTTTGGCATTTAGAATTCTGGCCAACTGATGCACAAATCCAAGTTGGAAAGGATTTTTTTTGCTGGAACAGGTTGATTTTCAAAAACTGATGTGGGGCCCACCTGTTCCCACTGGATGGGCGATCTGATCCAGTCATATGAAGGGGGCTCATGGGCGACCTTAATGGTCTGGTCCCTTTGTGGGTGGGGTGCATCTGGGTATGCCATCCAGCCAACCCAAGCATGGGAGGCGTGAGTCCCCATTTCATTAAACCTGGGAACAGCCGTTCCTCACCCTTGGTTGTGTCAGGTGACAACCTTATAAATCTCATAACAGCCCTCCCTTCTTGAAATAACTACAACAAACCAATGGTTGATTAATTTAGTATTTCTAGGTATCATATGGGATTTCTCCCATGGCCCACCATCCATGTAGCTCAAGGATGAGGTGTGAAACAGTCCCAGGTAAGGGGATATGAGTTCTGTCCACACCTTTTGGGGACATGTGGTACTTTTGGAATTTCCAACCCAGCCCCCTTACTTTATACTAAACACAATAATCCCCCTTGAATTATTTAATGATTTTTCACAATAATCCCCCCTCGAATTATTTAATGATTTTTCTCCCCTTAATGATTGTGTGGAATCATATGATTACTTTAGGAATTCCAAATCAACCTGTTGACCTGAAACTAGATTAATCCACTATTTATGGCATGACACGGCCCGCTGAAATTTGGAACCTAGCCCAACTTGGCCTATGAATATGAATTGGACCCTTAGCTAGGGGAGGTGTAGGCTTAGCATCTCCTAGTCAGTAGCGAAATAGCACATGTAGGACCCATATCGGGTTATGTGGGTGGCGTGGCGAACCGCCAATGTGCCAACAACTTCAAAAGCACCAAATGAATAACGAAGGCATTCTGGATTCCGCGTAACCACCGTGATGTGTGAAGGATGACCATAACCCTGGGATGGTTAATAATACTCCCCTTGACACTTATCCATATATCATGGATAAGTTGTGGTTAGTTAGGATCTCCCCGTATCACCAATGTACTCGTGGGGTAGTTCCCCTTTGCGACCTTACCGACGATTTGGTGGGGGAACTCCCAACGCGAGGTCATCCATATATCTTGTGTGGGTTTGTGTGTGTATGGTTTGCATTTACCGTCTATAGATCAGGGGTGGACGTACGCCACCATACCGGGTTCGCCTTGGTTGTATTTGTTTGACCAGCTTGTCTAGGTTTGCCTGGGTTGTATTTGTTTGGCCAGCTTGTCTGGGTTTACCGGGTTCGCCTGGGTTGCATTCATTCACCCAGCTCGTCTGGGTACTAGGTTCGCCTGGGTGCATTCATTCTGATGGCATATGATGGTTTGATTACTTTGTTGGTTAGTTATGTTTCATTTATTCATTATTATGTACTTCTGATATATTGGTTTTAGTTGCCTCATGTTATACTTTTACTCATATCTATTTACTTGACATATTATTGATGGTGCTTAGGTACCGATCCCCCCATCGAGCAGGAGGGTGAGGCGGGGTAGGAGGTTCTGCCAGATATCAGATACACTAAGTGGAGCGCCGACGACGTAGTCTGAGTCGTCGTGTTTAGTGCAAGAGAGTCATTTACACTCTTGGACTTTTGGATTGCCGCATTTGGGTCTATAGCCCCTCTTATTTTGATGTCCTGCTTGTGTTTGGCCTTAACTTAATTTAAGACATTATAAACTTATTTGAGCTTACGCACTTCTGTACTACTTCCGCTCTGTTATCTTTATGGTTATGTTTTTACCATCTGCGCAGGTTGTCTATGTGTTGATGCTTCCCCGATTAGATTATGGTGACTGATCATCATACATAACCTCGCTGCGAACTTCGATCCACTCGGAATTTGAGTCTCAAATGTGATTAGTGAGAAAAAATTTAATTGGCCTCAACTTTCACACACGTGGGGTCAGGTTGGGACTGACCTAATCTTGGGGGCGTGAAAAATCTTTTATTGATTTCATGAAATTCACCTATAGTACATATTTCAAATTCATGTGTACGTTAAGATTTTAAAAAAAATCTAGAGTTCTAGTATTTGTTTTTGGCTGGTCTCACAAAAAACAGAGAACGGAAAACTCACGAATTATTAGAGATGGAAAACTATGGCTCACAAACTAGATCCATATAACCCGACATACATCCTACATCTGTCGGATAAATATGACCTGCAGTAAAACAGGTTGGGTTGGGGTTGACTGGCATAACCATTTAAATGAATAAAGTTAAGGTCAATTCCCATATCTGAACAGATTTAAATGATTTGTGGTTAATATTTTTTTACTTTGGGCTTTTCTTCCCTATCATCATTGTCACCGTCGTCGTCAAGGTCTTGTCCCAACTATGTTGGGGTTGGCTACACGAATTCTATCTCTCCATTACGATCTATCTTGAGTCAAATCCTCAGATGAGTTACACTTCTTCATATATATTTTTACTACCTCCATCCACATTGTCTTTGGCCTACCCCTTCCCCTTGGTGGGCCATCAACCTTCATGGCCAACTTTTCCTTACTAGCGTCATTACCGGCCTACGTTGGACGCGCCCAAACCATCTTAAACAGGTTTTGCTATCCTTAAATGATCACGAAATAGCTCATTTCTAATTTTTATCCTTCCTAGTTAAACCACACATCCACCTCAACATTCTCCTTTTTTTAATGGTATCCACCTCAACATTCACATCTCTACTACATCCATTTTGTGCATATGATACTTCTTGATTGACCAACATTCTGCTCCATAGGTCATAAATGGTCTAATCACTATCCTATAAAAATTTTCCTTTAATCTTGTTGGCATTTGTCTATCACAAAGCACTCCAGAAGCAAGTCTCCACTTCAATCATCCCGTTTTTATCCTATGTTCGACATCTTCATCAATCTCACTATCCTTACTAACTATAGAGCCAAGGTAGCGGAAAGAATCACTTTGTGGTATCTCACAGTCTTCAATTCTCACAGTAGTTTTAGCTCTTTCTATATACCCACTGAAATTACAATCCATATATTCCGTCTTTGTATGGCTTAATTTAAAGCCTTTGGATTCTAAAGCCTTCCGCCATCTCTTGAGTTTTGCATTTGCGTCATCTCTTGATTCGTCTACCAACAAAATATCATCTCCAAATAACATGCACCAAGGTACCTCTTCTTGAATATGAGCAATTAACTCATCCACTCGTTACTACTCCTTCATACATATATTTAATAATTTTAATATAACCTCTTGGAACATTCCTTTTATTTAAAACCCACCAAATTAAATCTCTATGTATCATGTCCTAAGCTTTTTCTAGATCGATGAAGACCATATGCAAATTTTTCCTCTTTGCTCGATATTTTTCCATTAATTGCCTAAGTGAGAAGACAGCTTTTATCGTTGAACTCCCTAGCATAAAACCAAATAGAGGTGGATGATAAACAACAACAACATTTTCTTCCCTATAACTAAACTCAAATAACCTTAATACTTGAATTGGATTGTGCTTGGGTCAAAATTCTACAAGTTAGGTTAGGTTGGGCCAATTAAATGGCTGGCCCACATTGGATGTGGGTTATGGAGGTTGGGTCAACCCACATGTGCAGGTTGAGCTTATATGACCCATTTTTAAAACAGATCGGATGGGTTGACCTTCAATTCGACCCATTTTGACCCAACCCGACCAGGTTAACACCTAGAGATATTATCACACGACAAGAAATACTTGAGAATAAGATATGTGACAATGGATCAATTTCATTCACTGAAAAACAAAGGTACCATTATAGCAATAGGCATGCCAGCAAAGATAGCTTAGGACCTCATATCAGTTGCACATCATGATTGGATCTCCAATGACATCAATTTAATATCGCTCCTATATGGGATAGTGTGTGGAATCATGGATACATGTAATATACAACTCAAAACATCAAATCACTGCTCCTAAATGGTGTAGTGTGTGGAATCATGGATACATGTAATGTACAACTCAGTATCAAACTGTATAGGATTCATTATTTTTAAATGCCCAGTAATGTGTGTTAAATTATTGTATTGGGAATGGGGTACCAAGTATCTCTGCTCCTAGTAAATGTGCTCATATCTGTATATGAAGATGAGGACCCTTAGGGATCCGTTGTTTGATGTAAAAATGCTTCACATGTGTGAAAAAAACACACCATTTTTCCGTGAAATGGTTTACCATCTTGGGAGGTATGAAACGAATTCACTCCTCCTTTAAAAAGGCGTGCTACAGTGGAAGTGAGACAATAGATATATGATCTCGTGGGCCTCATAAAAACATTAATTTTTTCAATCCTGTGGGCCCTTAATTTGTGATCCAAACCGCTCATCTTCTTTAGGAAGCCTAAAAGCCGCTAGCCACTAGGGGTCAAATTGCATGTCTTAATTCTTGCGGATTTTGAAGATTTTGTAAAAAATTCCAAACCATTAGATCTAATTTTTCGAACTTTTGCAAGCCCCTAATTCATGATACAAACCATTCAATCTTCTTTAGAAGGCTAAAAATGGCTAAGTGGCCAAATATTTTATCTTAATACGTCATGTATTTTGAAAAATTCGTGAAAATGTCCCAAAAATTAAAATACACAGAGAACCATTGGATGTACTCAGATTCACAAACAAAAATGGTGATTTTGACAAACACGGGAATTTGTTTCACATGTGTATCATTTGCATATGTAAATGATCCACGTATGTCATTTACATACGTTTGTTTACAATAACTTACTCTAAAAGCTTAAGTTGTTATAGAACGATGTAACAATGTATATCAAAGCGTTCAACCCAGTCCCCACCCCGGTTGTGTGAGCTCCGCATGGCAACATACGCAAAACACCCTCCGTGTGAGAAAATAGGGCACAAAGGCAACACAACCCTTGGGATTTGAACATTTGACCTGTTGCTCTGATACCATGTTGACAACCACTTACTCTAAAAGCTTAAGCTGTTAGAGAACGATGAAACAATGTATATCAAAGTGTTCAACAACATTTACACATGTAAATGACAAACGACACCTAATGGCCTGTTGGTCCGCATAAAATACATAGGAATTGAATACCTGGGAAATCATACCATAAGTGGTTAAAGTTTAAGATCCTAGGATAACATACAAAAATGACCATAAAATAACCTCCCTTTCTACAAAAAGTGAAATAAGGGAATCTAGCAAATGAATACCCAGCCATCACCCTAGTAATTCAAATCCTAAGTCAAGGTCCTATCTACATTGCTGCCTTATATCCTTCACCCCTCCCCTCAAATCATTCACAATTCACCTATTTAATAATTCTTCAATGGAGCTCATTTGATCATGAGTTCCTATATATTATAATACTAACAAACATGCCCTAAACTTCCCTTCTTTTCCTATTGTTTGTGTGTGTGTGTGTGTGTATAGAGAGAGAGGATAAAAGAAGTTGCACTAACCAGATGCAGTAGCAGCAACAGATGGTCCTTTGTTGTCAGCTTCTTGGTTGTCCCTTGAAGTCTTTCCAGAGGTTGATAAAGGTCTGTGGCTCAGATCTTTAGCTGGTATTGCACTAGATGTACCATCATGTCCCCCCTCACGCTTCTGACGAGCTTGTTCAGCCATGAGTTGCCATTTTGATAGCATGTCATCCCCTCCAACAGCAGCTCGAGCAGCAACATTTGCGGCTGTTGTTCGCATTTTGTCATCTTCCTCTTTGTTTGCCTTCATTTGTAGGTATATTACAGATGTTATAAATAAACTGACACTAAGTGTAAATTAAAACCTAAGGGTCGGGAGTTATAACCATTGCAAATAAATAATAGGATGCATGGCTTGATAGTTTCCGGTCCAGTTGTTCATTGGATTGGTCGATGGTAGATGGACCCCGAGAAAAATTAATTTGTTCTGGCAATCATAGGTTTTCTTTGGTAAAAAAGAGAAAATTTCTGATTACTAAACAATCTTGGTTTTTGCCAAGAGAGAAACAATTATGAAGGAAAATTGTTGCACGTCACAGGTTTCAATTTTGTGGGAGGGAATGGGAAACATGAGAGATTCTTCTTTTACCACAAAGGATCTCCACTCCTTGGAATTTTAAGGCCAGTGGTCCATCCACCATCATTGTCATCAGTTAATGGCAGGATCCACCCAATTCACGGTCCCAACCATGGATCATCATACCATGAGTCAGTGTGGAGCACAAAGCAACAGAAAATTTAAAACCAGTGTTAAGGTGAAAACAATTTTAATTTTGCAACAGTAGCAAAAACATTTACAACGACCATGAAAAATAGCAGCAGAAAAATTAAAAAATTAAAAATCCCCCTAATAGACTTTCATTAATATATATACCTTGGTTGCCTTTGAACGACCTTCATCCCTGTCCTTATCTGCATCAACTCCACTGCTTCCCTCAGTCTGCAAAAACACATCTTTTTTAATTCTGTCCAAATAAAAACTGCTCAAGGACAGGATGTGAAGTCCATGTTTGAGACTAACAACAATACAAGAATTTTACCAAAAACAAAAAACAACACTATAAGAAGGCATTATCATGCATACTGGTTACAACTTAACAAGGATAAAATGGCATTATCATGCATATTGGTTTGTATTTGAGAATACATCACACAAGAGTGGCATCAACTACAAAAAAGTTGTGGATCTTTCAAAATCCTGAATTCTTGGGGAACAAGTATAGTAAGGATTAATGATGTGATGCAGGACAAGCCCATGGTCCCCTATGGGTCGACCTCCAACGGGCCCAACCCAATTATCCTGTCCAAGCCTTTGGGACCAGCCAATTTATTTTATGTTATTCAGGCCTTTAATTATATTTTAGGTTGCTTATTAGGATGTTTTAATCCTGACCATCAGTGTGTTTGGATGGTCCAAATTAGTCTTAGAGTTATTTATTTTCCTATATAATGATGTAAAGCCTCTTTGGCTAAGGAATGAATGATTGATGATTAATGAAAATGAGTTTTCTTTGAGTTCTCTTCCAAGAAATCACTAATGCCTCCTGGATTGGAGTTTGGTGAGAGCCTAATTTCTGAGGCTTCTGAGCCCTACCTTGCTCATCTTACGTAAAGCCTCGGGATCGGGTTTGGTGAGAGCCCAAGAAAGGGTATCATCTTCCCTATCTTTTCTATCTTCATCTCCCTCCCACATTTCTACCTCCGCTGTCCGCACCATGATGAGTCACAACATTACAATTATTTCTGATGAAAGCAGGAAGTTCACTGAACACCAGTTATAATTATTTTTGAATAAAGGCCAATTTTAAATGATGTGCAAATGACATGAAATTGCATAAAGTGGGTTACTTTTCACACGGGAACAGTTGCGCAATTTTGACACGTTTTTAGCTTGATACCTGGATAATTCAGAATGGACAATCTAACCAAACCAGTCTCTGATGCTTCATTTCTATGTGCAAAATCGCTGTCCATATGGTATCCATGGTGTCCTTGTATGATGTTTATTGCTTTTTACTAATTATATAGAGCAGAAATTAAAACATATAATGCCTAGATGGACCGCATAGAATTGTTTTAGGGTAAGAGCATTATGTGTTTCATATAAACAAGATGTGCTATGGGATTACAGAGATTATTAATTCTTTATTTTCAGAGATAGAAGAGATATCCCACTGGTTTAGGAACCCATTTCGGTTTGACTCCAAAATGAAACATCTCAGCAATTTTGACATTTGAGTGCTTCATTCAGAGGGTTTCAGAAAATAATAAAAAAATCCAATGAATTTATAAATTAAGAAAGATAATGAAAAAAATTATTAAAAAGTAAATTATTTCATTTATTTCATTTTATTTAAATAAAAAAAATAATAAGCTATATCTACATCAAAAAATGAGTCCCAATCCCTGTTATGGTGAAAGAAGAAAAATGAAAGAGAGAAAGATATAAAGAAGAAGAAAGAAGAAAAAACCAATCAGGGAAAAAAAAAAGAAAAAAGAAAGAAAAAAGGAGGAGGAGCCCACTTAAATTGTACAAGAGGAAGAGGATCACTTTTAGAGAGGTGGACCCAAATGAAGCAGAACAAAGAAGTGGCCAAACAAAAAGAATCGAGTCCTACGTAAGGCCCTAAAACACCTAAAAGCCCTTCATTTTGGATTAAAAAAGACCAGAAAACTATGCATACATAGCCTCAACGATACTTCCTCCCAAAAAACCAAACGAGTTCCCACATTGCTCCTATTATAGGGGAACCCCCAATTCTCTTACTAGGAAATCACATAACATTGAAATCACAACCATAAACCATGTAACATCGAAATCACAACTATACACCATGGCCCCAGCCATTTGCTTCTAACTGAATCCAATTCATACCATGATTCTCCCCTCTATGTTGAGTCATTCAAACCATAGGTATTGGTTAAATCCCAATTGCAGCCAGACTTCTTAAAGAACAACAGAGTAAACACCTCTCAACCCAAGAGTCAAGGGATCACATTTTCGAATTGCCTAGGAGCAAAAATCCTCCAACATAATCAATACCATCAACATCCAACCATTTTCAATGAGGGTAAGGCACAATGGAACAATCAGTAGCCCATCCACTTTAGCAAATTTGATTTCCTGAAAAAGAACCAAGCACATATTGCTAATCCTAATTACATCTTTCATTTCTGCCCTTTTGTTGGCCGCCACAAACCTCGGACGTTTCAAGATAATATCTTCACAATTGAGTAGTCCTTTTCCCCCTCTTCCTACTAATCTCTCTATGTGACACCATCAAATTTTCTCTAACCGAGGTTGGTCCCCTTTGTGATAATTAACGAGCATGCCAGATTTAGTAAGCCATCTTTCTCCCTTGGATCTCTGCTTGCCTAATACCATCGCTGATTGGCCAGCCGCCTCTTTTTGCCGGATAAAGCCCAGAAGCCTCCCAAGATTCCCTCCTTTTTCTGATAATGATAAAATTTATTAAGCCACGAAAAGAACTCAGCCAAAACAGCCAAGCCCTAAAACAACAAACACCTTTACAAAAAGCCTAAAAGACAAAATGGAAATTTAACATTCAAGCAAATAGAAGAATGAAAAACCCCTTCCTTTGCAAGGCCATCCGCCATAATATTAGCCTCTCATAAAATATGATTAAAGCAGGCTCCCAACTGACACGAAATATGTTGCACCTCCTCCGCCCAATCCGCCATTCCCCTCCTTATCCTCGGAAGGAAAAGCCAATCACGTCATAAAAGCCAATCACGTCATAAATACCCTTGATCTTGTCAAGACCCCATCCTCCTTCAAGTATAAAGAGCCCCATTTATCCCTTCAGCATGGTCCCAGTCAACACTGTTTGCAACCAAAGAAAGCAAGCCGGCAACTTCTTGATACCAATTCTCAACCATAGAAAATTGGTTAGGCAGCTTGTCAATATATTTCTCCTCTACTGATTAAGCTTCCTTTGATTAAATTTGGAATACATTTTTACTACGAACTTGTAGGAATTCCATCCCATGCAAACAAATAAGACCTTAAGAATACATTTCTTACAAAATTCTAGGAATTCAATTCCATCCAAATGAATGTGCTCTATAAGTTTTTTACATAAAGTCTATACATGACATGGATGAAAGAATTTCAATCCTTAACGTTAATGATTATTTTTGCCTTTCTTTTAATTTATGGCATGGACATATGAATATTTTACAACAGATTGATATTAAAAGAATGTTGAAAAACATGATTACGTTGACTCTGCTCCTTGAAACAATTCTGACATGACAACCCATTTCCAGAAAAGAAATTTTTCAGCATAGGATTGATGACAAACGGGCGCTAAAGTGAGATTTCAATGAAGTGGAACTATGAGTCTATGACCCACTAGGAAGCCTTAATAGCTTCAATAGGTTTTATTCAGGAAATTTCATTGTGGAAACGTGATTCTGCAATTGAACAAAATTGAGAAATTATGCAAACTGTTCAATAGTTGCACTGCATATTGAGGGGAGCAAGTGAATTAGCAGATACTTTAGCCAGGCAAGAAGTTGATGAGGAAACTGTGCATGTAGGAACATTGCTGCTACCTTTTTATTCCTTGACTTCACTTCTTTAATCATTATATCAACAGATCTTACGAGGTTTTTCTTGTTTCCTGTATCTTCATCTTGCGACTTAAATGAAACTGAACATTTTTTTATAAAATAAAAAAAAGTCCCAGCACGCTTGTTATCAATAGGAAATGCTTCTCTTATGAAAAACTTTGTTTCTTTTATACAACCCTTTCCACAGTACCTTGTGAGAATGCTAGCATAAAAAAGATCCTCAAATTTTTTTTAAAAGAAAAAAGGTACTGAGTAATTCTTGACTAAGATAACTGTCTATAGCCCCCTCATCAAATGATCTAACTAATTCATCAACCAAGAACAACCTTAGCATGAAAACGCCCTAATACCAGCAATAATTAAGAGCCAAATTCACAGATTTCAAGTGGTACCTTCAGTTGATTGTAAGGCCTTCGAAAGAAAATAATTGGACTGTTAGGATAATATGCTTGGACTTGGGAAAAATAGGATATCCCAACACAATGAGCACCAAAACATCAGTGATACATGAATATCTCGATAGACTTGTGGGTATTGAAGTTCAATGAGCCAAGTCGACCCAATGGACTGGGTTGATTCTAATAGGCTGTCTTGTGGACTAGATCTATTAAGATATGATTGACCAAATCTGCTGGACTATTAAAATTTTCTTATACGGCTGTCAAGTTGAACACAATCCAATCTGCTTAATTGTATATTCTTTATTCAGAATAGCATTGTTGTAAATATCCCAAATTATCAGGGATGCACGTCATTGTAATCTTTCCATACACAGATTATTGAAGAGTATAAAATCAGAGTCCTACGAAAGAGAGAGGCACTCCATTGCATCAAATTCTCTTTTGTTTTCTTATATTCTAAGAGTTGTTATGGTATCAGAGCCCAGATCTGGGCATAAGAAACGTAGAGGAAAGCTTTTCTTCTTGGATACCTCATTGTCTCATGGTTGACTGTGTATCGAGGTAAACATATTTGAAGAAGATGGTTGATCGATCATCTACTGTCTAAAGAGTAGATCTCAGGAGGCTATTTCTTCCATTCTTGGAAGCAAGGATGAAAATAGCGGCTACGCCAGCCACCAAAATGCTACATAGCGGCGTAGTAGTGCAATTTGGAAAAACCGTAAAAAAAATATAAAAAAATTGTAGAAAATCTAGAATATTGGAAAATGAGAGAAAATGTATTTTTTTTTTTTTTTTTGCAGAAGTAACCAAGGTAAGGGGGCGTCGCGCATCGCGGTCCCCTCATTGTATGAGGTCTTGTATCGGTGTATAAATAGAAAATAATAGTAATAATCATTTTTTTTTTCACATGTGTTCATGTTGCTTAGTTATGCTAACTTAGAAACTAATGAAAGGCTCATAAAAGAAAAAACTATGTCATGAAGTCAAGACTTAAGAATTAAGATTACCTAGAGAAAAAAATACATCTACCAAAGGGGGTGTCTAATAGGATGTACTTAGAGAAGAATCATTAAGAAGAACTCTCTGTATCGACTGTAATTCGGCGAGATCATGTGCTTTTTGGTATTCTTTTAAACATAAAAGGGTAGAAGAGTTGTATAGAAATGTTATTTGGAGAGAAGAAGAAAAGAAATAAGTCTTATTATGCATTTTAAAAAAAATTTGGAAAGTCGGAATTTTTCTCACCCCGTAGCGGTCATAGCGGTCCGTCGCGGCCTTGTAGCGGCCCCGCAGTGGACGTAGCGGCCGGTACGGGTGCGACAGCCGATAAATCGGCCGTAGCGTGGCGGTGGTGGCCACTACGGCCGATATATCAGCCGCTACGTAATATTTTCATCCATGCTTGGAAGAAATCTTGGATTTCTGGAGGTGCCAAAGTAGTTCTGGTTGTAGACAGCCGAAGCCAACACTGTAGCGTCATAATCTATCAGCAGTAGGGCCTATCTGGTTCACTGATTTGCTCCGGATTCACCACAGTCAGGACCGACTGTATCAGGAGGTGCTAACTGAATTTTTTCAGATTTCTTGATCAATTCCAGGTACGGTTTTTGTGATCTTTTGAGCGGTCGATTTTTCAGCAGTATATTATAATCAAGACCGTTAAATCTTGTGGATTGAACTCTGATTCAAATGATTTCAGCTTCATTCGATGACTAAATCCATAGTCTTTGAATTTCTATGAATTGATTTGTGTTCAGACAGTGTTTTAGGAGGATTTGTTCCCCATCTTCTCCCAATATTTTGGTCGCCTGGACCTATTTCCTGTTCTGTTCTTGAACTTAGAGTGAAACAGTTCACAGGAACTACTTTGTTTTACTAGTTGTCATCCTTGGAACCATATTTTGTGATGGCTGACAAATCTGAGGTTCTGCCGGTCAAGTTTAATGGGAAAAATTATTTCTCATGGGAATTCCAGTTTCAATTGTTTGTTAAGGGAAGAGAACTTTGGGGCCCCATTGATGGTACAGTTCAACACCATCTGATAAAGATAAATCTGGAAAATGGGAAACTAATGATGCCAAGATTATGAGCTGGATAACTAGCTCTGTGGATCAAAAGATTGTTATCAATCTTCATCCTTATAAGACAGCAAAGGATATGTGGGAATATTTGAATGCTATCTATAACCAAGATAATAAAGCCAGCAAATATCAGTTAGAATGTGCCATAGCTGAATATAAACAGGGCAACAAATCCATTCAGGACTTCTATTCTGGACTAATGACACTTTGGAATGAATATACTGAACTAATGTATTCCAATTTGTCTTCTACATCTATTCCTGAATTTCAAAAAGTACACAAAGATACTCAGAGGGCTCAATTTTTTATGAAACTACGGAATGAGTATGAAAGTTTCCACTCAAATCTTCTTAGTCATGATCCACCACCATCACTGAATACATGTTTGGGAGAACTTCGTGAAGAACAACGTCGTTTGACTCAAGCTATGTTAGAACAAAAGAATAATCAGGTAGTAGATGTTGCATATGCAAGTCAAACCAAGTTGAGGGATCTCAGTAAACTTCAATGTTATAGCTGCAAAGAATTTGGTCGTGGCAAATCAATGCAAGAAAAAGTTTTGCAATTATTGTAAAATCCCGGACACACCATTTCTGCATGTCGCAAGCGGCCCCAAAATAAAGGAAATCACGCTCTTCATACAACACATCTTGAAGGATCTACCTGTACTCTTGTACCTCAGGTAGCCCAGCAGCCTGTGCCCCACAATGCTATTACTCCTGAAGTTATCCAACAGATGATTCATTCTGCATTTTCCGCCCTTGGTCTCATAGGTAAAAATTCCAACTCTGAAACATGGTATGTGGATTCTGGTGCGTCTAATCATATGACGTTTTCCAAATCAAATCTTAAACCATATCATGGTGATTCCAAGATGCATACAGCTGATGGAGAATATCTTCCCATTGAATCTGTTGGTAATATCCCACATGCTTACCCTTGAATCATGTTTTTATTCTCCGCGCCAATCATCTAATTTATTATCTGTTGGCCAACTTGTTGACAATAATTGTAATGTCCTCTTCTCTAAATCTGGTTGTGCATGATCAGGACTAGGGGGCAGTGATCGGGAAAGGACCTAAGTGTGGACGGCTATTTCCTCTGAATATCACCACTCCTAGGATAAATAAATCTTTGTTTCCGCTGTTGATTCTAGCTCAGAATGATTTTGTTAGATTGTGGCACAGATGTTTGGGTCATCCAAATGACAGAAAGTTACCTTTTGATGAATTTTGTTTTATTAATGAATAAATCCTATGTTTCTTTAAACAAATCTTCCCTTAAGTGTGCTAGTTGTAAAATGGGAAAAAGTAAGGAATTAGCATTTCCTACCTATTCTGCTATCACAACAGAATGTTTTGATCTGATTCATAGTGACGTATGGGGTATTGCACCATCTGTTTCTCATTCACAACATAAATATTTTATGACTTTTATAGATGACTTGTGATCTTGCCCATACACACCTCAACAGAATGGCGTTGCTAAACGGAAAAACAAACATCTTTTAGATGTGACTCGCACACTTTTACTCTAATCCTTCCTATTTTTGGGTGGGGTGGAAGCCATTTCAACTGCTGTTCGCCTTATCAACTGTCTTCCTTCTGTCAAATTGGAAAATCAATCTCCATACTACCGTTTGTTTGGTACTCATCCTACATATAACCATCTTCATCCATTTGGTTGCATCTGCTTTGTTCATCTTCCTCCACATGAGAGAAATAAACTTTCAGCCCAATCTGCCAAGTGTGTTTTCCTAGGATATGCTCCACAACAAAAGGGATATCTTTGTTTTGATCCCACTGTCCGTCAAATTCATACAGCTTGTAATGTTGTCTTCCTTGAATCTCAACTTTATTTTCAACATAATCATAGCTCTTTATCTGACTCGTCATATTCTCTCTTGCATACTTTTCCTGATACTTCTGAAATACAAAGATTTAAACCAAGAAATGTGTATACATGACGAGGAATTACCATAACTGAAGGTGCCAATTCTGAAACACTACCTGAGACACCTGATCCAACATTGGATAATCCTCCTCTTCGTAGATCCACTCGTACTTCAAAACCACCAGAAAGGAATGGATTTCCTAATGTATCTTTGTTAGCCACCTTATCTTCTATTTCCATACCTAATTCTTACACACAGGCTGTAAAGCAACCCTGTTGGCAACAGGCAATGCAGGAGGAACTTGATGCATTGATTGCAAACCACGCTTGGGATGTTGTCCAATGTCCAGCTGGGACAAAACCTATAGGATGCAAATGGGCCTATACAGGGAAGCTGAAATCTAATGGATTCCTAGATCAGTACAAGGCGCATCTTGTAGCACTTGGCATTAGACAAGAATATGGCATCAACTATGAAGAAACATTTGCTCCAGTGGCCAAAATGACCACAGTCAAAACTATTATTGCTGTTGCAGCCTCTCAAGCATGGTCTCTTTATCAAATGGATGTGAAAAACACGTTTCTTCATAGAGATCTAAAAGAAGAATTTTATATGAAGCTTCCTCCTGGAATTCATAGTAGTTCTGATAATTAAGTTTGCAAGCTCAGAAGATCTCTCTGTGGACTGAAACAAGCTCCACGTGCTTGGTTGATACATTTCGATGAGTTCTTTGCCAATCCAAATTTGTCCAAAGTAAAAATGATCCATCTATGTTTCTTTGACATTGTTCATCAGGAATTATAATACTTTTGGTTTACATTGATGATATTATCATCACAGGATCAGATTTGAATGGAATCAAAGATATTAAAGCCTTTCTTCACTCATCATTTCACATGAAGGATCTAAGCAACCTGCAATACTTTTTGGGCTTAGAGGTTCATACCTCCAAACAGGGAATCTTCATCAATCAACAAAAATATGCTAAGGACTTAATCACCTTAGCTCGCCTTGATAATTCAACTCCAGTTGATACACCATTGGAAATAAATTTGAAATATCGACGTGATGAAGGTGATCTTTTGTCTAATCCTACCATTTATCGAAGACTGGTTGGTAGTCTTATTTATCTTACAATTACTCGTCTGGATATTGCTTATGCTGTCAATCTCATGAGCCAATTTATGATTGCACCACAACATCATCATATGGCTGGGGTTATACATATTTTTCGCTACATTCTTGGCACTACTGAGCGTGGATTGTACTATCCTGCAGGGTCATCTTTAACTATTCAAGGGTATTGTGATGCTGACTGGGCAAGTTGTCCGGATACTCGTCAATCTACAACAAGGTGGTGTATGTATGTTGGTGGTGATGCTTTGATTTCATGGAAATGCAAAAAGCAGGGAACGTACAACCAAATCTTCTACCGAAGCAGAATATCGGGCCATGTCGTCAGCCTGCTTTGAGATTCTTTGGCTCCGTAGAGTATTATCAGAATTGGTATTTCCTCAGACACAACCCACTCCTTTACATGCTGATAATCCTAGTTCCATTAGGATAACAGAAAATCCCATTTTTCATGAATGTATCAAACATATTGAGGTGGATTGTCATTTCATCCATGATGCATATGATGACAAGACAATTACACTTCCTCATGCTTCAACTGAACTTCAGCATGCTGATATCCTCACCAAAGCTTTACCTCGAGCACAGCATCAGTTCCTCGTAAGCAAATTATTACTGGTCAATCCTCCCAGCATCAATTTGAAGGGGGGTATTGAAGTTCAATGAGTCAAGTCGACCCAATGGACTGGGTCGATTCTAATAGGCTGTCTTGTGGACTAGATCTATTGAGATATGATTGACCAAATCTGCTGTGGACTATTATGTCAAATACAAGATGGCTCAGCCCACTTGGTCCCAATATGATGATATCCAATCTCGTTAGATTTGGTCAAATCTTTGCACAGTTCCTTCGTTCTTTAATTAGATTGTAATTAGATTAGCTGATTTGTAGAGCTGATTTGTAGCCTTCGATAAGGCATCAAAATTCTATATCATGGGAGAGAATCTCCAATGAACTACACACAAATTATACAATTCAAAATCTCTTCTGCATGCTACGTTTGATATGGTATCAGAGCGTTCTTCCTTGTGTCTTCTGTCTTTTGTCTTCTTGCTATCGATTTCTTTTTGAATTTCAGTGATAACAGTCATTCCTTGTGGCTGTTCGTGCATGTTTCACATAGATCTTCGTCAACATCTTGAAATCTAATCACTGTGGCCCACCTGTGATCAGCCCTGCTGCTCTTAGGAAACACAATCTTGTGTCTCAGAAACAAACAGATCAAAGATCTGTAACCTTGACAACAACCAGATCAGGAATCTATGTTCTTTGAAAACAAACAGTCTTCTGTAGTGATATGATCAACAGTGGCCCACCTGCGATCATCATGGGATCTTCAGCAATCTCTACAGCAATGGTCGACCAACCCTACTGGTAATTTTGGAGATTTTTTCAGCATTTTTTCAAGATCAGAGGTAGGCCATTTGAACCAACTTGTGATTTTCCAGTTTTCTAAGATTGTTTTGATCTCAACCGTACAAAACCTTGGATTATGAATGGATTTCAATAACTCTTGTACCACTGGAAAGATAAATTGATCCCACTTGCATCTTGTGGATCTGATTCTCACTCAGATCAAGCAGTGGGCCCCACGCAGGGAACCAACAGTCAAAATCAAGGTCGCCTGGGGTAATTTTTTTTGTGAAACTGATCACAGACAGTTTTCTGTCATTTCTGCACTATTTGGCATATACACACAGCCTGTTTTTGATCTTCTGCACTACAATTTCTGTCTCGTGCTACACTGTTTGGGCTTTACACCTTCTGGTTTGTTGCAATTTGGTTCTATTGCTGTTTAAACGGAGAAGTCAGACGTTAAATTGATTCAATTTAATGGTAAAAACTATCCAGCATGGGCTTTTCAATTTCAATTATATCTTGAGGCCAAGGAATTATGGGGATTTGTTTCTGGTTCTGATCCGAAGCCTACAGAGGATGATAAAAAGATTTCTACTTGGAATACAAAAGATGCGAAAATAAAAACATGGATTCTTGGGGCTGTGGAACCTCATCTAATTCTGAACCTCAAACCCTATACGACCTCCAAGGAGATATGGGGTTACTTGCAAACAGTTTATCATCAAGATAATTCTGCACGACAGTTTTAACTTGAGTGTGAAATTGCAGAATACAGTCAAGGCACCTTGTCCATTCAGGACTACTATTCTGGTTTCCGCAATTTGTGGAGTGAATATGATGGGATCAAATATGCTTTCGTTCCAAACAATGTTCTTAAAACTATACAAGACCTTCAAGCCTCAAGTCACAGGGACCAGTTTTTGATGAAATTGCGTCCTGAATATGAGACTGTAACATCGTCTCTGCTGAGTCGGAGCCCATTACCATCTTTGGATGTTTGTTTGAATGAGCTTCTACGACAAGAACAACGTATTCACACAAAAGCTCATCTGGAACAACAGCACACTATGACTTATCCTGTTGCATACTCAGCAAAAGGGAACACTCAGTCTCTTCAGGTCTCACAGTCTTCTCCAACTCCTCAGACTCGGGATATGAGCAAGGTCCAATGCTACTCTTGCAAAAAATATGGACACCTTGCAACACAATGCAACCAGAAATTTTGTAATTACTGCAAGAAGAAGGGACACATCATTACCGAATGTCGCCGCCGTCCACAAACTCGGACTCCCAATGCCTATGCTGCCAAGATGGACTTTTCTACTGCTAATGCTACGTCCACATCTGTGCCTTCACAGCCTGGTTCGTCTTCCACTGCTCTCACTCCTGAATTAGTTCAACAAATGATCGTCAATGCATTTTCTACACTTGGCATCACAGGTAAATCTAAAACCCCTTCTTCCATTTGGTATCTTGATTCCGGAGCATCAAATCACCTGACTCACTCCAGTGCACACCTCTCTAGCTTGACAAAATATACTCGCAATACTCATGTTCAAACCGCCGATGGCGGACATCTTCCTATCACTGTCATTGGAGATATTTCCAGTATCTTGCCCTTAAAGAATGTTTATCACTGTCCAAATTTAATTTCAAACCTTCTTTCAGTTGGACAACTCGTTGAAAACAACTATAATGTTTCCTTTTCTTCCTCTGGTTGTGTTGTGCAGGACCAGATGTCCGGGAGGAAGATCGCGAGGGGGCCTAAACTTGGCCGCTTATTTTCTCTTGATCTATCTACTCCAATTAGGAATAATTCAGCTAATGATTTTTGTTTTTCTGCTCAAAATAATTGTCAATTATGGCATAGTAGGCTTGGACATCCTAATTTTAAAACCATGTCTCACATGGTTAATTCTGGATTGTTAAACTCAATAGGATTATCTAAGTTTGTTTCTTTTGATTGTGCTACACGTAAGATGGGAAAAAGTAAGACTCTTCCCTTTTCTGTCTCTACCTCCAATAGCATTCAGTGTTTTGATTTAGTTCATAGTGATGTTTGGAGTATTGCTCCTCCTTTGTCTCATGCTCATTATAAATATTTTGTGACATTTATTGATAATTATAGTAGATTTACATGGGTCTATTTTTTGCATTCTAAAGCTGATGTCTTTAATGTTTTCAAGATGTTTTTAGCATATGTTGATAATCAATTTTCCACTTGCATTAAAATTTTACGTTTTGATTCGGGAGGTGAACATGTGTCTACAGAGTTTCAAAATTTTTTACAACAAAAGGGAATAATTTCTCAAAAATCTTGTCCTTATACCCCTCAGCAAAATGGGGTCGCTGAAAGGAAAAATAGACATCTCCTTGATATTACTCTCTCTCTTCTCATTGAATCCTCTGTTCCTACACGTTTTTGGACGGAAGCTCTTAGCACTACTGCCCACCTTATAAATCGATTACCCTCTTTTTCTTTAGAAAATGAGTCTTTTTTATCGATTACACAAATCTACACCGTCTTATGATGATCTACATGTTTTTAGATCGGTGTGTTTTGTACATTTACCTCCTTCTGAGCGTAACAAACTTACTGCCCAATCTGCTCAATGCGCATTTCTAGGATATGCTAGTCATCAAAAGGGGTTTTTTTCTTATGATCCTCACATACGGCGCATTTGTACCTCCCGTAATGTTGTTTTTTTCGAAAATCAATATTTTTTCCAACAACGTCTTGATTCTGTAGAGTCCTCATCTGTCGTTTCCTTCTCTGGTTTTTCAGATAAAACACCATTTGTTAAATTTGATCCTAATTTCGTTTATCAGAGGCGGAGTAAAACTGCGACTACACATAGTCCTCCCAACGATCCCCCAACTGCACCTGGTCCAACAGGAGATCCTCCCTTATGCCGTTTACCTCGGATTTCAGTGCCTCCAACTCGTTATGGATTTACCCACACTTCCTTAATGGCCATCATGTCTTCTACTTCTATACCAAACTCATATTCCCAAGCTGTGCAGCATGAGTGTTGGAATAACGCTATGCAGGATGAATTGGATGCTCTAGCGCAAAATCATACACGGGATGTGGTTCCGTGTCCTTCTGTTAAGCCAATAGGTTGCAAGTGGATCTATTCTATCAAGCTTAAACCTGATAGGACTCTGGCTCGGTATAAGGCGCATCTTGTTGCTCTGGGTAATCGGCAGGAATATGGTATTGATTATGAAGAGACGTTTGCTCCTATAGCAAAAATGACAACTGTTAGGACTATTCTTGCCATTGCAGCATCCCAATCCTGGCCTCTATACCAGATGGACGTCAAGAATGCATTTCTTCATGGTGATCTCAAAGAAGATGTGTATATGCGCCTTCCTCATGGGGTTTCCTCTATCATCACGGGTGCTGTTGCCAAACTACGGCGTTCTCTCTATGGCCTCAAACAAGCCCCCTGGGCATGGTTTGAAAAATTCCAACATGCTCTTAGCCACTTGGGGTTCCATACTAGTTCATATGATCCATCCATGTTCCTTCATCATGCTTCTACAGGGATTACTATTCTTCTTGTTCATATGGATGACATCATCATTACAGGCACCGATGCAGATATGATTCACCAACTTCAGGCCGCTCTTCATGAATCTTTCCACATGAAAGACCTTGGTCCTCTAAACTATTTTTTAGGCCTTAAGGTTCATCAATCTGCAAAAGGCATCGTACTCCATCAACATAAATATGCTCTTGACTTAATTGAAACGGATGGACTTCAAGGTTCTACTCCCGTCGATACTCCAGTCGAAGTCAATGTTAAACTTCAGCAAGACAGTGGGGATCCTCTCTGTGATCCTACTCTCTATCGTCGCCTCGTTGGCAGCCTGATCTATCGTCCTGATATTTCTTATGCAGTCAATTTAGTCAGTCAATTCATGACTGATCTTAGATATCTTCATTTGGCTGCGGTTCGACGTATCATTAAATATCTAATTCGGACACCAACTCGTGGATTATTTTATCCGGCCAACAACTCCCTGACACTCAAAGCATACTTCGATGCTGATTGGGCTGGTTGTCCGGATACTCGTTGCTCTACCACCGGATAGTGCATGTATCTCAGAGATAGCTTGATTTCGTGGAAATGTAAGAAACAAGATAAGGTCTCCAAATCTTCCACCGAAGCTGAGTATCGTGCTATGTCTGATGCTTGTTCAGAAATTCTCATAGCTTGATTTCGTGGAAATGTAAGAAACAAGATAAGGTCTCCAAATCTTCCACCGAAGCTGAGTATCGTGCTATGTCTGATGCTTGTTCAGAAATTCTCTGGCTTTGCGGGTTGCTTTCAGATCTCGAATTTCCTGCTGATAGTGTCACACCACTCTATGCAGACAATACTAGTGCAATTCGTATTACTGCTAATCCAGTTTTCCACGAACGCACTAAACACATACAGATTGATTGCCATTTTATACGCGACGAATACAAGCGTGATGTGATTAGCCTTCCTCACATCTCTTCTGATCTTCAAAATGCCGATATCCTCACAAAGGGACTTCCGCGACCTCACCATCAGTTCTTGGTTAGCAAATTGATGCTTGTGGATTCCCCAGCATCAATTTGAGGGGGGGTGTCAAATACAAGATGGCTCAGGCCCACTTGGGCCCAATATGATGATATCCAATCTCGTTGGATTTGGTCAAATCTTTGCACAGTTCCTTCCTTCTTTAATTAGATTGTAATTAGATTAGCTTATTTGTAGAGCTGATTTGTAGCCTTTGATAAGGCATCTGTATTCTATATAATGGGAGAGAATCTCCAATGAACTACACACAAATTATACAATTCAAAATCTCTTATGCATGCTATGTTTGATATATTAAAGGTTTCTTATACGGCTGTCAAGTTGAACACAGTCAATCTGCTTGATTGTATATTCTTTATTTAGCATAGCAATGTTGTAAATATCCCAAAATGATCAGGGATGCACGTCATTGTAATCTTTCCATACACAGATTATTGAAGAGTATAAAATCAGAGGCCTGCAAAAGAGAGAGGCACTCCATTCCATCAAATTCTCTTTTGTTTTCTTATATTCTAAGTCTTGTTAGTGGGAAGTTCATATACTAACATAATTCTGAAAATATCACAAGATTTGTAAATATTGCTGATATTTAATGTCTTATGGAACTTATCCTAGAATCTGTACACACTTTTATTATCCTTTTGATTTCTAAAATGTCCCTTCTCTTTTTTGTAATATTTGCCTAGTACATTTTAAATTTAGTTACGCCAAACTGATAGCATTAGCTTCTTGTTGGCTTCTTTCTGTTTTCAAGCATTAATTTAATTCATTACATATTTCAGTAACCATCTCAAAAATATAAATATACATACCCAATTATACTCAACGAACTTAAAGCTAAAAAGTTTTTGGAGATTTCACAATGAGAAACTGCCAGGACAGTATTTGTGACAATGTCTGCAACAAACCCTTCTTGTTAAGGGTGGTCCACGCAGTTAACAAAGCCAAACTTCTTTTTTTCCCAATAAACATGGCATGTTCCGTCTTTCAAACATTCAACCTATGATCCTTGATAAAAAAAATTTGTAAATTCTGTAGTTTTAAAGCATGTTGTAGAAAAATGAATGAGACCCAGAATACTTGAGACCACTACAAATAAGACTAGAACTTTCATTTTAATAAGAATAAATGAAGAAGTTAATCAATTGCTGAGAGAGAGAATCACCCTACATCATTGTTTTTCCGAAGCTTTTCAGCTTCCTCAGCTTGCTTTTTCTCCCAATCCTCTTTCGCCTTCCGGTTCATCATCAAAATCTGACGTCTAACATCTGAAGTGATAAGAATTCTGTGCCTTGGCTTTTCTATATCAACCCTCTACAAAAAATGGTTCAGTTTAAATCAGCAAACGAAGCCCGATACCAAGCATAAGGACAAGCTACTTAGAGAATTACTTTAATGAGTATATAAACGCATCTGCCAGCTCGGCAATCAAAAATCATGTCCATGTCAAACTCTTAACCAAGGTTTTAAATCCCAGCGCCGGTCTGTGTGCCGGTCGAGACTGGGACAAGTTGGTGCTTCCCGTGCCAGTCTGTACCGCCCATGCCCAGACCAATACAGATGTGCTGGTCTTAAAAAATACAAAAAATAATAATAATAATAATAATAATAATAATAAATATAATAGAAAAATGCTTTAAATTGTATCGATTATTAATTGTATCTTAAATCAATTAAGAGATACTTAGTTTTTCTTAAAGGCTACTGCTGTGCTTAGTTTTTCTGCTGTGTTCATCACTTATAGCAAATGAAAGGATCATTCAATGCATGCAAAGCAGCAAATGACCAATATATAATTAACTATTGATAACTTAACTCCCACGGTCACATTAATTCTTCAATGCTGCATTGAGTTTCAAGCTTCCTCAAGCCTATCTTTATCATCACTATCATATGCCACAGTCTTTTCTGGATAAATATGGCAAAACGATATATAGAAATTATATACCTAAGATTATCATACTACTCACCTTTAGTTATACTAATAAATCCCCATCATTGATAATCAATCTTGTACTGTGAGGCCCATTATCTACATCATTAAATATAAATTTGATTTGGGACCATACACTACTTGTCACTTACATTTAAAGTTCAAACTTGGAGGAAAATTTAAAAAATAAGTTCATTTTAATGTTTCTGGATTAGTTATTGTTTGACTCAGTCCATACAGATTATACCAGTCCATGTCAACCCCCATGCTAGTCTCTACCAATCTATGCCAATTGAAGGTCAATGCTAATATCATGTTGGTCTGTGCATGTCTTGTGCCGTCTATGTCGGTCCAACTCAACTGGGTCAATCCAACTCGATGGAAACGAACCTTTTTGGGATCCCTGCCGCAGACTCATACCAGTACTGATTGGCACCATGTCAACTTGGTCTCGCATGGAATTTCATACCTTGCTATTAACACTAATTCTATGAGTGCACATATATAGAGGAGTAATAGAAGTACTACAAGATAGTATGCATACAATACTAATTTATGGATATTTATTGTATACAAATGATAAATTAGATTTTTCTGGATAATTGGAGTATACAAATGAAAAACTAGATTTCTTGTATACAAATGATAAATTAGATTTTTTTTCTGGATAATTACAGTATACAAATGATAAACTAGATTTCTTTTTTTTTTTTAGATATGATAGAGTTCATTATAATATGAAGATAATGATAAAATAACAAAATGTAATTCTATAATGTACTTTTTCAACAGATATAATTTAGTCGATTTGTTTGTGTATCAGGCTTCATGAGGTCACAACATCCAGCACCTTACTCAAGTACATCATTGACGCAAACACAGTCCAGGTTGTGTATAACTGTCTGAATGATTGCATGAGAGACTTGATGCTGACTCTGGGTATAAGTTAGGCCTTGTTTGGTATCTCTACTCTTTTTCGGATAGACCCATCAAAATAAACCCATTAAAAAAAGAGCTATAAAAAAAAGAGGCTAGAATCAAACAAAGTGCTTGGTAATGCAAAGATCCATGTTAAATAGACTTTTTTACATCAATGGTTGAAAGTTTTTCATAAATTTCTCGAGATCCACAAGGTATCAAGCCATGAAAATTGACCCTATGGCCGTGTTCAGCCTTCCAAAGAGATCTAACGGTTTAGACCTTGTGTTTGGGGCCCACATAATCCACATAACTACATCCAATGGCTCGAATTTTTTGCACATATCTCGAAATTGGTGATGATCCAACGGCTGAAATTTGGTGTTATGGCTGTGTTTGATCTTTTTAACATTTCCAACGGTTTGGATCTTGATTTACACTCCCAGAAATAATAAAAAAAATAGAAAAACGTTACTGCTCATGGACAAATCCAACATTGAGCATAATATATCAATGGCTGATTTTTTTTTTTACAAATATCTCAAGATCCACAAGGTATCAAGCCTTGAAAATTGACCACATAGCCATTTTCAGACTGCCAAAGAGATCTAACGGTGTGAATTTTGCGTTTGGGGCCCACATATTCAAAAAAATTGCATCCATTTTTTGCTCACATCTCGAGATTGGTGATGATCCAACGGCTGAAATTTGGTGTCATGGCCATGTTTGATCTTGTGAACATTTCCAACAGTTTGGATCTTGATTTACACTTTTCGATTTTGAGAAAAAAAAAAAACGGACTAGGCGTGAATAGGCAAGAAAAATGTTCACCCGCCTCTTTTTTTTTTTCCTATTCTTTCTACATGCTATCGACGGTGGGTCGTGGGAAATAGAGGCATTACCTCTACTTCTCTAAAAAACAAGAGGCTGCCAAACGCCTCTATTCTCAAAATCCCTACCCGATTTAAAGATTTTGAGAAATACAGGCAAAAATTAGTGATGCCAAACAGGGGCTTAGTCTAAGAAAATTTGAGAGAGAGAGAGAGAGAAGGAAAGTAAAGGACATGCCTGTTTTGACATTCTTATCAGACTACTAATCAAACCACGCAGACGCTCCTCGACACACTGAAAAATCAGATGAAAACACCATTAAATTGAGTATTTGAGGAAATTGTCATGGCGGGGGGGTGGAAATGACACTAGTTTCTCACCATCGAAAGGCAACGCTCCACATCATTACTTTTGCTCTTTAAACCACACTTAGAAACTGTCAAAATGCCAAAAGTCAACCCATTCACACATTAAAATGTTTATTTTTTTTTCCTTTCATTAAATTTCTAGTACATATCTACAAAGAAATGAAACAAAGAATCATTCAAGGACAGATTTTCGAACTGATTTCTGCTATTTTCTTCTGAAGAGGGCCCCTTTGCAAAATCAGCCTGTCTTCTTCCTCTTGCACAACCCTTCGAGTTGCTTCTGAGGCACGGCTATCCTCCTTGGGTGCAGACAATAGCTGTTCCTCCTCTTCCTGTTCCAAAACACTGTCAGCTTTTCAAATTAAATCCTTATATGCATTTAGATTTATAGAATGCTGGAAATGTGACTCATAAAAAGTTATATATGTGTTGGTGTTTTTATTATGACATTACATGAAAAGAGGCAAAGTACATTAAAAAAAAGGTTTTCTTCACATTGGACCAAACAAAATCCTACAAAATATCAGATTTCATAAACACATCACATGAAAATCTCAAACTGAAAATGCGTTTTATTGTCACAACTAAATCCAACAAAATATCATCCTTGTTCCTATTGATTATTATGATTTTTAACCCTAAAGACTAAGTTTTTTGTCCTTAAAGACATATATATTGATTGGTTAGGTGACTTGAACCCACATCCTCAAGGTTGCAACTATACACACATGAAAATTCCTCAGAATTTTGCAATATCTTTGGCCCAACTGTTCATGCACAAATAAGAGGAATCTCATATAACTTCTAGAAATAACCATCATAGATCTTGATAGGATCTCTCAGATGAGCTGATAAATCACCCAGAATGGACAATTGAGCTGGAAGACATGTGAGGCAAAGTCAACACTTCTTGTAAAGCTTTTTTCCTCATTTCTTCATTTGCCATACACATAGTTTCCTGACTCCAATCAACTTCATCATTGACCTTTGAGTTTTTGTCAATGGAATTTGCATAATGCTCGACAAATGATTTTTTACCTTCCAAGTTTCTGTGGCTTACCAGATTCATCTCACTCATGGATTTGTAATCTATGATACCCAGATACTTGTGCACACCTAGCATACTTGAGTCAGTCCACCACAACACTTGTATAGGTACTCAATACTGGACCAATAATTCTTAAGTAAAGTTTACCATATCCTAATTACCAAGTCCATTATTTCATACAGTTCTTGTTTTCTTACTTTGCAATATTAAAAAATTAAAAAAAAAATTCCAAAAAAAGATAACTTCATAAATTCAGATATGTTCTAAAGAAAAAATTAGGACATCCAAATCCGTACCAGTGTCCTAGATTTCTAATAGTGCAGAATCGTATCCCCAATTCTTGTATATGTGTCCATATCTGTATCTAGGCACCATAGTTTGTAATATCAATATATTTTAGATTGAATTTGACACTTTTGACAAATTGAAAATATACACACACCTAATGAAGGAAGGTGTTAGAGCATTTCACAACTTGTGAGACCAATTGATCATTATCACATAAAACTTAGGGATCTTGTCTTGTATCATAAGAACATGAAGTAGAATGCTTGCATCAATGCAACTGCACGCTCCAACAAGACAGAGGTGCATCAACATTATTTAAAGAAATAATCACTATAACAGGAAAATCCCATTTCTTGTAAGAGAGAATATTGTTTTGTCAAGCCCACAATATGGACATACCAGGACCAACCAACTAGTTCGGTTTCTTGACAGTAAAAAAAAGGTTTCTATTGAAGCAAACCTACAAAACGGGGCATAGTTCAGTGGTAGAGTTCGCTGAATCATAAATGATTTACAGAAGATACTTCAAATGGAATCATGAGTTGCCAAACAATTCAATAGACAAGTTCTCCCCATCCCAACACCAACTCAGAGAACTAGAAGAGGGCGTGTCAATACAGTTAGGACCAATAACTTCTATGTTGGAATAGGAAGATATAATTAAATTATGTTATTATGTTAGTGCAATGGATGTATCCTTCACATACCTCTAATGTACTTGCAGTTACATTTATTCTTCATATAAATTAAAGAAAATAGGGCAGTTATTGGGCTGCTGCATGTTGCCACATTGGACACTACTATCTATGTGTCCAAGTTCCAAAGGAATCACTTAAGAAAGACCCACCTACATCTGTTAGTGGTAGAAAGCTAAATGCCCAGATACAACATTAATATTCCGGGGACACACCATAAGTTTGTAAGAGACACAGATTTTTATGCATAAAAATGGAGATTCAGATACATTATGATAAGGATTATGGATACATTGCTTACTCTGAAGATGTTTAGTTGTTAACACATTGGATGTGTGAATGTGGATTTTAGCAAACCTCAATGAAAGATTAAAAAAAACAAGATAGCATACCCTTAGGTTAACTCCACTGACTGCGGTAACATCATTAAGATGCTCAATGCTTTGGTCCGAAGGAGCACCTGACACCTTTTGCTTTTTACTGTCAAATAACAGACAACATTAAGAAGAAAATGTTTAATTTATGTGGAATAAAGCCTAATTACCATGGAACTGCATAATGCTGCATGTGAGGTTCACCTTGAAATGGGCGAGAGATTACCAGCTGCCTCCATTGGTCTCTTTTGTCCAACAGGCGGCTTCTTAGGGGGTGTCCTTGCGTTAGTTCCAGCGCCAACTGGAGTGGCTGCAGATGCCATCGGAGAACGCATCTAATTTTATAAAACAGCAATGAATTGACATTAGAGAGGGAGAAAACATAACTGAGAACAGCAATTTCGTACGGTGCCTGTGCAAGTGGACTTTCTTCTTCTTTTCCTTTTTTCTTCGTTTTTTTTTTTTTTTGTGTGGGGGGGCACGTTGCAAACATGTGTGTCTATGTGCGTGCATGGGTGGGGGAGCATCAGTAGGGGAAAAGGATTATTAAAATAGACAACACTTTGATATAAAGTGCAATTATCAGATAGGTAAAGGAACATGAAAAGGAATCAACATAGGAGAAGGCAATTTTATTGCTATTCATCAATAAACAATTTCCATAATATAGGATCAGCTAGATCGCCACCTGTTTGGGCTAGAGGTGCACATGGGCGGTTCGGATCGGTTTAGAGGGAAAACCATTAACCAAACCGAAACCATCGGTTTTCTATTTTCCCAAACTGAACCGAACGGCCCATGTGCTCAAACCGAACCGAAAGGAACTGGTTCGGTTTGGTTCTGTTACAGTTTTTTTTTTTTTTTTTTTCACAAAAAAATTGCAGTTCAATTGGTGAGAGACGTTGGACTTCAAGTAACGGAGTGAGGGTTCGAGTCTTCTTCAAGTATTTTTTCATATTCCTTTATATATTTTACAAAAAATATATATTTATATAATTAGTTCGGTTCGGTTTGGGCAGCTTAACCGCGCCTTCAAACCAAAAACCGAAACCGAACGGTTTGAAGGAAATCCGAACCGTGACCGAGCCAATCTACTACAAAACTGATCCAAACTGCCCGGTTCGGATTGCTCCGGATTGGTTTAGCGATTTAGCAGTTTTTTTGTGCACCCCTAGTTTGGGCAATCCAATTGTAAAGTGGATTGGAGTGAAGGATCATTTTAAGAGACAAGAAAAGAAGAGGGGTCCTATCAAAAAGTACAAATTTTCAAAATTCACCTTCTTGACTTTTTACCATTTTGTGGCACGAGAAGAAAGTTTTTTTAATAAAAAGAAGAGGCCTTTTTGTCATTTAGTGGAATGAGAGAATAACTTTTGACTTTAAAAAGAAGCGATTTTTGAAATTTTGTACTTTTTGATACGACACCTCTTCTTGTCTTGTCTCTTAAAGTGACCCTTTACTTCAAATCACTTTACAAGTGAATTACCCAAATAGGAGTTTTAGAGACAACGCGGACCTAAAGATTCTCTTTCCAAAAGTGCCGTAGTGTCACCTTTTTAATCTAAATCCCAGTTGTCTGACAGATACTAGTTTAAGAACAGTTTGGCAGAGTGAATCTCGAATAGCATTTAAGAAGCTACCCAAGTCTCTCAGCCATAAACAAAGCTTGACCCATGTCAAATATATCGTATCAATTATCATGCACCATTGATCAAAGGGCTCTAACCATACACACTGTCCCAACTCTAGTAACCACAGAAAAGTACATATCACGTCATTATTGACATCCTCATCTATAGTTATTAAAAACCAAGAATGCATGTTCTACTATGTGGGATCAGTTTACTTTCACACATTGAATTAAGGTATAGCTATCATGAACATTAATACAAGAACTACGTGAAAATGGAAATCAGTCATTTCGGTTACAGAACTTCTTAGAAACTTTTTCTGTTTCTAATTCATCAAGACCTAATTCTCACAGATGAAATCATGGTTACCTGATTCGCAGTTCAAAAGATATACATTCAAGTACAAACTTAACCTAATTCAGAAATTCGATGGAGGACTTATTTAATTCGTTTTTAGATTCCCTCAATTTATCGTTCGAGTTCAACAAATTCAATGCAAAAATTTGGATATATAATTAAATAAGGTTGGCATATATTCATAGTTCTAATTTTTATATATATTGTGTGCGCGCTGCAAAAGTTATATATATAGGGAGATGCTCCTATGAGAGAATCTCGCACCTAACTATGAGAGATAAAGGTAAAGGCCCTCACATTTAAGTTGTTGACATTGGATATGGATGTGAGGGCCCCCACCTTATCTCTCAAAGTAAGGTGAGAGACGCTCTCATAGGAGCACCTCCCCCATATATATATATATATATATAAATGACGTTTCATGAAAATTATAAATGATAATTAAATAAATTTAAATTCAAATAAAAGTCGCTTCCAATCAATGGGCATATTGAAACGAACTTTGGTAAATTAATAATAGTTAGAAGGGCTCATTTTCAAAGTTTGTTTTTTGTGGGTCCATGGATGGAAGTAGACCTTTTCAATCTCTCCATTCCGCCTGAGACTGAAGGTCTCAAGTAGGGCCCACAGCCTGCAGTGTGACCACTTTTCCTGATTAGGTTTTGGTTACGCATGGAAGACCTTCATATTCTCTATGTCCACCTGTATAAATTAATTAGTGGGGCTCATATAAGAAATCCTAATCATCCGTTGTAGCTGTCCCTTCATCTATTATATTTATATGAGATTTCACTAGAATAGAGTCGGAACTTGGAACACAATATCAAATTGATCACTCATATGCACTTGATTCAACCCCCTTTACTTTGTATTTTCATCAGTGTTCTGCACATGATCAATCTAATGGTAGGCTAGAGCAAAATTTGACTCATAATGAACACATATGGTGATGGTAAATTGTAGCGACATAGATTTAAGATACAAGCCCTACATAAAGGATTAACAGAAATGATCTCATGTATTCTCCAACAACTGTCCAAAAAAGATCCCGATTCAAGAGTGATAAAAATTCAGTCAGTCCAGTCACCTCTTATGTTTCTTATCTAGCTAGCATAAACTGAAATCCAACTATGAATATTTATCTTGATTTTCTCACTAATGGTTTCTTGAGAGAAGTGAAATTTATCCGCTGGGCCACCTTTTGAAAATTTGGAGTTTGGATGGCTCAAAATCAATACCCTCGTCTTGGATGAGATATTATCAAATTTTACTCCAATTTTTGGCCCCTCCGTAAGATTGAGCATGTAGACACAGTAACCCACATTGTTCTATGATTTAAATTTAACTTCAAACATTGCTTATATCCACCACAAAAAAGATCAAGTAAAAATCTATGATTAAAAAAAAATTAAAATCACATTTCTATACATGGTAATCCAACGATGGGAATTGTTAATAAGGCCCAAGGCCTAAGGCCCATGAGAAGATCCATCACATATATCTCACGAGGATTGATTGGGTTCTTTAGTAATACAACTGTACATATTCTTTTATTAGTTAGTTTCCTTCTTAACTTATAATTGATGTAATTAGTTTCCTTTCTAACTTAGAACCTTGATTAAAGGCATGTAAATACCTATAAATTGAGGGTTGTTCTCCAAAGGAGATACACACAATAGAATACAATTCATAAACTTCTTGTCAGTCATACGATCTTGAATTTGTCATGGTATCAAAGCCAGGCTCAAGGCAGTCTTGATCTTAGACATCTTCCATAGCATCAAGGGATTAAGGATAGAGAGAATAAGTCTCTCTCATGCAGCAGAAATAGATCCAGGATTTTTTTCTCCATCATTGATCATCCCTAATCACCTCAGATCATCTCAGATCCGTCGTGGCCCACTTCAGATTATCATCAATTCATCTGTAGAAACAGCCCAGTCTGGTTGCAAAGATTTCTCAGGAATTCTAGTGATTTTTCCAGATTTTTTCTCCCATCAGAGGTAGGCTATCTTCTATTTTTAGGGTTTTTCAATTTTATCCACGAGATTCAATCTCAGCCATCCAGAATCTCTAATCTTGATCTGTTTTGAGGAGCACTTCTTCCATCAGTTGCGGAAACCGCCCTCCTATCATCCGTTGGCTCTGATCTGTCCATAGATCATCTGGTGGGGTCCACGTGGAGCTTTATACACTGACGACTTGGTCATTTGGTTCCCTATTGCACTGTTTCTGCTGCTGCTGTGAATCTTGTTTTCAGTAGAAGACAGAATAGAAGGCTTTCTCATATCAGTCCTCTGATCTTTGCCCAGGACCATCAGTGGACCCCACGTAGTGGATCTTCAGCCACTGACAAGGTCGTCTGGGGCAGTTTTGTGTACAAAGACAGTACTTTGTTGGGTTGTTTCCTCCCTGTTTGGTTGATTACAGCTTTTTTCTCGCTGATCAATCAATCTTTGACTGGTATCGCTTTAAGATGGAAAAATCTAAGGTTACCTTGATCCGATTCACAGGAAAAAATTACCCCGCTTGGTCGTTTCGGTTCCAAGTATACCTTGAAGCTAAAGAATTGTAGGGCTATATTTCTGGTTCTGACCCTACATCTACTGACGATGAGAAGAAGATATCTACGTGGCATACCAAAGATGCCAAAATCAAATCATGGATCCTTGGTTCCGTGGACCGTCGAGCCACATCTGATAATAAACCTAAAACCCTACCCAACTTCTAAAGACATGTGGGGGTATCTGCAGCAAGTATGCCATCAAGATAACTCAGCACGTCAACTTCATCTTGAATGTACTATTGCTGAATATGCACAAGGGACATTGTCGATCCAAGACTACTATTCGGGATTCCGGACCCTATAGTCGGAATATGATAGTATTAAGTATGCAGGTGTGGCTGCCAACGTTTTGATCGTCCTTCGCGATCTTCAGGCCTCTAGTCAACGGGATCAGTTCTTGATGAAATTACGGAATGAATATGAAAGTGTCTGATCTGCCTTGATGAATCGGACGCCTCTACCTTCCTTGGCCGTCTGCTTAAATGAACTCTTACGCAAAGAACAGCGCATGGCAACCTCAGCTCATATGGCTCAACAAAAGACTGAGACTTATTCAGTCGTGTTCTCAGCCAATAAAGCTTCTCAGCCTCTGCCTCGCAACTTAAGCAAAACACAGTGCTACAGTTGTCAAAAATTTGGGCATCTTGCATCTCAATGCAAACAGAAATTCTGCCGTTACTGTAAACAATCGGGACATATCATCTCTGAATGTCGCCGCCGCCCACAACGTCCCTCCCCACTGACTCCGCAGTCTCAGACTCCCCATACTTATATTGCTTCTTCAGTTATGCCTACTTCCACATCTACACCCACACAGCCTGGGCCGTCCTCATCTCTAACTCCTAAACTGGTTCAACAAATGATTGTCAATGCCTTCTATGCTTTTGATTTCTCAGGTACGTCCCCTCCATCTTCTGCTTGGTTCCTTGATTCGGGGGCGTCTAATCATATGATGTATTCCCTTTCCTCACTCTCCAATATGACCAAATACAATGGCAATCTTCAAATACAAACTGCTAACAGAGGCTATATACCCATTCCTGCTGTCGGAGATATCACTGGTCCTCTTCCTTTAAACAATGTTTACCTTTGTCCCACATTAACTTCAAATCTATTGTCAGTTGGACAACTTGTTGAAAATAATTGTAACATCTCTTTCTCTTCTTCTGGTTGTGTTGTGCAGGACCAGATGTCCGGAAAGGAGATCGCGAGGGGGCCTAAGTGTGGACGCTTGTTTCCGCTGGATTTTAATAAGCTTTCTAGGAATCTATTTGGCACTGATGTCTTTTGTTTTTCTATTAGAGATAACTGTCAATTGTGGCATAATAGACTTGGCCACCCTAATTCCAAAGTTTTGTCCCTTCTATTAAATTCTGGTTTATTAAATAAAAATCCTAGTTTATCTTCTTGTGTGCCTTTTGATTGTGCTACTTGTAAAATGGGAAAGAGTAAAACTCTTCCTTTCCCTATTTCCACTTCACACAGCACAAAATGTTTTGATTTGATTCATAGCGATATATGGGGAATTGCTCCAGCCCAATCTCACGCTCACTATAAATACTTTGTGACTTTTATTGATGATTTCAGTCAGTTCACATGGGTTTACTTTCTGCATTCCAAATCTGATGTTTTTCCTGTTTTTAAATTTTTCTTGGCTTATGTTGAGAATTAATTTTCCACCTGCATTAAAATCTTGCGATCTGATTCAGGTGGGGAATGTGTCCTCTGATTTTCAAAAGTTTTTGCAAACCAAAGGCATTATTTATCAAAGAACTTGTCCTTATACTCCACAGCAGAATGGGGTCGTTGAACGGAAGAATAGACATCTCCTTGATGTCACTCGTCCTCTTCTGCTTGATTCATCGGTTCCTACCCGTTTTTGGGTTAAGGCATTGGCTACTGCAGCTCATCTTATCAATCGCCTGCCCCCACCCTCCATTAAAAATCAGAGCCCATATTACCGATTGTATAAGACATCTCCATCCTATGACGATCTTCATGTTTTTGGGTCAATTTGCTTTGTGCATTTGCCTCCTTCGGAAAGGACCAAACTAACAGCTCAATCAGCTAAGTGTGCCTTTTTAGAATATGCACCCTTCCAAAAAGGGTTCCTATGCTATGATCCCACCATTCGTCGCCTTAGTACCTCTAGGAATGTTGTGTTTTTGGAAAACAAGTTCTTTTTTCACCAACACCTTGATCCTCCGGACTCCTCATTCGTTTCTTTACCTGGTTTTTCTGAAAACAAATCCGTTGTTCGATTTAATCTTGATTTTGTGTATCACAGACGGAATAAAGAAGCGCCTACAGGTACCACCCCTCTTGCTTCTCCTCCGGCATCGGGTCCACCTCTGGCACTTGGTCCTTCTGACCATCCGTCATTGCGCCGCTCCACTCGCATATCCGTTCCGCCAGACCACTATGGGTTCTCTCATACTTCCTTAATGGCCACTTTGTCGTCCTCTTCCATCCCACAATCCTACTCTCAGGCTGTGCAGCATCAATGTTGGAAACAGGCTATGCAAGAGGAATTGGAGGCTTTAAACCAGAATTACACATGGGATGTTATCCAGTCTCCTATGGGTGTCAAACCTATTGGCTATAAGTGGATTTTTTCTCTCAAGTTAAAACCAGATGGCACGTTGGATCGATATAAGGCGCGTCTCGTCGCCCTTGGAAATCAACAGGAATATGGCATCGATTATGATGAAACTTTTGCTCCCGTCACCAAAATGACCACCGTTCGCATAATTCTTGCTGTTGCTGCATCTCAGTCTTGGCCACTATATCAGATGGATGTCAAAAATGCGTTTCTTCATGGCGATCTCAAAGAAAACTTTTATATGCGTCTGCCACAGGGGTACTCCTCTGAGAAGGGTATGGTTGCCAAACTCCATCGCTCCCTCTATGGTCTGAAGCAAGCTCCTCACGCATGGTTTACGAAATTTCAAGATGCTCTTCTCCGCTTGGACTTTCATCCGAGCCCGTATGATCCTTCTATGTTCTTACATCATGCTCCGACCGGGATTACTGTGCTACTGGTCTACGTTGATGACATTGTAATTACTGGTCCCAATGCTCCTATGATTCAGGCACTCCAAGCTTCTCTTAATAAGACATTTTACATGAAGGATCTCAGCCCGTTAAACTATTTCCTTGGTCTTGAAGTTTATCAATCAACTAAAGGAATAGTTCTCAATCGGCACAAATACACGGTTGACCTCATTGACTTGGCTAGCCTTACAAATTCAACTCCAGTAGATACACCAGTCGAACTGAATATCAAACTCAATAAAGAGGAGGGTGACCTTCTTCCAGATCCTACCACATATCGCCAGTTGGTTGGTAGCTTGATCTACCTCGCGAACACTCGCCCTGATATCTCCTATGCAGTCAATCTCATGAGTCAGTTCATGACTGCTCCTCGTCATCATCATATGGCTGCTGTTCGCCACATCATTCGGTACCTTATTCGCACACCAACTCGCGGGTTGTTTTTTCCATCAAACAATCCTTTATCTCTCAAAGCTTATTCCGATGCTGATTGGGCTGGGTGTCAGGATACTCGCAGATCGACAACAGGATGGTGCATGTTTTTGGGTGATAGTCTGATTTCATGGAAATACAAGAAACATGAAAAAGTTTCCAAATCTTCTACCAAGGCTGAGTACCGAGCCATGTCTGCTGCGTGCTCCGAAATTCTTTGGCTACGCGGACTACTTTCCGACATTGGGTTCCCAGCGGAAGGTGCTACCCCCTCTATGCTGATAATACAAGTGCTATTCGGATTACTGAAAATCCGATTTTTCATGAACGCACTAAGCACATCGAGGTTGATTGTCACTTCTTACGTGATGAACTTAAGCGTGATGTCATTAGTCTTCCGCATGTCTCCACTGAGCTTCAAATTGCTGACATTCTTACTAAAGGCCTTTCGCAACCGCGTCATCAGTTCTTGGTTAACAAATTGATGCTTGTTGATTCTCCCGCATCAATTTGAGGGGGGGTGTTAATAAGGCCCAAGGCCTAAGGCCCATGAGAAGATCCATCACATATATCTCACAAGGATTGATTGGGTTCTTTAGTAATACAACTGTACATATTCTTTTATTAGTTAGTTTCCTTCTTAACTTATAATTGATGTAATTAGTTTCCTTTCTAACTTAGAACCTTGATTAAAGGCATGTAAATACCTGTAAATTGAGGGTTGTTCTCCAAAGGAGATACACACAATAGAATACAATTCATAAACTTCTTGTCAGTCATACGATCTTGAATTTGTCAGGAATGACACTAATGAGAGTTCGTGGTGTAGTTCTATCGGATTTCAAAAGTGTGTCATCAATGAATTTATTGCAAAGGGCCCAAACAGTAATCTGGACAACTCTTCTTCAAAGAAGAATAGTAATATGGTCGTTCTTCTCAAAGCCAAGGGGTTTCTGGTGTCTTGGTCATATCGTGTTTTCTTCATTTGGAAAGAGGAGGGAGAGAGAGATATACAAAGATTTTCCATCGAAGGAGAGGACATGCAAGGATTTTCTATCAGAGGAGAAGATTTGAAGGGCTCTGTGACAAGTGGGATGCAGATTTACCACAAGTCGGACTACGTCGAACTAGAGATTTAGCTGATTGAGGGAAAGAAATTTCATCTTCTTCAATGAAGGTATCAAACGGCATTGAATTAGGGATTTCGAGATTTTTGAACTCATCAAATCGAATAGCGAATTATTCAAAATGAATTGTTCATGATTCGATACCAATGAGAGTGAATCAGGTAACTATGGAATATGGATGAAATAGATGGCTGGTACAAATGCTTTCCGGAAAATACCTGTTGAGAAAAAAATATAGCTATGGAGCACAGTACTAATGTTTTTCTCTTTGTTGAACCGGTAAAGAAAAGGATTCTATTAAACTTAGAAAAAAATTGAACAGGAGAAGATAAGAAAGCACGCCCTTAACAGTTTATAACACCCATACAAAATAACAATCTCGATTGGACTAATACCTGCATTGAGGAGTCCTGTTGTGCTGAAACTGGGCCTGACATCTGATTTGCAGCCATCATGACTGGTGCAGTAGAAAAACCCATTCTAGCTGACTGCTTCTCATTGCCTTCCTCCTTCGATGGTCCAACAGAAGAGCTTCCCTGGTCAATGTGAAGACCAAAAGAAGATGAGCTGTGTGGAGCCGACAACCGAGGATTATGTTGCTGTTTTGACATATGGTCAACTGGTTCCTGTTTCGGATAAACAAGTGGTGTTAAAGCACTGCTCTTCGGGTCATTGTTTAGCGATGACTGCCATGCAACAGAACTCTGCAGCATAGTCGATTGGCTTGGCACTTGAGTAAGAGGTCCACCTTGCACCCTCTTGTTTTCATTCATTCTACTTCGTAGCTCATACCTGGGCGAATTCATGGGATTTTTGGAAAGAGAAGGCGCTAGTTGAGATGAAACCATGCCGGTTTGTAGGTTTGAAACTGGCCTTATCTGTGGATCTTGGGCTTGAATAGAAGATGCCGCGACACTAGCTGATGGCCCAGAATATGCATGTGTATTATAATTACCAATTGCACCTCCATACATTGGAAAAGGTGTTGGAGGAATATGCAACTGTTGTTGCTGCTGCTTGTTAACTGCTGTTGCAGAAACCATGGGGGTCTCCCTTTCTCTTTTCACAATACTCATGTTGGGGCTAACATGGGTCATCTGTGAGTCTGAACGGTGTTCTGCTTCCATAGACATCTCACCAAGGTTTTCTTTACCTGGGACAACCTGTCCTGGAGCTGTTGAAACTGGAAACTGAGATGTATGTGTTGGAGCTCCAGGCCCTTTCTGATGTTGGTTTGATGAAGTAGAATGATGCTGTAAATGTGGTTGAGTTTCAGTTAACTGTTGAGCACTAGAAGATGGCAAATGAAGCTGCTGCAAAGATGCTTGAGACTGCAACTGATACTGATGAGGAGCCATTTCTGAGGTTCCTGTAGCCTGAGCTTGAGCCCTTTGCTGATACCATCAAGCAAACTGTCACTTTCAGAGAAGTGCTAAAAGCACAAAAATTGATAATGTTACATCCATAGTTATCAGAATCCTACTATTCGTATCCCAAATCCCAAATTGTATCCAGAATCTTTAAGGAAAACGATTCGTATCTATGGAACGAATCCCATTTACAAATGAATCTTAGGATTCATGTGTAAATCCATACGATTCTATACTCATTTCATCAAATCTTACAATTCAAGCGATTCCACTAAGTGAGAATATTTACAACCAATAAATTAATATTAATAATCCGATACCTATTTTCTTTCTTTATTCTTTCTTCTTTTTGCGCTTTTATTTTTAAAAGGTTATTTAGTAGTTAACGAAACCTCCTAAGAGTTTTTTAGCCTTTGATAAGGTTTTAAAGATGAATAAAGAACATGCATTTAACTAAAGCATTCGACTGTATATATGGTGCATGTCTATATCTTCTTCTTTTTTTAATCAATTTTGGTTTTTTTCTTTATGAACATTTTCTTAACTTCAAGAGATATCCTACAGTATAAGATTGATTGTTTGAATTTTACTTTTATTTTTATATTTTGATATAAAGATAATAAAAATAAATATTGTACATTAAAATTATTTAATTATTTACACATCATTTATTTCTTATATATATATATATAGGGCAAGGCTCTAAGCTTAGGATAAGGTAAGCTCAAGTATGTGGTGCAGCCCACCTAGGAACCCACATGGGGATGGGGATGGGGGGATTTCAAGGACTCCCTAAGACCCTCCTTTCTACAAAAAATTAGCCCCGGCCGTGATTTCTATCATCTCCATCTGGGCCTCAAAAGTTTAATGATCAATAGTCCATTCGGATTGGTATACAGTCAATCCAATGGTCCAATAAATTTGGATCTGACCAAAAGTTTGTGGACATTTGCACTTCAGGGGGGTTGTGTGTTTGGTCCATTTGGATGGACCAATGGTGGGCCCCACAAGTGTTAGCTTACAGAATTTTATCCTTAGCTGCCTTGGCCTAGATATATATGTCATGATGTTCTTGATATGATTGTTTGATATACTTGTTATTATATTTATTCTTCTATAAATGGGAAAATGGATGGTTATGAATAATAACTTTTTTCTTTTATTTTTTAATTATTTTTTATTTTAATTAGAATAATAAAAATCCTACAATTTGCGATTCGATTCATGGTATGAACAATTTGTGATACGATTCCGATTTTGAAAACTATGGTTACATCAAATATATGATCTACTTGCCTGGATCTGTATCCGTTGAGCTGCCATTCTAAGCATCTTATCACCCACAATATTTCTCACAACTCTTAGAAAGTCCTCTTTGTCAACTTCATTTTTCTAGAAACAAAAATTATGGGATTATGATAGATAACATAAAGTCCCAATATAAGCTACATACACGACTTCAAAAGGCAAATAGACAGACTATACTTAGACAAGCAGTTGATTTTCAATATTAAGCAACTACGGATTCTCAACTAAGAGAATCTTAGTTCATTGTTCAACAAGAGATTATGCAGATGGTCTTACTTTTGATAATCTGGTCCATCCATTGGTGGGATCAAGCATAGGATGGGCCACACCATAAATCTGATGGATAGAATCATTCAGTTAAGGGAGATGTTTGTAATACTTCCCATCCCGAAATAGGACCCGCCAAATATATCACTTTGAATACCAGAATGTCGGCCTTAGTTCCACGTATAATTCTTAAAGCAAGAAAAATGTTATAATCAAACATGACTATTTAACCAAAATAATAAATATATGAAAGAGAAGCACCCTCAATTTGCCAAAAATTGCCTCAAGCTGCATCGCTCTATCCTTATCTAGATGAGGGCGTAATATTGGAAGTATTGAGTAAAATGGTATCCTTCTCGCTGAGTTGTTTCTAGGGTCCGCCACAGGAGTCTGCTGATTACTCAACTGAGGTGGGTTTGGATGTTGATGCTGGTTTCCAGATTGATTCATCCTATCCTGCTCTGGGTGCTGAACAGAATCCTTTTCAGAAACCTGGACCTGATTCTTGTCAGAGAGTTGGATTGTATTTTGTTCTGTCTGTTGATGTTGCTGATCATCCTGAGACTTATTATATTGCGATGGAAGCTTCTCATTTTCCAGAGGGAGACCATCTTCTTGATTCTGGTTCTCAGCTATAGGACCATGTGGCATCGCCTCCGTTTCGGATGAATGCTGCTGTGGCAAAGAATCATGTTGTTGCTCTTGCTTTTGATCCTGGCAGGCAAGACTTTCCTCCTGACTGGAAGCTTGCCATTGTCCAATCAACTGATCTGATGTTGGGTTGCTTCCGAGGGATGATACTCCTAAAGAGTAGGCAAAAGAGGTAATCAAAGCATAAAGAAGATTCAATACCATGTAATTCGAACTCTAAAATGATTGTGCAGATGATTAACAAAATTTAGCCTAGAAATGTGGGCAGTAGTAGTGCTGCTACCATGTACAGTACTCTGGTGTCAATTCAGAGCAAGCGTAAAGGGATGGGTTTGATTATGGGAGGTCACGTGGGCCCAGGAACAAAGGGAGGGGTGGGCGAAAGGAGGCAATTCCGCCGCGCCGCGCCCCCCCCCCCCCCCCCCACACACACACAAAAAAAAAAAAAAAAAAACTTTTTGAAAATGTATATTTTATAACAAATAGAAATTTGCATTAGATAGCAGAGTAGAAAAAGGTAGGAATGGAGAGCAACTATATAGAGAATCACTACTTCCCTTAATTAGGTTTGTAATTGCTCCCCCTCCCCCCTACCAAAAAAAAAAAAAAACCCCAAAACAGAAATTCCTGGCTCCGTCACTGTGTAGGAAATGTTTTTTGCAGAATGTTCAGTTAATTCCTAGTTTTGGGCAGTCTCACTAAATAAAAATCTATAAGCATGGTACTAAAAAAAAATTTAAGTCATCCAACATAAGCTACTCTAGAGAGAGAGAGAGAGAGAGTTGCATCATATTACCAGCATCTGAATCAATAGACTGAGAAACTAAGGTGTCTCCTCCACCCCCTCCTCCAATATCCCTGTTCAGAGCAGCTGTAAATGCCTCCACATCTGCCCCAGAGTGCAGATTCTCATCCTGAAATAATAAGAGACATGATCAGAGAGTAATCTTTCATATTACCAAATCAAGGCATCAAACAACAAAAAAGCCCCAATACATTTAGTTAGAAAAATGGCAGGAAGAAGATCACGAACCTCGTCCTCTTCAAGAAGCTTCATGATTGAGGCGGACTCCATCTGACCTTGAACAGAAGAATCTCTGCAAAATTATTCCGCTTCTGATGCTTCTCTCCAGCAATTAATGACACTCATGCTTCTTCCATCAAAAACCCCAATCCCTGCAACTCAAATTCCAATCTTGTCTCAAAGCACGAGCATATTTATTTAGAGCCAGTTAGTTTCACATGTAATACATATGCATTAATTAATGCATTGATTACATACATGCATCTGATGGGAACATAATGAATTTGTGTATTACTAAAATTATCATATTTGTTTGTAATCACCACTTACATAGCTAATTACCACATAAAACAGATTATATAGTACGTTTCATTAATGTGAATTCCTATGTAAACTTTTTACATTTTCAATAACCATTAATCTCAAGCAATGACAAAATCAAAGTTCTTGTCCCCCACCTATCAAAGGTGATGCCCACTCATCCAAAACAACATCAAGCACACAAAACTGAAGTTCTCGAGCCTAACTAAAGTGATGATGAGTGGAGCCTAATTATCTTATCAAATGTAAATACAACTGGCCCATATCAAGCAACATACACATCCAAAAGAGCTAATCCAAATCAACATCAAACATGTGAAATCAAAGTTCTTCAGCCCTGCCTACCACAAGTATTAATAAGTGGGCCCACTTTTCACGAATGTGGAAGAGTGGCTGTTGGAAATAAGACCAAAATAAATGGAAACCAAATCATCAGTTCATCTGCAATATGCAGATGGATAATATTAATGCACACCAAAAAAAAAAAAAAAAAGCATTACTTTGTTGTCAAATCTCTCCCTTGTCTTCCTCCTTATCGTCGCAATTGCGACTCTCTCATAAGGTAGACATTCATCGGGGGGGTGGGGTGGGCGGGGGGGAAGGCAAAAACAGCCACTCTCATCACATGCCAAAAGTAAAACCTAAAACACACCAAAAAAACGAACAAGGCAATCTCCCCTCCATGGGATAAATGTTGTATCCGACGAACTCACACTTCATATGTTTTGAGAGGATATTTTATTCTACATTCCTATGTAATAAGTTGCAAAATCACGAGTACAGACACCATTTTAGTACATAGAAAAATAATCATGAAATGTGCCCTAGTAAAAGATTTTACCATACATTACCTACCTGCCTCTGCTGTAATTCTTTACTGTATATTTCAGGCCATTGATCAATGATTTACAATTTGCATAGAGGATAGCAGAAAATATACCAACTGATCCATCCAATGTATTGCCTGTGAGATCAATGGACTGGATGATAGAACCACATCCTCACTTGTACTTTATCAAGGATTCAAGCCGCTAAGATGCCCAGATACGGCACGGATACAGAAGGGACACACCATAGATACAGCAGGGACACAGATTTTATATGTAAAAGGTGAAGTATCAGATACGATACGACACGATACGTTGCCCATTTTGAAGTATCCGTGCATCATAAATTCAAGGTATGCATCTCCTTGAGTCACACTCGAAAATTTCGAGAACAAGAAGAACATCTAATCTTGATGCATATTTTTAGTGACACCCGTGAATGTTGTTTCTTTTGAGTTGTTCAAACACAATTCAAAAGCAGTTCAAGCCCATGTTTCAGGTCCAGACTCCAGATTGGAGGTTCTACAATGTATTTATCTGGTTTAATCATTTTTCACATTGAATTTTTTTAACATGAGATTACTCAGCTCTAACAGTCTCTTCCACGTAAGAAACACATCCCTTCTCTTTTCAATAAAGAGATGGAAAAATCCCCCAATACATGAATGGAGACAGAAGAATGAATTTCAGAATGTTAACACTTCCCATAGTCATTTAAACATACAAAGCAGTTTCTTCTTCTATTGTATGCCAGAATGCAATATTCATTAGAGGAATGGACAAACCCATGTTTCTGCTCATTTCAAAAGACCCCTTTCAACATGAAGAAAAAAAAAACTGGTCTTTTTTAGTTTTTACCCACACAAAAGATGAAGAAGCACACACTGAGATAAAACCAATGTTTCTTCCAAGCATTATAACGTACACTTGGTATGCGTATTTCAAGCAGATGTTTGTTTGGGTGGAGAAGAAACACCAAAAAAATAAAAACAAGGCCATTATCTTGATAACCCATCACATACACACATCAACATATCACATTCCAAATATAAAAACACATCAAACATATCAAAACGTCCCTTTTTTTCTACTGAAATCATAAGAATCTGTTGGTAATGTCAAGAAATCTAATTTGGGCTAAGGTACCACTCTTTGGGATTTAAAAATCTGATCTGGGGCGACCATACATAGATGAAATCAACAATAGATGGAAATCAATCAAACCATAGAGAGATGAAATCACATACCACGACAGGTATTGATGGGGTGTATTTGTATTTGTTTGTAATGAGACCAAGCTGTCTATGGGTGCGGGGCAAGAGGGATTTGGAAGAGAGATGATAGTGTCAATAGGTAATTGCAGAGAGACAGAAAGCTCAAAGAGGAGTCGACAATATCATACGGTTTTGAACCCAGAAGAGATCGAGAGCTTGAGATGGCGAGAGCAATTTGTAGAGAGAGATCTACGTGCGAAGCGAGAGCCCAGAAGTCCTCAATTCCGTTCTTTAGAATTTTTAGAGCAGGAAACAATGTGTTTTTTTTTAAGAAGTTCGTGGCCTTACGCCCGTTTGTTCCCATGAGTAGGGTTTGGTCCGGTTCGGAACAATCCTGGACCTCATCCAGACCCATTTCTAAACTACTGTTTTCGATTTTGGGGCCCATTTTCACTCGAACCTGTTTTGCTCTTTCAAGATCCGCTTTTGATAGGAACTAGTGGAGCCCTGCACGTGTACCGAACACACAGTTTCACTAAAAAAATCTTAAAAAATAAAATTTTTTAAAAATTCAGGAGAAGCTTTAATACATTTAAAAATAAAATTTCAATAGAAAATGAGTGATTGTAAATTATAATGGCCATGCAATGTCTAAATACAACTGACACTACTTTTTTTCTATACATTTCAAAACAATAAAATAATGATATAGTAAGAAAAATGAAATTTCAAAAGGTAATCGAAATGGAATTTATATAACTTTTTGAGGATATAAATCACACATTTCTAGATATTTTATCATGAATGTGTACAAAGAAATTTAAATTTACTTTTTTTAACCTATCAGGTCAACTTATCAATTTTCTGGTAGACTTAACCTGCTAAAGTTGGAGTCTAGTCGAAAGCATAGTCAAATTAATAACCTGCACTTTTATAAAAATTAAAAATAAAAACTAAGAACCAGATGAGCTTACTGTTCTAACCAGTTACCATGAACATTATATGTTCACTACAAAATCAGATTCTATTAAGGAAAAAAAGTAATTATATCCTACCTAAGGACATCAAAATAACAAAACTGAGATAGTGGTTTTAGTCTTAACTTACAAAGAAGAATAACATCTCACAAGACCGTCAAGAATAATGAAGTAATTAGAATTGTCCTCAAGCTTCAGGCATCAACAATGGTGGAACTATAATATAAACTCTGACGGGTAAAATTTGCAGAGCACATGTTGATCAATATTAGTATTTAACATGTGCTTTGTTTTATTTTATAAGACGGACCACTATTAGGTAAAAAGATTCAATACCTCTCCAAGAGTCGGCATCTTTTTTTTATTGATACGAAGTGCTATATTTTAGACCCTGTAAGAAAAATATAATACAAAGTAATCATAGAAGTTCAGTTAAATGGAAGCTCACAAATAGAGATATCCATAGGGAAAAAATACCAAAAAACAAAAAACTAAAAATACAAATATGCCAAAAGAATTGGATCTTCCTCTTAAGAAATAGATAAGAATGTAACACATATATTCTAGATCAAGTCTTTTGCTCTGTTCTATATAGAGGATAGGAGTGCTGATCAAAGTGAGAAAGATTCGAAACAAACAAAGACAAACTGAATTTGTTGTAGCTCAGCATCAAATACTTATTTTAATTGTTTACACTTAAAACGATCACTTCATTCATTGACTATGAAGTTGATAGTAACGCTAGCATAACAAGCAATTTCCATGAGATTCTCATTTTCCCTTTAAGGAAATGCATGATGGTACAGTGAAATATATGAAAAGAAGAAGAAGAAGCTTGCAAGGTTGAAAGAAATAGATGTGCTAGAAAATTATCAAAGTTTTTCAATTTAAACCTCATGAGTAAGAGCAATAATAAATTAATATATTTATGCCCTTGAAATGCCCTTTTATAATAATAAAATTCACAAAAAGTTGTATATTAAGAAACTAAAAATTGTACAGAACAACAACAATTTTACGATAGCAATCTATAAGACCTACCACTAAATTGCATTTAAAGAATTATCTTTAGCAATCACTAATATCAGAAGAGAACCAATATTTAGTTGTAGTTATCACATTATCTAACTTGTGATTATTCTTCCAATAGGGGTGTAAATAATGATCAATACAACTATTATGTCATATTGAAAACTCAATTATTCTAACTAAATAAAATACAAACACATGAAGCAAAAGGGAAAAGAATATTTAAAAAAAAAATTAATAGTAACTTTCATTAAAAGAGAGAAAACACAAAACACGCACAATTTGAAAGCCTACAGTTAGGATTCAAAAAATAAAACAGATATAATTAAAATTATCAGAGCACGAAGGCTATCAATGGGCCTAACTTTGGCCCAAACAGGAATGAGAAAGAAAAAACCAACTCTTCATCATCATTTTCCTAACTCTGATTGCACCCATTTTTCTTAGTATGAAGATTTTATTGCAACACTAAAAAAATTTGAAAAGGAAGACACAATCAAACGATAATAATTTCAGTAGACAGTGCCCACTTACATGTATGAAAACTCCCTCCATTCCAAAAGAAGTTAAGAGTCAATGAAGAATTTGTTAAAATGCTATGTTCTTCCTTACACAATTACTCACAGAGGAAAAACCTCAAACCCACAAAATTCCCTGCATTGAAAATCTTGTAGTATCTGAATAGAAAGAATGTTAAAAGAAAATTGAAAAAATAAGAGGGAAAAAAAGATTTGAGATAGATTCCAATCTTATCCACATTTTCCTTTTCTTTTCTTCACCACCTTAAAAAAAAAAAAACAAAGAAATAAAAAAAATTACTCGATTTATTGGAATGTATTAAAACAGATTTTTATTACATTTAAAATATCAGCATATGCTCAATAAAAGAGATTAAAAAAATTGTTATGATCGTGTGTGCCAAGTTTTCAGTAGATAGTGCTCACTTAAATGTATGAACACTCCCTCCATTCCAAAAGAAGCTAAGAGTCAATGAAGAATCTGTTAAAATGCCATGTTTTTCCTTACACAATTACTCACAAAGGAAAAACCTCATACCCATAAAATTTCCTACATTGAAAATCTTGTAGTATCTGAATAAGAAGAATGTTAAAAAAATTGAAAAAAGAAGAGGAAAAAAAAAACATTTGAGATATTGATTTGAGATAGATTCCAATCTTATCCGCATTTTCTTTTTCTTTTCTCCACCACCTTTAAAAAAAAAACAAAGAAATCGAAAAAAATTACTTGATTTATTGGAATGTATAAAAACAATTTTTTATTACATTTAAAATATCGGCATCTACTCAATAGAAGTGATTAAAAAAATTATTAGGATCGTGTGTGCCAAGTTATGTCTAGATCCGAGTTCATTTGGATATAGTAAGGGGTAGCTAGCAATTTTTTAGAGAATTTAGAGGGCTTTTTCGTAATTTTAGATTTTTGAGATTATGGTATTGTTGGGTAGATTTTTTAATTCCTAAACTTTAGTTTTCTAGCTCATCTTGATCCGGATCTCAAAACCCCTCTAAATCCAAGCTTGACCCAAAATCTATTTTAGACTAATTGGAAAATTCCCATAATGTCCCCATCTTTATCCATTCGATTCACTCTCTCATCTCTTTTCTTTCTTTTTCCTTTATCTCATTCATCTTACTCTTTTTTTATTGGGCAGGTAATATCAGCATCTACTCAATAGGAGTGATTAAAACAATTATTAGGATCGTGTGTGTCAAGTTAGGTCTAGATCCGGGTTCATTTGGATATAGTAGGGGGGTAGCTAGCAATTTTTCAAAGACTTTAGGGGGTCTTTTCGTAATTTTAGATTTTTGAGATTATGGTACTGTTGGGTAGATGTTTTTAATTCCCAAACTTTATCCTTCTAGCTCATCTTGATCCGGATCTCAAAACCCCTCTAAATCCAAGCTTGACCTAAAATCTATTTTAAACAAATTGAAAAATTCCCATAATGTCCCCATCTTTATCTGTCCTATTCAGTCTCTCTTATCTCTTTTTTTATTGGGCAGGTGTATAGTGAATCCTTTTTGCATCTTTCTCTCTTTTATAATAGGGTAAAGATATTAGATTAGATTATTATTATATTATATTATAATATTTGAGGGTGGACCCCACAATGGTGTAGTGAAGAAGTTTGCATATAATATTTGGGGGTGGGCTCCACAAATGGTGTATTGAAAAAGTTTGCAATATGTCCTCTTTTATAATAGTTAAGTTAGATTATATTAGATATAGATAGATTTTAATATTTGGAGGTGGGCCCCACAATGGTGTGGTTAAAAAACTATTCAACTTTCCCTCTTTTATAATAGTAGATAGATTTATAATAGTAGATATATATATATATATATATATAAGATAGTAGATATAGTATTATATTGTAGTATTATATTATAATATTTGGGGGTGGGCCCCACAATGGTGTAGTGAAAAAAGTTTGAAAATTTCCCTCTTTTATAAGAGTAGTAGATAGTAGATAGTAGAGATATATATATATATATATAGTAGATATAGTATTATATTGTAGTATTATATTATAATTTGGAGGTGGGCCCCACAATGGTGTAGTGAAAAAAGTTTGCAATTTTCCTCTGTTATAATAGTAGTAGAAATCTCGATCCAGTTTCAAAACCAAATCCGCTTAAACGATCAAAATCTAGTTCCAAAGCTGATTTTATTTTTTTTTATTTTTATTTTTATTTTTTTTATTAACATAAGCATATCATTCGATTTATAATAGTGCATCAAGTCTATTACCTCTAGGATTATACAGAAACATATTTAAGAAAAAATTGATTTTGGGCTACATTTTACAACATCAAAGACCCATATACAGGGTCCATGAGTCGGAACTTATATAGACCCAAAATCGGGCTCGTTTATTCATCGGAATCTAAATTGGGTTCCAGACCTAAACTCGTTTATGAATCGGAACCTAAAATAGGTTCCAAACTTGGTGTTTTACGGGTCGTAACGTTAGGATAATCGGAGAATCGGATACTCATTTGCAACCCTACCCACAAGAGGTGAAATGAAATAAAACTAAAAGGTGAAATCAAGAGAAAATAAAATAAGAGAGAGGATTCAAAGTAAACACACAAAATGACAAAAAACACTACTCTTAAGAGAGACCAAAGGCTTGTTTGGAAAATCTTTTCTATATCAAATAGGGGGCCCGTTTGACATCTCTATTTCTCACCTCTAAATGTCTGAAACCTGTTTGATACAAACATTTTTTGAAAATAGATCTTTGGCAACTGCAGGAAACATGTCTGATTTAAACGGCCAAATAGGCATTTTTGTCTGTAGGAAAAAGGAACAGAAAGTATGCTACTCCAAATAGACATTTCATCTAAAGCACATAGACGGGACGCATCTACAATAATATAGGCGGTGGATGTTGGTGCGATTTTTATTTGAATTATGTGATACTCAGTTAAGATCTGAGCCATTGGATGTCTTAATCACGTCAAAAACGGCCATCATTTCAAGTTGGAACCGTTGATTCCTCATGGATCTCGAGATATTTATGAAAACCCATAGACCCTTAGATAAGCATTTTTTTACTCATGTGGGACCCTATATCAGGATCAGAACCGTTGGTTCTCTTTGAAATGTCAAAAACGGCTACTGGGTCAAATCTCAGGCCTTCATTAGTTGTGGATCTCAAAACGAGCTTGAAATACTATGGACTGTTGAGGCGTTAATGGATTCTTTATGTTGGCTAGGTCTCACATGATCCACTGCCAGTCCCTTGTTTTTCTTATTTTTTTAATTGTGGGCAATTAAATTGAAATTTGAACAAGAGAATAACCTTGGAACCTCAAACATGACTATGAAACCAATTTTGAACTGTTGATTTGTCATGGATCTCGAGATACTTGTTAATTTCCTTAGTGTAAAGTGACTGGGTTTCACTTGATAAACAATAGTCTATTTTTTCTCTTTATTTTTCTAAGTATAGGCCCCTGAAATTAGATCTGGACTGTTGGATATCTTGAGAACCTCAAACACAATAACGAAGTCAAGTATGGACCGTTGATTTACCATGAATCTTAAGATATTTGTGAAAATGGCAGAACCTTAGATCTGGATTTTTGAATTTTTGTGGGCCTCAAAATCACAATCCGCACCGTTGATCCTCTTTGGAAGGTTGAGAACAAGTAGGTCATCAAATTTAATGCCTTGATTCATAATGGATCTTGAGAAATTTGTGAAAGACTGCGAACCGTTGGATTAAAAATTGTCTATTTCATATAGATTTTTTGACTTACCAAACGGTATATTTGGAAAAAATTCTATTTCATGTAGATCTATTTCATTTAGCTCTACTTATTACAAGTAAGATTTGCCAAATGAGCCCTAGATCTGCGTGAAATAGATCTATTTCAAATGGCCCTTTTTTAAAATAGATGTTTTTGAGATAGATTTTTTGGTAACACAAAAAAACTAATTGAAAGAGACTTTTTAAATCCAGCGGCACATGATATTTCATAAATTTCTTAATATCCAAAATTAATCAATGGTTGGTTTTTGACCCCATGGCCATTTTTTAATATTCCTAAGAGGATCAACAATTCGGATCTTGATTTAGAGTCCCAAAGTCCATAAATTTAGATCAAATGGTTTACATTTTTTTCAAATATCTCGAGATCCGTGATAAATCAATGACTCAAATTTGATACTATCGCCGTGTTTGGACTATTAAATATTCTCAACAATTCGATGGTAGTTTAGTGGCCCAAAATTTAAGAAAAAAAATAAAAAAGGGATAGGATTTCATCACAGGTAAATTGTTGTTTCTGACCAAGCATATCCAATGGTTATCAAATTTTCATTAGTTTCTCGATATTTGGACCAAATTAGGGGATGCAAAATTTAGGTATAGCCACTTTGAGTCTTCCAAAGAGGATCAACAAATCAGATTGTGATTATGGGACTCATCGGAGTCCAAAAATTTAAACCTATATTTTTGTGGCTTTTCAAGAATATCTCAAGATCTGTAACAGATTAACGGCTCAAATTTGAGCCCATAGTCATGTTTGATCTTCTTAAAACTTCCAATGGTTTGAATCATTACGTATGGTCCTGTAATTTAAAAAATGAAAAGAACGGTGATAGTTATTGGACCAAGAATTTACTGTAGCACATCAATGTTTGTGTGCTTAGGATTTGGAGGTTTGTTTTAATTATGCTTAAAATCCGGTTGAGCAAAATAGAGCTTCAACGTCTTTTTGAGTTCCCAAATGAAGGGTCCAAAAATTATTACCAAATGATCTATTTCCGTTTTGAAATAGGTTCAAGACAACAGGAACATGGAAATAGACTTGCCAAATATAGGTAAAGAAAGGTACACTTAAAAGGTAGTAAATGGTTAAAAGAGAGGATGATAAATTTTTTGTATTGTGTGTTTTTAGTCTCAACTACCTCTTCTTTTCTTACTTTTGATTTGACATTTAATTCTATTTCACTTGTCTCCTCATGCAAGCAAACAAATAGGCCCTTAAGCCCAGTGGCACTCAAGTTTGGAATTTGTTTTTCTTTTTCTGCTGGGAAATCCTTTTAGTCCGGCGGGTCTACCTGTTGAAAACTAGTGCAACTTAAAATTGACAATTGATATAAGATGTTCCCAGATTTTATTTCAAAGTTAGTTGGCTTTGCCATTAGATTAACCATATGATGATTAACATACTATATAAAAATATTAATTATGTTAATTAATCACATTATTGTTTTATGTTAATCTTACGCTGGGTTCAATTATGAATAGTTTTTTTATTACCTGTTTAAGTAAAATTTAAGAACATTCATATACAATGAACTTATATTTTCAATGGTTGGAACTCACAAGTTGCACTCATTCAACTTGGAAACTATCTCTAAAAAAAGAAAGCTAAAGTTATCTAAACAGAGGCTCTAGGCTCTGGGCTCCTAAAAAATGCCCTAGACTTCAACATATATATGGCTAGCATTTGGGCTTACGATGTTTCAAACAAAGCACATTCAAGGCATATATTTAGGGGAAGCAAGTGTTTCAGCCCATGGTTGGAAATTTTGGCGAGTTGACTTTTGATTCAGGCGAGTCGTCCTGTTTTAATGGAAGACCGAGTGAAATATAGGGGAAACTCGAATGAGTCGCGTTCATTTTGAACTATTTTAGTATATTTGATTTTAAACAATTAATTTAGAATTAGCAGTTAAGGATTTTTTGAGTGAAATATATTTGAGAATACTTATATTTGATCTTCTATATTTGATGTTTGGATTTGAAATTATTTAATGTGCAATCATTTTTTTCCTTTTGTTTTCTCATTATAGTATTTTTTTTTTTGCATATATAAATTTAGTAATTTGAATTTATTATTATTATTATCAATACATGTTAATCTAAATTCTACAAAAATTTGATCTATTTTTAAATATTTTTAAAGTATTATAATAAAACAACTCTCCCAAGACGTCACGTTGACTCTCTTCAAGTCAAATTTTTAGAGCTATTCGATCAAGTTTGAGTCACGAGTTTTTTAGCCTTGTTGCAACTTCACATTATATCAAGGGCCAACATCTTATAAATATATTTTTTATTTAAGCAAAGAGAGGTGTAGTTCGTACTTTCAATAGGTTTTTAATTTAAGATCAATATGGTCAATTCGATTAAAGCAACTACATGACTCAAGTAAATGCTTAAAGGGCATGTTTTTGGCATATGTAAATTCGAACATATAGAAATTTATGGTAAAATAAGCTCCATCAAAGGATTATTAAAGAGATAAGGGGTGAGGGATGTGAGGTGAAAAAAAAATGACATAAGATAGCCATATAAATGGAACGTTGAGTTTCCTATAATTAGAATTACTAGGGTGATGGTAGTATATTCATTTCACATTTTTCCATAATTCAATTCTCATCAAATGAGGATTATTTGATGGTCATTTTTAGTATTCACCTCTCAGAAGATTGAGGTAGCTAGAATTTCAAAATTTGGAAACCATAAACGAGTGTTAGGATTTGAAAATGCTTTATTTTGAACATTAAAATTTTATGGAAACAAAGAACATTTCAGAAAAAATGAAAGTATGCAGACTTTTATTTTATTTTTTGCAAACAATAAACAAAATGTGCGTAAAATGTGAACATGTTAACTCCACACATCACTTCTTTACCCATTTTCCTTCATTGACTCCTAGTTACATTTTTCTCCGTCTTTTCCTCAACGTGGATGGATTGGATCTTCATTGAAGCAGTTGAATCTGTTTCAAAACAACCTCAAACATGGAAACTTAATATGCCTTTCCAACAATTGAATAGTAAATTTCAAGGAGTTTAGCTTTTTTATGGATGATATTATCATTGTTGGCAATAATAATTTGTTATTGCCCCTCAACTCTTTTCTTCGTTCAAAACATTCTATAAAAGGTCCATATCCCCTTCATTATTTCTTCGATATTCAAGTTATTCAATTTTATGGCAGATTGTTCATTTCACGTTCTAAACATACTTTTGATATAATTGAAAAATGCTTCAATGATGCATCCAATGTTATTTATACTCCTTTGGCCTTCAATTGTTGTCTCAATGCACGTTCCTTTCATCTTTTCTTTGTTGGTTAGCTGCTTATCGCAGTTTTGTTAGCGCCCTTCAATGCCTAACTATTACGTGTCTGATCCTGCTCATGTCATTAACCTTGTTTGTCAATTTATGCATGGTCATAAAACATCTCTTATATAACCATGTTCAAGTGAATCAGTTGTTGCGCTAAAGGCAATGGCTCATTTAGTTTACATCCTCTTTCTAAATATGCTCTTGATTTGTATGGTTTTCTATTGTAAACTAGGCCAAGTGTCCCGACACTAGATATTTTATTAGTGAACTTTAGTGTATCTTTGTGCTAAATTGCATTTTGTAAGTCCTAGGAAACAACATAGTGTATCTTATTTTAGTGCCAATCATAGTACTGCTTCATGGCTATTGCTATTGCGAAAATAACTTTGATCACTTATTTACTTGCTGCAATTGGACTACGAGTTCCTTGCAAACCCACATTGTTCTGCAACAACATTGGTGATCTCCACATATATGTTAATTCGGTGTTTCATGCACGCACAAAACATATTTGATTGAACTATCCTTTTGTTAGAAAAAAGGTGACATTATGGAACTTATCACTCACTTTATTTCATCCACCAATCAACTAGTAGATATCTTTACTAAGCATTACCAAAGGCATATTTTTAGTCTCTTGGCTTCAAGCGTGAAGTGATGTCACATCCCTCCCACTTGAGGGGGAGCGACGAGGGAGGACTTAGTTAGCTGAGCAGGATATAGGCCCAAGGTCCAAGCACAATCAATGATGCTGTGTATCTAGATACTATCACAATGGGACCTATGATGTGTGTTCAAAGAAATCACAAAGTTTTCATATGAATACAAACCTTGAGTTCTAAAAGGATTGGGAATCCTCATATGTGGAGTTATCTTACTTTATAAATAGTTCCCATTAATACTCTTTGTAGTCACCCCTATAATATTCTTCAAAATATTAAGTGTTTTTTTTAGATTCATTGTTTTCTCACTAATGCATCTCCTTGAGAATTGAGGCTTGCATATAAATAGGCCTTTCAATGGAGCTGGTTAAAATGGGTACTCGGCCAGCTCAAGCCCAAAAATACAGGGCTTTTAAAAAAAATTGAGCCAAGTGGGTTGGGCTTGGACAATGGTTTAAAATCCCAGCCAAAATGGGATTGGGGATGGGTAGAACATGCTCAGATCGTCCCGGCCCGGCCCATTCACATGAACTTATTAACAAATCTAACATTAGTTCCAAAATAGTAGTTATGAAACAAATGAAAATCATTTCATTTCTTTTACTTTTTAGTTGATTGGGTCCATCAACAAATCTAACAGCTGTCAGAAAAAAAAAACTCATATAGTAGAGAACATAACATTTAAAAAGGAAAGAAGACCATAAACTAATTAACTTTTCTCTTTTAGTTGCTAGTTTGGAAAGCAAAGACAAAATAATTGGAATTTGGTTTGCCGCAACGCATAAAGAAAAATTATAGTGTAACAAGAGCGCCATGGGATCAAAGGAATTAGAAAAATACAAAATCCAGACATTGAATGAAATTTAAAAGTAAAAGAAGAGAGAGAGAGAGAGAGAGGGGGGGTCAAAGGTTCCTCATTTGCATATCTATAAACATGAGCAGCAAACATGATCATCATTGTTCCCTGCTCCCAAAACTTCCTTAAAACATCTACTTAACGAGTTTTAATTTATATATTGAAAGTAGATGTTGAAATGCCTACATATAGCTTATTTTTTGGTACTCTTTAGTGAATTCCTTAAATGCTATTATCCTTGCTCAAGAGGGTTGACGAAACATGATCACTTTCACCCTTTTTTTTTACTAGTGGTAGGAGGATTACGTAGATTTTTGTAAAATGCTTGATTCAAGGAAATGAAGATTTGACATTTGCATTTTGTAGATGATATTGTCATTCTGGAATGCATTTTTAGATCATCTTAGAAATGATTTAGTGGTGGTTTGTAGCCTGTGACAGAGATTCACATAGGGAGTGTCATCATCAGAAGCTTTTATTTCCCTTGTTGACTTAGCTATCATTTGGTATGTTTTCCATTCAAATATTTTTTTTGTCTTCATGGTAGGGCCAAGTCTAGATCAATTAATTTTTTTGGAATTGAGAATTTCTATTTTATGAATTGTCATATTGGAAAAGTATTTCACATTACGGGCTAGGCAGGTATGGGATTGGACAACCTGCTGCACGTCCACCCAATATTCGGGACCGTATTGGATAGCCCAAGCCCAGGCCCGGCCTAACCCATTAACAAGCCTACATATAAATACGGCCCAAGCACAGGAGCTTGTTTAGAATGAACATGTGGTTGGCTTTTCATTAAATGTTTCCACCACCAACTCTCATCTAGACAAGACATTTGTTATTTCAAAACTAGATTAATTCAAGTTTATTCTTTCGTTCACTTGGCACATGGTGAATGTGACCCGGCGACATCCTGGCCATGATGTCGACCGGATATACTACAAAGGATGTCGACAGGGGAGTCAACATCCTGACTTTCCCAATCTACCCAGTCGATCAACCCTTGGGGATGTTGACCAGATACACTATAGACTGAGGTTTTCCAGTTTTTGCAGTTTCTAAGATTTTGATCTATTGTGGGGCCTATTAACCATCCAAATGGACTTCTATTGATATGGCAAGCATGAGTCATTGGTGTGGCTCAACCTTGACTCATGGGAACCACTAAAGTAAGGTCTAGCGTATTGATTGGATTTCGATTCGATCCTTAAACATCGTCGAAGATGCCTGTAACTTCTGGAGCACAAAACACAGTATCTTTGGCATATGAAACTTCATTTAGGAATCAAATTGACTGACATTGACCTGGACCTGGACCTAAAAAGGGGGCTATTACTTAGGTTGGACCTTTGTTATTTTCCTTTGATTTGCTTGGTTTTGGAGACTTAATGTAATGGGCTCTTTACTATTACTCTTGCATCCTTTCTATTGTTAATACATGTTAATTAAATAGAAATTGGATGACCTGAACCTAAGATTACTTAGTGGTGACCTGGTGTTGTGGCTTGATGATTAATGACCCATGTCTGTGGCTAGGCAGGACATTATATGGCCTCAGAACGGACGGTTGTTATACGTTAGAATGAAAATGTTGGATATTGTGGATTTGTGACCCATTAATGAATGAGAATGGACTGAATACTATTGGACTGAACTTGGATATTATACTTGGACAATTTTGGACTAAGGCCATGGCATTGGTGGGCCTTAGCATGGATTCAATGATGGACTTGGACTTGGATTTGACCTATACCTTGGACCTCTTATGGACTTGATAGGACCTTGCTCGCGCAAGGCAAGCCTAGACAAACACAAACATTTCCTTGTTTCCTTGAGTTAGCATTAATATTCACTTAGTTGTTATAAGCTTAGCCTTTGGACCAATCATCACTGGTAAGAGCTATACTTGGTTATCATTGAGAGCTATCATGATGAGCTATGGTTAGACGGATGGTGAGATTCCTGTTCCGGTCTATTGAGTATGGGGGTGTTGATATTGACATGGATGTTGTTATTATTGGCAGGGCTCGTCATCTCTTGCACTATTACTTTACTTTCCTCGCCACTACTGTTTACAGTATGGGAGGGTCGCGGCATAATATTCTACGGTATCCAACTTGTATGAATGTACCACATTAATGTATGGTTAGATTAGATGATTTACCTTTCATTCTGATTCTGTTTGCTACATTTAATTCAATTGCCTAGCATTTGTACCATTGTTAATATTATGCTATTATGATCATCTCTATTCCATTTGATGCATACATCATATGTTACTTGTATACTGTGCCTTGACAGATCCTTGAATCTGACCCATCTTTGGTGCTTAGGTATTGACTCCGATCTCGAGGACAACGCGATCGTCGAGGCGCCCATAGCTAGAGACTACAGATGGGGACCAACTGACCAGGAGGTCGAACTAAAGACTGGAGTGCCTACACAGGGGGTTTGAGCGCACTCATTTTTAGGGTTTTAGTGTTTTTGTTGTGAGTGGGGAGTTAGACTGTTATGTACCTTTTATTCACACTTTGAGATTTAGGCTAGACTTCAGCCCTACTACATTTGCTTTATGATTTTGATACCTTATTGCTTCTGTTATTATATGATTTTGCTTCCGTTATTCTTTATGCTTCCGCAATTAACCATTGATCTATATTGTTTTAAAAGTTTTAAATTGGACCTCACTGCGGATTAAGATCTCGAAAGTTCTCGGATTTTCCGGGAAGTAGTGCGCCAATTTCGTGTGCCTTAGAGGTAATTTCGGCATTTTAGAATTAGGGCATTACAGTGAATATACAAATGGTATAAAAAAATGGAGTACAATTCCTTTGTCTTTAAGAGAGAAAGAGGTGATCATAATATGTGGAGAGGGAAGTAAAGTTTATTTCTTGAGTTAGCATTAAATTCAATACTTTTGAGAAGCGTGAGATGCCTTAGTGGTAACAGGTGTGGCTTCTCACCTATGGTGCTCGGGCTTGCCCCGAGTGTGTACCACGGTAGAAGCTAGATTAGAGGAGTACTCGAGCAGTATGGAAGATGATGGGAAATAGTACTCATGCACGGAGCGTACACAGGCAATATTGTTAGTGCCATAATCACATATGCACTGTCCTTGGGTTGTCAAGTTCTTGTCAAGCATCCAATACTTTGCCTCTAGAGTCTGTAAAAGGATAATCAAGCTTGAAGGCGAAGATTCAAGTCTTGGAAGGACCGGATTTTATCAAGGAAGAATCTCCAATTGGTGTCAACATATTCAGGCAAAATGGACCCTAATCAAACTAAGAAAAGGCCCCTATAACCCTTGAATTAAATGGTAAATTCAATAGGGTTAAATTGGCTAAATTGAGCATTGATTTGACTCAATTCTAGAACAGGGGTTCGGCTAACCGTATGTCTCACTGTCAACTTACGATCAGAATTCTAGTAGCTAATCCAGAATCGTTTCAGTCTCAACAGTTAGCTTACGGTTGACCTCATGACTACCCGTAAGTCCTATACGGCTTGTCGTGAAGCTAGCTAGAATAATAATCCTGCTTTGATTGTAGCTTAAAGTAGTCGTTGGTGTTTTGGTGGTTAGCCATAAAATGTTGAAGGCTAACAGCTAGAGAGTGTTCTATATATACATGAGCTCATTCCAGTGGCTATAACTTTTGGGATTTTGAGAGCCTTCTTCCCTCATACTTTGTACGCTAACTAAGATGCTTCAAAGACCTCAGAACCCATTCCAATCACACTTAGATCCTCCATAGGCAAATCATAGAGCTAGCTTTGCTAAAACAAATAGTGTGATTTGTGGAAACCTTCTAGGGAAAACCTTGTTCCTCAAAGTTAAACCACAACATCCCCATATCTAGACCTCACGCTCACTTGGTTGTGCATACATTGGAGTATCTTCTTCACCAACAAGCTTATCAAGAGGTTAAGGCTTGGAGCTATATTTCAAGCATAATAAAGCACACTCAAGACTAGTTCAAGAGGCAAGTGTTCTTAGGTTTATTTCGATTCAATATCATTATAAAGTGGATTAGACTTTCGTGATCGAGCCACTATAAAAGATAAGGGGCTCGTTTGGTATCTCTATTTTGCACGTCTATTTGTCTAAAAGTGGATTCAAATAGACTTTTTTAGAAAAAAGATTGTTTGGTAACTGCATCTTATATGTTCATATAAATCAGTGTTGTAGACATTAATGCCCGTGGCATAAAGGAGGTAAAATGAGTCCATCCAGAATAGTAGCTTTAATAGATGGACACCCATGTACTTTTTTGTCTTTCTTTTTAGATTATGGCCCCTTAAATTGAGATCTAAACCGATAAAAGTCTTTATAAGCTCAAACAAGGCCACCATACAAAATTTAAGCTGTTGATTTATGACGGATCTCAAGATACGTATGAGAAACCATGAACGCTTAAATATGCATTTCTAGACTTCTGTGGGACCCCATATCAAGATCCAATGTGAGGACCCGTTCCAAGAAATACCTAGTGGGACCCAATTTGACCAAGTCAAATCCTTGATTATCCTATTTAATAAGTGATTAGCACGAGTAGTTCGTGATTTCTATTAATTTAGCTTAAACTATAAGATTAAGACCCTTGTGAGATTAATAGTGGTTTCCTAGAATTAATTTTCTAATTAGAAGCCTAAGTTGTAATCTTAACCATATATCGTATTTCCTACTTTAATATACTAATTAATAGGAATTAGTGGAATAGATGACTAATGTTCCTAAGTTTTAGAACTAGCTTGTATATATATAATTCTTAATAAATATTGGGTGTTTATTGTTAATTCAATAGGTCTTGGTTAAATTAAGACTTAGTTGATATTAGAATTAATATGAAGGGCATTGATAGTTAAGAACCTTTTAGAAACCTACCTAATGACCTATTTACCCATGGCCCCATCTCTTTCCCATTTTAAACTAAGTTACCCTTTTGGTAATTATCCTAATCCGTAAGCTATAAAAGCAAACTATTGCAAACATTAGCCTAAAACCCTAATTTACTCTCACCTCTCATTTACACTATCTTCCTCCCCAAGCAAACCCTAATTCCCCAAAATCCCAGCCCAAGGAGAAGTTAGGAGACTATCCCAATTGCTCAATCAACACCTTAGGAGCTTGGAATTCGCATATCTCTCTCTCAACTCCATCACCAATTTTGAATAGAGGCAAGTGGACATATTTAGATGCTTTAGTTTAATTGATTAATGTGCTTAGATTGATAATTACTATGTTTGATGGATGTTTAGCATGATTTCTGTTTATGGATGGTTGATTGAATGATGTGATGTGTGGAATTATTGTTTTAAGCTCTTTTATGTGATTTTTGGCCATTGATGGATGAGAATCCCCCATTTGGAAGATCAATGCCCATTTGTGATGAGCTCATGGTGTAGTAGGTGTGTATGAAGTTTGGAGAGGATAAGTGTAGATCTGGATTGGATTTGAAGGAGTTTTGATGGAAAAATGAAAAGGGGTAGAATTCTGAAAATGTGAAATTCGTGTGTACCCGATCGACATCATCCCCCAGGATGTCAACTGGGCACATAGGAGAGGGCTTCAGTTAACTGGCAGCAAAATGGTCATAGGGTACAGTCCTCGTGTACCTGGTCAATCGGCCAGAAGGCCCGGTCGACCAACCAGTGTACCCGGTCGACCGGCCAAGAGGCCCGGTCAACCGGACACACTACATATTTCCCTACCTGCCAGATGTTTAGGAAAATGTCCGCAGTGTACCCGGTCGACCGGGTGGACCATGATGTCGACCGGGAACACTGCAATCTGTGATTTATGACTCTCAGTTAGCTGTCCATTTCCACAGAGTGCCAGGTCTACCCGTGGACCCATGATGTCGACCCGGTACACTGTAAACAATGATTTTCCAGATCTAGTTCCCTTTTTTTATCTGATCATGTGTGGGCTCCGTTGACCTTTCATTTGGACTGTTTGGGACATGCTGGACACAAATCAAGGGCCGGGCTTAACCTTGACCCGTGTAGCTACCTAAGTAGGGTCTAGTGTTGTAAACAGAACCCGATTCAATGGTTATGGATGTCTTATGATGCTAAATATCTTCGGGAGCACCAATGATACATAATAAGCATCTAGAACTCCGTTATCACTGTCTTAGGTGAAGTAGGGCCCTAGACCTGAATGGAGGGGCAGCTATCATCTATGGATTTGTGACATATGGTACTTATATTGATGAAACGGACACTGAGGCTGGCCGGTAGTCCGAATCTTGGATGTTGGCCTTGAGAGGGACTATAATCAGGGTATTGCACTTAGGACCTGATCCATGATCACGGTTCGTATTGGATAAGATGTCAGGACATGGTACTTGGAGTCCTGACCTGTAATATTGGGAACTTAACGGTAGATATTGATGGATGGACTGTATAATGAGATAATGTTAATTAAGCGTATCGAGAAGCGGAGTTTACAAGGGTATGCATTACTAACAGTTGGGAATCGTAAGGGTAGAATACTCATGCCTGAACTCCGTGCCTCATGCCCTTGACTAATATCGTCTCATATTAATTATGATAAGGCTATCCAGTTCGGAGTACCCCCACCTAGTGGTCTGTAGGATTTGTGGATGTACAATTGGTCTGCCGAGGGTTATGATGCCGGCATGGACATTGATATTGTGATATTGTTGGTTGACACAGTAGGTACCGGTGGGGGAGGGGTACTGAGACCGCTGGCGCTCGGACCGGGTGTGGATGGACGGTGATGTTGATCTAGCACGTAAGACCAATGGTTGGGACTTGGCTGTGGTTATGGATATTACTGGTTGATCTAATACATAAGACCAATGGCTGGGACTTGGCCGTGGCTATGGACATTGATGGACTCTTATACGCTCATATTCGATTAGACAACAGCGATGGGTGGCTATGACCCCCATGGTTGATGTCCATCGATAGTTGTCGGGACGACGACGATGGGTTGGCTCTAACTCCCACATCGCTTGTACTTCAACTGTGGACGTACCTTATGTGCTCTTATGGTTGTATATTGGATGTATTACTATTACGTATTTAGGATGTAGTTGCTTAGTGTCTTTGACTGTCGACGTTGACATGGTTGGATCTAGATACGATGAGTGTGGATATGGTAGGGTTACTCTCTCTGGTTACTCCTGTTACCAGTGATACAGATGTATTTGCATGGTTTATACGATATATTGCTGATTATGGCTTCTCTTGTCTTTCTGATATATTGCATCTAACATTTGTTATACTATTATCTCGATTACTGTTCATGCACTACACTCCACACTGTTTATGTTGCACTCTGATATCCTATATCATTATTGAGGTACTAATCACGCAGGTTCAGCTGGGATCAGGTATGGCCTTCTTCCCTATCTGTTTATATAATATATTGCATCTAAGCATGCTCATTTGCCTGGCTCATCGAGCCTGACCCAATCCTTGGTGTTTTTAGGTATATTCTCTTTCGCTTCCTTTGATTGGTAGAACTGCTTGGCTACTGATCCATTGCCGCAGGGTTCAGAAAATGGTGCAGTTGGTGCACCAAGAGGCGTCTATCAAATAGATTACTATTCTTTCCTTTTATTGTAGTTGGTCGTGTTGGCATAGGATTGAATAGTTAGTTTAATTATAGAAAGTACCTTATAATCCCTTAAAGTGGAATAAAATTTTAGGACTCTGTCAATCTACATGCTCATATGAGATCTAAATTTGATTATATTACTAGATTTTCCGCATCTCTTAGGCACTTTCTCATAGCACCCTGAAATTCGAGGCGCCCGGATTTTGGGGCGTTACATCCAAGCCGTTGGTTCTCTTTAGAATGACGGTCATGGATATACGTTAAAACTTTAGACATTAATTCCTTGTAAATCTCGAGAAATCTCTTAAAAACTATGAGCTATTGATGTATATATGTATGTTTAATTGTTGGGTTCTGACATGTAGTGGTTGTGTTCTCACGTGATTCAGTTCTAGCCTTTTTCTTTCTTTCTTTTATTTAATTGTGGGCTAGATATGTAGATTTGAACCATTGAGGCTTTTATAACCTCAAGTATGTCCACTGAGTCTAAATTGAAGCTGTTGATCTGTCATAGATCTTAAGTTATTTGAGAAAAGTCCAAAATTAGATACAAGTATTTTTAGATTTTTGCGGGCTCTAAGATTAATATCCAAGCCATTGATCATCTTTAAACCACTATAAACAACTAAGAGTTCAATTTTGTGCCATTAATTCCTTGTGCATCTACAGGAATTTGTGAAAAAATCTATATTGTTGGATTCAAAAAAGGCTATTTCAAATTATCTTTTGGACATACCAAACGGTCTATTTATTCAAACATCTATTTTATGCAGTTGTATTCCATATAGATTTGTTCTATACATATCTATTTTATATAGATAAGATTTGCCAAACAAGAGCCTAGGTGTTTGTGGATTAGATCTTTGTGATCAAACTGCCGTATTAAAAACTTGGTTGAGTATGTGATTGGAGGTGTATCTGTGTGTGACCTCAAATATTGAAACCAAGAGTGTTGAAGTTCTTAAGAGTGGATGTACGTCAACGGACCGAACCACTATAAAATCTTCATGTCTCTATCTCTCTAAGATTCAATGTCATAATAATTTTGAGATACTTGTGATATTCACAAGTTGGCATACACTTCACATGTGCTAGATTATATTAAACAATTGCAACATCATTGGCGATGAGTCCTGAAAAGTGCATATTTTCATACATATTTTGGACCATTTTAAGGAATTATTGATATTAAAGAGTCTCAGTTAGTATCGTATCATGATTTTATGTCTTTGGATCCATTGTAGTGCATTCATGCATAATTTGCTCAAAAATCACACTCTTTGCATAAATTCATGAAACTTGTCATTTTTGAAAATCTCTTTTTGAAAAGTTGGTTATTTTGATGCATCATGAGACAAGTAGGGTCCCATGCATCGTCCATTCAAATTACTTACATAGAATTATTCTTGAATCCATTTGCTTTAATTTGTGTAGGAGAAATCAATAATGTGACCCACATTGGTGAAATTTGAGATAGATTAAGGGTAGGACAGCTTTCGCGGTGGACCCATATATCTTGGTATTTTTAAAGAGTTCGAAAAATCAACAATGGAAAGCTAGATTTGGAATTTCAAGATCAAGAAAAGAAATTTCATATTTGGTAGGATCTAATACTTACTAAGTTTGAAATTCAAAAATTAAGAAAGAAATTCAATAAAGGAAAATGTGCTAGAAGAATTGACTAGTTAATCAAAGAAGCTTAGAAGCAAATCAAAGATGGAAGGGGAGTCAAGAAACAAAGAAAGAAAGATTCGAAGATCCCTTTGGACGTCCACATGGGTCCCACACACCTCATTGCACAACTAACATAGAAGCTTTCATGTGTATAATTATTTTCGGATTTTTCAGGACATTAAGATTAAAATGGTCATAACTCTTAATCCAATCGTCGGATCTATGTAATTTACATACCATTGGAAAGTTTTTTTCAGGACATTAAGATTAAAATGGTCATAACTCTTAATCCAATCGTCGGATCTATGTAATTTACATACCATTGGAAAGTTTTTTTCAAGTAGATATCCTTGGAGCGTAAGATTGTATCTAAGCTAAAACGAAGAAGATATGGCCTCTAGAAGATGGTGCTATAAAATGTATTCTTTTCCATCTAGAAGAGATTTTCTTTCCATCCTAACATGTATTCTTTGATTTTTATTTTCCATCTTGTGTAAATGAATCTACTTGTTTGTAAAAGTTATCATTCTCATTATTCTTCTTCTTATGGTTTATGCTTGATGCTTTATTTATGTTGCTTATTTTTGTGCTTGGATTGATGGCCCAACTTCATAAGGGCATATTTGAAGTGATTCTAGATTGTATTGAGAAAGCATTTTTGAGAGGATAATGTCACTACTTGAACTACATTTAATTTCATTGCAAAACTACATTTAAATTTCAGTTGCACTATATTTAATTTCTTATCTTTCACTACCTTTAAATTCTTGCAAAATACTACCTTTCAATTCTCTGTCTTCATGTTTTTTTTTTTTTTTATATATATACTCTAGTTGTGTTTTCATGTTCTTGTTTTGCATGGTTTATGGTTGGAATTAGGTTTAGAAGCATGCATAATCATATTTAAGAGTTTTATGATGGGTTTTAGTTGCTGGGAATTTAACACTCAGATCTAAAAATTATATGTTCCAAATAGAAATAAAAAGATTAAAATCGGACAGAAAATTAGATTGCACAAAAAGACAGCATGCAGTGTGGTTTCTGGTCCGAATCCTGACAATTTGAAACGTGACTCAGAGATCTAATTTTTCTTTGAAACTTGGAAGAAGAATGGTTTAATAAAAGAACTTTAAACCATAAAAATTTCTGAAAAAAAAAGATTATGGGAGGTTGGATTTTCAGTTGCTTGAGCACATACCAGTAAAAAAAACCTGCATACAGATTTCTACAACATGGAAGACTTTTGTCTAAAAAAGCTCGAGATTGGTAACCAGATCAAATCAGTGAATTTTTTGATGAAACTTGGAGAGATTGGAATTTAATGAGCTTAGTTTCATGTCTCAAAATCTTAAGCAAAAATAATTTCGGAAAGCAGGTGAACCAGTGGTGTGAAAATTTCTGTTCCGACCCACCTTTATGAAGAAATTCTGCATAGTCTTAGCATACAGGTCCTGTTCCTTCATGCATAACCTTTTCATTTTAAAGTGTTTTTTGCTTCCGTTTTTTTGTTTTTTTTTTTGTTTAATTCATACATCATTCTAGTTTAAATTCCATCCATCAAACTTAGTTTTAGGTTTCATTAGAATAGGTGAAAATCGTGCATACTTTCAGCACTGCATTCTAAACATTTTAAAGAATTTTCTGCATGCATACTTTCAGCACTGCATTCTAGACATTTTAAAGAATTTTCTGCATAGCATAGTATACATTGCATTACTAACTTTCTAATTCAAGTTTCTTTTGTTTATAGCTTAGTTTCTTAGTTTTTTTTTTGGTACTTTTTATTCTTGACTTTCTAACTTATGTGTTCTTTTGTAGAAACTTTAGTTTTTAGATTCTTTTAATTTACGATTTTTAGATTTAGGAATTTTTCTTTTCATTGGATTGTAAATTTTTGGAAAGTGAGAATGATAATGTACTTTTCCTAGTTGTTTAGGTTAGATTTAGATTTTTAATTTAGGGCATGTAGAAGTTGAAGAGGAACCTTAATTTATATTGCTTCTTGTGGATCGATCTGGTCTCTCCAGTTTATTACTATATCATGGCTCTTCACTTGGAGCTCACGATCAATTAGTTGATTAGTACATACAACTTACATAGCACTTCACATTTAATTACTTGATACCATTTTTAATATATAGTCATACACTATTGTTTATTTCAAGTAGATTTGTGATTGTGCTAAGTGGGATTAATTGTATAAATTAAGTTAAAGTTTTTAATTAGTCCTATTCAACTCTCCTCTAAGTTAAAGTTTTTAATTAGTCCTATTCAACCCTCCTCTAGGACTCGCATATGTTTAGCTTGCACTTTCAAAGACATGAAAAACTGCAGACATGCACCTTTGGCTGATAGATTAGGCTAGTTTAGGAATATGATAGCTTATAGTTCTCTCCTGTTTAAGCGGAAAAAAAAAATCTAGTACTTCTCGCCGAAGCTTCTTCTTAGGCATAGAATATCCATGTCGAAATATCTGGACTCTATCCATCTATAGTGCAACACTCCATTGCTTCGCCTAGTAACACGACGCTTATATTGCTCTCCCACAACCTTGTTTTTACGGTTTAAGCTGATCACATTTCGATTGCCCTAAATTGGGCCCCACAACTAGTTTGCATGGCAGTTCGCACAGGGAACATGACCAGTTGCTATAAGAAAGGCATTCTAGGGTTATAGGATATGAAATTATGATTTACACATATAAATCTCCATCACATATGTCAACCATTACCATGTTTGTTTGGAAGCATGTTTTCCCACGATTTAGTTAGTTTTGGATTTTTCATATTTTTCTTAAAATTTACAATCATCTAAGACATGAAACTTCATGTCTTAAGATCTATCATTTATATGAGTGAAAGTTTGGATCATGACTAGAGGCAGACAAGACTAAAGATCTATATGTTGTTTTTTTTTAATTGGAGGGTTTTTTTTTTTCCTCCGCGGGGGGTGGGCGGGGGGGCGCGGGGGTGGTTTGCATTTGCATTTTTAATATTGATCAAAACCACAAAACCAAGGGCATTTTTAACATTTATCAAAACCACAAAACCAAGGAAGATTAAAGATGGGAAATTAAATTTGCACCGTTCGTCATTTAAATTGCAAATTGGGACCTACAAGGCTGAAAAAAAAAGAAAAGAAGAAGGTTGGTGCCTCTTTGTGGTATGGTATGGGACACATGTCTAGAAAGGAACAATATATAAGCCTCATTTACACCCTATCTTCAGAGTAAACTTTATGTATATAATGCGTAAATGAGTGCATACAAAAAAGGTCATGCATTAATGTTTTACACGTGTAACAACTACTGGGCAATGTTCTACTAGGGGGGGTACAAAAAATCCGTCAATCTGATCGGATTCGATCGGATCCGAAGGCCAACGGATTGGTAATGGATTGAAAATTGTGTAATCCGTTAGTAACGGATCGGTGGCGGATTTCACCCTTAATCCGCGGATTCGATCCGATCCGATCCGTTGTCATTAAATATAAAAATATATATATATATTAAATAAGAAAAAAAAATGTAAGGGGTTAATACGTAACCTTATGAATAGAAGAGGATAGGATAGGCATACAGCTCTTAGCTCATGCCCGTGTAATTCAGTGGCTTCAGAATTCATGGCTTTTTTTTTCTTCTTTTTTTCCATGTAATGTACATGGACGGTTTGAACGGATTAACCCGATCCGATTCGCTCCTACACAGATCGGATCGGATTTTAGCAGTCACGAATTGGTGATGAATTCCAAATCCGTAGGTAACGGATTGGTGACGGATTTGGTCTAATCCGCACAAATCTGACCCGTGTACACCCCTATGTTCTACCACGAGAAGACTAGCTTATGGGGCCAACTTAAGTCACTCTTTTATTAGTGGGGTGGGGTACATGGAAATGACTCCTTGCATATAACAGCCAACAAAAAAAAAAAAAAACCAGGCTTGTAAGATAAAGCCTAATCCTTGATTTGAACGCCGTAAATTTTAGTAGTCATTTAACTATTGATTTCTTTGAGATTGAATTCAATGGTTGATAAAGGCTTGATGGTAGTAAACTCTGGCCTAATATCATGTCATGCTGGGATGATAGTATATAAGGGCCCGCACTGATCTAAATTGGCCCCCACATAGGTGGACCGCATATGCAGTAGCCAGTATGAGAACCTTCTTTAAGTTTCTATATTTGATTGGGCGCAGGGCACGAGGGCGCAGCTCCTGCATATAAAGAGATGGCAAAGCACAAGTGCATGACAACTCAGTCTCTTGGAAGGAGAAGAAACCAAAATAAAAAAGGTGTCTTTTGAGAGTATCAAATAATCTAGGGGTCCATCTGAGAAAAAGCAAAACCCCTTCCTTTTTAAGCTTGGGCAAGTCGCAAGTAACCTTTCAATCGCTTCTCTCCCAGAGAAAGAAGAAAGCTCAAGCTCGCAGCTTCTCCATCACGATCTCAATCTCAATCCAAAACCCTAGCCATGGTTCTCGAGGTCCGTCTGCTACATCATCGACCAAAATCTCCTCTTTCTTCTTCCAGAATTAGGGTTTTATCTAACTGTTCTCTTCCTCTCTTTCTCTTCATCTTCAGGCGACCATGATCTGTATTGACAACTCAGAATGGATGAGGAACGGAGATTATCCTCCAACGCGTCTCCAAGCCCTATCGGATGCCGTCAATCTCATCTGCGGGGCCAAAACACAGGCAATGCATCTAAATCCCTTTTTGATTCATCGGAATTAGGGTTTCGAGAGCGAAAAGATTCTTTTTTTAGGGTTTTGGAATTGGATTTGGCTTTGGGTTTTTTCCTCCTGATGATTCTGATGCGAGAAGATCTTGTTTGCAGTCTAATCCGGAGAATACTGTAGGTCTGTTGACGATGGCGGGAAAGGGGGTTCGTGTTTTAGTTACCCCCACAAGCGACCTAGGAAAGATCCTTGCTTGTATGCACGGTAAGAAATTTCACTGCTTCGAATTTCCTTTTGATTGATATATATATATATATGTATATATTTACTTATGTATATGTATATTTTGATTTTTGTTAATCGGCTTGGTACTTGTTCATGAGTTGTTTTTAATTGCTGTTGGTGTCTGAGATTTATCAATCTGACATGCTTGGGAATTTAGTTTTACATATTGAAAGGTGGATATTATCTTATGATGCTCTGTTTTAAGTATTTGATGCTTCATTATTCTTTGGTTCAGTTTGGATATCTGCAACTCTTTTTACACAGTAATCTAACTACATTGAATGCCGCTTATTATGAACATTTACTAGCTGTAACTGAGTTCTGCTGCCTGTATGATCTGTATGTTTGTTTAGTGGGGAATTCAGTTTGATGGTTTGGAAATTTGGATTCTGTATGTAATCATAAACAAAACCATGAATGGGATTTAGTTTAGTTGAAAAAGTGTTGGAAGTGCCTGTACGTAGTAAGTTGAGGGGGAAAAATCCTTGAAATACCGAAGTGCTATAAAGAGAACTTACAGTGAAATGAAAAAGGCGAGGACAAGAACCAGATTCCAATCCCAATCCACTGCTCGAAACTCTCCCTAGTTTTCTTAGTGGATTTCAGCAGTTCATGATTGCAGAAGCCCACGACTTAAGATTGATTTCATATTACAAAGGGGACTTACCATGATAGTTTAAGTAGCATGCCAACCAAACCAGCTTATTAGTTGAAATCAACTTCAAAGGCAATTATCTTATATAAGATGGATAAATAACAGTGAAAGCAAGCTATTGAAACCCAGGTTTTAAATGCTTGTGCTGTTCTCATGCCAGTTGGGACTGGGATGAAGAGCTGCCAGACCACTCTGGCCTTGTGGTCCTAATTAGTTTAAAAAATGTTCAAAAAATTGGGTAAAAAGAAATAATGGAAAACAAATAAAAATTTGCAATATAAGCTATTTAGGTTGTATTTCATCTGAATTATAGATATATCTAGTTATGGGTAACACCGGGTCACTTATGTGATTCTCATGACTCTTAACATATAATGCATGCATTCATTGAACAAAAACACATAAAAGTATAACTGTTATGAAAACCCAATATTGGCCCCAGGTTTTCAAGTCTAAATCTGAAATCTTGATTTTTTTCGAATGGTCTGAAATCTTGATTTCTAGATCAAGGCTTGGTAGATCTGAAGCCTTGGAAGCCTTTAGAGAGAGAAACAAATGATAAGCAGGAAAAAAAATGTGAAAATGGAGGGAAGAATCAAAACCAAAGAACTGTAGATGATGAAATATTACAATTTGAGTGGGAGCTTCTAGCACAATATTACTTTTGGCAGCCTTAGAAGAAAGGAAAGGACGAAAGAAAGCAGCAAAAATGAGTTTGGGTTGCAAAATTGATGAAAGAAGCTTTTAAATGACTTTTGTTGAGAGGAGCCAAGGACTGGTTAGCTACAATAAATGAAACCCACTCATGGCTTGTAAATCTAGTTTAGTTTAGTTTTTTGCTTAAGCATTGGATTTAAATACATGCACCTCATTTTAACTAGTACATCTTTCTTTGATTAGAAAACTTCATCTGTGAAGATATGTAATCATGTTATTGTAATATCTAAATATTGAATTGCCAATGCTTTCTGTACGCAGGTCTGGAGATTGGTGGTGAGATGAACATGACTGCTGGGATCCAAGTAGCACAATTGGCTCTTAAGCACCGCCAAAACAAAAAGCAGCAACAGAGAATTATAGTTTTCGCTGGAAGGTGTAATTCATTATCTCATTCATGTCCTTTGGCATCCTTGTCACTTATTAGATCTGAAACACTGTCAATTTCCTTATGGTTAATGAAGCACTATTATAATCTTGTATCAGTCCAATCAAATACGACAAAAAGGTGCTGGAGACAATTGGAAGAAAATTGAAAAAGAATAGCGTAGCTCTTGATATTGTTGATTTTGGTGAAGAAGACGATGGGAAGCCAGAAAAATTGGAGGCTCTTCTTGCTGCAGTAAACAATAATGACAGTAGCCACATTGTTCATGTTCCAGCAGGTCCCAATGCACTTTCTGACGTGCTCATCAGGTAACTACCGCAATGTTCATTCTCCATAGTCCATAATCAACAAAGCTTTACTCTTGTTTTGGTATTACTTAAATCTGTGATGTACATTTAGAATGATATGCTTTATATTCTATTGCAGCACACCCATATTTACAGGGGATGGTGAAGGAGGAAGTGGTTTTGCAGCATCTGCAGCTGCAGCTGCTGCTGCAGGTGGTGTGTCTGCTTTTGATTTTGGTGTGGATCCTAATGTAGATCCTGAGCTAGCTCTTGCTCTTCGAGTTTCAATGGAAGAGGAGAGGGCAAGGCAAGAAGCTGCTGCTAAAAAGGCTGCAGAAGATGCTGCTAGGCAAGAAAAAGAAGGGGAACAAGCTTCAAGTTCTCAAGATGCTCCCATGGCTGAACCTGTGAATAGCAGTTCGGGTCCTGGGGCTGACAACAAAAGATCTGATCTAACGGTTAGTCTCATTCTTTTTATTAATGAGTAGCCTTTTTTTTCCCTTTTTGGGAGGCAAGTCAATATATTAATAAAAAAGGTTGGGCGGAACCCACTATACAACAAAGAGTCAGTCCAACTCTATTATGACAATCTGGTAAGGTGACCAACTATGCAGAACATACAGTGACTAACAGCAGGTGAGCAACATAAGAAGACATCCAAAAGAAAGTCACGAGCTCAAAAACAGATAGAGCTCATAAGTTGGGCTAGCTGAATAAATTAATAAAGAATATATAGACACAAATACCAGGCACCATCACAACAATTAGAACTAATGGGGAGCAACTTAGGCATGGCCAAAGTGAGAATTGATCTTTCCCACATTAGAAACTAGGGGGTTTTGGATGGACCAGCATTGGAACCTTCTAAGGGTAGAGACGCCTGCGCACTAGATCCATCGACCTCCAATCTGAGTGCTGAGGCTTTGTTAGCCAAGAGAAACCACACCCAGGGTGCCTTAAACCAGAAGGAACCCACTGGAGATTGAGCCTTGCACACCTCTTAAAGCTTTGAGGTAAGTGTGTTTCGCATGGGATATTTTCTGAACTGGGGTGGCCAAAGAATGCTCAATGAAGAAACACTTCTTCATGATAAACCCACAAAACGAAAATTCTGTTAATCTTCAAAATCCGAGATCTAAGTCTCTTACTATGAATATGAGTAGGAAAAGAAATCTTGATGGCCAAGAATCCTTAAGAACCTAGGAAACTAAACAATATTGAAAACTATCCTAATTACAACTTAATATTTAAATTGGAAACTAATATAATTTTTAAAAATATCTAAACTTTCTTGGGTCCCACGTGTGGACCCCAATAGTGTAGCAGCCGTAGCGGTTGAGGCCGCTACACTATTTTGAAAATAGCAGTGCTATGGCCTAAAACCTAATAAGCTGCCTAAAACCTAATAAGCTGCCACATTATATGGTTTCGAATCACTAAAAAAAACACAAGATTGATTGCTATACAAGATTCAAATTCTTTTGGCAACTTAAAAAATTCACACCGCTACGCTGCTATGTATCGCCACAACCGCTACATATCACCCGCTACGTAGTGTTTTGTTCATTGGCCGGTATGCCCACTGCAACCGCTATGCTGATCTTTGCTCCTTCCAACGACATATTGGTGTTGCTGCATCATTCCCCCAGGTTGAAAACAAGTTTGACCTCGAACTTGGGTCTTCTTCTTATTGCCTCTGTGGACATGGTGTACTTGAAGAGCTTTTTCGTTGGCATGTGCTCTTGATTCTTTGTTTGGTGGTTCTGGCTTCATAGGACAGAGTGTTGCATGCTTTCCATTATGAGGAAATGTATGTGTATTGTCGGCACATGCCATGAGTTCCGTTCTTGTCATACATCTACTGGCATCCTAATAATATATCACCACTATCCATTGGTAGCACATCGCACGAAACTAAGATCTTGTAGTCCTCACCAATGGTAAAAGTAATTTGACGTGCGTGTTGCACTTGCACTTCATCACCCATTGTTAACCATCGGGCTAAATAGGGGCAATAGCGCTTCCGAATCTCAAGATTTCAAACGATCCACAAGAGCTTGGGATATGATGTTTTTGCAATTGCCTCCATCAATCACAACTGTGCATGCTTTTCTATTCACAGTACTTGTTGACCAAAAAATATTATTTCGCTACCATTTCTTTTCAATAGTTGGTGTAGTCTTCTTTGATAACGATGGGAGTTTGACATCCACACCATCAAGAGGCTCACCATCATTGGGACCGATGATCTCTAATTCCTCTATCTCGTTTCCCTTGGATCCTCTGGTGTATCCTTTACATCACCTTCACCTTCTATGAAATTTATTCGCTTGGGATATTCAAATGATCAATGCCTCAATTGACGACAGTGAAAGTATGTGATCTTGCTTTTACCTTCAAGCTTGGAGAATTCTTTTTCCGCCAAATCACCACTTGGATTAGAATCCGGCTTTGATGGGCTCTTTTGTGCAGCCCATTTAGACACAATGAAATTTTGGGCTTGATAATTTGCTATGTCCTTGGCCTTGATGGCTTGTTGGATTGATTAGTTGGATGATCTCATCAACATTATCAAACTTCTTGAATGCAAATTGTGTATTTTCTAACTGAGTATCCGCACCAGTATTGTTAAATTCGGTTCGTTTCGGACAAATTTTCCGAATAATTTCGGTTCGGTCTCTTTACCGAACCGAACAACCCCACTGCAGAAATTCGTTTCAGAATTCGGACCAGTTCGGACGAATTTCAGAAATTCGCACCGAATTTCAGTTATTCGCCCGAATTGGGCGAAATCCTGAGTTTCGTCCGAATTTTGTTTATTGACTTAAAATTAGAAAAAAATAAAACCTAAGGGTGTTAAATATAATTTTTCAACTTAAAAATGAAAATAAAAATACTGAAAGGGGTTAAAAGATAATTTTTTGTTAACTGGAAAGGTAAAAGAAAAAAACATAAAATGCCCTAACCCATATCCCATCCCATTTTCCTTTCGACGAAGGGCTTTTCGTTGACAAGTCGTTGACAAAAGGAAGAACGAGAAGAAGGAAGAAGCAGAAGAAGCAGCAGCAGCAGCACAACAAGAAGCGAAGACGAAGAAGAAGAACAAGCAGAAGACGAAGAAGAAGCAAGACGAAGAAAAAGGAAGAAAGAAAGAAAAAGGAAGAGAGAAGAAGAAACGAAGCACCTGGTCCAGCTGCTGCTGCGCCTCCTGCTCCAGCTGCTGTTGCTGTTCCTGTTCCTGCTCCAGCTGCTGCTGCTGTTCCTGTTCCTGCTGACACAAGATGAAGAGATGAAGCAGTTGTGCTTCATCGACTGCCAGCTGTTGCCTTTTTTTCCCTCTATTTCTTCTTCCAGAGCTCAACTCAGCTACTCTCATCTTTTTTTTTTCCTTTTCTTTCCTCTTTACTTCGACAGCTGCCCTTTTAAAGTGCAGCTGTCCTTTTTTGTTTTTCCTCTCTGTCCCATTTGGACTGCAGGGCTGGGCTAGCCTGTGGTGCTTTTTTTTTTTTTTTTTCTCAAATTTTGTGTAGGGCTGCTGGGCTGGGCTGGGCTGCTTTTTTTCAAAGTTTGTGGAGGGCTGCTGGGCTGGGCTTGGCTTCTTTTTCACTTTTTTTAAAGTTTGTGGAGGGCTGTTGGGCTGGGCTGCCTTATTTTATATTATTTTTTCAGAGCTTGTGGAGGGCTGCTGGGCTATTTTTTTGTGGTTCATTGTTATGCAACACAATAGGTCCATCAACTGTGACACATAATATCCAAACCATTTATTCAATGACTCATCCGGTAATATGTAAATTCTGAAGGGCCCCTAAAAGAACAGTTGGGCCTTGGTTAAATGTGATCTTTTCATTTCTTCACACTTGTGCACATGTAATGTTGAATTTATTTGGTATTGCTGTTGAATTTATATAGTAGTTGTACACATGTATGAAACCAAATTTTTAAAATTTGATATTAATATTATATTTTTCTATATGTATTATATTATTTTTAATTTTTATATTTTTCCGAAACATAAATCCGAAACGTTTCGCTGAAATTCCGAATAGGCCGAAATATTTCAGTTTGGAGGCCAAACCGAATCGGCATCCGAAACGAATTTAACAACACTGATCCGCACGCTGAGTATTTTCTAAATTGGCAAACAGTGTTTCCATCCTTGCAAGCAGGTGATCGTTGCGGATAATTGAGCAACGGTTCTAATTAATTCTGCAACTGTTCCAGTGAATTCCTCCATGGATGAAACTCAACTTCTATGTGCTTCTTGGGAGGCACGTTTTTTTATGCAATTAAAAAAACTGATTGGCCTGATGAGTAGATTTGCTCTCCATGAATGCGCAGGTGAAAATGGACCTGAAATTTGAGTTTAGATGGATCCAATATCGTGGAAACAAATCCTGGCCTTCAATTTGGTGAAATCTGGCCCCTTTTACTCTTTTGCGGAAGTGGCAGGATGATGTAAGCACTGCTGTTGGTTTTACTGGCTAGATCCTTAGAATAAGTTCAACCCGAACCAAGCCAGAAACGGACTGGACCTAATCCAGATTTCTTTTTAAAGAAAACGAAAGCTTGATTCTGAGTTCTAGTAGTTAGTGTTGAGTGTCAACACACGTGACACATGGATCTCTTGAGTTCCGTGCAGCAAAGAAAGAAAACCCTATTTCATTCTTCGGTTGTTCTTGTGCAACGAAGGCAGTGATGCTGGTTTGGCTGCCCAAGAGCTCGGAGACGGGCGATCGAGAGGGAGATGGAGTTGTTGCTGCATGGCGATCACGCGCTGGCGGCGAGGTGCTTGCTTGCTGGGGACAATGAAGTACAAAGACGCGAAGGTTCAAGGTGTGCCTTCCGTCCTCTGTTCTTCTTCCTTGTTTCTTCTCCTTCCCGTCCATTTTTTTCAATGGGTATGGGGCATTTAAAGGCTGACCTGGGGAAAGAAAGAACTCAGTTGGGATTGAGTTGGGACGCTGTGGGGTTGGGGAATATCGGCAGGATTTTTGGTTTGGTTGGGGTTCGACAGAGGGGTTAGCTCGAATGAAAGTTTGGGTTTGGTCAAGGTTTAGGGCTTTTGCTGGCTGGGATTATTATTATTATTATTTTTTGAATGGGGTTTGGGTTTGGCTGGAGTTCGTTGGGAGTTTTGCGGTGGTCGACTGGGTTTTGGGTTGATTCAGGGATTTCTGGAAATTGGGTTTCGATGGATGGGATTTTGGTTAGGGAGTTTGGTAGTGGATTTGGGATTCGAATGAGATGGGTTGGTGATGAGTGGGTGTAGTGATAATGGAATGGTATTGATGGATTTTGGGATTTTGTAGTGGATTGGATGTGAAGGGAGATGGGATGGAAAAGAGTAGAATCCAAGCGACGACCATCGCCGGCATTTTTGGCTTTGATACCAAATTGATGCAAATCCTAGGGTTAGGATTTGGATCAGAGGTGCTGCATTGCTACAACGAGGTTTCCATAGAAACTAACATGCGAAGAAGACACTTCTTCACGATAAACCCACGGGAAATTCTATTGATCTTCAAAAGCCTGAGATCTAAGTCTCTTATAATGAATATAAGTAGGAAAAGAAATCTTGATGGCCAAGAATCCTATACAATTTAGGAAACTAAACAATATGGGAAACTATCCAAATTACAAACTCATTAATTAAATTAGAAACTAATAAGAATTTAGAAATATTTAACCTTTTTTGTGTCCCATGTGGACCACAATACTCCAAATATATAACGATATATTGGTGCTGCTACACCACTGAAGGAGCAGAAGGGTTATACAACTTGTTTCCTTATATTCAGTAGATGTGCTCACTGAAAGGCCTGCTACATAATCGTGTCTTTACAATTCAATGGATATTTCCTGTGTTCACGAAGCAAGAAGAGGGGTTCGACATTCTTAATGAGACAAATATACCATTCTTAATGAAGGTTTGGAACCATCCTCCTCCTGGTATTTTTAAGTTAGAACTTTGATGGTAGTTTTGTTCAAAGTGTTCAATGGGGAGGTATTGGTGGCGTCATCAGAGATTGGAATGGAATCATTATTAGAAACTTTTCTGGGCTAGTGTATTCTTTTGATGCTAACAAAGCAGAGTTGTTTGCTCTTCTAATTGGGTGATGTGAGCCGCATAGATTTGGATGTTTTAATCCTATCCTTGAAGGTGATTCTTTTTCTTCTATCCAATGGGATTCTGGAAGAGCTATTCATCCTTGGAGGCTAGCAGATTGGGTGTAGGAGGTGGAAGATATTTCATGTCTGTTGGGTGCTTCTTTCCATCATATTTGAAGAGAGGCTAATACTGTGGAGGATGGTCTGGCCAGGGAAGGAGTTTTTCGGACTTCTATTCCTTTTAATGTATAATTTCTAGTGTTTTCCTTTGTTCATTGCAGCTTTCGTTGTCTCTTGTTTTTGTTTGGTTTTTGGTGGAATAAAATTTTATCATTTATCCAAAAAAAAAAAAAAATCGCAATGCAAGTGGGTGGTTTATTTTTTAAAGCAAAATACTTCTCCTCCCTCCTCTTGAAAGCAAACTAATTCTCTTCCCTCTTGTGAAAATGAATCTAGCACATGAGCACAAAATATATGGTTGTAAATCTTCACCCTTTTCTTGCGAAAATGGATGTAAGATATCTGCTGTTCACCGCTATGATCAAATGATTCCCTTGTCTCCCCACCCCCAATTATGTAAACAGTAGGAGAAGGGCCACTAGGCCCTAAATACTAGCCAAGAGCACAAAAAGCAGACAATCTCTTCCCTAAATCTATAATTTTCTTGTTTAACTGATCAAATTTGATTGGAAAAGGAATGTACTAGGACCTTATTCACCCCTTAGATCAAAGCCTTGCTTATTAGGAAGTCATTTGGAAAATGCCCTAACATGCCCTCTATGACAATAAAGAGCCCAACAGAGAGTCAATTTACCTGATAGATTCCAAATTGCTGTGGAAAAGGAATGCATAATGACTATTTTACAATGCTCTACACATGATGCATGCCCAACTTGCAAGTTGCAATGCCTATGTGATCCTAAGGAGAGGTATGCAGAGATTTTGGCAGTGGATTTGAGAATGGTGCTTCAATAAATGGTAAAAAATCACACCTTAAACCCAGTTATGCTGACAGTTAAGGTTCATATATAGAAGTACGGGAATTTTTTTGGGGTCGTCTACTACTTACTGTGGGATCTGCCAGCTCAACGGTCTCAGTCATCAGATCATGGCACGAAGTATAGGGAATCATGTTCTTTCATTAACTTGCTGCTGATTTATGTTACAATGGTAACTTTTGTTGCCATATTTTTCTCAATTCTAGAAAAACCTCTCTTTTGCTGATAGAAATTGACCTCAGGAATCAGGATCCAGTAATTCCTTATTAGTTGGAAGAGCATTCTTCTTTTTTTTTGGATAAAAGACGTGGGAGCACAATTGTGAGCTGTATTTTAGAAGGATTAAGCTTCAATAACCCTAATTCAATATCTAATCTGCATAAATAAATTATATTATAGGGGTATCTGTACAGTTATACCTCAATTTTATTTTAGCAATTTTGCATTCACATCAAGTTTCTCACAACAAATTGCCTTTAACATTTATTTTTATGCACAAAAATTTCAGTAACAGCCAGACCATTCCTTTGGAATTGTCCAGCCTTTGCTGCCAGCCTGGCCCTCTCCTATGATCATCAATCTAAGCCTATTGCACTTATTAAACCCCTGTAAATTAGCACCAGCTTGAATTTGATACTCATCCAAGTTGTTTAGGAACTCCAATTGATTATGCAAATTTTGTCACCCATCTCACTAAACCTAATGGCTAGATAGTACCTCTCTTGATAAGATGGTTAGTCATTTTTTTTTCACACACAGGTAGGTCATGGGGACTGGGGTGACCTTTCATTTTTCTTGGTGGGCGCCACATGCTGGGCCATTAGCTAGAACATCTTTTGATTACTATGTCACCTGCTTCTGTCTGGATAGATTCAACTGCATTCTTTGCTTTTTTGTGTCACAATATATTTTTATCATGTCAGAAGGAAAGAAAATATTTACTCCCTTTGTATTTCTGTGGAGTTTGCTCTATATGTTGAGTGTTGATGTCTATTGGAATATTCACTATTTCAAAAATATATATTTGATTCTTATCCATTGGTGTTGCTTCGAAAGGACAGACTTTGTTCCAAGTCATAATTTCTTTTTGTGTGATGCACCTATTATTTGAGCCTTTACCTACGAATTTTCTTGTAATACTACAATAGTATCATTTACTACCATTGACTACTGACGTCATATAAAACAACTTATTTCTATCTTATGTTTACTTGAAAATTGGAATGTTGATAGGATGATGAGACAGCCTTGCTTGAGCAAGCTCTTGCAATGTCAATGGATGATCCTAGGTCTAGTCAATCAGGGGAAGCATCCATGGGAGATACAGATATGTCAGAGGCAGCTACAGAGGACCAAGATTTAGCTTTTGGTAAGTTTGTACATCTTCTCCAATACATACATACATACATGCATGCACATACATGCATCTATGATTGAATCATGCATAAACTTTTTGCGGCATTTGTAGTTCAAACTCCATCAAGCTACCATTTTTATTGGCAACCCTTGCTTCAGAAGGCGCTAGTAATTTTGTCAGACTTAACTCCTTTCATGCAAATGGAGCCTCACTAAAGCTCATTTTGAAGGCTTTGCATGTATACATACATACATTACTTTCTTCTGTTTGTCATACAGTTTGTTTCTCTATATTTCCTCCAAAGAGGGGAAGTGGTTGCCATTTTATCATCCCTGCCTAAAAAGCAATGAATCATCCAGATTCCAGACCATTTAGTTGACATGAAAGCTTTGTCAGTTACAGTATTTATAGTTGAAGATTTGGTTTTCATGTTGACAATCCAATCTTTCACCATGGTTGTTCCTTTTCTTCTAATTTTAGTTCCATTTCTGGTGCAGCCCTTCAAATGTCTGTGCAGGACAGTGCAAAAGAGGTTTCTAACCAGAACGACATGAACAAGGTGCTGGGAGACCAGTCGTTTGTGTCATCTATTCTTGCTTCGGTATAGGTTTTAAGCTGATCTCATCATCGTTTTTTAATGTTTATTCTCTCTTTATTATTTTAAGTGACATGCATTATTGGGCTTGCAGCTTCCTGGTGTTGATCCCAATGACCCCTCTGTGAAGGATTTACTTGCTTCCTTACAAGGCCAATCTGAGGTGATTTCATGACACTATGCACTTTTATAAGAATTGCAAACTAAATGGGTTGTTTTAAGAGCTTGGTTGGATTTCTTTACATTTTTAAGCGCATCTCTGGAACAGTACATGCACAATGTCGGGCGTATGCAGGTGTGAGAAAATCACATGCATATATTTTTTTTCTTTTATTCAAGAAACAAAAGTTGTATTTCAGGAGTGTCGAGATGTATAGCTAGCCACCTACTGTTATACCCTTTGGTTGTCTACTGGCGGGTTTGATAGCCCAACCAAAATCCAAAATGGCCATGTTTTTTAAGTTTGTCCCATTTAGCATCAGTTGTCTATATTTTTCACATGGGACTAAATATATAGAGAACCGATTCTATTATTAATGACCAGGTTTTACTTAACCTGACATGATGAATTGGAACTAGTAATCAAAATTGGAATTAGTAGTCACATGTGACTCATTTGACTGTTATTCACAACTGAAGCACAAAAAGTGAAAAACCTTGTCATCTAAGGATTGGAATTTTTTTGATGCGGCCCACAAATTAAAGATTAGGATAATCCAATGTGACCTTGTTTTGCCTTACACTCCTCCATACCAAGACCTTTCCATCCTTCCGTTAATCCTCCACAATTGGTATCTGTTGGGGGTCACCACAACAGAGGTCCCTTTTCTTTTTGGCAAAAAGAACTTGTTCTCTAGAAAAATCCCCTACTTTGTCACAGCTTAGTTATCCAGTCTATCACTTTTGTTTTTAACGGTCTTTCATATTTTTGTGACCACAGGAAAAGAAAGATGAAGATAAGTCAAATGAGGAGAACAAGTGATGATTGCATGGAGTCTTCTCATAACTGCTGCTTGTTTGCCAAAGGTGAATCTTTTGCTTTTTTAATGGTTCCATATGGAATCTATTACCCTAAGCATCTAGAATCCTTCTTGCTGTTTCAAATGCTAGCACGGCACAGGCATAGTGTGGGCTACATATGTTAGATGTGCAGATTTGCAGGGTTATCAGATGGGACAGAGATCTCTGTTGGCAGCCTTAGCTGCGATTTTGAGATTATTTAGGGAAATAAAAACTCTTATCATATTGGCTAATTAAACCCTAAAATGTTTGGTTTATCTTAGACTTTTAGATTTTGAGATATATGTAGATTTTTTTATTTTGATAACCCAGGGTATCTCACGCCTAGCCCAGCCTAGGGCGAGGGACACTCAACTTTGGACAGCCAAGAATTAATCCCTAGGGTACATGCAAACCCTCCTATCCACATGCACCCGGTAAAACTACGGGCGGTGGCCAACGAAATATATATAGATTTTACTAGTGAAATCCGAACCGTTCAGCGTTTACTCATGTGAAAAATTTGTTCGGTAGCACGATTTTCGCATGTGATTCATTTAACTATATTTAACTATTAACTAGATTTTTTTAAGTGTGTTTTAACTAGATTATAAACATACAAAAGTAGTCAAGAAATAAATTAATGTATGGGGTTGGGAAGAGGGGGAAGAAAAGATCTATTTGAGTCTTTGTACAATTTGGTGGGCTTCAGTTCAGTATCCCAAAACTTATTTCACAGAGGAAATGACATGACTCAAGCACAATGAATGGTTTGGATCTGGGGGTGACGAAAGGCAAATAATTACAAGTGAGATTAAGTTTTTGACTTTGGGTCATAAATTGAAGGACCGCAAAAGTGCAAATAAACTGAAAGTGGGGTTCAGTGGTTTTTTGTGTTTTTCACATATTTCACAAATCCGGCATTGGTGCAAGTCGAGCCAGGCCCAAGTCCAATGGGCCCAACCCATGAGTTTTGGGACATCAATTAACCCATTGGAATGGCCCACAAGTCCAATGGGAAGAACCGACTGTGTTGTGGGAAGCTATCCTATTTTAGTGGTCTTTGGTATTTTAGAATTAGTAAGTTTCTTTAAATTGGTATTTTATGGTCAGCAATAGATCCTAATGAGATAGGAAAGGTTGTAGGAATTTTATTATAAATATGTAAATCCCCTTTAGGGATCGACACATGTTATTATTGAATTGAAATTGAGTTTTGACTTGCTATTGCTGTGGTTAGTTTCTTCTGTGTGTGAGTTCTTGATTGTTGAATCCATCTGGATTTGGCCGAATCCCTGCTGCGGGTTTGGTCCTCTTCCCTGGGCTGCATCAGGCAAGCTTCACTAGTAAAGTGAATTTACCAAACATAATGTTGAACGGTTTGGATCACAAATTGGGAGACCCCACACGAGTGCATCGTAAAAATGAGACAAATAGGATTAGATTGTTTTTGTGGTTTTCACAAATTTCTTGAAACATGTTAAGATGAGATACGAAAATTCACACTTTGGCCTTTTTACTTTAGCAAAAATGTTGAACGGTTTGGATTACAAATTAGGGACCTACTGTAGGATTGCAAATGGATATCTGACATCTGATTATCCGGCATCTTCGACTGAAAAAGAACTAGGCCTGGAACCTAATTTTTGTTCCAATTAAACATCGGATCCAGAACCTATTTTCAATCCGTCGAGAAATGCGGTCCAATTTTGGATCTATAGATGTTTCGACTTGAGGACCCAGAACCAGACCAGTTTAACAGAAGAAACCCAATATAAGGGTTCTATTGTTATTATTATTTTTGAAGCTTTCATTGGATGAAGACCTGAATCAGTCTCTGGCAGTGGGGTGACTGGACGGTTTGTATCAATGTCCCAGAGAGAGCCTTCTAGAAGATCAGATTAAGATCAGTCCAAGAGCTTGAGGTTGACGGGTAACTCCCTCTTTCTTCTCTTTTGTCCCCACTCACCTCAAATTTCACGAGGAGAAGAATGTCCCTGCATCAAATAAACCACGATACTTTAGTAAATAGACCACCTGGACAGTATTTGATTCCAGACTGGAAACCCAAGCCTGAGTGGGTTTTCTGTATAAAATCCTCCCTCTCCTCTCCAATCAAAATTTTCACTCGCTACAGCGAAGGCTTGCAGAGATCTGGTTTTCTTTTCTCATGTCATTTTCCACTTTGATCTTTGAATGCTCTCGTCTTTTGAGAGTTTCTGAATCACTAGCTTTTCAACCCCTTTATTCAGCTCTCTCTTAATTGCTACGAGGATTGTTGAATTTCTGCATTTCTCATGGGTCTTTTAGTTTTGTCAAACATTCTGTGTAATGAAGTGTGAATTCGGGAATCAGTTAGATATGTTTTCTTTCTTTCTTCCTTCGTTTTAAAATTTCAGTTGTCTGTAGATGGAGTTAGAGAGCCAGGGTTCTTGGGGCTGTGTAATCTCTGATTTGAAAGGTGGAACGGAATTGGACATGAGCCTGAAGTATAACCAGAGGTGGAGTCGGAACCAAATCCGGATCCATTTGATAGGTTCCACTGGATCTGGATTCGAATCCATTCTTTGAAAAATGGATCTGGATCTGGATACAACATGGTTTAGTCCTGGACTCGACTCATTTGAAACCCTAGGACTACAAGTTGGAAAAAAAAAAAATTAAAAAAATCCAGAACCAGTGGTAGGATATGTGATTTGTGAAGAGTGCAAATAATTAAATTATGGTGGATATTGAACCCCGAACCTCTTAAGGCAGAGTGTGCAAATTGCACCATCGGCGCCTTTCCGTGGATGTGTAGTTTTTGACATTTACATATGTGACTTTCAGTGTAAAAGGTGTGAAAATTTTGGCATGTGAATGGGCCCTTGTACATATTTTACATGTGCAATCAATGGTTGCATGCATAAAATGTTGCAAGCAACATATACGTGTAAATTTATACACTTGTAATGGTTACATATGTAAAATGTTGTAAACAAATGACCTCTTAACTTGGTGGTGCAAGGTAGCACTGCTGCCCTTTTTGTTAGAACTCTTTGATGCAAATTGGCTAAAACATTTTGCTGAAAAGGGTGGAAAGGCAATGTTTCTTTACTATGGGACAAATAGGCAGTGGAACAGAATTGACATTTTTGTTTGACATTTGCGGAGAAAATGGATGGTATGAATGGTTTTCCCCCCTTTTCCCCGAGGATTTGAGCAATGTCCGTATCTAGTCCACAAGCAGTGGAGATTCACCTGTTGAGATTATCACTATAATTTTATGGCCACATGATCGCTTGAATCTTGCACCTGTTGTGCTGTTGCTTGTGGATGGGTTTTGATTCAGAGTCCAGGTACACTGAGTGAGCTTAGTAAAGCTTTTGTAAATAAGATATATTGGTTAATTGCGACAATGATACGTTATTAGTTGGGGACAAGATCCCATGGCATAGTGGAAAGCCCTCTTTATTGCAACCTTGAGGTTGTGGGTTCAAGTCACTGTTACCAATAATAAATATTTGTATAAAAAAACTATACACACATATTGCCAGTTGGTTGCTTATAACAAAAATATATGGTGCATCTAAATAATCATTGTATGGCTAGAACTTTGATGGTTTGGCTCCCATTGCTTATTTCCTTCTCATATGGTCTTCTTTATATCTGTATTTGTTTGATGGTTTGGATTTCTTCTCCTTCAATTTGTCTCTGGCAATCCATTTCTAAATCAACTTCATTTATATCTGTGTTTGTTCCTTGGCTTGGATTTCTTCTCTTTCAGTTGTATGGTAATCCCCTTCTAAATTAATTTTCATTGAGGCATACAATGTCTATTTCTGCATGCAGGTCATCATTTTAGCTGTGGTTATGGAAGGATCAGTTTCTATTTGTTTGAAAGACTAGGCAGTCGGCATTTTTATGACATGAATTAAAGCATGGACGTTATTGATGATACACATGTTTCTAATGACGTGACCAATCTTCTATTGGTGTAATGCCTTTCTTTTTATTTCCTTTTCATTGGTTGGAATGTCCTGATGGTAGCTGTGAAACCTCTGGCCTGTGTTGGGTCTGTCTGTATGGGATACACTGGTGGAAAAGTCTGAACAATCTATACATTGTCATAGTCTATCTTATTGCCGTTACAGCTTGCTTGAAGTTTGACAATTGTGCTGATCTACATATTAATTGAACTACCTAACAATTGTGGGAATTTGCATACAGCAACTGCCCAGCCAACAATCGTGGGATTTAATTTACCTTACTTTTTTTCTTCTAACTAGAACTCTTGGAAGAAAAATGATGTTCAATCAATATTCATTTTATATTAAATAGATATCTCTTCATTATAAATATTTACAGTGATTTTCTTGGTTAATTTTATTTTGGTGACCTTGCAGTAGTTCTCTTGATTATAAAATTCTGATGACCTTGCAGGAGTTTTCTTGCTCCACACCCCCCACTCGATGCACTCATCCACATTTACATGATCCAAACCACTAATAGCACAAGGCCCAGATGAATAGGCAGTGGCCCAATTTTCACTCATGTTGGAGCCAAATCCACCATATAAATGAGTCGTGTGAAGTAAAAATCAATCATGTGTTTTACACATGACCAATAATTGGTTTTTTTTGCTGTTTATTGCCAAAAACCATTAAATGAGGGTACTTCGACTCACACTGTTTTATTTTTCAAAATAAAATCGTAAGGGCCCTGTAGAGAGTGTTTTGTATGTGAACAAAATAAAAAAAATAACACATTCCATTACATACCATTTACCGAAACAGATACATAACAACAAGAGCTGTTACAGAACAACATTATTTTAAACCATGGTGTCTCTTGCAGCGTTGGAGAGAGGGGTTTCTTTTTATGTGAAGGGGGCCCGAGGGATGGTTGGGACTCAAATTAAGTTGTGAGCATGGGATAAATGTAAAAAAAAAAAAAAAAATCAAGGTGATTTTGGATTCCAAAAAATCTTCACAAAGAAATTACAATTTATGGAAGTTACTTGAATTCTTTTTAACAAAGGGCTAGTTTGGGTTTGGGAGAAAACTGACCACAGGAAGAATAGATTTCTCTACCTTTTCTACACGGCCAAATAGCCAGAGAATGATGGCCTTTTCCTTGTAACTGTTCTTTTTGCAGGGTATTAGTCCAGTCCTCATTGGGCATTACAATACATTTTTGCTGTAGAAAATACAGTTAACTCTTCTCATATTTCTATTATTGACTTTAATGCTTGGACATTAAAAGGATAAATGAAACGGCAGAAACAAAAGACCAACTATTCAGTATCCACGGGGGAGGTGACTGTCGGTTTCTACAACATCTAATGAACAGAAGAGGAAAATATGACATCTAAATAATCGAAACCAAAATGGAAGCAAAGGCTACAGTTACAAACTTACAATATGCCATTTACAACCCAGTAAAGACTAAAGATAGTTTCACAGCTCATAAATTCTATTATTTAAGAAGCATCAAGGCAAACCATAGATTCAAAGCATAAATGAAAATCTTTTAATTTTCTAATTTATCTGTCCGAGACCTAGATGAAAACTATTTAAATGCCCTGTCCAATAGACATAAAAAAGGAGGAAAACTGAAGAGAAAAAAGGAACCCCATATATATATAATAATTAAACTATTAATGTATATAGAAACAAGCGGTTTTTACAAAAAAAATTAGTCCTAAACCCGGACTAAATTATTGATTAAGAAAAACACCCTAATAGAGTTGATTAAGAAAAACACCCTAATAGAGGTAAGTGTCAGATGCATTTCTTTCTTGTCATTCTTTTTCTGGTTGTCAATGGAGAATAGAGGGAGGTGTGGGATGTGTGGGACTTGAAATGAATGAATGGGCCATTTAACATGATGACTCCACTTGATGCCATTGAAAGATATTTTTTTTCTGCACCTTATATCTGGACTGGAAGGTGTCTGGCACTTTTGAGCTTTCTTTCCAGTATGCTTTGGTTTGTGATCAGCTAGTGCATTTTAAAGGCGACTCTTTGGCTTTCCTTTCATTTATAGGTGGTATGTTGGTTTGCAAACAAGAAAAGGTGTATCAACTGTTCTGTTCAGTGATCGCTTTTGGCACTACTCTCTATGAAATAGTTTTCTTTCAGTGGAGGTTTTGCACAAGGGCAACCAAGTGAGCAGGAAAGCTATAAGACTGCAACCCTTGGACTCATTATGGTTGAAGGTTTCTTTAACAAAGGTTATTCTATGAAGTAAAGAATAAGGTGCCCGTGATATTTAGTTTTGGCTGCTTGGGAGAGTTGTCTCTCTACGAGAATCAAGGAAACAGATCTGTATTAAATAAAGAGGACACTGCAGTGAAATACACAATTGAAGATGGTTGAAGTCGACATTACAAGCAATTCTGATGAAAGGTGATGTGTGCGCCCAGTAACCTGTACTCAGAGTACCCATTTTCTGCTGGAGATGAAGAATGCCTTGAGGTGTTACTCGGGTCAGTTGATTAGGTATTGTCTGACATCTGTCAAGGCGTGACAACCATGACTAAAATGTCTGAAGATAATACAAAATTTACAATAGAAGTTCATGTTAGCATTGGGAAGATAATGGATGATATCTTTGTATGCCGCTTTGGAATATGCTTATTTTGTTTAATTCCACTCTCGATGGTAATGTTGAATCCATATATTGATGTATAGAATAGCATATATGCTTGACAGTATCAAATGGAATGAACTATCTATTTTGCTCGCTTTGGTTATGTTAAAGTGAAATACCAAAGTCCTCACTCAGTGGCAATATAAACTTTTGCTTTGGAATGAAACACCTTTGTTCCCAAAATTTAACAACACTGAGGATTCTTCAGTTGTTATGTTTTAAAATCCCTCTGTTGGTTTATTCTTGTTCCTACTTTTTATTATTATTTCTGGCTGAACTGATTAGTGATGATTTGTTCTTTCTTTGGAATCTCTGTGACACTGACCAGTGGCTTTTTACTTCAATACTATCAACCGATCTCATCTTGATTCAGACAACTCAGTCCAGAATGGAGGGAATCCCTGACCATCATTGTAATCACTAGTTTGGTGAACCGATCTTCAGTAAAAAGGGGGTTATTGTTGATTGTCTAGCAAAAATCAACAAATATTGTGAAATGACAAGTTTCTGAATTTGCTGCTCGGGACTATATTTAACATATACATTGACATACATCTATGTAAAGAAAATTTTTTTTCCCTCTCTCTGAACACAACCAAGTCCAGCAAATCCCTAGAATTTTTATGTTAGGCAGTATCGCCAGCATGGATAACCCCTTCACTGGCCATTTGTCAGTATGGACTTATGGTCCGACCCAACACCAAAAGCTTTACAGCTATATCTATTTGCGTACATCATTAACAACTTTCAATACTGGCTGATTCCAGTCCAGCCAAGGAAGAAAAGAATTGTGTGAAGGATAGGCGTCCTTCAGTCTTTGATATGCCCTGAAAGAAGAAATTAAAGATAGAAATAAAATAACAATTTAAAAACCATGTATGTCAGTACAATCCCTACTAATCAGGAACATAGCAAATCTCCTTGAAAAGGAATCTCTACCCCAATGAAACTAATCCATTATGACTCTAACTAAACTGAAAGGTCTTAATTTAAAACTTGACTTGCATTTTTGATGAAAAGACTTAGAGAGAATATTATTAAGAATAACACAGAGAGTCCACAATTACATTCTGCATAATCAGATCAGGCGTAGGATACCACCAAGCCTCCATGTCATCAACAAACTGAGCATGCCTAGCTAACTTGTGAGCTACTGCATTTCCTTCCCTTTCTACATGAACTACTTCATAGCTATTGAAATGCTGCAAGAGAGCTTTGATCTCATCGAACAAAGGGCCTTGTCTCGAAAGGTTGGGAGAGGAGGAGTTAAGTGCTCAATCGTCCACAAGCAGTCTCCTTCAAGTATGATATTCAATTGTCCACAAGCAGTCTCCTTCAAGTATGATATAACACACATATAGGTGCTAAAAACGACACCCACTTAATTAGGAGGAAGTAGAACTTGATGATTGGGAAAGACCGAACGCCGGAGACCTGAAAGGGAAGGAAAGGAACTGGGGTTAGAGGCCCTGGCTGCCGTTAGCTGAAGGCACTCTGATGCCTGAGTTAGTTCTGTAAAATAAGCAGGAGATGAGTGGAGAAGAGAAGTGAGATGGTGCATGAGTTTGCATATTGTTTGTCGCGTACCTTTATGGGGCTAATCCCATGTGTATTTGTAGATGGATTCTTCGTTCATTCTCTTGGTGAGTGGGGGTAGGTGGGGGTAAGGTCCCATTGGGCCTTACCCTGACACCCAGTGGTAGGTAAAAAGGGAACATCCCATCGGAAGCTTCCATCCCCTTGGACAGTTGACACGATGGGATGATAAAACCAACTTCTTATCTCCATAATGAGCCACCCTATCTGTCAGAGCACGCCCGTACTTTTCATAGGAGTGTGATGACCCACTTCCAGCCTTCAGTATCTTTACCGAGACCAGGAATGGTCTTGCCGAGCTAATACTCTGCTGAGCCGACACTCTCGCCGAGCTGCCAAACTGATACCCGTTGAGTTGACACTTTTTACCGAGCTGCCGAGCTGCCAAGTTGTGTTTATCGAGATCAAGGTAAACAGTTGGTACTGTTACTCTGGTTTTCCTTAATCTCGGTATTATGGTATTTTATCCACACAATTGCCCCCTAACTTTTGACCCCTGAGAGTTCTCCAACTCTTGGAGGTTGGAAGCTAAGTGGTAATGCCTAGCTGATACTGTTACCGGGCTGAAGAAAGTTGCCGAGTAGAAGCTGTCGTGCTGGTATCGTTGCCGAAATGCAGAGAAGGAGTACCGTGATGGTGGAGCCCTTTTGGTTCGAAGATGAAGTTCTTCCTTATCCTGATGACGGTCGCTGACGTCCGGTCCTTATCAAGATGTGTCCCTTCGTCTGCCCAAGGCATTAAATAGCCTTCGGGGAAAGCGCTGCTGGAGCCACGCGTCGTCTCCTCTATTGCCGCCCAATTGCCTCGAGGGGACATTAGGGTCGCTCGAGGTGACGCCTCATAAAGGCGATCTCGAAAGTTGAAACGGCACCTCTAACCCTTATAAATCGAGGCGTCTTTTTCGTCTTGGTCTTCTTCTTCTCCTTCTGCGTCTATTTTGGAAAGACATTCTTCTGCTGTCGACGAGAGCCTTGCTGCCTGTAAGTCGTCATCGTTTTTTTCTGCGCATCCCCCTTCCCAGGGTTTCTTTGCTTTCTGTTTTCCCCTCTTGTCTTTTCTGGGTTTTGAAAAATGGGAGTTTATAGATACCTGCTAGTAGACTCACATGCCATAGCTGTTTTTAGGGCTCAGTATAGGATCCCGGCCAATGTAGAGGTTAGGCTAGATAACCCCGAGGACCCCCTTGAGGGTCTCGTCTACCACAATGACTGGATGCTGTTTTGGCTAGTCACTGTGATAGAAGGGGGGGTCCGGTTCCCCCTTTATCCGCTCTTGAGGGACTGCCTCTGGGAGTGGAATCTCTGCCCCTGCCAATTGATGCCGAACGCCTTCAAAATAATCATGGGGGTGGTAGAGTTGAACAGGATCTTAGGAATCAACCTTGGTGTCTCAGACATCGAGGATGTGTACGACATGTGCAAGTCCGGGGACGAAAACGTCTACTACCTCCGAGTGAGGGCACATCGGTCTGGCTTTGTTACAGCCTTGGAGGACTCGAGCCGATATGCTGGAAAGGACCGAGTATTCGTCTCGGGTGAATGGGAGTTCGGTGAGTCGGAGGTGTCAAGATCAATTCGGATCCCTCGTCGCCTGGGGACCCCTCCAAGTAAAGACCGAGATCTTTCGGTTTTCTTTTTTCTTCTGTCTCTCTACCTGCCGGAATAATGTCTCTTTTTGCTGCGCAGATTTTCGCCAGAGAAGACAGAGGGCCTAGAGAAATGGTTGGGTGAGAAACACCGCTTGGCTCGAACAAGTGAGGAACTATCACGGGCATCACACCCGAGCTGCTTGGTCACTGCTGGGGTACGAGCCGAGATACCGCTCTTTCAATACCAAGAAGAGGGTGACCGGGATATACTCCTTACTCTTCGGGGAAGGGACGAGCTCGGAGCAAGTGACCGTTGCCGTCCCTACAGGGCATCTGATTGAGTCTCCGGCGATCGGGTTTCAGCGTCTCGCTCGAACTTGGAGCCTGCCAGACCGCCGCAACTGAAGTCGGGACTTCTTCGCAGCCGAGGAGGAGAGTCGCTGCACTTTCCAGCTCGAAGGAAGGAGAGGAGAGGATGTTGCGCCGACGTCGTCAGCGCTTCGTGGTGGAAGACGCCTTGGCTTTCGGGGACGTTGGGGACGAGGCTTTGGATGCCCCACAGCATGCTGGTGATGCTCCGGCATCGCCGCCTTCTGCTCTATTGTCAAGACCACCTCTGCCCCCTGTCTCCGGCTGCCATCGTCATCAATGACTCACCCCCTGGATTTTCTCCAAGGGTAGGAGGTCAGGAGCGCTTACGAGTGCTAATGCAGGCTTCTTCAAGTGACCGAGGAGGAGGGACGGCCAGAGAAGAGGCCCAGGATTGAGGTCTTGCATAGTCCTCCTACATCGCCACCACCCATTGAGGAAGCACCCCAGTCCCCTCCGCTGGACGTATGGAGACCGGACATTGAGGGTATGCTTGGGAGGCCATTGGTCGCGACGGACCGCGCAGGAAGTAACCCCTTGGTGGTCATCGCGCTGGGGCGAGCATGCACCCTCCCTCTAGACATGGAGAGATGGGGGAGGATGGACAACGGGTCACTGCTGGTTTCGACAATGCGGTTGGCGATCTCGGTAAACATCTGGCAAAAATCCTTCCAAGTGTTTGATTTTGGCATTTATTTTCTGACGCTCGATTTTCTTTCGCAGGTGATTCAAAAATGCCAGGCGGCATGGGGAGGATGGCGGAAGCCAAGACCAAGGCAGCCGAGTGGGCGGCAGAGAAGGAGGAGCTGCAGAAGGCCTTGGAGGCCAAGGACGAGTTGCTGATGGAGGAGGCGAGTAAGAATGCCAGTCTTGGCGCTGACCTCGAGAAGGTTATGGCCGAAATGGGGCAGCTGAGGGAGGAGGCGAGGGAGGAGGCGAGCCAGAGCGTCAGTCTTGCCGTTGACCTCGAGAAGGCCCGGGCCGAAGTGGAGGAGTTGGAGGCGGATGTGCACCTTTTGGGATAGGCAAACATTGACCTGGTTAACGAGAGGAATCAGGAGAGGGCCAAGCTAGAAATTGCCCTAGCGGAGAAGGCAGCTGAACTCGAGTGTGCTTTGGCAAATCAGAAGGCCGAACTCGAAGAGAAACATGGGGCGGAGTTCGATGCTGCTATGGAAGAGGGGAATCGGGAAGTGACTGCGAAATACAAATCGCAATTGCAGCGGATACGGGAGCGAGCCTGGGGGCTTGGATGGAAGGCTGCCTTGACGAAGGTCGGGGTTCCTGAGGATGATCATGCTTTCAGGAATCCACCTAACTTTCCCAGTTCGGGCTCTGCTTTCCCTTCCACTGCTGATCCGCCTTCTGCCCCTGGCCCGTCTTCTGAAGCTCATCTAGCGGCGAGCGCTGCGCCTGAAGCCTGCCCGGTCATCTCCGAAACCGCTCCTGTTGACCCCGAAGCTGGCCTGCCCGAAACTGGAGTTCCCCAGGGGATTGACTGCAATGTGGAAGCTGTAGCCCCTTGAATTCTTTCTCAATTTGTATCTTCTTTTGATTTGATGTAACAAGACTTTCATTTCCTTTCTCGATGTAATGAAAATTTCTGATTTCAATGAAACATCCTTTTTTCTCTATATCCTGGTTGAAATTTCTTTCATGTTTGATTGATGGAATTATTGTATGGAACGTCTGTTTTCTACTTAAGTAGTTAGTCTCAGTAAATGAACTCCTTATAAGCCTAAAATTGGACTTTAGCTGTAAGTAAATAAACTCGGTTCAGTAACCGGAATCCCAGGAACTTCCACCCACAGCCACTGAAAGAACGAACTGGGCCACATTTTTGACTTGACGTAAGGAACCCACCTCGGTTCTCCAACCCAAGGTTTCTCCAGGTGCCGAAGTCGATGCTTTGGAATATTTTTAGTTGTTTTCATTCGCCGAGGTAGAGTACTTAGTCCTGCAACTAGGCGTTCCTCCGAGTGGTAGTATTGTTGCGAAGCTGTAGCTGGTGCTGTCACCGAGCGGGGAGTGGCCGGTACTGTTGCTGAGCCGGGGCTGGTACTGTTACTGAGTCCAATGAAGCTGGCACTGCTGCCGAGCTGGGGTGGCTGGTACTGTTACCAAGCCAGGGCTGGTACTATTACTGAGCCCAATGAAGCTGGCACTGCTGTCGAGCTGTAGCTGGTGCTCTCACCGAGCTCAGGGTGGCTGGTACTGTTACTGAGCCGGGGCTGGTACTGTTACCGAGTCCAATGAAGCTGGCACTGCTGCCGAGTTGTAGCTGGTGTTGTCACCGAATTGAATAACTTGAAGCATTTTTTGAGAGAGACAGATCCGTTCCACAAGAATGTTTCTTTCATTGATCTTTAAACTTTGAATACATTTTCAAAAGTAGTACTTCTTGAGGTGCATCGCATTCCATGGCTGTGGTAACTCTTTACCGTCCATGTCCTCGAGTCTGTACGCGGATCGTCCTGCAGCTGAGAGCACTTTGAACGGTCCATGCCAGTTAGGAGCCAGCTTGCCTTCATTTGAGTTTTTGTCTCCGGGGAGTGTTTTCTTTAGGACCAGTTCTCCTACCGCGAACCTCTTTTCTCTGACCTTCCAATTGTAGCCCCTGGTCAACTGCTACTGATAGGTGGCTAGGCGGATAGTTGTTGCTTTTCTTTGTTCCTCAGCGAGGTCCAGTTCTCTGGTCAGGTTCAGATCGCTCAGTCCTTAGTTGTAGAGCTCTAATTTCAAGGTTAGGAGGCCGACCTCAAGAGGAATGACTATTTCCATGCCGTATGCCAAGGAAAATGGTGTAGCTGAAGTGGAGGGTCTTGGAGTCGTTCTGTACGCCCATAGCACACTCGGAATCTCCTCCGCCCATCCTCCTTTAGCTCGGTCGAGTCTCTTCTTGAGCCAGTCGAAGATCACTTTGTTAGAGATCTCAGCCTAGCCGTTGCTTTGTGGGTATGCCGGGGTGGAGTAGACGTTCCTGATGCTGAGCTACTGGCAGAAGTTCTTGAAGAAGTTGGAATCGAAGTGAGTCCTATTGTCTGAAATGAGAGTTCGTCGGATCCCAAATCTCATAATGATGCTCTTACATGCAAAGTTTTTTGTGTCCTGCTCGGTGATGGAGGACAGAGGTTCGACTTCGATCCACTTGGTGAAATAATCGGTGGCTACTATTAGCCACCTCTTATTCCCTGGAGTTCGGTGGAGTGGCCCCATGATATCCAAACCCCACTGAGTGAAGGGCCACGGACTGGAGAGTGGGCTCAGATCCTGCACTGGCTGGTGGAGGGAGTGAGAGAACTTTTGACACTTTTCACATTTTTATAGCGTAGAGCTGGGCGTCCTTCTGCATGTAGGGCCACCAGTAGCCTTGGCTGATAGCTTGGTAAGCCAGTGATCGGCCTCCAATGTGACTGCCGCAGATCCCCTCATGAATTTCATAAAGGAAGTCTTCGACCTTGCTTGGACGGACGCACTGGAGGTAGGGCCCGGTGTATGACTTTTTGTAGAGCCTACCATCAGGGGATAGCCATAACTGGGCTGCTTTCAGCCTTATCTTGTGAGCTTCGTTCTTGTCTTCTGGCAGCTGGTCATCTTTTAGGTAGGCAGTGATTGGGTCCATCCAGCTTGGTCCGAGATCAATACACATGAGCTGCCGAGGTGGCTGGAGTCCTATGCTTCGCTCTTGTAGAGTCTCCACTTCGACAGTTCTTCTATTCCCTGCCTCAACAGTCGAGGCGAGGCTGGTGAGGGCGTCAGCATGAGAATTTGACTCTTTGCCGATCTGCTAGACTTCGGCTCTTTCAAACTAGGAGAGGAGTTCCTTCGCATGAGCTAGATAGGCCGCCATCTTGTCGTCGCAAGCTTGGTAGTCTCCACTGAGCTGGCTCGTCACCAACCGGGAGTTGCTGAAGACCACCAGTTGTCGAGTTTCTAGGATTTTGGCACTGTTAGTCCGACGATAAGCGCTTTGTACTCAGCTTCATTGTTTGATGCCTTGAAGCCAAGCGTTAGGGCTTGTTTGATGACAAGGCCCTCCGGAGATTGGAGGACTATGCCATCGCCAGCCCTTTTGGATGTTGAGGATCCATCGATGAAAACTTTCTAGGCCGAGTCAAGGAACTGTTTCCAAGACCGTTCTTGTTCCGTCTCAGTGACTGCCTCCATATCCTTATTGCTCCCCAATTCAGTATCAAACAGGGTTGGTGCCGAACTCGGAGAGGTGAACTCTACAATGAAGTCGGCCAAAACTTGGGCTTTGATGGCCATTCTGGGTTGATATTTGATATCATATTATCCCAGTTCGATAGCCCACTTTGAAATTCTGCTGGAGGAATCCACCTTCCTGAAGAGTGTCTTGAGTGGATGCTCTGTAACAACCACAATCGTGTATGTTTGGAAGTAGTGGGAGAGTTTGCGAGAAGCACTTACGAGTGCTAATGCAAGCTTCTCCAGTTGTAAGTACCTGGTCTCGACATCGAGGAGGATCTTGCTCGTGTAGTAAATAGGCTTCTGTTGGCCGTTTTCTTTTTTGATGAGTACCGAGCTTACTGCGTGATCCGAGACTGCCATGTTCAAGTACATCACTTTGCCTTCGGTTGGAGTTGACAGTAGCGGTGGTGAAGAGAGGTAGTGCTTGACCTGCTGCAGGGCTTGGTCGCAGTCCGGCGTCCATTGAAACTTGGAGCCTTTTCCCAGAAGCTGAAAGAAAGGTCTGCTTTGTCTGAAGCTCGGCTGATGAAGCGGTTGAGCGAGGCAGCCATGCCGGTCAGTCTCTGAACTTGCTTCGCCGAGGTCGGACTTTGTACCTCCTGGATCGCAGTGATTTGGTCCGGGTTTGCTTCAATCCCTCTCCTGGTGACTAGGCTCCCCAAGAATTTGCCAGAGCCGACGCCGAATGCACATTTAGATGTGTTCAGCTTTAGCTGAAACTGCCGAAGGATATCAAATGTTTTGACTGAGGTCTGCCAAGTGGTCCTGTGACCTTTTAGACCTGACAACTATATCGTCAATATAAACCTCCCCCGTTTTGCCGAGTTGGGCTTGAAACATCTTAGTGACCAGCCGCTGGTATGTCGCTCTCGCGTTCTTCAACCCAAAGGGCATGACTTTGTAACAGTAGATGCCTCGGGGTGTAATGAAGGCGGTTTTCTCCTAGTCAGGCTCGGACAGCGGGTTCTGATGGTAACCTCGGTAGGCATTGAGAAAACTCATCCGGTTGTGTCCGACGGTGACATCAATCAGCTGGTCGATCTTTGGAAGAGGGAAGCTGTCCTTGGGGCAGGCTTTGTTGAGGTCGGTGAAGTCCACGTAGACCTTCCACTTCCCATTCTTCTTCCTGACCACCACCGTGATGGCCAGCCACTCCAGATAGTGGACCTCCTTGATTGCCTGGGTTTCAAGCAGCTTTTGGACCTCCTCGATCACAGCCTGAGTTTGTGGGATCCCCGTCTTGTGTGCTTTCTGGATCACAGGTTTGTGCTTGGGGTCCTCGTTGTGTTTGTGGCCATGACTTCGAGGTTGATGCCAGGCATCTCATAGGGAGTCCACGCAAAGGCCTCTTTGTTCTTCAATAAGAGGTTGAGTAGCTCGTCCTTTTCTATCTCGGGAAGCTGACTCCCCAACAGAAAAAACCGGTCAGGGTCGTTAGGGTCGATCTTGACCTCTGCAAGGTCTTCGATGCTCTTCTGTGCTGGGGCCCGGCCAACATCCCCGAGCTCGACTTCTCTGTCTAGCTCGGCCATGTGGACTTGTGAGGACTCGGCTTCGCCGGGTAGCACAGCCATCAAGCACTGTTTGGCCATGTGTTGGTCACCTCTGACAGTAACCACTTCTATTCGGTCGGACTAGTTCTCTAGAGGAAACTTGAACTTTCGGTGGCGTGTGGAGGGCACGGCTTCCATGTTGTGTAGCCAAGTCCTCCCTATTATTACATTGTAAGGGGATTGAACGTCGACCACCAGGAAGTCGGCCTGCTTGGAGGCGCCTCCTACTTGGACTCTGAGGGAGATTCTGCCCTTGGGGTACACGGGCTTTGAGCTAAAGCCAACCAGAGGGGTGCGGGCTGCCTAGAGATCCTCATCCTTGAGACCCATCTTCTTAAAACGATCATAGTAGAGGATCTCCGATGAGCTCCCGGGATCTACCAGGACTCTCTGAACCAAGAAGTTTTTTAACTTCAAGGTGAGGACGAGAGGATCGTTGTGGGGGAGTTGGATGCCATCTAGGTCCCTATCTGAGAACCAGATTTTGGGAACCTCTGTCCGTGCTTTCTTTGTAGCAGGCTCCAACTCGGCAGTCATCACTTGCTTCTGGTGGGAGGCTCTCCTGGCCTCGGCTCGGGCTTGGGAACTCCCCTTCGGTGGAGGGGCAAGGTGGATGACATTGATGTTGCCCTCTGGTTTATTGCTGTTGTGGCCGTCGTCATCTTGGTGGCGAGGTCGGCTGTTGTCCCTGCCCTTTTCCTTGACATGGTCCCGCAAGTGCCTGTCCTTCACGAGATTTTCGAGGTGAGCCTTAAAGGCCTTGCAGTCATCGGTTCTGTGCCCATTCTGCTTGTAGTAGGCATAAAACTTGTTCTGATCCCGGGAGGACGGGTCACCTTTCATTGGTTGCGGCCACTTGAAGAAGGGCTACATCTTGATCTTGCCGAGGAGCTTGTAAATCGGCTCCTTGAGGACCGTGTTTACAGCTTCACTCTTGAACTTCTTGCCGCCCCTCGAGGTGGGGACCGAGGCCACTACCGAGGTGGACGGGGCCCTGTGCTGGTCTGACTCCTCCCTCCTGGAGGATTTTTTGTCCTTCTTGGATGGCCTGTCCTCAAGGTAGAGGCCAAAGTTTTCCCGGCTTTGAGCCTCGTCTTCTTCTGCCCTGATGAACTGGTTTGCCCGGGCCATTAGAGCTTTCATTGTGACCACGGGGAAGTTGACCAGATCCGTCTGCAGCTCGATGACTGGCCGCAGAGCCTGTTGGAAGGATTTTACAGCCACTTCGTCAGACACGTCTTTGATCTGGCTATAGACCCTCCAGAATTGTTTGGCGAACTGTGTGACGTTCTCGTCCTACTGCATCCTGAGGGCCATAAGGTCGGCATCCGTCTTCGGGATGACCCTATGAGCCTGGAACTTCTCCAGGAAGGAGTTCCGGAGCTGCCGCTAGCTTGAGATGGAGCCCTCGGGGAGCAAGTAGAACCACCTCAAGGGGAGGTCTCCTAAATTGGAGGAAAAGACTCGACAGTTTAGGTAATCCTCGTCACCCCAAACCGACATCCCCTGGATGAAGTGTCGGAGATGCGCTCCTGGGTTCGAGGTTCCATTATAAAGGATGAACCTTGGGACGCTGAACTTCTCTACAAGAGAGAACTTTCTGACCTCCTAGGAGAAAGGAGACGCACCGAGATCGTCTGCCTCGAAGGTGCTGTACTGATCTCGGGCGATGCCAGCGATTTCCATATTCTGCCGAATGGTTTGCTTGATCTGTTGGTCAAGCCATTTCTTCAAGTCGTCCTCACCATCTAGCTTTTGGCGCTGCTTATTGGATCCTTCGTATAGATGGTTGCTGCTGGAGCCTTCATCATAGACCCAATCACGTCTTTTGTTATTGAGGACGTGCCTTAGATCCTGCTCGACCGAAGGAGGAGCCTAGTCGTGCTTGGGAGGTGGACTCGGAGCCCTCCTTCTCTCCCGGAGCTGCCGCCGAAGTTGACGGATGAGCTCGTCCTTCTCTTGGATAACAAGGTTCTGGGCCCTGATATCCTCCAGTAGAGGGTCATCGTTGTCGTCGGGGTTGGCTTGATGATGGGACTGAAATTTGGCCAGTGCTGACGCCTCACCTTGTTTGGTGGCAGATTTTTCACCTCGCCTGGTGTGTTTCTTGCTCTAACGGGGTTGTTCCAGTAGTGTTACCTCCCTTGACGACGAGCCTGGTTGGACTGTGGCGCTCACAGCGCCAAACCTTCCTCCGGACCTCCTTTGTCGAGGAGGTGGAGGTGGTAGATTTTGTAACAGTACAGGTTGTAGGGACGTGCCCTTGGATGATCCTTCACCGTTTCTGGTATTTGGAGGCATGGTGTTTGTAGATTTTATTCAGTCGTTTCCCACAGACGGCGCCAACTGTAGGTGCCAAAAACGACACCCACTTAAATTAGGAGGAAGTAGAACTTGATGATCGGGAAAGACCGAACGCCGGAGACCTAAAAGGGAAGGAAAGGAGCTAGGGTCAGAGACCCTGGCTGCCGTCAGCTGAAGGCACTCTGATGCCTGAGTTAGTTCTGGAAACTAAGCAGGAGATGAGTGGAGAAGAGAAGTGAGATGGTGCATGAGTTTGCGTATTGTATGTCGCGTACTTTCATGGGGCTGATCCCATGTGTATTTATAGATGGATTCTTTGTTCATTCTCTTGGTGAGGGGGGTAGGTAGGGTAAGGTCCCATCGAGCCTTATCCTGACACCCAGTGGTAGGTAAAAAGGGAACATCCCATCAGAAGCTTCCATCCTCTTGGACAGTTGACGCGATGGGATGATAAAGCCAACTTCTTATCTCCATAATGAGCCACCCTATCTGTCAGAGCATGCCCATACTTCTCATAGGAGTGTGATGGCCCACTTTCGGCCTTTAGTACCTTTACCAAGACCAGGAATAGTCTTGCTGAGCTAATACTCTGCCGAGCTGACATTCTCGCAGAGCTGCCGAACTGATACCGGTTGAGCTGACACTCTTTACTGAGCTGTCGAGTTGTGTTTACCAAGATCAAGGTAAACAATTGGTACTATTACCGTGGTTTTCCTTAATCTCGGTATTATGGTATTTTATCCACACAACACACACACTCACACACCCACACCCACACTAATAGTATAAACCATCAAGAGACCTCACAGTGCCGCTACTGCCTCAATATCATCAGCCTTCGCCACCCATTTCTCTACTTACTCAAATCCATAATAACACTTCCCTTCTCATCTTGTAGAGTAGCTCCTACACCCGCTTTTTGCACATCTTGAAATATGGCACCATCAACATTAAGCTTGACTCTACCCGGTGGGGGAGGCTGCCAACGTAGAGCTTTCTCTTTCTGAAGACTCTTTTTTGATTCCTTGACTCTTCTGAAATCTTGAATCAAGGCAAGTACCCCAACTGCAACCATTTTCGGCTCGGTGTATCTACATTAATGGAAACAAGAGATTTTAACGATTTGAATTTCATTTCATGACATATAATTATTTGAAGCTACCAAAAAGGTCATATTGGTATAAGGATTCAGACTTAGCCCCATGACCACCACCATATATCAAAGCTTTATCCTGTCTGTTTAGGGGTCAGCTCTGAATTCTTATTTTCTATGCAATTCTATTTTCTGTCTTGAATCTAATTGCGAGCACTGGAAAACTGGTACCCAAAAAAAGTGAATATAAAACCCAATATCTTTTAATAAAAGCCCATATCTTTTAAAGTGATGGATCGGTATATTGTTGGCTGGACACAATTTACAAGTTTTTCTCCTTTGTTATTTTTAAGTTTTTGAGTCCTTTTAAGTATTTTGTTTTAATTCAACTGTGGTCATTAGGTGTCGAGTTGCAATTGGTAACATTCAAGCTGAGATTAAATAGGTCCATTATAATATATTAAGCTAGGAGTGTTTTTTGAAACATTTTGGACTATTGGTTACAATTTTGATGGGAAGTTATTATTCTCTCTCCTATTATCTCTCAAAACTACCCACTTCTTATCACATTCTACACCTATTCTATCTCATATAACTAGCCACTTTTTCTCTTTTGATTTTGTTCATCTCCCACTTTTTTAGGTTCATAACTTTTGTGAAAAGTCACAATTACATCTATTTATACCATCTTTGGATGAAAGGTGAATCAATAATAATTTCACACACCGAGTCGTTGAGAGAGTACAAACATAGGTTTGGTTCATTGGGCACCCAGATTGTAGTGTTGCTTCTGCGTGCGTGATCATTGTATCTTGCGAGATAGACATTCAAAAGTCGTAAGTACCGTAACGAGGGCGAATCTGTCTTAACGACATAGCGTCAAACGCTAGCTTTGATCAGTCTTCCATTATATAGTTTTGCGTTTGAGTAATTGCAATTCTGGTTTCGGTCACTGTAAGTTTGCATTTTAATTTCTAGATTTATGTTTGTATATTTGCATGGTTGTGAATAGAATCACAAAAGTAGAAATATTTTTCCTACATATTCTCTGAAATATTTTTCCCATATATTCTCCCATTTTGTTTTACCTCACTTCTCATACTCTCTTTCTACTCTACCTACTCTCATTTGTGAAAATAGGTACGATCATATGTTATTTATTTTTATTTCATTTCTAAAAACTTACTATTGTGCATTGTATTTTGGCTACCATTTAAGTCAATGCTTATTTTCCAATTATATGAACACTTGATTTGCACTGGGCATACTCGTGCTCAACACGGTGTGCTAGTGTTTTTTAATTTATATGAAATACTAGAACCTGAAATATTTGTTGTTGGTGGAGTGGCGTAAGGCAATGGTTTGTTCCCCATGTCCTGTGTTTGAGATCCGACCCAGATTTTCCTAGTGTGTACATGGGGAATTAGTCCTGTTGGTTCAATGACCCACTTCATCACAAAAAAAAAAAAAAAAGAAGAAAAAAAGAAAAAGGAAAAAAGAAATGTTTGTTGTGTCCATTTTGGACTTAAAGCATTTATTGGGATCCAGCTTCTTAATTAACTTTAATTTCTTGATTTCATTTGTAGATGGTCACTCTTAGATGGAATCAATCCACATGGTAAAAAACCACCACCACTAAGAAGATCTCTGCCTTAAGTTCTAAATTATAATAATAGATGTGCTTCTTGTGTTCTGAATTAATTTTTACATTATTTGTTCTCAATTTTTTATATGACCCAAAACATCTTATAAAATAATGAAAAGCGGAATACAGAGCTACATACCTGTAATTGACAGGTTACAACATCATACATTCCAAATTCATAATTCCTATAAATTCAATATTAGATTGGTGCAAACATTGGTGGGTGGGACCCCACCTTAGATCAAGTAGACATATGTCCAATTCCAAGTTTCTTTTGATAAATGGGCCCCTCATGAGTTTCGATTTCATATAGGGCGTGTGACCTCATCTCCAAAGAAAGAGATATTAGCCATTCGATTAAAATAAATGCAATTTAAGCAGCAGCTAATTGTACCTTATAAGATTTTTTTTCTTACACAATGGAGCCCTTCTTTTGGAGATTCAATTATCCATTACATTTGAAACTTCCTTCCCTTTTGGGGTGTGAAAATGTTAGATTAAGTGGAGTTACATTCACTATGAATTTAACCACATTTTCACATATATCAAATCCAGCTCTCAATTTTGCTCCAATTGATTTGAAACTTGGTGCCTGTCGACTTAATGGAATGATTATAGGAAAAACTCCACTTCATATGTAATTTTATAATTACGTATTTCAGGACTAAACTCCAGGTTCCCGGTTATTTGAGGACTTTTCTTGTGATTGTCCCATATCTAAAACTAATATGAGGCTATTTGGATTTCTAGGAAATTGTAAGATCCTTTTTTGGGAAAGGAAAATTCATTCAAAGAGAAAGAAAAAACAACCAAAAAAATAAAATCAGACAAGAACTCCAACTAGTCACATCGGAAAATTATCAATCCAAAAAATAGCCTCCTCATAGCAAAGGCCAAAATTACTGACCACATGTCCGCACCAATTAAAACTTTTAGGGCTCGTTTGGCAACCATCAGTCCAAGAGGATTCCTCGCACTTTTCCGTGAGATCGTGGATTTTGAACATTTGCTTGGGCGTGGATTTTAAGAGGATTGACGAGCGAAATCTGATCTTTTGATCGGATCCCCCTCCCATCCCTTCGTACGTGTTGAATCCACGGAAGGAGAGAAATGCGGAGCTATAGCAACCGTTAAAATACGTAGGGCGGTAATGTGGATTAATAAGTTTTTGATTTAGAAATGTACCTTTTGGATCCCATAATCAAGATCCAAACCGTTGTCACCTTTAACAACTCTAAAACGGACATCTCAACAAATTTAAGCCGTTGATTCCTCATATATCTTAAGATATGCACCAAAATGTCCCAACCATTTACACTATATGTAAAATGGAATAAAAAGTTTGTTTTTTTTTTTTCAATTTTCTGGTTTATTTGAGTCCACAATCATGATCGGAACCAATAATTAGTTTGGGAAGGTCAAACATGGCAAGGTAACTAAATTTCAACCATTGATCCTTACTATATCTTGAGATATTTGTAAAATTGTCTATACACTAGAATATTATTTTTTATTTATGTGGGCCCCTTGTGTACAGTTAGAACCGTTCAAAGTCTCTAGATGACCACAGACAACTTTGAGGTGAATGTTGAGGTCTTGATTTTTTTATATATTATGATAAATTAAAAAAAAAAGACGTTTATAACCATTGGATCATACATTTTACAAATTGCAGGAATCCTCCCTCTATCCATGCCCAGAACTCTCATTTAGAATCCTACCTGAAGAGGTGTTGGTTTTTTGGAGATGGAGAGAATCTTCTAAACAAAAGATTCTTGTATATTTACCAAACGTGCCCTTAAGATTTTACCATGAACGTCACGTCTCTGCGCTTGCTTCCTTTTGAATGAAGTGAGTAAACTGTGTAGTTCAACCATAATTATGATATATGGTTGCCCATAAACTATATTGGTGCTAAACCTTATGCCCATGTTTTGGTAGATCTTTATATAAAGTATGAGTTTCCACATCATATCAATAAACAATGTAACATGACGTTCGTTACAATAAATTGAAATATTTTATAATACAACCAAACATACATCTTCTAGGTGGATCTTTGACAATAAAGTAAACAAGTAAAATATTCATACCAATCACTCCTAAAGATTTAACTACCCCCGCAACAACCACCACCTGGTCCTCCTCCACCGCCACCATCACCGCCACCGCCACAACCACCACCGTAAAAACCAGCTTGGTCTCTACCTCTCTTGGAGGAATCTGGGTAATCTCCACATGCAAAGATGATCATGGAAATGATGGTGAGAGATGCAACCATAAAAAATAGGAGGAAACCCCCAGAGACATGAAACTCACCACCAGCATCCAAAGTTCTTCTCATCCCTCTCTCTCTCTCTCTGCTTATTGTTATAGTGCTATAGAAGAGAAGACCACTAATATAGGCATTTCTAGTTTCGTTTGATTTTGCTACTTGGATAGATCAATGGTATGTGACACCGCTCATTGTCATTGACCGACGAGTAGGCTGGGCCAATTTTTCTTGGTAGTCAGGACAAAAAAAAAAGGTTGTTCACCCCATGGATTTGCCATTATCTTTTTGCAAAATGGTCCTATGCGTTTGATCAATGGACAATTTGAATAGTTCAATGGCTGATGGTATTGGGTAAAACCATAAACCATCAATGGTTGGGCCTGCCGACTAAGTGGCTATACCATAATTGCACATGGCCTACCCTGTGCAATGATTTTTTTTCCAGGGTCCTATAGACCATCATTGAATCTTGGCACTAAGGAATTGATATTTTATGTGTGGTTTCCTTTGGACGGTTCAAAGGAAATTGTTGGCGGCCAGAAACAAGTATTTTCTTCTTTACCATAACTCCAAAAGGGTAGCCGGTGTGCATGAGGCTCCCGCCACTGCAGGGTTTGGCGGCCTTAGGCTGCTGCCACTGCAGGGCATCCGCATTTCGAATCCGTGATGCCCAGGTCACAATGGAGCAACCTTACCGTTGTGCCAAGGCTTGCTCTCTTCTTTACCATAACTCCATGATCTAGTAAATGAGAAGAATACGTCAAATTACTCTGAATTTAGATCCTGTGAGATGAAAGGTCAATGTCCCATAGCACACAAATTAATCAAGCCTTAGTAGCAAGGATGGCAAGTAATTGAGTTTGTATGGCACTCAAGTCATGTTAGGTGAGGATTATGTCTGATTACGTGCAGGTTAGCCCATGTTTCTTTTGATTTGAAATGATGGTTAAAATGTTAGTTTTTAAGAAGTATATTGTTTTTTAACATATAAGTTTTCATTGATGAATATGATATAAGTCATAGATGGGGCAGGCCAGGAAAGGTCTTGGAACCATAATTAGAACCCTGCAACCAACACAACTCACCTAAGAATCTATAGAAGTACTATCAGCCACCTTTACAAGTCAGGTAGGGGATTTCAACTATTTCACTCTACTTTTTGCCACCCCGGATTATTTGGCAACTCTACTAATAGAATCAAGTAAAGTAAAGTCTCCATTTAAAAATAAAAAAAAGAGTCCCATCAAAAGCACTTTAATTCAAATTTTTCACCATATTTTTTTTAAGAAGTCAAAAAGTAACCTCATTTCTCAATTAAAAGACTAAAAAACTCTACAATCAATACAAAAAGTAAAAAAGATTCCATAATAAACAACTAAAAATAAAATACCATCATAACCCACTTATATTTTATTCTTTCTTTAAAATAATCTTTACTTCAATCAACTCCATTAGTAAAGACCTCAAACAGATTAAAAAAATAAATAAATAATTGAACCTAGAGATGTGAAATGGGTTGTGCCGCCCAGGTCCACAATGACAGTGAACAAGCTGTGGCCCGGCCCCTGAGTCCCAGGCCCGTGGCAAGCTTGTGGCACGGCCCGCCAGGCAGCATGGCAAGGCACGTGCGGCACGGGAGGTGGCCTTTTTTTGACTGTTTTACCCCCCAAACTATCAAAAAATGGCTATATGGTTGTTTTGACTATTTTACCCTCTCCTAACAGCCATAAAACGATCATAATAGGGGCATTTTTGGTCTTTTTGAATTTTAAAAAGTCTATAAATGTGGGCCTCCCATTCCCATTTCGCACCAAACTCAATTCTCACTCATCCAACTCTCTCTCTCTCTCTCAACACTCTCTAACTCTCTCTAAACGTCCAAATCTCTCTCTAATCATATTTCTAAGAAGTTTTTGGGGGGCCAAAGATCAAGTCATTAAGAGGTACTTATTTCATTTAAATTTGAGATTTCATATTTTTATATAGTCTAAATATATTATATTAACTCTCATCTTCTCCCTTTTCTTATATTAATTATCACAAAAATCTTTGTTATTATTTTTTTATATCGTTTTCTTTCGGACTTAATTTATTGAATATAACTAGATGATCTTCAAGAAATATTCCCCAAGAGTTTTCTTCCGTTAATTTAGGGGAAGAAGATGATAATGTTGAAGTGGAAGAAGAAGAAGTAAAGGAAGAAACCCATGTAGAAAAGCTACTAGTGCCCATAGAACATCTAAGAGACCCAGGATTTCCAAAGTTAGGGAAGCATATGATACTTTTAAGGTTAAAGATAAAATGAAATAAAGATTGATAAGGAAAAATGTAAATATTGTCGTAAGATTTATATTGCCAGCTCAGGTGGGGGTACCGTCCATTTGATGAGGCATAAGAATGAATGTGAACCTGAACATATTGTGAGGACTCGTGTGTGTGGGGGGGGGGGGGGGGGGGGGGGGGGGGGGGGGGGGAGGCAGGCGCTGGGGCGTTGGGCGGGCATACTAGCTGATTTACCATTTGTTTTTGTTTGAAAATGAAATTTTCGAAGAATACGTCCAAAATGCCCTATGTCCACAATTTGAGAAATTCTATTTGCACCCACATGTTTTGCTGAGCATAGCCACTTTCCGAATAATACCCAAAACACCCTCTTCTTCTCTCTTCTTCTCTTCTCTTCCCCTCCCACTTGTTGCGACGAAACCTTGACAGCCACCCCATCACCGGCGAGCTACTCTCTCTGCCCCACCATCACTGTCGAGCTCCCCTCTTTTCTCCCTTCGGTGAGCTAAGCGGTTTCTTCTCTTCTCCTAGTCTCTTCTCCTCTTTTCTTCCCCTGCCACCTGCTGCAACTGAACCTCGACAGTTGCCCCATCATCGGAGAGCTTCCCTCTCTGCCCCACCATCACCGGCGACCATCTTCTCATCCTTCTTTGTGTGTGTCACTTGCTGGTGGGGTGCACGGAGCTTTAGGGCCATGCACATAAAGGGGTGCACAACTGTGTGTTCACGGTGCCTCACACCCGTGCACATGAGATATATATGCATGGAACTTATGGGTACGTATTTTCGTCATGAGTATTTTGGTAATAAGTTTTTTTTTGAAAAGTGGGTGTGCTCAGTTGTTTTCGTGGTGCAAATAGAATTTCTCCACAATTTAGAAAGATTTTTAAAAATACTGTTAGAAATTATGCTATTAGGCTTTGGCAAAGTGAAAAGGAAAATATAAAAAATTACTTTACAAAAATTCTTGGTAGAATAGTCATAACTACAGATGTATGGCAATTTAGAAGTGGTGATAACTTTCTTTGTATAATTGCCCATAACATAGATGCAAAATGAGTTATTAATAAACGAATTATATCTTTTTCTAAACTTGACTGGTCACATACTAGACAAAGAATAGATTCCCTTATTTTGGAAAAAACTTCAAGAATAAAATATTTTGGAGAAAGTTTTAGTTGTAACTTTAGATAATGCAACAAATAATAATGTGACTATTGAACTAACGAGAACTATGATGCCACTTGCAAATTTGATTGATGGATGTATTTTTTAAAATAGATGTGTATGTCACATCTTAAATCTCATTGCCCAAGTTGGTTTAAGACATATTTCAATTATGAAAGAAAAAATTAAAGATATTTCTAGACATATTTTCTCCTCTGCACAAAGAAGACAATTATATTCCGCAATGTGTGCAAGACATGGCGTATCAGTCATAAAAATAAGTTCGGATGTTGAACATAGATGGAGTGTAATATATGATTTGTTAAATAAGGTTATTGCTAGAAAGGTAGTTTTGAATGGATTTTGTGCTTTTAATGCACAAGAATACATGATGAGTGATGCACATTGGGAGTTGTGTGCCCAAATAAGAGATTTTTTACAAGTTTTTTTTTTATAATACAATATTATTTTTCTCCGGGGTGTACTACCTCACCTCTAATCAATCTCTAAACTTTCTTTTTGAAATTAGTTTACAATTTAAAAATATAGAACTCATGATCTATTTAAGGACATTTGTAAAAAAAAAAAATGAACAAGGAATTTAATAAATATTGGAGAGAAGCTCCAATGCCATTTTGTTTAGTTGCTACATTAGATCTTAGGTTGAAATTAAGTGGTGTGCAAAATTTTTCTTCAAGAATTAAATAATAATTTGGAAAATGAAGACTTAAATACTTTTGAAAATCTAAGGTCATATTTACAATCACTTTTTCAATTTTATTGTACCCAAGTGGATACTTCAGGGGCTAGTATGACCTTCAACAGGTCCACCAATCAGGTGGAGTTTCTTGGGATGTCCTTTATTGAAAAATGGCAGAACATCCACCTCAAGTTATGTTGTGACGGAGTTATCATCATATCTTTACTCAGGTGTATTGGAGAAGCATGATGTATTTAGTTTTGACATTTTAGCTTGGTGGAAAGCATATGAAAGCAGATTCTCGGTGTTATTCACCATGATTCGTGATCTACTAACCATTCCAATGTCTTCTTTAAAATCAAATATGCTTTTAGTGCAAGTGGACGTGCAAAGATGTCACAAATTGAAGATTATGATCCAGCCGAATACATTCGCAGGCTACAAATCTAATTTTTCCCTTTTCTACATCGTAAATATAAAAAAATAATCTTTTATTTTTTTATTGTCAACATCAATTATAAAGATTTTGAAGGTGATCATATTGAAAAACGTTCAAGTAGAAAAGGTCCAAATGATTCTCTTCTCAGTGCAGTAGGTCATGTTTGACCAAACTACTTAAATCTATGTGTCATACTCTTCTTTGTGTGTATCTTTTAGCTTTTTTTAGTATAAAACCTTTTGTTTTTTAAGTTCGAAAAGGTAAGAACAACACAAAGCCCATGGCACGAAGGCACGGCACGATTGGCATCTGTAATTGAACCTCTGACATTTTCCCACTTTCATTGTATGAAAGGGTGCTTTGTAGGTCATGACAGTTTTTTTATTATTATTTATTATTAATGATAAAAGTAAAAAATTATGGTGATTATGAGTTTAGTGAAGAGAACCTAAATACACCATTTAGGCCCCTCAACAAGGACTTTGTTATACCTTTAAATGATATTAATTATCATTAAATGTGTGTTTTTTTTTTTAATGTTTGCAGGTGTTTTAGGTGAAGATGAAGAATTCAGAACTAAATTGGAAGAAAATGGAAAAAATCAAGACGATACGAAGACTCTGCCTCTAGGCGTCCGGACACCAGAAGCAACAAATGCACCGGGGCATTCTGCCTCCGGGCATCCGGACGCTATACACGGGTGAAGTCCGTCTCCTAGCGTGATTTGTAGAGATTTTTTGGGAAAAACCTATAAAAAAGATTCCAATCTCGTTTTTATTTTTTATTTTTATTGATTCACATCTTGGGAGAAGAACGAAAGGCTAATTTTGGAGGATTGGGAAGAGCGCCAATGAGGATTTCGTCAATGATTCTTCTTCAATCTCTCTCCATGAGTAACTAACTCTCCACCTTAGCGTTGCGATGAAGCCCTAATCTTGTATTTTGGTGATGTATAGGTTCTAGGGTTTTACTTTAAACGCTTTTTGGTTATATGACATGAATGTTATCCATTGATTGGATTTTCTTTATTAATGCAATATCTTTCTTTGGTATTTTAATTTTGTAGATTTGAGTCTTAGTCATATAATGATGTTTGAATGAATGTGTGGATAGATCTAAGATAATCTATACCATAGAGATAGGTTATGCCCAGATCTAAACATACATTCTTTATTTGTTGACTCTATGAATGTTTGTAACTAGAAAGAGTATTTAAAGCGTTGATAGTGAAACCCTAGGTCTATAATCGCTAGTCTGCGAGGTTAGAGTGGATTTGTACCCTAAAACCTTTTTTTTCGATTGAATCAACCATTGTCTTTAATTTGCTAATTTAGGAATCAAACACATCAAATCAACACTTCGTTTTCTAATAGGATTAATTTAGGAATTTGGGAACCAACATAACTTAGCCTTTTTGTCCTAGTGGATACGACACTCGGTTAACATCTTTGTTCTTATGAGTAGAGATAGCAGTTAGGTATAAATTATATTTGCAAATCCTATTTTGGGACGATCAAATTTTGGTGCTGTTACTAAAGACAATTAACATGGTTGTTTATTTCTTTTAATCCCAACATTAGTTCCCTTTTTTAAAAATATTTTTCTTTTATTTTTTTCATTCTTACTCATATCTTTTGCTATCCTTATTACAGGTTATTGATTCTAACATAAAAGTTTTTTTTTTCCTAGAGTCTGTGTAGGGATCCAAGAGAGTTCATAAAGGACAAAGTCTTATTCAAGGAAATCTCTCTTATCTACCTAAAGCATTGTAAGCTCTAAACTTTTTGAATTTTTTTTCATAACTTGCAGTAAGAGTTGTGTGTGTGCATTCTTGGTCGTTGTTCATGCCATCCTGATCTAGTATCTCTAGACCCAGAATTAGAGCGAGCCCTTAGAAAAATTCGATTGTCAAAGAACTCCTCTGATTTTCCACACACAACTTCACCAATGGAGAAGGAAGGAGGTGAGACGAACAATCCATCCTTCCACCACCTCTCCGGCCCTTGAAGGAGCACTATACTCCTTCGCAATACACGTCACCATCGTATATTCAGCTGCCTACTGTTCAGGTAACTCAATATAAAATCAAGCCTAGTACAATCAATCTTCTTCCTTCTTTCTATGGCTTGAACAATGAAGATCCGTACAATCACATTGATGATCTCTTGGTTATTTGCTCCACTGTGAGAATAAATAATTTCAGCAGTTAGGCCCTAAAGATGTTTCTTTTCCCGTTTTCACTAAAGGACAAAGCTAAGTATTGGCTGAGTACTTTACTTGCAAACTCCATCACCATTTGGACCTAACTACAACAAAAATTCTTAGACAAATATTTCTCTGTGGGCAAAACCAATCAGTACAGGAGGTTTATCACATCGTTCACCCAAACTGATAGTGAACAATTTCGTGAGGCTTGTGATAGGTTCAAGGATCTCATTAGAAAGTATCCTCATCACCAAATTGCCAAGTGGCAATTTGTACAGTTCTTTTGTGATGGATTGTCTCCCGAATGGCGAAACATGGTTGTCATCGCTAGTGGGGGATCTATTATACTGAAAAATGAGGATGAACATGGGAGCTTTTTAAGAATATGAGTGAGACCTTTCAACATCATGCTTCCACTGCTCGATTAGAGAGGCCGGTAGTCTCTTAACTCTAAAAAACCTAGAGGGGTGTTTGAAATTCCACCCTCTAATGAACTCAACACTCAAGTGGCTGCCTTGACCCAAAAGTTGGATCAGCTATTATCTGTGGGTCAATCTCTCCAATCCCCATCCTCTCAAGGTGTTTGTGCTTTGTGCTCTAGTCCCGCTCATTTTGGGAGCAACTGTCCTGCAACCTCTCAACTTGAATTTATGCAAGAACAGATGAATGCTGCATAGGGGTTCTCCAAACAGAAAAATGACTCATTTTCAAACACTTATAACCCGGAATGGCGCAATCACCCTAATTTTGCCTGGAAGTCGCCCGGCCAGGGCTCTTCATCCTCTCAACCGTAAATGCATAATTTTTCTATTAATCCTGCATCCTATCATTCCCAACAGTCCTACCAGCACCCCAACCCGCAAAGAAATCCATCCTTTGAAGAGACAGTGCTGTAAAAGCGTAAAGAGCTCAAAGTAAGCACTCAGCTGGTCAATTCCCACTCTCAGTCCATAGCCAAGCTAGAGGCCCAGATATGGCAAATAGCTAATACTCCTAATAGAAGAGAGGATGGATGTTTGCCTAGCCAACCCACGGTTAATCCTAAGAATGCATTCGAGGTGGGTAGTAGCTTGCAATCTCATGATACCTATCATGAGCAAGTGAAAATGGTTGTTACATTGAGGAATGAGTGTGAGGTTGAGAGTAGGCCTGAGGAGCCTAAGAAGGAAGTGGGAGAAACTACAGCCAATCTTTAGGGTTCTGGGGCTGCAATGGTTTCTAAGGGAAATGAGGTCACCCCTCCCAGTTCTTCACCTATCCCGGCTATGGCACCCCCATATGTGCCTAAAGCCCCTTTTCCCACTTGTCTTCACACACTCTCTCTCTTTAGTAAAAAAGGGCGTAACCATGGATGAGATGTTAGAGGTGTTCAAGTTAGTAAAGATCAACCTACCCTGCTGAAATGATGTCCCTTTGTATGCAAAATTTCTGAAATATTTGTGCACTCAAAAGCGCAAATCTAAATCTCATGTGCCCAAGGAGGTTTTTTCTCACCGAGCAAGTGAGCTCGATTATTCATAATGACGCTCCTCTCAAGTTGAAAGATCCTGGCACTCCCACCATTACTTTAACGATTGGGAGTCACATCATTGATCATGCATTATTGGATCTTGGAGCAAGTGTCAATTTCTTGCCTTACTCGGTGTATGAGCAGATTGAGCTGGTGGAATTGAAGCCCACTTAAGTTACCTTGCAACTTGCTGATAAATTTGTCAGGGTACCCCGGGGCATAATTGAGGATGTTCTAGTTAAGGTCGACAAGTTCTTTTTTCTTGTCGATTTCATCATCATTGACACTGAACCAATGCAAAACTTGAGAAAACAAACTCCTGTCATTCTTGGCCGGCCATTTTTGGCCACGGCCAATGCTAACATTAACTGCCACACCAGAGTTATGGATGTTTCTTTCGGTAATATGAAAGTGAGGCTGAATGCTTTTAGGGCCTCTCATCAACCTCTAGAGAAGGACGATTGCTTTGCAGTCGATGTTGATGATGAGCTAGTGGAAAAAGCTCTACAACATGAGGATACCTTGCCAGTTATAATTGCTTTTGATATGTTTGACGATTAGGAAGGTCAAACTCTGGATGTGTTGAAAAAGTACATGAGTACAATCGGCTGGTCAGTTGCCGATTTGAAAGATATTGATCCCCATCTGCATACACCGCATTCATTGCATAGATAATTTAAACATTCTCGGGAAATGCAGAGAATTTTAATTCCTAACATAAAGGAGGTAGACATGAAGGAAGTGATGAGTCATGTCTTTTTCCAGGTTTGGATTGTACTTATAGGTTTTCTTTATCTTTATTTTTCTTGTTTGCTGCTAACATTTTGCAGGTACTTTAGTTCAAGTGGGGGGTGTCATCCCTGTTTTCCTCCATTCCACCTTATGTTAAGCGGTACTCAGGTGATATCCCTCCTTTTCCTTTACTGTCCTTGTCCTGTATATCTCATTTTGATACTTCACATTGTGGACAATGTTAGGTTAATTTTTTTGGGGGGGGGGGGGGGGGGGGTGGTTTGGGGGGTGGGGGTTTGTTATTAACCTTTGGGTTAGTCTTAGTGGTTTTGGTGGTTTTTTTTTTAGAGTTTTAGTTTTAGTTCTTTTCCTTTAGTTGTAGTTAATTTTTTTTTTTTTTTTTGTTATTTTTCTTAGTTTTTCAGGGGATTTCTAATAGGGTTTTTATGAAACGAAGATTCTGTGATTTTTGAAACTTTTATTTTGTGAGGAAAAAGAGAAAAAGGGTTCACTATCTTGTTTTAGAAAAGTGTTTTTGAGAAATTGTTGAGTTAGTGATCCCTCACTTGACACGTATTATATTGAAAATTTGAAATGTGAAGCTATGATTTCCATACTTATGATAACTTTAGAACAAATATGATGAAAAACCGACCATCAGTCATACAGTATACTGGTTCAAATAAGTGGACTTATCCACAAATTGGTGAATTAATTCGGGTATATGGAAAGTGCTGCCTATTGTTGGGGACCGTATTAAAAAAAGAAAAAAAGAAAAACCACTGAAATAGTGTTATTATGGCCTTTAAAAAAACAATAGTGTGAAAGCCACCATAAATGCCTTGAGTGGAAACTATTCATCTTTATTGGCTATGAAAAAGGCTACCTATTGTTGGGGACCGTATTAAAAAAAAAAGAAAAAAAAGATCACTAAAATAGTGTTGTTACGACCTTCGAAAAAACTATAGTGTGAAAGCCACCATACTTGCAATGAGAGGAAGCATGATATCTTTTACGGAGGTTAGGTGACCTAGAATTTTGAAAAAAGAAGAAGAAGATGTGTTTCACGGATATTTTTAGTGGATCGTTTTATGCTCTCCTACTTCTATATATACACAACTTTCACCGTGCACAATAAATTTTTCCAGCAAGATTTCGAGGATTTCAGACCAACAGATTGGATTTGTGAACCAAATTTGAGATGTGTACTGAAAACTCCATAATCAAGAATATCCGGTGTTCGTAGATATTATTTTAGAAAAGACTCACTGACTTTTGTGTTTTGGGAATTTTGTGGGTAAATTCACTACAAATCCTTACGAGATTATAACTCGTCCTTTAGGGGGAACTTAGACGTTTAAAGGCTTGTTTCACATACTAAGTGCAGCCGTGCTCCCTATGAAAGTGGCCTTAGTTAGTATTTCCTTTTATTTTAGCTTTATTCGAGGTCTAGCAAAGTGTAAGTTGGGGGGGGGGGGGGGGTGATGATAACCTAACTACACCATTTAGGCCCTTCAGTAATGACTTTCTTATACCTTCAGATGATATTAATTAGCATTAATTATGTTATTTTAAAATTTACAGGTGTTTTAGGTGAAGATGAAGAACTCAAAGCTAAATTGGAAGAAAATGGCAAAAATCAAGACGATACGGAGACTCTGCCTTTGGGCGTCCGGACACCAAACACTAGGCGTCCGGATGCCAGAAGCAACAAATGCACCAAAGCATTCTGCCTCCGGGCGTCCGGACGCCAGATGTGAGGACCTGTTCCTAGAAATACCTAGTGGGACCCAATTTGACCAAATCAAATCCTTGATTATCCTATTTAATAAGTGATTAGCACGAGTAGTTGGTAATTCCCATTAATTTAGCTTAAACTATAAGATTAAGACCCTCGTGAGATTAATAGTGGTTTCCTATAATTAATTTTCTAATTAAAAGCCTAAGTTGTAATCCTAACCATATATGGTATTTCCTGCTTTAATATGCTAATTAATAGGAATTAATGGAATAGATGACTAATGTTCCTAAGTTTTAGAACTAGCTTGTATATATATAATTCTTAATAAATATTGGGTGTTTATTGTTAATTTAATAGGTCTTGATTAGATTAAGACTTAGTTAATATTAGAATTAATACGAAGGGCATTGAGAGTTAAGAACATTCTACAAACTCACCTGATGACCTAACTACCCATGGCCCCATTCCATTTTCATTTACAACCAAGTTGCCATTTTGGTAATTAGCCTAAACCCTAAGCTATAAAACCCATAGCTATTGCAAAACCTAGCCTAAAACCCTAATTCACTCTCATCTTCCTTACCACTCCCTAAGGAACCCTAATCCCCCAGATCCCAGCCCAAGACGAAGCTAGGAGGCCACCCCAATTTCATTAACAACACCTTAAGAGCTTGGAATTCACATATCTCTTTCTCAACTCCATCTCCAATTTCGAATAAAGGCAAGTAGACATGTTTAGATTCTTTCATTTAATTGACTAATATGCTTAGATTTACAATTACTGTCTTTCATGAATGGTTACTATGATTCTGTTTATGGATGGTTGGTTAAATGATGTGATGTATGGAATTGATTGTTCTAAGCCTTTCTTTTGTGTTTTTGGCCATTGATGGATGGGAAACCCCCATTTGGAAGATCAATGGCCCATTCGTGATGATATCAGGATGTGGGAGGTGTGTAGGAAGTCTGGAGATGATCAGTGAAGATCTGGGTTGGATTTGTTGGTGTTTTGATTGAAAAAGAAAATGACAGAAATCTGAAAAATGTGGAACTCATGTGTACACGGTCGACATCATCCCCCAGGATGTCGACCGGGCACACAGGAGAGGCTTCAACTAACTGGGAGCAAAAATGGCCACAGGGTACAGTCACCGTGTACCTAGTCGACCGGCCAAGAAGCCCGGTCGATCGGCCACACTGCATTTTGCCCCACTTGCCAGGTGTTTGGGAAAATGTCCGCAGTGTACTTGGTTGACCAGGGACACTGCAGAAGGTGTTTCTGACTCCCAGCTAGCTAACCATTTCCACAGAGTGTCAGGTCGACTGGGTGGACCATGATATCGACTTGGTATGCTGTAAATAGTGATTTTCCAGATTTAGTTCCCTTCTATGATTTGATCACGTGTGGGCCCCGTTGACCTTTCATTTGGACCGTTTGGGACACGTTAGACACAAATCAAACGTCGGGCTTAACGTTGACTTGTGTAGCCACCTAAATAGGGTCTAGGGTTGTAAACGGAACCTGATTCAATGGTTATGGATGTCGTATGATGCTAAATACTTCCAGGAGCACCAATGATACATAATAAGCATCGGGGACTCCGTGATCACTGTTTTAGGTAAAGTGGGGCCCTAGACCTGAATGAAGGGGCAGTGATCATTTATGGATTTGTGACATATGGTACTTATATTGATGAAACGAACACTGAGGCTGGTTGGTAGGTCCGAATCTTGGATGCTGGCCTTGAGAGGGACTATAATCAGGATATTGCACTTAGGACCTGATCCATGATTACGGTCTGTATTGGATGAGATGTCAGGACATGGTACTTGGAGTCTTGACTTGTAATATTGGGAACTTAACGGTAGATATTGATGGACGGACTGTATAATGAGATAATGTTAATTAAGCGTATCGAGAAGCGGAGTTTACAAGGGTATGCATTATTAACTGTTGAGAATCGTAAGGATAGAATACTTATACCTAAACTCCGTGCCTCATGCCCTTGACTAGTATTGTCTCATATTAATTATGATAAAGCTATCCAGTTCGGAGTACCCCCACCTAGTGGTTTGTAGGATTTGTGGATGTACGATTGGTCTGCCGAGGGTTATGATGCCGACATGGACATTGATATTGAGATATTGTTGGTTGACACAATAGGTACCGGTGGGGGAGGGGTACTGAGACAGCCGGCGCTCGGACCGGGTGTGGATGGACGGTGATGTTGATCTAGTACGTAAGACCAATGGCTGGGACTTGGCTGTGGCTATGGGTATTAATGGACTCTTGTATGCTCCTATTTGATGAGACAACTGCTATGGGTGGCTATGACCCCCATGGTTGATGTCCATCGACAGTTGTCAGGACGACGACGATGGGTTGGCTTTGACCTCCTACGTCCCTTGTACTTCAGCTGTGGACGTACCTTGTGTGCTCTTATGGTTGTATATTGGATGTATTACTATTACGTATTCAGGATGTAGTTGCTTAGTGTCTTTGATTGTCGACGTTGACACGGTTGGATTCAGATACGATGATTGTGGATATGGTAGGGTTACTTCCTCTGGTTACTTCTGTTACTGGTGATACAAATGTATTTGCATGGTTTATACGATATATTGATGATTATGGCTTCTTTTGTCTATCTGATATATTGCATCTAACATCTGTTATATTATTATCTCGATTACTGTTTATTCACTACACTCCATACTGTTTATGTTGCACTCTGATATCCTATATCATTATTGAGATACTAATCATGCAGGTTCAGCCGGGATCAGGTATGGCCTTCTTCCTATTTGTTTATATAATGTATTGCCATCTAAGCATGCTTATTTGCCTGGCTCATCGAGCCTGACCCAATCCTTGGTGTTTTCAGGTATATTCTCTTCCGCTTTCTTTGATTGGTAGAACTGCTTGGCGGCTGATCCGTTGCGGCAGGGTTTAGAGAATGGTACAGTTGGTGCACCGAGAGGCGTCTATCAGATAGATTACTATTCTTTCCTTTTATTGTAGTTGGCCGTGTTGGCATATGATTGAATAGTTAGCTTAATTATAGAAAGTACCTTGTAATCCCTTAAAGTGAAATAAAATTTTAGGACTCTATCGATCCACATGCTCATATGAGATTTAAACTTGATTATATTATTGGATTTTCCGCATCTCTTAGGTACTTTCTCGTAGCACCCAGAACTTCGTGGCACCTGGATTTTGGGGCGTTACACCAGACCCCACATATGAAGCCGAGGCTACGCCGATGCCAGGAAGTTGACGTCTGGACGCCAGACACTAGTGAAGTCTGTCTTCTAGCGTGATTGGAAGAGATTCTTGGGGAGAAAATCTATAAAAAGGATGCCAATCTCGTTTTTTAATTTATTCACATCTTGGGAGAAGAACGGAAGGTTGATTTTGGAGGATTGAGAAGAGCGCCAATGAGGATTTTGTCAAAGATTTTTCGTCAATCTTTCTCCATGAATAGCTAACTCTCCACCTTAGGGTTGCGATGAAGCCTTAATCTTATAGTTTGGTGATGTATAGGTTTTAGGGTTTTACTTTAAATGCTTTTTAATTAAATGACATGAATGTTACTTTCTTTGTTATTTTAATATTGTAGATTTGAATAGTAGTCATATAATAATGTTTGAATAAATGTGCTGTTAGATTTAAGATAATTTATGCCATAGAGATAGGTTATACTCAGATTTAAACCCACATCCCTTATTTGTTCACTCTGTGAAGCTTTGTAAACTGAACGAGTTTTTAAAGTGTTGAAAGTGAAACCCTAGGTCTATACTCGCCATTCTGCGACGTTAGAGTTAGTTCGTACCTTAAGACCTTTTTTTTTTATTGAATCAACCCTTGTCTTTAATTTGCTAATTTAGAAATCTAACCCATCAAATCAATACTTCGTTTTCTAATATGATTAATTTAGAAATTTGGGACCCAACACAGCGTAGCCCTTTTGTCCTAGTGGATACGACTGTTAGTTTTATGGTCTCAATCCATTAAGATTGATGAAATAAATTGATTAATTTCTTTATTTATCAATATATTCATGCTTTCCTTTCATGAGATGAATGGTGTTTTATTACTTATTTGTACATAACCAATACGAATGACATTATGGTTCATGAGATGAACTAGAGTCCATAACTATACTAGATGGAATACATGTGTATGGATGAGATCCACATACGGGAAACATGTATAGTAAATCTTATACTTGAATATCTTCACAACCAGTGATGAGATTGGACATCTCATCTGACAAGGTTGCAGTACTTTGATTACTATCAGATAGTGTGATTTGTCTCGATCATCAGAATGTAAGATTCTGGATCATAGTGCTGGTACATTGGATGTATTGACGGACCATGAGAATCACCTTATGAACACTGTCTTTATTTTAAGGTATGCTCTCATAATTCCCTAGCAATAGGCTCTCAATCCTGAGAGATTAATGAGCTCAAGTTTCTATCTATTCATTTGCTTTGAGTCACCAATGAGTGAGGCTAATTGTAGGTCAACACCTCGATGATTTGGGTACGTGGTAGTAGAGCTGCGGGAACATTCGATGATCAAGATGGAATCTATCTTTAATATCCGCTTGTGCTAATTAATGGATTTATCATTGGTAAGTGCGCACCCATTCCAATTAAGAGTAATTGGATCGGTACCAAATGATCATTATAATTGGGGCTCAAGGATAATAAGATATGGATCTAAGTTTGGAAGACTTGTCCAATTGATTCATGGATATTGATGGAGGGGCCTACTTGTCTACATAGGGAAGTTTAGGGTCTTCTATGTAATTTATTCCTAAGACTGAAGTTCAATTGCATTTATATAGTGGAGTTATTTGTAATTAACTGTGGGCCTAGATTGCACATGAGATGTGGGGTTACGGTGTCCCAGTTGGAGCCAGCTTTCTAAGGAATCCCTAGTGGTCCCTACGCTAGCCCAAGTTATTGGAAAGATACTAATTCTAGTAGAACTCTAAAAGTAAATAGAAAGTTACTATTTCTATTTGAAGTAAGACTTCTAATAGTGGTAATAGTAAGTTACTAATTATAATGGAAGTGAGACTTCTATTTAAATTGGTAAGAAAAGAAAGTTTCTAATTATTATGGAAGTAGGACTTTTAATAATAAACCAAGATGAGGTGTCTTTAAGCTATATATAGAGAGGAATAGGGCTGGACGTCCAATGCTATCACCATCCTTGGGATTCACACCCAAGGAGTTGCCAAGTCCAAGTGATGGACGTCCATTACTCATTGTGCAAGAGTTGCACATACACATCTCTCTTCTTCCCTCTTCTAGTTCTCTTCTAGTTTCCTTAAGAGCTTTCTCTTGGAGATCCCACCCATCTTCTTAAGAAAAGAGAATCTGATACGGTTCATAGCGTGGAAGACGATGAGGTCTTGGAGATTCTGATTTGGCTTGTGAAAGTGTTTTTATCATCAAAGGAAGAAATCAACTCCTCCCTTAGAGCACAACCGAGCTCCATAGGTATGATCTACTTCCTTATATGTTGTGGATTTTGTGGTTGCTTGTATGCTGCTATTTCTATCTTCTAGATAGAGTTTTCTACTGTACATGATCATGAGAAAGAGGATATGGATCCTGAATTGAGTTTTGTAACCTTTTGGATAGTTGATCCCTGAGTCAAGTGGGTCAAAAGTTTTGAAAATCTATCCTAGAGGCCCACCTATTTCCAACAACGATACTCGGTCAACATCTTTACTTTCACGAGTAGAGATAGTAGGTAGGTATAAATTATATTTGCAAACCTATTTTGGGATGATCACGTAGTAATACCTAAAAAACCCTTCCCTTCCATTTTTAATTAAATTTTTGTTTGTCATGGCTTAATGGGTAAAACCGACAAAACGATAAGGGTCAGAGTTAAAGTGTTTGACAAGTCTTGGTGTCATTTTCAGAAATATTGTCATTTAACTCATGGAAGATGAGATTGAGGGGAAGTAATCCATAAAAATCCCTTCAATATTATAAAAGTCAAACACTCATTATCAAGAGAAAATGAAGTACTTCTCACTTGCAAACTCACTTTCTTTGGTTTTTTTTTGGGACGGTGCACAGGTCAATGCACGTGAAAACTAAAATTAAGTAAATGGTCCACAGGACCATGAAATCAATTGCCCCACACTATGTTTGTCTTGTGTGTTGGTGTTAGAACCACCCAGTGGGCGGGCCTCACCGACACCATGGGATGGTCCATGCTAAGATTTGATTTTACCAGAAATAGCCATGTAGATCTGCAATCCATTCGAGTGTTCTGGAGCAACTGGAGATGGCCAATCCATGGCAGGGTTGACCCGTTTGATGGTCCCAATGCCAGGAAAAGTGGCCCAACTTGAATGACAATATTATATGCAGCGAAGATGTTTAATGCAAAGGAAATGAAAGGAAAGTCCACAAATCTATATAGCATGGCAATGGCAATATAATATGCAGCCAAAGATGTCAAACCAAAGGAAATGAAGGGAAAGTCTATTGAAAGACTAGAAGTGGCTATACAAAATGGTCTTCTTCTCCAACAACGTACCAGAAAGCAGAGAGAGGAGGGGATGAGAAGAGCTTTGGATGCTGGTGGTGAGTTTCATGTCTCTGGGGGCTTCCTCCTCCTATGTTTGATGGTTGCATCTCTCTCCATTATATCCATGATCATCTTTGCCTGTGGAGATGCCTCAGATGCCCCCAAGAAAGGTAGAGCCCCGCAAGGCACTGTTTCCGGCGGTGGCTGTGGTGGAGGATGTGGCGGCGGCTGCGGAGGTTAAAGCTAGTGCCTATCATGGTTTCTATCCAAACGCTTTTAAAATCCTGTTTTGAGCCCATCCCTGGAATTCTTAACTTACATGTATCAAATATATTTATCAAGATATATTTAAATCACACATGGAGTTTTTTCCCTATTGTAATAGCTTGAGAAATAATTAGTTCCTGCACACATGAGCAGGACTGACCACATGAGCATAGTTTGCTGTCTGCTCGTTGGTGAGAATTATCTTGCAAAATTTTACATCTATAAATCTCATTTTCATATCTCATGCATAAAAAACAGATGATCCTTTGTCCTTTCCTTTTCTTTTCGTTTTAAGCGAAGCTAACTTGAGAGGTGCAGTGCATTTAGATAAGAATAGATCCACAATTTTTTTTGTTTTTTGTGGGTGCCCACAACATCACTTGGTCCCAAACTTTTCGGGTTTGTATTTCAAAGTTGACCGCATTGATGGCTTTATAGGCAGTGGCGCAGTGCACTTAACAAAATCTTTGTATTGTTCTTCTGTTGTTTCTGACTGTGCTTTAGATCGGACTGCGTTGAAACTGTATTGTACAGAACTTGTTTTGGCAAAATTATGTTAGGTTATTTCGCTGAAAACATGTTGTGCAGAACTTGTTAGATAACATTATAACAATTTTACGGTTTTGTTCTAAGGAACAGAATCAAGTGAATTGTATGTTGTAACACTCTATATACATGAGACCCACCTTTAGAGATTAGGTGGTACCCACCTTTAAAAGTTAGAAGATGGGACCTGTTTTATAGGATCCACAAAGTAGGCTCATTTTTGTAGGAATTACAATGTCGGCCCACATTTTATAATTGTTAACACGAGACTTGCTTTTAAGATGGGCGAAATTTGGAGGCCTCTTTTACCGAAATATGTTTTCCACTGTCTTATCTTATCCCGTGTCCCTCCCTAGGAAAGCCTAAACTCTCTAGAGAACAAGGAAAGTTTTGGATTTGCCACTAGCAAAGCTTAGGGGTACTCATGGGCTGGGCCAGCCCGATTCCGGCCCAGCCCACTTTGGGCCGAACTTGGATTGGTGATTAGGGCCTGTTTAATAATTGGGCGGACTTCAATTAAGTGATAGAAAGCCCAAAACCTGGCTCGTGTAAGAAATGCATGTAATTTAATTGAATTAGCTCCAACAATTGCTCAAATGCCCACAAAATTTATAAAAAGCCTGGTTCAGTCCGGCCTGATTGATTAAATGGACGGGCTCGGGTATAACTTTCACGGCCCGTGTCGGGCTTATGCTGGGCCTGGATAGGCCTTAACCTGGTCCAGCTCAGCCCATGAACAACCCCAGCTAGCCAGGGGGAAGCACCCAAGTCCCCTAATTGTTCTAGGGTGTATGCAACGAAAAGGATTTCATGCTCGAAAAGTTCCCATTTCCGGGAGAGCAATCCTACATCCTAGCCCCTCTCATCGGAAAATTAGTTCACATCTTTTTTTTCTTTTTCACACGATAAAAGAATGTATGATGTAAGAGATCAAGAAAGTCCGAACAATTCTCTCCTCTGTTTGAGGAATCCTCTCTTGCACACACACCCCCTAATAAATAATAACCAATGAAGCTGGATTTTGCATCATTTCCCTACCTAAAGGGTCTGTTTGTGCAGAGCACCCGGGTTCCCTCTTCCGGGTAGATGAGAAAATCTATGGGCGACATGGGCTCTTCATAAGCAGAACGTCCGGGATTTCTTTGCAGCACCAAACAAAGAGTTTTCCGACGCCTTGTCAGCACCCCATTCCCAGGGAAATGGGCTCTGTACAAACAGACCCTAATAGATATTATATTCATGATCCAGTGGATTGGAGTTGTGGCCCAGAGGCCAACCATAGAAAAGACAGCATGATACATGAGCTCCTAAGAAATCAGCATCGTAAAATTCACCTTTTCTAAGTAAATGGCTGTACACGGGCTACGGGGCCTGCAAAAGCTTGATGTCCCATCCACCAAAAGATGCATGCGAGGACTCCATTGCATCAAACATGGTAGTTGTCTTTTCAGTAAAAAAAATAAAAATTGATAGGTAGTAGTGGATATGGATAAGACGGAAAAAGGATATAAATATCAAATGAGGCTATCTTTTATCTGATAGATGATAAGACTATCATCTTTCATACATGGTGAAACTAGTGGACATCACCTGGATAGTATTGACTATTCACAATACCATTTTCCAATACCGAAGTGTGTACAATGGTTGGAAGTGCTCATCAATGCATTCTCCATTATCATAATGCAGCTTCATTTGATTTTTGCCCATCAATGATAAATATAGCATTTGGGCGAACCAGGTCAGATGATTGTTCAATCCAAGCCCTGATCGATGAGTCCCGACTCCCGAACATTCCAAGACCGAAGAAAGCTGAATCTTTAGGGCATGTTTATCTAAAACTGTTTGCATGAAAAAAGGAATTGAATTGCTTTAGTGTGATTTGGTGCAACACTGTTTCTGCAAAGATGGTGCAGAAAACCATACTATGGAAGTGAATTATTCTGCAAGATAGGAAGCGTGAGAGTCCGCAGAACCACTTTCTGCCAACGAGCACAAACTTGCCCTCAAGGCCCATCTTTAGCAATTCTAATCCAGCCTAGCGCTCACCTAACCAAAAGTATTGGGTTCAGTCCAAACTCCAAATATGATATATCCACAGCAGGCTTGATTCAACCAACTTAAATCTTTGGAGACCCATGTTAAAATCAGTAGCCATGTTTATATCATTCACCTTCATTTTAACCAAACATAATCCTAGATGATACCCGCTATAATTCCCCCCCAGATGCCCCTGCACGAACACAAATTCTAGGCCAGTTTTGGAAACACTGGTTTAAAAGGGGAGCTAGTCAAATAAATAAAACCCAAATCAGACCAAATAATGTAAAAAGTTGATAAAGAATCCTATGCTACCATCAGCTTCAACAGCTAATCTACAAATTTTCTCGAAGGGGGCCCACCTTAGCTTGACCTAATTAGAGGAGTGCCTCACTAATTGTACACGGGGGAGATTAGGTAAAGGTTGCTTTGTAGCATCTGGAATAGTTGGGAAGAACAGAAACACAACAAAGAAACTCAAGTTTCGTAGGAGTACTGGAGGAGATAGATCATGATGATCAGCAAAAAGATATGAGTTCCATGAATGAGACACTTCGAATTTAAAGACTTAGATGGGTTGCAAAATTAAAAAAAAACCAAAAGGTAGGGAGTAACCCTACATCAAGTCTTCCAGGCCAGAAAGGGCCGCTTGACATTAAACTGGCAATCAGCCATATGACGTGTCCACACAATAAATAACAAGCAGATCTGATCATGTATCTCACTGGGGCCTCCATGCTATGAGGAACACTAATAGTGAGCATCAGAAAAACATCTAGAAGGGTATGAATCACTTACAGTAGGAAATCAGTCATCAGTAATACCTCTCATAAAAACATGCTACTGGAGGAGAACATGTGAATCTCCATCCTCAAATAGTACTTTAGCATACAACCACTAAGATAAAAAGTGCACTTACATTGTATATGGATTTCATCTGCCATTGATAATTCCTTCCCAGTTCTCATTAATCTTCACCTGATTGCTGCTGCTTACCTGCCTCTTGCTGCTGCTGTGGTTGCTGCCACATCTGCTGGGGAATGTAAGCGCCAGCCTGCTGCACATACAAAGATTGATCCACCACAGGTTTGCCCATTATCAGTCCTGGAGCTCCAACCTGTGGGGCGTAGTAGTAAGGAATGGCATCTGCTGGACCACCAACTGGCACAGCCCCAGCTCTCGGAAGCGATCCTAGAACCTCATCCTTCAGCTCCTCCCTAGGCACAATGTCAACCAGGAAGTCGAAGATATCGGTCCTCGTGATCGCTGCAGCGATATCATTCTTCTGCAGTGTCCTTCGCTTGTTCTCTTCAGTGTGGTTCCATGAGCGCAGTGTCAGCTCCAAGATAAACATCTCACATGCCCTGGCAAAAATCACTGGTGCCTCAGCAGAAATCATCCGCACATCCTCATCTGCCTTCATGATCTTCTTGATCCTAGCTAACGGAAGGCTATGATTCTTGAAGTCAGTGGTCTGCTCGATCTCTTGGAATTGGGTTGCCCAGAACATCTGGAGTTGCTGCTGTAATTGCTGCTGCTGCTGCTGGTGCATGTGCTGATAAGCAAGTTGGTGCTGTGCGAGCTGAGCTGGTGTCCCAACCGACCCTGGAGGAGTAGGCCCCATCATCTGGTTTGCTTGATATGATGGTGCACCATATTGTATCTGAGCTGCACTGCTAACTACTCCCATGACTGGAGGCTGCCCATGTCCTTGCTGATCCATTCTCACTTGTGCAATTACAAGCACTTTCTCCTGGTTAGGCACAGAAGATATGCTTATGTTTTGAGTGGTTAACAAGATAAAAAAGAGAAGTAGCCATTACTTAAAAAGTCTCTAATAAAATATGTAACAAAACAACTATCATTTCTTGAGACAACTAATGATCTGATACCACCTAATGAAGATTAGGGTTAAAACCTATCCTACATCACAATTCATTCCCTCAAATCCACTCCATTAAAACAGTGCCTAAAATGAATAACAAAATGGTAGCATGGTTCAAAATCACAGTTGCAATAGCCATTATGGTAGACCTTGAAAAGCGATAAGTCACAGCAATTTATGGCTGTTGCAGTGTGAGTTTTTCAATCCTAAAAAATCCAAAATATTGGACATACTAGAAAAAAATGCCAGAATCCATTTTTTTTTTTTCACATTAGTGCATGCTATAATCCAAAATATTAGTCCTCCAAAGTAATTAACATTTTGTATTGTTGCTCTGCAAAAACTTAATCTGTTAAGTTTAGTGTTTAAATCATTGAAATATAATTTGAACAATCTGAGTCATTACACTATGGTCCATCGCCCCTACCTGTAAAAACTTGATAATCCATAATAGCATCAACCCATGTTGATATTATCACTCGCATTCCCTTTTTTTCAGACCTATATAGACGCATGCCAATAAAAAAGGATGAGGGGACGGCAATGTCTCAAGATTGGTAGAATTTGTCAAAAATTTAAACCCAGTGAATTATATGAAATTTAAAGGTCCGCTTAAAGTTTCCTTCACATGTCATAACAACGCATTAAGGCTAAATCACATTTGATCCACTTGCACATCATTCTTGAAATTGTCGCTAACCCCATTTCATAAAGTTACATCATCAATATTTTGATTAAAATAATAATAATAATAATAATAATAATAATTGAACTTAAAAATATTTAAATTTAAGACCGTAAAATCAAAGATCTACACCCATGACAAAAATTACAAACTGCTGAGGGCCGGCCTTAAAAAATTGGATCCTCTGAGGACTGGCCCTAAAGGATATCTAGGGCCATTCTTATAATCTTTTAAAAAAATTATGAACTACTTCATTTTTCCTTTTTCTTAAAAAAATTTTAATCATGCATTTTGTGATTAATTTGGCCAGGGGCTCAAGTTCTACTGTTGTGAACTTGGACAAGGGGTGAGAGAAGTATTCGGAAATTTGAACTTACTGTTTTTTCTTCACTCTGGTACAACAAACATGAGAGAAGTATTCGGAAATTTGAACTTACTGTTTTTTCTTCACTCTGGTACAACTAACAAACCCACTCCCAGACAATACCCAAGTTCCTAACTATCAGTGCTGTAGTCAGGGATCGAACCTTGGTTGTTTCTATGGAGAGGAAGGTGCCACACCATTGAGCTAACAATATATTGGCAAATCTCCCCACTTATAGGTTAAGGATGGCATAAAAAAATCCTTAGCAAGACCTGGATGAAAAATCTAAATAACTCAAAATACATGCTCTTCTTTAATGGGCCCACCACAAAATCACTCCGGGCCACAACACATTGAGATAGATCACTCATAAAATGCGTGAATCGAAAACTTCACGTGGTTCCACAGTGAGGCCCATCTATTAGAAACCTGTCCAAATTTTGTGGAGAGAGCTGGGAACGCCCTTAGATCTTCTTTTCACGATCCCCCAAATCACCATCTACACCTACCACAGAGAGAGAGAGAGGGGGGGGGGCAGAAGCAGTATAGCTATAGAAGGGACAATAAAACTACTATAAAAGAATAGGAGAAATACAAAACAGGTAACTAGAAACACTGTCATGAACTTGGCCTTAGCCTAGGGATCAGCAGACCAAGGAAGAAAAACATGGCCTCCAACAAGCTGCCTTTGGAGGGCTTAGATAGTGGCTGAGTGAGAATGCAATATCCACTTAGAGAACTTGGGTGGTATTAGAAATGGGCGGACTTCTACTATTCAAGATTAGAGCGTTTCTTGTCTTTCAAATAGCATAAGCAGTAGCTATCATGGCTGCACCAACACCAATCTTGGCAATTTTACAACAATCTGTGGAGAGGGAATTCCATAAACCGGTTGCTTCTATGGACCCGAGGAGGACCCTCGCAACTTGCAAGAGCCATGTCACAGGTGAAGAGAAGGTGCCAGTCAGTTTCTTGATGTTGGAAACAAAACCAGCCGCAGGAAACAAGCTGAACACTTATTGTTGGAGCCCATGAAGCAGTTGGTGTAGAGACTAAAGAGACTAAATGAAGCTTGGAACTAGGCCTCAGGACTAATGTACTCATGGGGTCCACATTGACCCCTAAAACTATTTATATGTATTCCTTAGGATAGGTATATGAATATCTCATTTTGATAAAGGTTATCATACCCTAAGTTAACTCTATGAATGCTATTATATAGAGTTGTGGGATCAAGAGACCCACTGAACAATCTCCAAAACATCTCTGTTTTTGTTTGCATTTTACATGGTATCAGAGCCCTACGCTCTCTGATCCCGCGCTCCACCTTCAACAAGTGCACATCCTCAAGATCTCTACAATGTCCACGAGCTTCAACTTAAGCCACTGATCAATGAATTTATATCAAATCTAATACTCAGGAAATCGCAAAGCTCCTAGAAGATCAAGGCCATTGTTGGCAGAGCCCACCCTATTATCGCTTCCTAAGACTCATGTATGGTTTTGGTTGCCCCTATCCAAGCAGCATATTATTTTTACAATAAAAAAAATTTCATCATCTGAAGGGGTTTCCATCCATTCTTCTGGTTTGACACTTTCCTAGAGCCAGATCTCATCTTGGACGTTCAATTTTCTGTCTACAGATCTGTTTGATCTTTAGATTCTACAATAACGTACACAACTCTCCTTTGGACACTGTCTGATCTGAAATAGGATCTGAGCGGAGTGGCCCAACCTGCGATCTTTTGCTACGACGAAGTGAAGCCCATCCCATCTCTGATGAATAATGCACAAGTCTGCCACTAATATGGTCACCCAGAATTTTTATGAATTCTTGATATTTCTCTGGAGCTCAGGACACTACAATATAAGTATTTGGAGCAGATCTTCATTCACTTGTTTCTGAACAATTTTCAAATCAACCGTCCATTTTCTTGGACATTTTTCTGCTCTTCTTAAAACTACTCTGTAACATACCTATCTTGGTAGATTATTTGATTTTTACATCTTATATGCAATTAAGGAACCTTTGGCTATTTGCTTTTGCATTCACTTGTTTCTGAACAATTTTCACCTCAACAATCCATTTTCTTGGACATATTTCTGCTCTTCTTGGAGCTCCTCCATAACGTACCTATCTTGATAGATTATGTGATTTTTACATCTTATATGCAATTAAGGAGCCTTTGGCTAGTTGCTTTTGCATTCATCCAGGACTCAGGCAAGAAACGCAATTATTCGGTACTCTTTCTGCTAGCAGGTATGGCAGATCACTTCTCTTTTGTCAGCATGTCCTCGCGCACGAGGATCATTCTGTTGTGCCTGCTGTCGCTGATTTTGAGGAGGAAGTGGCCTTTGTTGCACCCATTGGGCCTACTTCTGCTGTGCCAGTGGTGGTCTCGGTCAAATAATTGACCGCTGGGTGTTATTGGGGCTTGTATATTGTACCCCTCGATTGGAAAACTCCTCGGCTTGATACCTTTCCTGCCACCATAACTGGATTTCATGCCGTGCTTTGCGGGCTTTACAATAGGCTTCGTTGATATCATTGAAATCAAATATAGAAATCCGTTGCCGAATATCAGGGCGTAAGCCTTCTATGTATTTGTTGACGATGAGCTCATCATTAGCCCATAAATTGCAGCGCACTCTATACTCCCGGAACAGATTGGTATACTCATCCAGAGAAAAGGCACATTGTTGCAGACTAAGGTATCGTTTATGTAGGGAATCAATAAAGTCAGAAGGAAGGCCATTTTGCTTGAGTCGTTGCTTCATCTCTTGCCACTGCAAGATGGGATGCCCAAAGGCAAGTTTACTATTTTCAATACTTTGCACCAAATGTGTGCAGGACCCTTGAGCTTAACTTTTATGAAGGCTATCTTCTGGGAATCATTCATGTTGTACCATGCAAAATAGTCGTCGAGAGAATTGAGCTAGTCGACAAAGGCCTTTGAATTGAGATCCCTTGAAAAATCACTTATCTTCAATCTCACCTTTCTTGGTAATGCCATCTGTAGGTGGTGCAATGTGTGGCTTGTCGTCACCATGTTTGATTAGATGACGCTGTACCATGTCATACATGATCTCATGATGCTGACGCTGGCGACTAGATTCACTTGGGCCCTTGTTCCGAATGTTTGGGGAGCGAGGGTTACTAGCATGGTGTCTAATTTTTGTTTCCAGATGTTTGTGGATCTTAGATCTGTGACAGCAGATTTTGTTCCTCCTGTAGTCCAAGTTTCTTGTAATTCAGCAATGGAGGCTTCAGCAATTTCAAGTCGCCGAACCACATCATCCACGTCATGGCCTCGTTTAGTCAGTTGCTCATCCCGCTGGTAATCAGTGAAGTACCCGTGGTATTGACGTCCTCGGGTGGCCATGATAATTCAATTGCAATATATATATATTTTTTTTGGCTTCACCTAACCTGGACTGGACCTACTGAGGCTCTTTGTGGGTTGGGTCAACCAAGTAAAGTGACCTTTTTTTTTTTTTTTTTTTTTTCTGAGCTTCTATTGTGTCAGGTTGGGTTTAGGTCAGACATGAACTCAGGCACAAACAATTGACAATCATGTGGAAGAAAATCCCCTTTTTTTTTTTTTACTGTTTCTGCAAGTTTGGGTTTTGGCTTAGGTTGGAAGAGGGTGGCTGCTGGATAATTCCAGGCAAGGTTATTGGTTTTGGGATCTCGGCATATCTTCTTCTTTCTATTTCTTTCTTTCTACTTATCTCTTTGACCTTTCTACCTGTCAAGGATGAAAAGAGCAGTAGCGGCGGGCGTAGCGGCCCTCCGCCAAAATGCCACGTAGTGTAGTGGGGCTACGTAGCGGCGTAGCGGTGCGATTTGAAAAAATTGTAAAAAAAAATCTGAAAAAAATTGTAGAAAATCTAGAATATCGGAAAATGAGAGAAAATTATATATATATTTTTGCAAAACTAACTAAGGTAAGGGTGCGTAGCGGTCCCCTCATTGTATGAGGTCTTGTATCGCTGTATAAATAAAAAATAATAGTAATGATCATTTTTTTCACATGTATTCATGTTGCTTAGTTATGCTAACTTAGAAACTAATGAAAGGCTCATAAAAGAAAACTGTTATGAAGTAAAGACTTAAGACTTAAGAGTAACTAGAGAAAAGAATACCTCTACCAAAGGGGGTGTCTAATAGGATGTACCTAGAGAAGAAACCTTGAGAAGAACTCTCTATATCCTCTGTAATTCAGCGAGATCATGTGCTTTTTGGTGTTCTTTTAAACATAAAAGGGTAGAAGAGTTGCGTAAAAATGTTATTTGGAGAGAAAAAGAAAAGAAATAAGCATTATTATACATTTTGAGATTTTTTGAAAACTAGGAAATTTTCACACTTTGTCGCGGCCCCGCAGCGGGCGTAGCGGCCGCTACGGATGTGAACGGCGCTAAATGTCATTTAGCATAGTGGTCTTCACCGCTACGCCCAATATAGCATAGCCAATATAGCGTAGCGGCTGCTATTTTGATCCATGCTACCTTTTTTTTTTTTACTTCGGGATCTCGGGGTTCTGGTTGGAGTTCGGATTTTCGGTTGGGTTGGATGGGGGTACCGATAAGAAGATTGGTATCAGGATGGGGGAAGGGGTGTTGATGATGGGGGTTTGGATATGAGGTTAGGATTTGGTGAAGAGAGAAGATTTTTTTTTTTTTTTTTAATCTCTAGGTTGGGGTTTTGAAAAGGTGGAGATGGGGTTTTTGCTCTATTGAATGGGTTGGGTGGTGGTGTGGGTTCTGGTTTCGTCGGGCAGGGATGGTCTGGATGATGCTGATGATGAGTTGGGATGATTTGTGGGATGTCAGTGATGTTATGGAGAAAGTGATGAGGCCATGGCTGCTAGAGTGGTGACGGGTCTGTGATGGTGACGAGCGGATGGATGTAGTGAAATCTGATGGATGGATGGATGTGGTGGTGGTAGATGATGGTGGGTGTGGAATGACGACAGTGGACAATGATGGATGATGATGAATGACAGTGAACCAAAGAGATTAGATTCACGGATTACCTTGAATCGGCAATCGGGACGGCAATCCCAGATTACCAATTTGGTGCAGCCCAACCACGATCAATGGTGAAGATCTACACCTCCAACGGTGAGATCGAGCCTTCCGACTCAAGCCCTAAGATCAGTTAGGAGAAAATACCCAAACAAGAATACTTCTGAAATTTTTATTATCAACATAGCACGCTTACAATAAAGAACTCTCTATTTATGATAGAGGACAGAGTAAATAAGGTAGAATCTAATAATTGCTAAAATCACTCTAATTGATTTCAAATCAAATCATTTATTCTCTTAACAAAATTAATTCAATCTAATTAGGGAAAACACTCAATAAGGAAGGCTCCTTGGTGGGGTCAGCTTGGGGGGCCCTCATCTTCTTGGATCGAACTGCATCACTAATTGTACACTATGAATGGTATTACATAAAAAGGGTTGTGTTTGCGTGGGATGAAGAGATCCATCGAATAATCTCCAAAACATCGATGTTCTTGTTCGTATCGAAGAGTTTCCAAGCAAAACAAGAAGAATTGAGTTGAAGAAAATTGGTTCAAATGATTGGGGCCTAAGGCTGGGAGGTACCCCTTAATCCCAAGCTGCCTTTAGAAAGAATGGATCAGTTGGAGAATCCAGCCAAAAGTTATGGAAAATTGGACCTAAAAGCTTGAGGTTCTTCCATATACAGCACCCATGGGCAAAAGGTTGATACCTAGCTCTGAAACATTAGACTCAAAAAGAAGAAGAGATAATTGGCCCAGTGAAGCTCACAATTTCTTATCAGGCACATTCCACCTTCATCTTTGGGGACACAAGCTTTGCTCCAACTACGTAAATTACTCGTCTCTTGCTTTTTGCAAGTTGACTGGACGAAATTTCTCACTACAGTTTTACTTAAGCTTTTGTGGGGTGGGAAGACGATCATGATATGAAGAGGCAAGCTAGAGAGCACGAGCTTGATAAGAACTAGTCTAACTACGAATGATAGAAGCTTACTCTTCTAATCGGCTAATTCACTTCGCATTCTCTCCAAGACCAAATCAAAATGCCGATTTCAAGGACTACCAATTAAAAAAGGAGCTCCCATATGTTTAGAAGGCGGCTTGCAAATTGGAATAGGAAGGATTTTCCTCATAATGGATCTGATATGGAGGCTACTTTTACCAAGAAAGAGTTGACTTTTACACAAACTAAAATGTTGGCCAAACACCAGCTGGTAGCAAGAAAAGAGATAACTAATTGCCTTCATATTTGGCCACTTTAGTTCAGACGAACATCATTATGTCATTGGCAAAGAAAAAGTGGTGCCTACATGGGTGGTACATGAGTGGTGTTATAGATAGGCTTGTGACCACATTTCTGAGTCCATGATTTTGCTACCTAGGATCTCTTTGGCAAGGATAAAGAAGGGCAGATAGGATCCCCTTATCTCAACCCAAATTCAGGAGCAAAGAAGCCAAAAGGTACCCGATTTATGATAACTGATCCTCTAGGTATGTGCATATTCCTTTACGACACGAATCCAATGATTTGAGAAGCCCAATTTGCTAAGAGTGATGCAGGCCCTAGGGTTAGGGCTTGCATGGAAGTGCGTAGGTGGTGTAGCCCAGCCACGACCACGGTGAAGATCTACACCTCCGATAGTGAGATCAAGCCCTAAGACTCAAGCCCCAAGGCCAATTAGATGAGAACTCCCAAAGAACTCACTCACGAGAATGATTCTGAATTTTGATTAGAATATAGCATGCCTTACAATCAAGCATCCCTCTCTATTTATAATAGAGGAATGGTCTAAATAAAGACACTACCATTATTCAGTGATCCCTAAAATCACTCCCTAAAATCTCTAATTAAATCAAATTACTAAAATCCCTCTGATTAAGTTAAATTAGAGATTACATCAAATTACTAAAATTACTAATTTATTTAAGGAAAGAAAATCAATGGAAGGTTCCTTGTAATGGGCCCTCTTCTTCTTGGACCACGCTGCATCACTAAGTAGGTGTTCGCATACACTATACGGGATCTCTGCAGAGATTTCAACACGAGCACACACCTAAAAAAAAAAATTTCAACACGAGAACGCACTTCAAGGGATAAATCACGCACTCAAATTCTATCAATCAACTCTAAGAAATTCTTCTCTACAATGCCATATAAATAGGAAAAAGAAACCTTAGACCCCAAGAAAACTAATTCAACTCAAAAACTAAAGAAATTAGAAATCTAATCCTATTTACAACCCATTAAATAAAATTGGGAAACTAATGACATAATTAGTGAATATAAATAATTCTAAATTTACTTGGGCCCTACACATGTGCCTTGAGGTCTATCCTGCATCAAAGAGGTTTGTAAAGAAATCCGTAGTTAAGCTTAGCAAAAGTTTTGGAAATGTCCAACGTAAGGCAAAAAGAGAAACCTCATACATTTTGAGGTTTAAGTCTTTAGGCAAGCTCATGAGCTAAGGCAATCTGGTCATGTATTGAACTATTTCAACAAAAGCCACTTGATGGTAGGCGATGATGAAGGGTGGCTAACCTAGAAGATAATGTCATAAATGAAGTTCAAGCTAGTACATCCAAAATCTGAGAATGAGAATGGGTACTTGGTTTTGGAAATTAAGGTTAGGAAGAATGCATCATAGGGGTTATGGAGCTTCCCAGATTCAAAGAAATTCCTTCAAGCTGAAATAACAGAATCACCAACAATTTCCTAACAAGCATGAAAGAAAGAACCTGAAAAGTTCTCTAAACCAGGGGCGCCACCCCACTTGAAGGAGAAGACTGCATTCTTAATCTCCTCTCATTTGGATGCTAGTAAGGTAAGAGTATTGCTTGGCTAAGAACATGGGCCTAGTTAAGTTAAAGATGCTGGCATCAATGGTAAACCGATGAGACTTGAAAGGCTGAGAGAAATAATCAATTGCCTTGGCCTTGACAAATTAAGGGGTCTTTAGCAAGAGAATCAGCATAACTCTGCTAGTTTTTTTCTTGCCGGTCCCAAGCCAGGGTAGAGGAGGAGGGTTGCGTTAGGTAGGTTGCCAGCCAGCGTAAAATCTTGTCACAACCCAAACATGAATTCTGAGATTACAAGATTTCGAGATCATGCTAGGGTGTTTCCCGCTGTAATGCGTCGCTAGTTGTAGTGGAAAGTGGGCAAGGGCTACCGCATCATTTGGACGAGTGCGTGTAAAGAAGTTAGTCCACTAACAACAAAAGAAGAGAGATTTGACTTGCTACTTGGAATATAGGAACCTTGACATGCAAGAGCATGGAGTTAGTCGAGGTAATGACAAGAAGAAGAGTTCGTGCAAAGCGGAAGGGGAAGAAGCTAAGGAGCTCGTTGATGGTTATAAACTTTTTTATGCAGGAAAGAACAAGACAAGAAATAGAGTATGTATAGTTCTAGATAAGGATTTGAAAGAAAAAAACAGTAGGGGTAAAGAGATTTGGTGATAAAATTATAACAATTAAACTAGTGTTAGAAGAAAACATAATTCATATCATTAGTGCGGAATTAGATGAAACTTGATGGTATCAATAGACAATTTTGGAAGGAGATGGATGGTTTACTACGAGAAATTCCAACTAGTGAAAAGATTTTCCTCGAAGGGGACTTAAATTGGCATGTAGGAAAGGATGATAGAGGATATAAGAGAGTGCATGGAGGAGAAAAGAATGAGTTAAGAGACACTATCTTGGACTTTGCATTAGCATTTGACCTTGTAATAGCAAACACTTGCTTTAAAAAGATAAAGGAGCATTTAATTACTTAGAAAAGTGGAACTAGCAAGAGCCAGATAGACTTTTTTCTAGTTAGAAAACATGACCGATTGGATTGTAAAGATTGTAAGGTTATTCCAAGAGAGAATTTGACCACGCAACATAGGAAATGTTCCCTAAAACAAGATTGACGGATTTGAAAGGAGAAAAAGCCAACAATATTTAAAGATAAAGTGATTGATGAGGGAGAATGAAATTTTGAAGGAGAAACTACAGCGATGTAGAATCAAATGGCTAACTGTATTACGAATGCTGCTAAAGAGGTGCTTGGAGAGTAAAAAGGGAAGATACACAATAATAAAGAAACCCAGTGGTGGAGTGTAGAGGCTCGGGAAGCTGTTCGAGATAAGCGACGTTACAAAGTTTGGCAATGTACTAGGAATATGAAAAACTATGAGATGTACAAGAAGGCAAAGAAAGAAGCTAAGAAAGTAGTAAGTGATGCAAAGTGCAAAGCATATGATGACCTATATAATAGATTGGGAACAAGAGAAGGGGACAAGGATATTTTTATGCTTGCAAAAATAAGAGAAAAAAAAAGTAGGGACTTAGATCATTTGATCTAATGTATTAAGATCAATGACCAAAAGGTTCTACTAAAGGACAACAATATCAAAGAAAAGTGGAGGGAATATTTTAGCAAACTTTTAAATGAAGACTATATAGGAGACATAAGAACAAAAGAGGATACTTCATGAGCAAAGCATACTTTGTTTCGAAGAATTTGGGTGATGGAAGTGAGGAAAGCATTAAAACAAATGCAGAGAGGAAATGCTATAGGTCCAGACGACATCCCAATTGAGGTTTGGAAATGCCTAGGAGAAATTTGGGAGATTTGGTTAACTAGACTCTTCAATAAGATATCAATGACAAAGAAAATGCCGGGTGAATGAAGAAGAAGTGTTGTAGTGCCTATATATATAAGAACAAGGGAGATATACAAAATTTTACCAACTATCGTGCGATTAAACTTATGAGTCATACTGTGGGAGAGTAATGGAGCAAAGACTTAGAAGATCCAGATATCTGAAAATCAATTTAGTTTTATGCTAGGGAGGTCAACGATGGAGGCTATCTTCTCGCTTAGGCAATTAATGGAAAAATTAAGTGAAGAGAAAAATTCTACATATGGTCTTCATCGATTTAGAAAAAGCCTATGACATAGGTACCTAGAGATTTAATTTGGTGGGTTTTAAATAAAAAGAATATTCCAAGAGGTTATATTGAAATTATTAAAAATATGTATTAAGGAGTAGTAACGAGTGTGAGAACTACTTATGGAGAGACAGGGGAGTTCCCAGTGACCATAGGTTTGTAACAATGGTCAGCCCTAAGTCCTTATTTTTTTGCACTGATTATGGATGAGTTAACTGCTCATATTCAAGAAGAGGTACCTTGGTCATGTTATTTGCACATGATATTGTGTTGGTAGATGAATCAATGGATGATAAGAATGCAAAACTTGAGATATGGCGGGAGCTTTAGAATCCAAAGGCTTTAAAATAAGCCGTACAAAGACAGAATATGTGGATTGTAACTTCAGTGGGCATATAGAAAGAGTTAAAACTACAGTGAGAATCTAAGAAGCACGGACACGGACACGGGACACGGATCCGACACGACACGGACACGCTGACACGACATTTCTCAAAAAAGTAGGACACGGACACGTTGGAGACACGTTAATATTTAATAATATAATAATAATAATAAATATAATCATATCTAATCATATACACGAACACGGACACACCGACACAACAAATCTTCTTCTTTCGTCAGGGCGGGACGGACAAATGGGTTTTTCTCTTTCGTTTAGGGCCGGATGAGTAAGTTTTTTTCTCTTTCGTTTAGGGTTGGAAGGATGAATGGGGTTTTTTTTCCTCTTTCGTTTAGGGCTGGAGTTGGATGGGCGAATTAAAAAAGCCCCCCTTTTCCTCTTAAGTTATAACTTTTTACAAACAACCCCCTTTTCTCTTCTTTTTTACTCTAATATTAATTTGTTTTCCAATTAAAAGAGGCCAGCGTGTCCCTAACGTGTCCCAAGCGTGTCCCCAACGTGTCCGGAATATAAAATATAAAAAAATAAATAGGATACTCTTTTTGGCGACTCCGACACTTGTCCGAGCGTGTCCGTGTCCGACACGGACACAACGGCTCCGGAGAGGTGTCCGTGCTTCCCAGGTGAGAATTGAAGACCATGAGATACCACAAAGTGATTATTTCTGCTACCTTGGCTTTATAATTAGTAAGGATGGGGTGATTGATAAAGATGACTAACATAGGATAAAAGCGGGATGGTTGACGTAGAGACTTGCTTCTAGAGTGCGTTGTAACTGACAAATGCCAAAAAGATTGAAGGAAAAATTTTACAGGACAACAATTAGACTAGCTATGACCTATGGAGAAGAATTTGGCCAATTGAGAAGCAACATATGCACAAAATAAAATGGATGTAACAGAGATGAGAATGTTGAGGTGGATATGTGGTAAAACTAAGAAGGATAAAATTAGAAATCAGCGCTTTCGAGAGCAGTTAGGGGTAACAACAATAGGAGATAAAATTAGAGAAACCCGTTTTAGATGGTTTGGGCATATCCAATGTAGATTGGCAACGACACTGGTAAGAAAAAGTTTGGCAATGAAAGGTCGATGGCCTACCAAGGGGAAGGGGTAGGCCAAAGAGGACGTGGATGGAGGTAGTAAAAATAAATATGAAGAAGTGCAACTTATCTGAGGATTTGGCTCAAGATAGATAGGAATGGAAAAACATAATTCATGTAGCCGACCCTAACATAATTGGGACAAGGCTTTGATGATGACGATGATAGCAAGAGAATCAGCATATTTAATTCTATCAAAATTCCATTCACGGCACTTCAGAATTTAGCTGAAAGATGGAAAATCTGTGTTTCTATCCCCTCCTTTGAGCCATTTAATTCAGGATTTTTGTCTCCAATGCATCTCCTATGCTTGAAGATACGAAGAATTGCTTTTGCCATGATCAGTTTTAGCATGATCTGAATCTAATTAACTATAATCTAGCTGCTGCAGTTGATGAAAACCTTTAGTCAGCTGCAAGTAATTCTTTTTTAAGCCTTCGAAACATCCTTATTCCACTGTATAAGGATTATTTTTTTCCTTCTCTTCTGGGTAAAGATTCAGTTTTCTAGCCAAGATAGAATGGAGGTTCCTTCAATCCTAATGGCCCAGGAGGGCTGAACTAGCTGGTAGAACGAAGGGCGAAGGATTCATATTTCCATTTAAAAGAGGGGATATGGTGTTGGGGGGGTGGTTTCCTTTAAGGTATTAATCCAGTCAAGACTGGCTGGAACATGAACCCGGGGGGGGGGGGGAGGGGGGGGGGGGGGGGGGTGGGGATAAATCCGGTGGATGTTTCGGAGAGCTCTGTCAAGAGTGACTGGAACATAAGAGGGCCCTTTCCTCTGTTAGCCCAGGTAAATATGATCCCTTGAATCCAATGTCATAAAGACCTATGTCCAGAATCATGATTTTAAAATCTCTAAATGGGATTGTGAAGTCCCTTCTGACACAACAAGGGGTCTGAATCGAGGAGAAACATCTCAATGATTGCCATGATTTAGATCTGTTGCTGCAGTCTGTGGCTGCAAGAATTGCTGTGAGCAGGATGTTTAACCCTTTAGCCTCACTAGAGAAAGAGACTGATAGGTGCTGGGAAGTTGCTAAGTGAAGGGCGAAGGTAAAATTGGTGGTGGAATTAGCAAGACACTAGAGAGGCCTGACACTAGATGGGGATTGAGGGCTAGAGAAGTGCACCAGGAACTGGGGCTGATTCAGTAGCAAGTACCACATTAAGATCTTTGGCACTGGCAGTCTCGGGATCAATAGCTAAGCCATAATAGAAAGCATTTGGGCCACAAACAAGGATCAAAATAGTGGTTGCGGCGGGCATGGTGGCCAGTGGCTAAAACACTATGTAGCAGATGATACATAGCAGTGTAGTGGTATGAATTTTTTAAGTGGTAAAAAAAATTCTTGAATCTTGGGCAGCAACTAATCTTGTGTTTTTTTTTAGTGATTTGGAGCCTGTATAAGTGTATAGATAACTTTAGAAAAGGTTATTGAGGAGAAGAAATAGGAAAAATAATATTTTAGATTAAAATTGCTTGGTTCTACTAGGTTTTTAGATTGTAGCGCCTCTATTTTCAAAATAGCGTAGTGGCCTCAACCGCTACGGCTAATAGTGCAGCCTCTACGTTGAACCATGGCCACAAATCCTAGACCATAATACAGAGAAGTGCTAAGGTGAAGGCGGACTTCTTGCGAAAGCTGGCATATCTAGACCATAGTGGGCTTATTCTTGGGCCTTCTTTTGAAGATGTTGACGCCAATGATGCACTTGGATAGTTGGGCTGCATTCAGATGAGGGATTTTCATTTGTCGTACTTGCAGGGTACAACTCTTAGCAGAGAAGTCCTCTTGCAATAGCCGAGATGGAGGGTAGGTTAGTCTACCTGGCTAAGCACCACAAAGATGGTGTGTTCAAGGCCGTGGATCAAAGTGGGAAACCGGATAGATAAGAAAAAATACAATAAGCCGAAGCAGTACAGATGGCAGAGGAAAAGCTTATCTCTTGGGGATTATGAGCCCACCTGCAAAGGTGGCAAGTCCAAGGACACGTATGGAAGAGAAAAAAAAAAAAAACTAACATACTACTGTTACGTGTTTAAAGGGGACAAGTTTAAAATAGAGCACCTAGTGTGCAGCCTCAACCATGATAATAAGAAGGCTAAAGGGAAAGGGGCAGACAGATTTATTTTATTAAAAAAAAAAAGTTGAAGAGGGGCACTGATGGATCAAACAGCTTTAGTAACGTCTTGGAACATGAGGAGGCTAGAGCAAAAGGAGAAAAGAATTGCAATCATGAAAATAGTTCAAAACAAGGTTTTGGTGCCACTCTTGGAGACAAAAAGTCAGAGTATGTTTTGGCAGACAAATCAGAAATATTTGGAAAAGAGGTGTGAGGATCCCAATGCATGCCATCCACTTATAGTGTGTGATAGAAACTACGTGAGGTTGGAATGGGAAATGAGATTTCAGGTATCATTACCTCTCCGATTTAAGAATAAGTATAATCCAGATGGACAGATCCAAATGCATATGGACCATATGATAACGGTGGGCAGGACTTATAGGTGGTTCAAAAGACAATGGGTGTTCCAATGGTGTATAAGGGGAGATTGTAACATAATTTCAGATAGATGAAGCAGAGGTTAACAAGTTAATCAGGCATCAGGCATCAGAATTGCATCTTTATACTCTCATTTAAGGTAACAAGACAATGGATTAGCATTGACCAATGGTAACCATACGCCAGTAGCTGACCCAAGATTTTCGTATGAAGGGGGGCTGACGATGGACAAAGCCACAAAAGTTTACACAACAATAAAAATCTAAGGTACCTTTAGTTAAAAAAAAAAAAAAAATGAGGGAAAAATGTTGTTATAAATGTAATTACAATCGGGTCGGATTATAGGTTCACAGACTACCAGAGTGTACTAAAAAAAAACCCAGTATCATCACTCTGGTGGATGTGTGATGTGATTATGCTAATAGAAGAAGAACCTGTAAATAGCTCGCTCATGGACATCTCCCCATATGCGATTTACGAATCCAACACTAGATTTATGTACCACCACAACAAGTGAGGAAAAAATGGCTTGTATTATAAGGTGTCAATTGTGGAACCTAAATAATGTATTCTAACATGTATCCATGTTTTGGGGGCGAAGTCGTGTTGGAAAATGAAACTGTAAATCAGTACTCCTTCCTCTAACTCCTAACTCTTAAAGCGTCTTCACATTTGGCTACCAGACCATCCCCAAAATTTATGCGAGATTAGTATTTGGGGATATGAGAAACTTTCACTAAGTTGCGTTAAACTGCAAATGAACGACAAAAGGGCGAGGCGACCATCATTCAATCGCAAAACCCCACATCAGAAAAGAAGAAGAAGGAAACGTTAAGATGAGAATGTACTCTACATCCATCCCCTTTTCTTCTCTGCAGTGAGAAAGATGGGATAAAAAAAGAGGAATGCAACATCATTACAAATCAACCATAGATGACCGACCGGCCATGGATCTTCCTTCGAGAAACTCGAATACCAAAATCGATCAAATGGGAGAATCGATTTTAAGAAACAAACCAAACGAAGATCAGAGATTGTTGAAACACGAGTTTTAAGAAACCCTAATCTGTTAACTGGCCGAAAGAGAGAGAGAGAGTGAGAGAGGAATACCTGCTGCGAATAGGAACCTACCGAGGTGCGTGCGCAGACGCAGATGTTGATGTCGAGAGCCGAGACTGATTTGGGGAATTTTTGAGAGAGAGATCGAGACAGGTTCTTTTCAAGTTGGGAAAGGAGGGGCGTCAGTGGGTTTTTTTTTTTTTTTTTTTAAGTATATACACGCATGTAAGTGGGTCCACCCTGCCTTGCGCCATCCATGAACAGAATGGACTGGTTTTGTCCAATGTAAAGTTTGGGAGGTGCATTTTTGGGACCTTGGGTGAGTGGGTCTAGCTTATTATTCACAGTCACATTTCATGAACACTCAAAGGTGAACCGAAGACCATGACAAATCAATGTCATCCAATTCAGAAAAATATTCTCAAATTTTAGTTCTAACAAGAACAGAGCATGTTCCACTGTATAATTGAGCACATGATATAAATACTATAAGGCCACAACAACAATAGTGTCGTACCCGTGCTCAATAACATTTTCAATAATGTGTTCAATATTGTAGTGGGACCCACTCCTGTTAAAGTGAAGTCTAGGGCAATTTCATTGAAGGGGTTGGTATTCATCTTGAATAGTCCCGATTATCTCTATGTGAGCCCCACGATGAAGATCCCAGGATGTGTTGCATGGTTCATGTGTAATAGTTGGGAAAGGGAATACCAGGCTCCCCCTTAGCCAAAAGGGATTAGTTCGCCCCAAAAGGTTGGGACACCTTCCGATATCCAAAAAAAAAAAGCTGGAAAAAGGGGATTACGACTCTTAGTTGATATACATTGCATTTTCTAATTGGAAAATTTTAAAGGGATATTGCCCATAGAGCTGACCTAAGACCTAAGATTCGTCCCTCAGAGGTCAATGTTGAAGTATTTTTCTCTTTGATATCCTAGGACCGTGCAATATTGCACCATAATTGTACAAACTATTATATGAAAATTATATAAACTTTGAATGTTGTGGGGGCAAACGTCAAATGTAAGAATAATCGTACGGTCAATATCCCAATTATATATATTTAGTTGTTTCTCCCTCTTCTTTCTCCTTCTCTCCCCTTTTTCCATCCTCTCTCTCTCATTGCTAATGTCCTGGTCTAAGAGATTGTTGACGAATGGCCAATGTGGAAAATACGAATAGGTCCTTTGAACATGGTTCCTCTCATTGTAATATGGGATAAATAGAAGGAGAAAATCATTTAACTATAGAAACATGTGTTGCATGTACTCTTTGAGATGAATAACTTGCCCATTTCTTTTTTTGAGATCTAATTATAACATCGAAACATTTATATATGGTGCTATTTTTGCACATTTTTTTAAATGAACAATTTTTAAAGATTGATTTAAATAGGTAAAATCCATGATTCCCATGTTTTGGGATTTGTTGTTTTAATGCCTTGTATTGGTATATATCAAGTTCAGACACTTATTAGGGTAAGTTTGGCATCGTGCCATTTAAATGTTCACATGTTCCCATAAGATGATGTTGTCAAAAACATATTTGGTACGTGTAAATCACTATATCAAATTTTGGTCTCACTAGAAGGTATCTCAAAATCTTAACCTGGTATAGGAAAGTTGGAACCATTTTTTTTTTTTTTTAAAGAAACAAAGCATTGGCGCCGTCTTTTCATACGTATCTCTTGCCTTTTAAAGAATGTTATTTAAAAATTTCAAATCCTATCACTTATCGTAAAGGTAGACCCCATGTTCATAATCTCAAATAAAGTGGCTCCACTTGGTAATTCATATAATGGGTGGGCCCATATTATAAAACCTATGAATGTGGGCCCCATGTTTCAAAATCTAAAGGTTTGTCGAAAGGTGGGCTCATAAAGGTTTGTCGAAAACATTCGACCAACATTGGGCCTAGATCACGTTATAATTTCTAAAGGTGGGCTCATATTATAATTAATAGCTATAATTGTGGGATTACATTATAAATCCTATGGATGTGGGCCCAATGTTCTAGTTTCTAAAGGCGGGCACTGCATTATAATTTTTAAAGGTGGGTCTTGTGTCCACAATCACAAAAAATGTGGCTCCACTTTGTATATCCTAATTGTGTGTCACATGGTCATGATCACAAAAGGTGAACCTACATTGTAAATCTTATCAATGTAAGCCCCATATTCTAATTTCAAAAAGTGTGTACCACATTGTAATTTCTAAAGTGGGTCCCATATTTACATTCACAAAAAGGTGGCCTACATTATAACTCTTATAAAGGTGGGCCCACATTGCAAATCCTATGAATATGGGCCCCATGTTCTAATTTTTAAATGTGTGTATCACATTGTAATTTTTATAGGTGGGCCCATGTCGGATAATAATAGAGTGCGAAACAATAAAAGGTGGGTCCCGCATTGTAAATGTTATGATTCCCTTACTTCCGTTCTTGACACAAATTTTTTTATAATGTTATCAAACAAGTTATGTACAACGTGTTCTCAACAAAGTAACTTTAATATAATATTGCCAAACAAGTTCTGCAGAATATAGTCTCAGCACAACCTGATCTCAGCACAACCTAATCTGAATACAAAATGGAAAACAACGCCAAAACAATGCCTTATACTCATGCAACTTAGTGGCAAGATTGTTTTATTAGTCAACATCTCCCACATAAAACATGATGTTGGACCTAGGTATCTCTCAAATAAGAAGTCCAGCTGGCTTTTGGTTCTAGGAATTAGTGGACGATGAACTAGTCATTGTGGCAACCCTCAGTAATTTTATAGTCATTAGGGGTTTCTCTTTTTTCTTTGTTCTATTGTCAATTTCCTCAGTTGAGCATTTGAGGTGAGGATGGAGGAAGGGGAGAGAAAGGGCGGGTGAAAGGAGAGGAGGAGGGTCAACAGGGGTTTTGGGGATATTTTGGGCATCTTTGAAATAATGGGGATGTTCCCATGTTCCCGAGAGATAAAGGTGTAGAAAACATGTTTGGTATGTGTAAATGATTGTTCTGAATTTTGTTTTCATGGGAAGAAATCTCAAAATCTTAACCCGCTAGCATACGAAAGTTGGTACAAAAAACTTTTTTTTTTTTTTATAAGAAACAACTTGCTGGCACAATTGTTTCTTTCTTATCTCTTGCCTTTTAAAGAATATCATTTGAAGATTCTAAATCCTCTCACTTATCCTAACTGTAGCCCCTACGTTCACAATCCCAGAGGAGGTGGCCCCCACTTTATGATTGCTAGAGGTGGGTCACATGGTCACAATCACAAAAGGTCGGCCCCTATTATAATTCTATAATGGTGGGACCACATTATAAATCGTTTATAAAGGTAGTTATCACGTTGTAATTTCTCTAGGTGGGTCCCGTGTCCACAATCACATTTTAATGGTGGCCCCATATTTGGATTTCTAAATGTGGGTACCACATTATAATTTTTTAAAGGTGGGTCCCGTGTTCACAATTAACAAAAAGTATGGCCCTACATTTTAATGATGGCCCCATGTTCGAATTTCTAAATGTGGGTATCACTTTGTAATTTTTTAAAAGTGGGTTCCATGTTTATAATTAACAAAAAGTTTGGCCCCACCATATAATTCCTATAAAGGTGGGCCCACATTGTAGATGCTATAAATGTGCTACCCCCATGTTCTAATTTTTAAAGGTGGTGGTACCACATTCTAATTTCCAAAGGTGGGCCCTGTGTCTACAATTATTAAAAATGTGGCTCTACTTTGTAATTCATAAATATGGGTCACATGGTCTCGTTTACTAAAGGTAGACCCACATTGTAAATCCTATGAATGTGAGCCCATATTTTAATTTCTAAAGGTGGATCTTATATTTACATTTACAAAAAGTTGGCCCACATTATAAACAAAAGGTGGACCCACACTGTAAATCCTATGAATGTAAGCCTATATTCTAATTTTTAAAGGTGGATCCCATATTTACATTTACAAAAAGTTGGCCCACATTATCATTCCTATAAAGGTAGGCCCACATTATAAATCCAATGGATATGGGTTTCATGTTCTAATTTTTAAAGGCGGGTACGACGTTATAACTTCTACAGGTGGGTCCCATATATGATAATAATAGTACTGCAAACAATAATAGGTTGGGTCCCACATTGTAAATCCTATTTTTGCTCCTTGGAGCATGACTTTTATAAGGTTACCAAACAAGTTTTCTACAACATATTTTTAGTAGAGTAATTTAATATAATGTTATCAAACAATTTTTGCAGAGTATAGACTCGGCACAACCTGATCTTGGCACAATCTAATCCGAGTACAAAATTGGGAACAACACGAGAACAATGCCAAACAGAAATTCTGAATTTGAACTTGTTGGCACACAAAAATTCATCTGCCCATACATAACATTCCCTAAGGCAAAATACACATTTTTCAGAAAAAATGATGACATTTGGTGATTGTTGGAATCTGACCGGCTACAACAAATGAATTCTCCAACGGGTACTGTCTGTAAAATGTCATCGGTTACTGCAGTCTTCAAAATACAGGCCGCCTAGCACAATGAAGTGGCCACTGACTTCCGTTCAAAAACTGGTCGCTCAATGATGCAAGACTAGCTGCTGGACATTGCACGACTCCATGCATTGGCCGCCAAGCTCCTTCTTCCTCAGCTGCACGTCATCCACGGTTCATGGTCAGCTACTTCTTCCAGTGGCTGCTGGACTTGCAAAAAAAGAAAAGTTACATGCCCATCAATGGCAGTTCCAAAACTACTTCCACTCCTCTATGATCTCCTGCAGTTATGGCCCCACAAAGGCTATAAAATGAAGACTCAGAAGAACATGGAGGGGGGTTGGACAATTGCCTTTTCCATAAAAATACCATCATCTCTCAGATCCTGCATCAAGAAGCTTAGAAACTCTTCCATTTTTGAAACACTCTCCTTCATCTATTAGGTGAGAATCACGCAATGATAGGTGTTTTCTTCTGGGACTTGGGCGATAGCCTCTGAAGGTTAGCATTTGTTCTTCTCACTAGGAAGGGAAGATAGAGACTGCCTATGCTATTCTAAAGCAGACTTCTCTGATTAATCATTCTTCCTCATCAATGGTGATGAACTACAAAGATGGACTGAAGAAGCTGAATTGCAGACTTCTCCAATCCTGTCACTAGCAAATCCTCGAAGACAGCAGATCTCTCCTCCCTTCCTTCAACCCAAGTTTTCCATTATTTTGATATCCTAAGCATGACGAGGGCGTCTTATAAAAAAAATATGTAAACAACCTGCACTCAGAAGGTAAAGCAATGAAGAACCCATGTAAATAAAAGTGGAGACAGCCATTTTTCATATAATCAAGTTGTCTTTATGTCTTTCTGTAACGTTCAAATGATGAAATGAGAAATAAAAGCTTCTGTAAAATATTTTTTCACTTCTCAGTTGTTCACTCCATTTTTTGGGCGAAACAGAACTTAAGTTTTTTGTCTAAGAGCCGAGGAAAACTTAAGCCCTTTCTTGAAAGTTTTCTTTTTAATTCCGAAGGGCTGATTTGTTTGCACCCATTTTAATCATCATGGAGAGGGGTGCAAATGGGCCTAGTCAGGTCAGTGAATGGGGTTTGCTGTTTAGAGCCCAACTCATATCTGATCCCTTTTTAAAATGGGTCAGGTATCCGCAACCCACTCTTAGTACGGGTCAACCCGACTCGAGTACATTTGACCCACATGACCAGTAAAGGTCCAAAACCCCCTCCCCACCTCCAATGTCTAGAATTTGATTGTGTTTGTTTGGTCAGGTCATGTTTTGCCACCCCTAATTATAGATTCAGATTTGTCTGTGCTCATCTGGTTGCCCGTTGTGAAAATGGTATATAAATAAGGTTATTTTCATATCAAGTTTTTTATAATAAAAAAATAATTATATATCATGTTAATTAAAAATGCGCTACTAAAAGTCTGTTGAAGATGGGTCGTGTCAAATTCCTTCACCATTTTTAGTGTTTTGCAACTATCTTCGGCTACAAATGCTTAATATGAATTGTTCAAGATTTTTATTGAACAATTAAATCCCAAAACATTAAGTTTATGCCTTAAATCTATGGATTTTGTGATATGTGAAAATCTTACATATATTATCCGAACCATTCAACATTTACTCATGTGAAAATGTTGCTTCCAAGTAAACATGATCAGAGATGTGAACCAGACCTATGAACTAGATTCATGTTAGTTACTTCAGAGTTGAGAGTAAAGGCAGGTCAACTGACATTATTAACATGTGTTTGGCAGCAGCAATGGGTTTTGAGGAGCAGTTTATCAGATGTGGGCCCTTAAATGTAGATTTCTTAAATGTAATAGGTTTTGAGTTGGCACCTTTTCATCAAGTCCAAATGCCTGACAAAAAAGAGTTAGACGAATGTTGAATTTCAACCATAACACTGGGCCCTAGCTTAGGCTGAGCTTGTGATTTTCCAGTGTAAGATACAATTGGTCTGGCTTGTGCTTATGTGTGTATGAATGCCTGAATCGACCCCCGTACCATCTTGATACACCACCAACATACTAATATTTGCCAACTGTCACGATCTGGGCCCGAGGTTCGAGCTGATCCTGGAATAATCCTGAGCCGCGACCATACTTACTCCCGTAAATTCTAAATTAACCGAAGTTAAAACATAATCCATAAGGGATAATATCCATTCACCTGTCAATTATACAATTTGCGGAAATATACATTCAACTATACTAATTTACATTTGTACAGGTTCTATACAAAAGTAAGGTTCTTATATACATGTATAGTCATTTTCCTGTCCCTTGTTAAATGTCTGCATATTCAATACAATGCAAAATGACAACTTTTCAAGTTTTCAAAACACTAAATTCCAAAATCATTTCCAAAAAGAATTCACAAAATATTTCTGATCCATTTTCGCACTCAGATACCCATATCAAATGGTATCCAGTCCATTCCATTCGATCAGTCATCTTGGAGGAACCGTAGCAGTCTCTTTCGCTGCCGTTGGGGCTGCTGCTGGACCGGCATTGGCAATCGGGCCTGTAATGCCATTAATAACACTAGTGAACATGACGGTTCAGCAATGTATTCACAGATCTTGTGATAATACATGTTAATGCATATAATAAATCTGTGCAATATAACAATTAACAATTTTACAACCAATATCCAACCCTAGACCATTTGTATAATAATAGTACACAGACATTTAGAGTCAATTAATAGATATTACAAATTGGCAATTACCATTGTATTCATTACATTTAATTTCCAGTCATTTCATTTACCATTTTCCCTCAAATGAATGATTCATCTCCCAAATGGAAGACATCAATTAGTATCCATTGATACGATTGGAATTGTGGGACTTACCAGTGTTCGGCGGGCCACAGACAACTGGCATTACCACGAGCTCCGGAACGCTCCCAAACCATCTACTTCAGTAGGAATAGTCATTGTTCATTTATTAATCCATTTAGCTCTTTTAGAGTTTTAACATAATAGCTATGTAGTGCCAGACTCAAGAATCAATACCCTTCAATAATTCATTCATTTATGGATTCAGTTCATTTTCACAGGTTCATTAAACACAATTAAGAAGGAGTAAACATGATACAACACAAATACAATCCACAAAGGAATTAGAACAATGCACAATTTCACCCATTACTTTCTTAGTTTAAACCAACCATTCAAGTGTAATCATAGGCTATCTAATGTACGTGTTATTCTCGATGGACATCACATTTATATAGATAATGTGTACATTAGAGTCCCCGTAATTATCACCTATGGAGGTTTAGTCCATAATCTATTAAACACTTAATACACTATTAGAACAATGGTTCAATCCCCAAAAACCTCCTTTTATTACTCTCAATTCTCAACAATATTAAATTATCCTATAATTAGTCTTAAAACTAATTTAGGGAGTACTTGTGCTCTTAAAAGCACTCCTAACCCCAAACAAACCAAAATACACGAAAATACCTCTCAGTTAGAGCCCTATCTGATCGATCAGACGTCACCTTCGATCGATCGGACATAAAATATGTCCCAGTTATTTCACTGCCCGATTGATCGGACGTTCAGTGCCGATCGATCGAACATGTTCGAAACTCAGTTCCAGAACTTGAAATGGATTTTTTCTTCTCCTGCTTTCTTTCAATTCTACACCTGCATGTAAATTAGGACCTCCTGCCCTCTCCTCAATCATCATTACATACATACATTCTTCATTCATCAATTCTCCACAAATCAATTCTAAAATTCAATGGAAAATGCACAAAAATCTAAACCAATGGAATTTCTATGAACTTCTACAAGAACTAACATCAATCACAAGTAAATGTTTATACTTGCCTCTCTTGAAGCTAATTAAACAAGCCTCTCTTGTGTAAGGTCCACGACCTTACTGGGTCTGTTGGGCCCAATAGTAGGCCTGTTGACCCGTTTATTTTACATTTATTATAATTAATTTTATTATTTGATAATTAGGGGGTTTAGATCATGAGCGAGTTTCTTTTAGCATTAGAATAGTGTTTACGAAGTTTCGCGCAATTCCGAGTTCGTTTGATCATAGCAGGGGGGTAGTTTGCAATTTAGGAAAAATTGAGTATTTTTTCGAAAAATTCCAATCACCGTGATTTTGGGTTCGTTAGAAAGGTCTCACTGCGCAGATCATTTTTGTCTCTTGGCTCATCGCGATCCGATGATCAGAAACCCTTCGAGTGGTTCATTCTTTCACCAGACTCACTTAAGGGCAAACTCGTCCTTTTTCCTCCCTTCTTCTCTTTAACAAGGATTAGCCCTAATTTTCATTACGATTCTCTGCAACAAGAGAGCTACAGCAGCCCTCCTTCTTCCTCTTCATCTTCTCAAGCCCAGAACTCCCTCTGGAAGACACCATCTTGAAGATCCAAACCGGTAATCTTCATCCTTGCGATCTTCTCTTCCATGTGATAATATTTTGAGTAAGCCTTTCTTATCTTCATATTTTCAATCATCTTTCCTTTTGGTTAGATTTAGGTTGTTCTTGATCTTTTTCCTTTCCCTTCCTCTTCTCTGCGATTTAGGTTGCGTTTGATTGGGTAGATCGTGGTTTTCATGTTATTAGAGCTTCTCCTCAATTTTCCCCAATTTCTACCATCTTCTTCGTTGAGGCAAGTAGATATGCAATTTATAATTTAATCATGAATGCTTGTTTTATTTATTGATATTTATCATATGATAGAATACCCCAATGCCACGTTGTTTGAATTTGATTTGAAGCATAACATGCTAGATTAGGTTTTTGGTAATGGCAATGTTTAATTTGTGTTAAACGAATATGGAATGGATGCGAATGTATAGATTGTGATTTGTTGGGAGAGCACGGTGGCTCAATTTCGTGCAGGTATAACCATTGGAATGGTTTGGAATGGAATGGAGAAGATTTGGAATGGAAGAACTTCGAATTTGGGTTTTATGTCTGAACGTTCGAACGTTGGAACTTGCGGATGGTTAGATGGCTGATGACCAACGTTCGAACATTCCTCCTGAACGTTCGAACGTTGGCATGTTCGGGAGAATGACCTGAGAATATTCAAGAGTTCGAACGCACTTCTCAAGCGTTCGAACGTTTGGGTCTTTGGGTGTTTGGCTTGGAGACTTGAACGTTCGTTTGGAACGTTCGAACTCTGGGATTTCTGGACGTGGGGAGACTGAGCGTTGAACGTATGAACGTCCCTCTCAGACGTTCGAACGTTCAATATTGCTGTTGGGTTGGCCTGGAGAGCGAGAGTTCGAGCTCTCCCTCCAAGAGTTCGAACTCTCGGAATTTGACGGATGTTTGGGCAGGTTTCCAATGCCATAACTTTTGAACCGTTCATCAGATTTTCACGAGCCATATACCGTTGGAAAGCTCATTGAATGTAGAATCCAATGGTACATGTTTTGCGACGATCAAAGATCAGGAAATGAGGAATTTATGGAGATTAATAATTCAGACCATGTTTTGTTGGAAATAAGACTGTTAACCTAGGTTTTTGGACTTAGATGTTGGAAACCCTTAAACCACTTATTGTGATCATTAATGGAATTGAATCAAAGCATGTAGCTTGGTATGCTTTGATAGGTGTCTAGGTATTCGTGTGCTAAGTATGGGGTAATCGAACGAGTATGGAACTGAATCAACAGATGCCTGACATGATTGTACACCAAGGGATTTTAGAAGCATCGTTGATCCAATTCCACACGTACTCCGTTAGAACATGTTGAATACATGGATGACACCACTTGCCTAGGATCGGATTGTAACATCTTCCTTGACTTGTTAAATTGTATCCGTTGTAACTATCCTTTGTACACTCTCTTGGCATAATACACTTAATGAATTATGAAATGTAATCTCTTGTAGAGTTAGGACTTGGACCTGACTTAGAGTGTACCTTAGGATCTTGTATCAAGAATTGATAAACATGACTGGCTAGTTAAAAGGGATTATCAGGTGTACTTGGACTTGTCTTGTATTATTTTGAAAGTGATATTCCATATGATCATGTCATGCTTGTTAAACTAGCCAGACTTGCTTGTCTTGGTTTTTCTCGTGTCAGCACCACTTTGTTGTTGTTTGCATGTCATGGCCAACTGCAGTTTGGGGGTTTTATTGATGGGCCGGTTACTTGGACATTGGGGTGGGCAGTCGGCTTTGGACGGCGTCTATGGCGTTGAATAGTTGGGAGCGGGCTTGGACCGTGCTACTATTCCCAGGACCGGGAGCTTGGATCCCCTTGGAGCCGGACTTTGGTATCAGTAGTCCGGATTGGGATTGTTACTGGTACCCCGGGAGGTGGCTTGGACATCCTTGGAGTTTCACTCTTGATTCTTGCATTTGCATGGATTGTATAGTGGTGATTGTTAGTATTGCTAGGACTCCTGTTATTGACTCTGATGATTGTTATTCACGCGATATGCCTAGCATTAATTTATTGTACTCTTATGATCTTGTACATGTCTCTATTCTTATACGTTGATGCATAGTGTGTTTTATTATACTTTGTTTATCTATTGCTCAACATGTCGTTGACTCTGTTCCTTGGTGTGCAGACACCCTAGGTGACTACTATAAGGAGCAGGCAGGTGAGGAGATCCCAGAGGATCTCCAACCAGCTGAGGAGGAGCGAGAGTAGCGTGCCAACGACGTAGAGTAGCGTCATCATACCTGGCACTAGAGAGCCTCACTAGGACTTCGTTAGATTTTGACTAATTCAATGTTTTCCTCGTTGAACCTCTATACATTGATTCCATTGTAATTAATTTAACTCTTTGAATAGCTTTCATTGTTCTTTACAACTTGAATTTAATAAATGAGATTTAGTATCCATTGTTTGATATTTAATAATGCTTTTAATTGGATGATTCCGCAAAGGGTTTTATTGTTGAGGTTTAAAATATCATATTCTCACAGCGGACTTACGATCCTTGGGCCTAAAGGGCAAAAATTTTAATTAGACATAAAATTCACTCTCCGGATCTGGTTTATTTTCTAATCAGGTTCAGGGTACGTGACATCTTGTTTAGCTTGATTTGAGACCAAATATCTTCTTTTCAAACCCTAATTCATAAAAACAACCCAAAAGAGAGTCCCTTAAGCTATTTGTGCTAGAAACCTCTCCTCACTTCTCAATGGAACTTGAAAACTCTATAAAAGGAAATACTCACTCACTTGTAGCTTAATGGAAAGAAATCTTGAGATCTTTCTCAAGCTCTAGCTCCAAAAATGGAAGACAAAGAGAGGAAGAAGATGAAGAAGATGAAGTTCTTATCAAACGCACTTAAATCCCTCCAAAGATCACACTTTAAGAAGAAGAATGGAAGAGAGAAGAAGAAAATGAGTCTAGGGCTTGCCTTGAGATGGAAATGAGTGAATGAACTCAATGAGTTCATCTCATTTCTTATATAAGTGAACTTTTCCACTTAAGCCCTTCTTCATTCCTCTAATTTACAAATCAAGTCAAATGAAGGGTCATTTGACCAATCTCAAGTCAAATGGACTCAAGTCTATTACGGAAGTTAATGTACTCTGATGTGCTCAAAATAGTTAACCGGAATTGCACAAATTTCTATTAAGTAGATAATGGCAAATACGGGTCGATCCACAGAGATTTGTAGAAAAAAGATCCAAAAATCCTCAATAAGTTTTCACACTAGAGATTTTAAAACCACAATTAGTCAAGGAAATAATAACTAAACTGATATCAAAAGAAATCTAAATACAAACTTGATCAGAGAAAGAGAGATCAGAGTATCGGATTTCACCAAAACAGATTTAATCATTCCAAAGTTACTTCATAGTCTTATCCTAATAAAACTCAATCCAATGTGCAGGCAATTGCCTTGGATCGGAAGATTGAGCTTTGAAAACCCTTTTTCTTGAAAAAAATCCAATTCTCTAAATAGCACCTAAGACTTCCTTCACTTCAATATGTTGAAACTCTAATAACTATTTATCAAGATCAAGCACAAACCATTAAAGGAATTTAACCTAAACATGATATGTCAAGATCAAGCATAAAAAGTAAAAGACATTCCAAATAACCTTTACAAAACCAGAAGTTGGAATAACATTCATGAAGGAGAATCTATTTAATCACTAAGCATAATGAGAGAAAGACATAGAAAAACAATAAGGAACGATCTCACCGATTTTGGTTTCCTCCTCCACCCTAATCCACGGATTAGCCAAGCATTGTAGAAAAAACAATAACAATGAAGCAAATTGTCATTATTGAAAGCCTTCAAGTTGTCTATTACACCACTCAATCTCCACCTTCAATTTCTAACAAAGATTGAAGAAAAATAAAATTCACTCTCTAGAGCAAAAGAGAGCCTCCCCTTAAAAAGAAGAAAATACAAGAAGAAAAAGAAAGAGAAATCACTCAAATTCTTTATCCCTCATATCCCTCCACTTGACAGCCTGTTTTGACCCCCAAAACGCCAGAATTGGGAGATCCTCATGGGACATGATATTCCTCTCCTTTGAGTCCTCTTTCCAACGCATCTGACCTTGCCTTAATCGGAGTCTTGAATCACATGTTATGGTGAAAATAGTAAAGCTTGCACGGGATGGCTACAATTCCGAAAATCTTCTTTCCTTCATGATTTGATCACTTGCTAAACAATAACATTCTTATTGATGTCCATGAGATTCCTTTCATTTCTTGCAAAGTTGATTGCTAAGTTTTAGCAACCATTATCAAGTATTAGATATGGTGGGGGCCACCAAATTCGGTCTTCACAAAAAAAAATTAATTATGCCAAGTCTTGAACTCATGACCTCTAACTTGAAATTCCAACTCTCCTCCAACAAGCCTATATGCTCTTTGTGTATAACTTTTTCCAAATGGGGTTTTAGCTTTAAACCTCTCCGAATTAAGCTCAAATATTTTCAGCTCCTTCCAATTCCTCCGTAATAAGAAAAAGGCTATAAGTAGAACATTTAAGATAAAATAAACAACTAATAAATTCAAATAAAAGGGTAGTTATTTATATTATGCCATGCATATCATACTCTTCGACATACACGCGATGGTATCAAGAAATACCGTGTTCGATGAAATACGCTAAAATCCGTATTTACGAACAAGTCCTTGTTTGAGTCTAAACTCAATTCAATTCGCTTAATTCGATTCAAATTAACTTCATTAAGTTTGATTCAATTATTTGAGGCTAATTCATCTCATTTTGGTCATTAACCATTATTAACTCAATTAATTATGCTTAATCAGCACTAATCTCGATTAATTAGCTTTAATTATGACTAGTTCGGGTCGGAGTGTGACACCAACCCAATCTTTGATGGAATAAGGCTCTAATGATAATGATGATGATACCTAATATACTACTAAGAGGATATTTAGCCGTTTCTTTGAGATAACATAATATCACACCCCATGGGCTAGACCTAGCTTGATTAAATGGTGAGCTCGAGCAAGTTTCATCCAACCTTGACTCACCCAAGAGAAGCCCTTGGTTTAACCTCAAGAGGAGTAATAGAATCCCAAGCCCAAGGAAGTTCTATATTTTCAAATCCCAAATTCAATATAAGCCTTGGTTTCCTATAACATTACTGAATAAGATATTATTAGGTTTGTTTATGGGTGGGGCCCGAGCTCCTTTTTTTACTGGACATTGAATTAGTTAGGGCCATACGCCCTGGCCAGCTGATCGCCCAAGGTGGTCAATCTGTTTGCATTCAGGTTGGAGCCATATCGGTCCAGGTCTGGGCTAAAAACAAATTTCAGAGCTTGATTTTGATAGTTTGCCTCCATAAATACCTTGAGACCTAGATTTGAGCCCGTCCATTGAGGGAAAAGACTTTTGAGTTCAATAGATAAAGTTTACAGCCTAATGAGGGCTAAAGTCCAAGTATGGCCTCATAACATTTGGACCCTAAACCTAAACCTGAGTTGGGATATAATTTGTTGAGAACGGTCACTTACCTTATTGATAAATGGCAGCAGTTCTCACATGTTTGCCCAGGGCTTGAACCCTGGGTACACCACCTCTTTTCACTTGTGTGTGGGCTTTCTTTTCGCTTGTGTGGGCTTTTTTCTCACTTATGTTGGCCTTTTTCTCTCTTGTGCGAGCTGTTTTTTCGTGTATGCCCCCTTAGCTGGTTTACAAAAAAAAAAAAAGAAGTCTAGTTTGTGAATTTTGCTAGACAATCTAGACCTGGTATTTTCAGATTTAGTCTCCATAGATCTGGATGGGGCCCAATAGAAAAGAAAAAAAGAAAATAAAATTTCATCTATGGATCCAAACTCCTCAGGGCTTCTACAGAGTTTTTGGATTTGATACTTCATAATACAATAAAATATCTGCAAATAAGTTTCCAAGTTGATTCTTGGTAGCTCACATCAATGTTTCTGCGATAGCAGCATCCCATTCATTGTTACCACCAAGTATTTCTAAGGTAACACATGTTTCTTCAATGTAGGATATACACTATCAATTGTTTTAACTTGACGGTAATTCATTGGTGTTAGAGCCACATTTCCATGAGTACTTTTTTTTTATGGTCAATTCCGTGCCACAAAGTCCAAGACCTTGCTTCTCAGAGTTTTACAAGGAAGATCAAGTTTGAAGGCAAAAGATCAAGTCTTTGAAGGCCCGGATTCATCAAGGAAGAACTCCATGTGTGTGCCAACCTATTCAGGTAAAATGGGAACCAGACCAACCAAGTAGTGGACCCTAAAAACCCTTTGCTTAATGGTTAAATTGATAGGTTCTTAGAACATGTGTTTGAGCTTTTTAAGACTCAAAAAATGGTCCTAGAAGGCAGTTAATGCCATGGTTTGTGGTCACCTTGTGGTTACTTTTCCAGAAGCTTAATGCACAAGTTTTTGTGAAAATTCGGTTACCTAGCGGTTACCTCGCGGCTAGCCTATTTGTAAATTCGGCTAGCCTCTTTGAAAGTTCGGCTAGCCTCTTTGCTCACTGATAGCTAACATAAACTAGCCATTTATGACCATTGGGGTGTCAGCTAACTGCGGATTTGAAGGGGGCTAGCCGCCAAGAGCTGTTAGAGAGCCGTTTGAGGGTTATTTATAAATGGAAAAGGCCCCAAATCATCCCAACCCTATCCAAGATCATGAGAGCTCATGTCCTAACCATAGTGCATCATATTAGAGCTTTCATAGATCATTCCACACACACTATGAGCTTGTATTGACAAATCTAAGAGTTTCATTAGCTAAAAGAAAGTGTGATGTGTGGAAACCATATTATCTAGGGAAGAACTTGAGCCATCAAAAGTTAAAATCCATATCCCTAGATCAAATACCTCTTCCCTTGATTGAGCACAACATTGGAGCATCATCATCGACATCAAGGAAGCATTGTAAGAGGCATTAAAGCTTGGAGCTGCGGTGACAAGCTTGGAAGAGCATCTTCCGGACTTCATAAAATAGGTAAGTGGCAACCTCCAGACTTTATCAAAAGAGGCAAGTGTTTTCCCCCTTCACTCCATTCAATTCAGAGCATTGTAAGAGTGGCTTATTTCTTTATGATCTAACCACTATAAAAATTGTAGAGGGGAGTAAATCTTTGTGATCGAACCTCGTGAACAAAAGGGGGGTTAGATCTTTGTGATCGAATTACCTCGGTAGCAAAATTAATGTAGAATGAGTACTTGTGTAGTGTGATTCTTCATAGTAGAACCAGGGGACTATGTGGCCCTTTAGAGTGGATGTAGGTCTGTGTGACAGAACCACTATAAATTCCTTGTGTCAATTTCTCTATCTCTATCTCTTGTGCATGATTTACATATCTATATGTTGTGGAGATTGATACGGATGATATTTTATCATTGTGTTTAATTGACACACATGCACTTGTGTGAAAACAACATTAAACATATTGGTAAATCATATCTTGTTTAGGACACACTCTATAACATATATTCACTTTAGCACATTGGTTACATAATTATATTTACATTGATGTGAATCACAAGTGAATTTGTGAGGAGTGTTTTACACACACCTGTGCTTATTATCATGAAACTAGTTGTCGTATCTTTGATTGTTTAAGTACTTACACATTGAACATATATTCCGCATAAGTTGTATTTTTATTTGTGTTCATTGTGATCTTTGTCCTAGTCGGGATTAAAATTGGACTAAGATGTTTTAATTGGCAAAAGAATTCCATTAGTCCTATTCACCCCCCCTCTAAGACATTTTCATTGGCCCTAGCTGCACTTTCAACAGGGCCTTTCATAGCATGTAAAACTATTTGGGTCACGTTTGGTAATCAAATCTTTAGGAAAAGGATTTTTTATTTCCATAATGCTGTGGTAAATCCATGTTTGGCAATTGTAAATTTATGAGGATTTGGACAATGAAAATCTTCATTTGTTAGGATTTTCAAATCCGACCACCTCCCATAAGATTTGAAAATCCTTTCTTAAGTGGATTTGCACACCGAACCCTATTTTTCTCAGCTATATGCATCATTACTGATAAGTCTACAAAATCAGGTCATCAGGTCATCATTTCATTAGCATTTGTGGATTTAATTAGGTTTAATTGCATAAAATTGCACTTAATTTCATGATTACATATATTTGGGGATTTTTTTTGGAAAATGGTCAGAATTGATCAAAATTCATTGAATTGCATGACTTTTGTGAAATTAAGTTTTTCTCATCTCATTTATCACCCCAAAACTAGGCTTTTGGTTCCATCAAATGCATACTTGCTATTTTTAGCACCATTTGCTATTTTAGGAAAATTTGTCATTTGGGTGCATCATTAGGCACGTAGGGTCCCATGCACAATTCATGTTTATTTTATTATTGCATCTTCAACAAGACTCCCCACCAATAGTTTACCAATCATTTGTACAACCCTCTTTGAAATCACCCACTTGCTTCAAGTAACTTTGACTATGCTAACCACCTGCTTTTCACTTCCCTACCACCGGATCTTCTTATTATTAAGAATAGGGATAGCCAGTTGTGCAACCTTGGGGAGGGAAACCAATGGTTCACCAATTACTACATAAGTTCATCACAGAAGTCCACAATTATCCCCACTTTAAACACTCAAGCACACCCTCTGCACAGACTTGGAACAGGATGTTATTCATAAAGAAAGCAATGCACTACAAAATAAAATATTTCTATAGAAAGGAGATGGAGGTAGAGGTAGAGGGACAGGCGGGCTGTAAGCACATTTTTACTGGCCAAACCCGAATAATGAATCAGAATCACATAAAATCCGCAGACCCACCGTTGCTTCTTTTTTTCTGTTATTGTTTCTACTAGTTAAATATGAATAAAGAATACCAATTCAAGTGAATAGCTTGCGCAAAAGCTAGGTGTTGAGAGTTATATGGTAATTTGAAGGTTTCGAATTTGGCGACCCACCTCGTAATAGAAAAAAAATCGCTTTTGCATTCTTACATTTCAGTGGGTCTTTGTAGGCGGTGAAAACACGACACCCACTTAGATTGAGATGAACTTTGTAGATCAGGGAATACCGAACGCCAAGAACCTGAAAAGGGAAGGAAAATGGCTTGGGTCAGAGCCCCTGGCTGCCGTGAGTCGAAGGCACTCCGGTGCCTGAGTTAGTTCTGAGAAAACTAAGCAGGAGGAGGAAGAGGAGAATGAGAGATAGTATGTTGTGTATTGTGTGTTGCGTACCTCCATGGGGCTGATCCCATGTGTATATGTAGATATTCCTCGTTCATTCTCTCTGTGAGTGGGGGTAGGTGGGGCAAGGTCCCATCGGGCCTTACCCTGACATTCGGCGGTAGGTAAAAAGGGCACATCCCATCAAAACCTTCCATACTTTTGGTCAGTTGATGTTAAGGGATGATAAAGCCAACTTCTTATCGTTATAAATGAGCAATCCTATCGTCATAAATTAGCGCCTCTATCTGACAGGGCGCGCCCGTACTTCTCAGAGGAGGGTGATGGCCCACTCTGCCTTCAGCGCTTATACCAGGACTAGGAACGGTCTGACCGTGCTGGCATTGTGCTGAGCTGGCACTCCTAACCGAGCCGCTGAGCTGACACGTTGAGCTGGCACTCCTAACCAAGCTGCAGAGCTGCAGGGTGGAGGCCTCTCAAGCTGGCGCTTCTCACCGAACCGCCGAACTGCTGGGCTGTGATTACCGAGACCGAGGTGAGGGTCGGTGTATTACCCGTGGTTCTTAATATCCTCATTACGGTGTTTTACCCACATAATTGCCCCCTAGCTTTTGACCTCTGAAGGTCTGCGAACTTGTGGAGGTCGGAAGCTAAGTCACTGCTTAGATGGTGTTTCTACCGAGCTGGAGAGATGGTTGCTGAAGTATGGGAAGACTTTACCGAGATGACGGAGTCCCGGTTCGAGGAGGGGTCCCTCCTTATCCTGATGACCGTTGCTAACGTGCGGTCTTTATCAAGATGTCCTTTCGCCTGTCCGAGGCATTTAATAGTCCTCAGGAATTGCGTTGACGGTGGCACGTGTCGCCGCTTCGATAGCCACGCAATCGCTTCGAAAAGACGATGAGGCTGCGCGATGCGATGTTAGGGCTGCTTGAGGCGTTGCCTCATTAAAGGCGCTTCTTGAAAACCGAAACGGCGCCTCTAACCCTTATAAATTAGGGCTTCTTCTTCATCCTTACTTTCCTTACTTTCTTCTTCTTCTACGCTCTGTCGAAATCCCTGTTGCACGCTGCTGGAGAACTTCTGTCTCCTGCAAGTCGCTAGCATTTTTCATCTGCGCCGTCCCTCTCGTAGGGTTTCTTTCTGCCTTTCTCCTTTCCTTTCTTCTAGGTAGATTCTCGTGGGGGTTTATAGGCACCTGGTAGGAGACCCAGTCTCCATAACCCTTTTTAGGAAGATTTACAAAATCCATGCCAACGTAGAGGTCAGACCAGACGGCCTTGACGATGGCTTCGTGATGGACGATGGCTGGATGCCAGTTTGGCTCGTCTCCATCGTGGAAGCGGGGGTCCGGTTTCCCCTGCACCTACTCCTCAGGGACTGTCTTCGGGAGTGGAACCTTAGCCTCTACCAACTGCTACCCAATGGCAATAAGATCATTATGGGGGCAATGCGGCTGAACGAGATTTTGGGGATAAACCTTAGTGTCCTGGACATATAGGAGACGTATGACCTCTGCAAATCTGCAGAAGGGAACACCCATTATCTCCCGGACATAGAGGAGGGCTCACCGGGCTGGCTTCGTCATCGCGCTGGAGGACTCCAACAAGTACGCAGGCTAGGACCGAGTGTTCGTCAAGGGAGGATGGGAGTTCGGCCAAGCAGAGCCTAGCACCGTGGTCCGGATTTCTCGAAATATAGGAATTCCTCCAAGTAAAGGCCGAAGTCTTTTCGGTTTGCAGTTTCACTTTCTTTTGTGCCTACCTGACTAATAATTTCTCTGTTTATGTAGATTTTCGCTAGAAGAGGGAGGTAGCCAAGAGAAGCCGTTGGAAGGTGAACACTAATTGGCACGAGAAGGTGAGGAATTACCGTGGTCACAACTGCCGAGCTACGTGGTCACTCCTGGGGTATACGCCCCACTACAAATCCTTTAACACTTCGAGAAGGGTGTCCGGGATAGACTCCGTGCTGAGCGGAGAAGGCGCCAGCTCAGAGCTAGCGACGACCGCGGTCCCCAGCTCGGAGGCAGTGACAATCGCGATCCCCACTGGGCGTCTGGTCGAGTCCGAAGACCGGGCTTCAGCTTCGCTCCCAGACCCAGAACCTGTCGGGACCTCGGTAGCCGAGGCCGGGCCTTTGTGGCGGAGGAAAAACTTCGTAGCATCTTCCAACGCATCGAAGAGACAGCCTCGCCCCCTCTGATGGTCCCACGGGTACCGGACATCAAGGACGCGTTGGGGAGACCGCTGGCAGTGACAGACCGTGCGGGTAGCAGCCCCCATGTGGTCGTTGCATTGGGGTGAGCTTGCGCCCTTCCATTGGACGTGTCCAACTGGGAGAGGATGGACGATCCTTCGCTGATGGTCTCGGCGATGCGGTCAGCGGTCACGGTAAATAGCTCGCACATAATTTTATTATTATTCCGCCATTCATTTTTCTTCTGACTTCGTTTTTATTTCGCAGGTGATGCAGAAATGCCATGTTGGCCTAGGGAGGATGGAAAGGGCGGGGGCCCGGGCAGCCGAGTGGGCAGCTGAGAAGGAGAGGCTGCAGTTCGAAAAGGAGGAATTACGGATGGCCTTGGAGGCCAAGAGTGGACTGCTGAGCGAAGAGGTGAGCAAGAGCGCCTGTCTCGCTGCCGACCTCACTCAGGCTCAGGCCATGGCGGCTCGACTGAGGAAGGAAGCGGAGACGGTGGTGGCCCAGAACGCTCACCTCTCTGCCAACCCCGGTGGTGCCCGGGCCACGCTGGTGCGGCTGGAGAAGGACCTGCTATCCAGTCGAGGGTTGAGCACACGGCTGCTCGCTGAGCGGAATGAGGCCAGGGGCCAGCTGGAGGTTGCCCGGAGGGGAAAGGCGGCCGAGCTTGAGTCTGCTCTGGTGAGGCAGGAAGCCGAGCTCAAGGAGGAATACTTGGCCGAGCATAACGCAGCCATGGGGGAGGAGGTTGGCAAATTGACAGCGGACTTCAAGGCTCAATTGCCAGGGATCCGGGACCGAGCCGGGAGCTCGGATGGAAGGCAGCCTTGAAGAAGGCTGGGGTTCCTGGGGATAGCCCTATCTTCAGGAATCCCCCCAAGTTCCCTCACTCAAACTTGGAACTCCAGGCCATATCTTCGCTCCTCCCCGGCCCATCTTCTCAAGCCTACCCAGAGGTGAGCGCCTCCCCCGAGGTGCCTCCGAAGGCTCCTCCAACGGCCAGTGCTGCGCCTGAAGCATCCCCTGCGCCCGAAGTCGTCCCGGTCGCCTCGGTAGTCTCTGAGACCGTTTCGGTTGTCCCTGAAGAGAGCGCAACTGGAGCCGACGCTGGGGCACCTGTGGGGATCAACTGCAACGTCGAAGCTGCGGCCCCCAGAATCCTATCTTTTTCTTTTTCTTTTTGTTTTATTGTATCTCACTTCCTTGTAATCAATAGCTATATTAATGAGAAAAATACTTTACACACTTAGCTTCTTTTTTACCCCCTTTTTTTTTTGTCTATGATGAAATGGGTGCATGGACGACGTGTATTTCATTATGCTTCCTTCGCTAAGTAGTTGGTCTCGGTAATCGAACTTTTTGTAAGCTTTAAAATTGGACGCCTACCCTTATCCGAACTTGATTCATGAACCATGGCCCCAATCTACACCCACAACCGTTGAGAGTGAAGACTGCCAGTTTTGACTCGATGAAGGAATCCTCCTTGGTTTAATAACCCGAGGTGTCCCTAAGCGCCGGGGTCAATGCATTAGACATCTTTGGCTTTGCCGCCGTAACTAGTGCTGGCACCGAGTTATGGGCGGTTGGCACTCTGACCGAGCTGCCGAGCCGGGGCGGGGACTGTCACCGGGCCCCCAAAAAGCTGGCGTTGCTGCCGAGCTATATAACTTGAAGCAATTTGAAAGAGATCCGTTCCAAAAGAATGCACTTTTATTGATGTTTGAATCCTTGAATACATTTTTCAGAAGTAAAACTTTTTGAGGTGCATTGCATTTCATAGCCGTGGCAGCTCATTGCTTTCCATGTCCTCAAGCCTATACGCGGATCTCCCCCGCTACTGATAGTACTTTAAACGGCCCCTGCCAGTTGGGAGCCAGTTTGCCTTCGTTAGGATTTCGGTCGCCAGGAAGTGTTTTCTTCAGGACCAGCTCTCCCACCATGAATCTTCTTTGTTGCCTCTTTTCGTTCTTCAGCGAAGTCCAGCTCTCGGGCCACGTTCAGGTCATTCAGCCCCTGGTCACAGAGTTCCAACCTCAAGGTTGGGAGGCCGACCTCAAGGGGAATAACTGCTTCCATGCCGTAGGCAAGGGAGAATGGTGGAACCGAAGTGGAACGCCTTGGAGTCGTCCTGTATGCCCACGGAACACTCGGAAGCTCTTCTGCCCACCTTCCTTTGGCTCGGTCGAGTCTTTTTTTGAGTTCGTCAAGGATCACTTTGTTTGAGATCTCAGCCTGACCATTGCTTTGTGGGTATGCTGGGGTGGAGTAGACATTTCGGATGCCGTACTCCTGGCAGAAGCTTTTGAAGAAATTGGAATCGAACTGTGCTCCGTTGTCGGAGATGAGAGTTCGGGGGATTCAAAATCTCGTGATGATGTTCTTCCATACAAAGTTCTTTGTGTCTTGCTCGGTGATGGAGGACAGAGGCTCCGCTTTGACCCACTTTGTGAAGTAGTCTGTGGCTACTATCAGCCACCTTTTGTTCCCTGGAGTTCGGTGGAGTGGTCCTACGATGTCCAAGCCCCACTGAGCGAAAGGCCACGGACTGGAGAGCGGGCTCAGGTCCTGTGCTGGTTGGTGGAGAGAGTGTGAGAACTTCTGGCACTTTTCACATTTTCTGGCGTAGATCTGGGCGTCCTGTATATATGGCCATCAGTACCCTTGGTTGATTGCTCGGTAAGCTAGTGACCGACCTTCAATGTGACTGCCGCAGACCCCCTCGTGAATTTCATAGAGGAAATCTTCGACCTTGCTTGGATGGACGCACTGGAGGTAGGGCCCGGTGAATGATTTCTTATAAAGTCTGCCATCTGGGGAGAGCCAAAACCGAGCTGCTTTCAGCCTTATCTTCTGCGCTTTCGTCCTGTCTTTGGGCAGCTGGTCGTCCTTCAGGTAGGCGATGACTGGATACATCCAGCTCGGACTGAGGTAGACACACATGAGCTGCCGAGGTCGGTGGAGTTCGATGCTGGGTTCTTGTAGCATCTCCACTTCGACAATTTTTTTTATTACTGGCTTCGACAGCCGAGGCGAGGCTGGCGAGGGCTTCAGCATGGGAATTGAACTCTCTGCCGATCTACCGGACCTCGGCCCTTTCGAACTGGGAGAGAAGTTCCTTGGCGTGAGCTAAGTAGGCCGTCATTCTGTCGTCCCGAGCTTGGTAATCTCCACTGAGCTGGCTCATCACCAACTGAGAATCACTAAAAACTACTACGCGTCGAGCTTCTAAGATTTTGGCACTGTTTAGTCCGGCGATGAGCGCTTCATACTCGGCCTCGTGATTGGATGCCTTGAAGCCAAGTGTTAGAGCTTGCTCGATGACAAGGCCCTCCGGAGACTGGAGGACTATGCTAGCGCCAACCCTCTTGGACGTTGAGGATTCGTCGACGAAGATTTTCCAGGACTCTTCTTGCTCCGTCTCGGTGACTGCCTCTGTATCCTTATTGCCCCCTAGTTTGATGTCTAGTAGGGTCGGTGCCGAACTTTGAGAAGTGAACTCCACAATAAAGTCTGCTAGAACTTGGGCTTTGATGGCCGTTTTGGGTGGATACTTGATATCGTACTGCCCCAGTTCAACAGCCCATTTGGAGATTCAACTGGAGAAGTCTGCCTTCCGGAAGAGAGCCTTCAGTGGGTGTTCGGTCACGACCACTATTGTAAAGGTTCGGAAGTAGTGGAAGAGTTTGTGCGAGGCGCTAACGAGCGCCAGGGCAAGCTTTTCGAGCTGCAAGTACCGGGTCTCAGTGTCGAGCAAGATCTTTCTTGTGTAATAGATAGGCCTCTGCTGGCCGTCTTCTTATCTAATGAGCACCGAGCTCACTGCGTGGTCCGAGACCGCCAGGTACAAGTACAGCGCTTCGCCATGAGTTGGTGTTGATAGTAGCGGAGGTGAAGAAAAGTAGCGCATGAGCTGTTACAGGGCCTGATCGTAGTCCGGCGTCCATTGGAACTTGGAGCCTTTGTGTAAGAGCTGGAAGAAAGGCTTGCATTTGTCGGAAGCTCGGTTGATGAAGCGATTGAGCGAGGCAGCATGCCGGTCAGCCTCTGAACTTGTTTAGCCGAGGTCAGGCTTTGGAGCTCCTGGATTACTGTGATCTGGTTAGGGTTTGCTTCAATCCCTCTTCTTGTGACCAGGCTCCCCAAGAACTTGCCGGAACCGACACCGAAAGCGCACTTAGACGCATTCAGCTTCAACTGGAACTGGCGGAGGATGTCAAAAATTAGCTTGAGGTCGGCCAAGTGGTCCTGTGACCTTTTGGACTTGATGACCATGTCATAAATGTAAACCTCCACCGTCTTCCCGAGCTGCGCCTAGAACATCTTTGTCACCAGCCGCTGGTACGTTGTTCTTGCATTTTTTAGCCCGAAGGGCATCACCTTGTAGCAATAGGTGCCCCTAGGGGTGATGAAAGCTGTCTTCTCCTGGTCCGCTGCGTACAAGGGGATCTGGTGGTATCCCCGGTAGGCGTCGAGGAAGCTCATGCAGTCGTGTCCGGCAGTGGCGTCAATGAGCTGGTCTATCTTCGAAAGAGGGAAGCTGTCTTTGGGACAAGCCTTATTGAGGTCGGTGAAGTCCACGCAAAGCCTCCACTTCCTTGTCTTCTTTTTTACCACCACTGTGTTGGCCAGTCACTGTGGATAGTGGACCTCTTTTATTGCGTATGCCTCGAGGAGCTTCTGGACCTCCTCAATCATGGCCTCAGTTTGTGGGACCCCAGTTCGGCGTGCTTTTTGAATCACGGGTTGATGGTTGGGATCCACATTCAGCTTGTGGCACATGACTGCTGGGTTGATGCCGAGCATCTCATATGACGTCCAAGCAAAGACCTCTTTATTCTCCACTAAGAGGTTGAGCAGCTCTGCCTTCTCGGGCTCTGGGAGCTGGCTTCCAATCAGGAAGAGTCGGTCCGGGTCGGCGAGGTCAATCTTGACCTCGGTGAGGTCTTCGATGCTCTTCTGCGCCAGAGCCCTACCAACATCCCCAAGCTCGGCCTCTCTGTCTAGCTCAGCCACATGGACTTGGGATGATTCGACTTCACCAGGCAGCACTACCATCATGCATTGCCTGGCATGTGCTGGTCGCCTCTGACAGTGATCACGTCCGTCCGGCCAGACTGGTTCTCTAGAGGGAATTTGAGCTTTTGATGACGGGTGGAGGGCACAGCCTCCATGCTATGCAGCCACGTCCTCCCCATTATGACATTGTATGGGGACGGAACGTCGACGACTAGGAAGTCGACCTGTCTGGAGGCGCCTCCTACTTGGACTCTGAAGGAGATCTTCCCCTTCGGGTACACCGGCTTGGAGTTGAAGCCGACAAGAGGGGTACGGGCAGTCTGGAGGTCCTCGTCCTTGAGTTTTAACTTTTTAAAGCAATCATAGTACAGAATCTCGGACGAACTGCCTGGGTCGACAAGGACTCTCTGAACCAAGAAGTTCTGCAGCTTCACGGAGAGCACTAGAGGGTCATTGTGTGGGAGTTCGAGGTCCTCCAGGTCCCTGTCAGAGAACCATATTCTGGGCCCCTCCGTCTTGGCTTTCTTTGTAGCTGGCTCTAGTGCCGCGGTCAGCACCTGCTTTTGGTGGGAGGCTCTTCTGGCCTCGGCACGGGCCTGGGAGCTCCCTTTAGGCGGAGGAGCGAGGTGGATGACATTGATGATGCCCTCTGGTTCACTGTCCTGGCCACCATCATCTCAGCACGGAGGTCGGCTGTTCCTCGGCCTTCTTCCTTGATGTAGTCCCTTAGGTGCCCCTCCTGCACAAGGTTCTCCAGGTGGGACTTGAAGCTCTTGCACTCATCGGTTCTGTGTCCACTCTGCTTATGATAAGCACAGAACTTGCTGTAGTCTCCGGAGGAGGGGTCACTTTTCATTGGCTGCAGCCACTTGAAGAAGGGCTACGCCTTTATTTTGTTGAGGAGCTTATAGATTGGCTCCTTGAAGATCGTATTCACCGCCTTGAAGGTGGCGGCTTCGTGCCTTGACCTCCTGCCACTCCCCGAGGCTGCTGCCGAGGTGGAGGTGGCCTGGCACCGATCTAAAGACCGGGCCCTACGTAGATCCGGGGATGGGTCTCTGCGACGGTCCTCCCTCCTGGAGGACCTGTTGTCTCCTTTGGATGATCGGTCCTTTTGAGTGAGGCCGAAGTTCTCCTGACCTAGGACCTCGTCTTCTTCTGCTCGGATGAACCAGTTTGCCCGGGTCATCAGCTGTTTCATGGTGGCCACGGGGTACATGACCAACTGTGCCCGAAGCTTGATGCCCGGTCGCAGAGCCAGCTGAAAGGACTTCACCGCCATCTCCTCAGAAGCACACTAGATCTGGTTGTAGACTGTCCAGAACCGGCGGGCGAACTGGGTGACGTTTTTGTCTTCTCGCATCCGGAGGGCCATCAGATCAGCATCGGTCTTTGGGATGACGCGATGAGCCTGGAACTTCTCCAGGAAGGATGTCCGGAGCTGTCGCCAACTGGAGATGGAGCCTTCAGGGAGTGAACAAAACCATCGCAGGGGGAGATCTTCCAAACTGGAGGAAAAGACTCGACGGTTCAGGAAGTCATCATCCCCCGAGACCGACATCCTCTGGATGTAATGTCAGAGGTGAGCCGCAGGGTCTGAGGTTCCATCATACAAGGTGAACCTTGGGACGTTGAACTTTTCGGGGAGGGAGTATCTTCTGATCTCCCTGGAGAAAGGAAAAGCGCCTGTGTCCTCAGCTTCAAAGGCGCTGTACTGGTCTTGGGTGATTCCAGCAGTCTCCATATTCTGGCGGATAGTCTGCTTGACTTGCCGGTCGATCCATCACTTGAGCTCCTCTTCGTCTTCTGGTATCTGCCACTACTTCTTCGGCCCTTCATGCACGTGGCTGCTGCTGGAGTCTTCTTCTCCGTGGACCCGATCCCGCCTCTTATTATTGAGGACGTGCCTTAGGTCTCGCTCTTAAGCTAGAGGAGCCTGGTTGTGCTTGGGTGGAGGACCCGAGGCATGGCTGTGCCCGGGAGGTGGACTCCGAGCCCTTCTCTTCTCCTGGAGTTGCTGTTTGAGCCGCCGAATAAGCTCGTCCTGCTCCTGGATGAGGCGGTTCTGGGCCCTGGTATCATCTAGGTGAGGGTCTTCGTCTTCGTCTATGTTGACTTGATGATGGGACTGAGATCCAGCTCGCGCTGACTTTTCACGCAGCTTGGTAACTGACTTGTCACCTCGCCTAGCGTGCTCATTGCTATGGCCGGGCTGCTCTGGAGGCGGAACATCGTGAAGGGAAGGCATTGTCAGCCCCCTAGATTGTGATACTGACTGGACCATAAGGGACCTTTCTCCTGACCTCCTCTGTCGAAGGGGTGGAATTTGCACCAGCATAAGCTGCATGGATGGTCCCTTGCCCTTGGAGGGTCCTTCACCGTTTCTAGTTTTTGGAGGCATGGTGTTTGAAAGCTTTTTGTTCAGTAATCTCCACAGACGGCGCCAAACTGTAGGCGGTGAAAACACGACACCCACTTAGATTGAGATAAACTTTGTAGATCAAGGAATACCGAACGCCAAGAACCTAAAAAGGGAAGGAAAATGGCTTGGGTCAGAGCCCCTGGCTGCCGTGAGCCGAAGGCACTCTGATGCCTGAGTTAGTTCTGAGAAAACTAAGCAGGAGGAGGAAGAGGAGAATGAGAGATAGTATGTTGTGTATTGTGTGTTGCGTACCTCCATGGGGCTGATCCCATGTGTATGTGTAGATATTCCTCGTTCATTCTCTCTGTGAGTGGGGGTAGGTGGGGCAAGGTCCCATTGGGCCTTATTCTGACATTCGGCGGTAGGTAAAAAGGGCACATCCCATCAGAACCTTCCATGCTTTTAGTCAGTTGATGTTAAGGGATGATAAAGCCAACTTCTTATCGCCATAAATGAGCAATCCTATCGTCATAAATGAGCGCCCCTATCTGACAGGGCGCGCCCGTACTTCTCAGAGGAGGATGATGGCCCACTCTACCTTCAGCGCTTATACCAGGATCAGGAACGGTCCGACCGTGCTGGCATTGTGCTGAGCAGGCACTCATAACCGAGCCGCCGAGCTGACACGTTAAGCTAGCACTCCTAACCGAGCTGCAGGGTGGAGGCCTCTCGAGCTGGCGCTTCTTACCGAAACGCAGAACTGTTGGGCTGTGATTATCGAGACTGAGGTGAAGGTCGGTGTATTACCGTAGTTCTTAATCTCGTCATTACGGTGTTTTACCCACACAGTCTTCATCACATAAAATAATCCAAAAATAACAAAAAGCATTTGCCTTTTTTCATACTTCAAACCACTTCACAAATAGCATGGCTACTGGAGACACGATCAATGCCTTTTTTAACCATTGCCACTACCATATGGTAAATAGCATGACTGTTGGAGATGCTCTTTGAATCAAAATTTGACATCAACCTTTGAATTACAACATTATGAAAGAAAGCTGCGTTAACATGTAAACCAAATCACATTTAGTTTGAATATTACATGAAGCAGGACAATCGTTTTTAACAGGCGGCTCTGCTTCGGTTGTTGGTATTTATTTGGTCTCAAAAGAAACACTTTGGAACTTTGTTTGGCCTGCTTAGTATTGAGTTTCTAGAAATTCATAGTAAAAGGCATTTTATCAAAGGAGTATAAAAAGGGTAAGAGGAGTGAAATGGGCTAAGGTGGGTCCTTTAACTTTCCTTCAATTTAGCTTACTAGATTGATGTCTGATGACTGATGAGTGGGTAATTATTTCACATTAAAGGAGAGAATTTCGTTTGGTCCTTTTGGATCTTCATATTGAATCCTTCATTTCTGGCCCCATTGACGTCAATGCATTGCTCAAGAATCCTCTAAATCTGAAATTAATTAAACAAACGGGTCCTTGAGGCAAGGTAGATAGGTGTGGGCCTTAATTGGAACAGGAAGATATTGTCCAGTAGTGCTTTAAGACAAAATACAGGATTTAGGTACTTTTTGAAATTTTGAAAAGTTGTTCTTTTTTATAAGACCCCCTTTTCTTTTTTTGTCTCTTAAAATGACCCTTCATTTGAATTCACTTTACAAGTGAATTGCCCAAAGAAAAAACCATGAGAACCACTAGCATAGACAGAAAAAAACACCATTCAGCGCAAACCCTTTTTTTCCTTAGAAAGGGCAACAAATAAATAAATAATCTAAGGTCGCTTTGTTTGCATTGAATTGAGTTCTTAAAAACTTCGAAGAAATGCATTCCTAAAAATGGCTAAAATTGAATTAGAAAAAAAAGGTCAAGACCATTGATGGCCCATAAATAATCTCCTCCGCAATGCAAAATGGATTAAGTGGAGATGAGAAATGAATACTCTGCCATCAAATCATGGGAAAGTTGGGGTCTCATTTACATTTGTACCTACCCCTCCTTTCTGTAATAATCCCTTATTGGAACCCATTTTAACATGAATTAGTGGAATTCAAATCCAAACAAACAAACCGGCCCTTACTTCCAACCATCATTCCCATACTTCCTCTCCACGGGCAATTTGTCATCTCCAACCAAGTTAACTGGCCAACAATATGTTTAAGAAACTTTTTTTAATAATAAAAATATTCTTGCACGCAGAGGTGTTTTTTTTTTTTAAAGGCATGCAGAGAGTTAAAACAAGAGAGTCTGTTGTTGTTAGGTTATTCTAATAGCATTAGAAAACAAAATGCCTTCTAAATAACTTTGTTCAATCACATCTATATTTTCTGACAAACTCATTTTCATTGACCTCAATGCATCCACTTTTTACATTTTTTTGAAAGATAACTAAGTCTTTCATTTTCTCATAAAAAAGTATGTGGTATGGAAATGAGAAATGAGCACCCAATAAGCTCCACAAAGGCAAATAAGAGTTATCCTCCAATGGGGTTTACCTCATTATCTACATAAAGAAATCCCAAAGCCCAGGTCAAGAAAATCAATCATAATTAGACCACAATATAAGCACATAATCAAAGAATTGCTTGAAGCTCAATTGAAGACAAAAGAGGCAGGGCCCCATGCAGTCCAACTCAGTGGGGCCTGCTTGCCCCACCTTTGATTAGTGTAGTCCCTTGGATACTCTTCTCATTTTATGATGTGGCGCAAGACAGATTTGACACTCATTAAACCTTCACTTGGTGCTTGATTGAATATAATATATATATATATATATATGGTTAACACTTCATTAAACTTTAAGGTTGCTAAACCAAAGGCTAGGATAATTTGGTGAGCCGATTTTTGGGCTTCCCCTTGTCCATAAGGAGGCCTTTCTATTTACCCATCTTTCATTAGTAGACATGTATCTAAGCGGGTCCCATGAGCTAAACTGCATTTAAGCAATATGCAGTTAGAATTTTGTCCTTTAGAGATTGTTCACATAAATCCATCAATGTGGCCAACCTTTGAAATAAAAGAAATGCTCAAAACTATTGGTTCACCTTGGTCTCTAATTAAGGAAATCTTTAATTCAATTAAGTTATAAAAGAAACTTTTTAATTCAACTAAAATTACAACTTTTCTACAAAAAAAAAAAAAAAAACTTTAGTTATAACTGTTGTCATGTTGATCACATCCAAATCATGTTACTTGATAAAGAAAAAGGGTACACATATTGATGGTAGACATAACTCTTACCAGGGGCATATTTTTTATTCTCTCTCTCTCTTTTTTTAAGATGGAAAAGGGTGTGACAACTTAAAGGAATCGGGATCCTTTGAGTGGCTTTACACATGGTGACCGTGAGTGGACCACTTTAGGTCCGCCACGTCACTGCGGACTTCCCTGCCTAGATGCATGATGGGCTAAGGGGCTATCCGCAGTGATGCGGCGGACCGTGAATGGTCTACTCACGATCACCGTGGAGTTTTCCCTCGCTAGATTCGGACTCGAACTGAAAGGTAGGCCTATTAATGGTATACATAACTCTTACTGTCACGCCCCCAAAAGTAAAACTAGGATTATGCGTGAGATTAGGGCCAATTAAAAATTTTCTCAACATTAATGATATACAACTTGGCCCCAATCGTGTCCCAACTGAATCGAAGACCGCTGTGAGGGATAAACATTTTCTCAAATACAACAACAATTAGCGGAAGGTTCATAATAACAAAAGGTATCTTAAGCATATATAGTTAAGAGCAAGACTGAAATATTAAATAAGGTTCAAGTAGAAGACAGTTATCAAAAGTTTTAATTACAAAACAAAGGCCACACAAAACTGGGCCTAATCAAAATGAAGGGCAAAAGACCGAAAGATGAAGCTAATCAGGTATAACGTGATGGCACTCGTGTATGGGGTCGATACGGCTATACAATGCCGTCCGTACTGTAGTTTAAGGAGTCATCAGACTGATCTGCTTGAACTTTCTTCATCGCCTTCCTCCTCGAGGTCGAAGGGCTCGATACCTATGAACTAATAGTAGCATCATCAGACACAACGGTCGGCAAGCAGATAGATATATAAAACATCATAGATATGCAGAATTAAAATAGAGTAAACGAGTAATCAGATTTTCCGGAACTGCATAGCATTCGAATTAATAAATAACTAACAAAATAGGCAATCCACATGTGCTAATTACCACGGGATAGTGTCATTACCCTCCCTACTCCCATTGAGCTGTGGTGGAGATATATATATAGTTTGGGATCATACCCCTTCAATCAGAATGTTCAAAACGATACCCCATTGGCATCTAGCGGTGTCCATTACACCTTGATGTCCATTACACCAACTCAATCTGCAAATGGTCCAGAATTCAAAGCCCTCACACAAGTGGTGCCCCAGCTGTGTTGGACGTTAACAGCTGAGTGGTACCCGACAAACAGTATCCTAAACAAACCTCAGTGAAGGACTAGGCTTTCTTGTACGAACAAGATTCAATAAACAATAGAGAAACTACTTTACTTCTAATCAGATCAAACATCAACAGATTTCAGACTTCAATAGTAGTTCTCTTCAAGCCTTACAATCAAAGCCGCCTAGTCTCGACACTTTAAACAGATTTCAGAATAAACGAAACATCAAAGGGGATCCTAAGTCCATCATCTAAGTTCTTCATATAATCCTAATACAAAGCAAAGTAAACGAAGCTAAAGAACATGGACATTACATGTAAGTAGTACCAGATGGTACGATTCGGAATCAGAAGCAATAAACAATCCAAACCTAAGTCAAATGTTAAACCCGAAACATCGTACAACCTACTCAGTCAATGAAAGGAATAAGGTTCGCGATACCCGAACGATTAGTCTTTGTGCATAGATATAAAGAAGGGTATCCCGTTGTCCCATACCGTTCAAGATTGAATAAGATTAGTACCCGATGCAATCGGAATAACCGTGAAGAATGTCGGCTCAAAACATCTTCACATATGGCCAAATGAGTCCAAAAAGGGTAGTCAAAGTTCCACCTAAAGTCATCCAAAACATGGCAAAAAAGAACCTTTGAGAAAGGTTCTCACAGTTAACCTAGTCAACCTGGCCCTTGGCCGGTCGACCACATACACAGGTTTCCCGGCCGGTCGACCCCCTACATAGGAACCCAGTCAACCTGAAGGGATCAGGTTGGTCGGTCGACCGGCAGTTGTAACTGGAAATGCAAAATAGTAAATCACGTCAAGTTCCAAGGAACCTGGCTCAGTGTCGCCGGTCGACCGGGCCCCCCAGCCGGTCGACCACATACACAGCGAAAACAGAACCCAGGTTCTGTTTTTGCAGTGAAATGGGTCCAAAAACCATTCCTCCCTTCCCTTAACCTGATAAGCAACCATATCAAGTATGAAAACAGTCCAATCTCATTCCACAAATCTATCTAATCAGGTCCTTAACATTCTAATCCATTTCATTAAGCAAATAAACCCAATTATCATGTTTTCAATCTATAAAATCATCAAATGAGCAAATGACCTCTAAATCAACATATTCCTATACAAATCAAGGAATATAGACATATCATGCATAAACATATTTATCTACTTGCTTTAGATGAAGAACTTGAACAAAAAATCCAAGAAGAAATTAGGGAAAATCCTCTTAGAGCTCTAAGTTGGAGAAAATGACTCTCAATCCCAAATAAAACCTACAAATGCATGCCAAGGGTGGAAATGAGTCTCCCTAATTCATTTCTAACCAAAGAGGAAGAAGAAGAGTTACTCTATCTGCTTTAAAAGCTTTCCTAGAAGTGGGTTGTGGATAAAAACCTTAGAAAAGTAGATGGTTGGGTTCTTGGAGGCTTGGGGAAGAAGATGTATAGTCCAACCGGTGAGAACAGAGCGCCGGTGGCCGAAAACGGTGAGGAGGCAGTGAGGAGGCAAAGTTTGGAGGCAGCACAGTGAAAGGAGGAAGAGAGAATAAGGGATGGGTGAGGGATGAGTGATGGGTATTATTAGGTTAAGTTAAATGGGTAATTTAAGTTTAGTCCATGGTTTCACTAATGTGGACATTTGTGCCTCTTTGACGCGTCGGATCGAAACGCGATAGCAGATTAAAGTTTGTGAAATGCTGAGACCTATCCGATGCACCCAAACTCATAGAACTTAGAATCTCATAAAAACCCCTGAAAACTTCCCAAAATTGCAAACCACCCTCCTACTGTACCCAAACGAACTTGGACTCGTGCGAGACTTCGTACACGTGATCCATACGCTAAACCCGACTCGCTAAGACTCTAAACACACTTACTAACTAATCACGCAATTAATTATAATAAGTCGGATATTAAAGGCGGGGTGTTACACTTACTGGAGTCATATATGTTATTCTATGAATTTTTCTTTAGATAGAAAAAGGTGGGACAATTATTTTATACTTCAGAGGTGGTCCCACTTGTGAATTTGCAATTATCAGCAACCCTACTTGTGGACCAACCAACACAGTGAAATATCCCCAAACTCCCAGGCCTTCTTGGTCAGAGCAAACCAGGGCCTGTCCTAATTTTGTGTTTTGTTAATTGCTCTTTAAGGCAACCTTATTTGCGGATGAGTTGAGACAACCTCTAAGCCCCCCTTGAGAAGGCTTGGATTCTCTGTTGGGTACCTTTACCCCTTTTTTTACAACATATACATTAGAAAATTAGAGTTCATCTAGAATGCGTTTTTGCAATGCCAAAATTTTGTGGAACAGCATAATCATAGCATTACGCAAACAAGCTCTTATGATTCTAAAATAAAATCTTATGAATTTGATGGCTCCTCAAGGTCTCTACTCTTGATCCTTCTCTTCACCCCCATGAAAACCCTCATTGAATTCTTAGGATGCATTACCAAAGACAAATAGGCCTTTAGGGTGCAATTTATATAGTGAGAGGACTCCGCTCACCGCAAATTTTCATTTCCACGGGAGAGAGGAATCTTGCATTTCTAACCCTACCCTTTACATAGGAAATCAAAATCCGTTGTGCAGGGGGAATTTAGTCCATTTTTCCTATTCCTTGAGGAAATGCATTGCATCAAATGACCAAAAAGGGGCCGTAAAGAAAATCAAAATAATTTTTCTCTCCACGTCCAATTCCTCTGCTTTCCTTGCACAAACACACTTTTGGCATTGTTTTGACACACACACTCTCTAATGAAAACAAACATTAGAGAAAAAAAAAAGAGAATTTCTCAGGTGATCCGGTTAAATGGGCAAATCGTCAATCCATAAAAAAAAAAATTCATAAATATATCATCTATCTTCAATGTTTCCTCTTCTCTATACCGAGTACCAACACACACCAGAAAGATGAAATTGGAGAAAATTGCAGCTAATCAATCAAGCCACAATTGGTGATTACAACTTTGGTATAAGGCCGATTGAAACCTCTTTCTGCAACAACGGCCCTCGTCTCCAATCAATTTGGCCACTCTGTCCTCCAAATTCAAAGAAAATAAAAAGTTAACCAGTTACCCATCTATAATAACTTAGCTCAACCAACCACACTAACAAACCATACCTGGAGTAAGGAGAAGTTGTATTCTCCTGAACTGTCTTCACTTTGTTAATCTTCTCCACCACCTCCATCCCATCCACCACTCTCCCTATCACAAGTGTGGACGAGTCCATCTCCGGCGAGGCCTTCATCGCGATCACAAACTCAGTCCCATTCTGATCACTCCCCACTTCCTCCTGATCAAACTCCAGCTTCCCTTCGCGGGCCACCAGCTTCACCTTTGGAGGCGGTTTTGATGGATCCCTCACCACAATGCCCAAAGACCTATCTACATTCTTTGTCCCAGTGCACCTCTCATTGTCCTTCTCCCACTCCTCAATCAGACTATCAGCCATCAGATCACGGCCCGCTCGCTGCGCAAGCTCAGCATCCACACCGTAGGATCGCACCCCCTCCATGTTGTATGTAATTCGGCATGATCTTCACGAACTCCTTCCTCCTGTAGCTGATGCCCGCGGACCCGCTAACCAGGTTGCTGAACCTGGTGGCGCCTGAAGGCGCGTCAGCCCATAGAGCCCAACCACAATGCGGCCTGCGGGCTCACCATCGATGGACACATCGAAGAAGGCCCGCTTTGTGAGAATTTTGTTGGTGCAACCATTGGTGTTCAAGTTCTCATCTTTTGCATCTATGGCGTCCGCCCGAGCTTTGGAGAATTGGAATGGATCCACATTAGCATAGGCTACTAAGAGAAGCGACAAAGATGGCCTGCTAATAGTAAGGTCGTGGCGCGAGAGCTTGGAGCATGGGGATGTGTCTGTGTGATGAAGATGATGGGTGGTGGAGATGGTTTGAGAGAGTGAATGAGGTGGTGGTGTTGTGGGGGGTGGGGAGGGGTGAAGGATTTGAGGGGAGGAATTCAGTGCCTTCAGTAGGTTTTGCTTCATTTTCGAGGGATTCTTTTAGGCTGCTTTTCTTTCATGGTTTCTCAACTTTTGTTGTTTATCAGGCTTACCTTTCCTCTTCTTCTCGCTGATGAACTTGTGGATAAGAAATGAGGAAAGACAATCCATATATCCCCTCATTGTTGTATGATAACTGGTCTCTGCTTTGAAAGGAAGTTTGGGTTGGGTCTATGGTGGTATCTGGATCCGGTGCCGAACCTCTGTAAAGGGACCCAACTTGGGTCCAAGGTGCAGGACCTGTACTGTATCCATATTTTAAAGGCCCAACCTGATTGAAGTCATGGGACAACCCAGTTTGGCAACCTAGGCCGTGTAACAGTAGAAATATATTATAGTATAACATCTGCTTTACTATTTACTAATGAGGATACATAGATCATGTAACCATAATTGCGAGGTATGATTATGGACAAGGACTTGGCCATAGGCCCAGGTTTAAAGTTAGTCCAAGCAGTGGATGTGTATCCGTTTCTGCTGAGCTGAGATATTTTTGGATCGTGTTCAGGGATCCATTTTCAGTGCTCTCAAACGACCAGGAGTTGTATGAAATGAGCTATTTTAACTCTCCATCATAATACACAGGGAATCAGAAAAATTGGATGGCAGGGCCTATAAATCCTTCAGTGGGCCTAATTGCATAATCCAAACGGCTCAAAATAAGTTCCCCTCCTATGTATTGCCTAGCTATTGCCAAATCTCACCCCTTCTAGAGTTGGGGCTTTGTCAGGTTAATGGCATGGAAAGCACATGGATAAAATACACAAAACAGAGTCCCATTCAGGTGTTGAAAACGTTGTCAAACATAATGGGGGCCGACTTCTACTGGTGCTGTTTGTTTGCATAGTATACATGGGAACTGAATCCTTTGAGCATTCATAACGTAAGTGATTAAAATTTATGAATCCAATATGAATATAAAAAAACAACTCCCTTTTAATGTAAAGTGAATCAAGGGAAGATGAGAACTGAATATCCTTCCATCATCATAGTAATTCAAATCCTAAGAATTTTAAGATAGCACCTACATTATTACCTTATATCCTAGACCCTTACCTCTTTAATAATCTTGATAGAGTTCATTAACTTGAAATTCTTATGTGCTTCAATGCAAACAAGCTGACCTAGTGAAAGTCGGCCTTAAGCAATACACGGAGGACTTCTATTTTTTAAGAAGTTTGGATTCTTCAGGTTACAGCCCCACTGATAGATTTATGGGCTTGGGCTTCAAGTTTTATCTCCTTCATCTTGTATCCGTACTCAGGTTAGTGAATGGTGGGAATTCACACCCAATCTTACTTCAAAAAATGTCTCCAAATAATTAATTCTAGCTTTACTTTCCATAAGACCTTTAAAAAAAAAGCTAACCGAGTGTTCAAGAGCTTTTAAATTTCAGTTGAACTTTTCAAAAGACAAAAGTCCATAAAGTACTTTTAAGAAGTCTAATCAAACACACATACTTGTTAACCGGTGACTTTAACAATATTATGTAAATAAAAGGTGTGTATTATGCAAGGTAAGGGTCCATTTTTCCTACCATTGTATATATAATTGACAAATTCAGTAACATCTGAAGAATTTGGTCAAACTCAAGGGTATTTTTATCCTTTTCCTTCTTAATTTGTTGCAAACAATGACAGATTTTTATCATCACCAAATAACTATTTAGGTTAGATTTTTTTTGGGTTGCCAAATCAAATTAATCATACGAATCATGAGAATAATATTACAATATTGATTTAAGGGAGAATTATTGCGAAAATTACTTTAGATGTCTGGTGCATCAAAAAGGCCCTCATATTTCCTATGTAACAATTAAGGCTCTCCTACCAATTTTCACTTTTGTTTGAGCAACACTATCGTCGTTGGTTTCAATTGAGCAATGATATTGCCGCTCTCATCTTTTCTTTTTTCTTCTTCTTCCTCCATTTTCTCCATTTCCTCCGCTCCATTTCTCACCCAACTCACCGCTTCCACCTATCGTGTACCAATCAAAACCTGCAATACGACCTAGATCCAATAGCCTAATAACATATAAGTCAAAATGCATTAAAAATCTCACCACGAACTATTGTGTTTTCGGTAGCGACTGCTTCAAAAATCTATTCACAGCAACCAAGTGATTGCTCGCCAACTTTCCTCCAAAACCCGAAGACCTCCTCCAAGTCAGATTTCATCTAGTCCTTCAACAAATTCAATCGCAGAAACGAGTTTAATATAAGCCCTAACCCTTACCACAAGGGCCTCACCAACTCCACCCTCTCCACCAATCATATGAAGAATGCAAAGTGGAGCTGAGGATGTGAGAGCTACGTCACAATAGCCACTTCATCCTCCATCTCCTCCTTCAGTGTCAAAGTTGGGAAATTGGGGTCTTCTTGCTGCTTCAGACGCATATCAAATCCAAACCTTAATGGGGTAGGAGTAGAGATGTCAAATGGGAGCAGGTCAACGGCCCACGGCCCGGCCTGGTCAATAGCACGGCCCGTGCCATGTGCTGTGCTGGGCCGAGGGAACGGGCACGGCTGGTTTGACAGGCCTGCTGCGGGCTAACCCATTCATAACAGTCAGCTTGCCAGGCCCACCCCAGGGTCACCCACAGGCACGGCTAGCCTGGCCCGCAAGCACTTTCTCTTTTCTTATCTAAATCCTCACAATTCAGTTGAGTAATGTACCAATATACATCCTATAATTTTTTTTTTTTTTATCTTTTTATCCCAATCATCGTAAATCCTAATTTATATAGAAGAAACCAAATAAGAAACTTAAAATTCAAATCTCTCACCCAATATTTGTCTGCTAGAGTCCATCATTTGTCACTTGATGAACATTGATGTAGGTGATGAGATAGTGAAGTCCGTATGATGCATATACAATGTGTATGGCCTTGATTTTTTATATAGAACAACGAATAAAAATTAATCAAAAATATATTTTTTTAAAGAGGTATGCCGAGCACGGCACGACCCACCTCGCTAGATGGGGCGGGCCATGTCGGCCCGGCCCGTCCCATCCCGTTTGACATCCCTAAGTGGGAGTGCTTTTAACACTAGCAAAACACTCCTTATGATATCCTTAAAAAATGATGCTCCCCACACTTGTAACCCTAAAAACGTTGATGGACAAAAAGGAGGGAGAAAAGGAAGAAGAGGACATGAGCGATGATATTGTCGCTCAATCAAAAGTGAACATTGGCTATATGGTCATTAGCGTTATAATATAGAAATTATGAGAGCCTTTCTAGTGCAGTGGATATCAAAGGTGAATTTTGTGGTAATTTAATCTTGATTTAATGCGAGGAGAATAATTGATCTTTTACCTTCTAAAAACCTGGGGCATTAAGGATTATTACGTAATCCTTTTCTGCTAACACGATCCACAACTGCAACGAGATCTTTCTTTCCTTCTCGCGCCACAAAACCCTAATCCTCATATTCTCATCTTCATCTGCTTCATCAGATGCAATTAATGGCGGTCGAATGGGCTTCTCTCTAAGAAACCCCATTGTTTTCAACCATTCAACCACACTAACCCACTTCCGCCGACATCTTCCAGCCTCCAACTCTCAAATCTCGCTTTTCAATGGCGGGATCTGCTCCTTCCTACGCTCTGGAGGTCCGGGACGCCGGCAGCGGCGCCGGAGAGAAGGAGGAATTCTCCGAGGGCAAATGCGCCCTTCTCATGGTGGCTCTCTGCCCCTGCCTCGTCGTCTTCATCATCATCCTCATCGTCGTTGCCATCGTCCTCATGGTAAGGCTCCATGTCTTTTGCCACACCCCTTTTCACGGTCTCTCCAATCTCCTGTCCAAGAAAAAATGCCATCTTTGAACGATTCCAGGGTACTTTCGGATGTTTTCGAACGAGTTATGATGCTGAATTGGATTGGCTCTAGGGCTTTTTGTAGAGTGGGTATTGATTCTATGGGTCTTTCTAGCGTTTCACATGAAAATGCAGTAAAGATGCCAACGTTGAATGCATTTACGGGGTTATGTAGTAGGGTTTCTACTGGTTTTGCGGAGGAGATGCTGGGTTTGGGTAATTGTGGGGATTTTTCTAGAATTGTAGGTTTAGAAAGAATCTCTATTTTGGCTTGTGGGGTTTTGAATGGAAAAGAGGAAAGGACGCAATCTGTGATCGATTCCGGCGGGGTTTCTCTAGCTAGAGATGATGCAGAAAGAATTACCCATTTCGATCCCAGGGTTGGAGAATCTAAGTCTGGAAAAATCCGGACTTTGAATTATCATGGGCCTTTCTCTTTAATTGGAGATGCAGGAAGGCTCTCTGTTATGGATTCCAGGGGTTTTGACAGGGTTTTATGCAGAAATACTGGCAAGGGGCAGCTTTTGATTTCTAGGGCTTTTTCTAGGGCTTCATGTGGAGATGTTGCAGTGACAGATGCAGTTGGTGGTTGTGTTGAAATCAATGGTCAGGTAAGGTTCAAGTCAGGTGATTTGGCAGAAAGACTAGTGGGCTCGGATTCTGGGGTTTCAAATGGAGTTGCTAAAAATGTGCAGGTCATGGGTTGCAGGAGTTTTTCTATTGTCCCAAATGGGAATTCTGAAACAGAAGATGAAAGTGATGAATGTGGTGGAGTCCCTGAAGAAGATGATGAGTGTACTGAGTCAGTTGATCCAAAAGAGGTTGAGAGAGTATCCAAAGTGATTGAAGATCTTTTCGCATCAGATAGGAATATGGAAGCAGTTCTTGATCAATGTGATGTTGATCTTTCTCATGCCCTTGTCTTGGCTGTTTTATCACGGTTTCGACATGCATGGAAACCCTCATTCCGTTTCTTTTGCTGGGTGGGCCAGAAGCCGGATTATGCTCACGATTCACAAACATATAATTCAATGATGAGTATTCTTGGGAAAACAAGACAATTTGAGAGCATGGCGGTGATGCTTGGAGAGATGGGCAAGAAGGGGCTTCTCACGATGGAGACATTTGTGATTGCAATCAGGGCTTTTGCCGCTGCTCGAGAGATGAAGAAAGCAGTTGGGATTTTTGAGTTGATGAAAAGGTATGACTTTAAAGCAGGCATTGATACGTTTAATTGCTTGTTGGATGGGCTTGCAAGAGCTAAGCTTGGGAAGGAAGCTCAGACTCTATTTGAGAAGATGAAGGATCGGTTCCCACCCGATTTACGGACATACTCAATTCTTCTTGCAGGATGGTGCAAGGTGAAGAATCTGTTGGAGGCGGGGAAAGTGTGGAATGAGATTGTCGATAAGGGTTTGAAGCCTGATATTGTTGCTCATAACACAATGCTAGAAGGGTTATGTATGGGTAAAAGGCGATCTGAGGCAATCAAGCTGTTTGAGCTTATGAAATCCAAAGGCCCTCCTCCGAATGTTCGGAGCTATACCATCTTGATCAGGGATCTGTGCAAAGGGAACAAGATGGAAGAAGCTGTTGGGTATTTTGATGAGATGCTTGCTGCTGGTTGCAAGCCAGATGCTGCAGTTTACACATGTTTGATTGTGGGTTTTGGAAATCAGAAGAAGATGGATACAGTATATGGGTTGTTAAAGGAGATGAAAGAGAAGGGTTGTCCACCAGACTCCCGTACTTACAATGCATTAATTAAACTAATGACAAATCGTAATATGCCAGATGATGCAGCGATGATTTACAAGAAAATGATTCAGAGTGGTTTTGAACCAACAATCCACACCTATAACATGATGATGAAGTCATATTTCCGATCAAGGAACTATAGCATGGGGTGTGCTGTTTGGGAAGAGATGGGCAAGAAAGGTATTTGCCCAGATGATAATTCCTATACTGTTTTCATTGGAGGCCTTATAAGCCAGGGAAGACCTGAAGAGGCTTGTAAACATATAGAAGAGATGATTAACAAAGGGATGAAGGCCCCTCAACTCGACTATAATAAGTTTGTGGCAGATTTCTCTAGAGCTGGGAAGCCCGATATACTTTTTGAGCTAGCTCAGAGAATGAAATTCTCAGGTAAGTTTGAGGTTTCCAATGTGTTTGCAAGGTGGGCTGAGATGATGAAGAAAAGAGTTAAGATAAGAAATCCCGGTCAAACCCCACAACGTCTTTTTTGAATTTCTCATGGAGCCCATCACCATGGGTTCACAATGAAGCAACCAGTAGAGTGCCATTATTGCAAGTAATTCTTTTTATTGGAGAGCTCAGACTTCTATAGTGTTTGACTTACAACCTTTTTCTATGTATTCTGCGAGATCTGTCTCAGTGGAAGAACTGTCTGCGATTAGAGATAACTGAACACCATGTTGTATAGCTTGTTAAATTACATTGCATTTCTTATCAAATTCCTGTTTTGGGTTTTTAGACTTCTTTTGCACTATGGATTTACCTTTGGTACATTTGCTATGTGACAAGTTTGGCTGCATGCAAATAGTGTGAGATATCAATAATGTATTTCTATAAGTGCGTATTTGACTTTATAGCTGTTAGTCTGTAATTAGCTAAAGCTCTGATACCAATTAATTAGAAAATAGCCCTTATTTATTTCTATATGATCAAATTAAGACAATCTAATCCTCCTAGTCCGCTGCAGCTGCTGCTAGTATAAGTCCGATCTCACAGGCCTCTGTCTTACAGAAAAAAGATAACCCTTCTAGCTCAACTCCAATCATCTACAGAGAGATCTGATACCAGAATCAATGTAGATTGATTTGATAGGTTAACAATGTAGGAAGTTTAACCAGCAGTACAGCAACTAAACTGGTTCAAGACAGAAAACAGTGCACTGCCATTTTAGATCATGAATTCAGAAGGTTGGTTGTTGGAAAGTCCATCTGTAGCTGCATTCTGCCCTATTTTTGTTGAAAGTTTTGTTGCTATCACTACAGCAATTTTTACTTTTAGCGGTGGTCAAAAACCGCCGCTAAAAGTCTGATTTGCGCCGCTATAGGTATTACCGACGTAAATAAATCCGTCTCAAGGTCCACTGCTAAAAGTCTGCGTCGCTGATACTTTTAGCGGCAGAATATAAAATGAGTCGCTGTACCAATAGTGGCGATTTTTTTTAACCGCCGCTAAAAGCTCTTGTTTTAAAAAATAAATAAATTATATTTGAATATTCCCAAAACAACATTTCTTTCTTACTATTGTATTTTGTATGTTGTATGATGTGATAGGATGGATGGATGGATAGAGCGTGGAAACTGGAAAAAACCGAAACCGATAAAATTCTACCCTCCTTCCCTTGTTCTTATCACTCAATCTCACTCGAATCTTGGAATCAAGGAACAAGGCCTTCTTAGCCTTTTAAGTACATACCACACAAAAAAGTCCTGGAGAGTTGTCTGCCCTCTATGTAGCATTAGCATGCAATCATCAGATCTGGACCATTGAAAATTCCCCACAACTTGGACAGTCAGTTACAGTACTGATTCAATCTTAGTCTTTTGCATGTGGATGGCAGGAATTGGCAGGCCAGACCCTTGTTACACAAACCTGATTCATAAGCTAGAACCCCATTTGAAGGGAGACAATAGACCCAATGCTTTGTTCAACTAACCAAGTACTGAGAACAAAAAAACTAATAGGCAGTTTTCACCTGTAAGACTCCTGCAACGCTTTAATGTGAGAATTTCAATCAACGCCTTTAATTCGAGAGGGGTCTTGCTCTTTTGCATGCTGTGAATAATCCAAAATCCAGACACCATTTAGGTGAAAAGGCGCTATAACTATATAACAATTAACTGGTGCATGCACTTTGATTGCATTGATGTCAGGGTGAATCAAGTGAGCTCATTCCAATTGGATCAAGCTCATGTGAGTAGACAACGCTCTAACTCGGGCAAGTACAAAAAAAATTGATAAAATTAAATATGTTTGATCTCATCATCATCATCATCCTTGGTCGACCAGATCGTCGTGAGTAATCAATCAAATCAGTCTCCAATCCATCTTCTTAATGTGCCTCCTAATCCCCATGTATTCATTCATCGTGTGTGTTTGTTTGTGGTGCATTTATTTTTAGGTAGCTGGTGATGTGATTCTGGATCTGTCCAGCATGACCAATCAGACTCTTAAACTCGGACCAGGCCTTCGCCAGGTACCTACTACTACTAGTACTACTACTTACTTTCTTTTTCATTTTCTTTCTACCGTTTCTTTCTATCATCCACACCATCTTCGCTCCTTCAAAACCATTGATTGATTTGCAGAATGGGGATGCTATTTCTGTAATGAAAGCTGGGAGGTTAAGGTTCTCAAAACCAAACAAGTATTGGGTCGAAAGCTCTGAGAAGAGGGTAAGTGTCATACTCATATAGCAACTTACCTAATGATAATGAAGTACGAGTTTTTGCACTTTGAAGTTGTTCTTACCTGTGTCGAAGTTGAAGAGTTATGTGCGCTATGTAGAGCTGCAATATACTATACTAGCTAACGTTCCGGTGTTGGCTTATGCCCAACCAGGTTAGCAGCTTTATGCATCTATCCTATTTTGTAATATTTTAGAAGACCTTAAAAGAACATCAGGTCGAGTTGCATGATTTGTAAGGCTATCTGTTACAAAAATATTTATATACTGAGAGGGATATGAACAACCTCAGCTAACTTGCGAAGGAAATCACCTTGGCTTGATTAGGCTCCAACTCAAGGTTCACTTGCAGTCACATAAGCCAAGCTTACGTCTAGATTCAGCTTCACCTAGCTGGGATCGAGCATAGTTTGTTAACGCCCAAGAGTGGGCTATAAACTCAAGCTAAGCTTGTAAAGGAGCTCATAATTATGTATATTAAACATAGCAAGGAGATTGGTATGGCAAATCTTCTACACTACTTTAATTGAGAACTTCCTTTTGGAATGAACAAAGAAAACATGGGCACAGGTGAAGCACCTGGCATCACAACTCTTGCAAATTTTAGTTCAACTGATGTGCAAAGATAGCAATAAAATCCCTCACTTGTCTAGTATGTCACTTGTCTACTAAACAAGATGATGAAAAAGTCAATTCTTGAATACATGGTTTTAAATTCTTCATATCGAGGCCACAACCTGACAGACAAAATCAATTTCTTTGACAGCTGCGTCCCAGTCAAACTCCTGCATTGTGGAAGTTGCAGAATCAGTTTTTGTCGAAAAACCACAGCAATGAAATCTTCATAGTACCGTTTTCTGAATGACATAAATAGGAATACATTCTAGAAAAGATGGGAAGGAAACAAATCTATACATGGAAATGAGAAGATTACAACGAAGCAGTTTTTACCTGTAAAGATGTAAACAACCAAATATTGGAATCACATACCAAGAGCAAAAAAACAACATTCAAGAACCTTTGAACTAGACTCTTAATCCATAAACATATAACCAAGACTGTTGCGTACTCTAATCACATACAAGAGATTCAACTCGTACACTCATATGTTGTACTTCATCTATATAAGACAGACATTAGAATTCACAACCCCAGGTGGGCTGGTGAGTGAGGACAACTGCAGCTCTTATCTCTCTCATCCCCTCCAACTCATACCCTGAGCTGTTGTTTGTCCCTCTACACTAATATTAATCTCCCCAACTCCCTTTTATTCATGTGCCTTTGTTTAATGAATTAATCTGTCTCTCTCTCCATGTCTTGCCTTTCCACATGACATCATGTGCACCTATACACAACCCATGTGCCTTAAATGTCTCTAACATGGCCATGTTCCCACATGGGCCTTCTTCTATGATCTATTTGTTTGGGGCTCTGCATCACTAAATTGTGGACATGTGTCTGTTCCTGTCAATCAAATTATCCATGAGACAATTGGTAGGTATAAAGATTCTTGGATATATCATGCTTCAATCATCTTTCAGCATAATGTTACATATGCCACTTTGCTTATATTGGCTCATACATGGCGGCCACTAAATTGTGGATAAAAGAAGGCTGTAGGGAAGGATTAAAGAAAGGGAGGATGTTGTCTATATTAATTGGAAATGCCTATTGTGTTACCTTCAAATATAGAAGTATGTGCTGCTGGGTTATGGTGAAGGCTTTAGATGGTGTTGTGTTACATGTATTAGGATAGATTCTTTTCTTTGTTTTGGTTAAAATAGGATTAGATTCTTTTAGTTCTTAATTTTGAGTTTGGTTCCTATGAATCTGGTATTGCAGCCATAACAACAAAGATCCAAACAGATGAAGAAAAAAAAGGGTCCAACAAAAAAAAAAAATCAAGAAACAGATGAAGCCCATGGCCACCTTGATCCATTGCTATTTCCATTACTCCCTGAACCTATAAAATCCAGAGAACAATAAGAAGCAACCTATTAATTTTGCTTCCTAAGCATAGCAAGAGGGATATATCGGTGAATTTGAGAGATTTGATACTTCGATTGGTGAAAAACAGTGATGAAAAGATTGAACTTGCATTGTGGACTTTGATTGGAGATAGCAGAGTCCGGAATTCAATTCAACCTCCACCTTTCACACTCCAACACTATGAAGGTAGTGCCTGAGAAATGAGATTTTTTCTTGTATTTCTTTTGTTCTTGGCATTTCGGGAAAAAACAAACCAATAATGGACCGTCAGTCTGAAACAAAAGAGAAAAAAGTCTAAGTGATTGGATTTGAGTGTTAGGAAATATCTCTTAGGGTCTATTTGTTAGTACAGTGAATAACTAAAAATGAGATGCGGAATAAATCAACGGGAGAAAAATGAATACTCTTATGAAACAATATACAACTCTTATTTCTAATGAAACAATATACAACTGTTATTTCTATTCCTACGTGGAGGGGATTCACCACTAGATAGGTTGGGAATGGTCTGCATAGGTTATGGGCATGAGCCATGAATTGAGCCAGATGGACTTAGGTCAGGTGGCTTATGTTTACAACAAATACCATTTAATCCCATCCATTTATTGCTTCTAGAAGTTAAATTACAAAAGCATGGCAACAAGTATGAAGATTTGTATGGATAAATGAAATATGCAGAGGTGTTAGCCTTGTATGCAACTAGGTACAAACCAATGCACAGTTAGAATCCTTGAGAAAAACAAATGATGTGTACTAGATTTTTCATGATAATAAAATCACAATACTTCCCACTAAAACATGAACAATCTGCAACACTTTTGGGACAATCAAAGATGTGAAATAATCATGGGATAAAAGTAAGCAGGGATGCATTTTCAGAACCATGCATTTTCAGAACCTGATGCAGTACCTGATACAAGAAAGGGGATGCCACCTAAGTAAGTCTGAAACAGCAACTTGAGGGCTGGAACTCTAGGAAACAACAATGAAGAAAAGTAGATCCATTAGGACTCAATCCCTTGATAGCCAAACAGAATGGATCCCCAATATCATTCTTATCAATTCAAAGAAATCACAACTGGATACTAACATGTAGGCTTCATTCTGAGTGAGCATGATTCTACTTCAAACAAAAGAAATCAAGAAACCAATGACGTAGCAGGAAATTAAAAATTTAGAAGCATTCAGGAATAAGTAATGTATCATGATTACATAGAATCATTCATTACTTCAAATGTTTGCTGTCTATTTAGTGCATGTTTAAGTAATTCAGAATTCATTTGTGTGAACAGCCACCCTCCAAGGTGAAGCTGTGCAACATTGTCTACATGAACATCAGGGGCACTTCATTTACAAAGCTTGCAGTTGCAGTCAATATCTTGTGCAGTGAAGACTATCCATGTGAGGATGTACATATGAGTGACATAGATTTAGCTTACCAGAACCCTGAAATGACCGCAGCCTCCATGTGCTCCAACATCAAAGTGACCACATCAAGGAAACAAAACCCCTCCCTCTGCACTCATTTACTCAGCTAGAATTCTAATGTACCAACATCAATCCTTGTTCTAGGTTTTAGCTCCCATATGGCTTGTCCACCATCTCCTTGCAGGCGAGGCCCATGCTTTAGGGTTGTGTAACCACACAAGCTAATCGTTAATTTTTGAAGTTTCTCATCCTTCTGGTGCAAGTTTTAGGATTTGTGACTTGGGAAAGAGATAATCATCTTTCTTCTTCATTTATATTCACATGCTAGGCCAACTACTTTAAGTATTGAATCCAAGACTCTACGAGAGAAAAAAAATTCACAATTCCACAGTTCGCTGATTTTTGCTAGTATCCACTAAAACCTCATTCCATTACAAGATAAAGAAAGATTGTACCAGTCCACAGATAATAAAAACATCAAATCCACTAAAACCTTCATTCCATTACGAGATAAAAGAAAGATTGTACCAAACCACTGATAATAAAAACATCAAATTAATCTCAAGCTCAAGCTCCAATTCAAATTCTGTAAAACAAAACCTTAATAAAAGATTAAAAACAAAATGAACTGGATTACACCATCAAAACCAATCCCGCAGATCAAAATCTTCAATCAGAATTAGACCACCAAAATGCAAAAGACGCTGAAAGTATGATCGGATACATAGTAGTCATGGTGTTTTCTCAAAAATAAAAAATAAAAACAATGATAGGATTAGTTGCATATAAGCTAAATAGGAGACAAAAAAATACTCTGAAAAAGGAAAAAAGAATTCACCTCCTGCTCTCCCTTAACCTCATCACTACAAGAATACAAATCCCAAAATGCCAAAATGCATAAAGAGATCCATCCATCAACCAAAATATTTTAAATGGAAAAAAAAAATTCCTCGATAAGCATAAAGTAACTTCTAACAATTCCCTAGAACAACCTTAAACCGTGAACAGAGTAAACAAAATAACTTCTGAAAACTTAACAAAGCAAAAGCACAAATAATTCGAAGCATATAGAGTATAGACTTGACAAAGCTTATAGATTTCAATTTGAATCACTTCAAATATGTCAAACTGCCTTAGGTAGAGCCAAATTATCTGCCCCAATGGTTGACTTTGAGAATCTGATGAGCAATTTTTTCTTCAGTTGAAAAATATACTTTTTTCCTTCCTTTATATGGTTTACAATCATAAATTTAATCAGGATTTAGTTTCCCATTCAACATTTAGAGGCAATTTAATCATTGCCGATTATGGAGGGAGTTCTCACAGTTTAAGAAGATACAGTTTTTGCTATGACTAAAAGGAGAAAGAAATGAAGGACAAGTCTCTATCACATCTAGAATTTTCTTTGTTGATCCAATTGCTGATTTCTTTTCATCACTGAACCTCATCCTATCCATATGGGATCGGCTTTGTTTATTCTAATTTTCCACTCATTATTTAGGAATAAGTCATCCTTTATGAGTTATTTGTTGGTTCAACTGCGGAGGTGAGATTCTTCAGGAGAACATGTTTGACCTTCTTTTATTGTCAATTTTCCCCCTTTTTTTGGATGCTCCATCACTCAGTCCTCCTTACCTGGACCTTTTCTTCCCAACTATCTTCCATCTGTTGTCTATGTATCTCCATCCCATTCTATTTTCCTCTGGCTTACTCTCATCCTACCATGAGATTGGCCAGAATATCCATTTTTGCTTCGACCCTGAATGTATTTCTAGTTTCTCCTATGGTTCACACTGAAAACATCCTCATTTTGACATGACAGCAGTTAAACATGGTGTTCTTCAGATTAGTTTGTGTCAATTCTTTTTATGCTTCATGGCAAACTTGAGTAGGGACCACCTAGTGTTGACATAAGGCCTTTAGGAATCACAGTGACAATCCTAAAATGCCAGTTCTGGACTTAAGTGGTACAATAATCAAGCAATTCTGTTCTTGGTCTTCCCAGCTACTTGTTAAAGGCAACTGACAGTGATATCATGGGCAAGAGAATCCGAAGGCAGATCATTGATCAGTCTCTTTGTTTTCAGTTCCCCCTTTCTTTTGGATGGTTGAATATCGGTGGTGTACATTTTCTATTCAACGTAACCTCCTACCACCACCACATCCAACTCCAGAAATGAGAAATGATTACGTTTAATAATTGAATGCTTGATCTACATCCGTACAAGGTTAATTGAATGATCTATATAAAAAGTTAATTACCCTGTCTGAGACCTATACACCTGAATCCAATGCCTTTGCAAATTTGTACCCAGTACCAAAGCTCCTGAACCCGTAGCTTAGCTACATCCTTTGTAAACATATAGAAGAGATGATTAACAAAGGGATGAAGGCCCCTCAACTCGACTATAATAAGTTTGTGGCAGATTTCTCTAGAGCTGGGAAGCCTGATATACTTTTTGAGCTAGCTCAGAGAATGAAATTCTCCGGTAAGTTTGAGGTTTCCAATGTGTTTGCAAGGTGGGCTGAGATGATGAAGAAAAGAGTTAAGATAAGAAATCCCGGTCAAACCCCACAACGTCTTTTTTGAATTTCTCATGGAGCCCATCACCATGGGTTCACAATGAAGCAACCAGTAGAGTGCCATTATTGCAAGTAATTCTTTTTATTGGAGAGCTCAGACTTCTATAGTGTTTGACTTACAACCTTTTTCTATGTATTCTGCGAGATCTGTCTCAGTGGAAGAACTGTCTGCGATTAGAGATAACTGAACACCATGTTGTATAGCTTGTTAAATTACATTGCATTTCTTATCAAATTCCTGTTTTGGGTTTTTAGACTTCTTTTGCACTATGGATTTACCTTTGATACAATTGCTATGTGACAAGTTTGGCTGCATGCAAATAGTGTGAGATATCAATAATGTATTTCTATAGGTGCATATTTGACTTTATCGCTGTTAGTCTGTAACTAGCTAAAGCTCTGATACCAATTAATTAGAAAATAGCCCTTATTTATTCTATATGATCAAATTAAGACAACTAAGCCTCCTCGTCCGCTGCAGCTGCTGCTAGTATAAGTTCGATCTCACAGGCCTCTGTCTTACAGAAAAAAGATAACCCTTCTAGCTCAACTCCAATCATCTACAGAGAGATCTGATACCATAATCAATGTAGATTGAGTTGATAGGTTAACAATGTAGGAAGTTTAACCAGCAGTACAGCAACTAAACTGGTTCAAGACAGAAAACAGTGCACTGCCATTTTAGATCAAGAATTCAGAAGGTTGGTTGTTGGAAAGTCCATCTGTAGCTGCATTCTACCCTATTTTTGTTGAAAGTTTTGTTGCTATTGGGCATCTGAGTGTCAATCATTTACCCGTGATTGTAAAAGGGACAACTGAAGACACTACGTCAAAACGGCTGATAAATGACTCCAATGGGTTGGTTTTACTGATTGATGTGGGCCGTCTTTTTTTTTTTCGACGGATTATTAATCTCACTGATGGCCCATGGCAATCGTGAATGATGAATAAACAATTTAAGACAAACCCGCGCATATTTGGCTTTCTCGACACCCCGTGCGCGCCATCTACACGGAATCGGCTTGAACATCTGGTGCAAACTCTCTGTTTGCGATCATCTGGTGTGAACTCTCTGTTTGCAATCATCTTCGGTATCATCTTCAACATCTCACCAGCTGCAATCATCTCCCGTGGTAAGCCAACACCCTCAGAATCTCAATTCCATAGCCGACACCCATGCCATCTTCACCAACTCGAAATCTGAGCCTCACAATGCGATCATCTCATCTTCTTCCCCAATTGAGCCTCACATCTGAGCCATCCCTTCAAAACCAGCAAACCCATCTTTAACTCCATTCTCTTCCTCTCTTTGTTTTTCTATTTCATCATCCACGATGGACTTGCAGTCACTTTTTCCACCATCAACAAAATCCATACATTCACCCTCAAACCCCAATCCCTAAGCCCCAATCCCAATCCCCAAATTCCTAAACCCATTCCCCTAAACCCTAACCTTGAAACATGATTCATAATGCCTAAACCCAAAATGCCTTAATCTGAAACCCATACACTAATACTCAATCCATGTCACCAATTAATTGATCCATCTAGATTGGATTTTTTTTTTTTTTTGGATTTCTTACTAATTTTGTGGCCTTAGCTATCGATCGACAGCGGCACTTCATCTTCGGCGGAAGATTTCCTCCCCATCGATCAGCAGCGACACTTCGACTTCTGCTACGAAGGTATTTTATTCTTCTCTTGGTTTTGATCCATTCATCTTCTATATATTCTCAAGATGTTATTCGTTTATTGAGTTGGTTCTGGTGATTTTGTTAATTGAAAAAAGTTGGGTTTATAGATCTTTCCATCTTTCCATCTTCTCAAGGTAAGCGTCTGGGCTCAAAGCGCTTCCTTTCCTCAGGTCTGTTTCTCACTTTTATTCCACCCCAAACGGCCTTTCATTAATTGGTTTATATTCTCTCCTTCAGATCTGACAAGCATTCATTTTGGATTTTGTTTTTCTGTTTGGATTCTCCGTTTCAGTGGGTGATTTGAACTTGGTTTTTGTCATTTTTGTTCTTTCTTGGAATTTGGAGATATATGCATTGAATTATGTGATAGGTTGGATTGAAGAATTCAGCTATAGATTCTCATTTCTCTGTTGATGGTGTTTTTTGATTTTCTGGAAGGGTTGAGAATGAGGTGTCTGATCAATGTAGGATGTGGGTTTTTTATTTTATTACATATTGCATGATTTGAGGTGATTTGATCCATGCATGCAGGCAGGTTTTTTTTTGAAGGGTGAGGCCGGATATATTTCTTATTGGTGGATAATGATCTGAATATGCAGTCAATTTATAGTGCCTGAAATGAGCATTTGAACAAATCCATATACATTGCAGTTTTACAGGATAACTTAAGGTTTTGGATGATGCAAAGATGCACATTATTATTTTTTATTTTTTTATAACAGTAAAATTTATTATTTCAGAGAAAAGAACACCAAAGAAAGGCTAAGCCCAAAACAGCCTAGCCACGCCCAAGATGCATTTTAGTTTTGTGTATGAGATAATCTTGGATGTTGGTTATGTTTATATTTTGGTTTTGGATTCAAATTTGCTGGAGTTTGAGGTTTCATTTCTGTATTTAGTTAGTTAGTTAAGACATGTCTTTGTTGTTGTATTAGGACGCAATACGTTTCCATTTTGTGAATAGGCAACATTTATGCGATACTTTTGTCTTTCTTATATTGGATCATATGAGACTATGTAATGGATTTGTGATGTGTTGATGAAATGTTTTTTTTCCCATTATTTTTAATCTTTTTTTAATAGTAAAAGCTTTTACAGATTCTGCTGGATCTTGGGTTTTCCTTTTTGTGTGGGATATGATCTTTTGTGTTTGTTTATGTGGTTGGACAGTTGGAATATTGGAATTTGTCAATGGGTTTTGTTATGGGATTATGGGTGTCTGCTCCTGTTGTGGATTTTCTGGATGGAATGGGCATATTGATGGTACCATGGATGAACTTTTATGGGTTTCGACAACTTTTTTCATGTGAAATTGAGATTGGGTGTTTCTAGGTGTTATTTATATAAAAATAAAAAACCCTTTTTGTGAGATGTTTATTATGTGGTGATGATGATGATGGAATAGTAATTCAATCCATGGTACTTTCGTAATGAATGCCGCTGGATCGTAAATATGCTGAAATTTGTGTTTAGAATTGGGGCAATAGGTGTACAAATTGAAGCTTGTGTTAAGTTCTGTGGTGTGCGGGGGTGGACTGAACAATTCTACAAAAGTCCATGAATATTGATGTTGAGATGTGAGTTTGTTATGGAAACTGATGCATCTTCATCTTTGAAGTTTTATCCTGTCCATTTGGGGTTGAGTTAACCATCCATGCATCTATAAGAAGATAACCATCCATGCTTGCATGTTTTATGCTCTGCTCATGATTACTGGGCCATGATCTTCTTATGTAAGCTGCTTTGTGATGACTCAACTGGTTCTATCTCAACTTTTCTAACAAGTGGCCCCATTGATTGCCTTGTACTTTCAGGCACAAGAAGTTAAAAGACTTGATGTCATTAACGTGCAAGTTATGCATCCTAATGTAACTTGAAAAGCTATAATAATGCAATTAACTTGCTATGTTAACTAATGTGTTGCAAGTTATATATGCTTGGTATAGCACCCTAGCAAGTTGTGTGCAATTAGGACCCTCCCTTAGATAACATTCCAAAATACTCGTGTGATTTGGAATCCGGATCCTCTGTCATGTCTATTAACCCAGCTCATTGAGATAGTCTATTATGATGATGATTAATAATGTTTTGCTTCTATTGACTATAATAATTAGTGAGAAATGGTCGTGTTTCCATGGTGTTATATAGAAGGGGATGTCTAGTAACTTGGTATTGGTTAATGTATTGTACTTATATATGCTTGATTAGATATATAATGACTGAAATGATGGACAATTATAAAACTAAATATTCAGATTGGATTTCATAGAATAGAATAAAATTAAATCTATCATGTTCCTGTGGAATTTAATTGCTTTTCACTTTGGTTCATTTGTATATATACAACTAAGTCTTAACTATTGTGGGGTAGTTTTATGTACACAATGTACAAATGTGCAAAGCTTGAGAAATCAATAAAAATTAAAGGGCTATGTTATAAATAACTATGTTTGTTAGTGAAACGGTGCTTGATCTTGGAATGCCAAAATAGTGAAGGATCCTCATTTTTGTCTTAAAGTCTGTAGCATATACATCTACATATATGGTGCATTGTGGGGCATTCATGAGATTAATTAAAAACCCATGTACTTTTGAGTTTTTCTGGTTTAGATTATTTTTCTCGATTGATGGACGTAGCATGGGCAATGATGAACAATTAATAGTTTGAGATATATCTTTGATGATATCATAACAAAATAGGTTAAAATTTGAAAAGGTGTATGAGATAATTTGTTATTTGTTTTTGGTTTCCAAAGAGGAGGAATTATGTTGCGTTATTTTGTAATTTAAGTGCTAATTGTCATTTTTCAGAATTTTGATATGAACAAAGAGTGGATGATGGTACCAAGGTTGTCTAATGAATACTTAAAGGGGGTTGAAGATTTCTTAGAGTTCTTAAGAGCTAATCAACAAAAGCTGGGGGGTGATGATTGGTATTGTTGCCCTTATGTCAAATGTCATAATATAGTAGGAGGGAAGAAGACATTAAGAGACATCCGTGAACATTTGATATGTGATGGCATAGATACATCTTATGCCAGATGGATCCATCATGAAGAAATTCATTGAACAAGCACTGTAAACACTGGCACCATTAACAACAATGAAGATGCATTCCCAAGAATGGTTGATATGGTGAATGATGTGTTTGCATGTATCTCTAATGAGGATGGCATTGAATATCATATGGGGGGTAGTGCGCCTACATGCATGGATGAAACTAATCATGAAGAAGATGTTCATGCTCAGGATAATTCACCGGAGGGTATCCATTATAAGAAGTTAATGGAGGATGTCATGCAACCCTTATATCCCTCGTGTCAAATTGATGATACGAAATTGTCAGTCACAGTTGAGTTGTTGAACATGAAGGCTAGACATAGGTGGTCTAATAAGAGTTTCAATGAGTTGTTACAACTTTTCAAAAGGGTCCTTCCAGAACACAATGCTTTGCCGGATAATACTTACAATGCCAAGAAGATTGTCGATTCGTTGCGTATGGAGGAAAAAATTATACATGCATGCCGCAACGATTGCGTACTTTACTGGAGAGAGCATGAAGAAAAGGACAATTGTCCAACATGCGGGCTTAGTAGATGGAAACCGGTAAACCCTGTAAAGCCAAGAGTTGTACGTTTGCCCTAGAAGAAGCTAAGATACTTTCCTATTACACCAAGGTTACAAAGAATGTATAGTGTACCATGGATTGCAGAGAGCATGACATGGCATGCAAATGCAAGCTCAGTACCTTATGACTCAATCATGCGTCATCTAGTGGATTCATCCCGTTGGAAACAAGTTGATCGTAAAAATCCCCACTTTGCTTTTGAGGCACGTAATGTTCGATTAGGACTTGCAACGGATGGATTCAATCCTTTCAGAATAAAGAACAATGCATATAGCTGCTGGCCTATTATGGTTGTTCCATATAATCTTCCTCCATCCCTTTGCATGCGTAAGGAGTTCACGATGCTAACATTATTGATTCCAGGAAAGAAAGGTCCAGGGCATGATATTGACATTTATTTGCAACCATTGATCGCAGAGTTGAATGGATTGTGGTCCATCGAAACCATAACATATGACTCTTACAATAAAAATAGGTTCACAATGAAAGCAATTCTGCTATGGGTTATACGTGATTTCCCGGCATACGGTCATTTGTCAGGTTGTAGGACCGCGGGAAGGTATGCATGTCCTGTGTGTGGAGAAGAGACAGATTCACTATGGCTAAAACATGGAAAGAAATGCACTTATAGGGAGCATAGAAGATCCCTACCAAATTTGAGACATCCTTTTCGGAGTCAAAAATCACAATTTAATGGAAAAGAGGAACATAGAAAGCCTCTAAGGCGTTTGAGTGGTGAGAACCATTTTAATGTAATTGGTGAATAGGTTATTAATTTGAATTGCTAGTTGAAAACCCTTTTATTTAATATTCGTGGTGTATGTGTGAAGTAAGTCATTGAAGTTCTATGGTTGAGTGGTGAATGTTGTAGTTTGGAGGGGTTTAAAGTTCTATCTTGTTATGATGTGGATTATTTAATATTGGTATGGTAATTTAAAATCATGCTATTGAAGCAAATTATACACTGAAATAGAGTTCAGAATATCTATTTCCATCAATATGGTATTCTTATAGACCTTCTCTCTGTTTCAAGGGAACAAATGTTGAATAAACAGAGATGGATCTTGAGTAGTGTATGTTAGCTCATATATTGAGTAACGATTTATCCTTGGATAAGGTCGATGGAATAATGGTGTATGACAGTAGTAAAAACCAAACCAACCTTTGAAGTAAGAGAGAGAGAGAGAGAGAGAGAGAGAGAGAGAGAGAGAGAGAGAGAGGATGACAATGTCAATGGCAGTATCAGGTGAAATCGGCATTTCATGGAGATTGAATTCCAGGCAATACTTTGGAAAATTTTCTTCGAGATCCTCCCGATTACATGTTAAGATGTCTCATCCTTCGAGGAGAAAAAGAAGCAATTCACGCTTCAGAAATCCCAAGAAATCTTCAACGCAGCCAAGGAACTGACTTTCTCTCTCACTCAGCTCTAAACATCTTGAACTTGCTGAAAATGCTGTTTTTTTGTAATCAATCTTGGTCAGTGATGGTAGATGTTATTTTGTAATCAATCTTGTGAGAATTTGATTGGGTTTTGGTCAGTGATGGTGGATTTTCTTTTATTTGTTTTCTACCTAACAAGCTCAAAATGCGCTTTTAGTTCTTTGTTTGGGAATTTGTATTGATTTCAATCAGTGGGTGAGAGTTGGATTGGTCTGTTCTGCTCTTTATGGGGGATGGGTTTCTCCTTAACAAGTGGAAAATTACAAGTTTTGTTCCTGATATGTGTGATTTTGCTTGCTCTTTTAAGTCATTGATGTGGCTTGTAAGGAACTGATTACAGAATTATATTGGACTGAGAATTTGGGGTTTGCTCAATCATATCAAAGCTGTAGATAAATGTTAATGGTTGGAAAGTAAATCTAGAAGATGTTCTGGACCTTGGGTTTTAATTAGAAATTGGGCTTTGTTACTGTGACGTGAGGAAAGCATAGATGCAAATGGGAAACAAGTACTATACTAAAAAATGATTGCAACTTAATTCTTATTGAATATATGAATTGGTTTCATAATATTATGCATGATTTGACTTTTGTTGCCAGACCCTTTTTTTTTTCTCGGTTTCTCTGGATAATCCTAAGATGATGGATAAGTTAGCCAAGCTATATTAATTATGATAAAGCTGAGAATTTAGCTGGTACTAAGTGATGGCTGTTAGCATCAATTGCTTTAGATTAGGGTATAACAGCATATGATATGGTGAGATTCCCAGGTTTTGCTATGCATAGGTTTGTGTACTTTCTTTGTTCGTCTCCAGATAACGAAATGAAATGCACAAGTATAATTGTGAGAATTATTTAATTTACCTTAACGAAAGTTCCTATAAACAAAAACATCTTGTAAAATATATATATATTCACCAGTGTGGTTTATGTTATATATCCTATCTGGTTAATGTTCTTATTGAGAATGTATGTGTGACCTGTGATTGTGCTAATGTGAGTTATATTCCTTGATCAATGCAGTTTCTGACATTCGTTTTTGGGTGTGAACTGTGAAGTACTGGCAATGGACAAGCAAAACCTGGAAAATCACATGGTGGGCTCTTTTTAAATATATCAATTTTCTACCCTTCCTAGAAAGGGACTTGTTTCAAGGGCATGTTTTTGGAAAGGGACTTGATTCTTGGTAGTGGGCCATTCATGTTACATTGCTAAATCACATTTAACAATCTCATTAATGTACAACAGAGAAATTGAGATGAATGGTAGAAGGACACTTGTAGTGGTGAATGACTAATGACGTAGTGGTGAATGACTTTGTAGTGTGTTGGGACATTGAGTTGTTTATATGAAGTTTTTTTTTTTTTTTTTTTTTTTGTTATGTACAGGTACTTAGCAGGTTGTAAAAAAAAAAAAATTAAATGTCACACATACTGCGGAGACTATGCCGAAATTTCGAGAAATCTTTTACATTTGAAATTTTTCTTAGGAACATTTTTATGAAGTATACGTTAATGTTTGCTAAAATGTGTTTATGCTTCTTATTTATCATTTTTTGTCACTGCATGATGATGTTATTATTGCATATGAATCTGACAGCTCGGTGGCGCAAGGTGATTTAGACCATGATGCAGTTACAAAGGTATCTTTTTATTGCTCGTTGATTATAATATCTTTTAATATTAGTAATCTTTAATTTTGTGGGTTTTACGATATACTCGGTTTATTTTTTTCATAGGTCTTTGGTTGTGATAGCCGAGGAAACGTACGTGGCTTAGGCACTGTTTAAAAAACGGCCATAAAACATTTAGTTCCTTATAAAAGAGGCTTGGAGGAGGAGCATGAATGCAATACACATCTTCAGTTACTGAGGTGAAAAGGTTGAAGGAGGGTCAGATGGGCATACGGAGGGGAAATGGATGAGCTGAAACAAGCTCTTACCCAAGGTGGGACACAAGTGCGACCTTTAACTTATCATGGTAGTTCATCTTAGGTATAATGTTTATTTTTCTTGCATGATTGATTCGATAAATTAATTAATTATATTCATTGATGAAATACTAACACAATGCATTTGTAATATTGTTTGTAGGCTCAGGATGATTCCTTGTGTCAACTGGCATGTACAAGTCAACCGAACACTAATACACGCCATGGTCCGTGTAGGCTGTTGCATTACGTGCGAAAAGAGATTATCATTGCCCTTGGACGCATTCTCGGTTTGTTAACTGAGGAGGAAGGATGCTATATGATTATTATAGATGAGATCTTGAAGTTTGACGTAGAGTTGTTGGGTGGAGAAAGGACTTTTGGAGATTTTACCGTGGGTGATATCATTTCATGGCCCACATATATAGAACCGTGTTTGGCTAGTTTTAAAGCCCACATGATTTATTGTTAAATGACTTTATTTGTAGTACTTACTTTGATGTGTGTGATTGTGAATGTGAACGTGATTTTTGTTAATTTTCTACCATTTAATGTAGCTACTTTGATGGTTTAAGTTTTAAGTGGCTGGATGATTTCTTAGCTTATTTGAGTTATTTATTTGGTGAATAATGGATGTTTGTATGGTTGATGCTAATTTATAGTTTTGAGAATTACATAATTTTTATTAGAAAAATATATTCTTGGGGCTCTGTGCACAGTTTCTACCTGCAACTGCAAGTCCTGGTTATGGGGATGTCCTTGCTGTTTACCAGTCCATGTTCCTCCTTTTTCTGTAGGAAAAAGCTCTTTCTTCAACTGACAATCTTACAGGGCCTTTGATATTATATTGAACTTTGCAAAACAAGGCAGATCTACTATCATTTTTCTCAACACCAACCAATGATAAAATATCAAAAGTCGGTTATATACATTGGAGCTCTGTGTATAAGATGACTTTTTTTTTTCTTTGGTAAATCTGTGTATAAGATACTTGGGTCTTCCAAAGGTGCTCATATTTATTTAGGGATGTCTTTACAAAAAAATGTATATATTTAGGGATGTAAATGGGTCAGGTCCGGTTCATTCTACAAATGGACCCTACCACAGCTACAAATGGACCCTAAAATTATTCCATTTCTAAATTTGGGAAGATGGGTATTCTCTATTAAGGTATGGGCACCATTGGCCAGCCAGGTCCAGATGCGAATCGCTTGTTAACTGGGCCTTGGATTTGTGGACCAGGACCTGGATCTGGGTTATCAATAAAACCTGGAAAAGGGTCCATACCCGGATATCTCAAGTCAAGTCATTTACCAGTGGAGGTCATTGACATCCTTTGCCGATATATCTATAGTAGACTTTGGCAGAGTTAACTGGGTGGGATTCCATATGACTGGACAAAATTTTAGTACACGTTTACTTGGGCAGGTCTCCCTAAGACTTGCACTTTCTATTAGAAAAATATAAATTTTAAAAATTAATTTTGAAATATATTTTTTTAAAAAACCCTCTAAAAAAACGATTGCTCCAAACAGTTGTTAATTGAATGATAAGTCTTTTTTTTATATAGTTTTAAAAAAATGATTTACAAAATTTTTGACTGCCAAAGTCCGTCTTTAAAAAGATTGACTGCCGTGGGCAGTCGCTAATCTGACAAATTTTCAACTGCCAAAAACGACTGTGATTTTGCCGACTGTCCGTCCGACTGCCCTTAGCAGTCGTTTTTTTAAGAAAAATGACTGTCGTCGACAGTCGTTTTTTTAAGAAAAATGACTGTCGTCGACATTCGTTTTTTCGGCCTTTTTGACGTAGTGAGAGAAGATACTATCACTCCTTGTCCATTTACTTTTTTGTGGATTTTACAAAAAAAAAAACCGCTTCGAGGGACTAGGCACAAAAAGGCCCCAATAGATATGTGTGAACAGCAGTGGTCCCATGGGCCACTTTTGTCTTTATTTTTACTGTGTTTTTATATAGAAGCGTATGGATGCTCATGCCAAAAGGGGAAAAAAAAAACACGCACACAAAGTGGTAGGGGGACTTTTATTGTCTCCAGGGATTTTGTTACTTATTCGTGCACCATCCATCTAAAAAAGGTTTTTTTTTCCTATAAAATCCTTTACTTTTTGGGAGGACTCTTGATGTTGCCCATTCTCTTCTCCATGTTTGGTGTTTTGCGTCCTTGAGTTTTAAGTTACTCAACAAAGTGTTAATCGGTATATGAAATTTCTAAGGGCTATTAAAGGCTTTTCAAAGGGTAATTCTAATGTTTGCCTATGATTTATAAACCTATCCAACTGCTTTTTTTTTTTAAGTTTTGGATTTTGATAATATATGTTTGTTATATGGAAAAAAAAAAAAAGAAGTCCATTGGTGACTTGGAATTACATTTAGGGCTTAAAGTGTGTTTAGATGAGGATTACCTTGATACACCAATGTAGATCTAAATGGCGCGCCCACATGGGAGAATTGTGGCTCACTATCATAATTCTCCATAAAAATGTTAGAAATAAAATATAAAAAAAAAACTGGTGAAACCAGTCGAGTGGATGGATCAATCCAAGCTCATTTAAACCCTGGCTAGTTTGTAAAAAGTCCAACTTTGGCCTCGCATCATCGAGCATTGCCCACATCATCGAGTATTGTCCTCATAATAAAGAATTTTTTTTTTTAGAAAGCACATAAGAAATTTTTACTGGTCACAACTATTGATTCATAATACCATGTGAATGGTTTCATAGGGATTGGAGGCACCGAGTTGAGCTGGACTGGGTCCAACCTGCCGGTTTGCTTTGATTATTTGGCATGCATAAAGTTGACCTAGTTGAATTCCGGTTCAAATAATCTATAGAGTTTCTACCAACAATTTGTCTTCTTGGGGTTTCTTTTGGATATGACGTGACACCTTGTCCCTTTGCATTTGTAAATGCCATGCTTCTTCGCAAGTATTTCGAAATTTTAGCCACTTATCTCAAATGGCATTTGGAGTTTCAGCAATTCTCGACTTTTTGCTTTTTGGCGGATTTTCTAGATGCTCAAGTACAAGGGAGCATTCAAGAATTCAACAATGTTTGAGAATTTCAAAAGTCTCCAGACAAGGAATTCAAGGAGTTCTTGTCCCTTGAATTTCTAAATGCCCCAACGTAGTGTGATTTTTGAATCTTCATTTGTACTCAAGCATACATAAATTCTACGAAAATGCAATGGAGCTGGAATTCCAAAATTCTTTAGGGCATATGAGACCTTTTAGGTGGCTGGAGATTTGAAACTCTTTTGAAGAAAAATGACATTTGCAAATGTCAGGGGACAAGCCATCGCATCATGTCAAAAAAAAAAAAAAACCCCAACACCTCAAGTCTTTGTTAAGAATTCTAAGTGATATCTATCCTCCCTTTAGTGACTGATCAGGTCAAAAAAATTGTAACCCATATTTAAATGCATTTTATATAAATCGAGCCCCTAAGACCCATGTAAACTACCTGTAATGTAATCCTATTTAAGGATAGATTTTTGTGCTTTCGTAGGGTTTTTTAACAATAATGTACTTTTATGAGTTTTGCATGGGCCTATTGTGACTAATTCATAATAGAAATGATCACATTGAATGACAATTAAAAGAAACGACGAAAACCAATTTTTCACATGTTGGGCAACTCGAACCAAGATGACTCATGATAGGTTGCAAGTTGGGGTGTAACCCACTGATTAAAAAAAGTTGGGGTGTAACTTATTTATAAAAGAATTCCAAACCTTTTTAATAAAAGAACTTGGATCTGGCCCATAAAAAAACTCTGAACCCTAAATATAGTGCATAATTTATATTGATAAGCTGTAACAAATTTACTATCTTTGCTTCATGCACTACTCTATTACATTTAATTAACTATAAGAAATTTACATAATGAGTATTTTATGAACAAGTTCATATTATATTAGAAGTGTCAAATTTGTTGTGATCAGACAAAAACAACATTTATGTATGATTGAATGATGGCATAACACTGTATAAATATATCTTTCCTTCTCATTTACATTTATAAATAAATGCTTATGGATTTCTGAAGTAGTGAGATAACAAAATAAATCTGAGGAATTATAAGAAAATTATTGAGATATTGGAAGCAACTAGAAAAATAGGTAGTATGATTGAAATATTTTTGGACTTATTCTCCAATTCGTATATTTGTTGGGTATTTTTTTAATATCTATTGGGAATTCTTTTAATGATAGTATTTGTTTGATTTATTTTTAAGAGACTCTGAAATTCTTAAGATTTTGAGAAAAAAATATGAATAGATATTGTGATTTTTTTGTTTTATTTATGATCATCTATCTTTATTATGTTTATGGTTATGATTTGATTTTGTTGTTTACTTCATAATTAAGAAATTATGACTATTTGCATATTGTTTAGATTATATTATGATGAATGTGTTAGTGTTATTAATTTTCTATAGTTTTATTGACGGATTGTTAACACAATAACAAACCATGGTTTTTCCTCTCTCTTTCATTTATAAATATGTATGCAAAGTTTTTTAAAGTCGCGATCTAATAAATAAATTCATAAAATAATTAAAAGATTGTTGAGATATTGGAATAAACGTATAATCAATGTAATTATTATATTTGAGTTATTGATGAGAGTCAAAATAAGAAACTGGTCAAATGAAATAGACCACTAATTAAAAATAGTCAATAGTCAACAACAAATACTACACTGTTATCCTCAAATTTTAATTAATCACCTTTCCTAACATTAAACAGGTAATAAATCTTTCTTATTAAAATTTTTATATCTTAATTACCTTTCTTGAATATCATACAGGAAATAAAGCATCACCTCACATACAAAATCACCTCACATACGAGATAAAGTTGTGTAACTACAAGGAGATCATCCCACGAAGAATTGTTGAGGTGGGATAATAGTGTCAGAAGAGGAGCATCAATCTATTTTTTTTTTCTTTTCCTTTCATATACATTTACATTTTGTGGAGGCTTATTGATATGAATAGTAATAGCCTAAGTTGACCACTGGGCAAACAACAAATATGATGAGTTAAATTATATATAAGCCAGAGAAACACAAATTGATGTATAAGTTAGAGAGAGAAAAACAAATGTCAATAAATAAGTAAATTAAGTATCTGAATCCATTTGAGAGTAAGTGCACTGAAATTGTTGATAAAAAAATTAGAGGGAAATAACCTATCATAAACCTAATTTAGAAGACAGAGTTATACAACTTGTGAGAGATGAAAGTGTACGTGGGAGCTTATTCAGAGGAGTACATGTAAAGGTTGGACAATCAGAAAAATTCTCATCCTCAAAATTCATACTTGTATATTTATATATATTGGAGGCTTGATTTGTACATTCTCTTCCGTGTTTTGACTCTTTAAATTCTTAGTCACTAAATAAAATATGTTCATTTGTGTATAAGATTCCTATTGGTATAGTAATACGGATTTCAAAGGGTAATTGTAATGTAATGCGGTAGTTATAAGTGTTGCATTTTGATGACTCGTTCAATGAGAACAATTCCATCAGTGGCCTTGAATCACATTTAGGTCTTTAAGAGTTTATGACTACCTTCCTACACCAATATTGTAGATCTAAATGAGTTGGACACATTTCACACATTAGATACTTTTCTGCTCACCATCACAACTCTCTCACATATATATTAGAAATAAAATAAAAATGGCTAAAACTAGTCAAGTGGATGATCCGATCCAAGCCCATTCAAACCAGGCTAATTTTTAAAGCGTCCAACTATGGCCCCACATCATCATCATTATCAGAGAGCCTTGTCCCCATAATAACGAATTATAATAAAGGCACATATGAAATTATTACTAGTCACAACTATTAGCTCATAATACCATATGAATGACTTAATAGGGATCAGACCATTCAAGCACCAGTTTTTTATTTGGACCGGGTCCAACCTGCCATTTTACTTTGATTCTTTTGGCATGTAGAAAGCTCGCTTGGTTCAAATAAGCTAAGTGGAACCCCTCCTATCATTAATGACTGAAATGAACTTGAGTTGCAGTTTTATTAGTGGGTAAGTGACAGGCCAAAAATCCAAGCCAAAGGCATTATTTACCTTCTGAGTATTTCAGTAAATGGGCCGTATTCCTTCTTGAATTAGCACCTGAACAAATAAGAAACAAGCTTATAATTTTTCTCTAGTTTATGGAATGTACCCCTGTTTCTTTTCTTGCCTCTGCATTTGCAAGCCAATTCCTAACTGTCTAGGTAATGGGCTGGAAAGGAAACTCTCTGCAGCACATTACAGCCTTCTAAATGGGCCTTCTGATGTATGATTGGAATCATAGGGATTGGCCCATCAGTAAAGGATTGGTTCAACTAGGCTGCAGCTGCAGTTCATTGAGGTGGTGAATTGCATATTAGCGTGTACAAAATCAAAATGATACCATGCAAAATTACACCATGGGCCCTGTTTAGATTTTGGGAAATCAACCACAGGTAAGTACTTAAGGTTGAACTAGAATTGGCATAATTCAGTTGCTTTGTAGTCAGTCCTCGAGTAAATCTAATTACACTTACTCTCTTTAGTTAAAAATATGAAAAACAAAATAAAACCAAGGGCTTGTTTGTTCGCAATAGAATACATAGCAATTGAATACATAAGTTTCATATCATAAGTGGTCGAAAATTAAGGTGAAAGGTGAATTTTAAACTGCATGAACCTTTATTATGCCTTAACTAAGTTGCCCACACTTTATAGTCAAAGTGCCATGAACCGCGAATTGAGAGCCGATTATCCTCATAACACTACTGCTCAACTATTTGATTTCATTAAAAATGATACAGTTACAGCAGCAGATGGGTGCAGCTGAGTTAGGTTAATGTCTGTTCAAGCCAAGCCCAGTCCACTGGCAGTCAAACTAAGCTTGAGCACAATCATTAACATTAGCTTGCCTGTTTTCTTTCTATTATTTCAAGCTTGGCCCAGCCATCTACTAGACCTTGACCCAACCATAATCATTTAACTATGGAACACGAGAAATTGGAGAGGCTCCTCTATGTAAGTCCAACTTTACTAAGAACTAATAAATGCCTTGTTCATGGGTTTTGGCTAAATTTCTCCCTAATAAGCCTTCACACACATGACACACCTATCATTTGGAGGAAAATGTTATCCTACAAAAGGATTCTATGAGGCCCACTTGGCCCGCGATTGATTGTTTATCCTACAAAAGGATTCTATGAGGCCCACTTGGCCCGCGATTGATTGTTACAGCTCTTTTAATAATCTGTCATCATATGATTTGGCATCAGGCTTAAAGAACTTACATTGACTGCTAGATTGAATTCCAAAAATATCTACAGTTAATATGCCATTAAATTTTAAAACTACTAAATTAAGGGCTACGATAATTTGGTGCGGCTGATTCTTTTGGCTCCCCCTTGTTCATAGATAGACTTTTACATCTGCCCTCCAATTTATAGACATTCACTAAAATGGGCCCCATGAGTTGGACTGCATATAAGCAATTATGAATCGGGATCATTTGGGGGTTTCCCCCATGGTGACCATGAGTGGACCAATCATGGTCTGCATGTCACCGTGGGCAGCGCCTACCCGGACCTTGATAGGTCCACTCACGGTCACCTTGGAGGAAAACTTTAGAGGATACGGACTCAGTAATTATATATATATATTAAAGCAGCAACCCCTTCTCGAGAGAGCGCTACTACCCTAGAATCTTTCTTTTATCTCTTTTATCATACTTACTACAATCGGCCAATTAATATATATTATAGACGTACGCATCGATTTCGAAATTGGAGTCCAATTTGCTAATCAATTGCAAAGTTGGATTTTAATCTCAAATCAATTTGAGAAATTGGATCTCAAATCAATTTCAAGAGATAAGCTTTATCAATCAATTCAGAGTCCACTTTTGTTAAGCTTCTTTACGTGAATTTCAAATTTTAATATATATATCTATTATGGATAGGTGATTAAAGAGTCCAGATGAAAAAATCTACCTTGCTCAATAACTCTATCCAACTAAGTTAAAATGAGTCTTCTTTAGGTGGATTTAGAATTTTAATATATCTATTATGGTTAGAAAATCCTTAATGTTAGTGATTTTTAAAAGTGGATCCTTGATAGTGATTTATACATATGGGCTCCACATACAATAAACCTTTTTAAAGTGGGCCTCATATTCTAATTCCTAAAGACGGGGCCACATGGAATTTTGCAATTGATTATTTGATTCCGATTTTAATATTGACTTTTTTCTATCTTCTTTCTAAAAAATAGAGATACATCTTATTTGTTATGATTTTTCTTATAAAGAGATTCATTTAAATAGAATTCACAATATATATCTTATCTTTTGGGTTGCCTTGCAATTGATTAAGAAAGTTTCATATAGTAACTAAAAGATTTTGTGATTTTGTCTTGAGTGATATATAATATACATACAATTTCACAGCAAGTTACATTGCAACTTTGCAAGGTACCCAAGTTCCTAGTTCGGAAAGAAATAAATGTCAAATCTTTATCGATGACCTTTTCTTTTTACCTTTTTTATTCATCCCTGATGTGTATCTGTGAAATCCAAACAACTCAAGTCCAAAATTATCGTATGTATTGGCGCCTGGCGTCCAAATGGGATTTTGGCCCATTTCACGAAAAGTGAAATGTTTCAAAGTTATTTTTAAGAAAATATAAAAACAAAAGGGATTCTTACAGGAAGATATAAATACCTCCAGTAATTCTCAAATAAAGATAAGATTTGAGTTTTTGTCCAAGGCGCATGGCCCACTTTCAGATCGGCCCAACCATGCCGTGCCGTACCCCAATTAGGCCAGGCAGTGCCACCCATGAGCTGGCCCACATGCCTATCCTAATCTTTTATTTTTAAATTTGCTTATATAAGTTAAAAGAGACTTTATGGGCTTTTAGGGTTTTTAGCTTGAGATAAAGTTGAAATTACTAAAATAAATACGTAACATTGACGTTAATTTACTTAAGACTTGAAGTTTCATACTCATTTATATAAAAAAAATAATATTTTTTAGTATAAATGTCGGGCTGGGCCATGCTTCGAACCATAATAAATGGTGTATTTATTTGTTTTATATTTATTTTCTCATTAATTAATATCTCATAAAATAGCCACAAATTGGACGTGTTTATATTTCTGGGCCCGGGCTTAGCGCGGGCATGCTTTGCTAGTTTTTATTATTATAGAAGGAAACCAATGGGTTTTCCAATTTTGTATGATCTTGTGTCCATTAAAGAAGAAAGCTCACGCATACAAGGACACTTAACACATGTAAACATAAAAGACGATCGATTTGGACTCCTTTGTAATCTCATTCATCATTCCTTTTTTATTCTGATTAAAGGTTTTTCTTTCCTTTCAAAACCCAAACTATCTCTCTCTTTCGTTCAGTTTTTTTTTAGATTACTAGTATGTTGCTATCTATATCTCTCTTTCATTCAATTTTTTTTAGATTACTGGTATGTAGCCTTTTCACCTCTTTCCTTGCTCTAATTAATTAATGCTTTTGTTATCTTCTTGTCTCTTTTCTTCGTTTTAGTTTCGATTAAGTTTTCTATTGATTCTCTACTCTTTACATTGTGGTTTTTTGTCCAATTTATGTTATGTCGCTTTTTTCACTTCTTTTCTATGTGACTCTATGTGATTGTTTTTCTTTTCTCAGAATTCAAATATGTGACTTTATGTGATCATCCCAACGAAAGGATTGAGACAGGGTGACCCTCTCTCTCCTTATTTGTTCTCATTGTGTGCAGAAAGACTCACGTCCCTGTTGAGACATGTAGAACAAGAGGGGAAAATCACTGGCATAAGTATCAGCAGAGAAGCACCTTGTATTAGTCACCTGTTCTTCGCAGATGATAGCTTTCTATTCTGTCAGGCGAATCTGGAGGAGAATAGACATATCCAACACCTTTTAAAAATATATGAGAAAGCCTTGGGGCAAAAGATAAACAAAGAGAATACTTCTTTTATCTTTAGTAAGAAGTCTAGTCAGGCGGACCAGGAAGGAATTAAAGCTATTTGGAGAGTAGAGGCTATCAAACAACATGAGAAATACCTAGGTCTACCCTCTTTTGTTGGGAGATCAAAGAAAAGGTCATTCATGGAAATTAAGGAAAGAGTTTGGTAGAAGTTGCAAGGTTGGAAAGAAAAACTTCTTTCACAAGCTGGCATAGAGGTTTTGATTAAAGCTGTAGCTCAAGCGATCCCAACATTTGCTCTGAGTTGTTTCAAACTTCCATCTGGTCTATGCAAAGGGCTAACAAGTATGATGGCAAGGTTTTGGTGAGGGCAACGAAGAAATGAAAGAAGGATTCACTAGACTAGCTGGAAAAAATTATGTGAGTCTAAACATGTTGGAGGTATGGGATTTAGAGATCTGGAAGGTTTCAATTTAGCTCTCCTAGCTAAACAAGATGGAGGCTCATGAATAACCGGCTATCTTTGTTTTACAAAGTTAAAGCAAAATATTTTCCAAATGTCTCTTTTCTCAAAGCTAGCCTTGGCATGAACCCATATCTTGTGTGGAAAAGTATATATATGAAGCCAAAAAAGTTTTGATTGAGGGGTGCATATGGAGAGTGGCGGATGGCAAAAAATAAAAATTTGGGGTGACAAACGGCTACCAACTTCTACGACTTATATGGTCACTACTCCAAGAAGGGTGCTTGATGTTGATGCTAAGGTGAGCAATCTCATTGATCAAACCATGAAAAGATGGGATGTGCAGATGGTGCGTGAGGTCTTTTTCTTGCATTAAGCAGATGTGATTCTAAAAATCCCTTTAAGTTCGCAAATGCCAAATGACATATTGATATGGGCCGAGAATAAATCGGGAGAGTTCTTAGTTAAAAGTGCTTACAAAGTTGCATTAAGATTTCAGAAAAATAGATACGCAGGGGAAGGTTCTAACACGGAGGCACGAAGGAAGTTTTGGAAGCATTTTTGGAATATGAAGATTCCAAATAAGATAAAGACCTTCGCATGGAGAGCATGTAAAGACATTCTGCCCACTAAGGAAAATCTTAAAAAGCATAGTGTTATTATAGAGTCCACTTGTGCTTTTTGTGAGGATGAAATAGAAGATGGTATGCATGCTCTATTCTCTTGTCCTCATGTTCATTAGGTATGGAGGGATTTTTTCCTTTGGGTAGATTTCAATCAAATTGTACAACAAAGTTTTGGTTTATTTGCTTGGGACTTATTTGAAAAAGACCCAACATTTGATTTAGAACTACTCGTCAAAATAGCGTGGGGCCTTTGGAACAGAAGAAACTCATTTATTCATAATGGTGAGCCATGGGACCCATGGATGGTTGTGGATGATTAGGCAAGGACGTTGGTGTGGGCCTTTAAACGCATTCGCATTCAAAAGAGTAGCCCCCAAAAGGAGAAAGCTCTTCGATGGAAGCCTCCACCATCAGGCGTCTTTAAACTTAATATGGATGGTGCTATGTTTGCTAAGATACAGAAAGCGGGAGTTGGTGCTATTGTCAAAGATGAGGCGGGTAATGTGATTATGGCCATGAGTAAATTAGAAAGTGGGGTGGATAGCGCCGATGACATTGAAGCTATTGCAGCATTAAGAGCACTTCAGATGGTTCTTCACATTGGGGTGAGTAGTATTATTTTAGAAGGGGACTCAATGTGGGTGGTGGAAGCTTTAAAGTCCTCTGTCACTAATATGCTAATATGTCAAGGCAAGGTCCCCTGTTTGAGGAAATCAAAGGGTTGCTGAATCATTTCATCAAGTTTGAAGTGTACCATGTGGGAAGAGAAGGAAATGTAGCTGCTCATGTTTTAGCTAGGCATGCGCAATATGCGGATGACATGGTGGAATGGTGGCACTCCACCCCAATCCCGATTAAGCAATATGTAAGCGTTGATGCAATCTTGGATTCTCAATAAAATTCAATTGAGTATTCCTATAAAAAAAAAGAAAAGAATTTAAGTATTTATCATTAGTCATTAAAATATCTCAATAAATTGTCTGCCAATTAATTTACTGAGACAAAGGTCACAATTCTCTTTTTTATTCAATAGTTAACGTCTAGAAAGAACTTTGAACTTCAAATCTAATATTCAATCCTGTTTTGGGTTTTGTCATGTGCATGTGGGGTCCACATGTGATAATCATGACCGTAGATGAGACGAGTGAGTGGAAAAAGAGAGACCTGGAGAGGAGATTATGAGAGAACGGGTCTTGATTAGGTGGCGATAAGGATGAGTCTCGTTATATGTGAACTTATACTTCTCGGGAACTTGTTATGACTCGTGAAGCTTATAAAATGATAATTTTAACCCTTCAAAATGAATGCCAACCCCTTCAAGGACATATCATAGAATTTCATTTCAATAGAAGTGGGTCCCACCATTTGATTGAATGCATGGTGCAAATGTGATTAACTCTATGTTAGGAACGAATGAATGAGCCCGTGATCCATCATGGGGCCCACTTAGATAACCCAAATCGTTCAATAGGGGTGTACACGGATTGGATTGGTGCGGATTAGGCCAAGTCTGCCTCCAATGCGTTACCTATGGATTGATGGATTTGGAATCCTTCATTAATCCGTGGCTATTAAAAACCGATCCGATCTGGTATTCCAATCGGTTTAATCCTCTCAATTCGTTGAATCTAATGTTAAAGAAAGAGATCAAACATGTTGTAAATAGTTTTAGCATACAAACTAACAATAAAAAAAAAAAAAAATTTATATTTAATGTTTGGTTATAGCTACCCACTTGATCGATACAAAGAGCTATTTTTATCTACATTACAATCAAAAGAGATCTAATCAACAAATAAAGCCAAACATGTTGTCAAATTCATAAAAATCACACTCAATCTATTGAAACCTTTAACTTTTACATTTTGACCTCTGAATTTTTTTAATTTATATTTAATGTCAACGGCTCGGATCGGATTGAGAGTGAAATCCATCACCGATCCGTTGCTAACGGATTACAAGATTTTCAATCCGTCACCAATCCGTTTACCTTCAGCTCGGTTAAAAATCTGCGGATCGGATTGGATCGGATCGGCAGATATTTTGTGCACTCCCTACCATTCAAGATAATCCCATACCCTTTGGGAATATATGCTAAAGTTTCATAACAATAGGAGTGGGGCCCACCATCCAATTGAGCACATGAATGATAAAAAATTTCAATTAACCATCATCTGCCTCACCCAAACGAAAACCCTGGGTCCGCCACTACGTGGACCCTTAGTCGTGTTATTCGCTTGTATTTTATTCAATAGCGATGTTATAAATCTAGAGTTGAATTCTATTTTTAACAATAATTTTTTAAAAGTATGTATCTGAAATAGGAGTTTCTTGAAACAAAGTTTACATCATGCGATTCTAAGGAAATCCAACTTTATGAAAATATATTCTACAAAATAAAAAACTTCATGAAAATATACTTCAATAAAATAATATTTTTTTAAATAATCTCCATTATTTTCATAATAGTCATCAAATTATATACAGAAGAGTTGTATCTCAGAGCACATTTGTGTTCTATCAGCTTTTTGCGATGTTCTTCTTTGTTTGGTGCAGCACAGATTTGCTTAAAAAATGAAAGATTTTAAATGCCTTTTCCTCTCAAAGAGCAAAGTGGAGTTTGAAATGCCCTCTTTCAGACCACGTCTGTACAACAACAAATCTGAAAAAAAAGAAGTGCCCAATTAAGAACTCAATTTTCTGCAATTTGTTAAAATGATTTTTGTCATTGTTTGGTGTAGTAGAACCCTCCATGGAAAACCTTATTTTTCGGATAATTCTTCCTCGTGAGAGAGGAAAGTGGAGTCGACCTCTCGAGGGCTTTGTTTTCTTTCAGGGTGCTAGACAAACAAGCCCTTTTCACACTTATTTTCAATTGTTAATTGCATCAATGACAATTTTGGGCCGTGTCCAAAGTGGAGCCAAAAATTTGGACAAGGTATTGATGTATGGATACCATACAGGTCGTTCCTTCACTGTCCAGCCATGAAACCTGAAAAGGAAATGAATCAATACCACACAGCTGTTTTTGTTTTTTTTGGGTAAATACCACACAGCTGTTAAAGTATTCTATTTAGTGTAAACCAAATCCAAGTATTTATTGCAAAACAAATCCAAGAACGGTCAAACAGATTCTTTACGAACAAAGAAATCTTTTACAAACAATGGAGATTTTCACTCTTATATAAATTGCTTACTTATAAAAGTTGTCCAATGTTAGTGTTATGAATTCATCAGTGGAACTCAATCATAAAATCAAAACCAATCGTGATAAGGGTTCTTCTTATATTGGTACAATAAAAAATCTCACACCAGTTGTACTTCTGCCATCTTTGGATTATATACTCCTAAAATACACTATTTACCCATAGACCCATGGTCAAATAACTCAGTTGTAAAAGATATTCAATAACAATGTTATAAATCCAGCATTGAATTTTATTCTTAACAACATTTGTTTAAAGATATGCTTCTGAAATATGATTTTTTAAAAACAAGTCTAAATTCAGGAAAAATCCAGCTTTTATGAAAATATATTTCAGCAAAATCATCCTTTTTCAAGTTTCTCCATTATTGTAACGATCGCCATCAAAATGACTCAATTTTATTTTGCAGATTTTACAATGTTCGCCGACTTGTTCCTACTGAGTAAGAAAAGTGTGAGGATGAATAAAATCAGCCAGCCGAGGCGTTGGTTGTTGGCATAAGATGTGGGTTTGCTCCTTATGACTCGGTCGAAGCCACAATAATTTATTTGGTGTGCCTTTGTTGGGGCATGTGTAGTACGGTTGGGTCAAATGCCACATGTATCACAAAAAAGGAAGATTTTGCATATTGAGGATCCTCATCAATCTGAATTGGTGGCTGGTTCCCAAACATAAATGTGGGGCCATGAATTTGGAAAAGAGAGTGAAGTAGTGAAGTCCTATGTAAGTATGATACCCATACAAAGAAACCTCAGACGTTGCTTCTCCCTAGTCCAGCCATGAAACGCGAAAAATACATGAAAGGGTAGGGGTGTACACCGATCGGATTGGTTCGGATTGGGCCAAATCCGTCACCAATCCGTTACTGTTGAAATTCGATCCGATCCGATCCTTAGACGAGTGGATCGGATCGGATTAATCCTTTCAATCCGTTACTGTACATTACATGTAAAAAAAAAAAAAAAAAAACCCATGAAAAAATTCAGATTCTTCCTCTACTCTCAACCATTCTAAGACTCATACTCCAACAATGCAATGAATAAAATAAGAAATTGAGAGATACTATAAGCAAGACAGATGGATGCATATGTAATCAAAATGTTTCACAATGTACATAATACTCACATGTACATAATACCCCATATGAGATTGGTGGTCATATTCTTTTGAAATGATCTGAAAGAGATAGAAATGTTCAAGTGGGAAAATGAAGGAATGAGGGAGACAGAGAGAGAAGAAAATGCAAGTGTAAGCATGTGGAAGAGCAGATCACTAGTTAAGAGACTTTCAAAGGGTGGTGGTGACCTTTTGTCACTAAGCTAACCAGAATAAGCAAAATAATGGAACGTTGAAAGTAACCTGATGGGTTTTGGAATCCTCTTGGATCATTTCTAAAATTTCATCAGTGTGTCCACAGCCAAAATTCAAATTGCAAAAAAAAATATTATCACTTAAATACACTGTGACATATATTCTACTCCAATTTGAATTAACTCCTTATGTCTTTTTCCTTATTTTAAATTTAGACACCTAATTTTTATTTAGACCCCTTATATATTTTTTATTTATATTTAATGACAACGGATCGGATCGGATTGAATCCACGGATTGAGAGTGAAATCCGCCACCGATCCGTTGCTAACGGATTACACAATATCCAATCCGCCACCAATCCGTTGGCCTTCGGATCGGATTGAAATCCGCGGATCGGATCGGATCGGATCGGATTGACGGATTGACAGATTTTTTGTGCACCCCTATGAAAGGGGACTGTCGCATTTACCAGGGATAAATGTGACAGCATCGGCACTAGTCACGACTCACGAGGCACTGGACCAACCTAGCCATGGGTTGAGACTTGACTCTTGAGACATGAGGCTGTGTTTCAAAGGACTTGGAGCAATTCTATATGTTAAAGCCCATTACAATGTGCGTTCTCCATAGCTCTTCAAAGCCATTTTGAATTTATACCAGCTGAGGGTCGGCCCAGCATGGCCCACGGCATGGCTTAGGTCATGTCATGCTGGGTCATGCCGCCCACGTGACAGCCCACATGCCTCTTCTGATTTTTAAATTTTTTCTTATATAAATTGAAAAGACTTTATGGACTTTTTAGGGTTTCTCAACTTGAAATAAATTTTCCCATTTTTCTCTCTTCTAGAGAATATGAAATTCAATACTTCTGTACAATTGTGGATGTGGCATAAATTAAAGAGTAATGTTCTCATGCTATGATATTTACCATTCTTTAACTTGATTTACCTGATTAGGCCCCCTTTTGTTCGATCCAATTCATTTGTATTATGCACTAGTGAATTGATCATTTGCTAAAAATATATATGGCATTATTTTACTCAAGTTAAAGTGAAATTTGGGTCCACAAATCTGCGCCTCTTCCGCTAGGTGCACAATAAGGTGTGTCATAGAAACAAAAAAAGAGGGTGGAAAGTACTTTTTGAACACAAAGTGTTTCCACAATACGTCCCTTCATCTTTGAAAGTGCTTCACGGTTTATAGTCCTCAAACATAAGACATTAAAGAACATTGATAATTGCAGAATAGTAGCTCGCAAGGGTTTATGTGACTCGAATGCATGCATCAACAACACTGGCAGTAGTTGTTGCTTGAGGATGTGGTAGTTATGTGACTTAAGATTTTTTAACTCCATGTCATCCATGCCCACCTTATATTTCCAGTTTGCATTGTACCCAATAGGAGCCTTCAAATCACACAATGTTTTACATATCAATTCCTTCTCATGTTGGGGTAGCCAATAAGGAGCTTCTGGACATGTCAATTTGCCATTTTTTTCCACTGGCCACAGCTTTTTCTTAATTCGCATGACCTTCAAGTCATTGCGGGCTTCAAGACCATCCTTAGTCTTATCCTTTGTGTTCATGATTATTGCAAGTAGGTTTTCTGCCACATTTTTTTCCACGTGCATCACATCTAGATTGTGTCGAATTGGGAGATCCTATAAAAAAAATGGTTCATTTATGTTAGTACATAAGAGTCATTGTTACCACATTGTTTAATATTAAGAACCATATTATAACACACCTTCCAATACGGCAAGTCAAAAAGGACCGATCTCTTTGATCATGCAATGGATTCATTCTCATTTGCACACCTTTTTCTCTTCTTGCCTACTGCCTTTCCAAACGTAGTATGAATAGCCTCCATTTTTCTTAATACCTCGGAACCACTCAAACGCTTGGGATGCTTCTCATTTTCTTCATTCCCATTAAATTGTGATTTTTGGCTCCTGAAAGGATGTGTCGTAGGCAACCATTTCCTATGCCCCATGTAAGCAAACTTCTGCACATGGCAAACTTCTACACATGTTTTAGCCACACTAAATATGTACTTTCGCTGTACATAGGACAACCAAACTTTCCTGCGGTCCTACAACCAGATAAATGACCATATGCTGGGAAATCATGTATAGCCCATAACAAAATTGCTTTCATTGTGAAGATAATCTTGCTATAAGAGTCATATGTTACTGCACCAGTGGACCATAACTCCTTTAACTCTGCTACTAGTGGCTGCAAGTAGACATCAATGTTATGCCTTGGACCTTTCTTCCCGAGAATCAATAATGTTAACATAGTAAACTCCTTCTGCATGCATAGAGACGGAGGAAGATTGTATGCAACCAACATAACAGGCCAACAACTATGGTAGTTGTTATTGTTCCCGAATGGATTGAACCCATCAGTTGCAAGTCCCAGCCGAACATTAAGTGTCTCGGCAGCAAAGTTCGTCCATTTACGGTTTACTTGTTTCCAACAGGAAGAATCTACTGGATAACGCATCATTGAATCGTTTGGTACTGAGCTTGCCTTTGCATGCCATGTCATACTCTCCGTAATCCATGATACACTATACATTCTTTGTAGCCTTGGTGTTAATGGAAAGTATCTTAACTTTTTCCACGGCAAGCGTGATCCTATGGGCTTTGATTCATTCACTGGTTTTCATCTACTTTCACCACACATAGGACAACTGTCCTTATTTTCATGCTCTCTCCAGAATAGTATGCAATCATTACGACATGCATGGATAATCTTGCAATCCATACGAAGAGACTAGATCATCTTCTTTGCATTGTAAGTATTATTTGGCAAAGTGTTTTCAACCGGCAGAACCCTTTTGAACATATGTAACAATTCCGTGACACTCTTATTAGACCACCGTTATCTAGCCTTCATGCTTGGCAACTCAACCGTCACTGACAATTTTGTATCCTCAATTTTACACGAGGGATATAAAGGTTGCATTGCATCTTCCATCAACTTCTTATACTGGACATTCTTTGATGTACCATCATGACCTTCCCCATCTTCTTGATGATTATCTTCATCACTGCATATAGATGCACTACCCCCCACATTTTTTTAGCATTATCCTCGTCTTAAGATACATCATTCACCAAATCAACCTGCCCACATACTACGTTACTAGCCCCTACATTTACACGACTTTTGGGATAGAGTTCTCCATGCTGTCACGCCCCGAAACCGGACTCCTGCAGTAATCGAATCTTGGGGAGCGTGATTTTTGGGGTTAATTTAAATTTTTTGCTTCCCCCAAGATACGCGTGTGAGAGGATAACAAATTTCCATCATAATGGAAACATTTCGCGGGAGCTTACTTGCTGTTGCGACCTGGAGCCCGTGGCCATCGGATTCCGTGTCGCACTCAACCAGTCAGCACAAAGCTGTCATAATAATATTCATATTCAGACTGGAACAACCATGATCTCAAAATATATACAGAGCTGATAGTAACAGGAGAATTCATTTTCCACATATATTCATGTTACAAATTATACAAGTACATTAATTAGCCACCCAAAGAAAAAGGCTAACAAAAGCCATACAGGAAAACTAATTAATCAAACTACTACCCAGATATGAGCTGGACTCCAAAGCCTAACTCGACGTCTACATGACATCGTCAGCACAACCAACCTTCTAAAATATAAGGCTCCAAATCACTTGCATGCACTCTAACTCAGAACGAAGGTCCTACTACCTATGGCATCAACATAGAGAATATCAGACACAACGGTCTGGCAAGTGAATAAAACAGATAAGATAAACAAGTTTTATCAATGTCATATTTCAAACCATACGGTGCATTTAAAATGAAACATATATGAAGAATGAGTTGAACAAACCTTTTCTACTCAAATCAGAAGATTTCATATTTAAATATCTCAAACTAAATAACAAATAATCAAAATATTGGTAACCCACATTTAGCTATATTATCCTATTACCGAAGTAACAAGAGCAAACAGACAGAAACCGTTGCCATTCAAAATGATCGGACAAATAACCTTTGCCATATGAAATGGCCGGACAGATAACCGTTGCCATACGAGATGGCCGGAACAGACAAAAACCGTCGCCATGGCCGAAGCAAACAAACAAAGGTCCAAACTGCAGTTGGCAAATTATTTAAGATCCTAAGCCGAGTGATCAGCCCAACAAAGTGACCTATGCTTAGCGGTGCCAATCAAATCCGAAATGATACAATCGAACTAACAAAATACATTTTCATCGATAAAAAGAACTACTCTTGGCAAAGCACAAATGGACAAATCCGAACAATCAAATGAGTAGTTTTATCGATTATTTCAAACGTGGGAAACAACTCAAATTCATACACCATACATATACTAAGATTACATCATTTGATCTTCGTGGATTTTGAACTAGAATGTCGAAGTTTATATATATATATATATATATAGATTGGTGCCCCGACGGTGGAACGACATTCCATGTCCCAAATGCACATTATCAAGTTAAAGGCTCTTAGAATATTCTGGGTTTTCAATCTCATCAAAACCCTACAAATAAAATTCAAGTTTTTTCAAGTTCGGTCAGCTCTCGGTCACTCGTCGGCTAGCCAAGGTAGGGTATGTCGGCTAGCCGCTAGCTGACCGACGGCTAACCGTCAGATCCAAAATCATGAAAAAGATGTATTCTGGAATTGGAACCGAACTGGAGGTCGGTCACCCCTCGGTTGGCCTTCGGTTACCTGTCGGTTAACCGACTACTGACCGACGGACCTCCTAACAAAATGCATGATTTTGGATTTGTGACCGAACAGAGGTTGGTCACTTGTCGGCTAGCCGAATTGGCGTTCGGTCGCCACTTCGGTTAACCGACACCTGACCACCGTGTTGCGTGCAGGTTTCTTTCAAATCGGATTTCTAATTTTTCTTCTCCATTCTCTTCGCCATTTCACTTCCTTCCTCATTCATACCAGCAGTGAACTTCATTGCTCCAATTCCACTCCATACAACCACTATACTCTAATTCCATTCCAATGTCCATTAACAAATAACATCTAAGATTCAACACTAGTGAAAATATTGAATTTCAAAACAATTCATATTCATATTTTCATAAAACCATCCATGAGCATGATACATTCCAAGCTATCACAAACATAAACCCTACAGAAACTTACATATTCCGATCACAAAGTCCTTAAGAAATTTGCATACTTAAGAAAGGAAAACCATTCAAATGAAATGCCAAACTTTGAAGAAAGACATCCATCCCATTGCATGCAATCCAAATCAGTTTATTCACTTGCCTCGGGGCTATCCAAAGCGAAATTTAATCACTCCAAGGATCTCTTCACACTGCTCTCTCTCCAATCTACACAAAAGTCCCAAGGAAGACCCATTAAAAAATCTACAAAAATCTGGAAAACAAGGGAGTTCTCCATGAAAACCCTTGCATGCATGACAATAGGTTTCTATAGGATCAAAGAGACTCAATGGTGAAAGGAGGAAACCATTGCTTACCTTGAGAAGCTCTAAACAAGAAGAAGAGCTTGGTGGAGAAAGAAAACCCAGCTGAAATTCCTTAAAAGTGGTATGGTTGCAAAGCTTGAGAGATGAAGAGAAAAATGGTGTGATTTGTTTCTCAATTTGGGTTGGTTTACTACACATGCAAGAGGAGAGAAGTTTAGGAGAAAACAAGAGCTCCTTGAGTTCAGTTGCAGAAAAACGAAATGAGGAAGAAGAAGTTTGACGGAAGTCCCTTTTTATAAATGTGTTGAGTCAACTGGTGGGTCTCAATGGCCATAAAACTTCAAGGTTTTAAAACTCTTATTTGTGAGTCCCGGATGAAGTCGACGAAGAAGAGAAAAATGATCGTTGAAAAATCTAGTTTTCAAAAAACATATTTTCCTCATGATTTTCAAATTTCAAAATTTATGCACAAATTTGGGTGTGAAAAGACTGTTCTGTGTCTTTTTTCTCGAAAAGCGCGATTTCTAAGTTTCAAATTCAAATGGACAAAACATGAAAGTTGATGAGATCAATAAAACAAGCAAAAGGAGTAAAAATTGAATTTTTTTTCAAAATCAAGAATAAATTCCCACACGAACACTCATCACACGGGCCACCTCGGGCCAGGTCAAACCAGCTCAACGGTTCTCGAAATTCTTCAAAGCTATTAAAAATCTCACCAAACTCAAAAACGAAGCCCTCTAATCTCACTCAAAAAGCTAATCCACAACTAAGACAACATAAACAACGAGAATTAGGGGTCGGGGTCTTACACCATGGTGGATCCATCTTGTGTAAGACGTATCTATTACATCACTTATTAAATGTGTATGAATTTCTCTTAGTGTCTTCTTCCCTCGAAAATTTCGGCATTTGACACACGGACAACAATACCAATCATCACCCCCTAATTTATGTGTATTAGCCCTTAAATACCGAAAGAATAATTCTACTCCTTCCAGGTACTCTTTAGAAAGCCTAGGTGCCGTCATCCATTCCTTGCTAGGAGGCTCCATTCTGAACCTAGAAATTTTATAACCTAGAAAACCCAACAAGTACCAGATACAATAATCTGAACATGAATTTCAAAATCTGTTGAAATTAGATCCAACTACTAAACATAATCGACATCATAAAACTATGTTTTTATATCTCTCTAAATGAGTTCTATGTATATTAAATCTATAGATATTGCACACAGAATCATATGCTTAAAAATAAAAGGCAGCAACAAATCATTGAGAAAGCTACAACTCCACCACTGTGCATTAATGATGAAAACCCATAATTTTGTATATAGAGATTGACAAGGAATAATACAACTCTACCACTGTACATTAATGATGAAAACGAGAACTTGTTTCTGCTTTTGTGTCCCTTTATATAGTTCTCTAATTAGAATAGAGGAAATCTTTATCTATTTTTTTTATTGAATTTCAGTGTCACCCGTTAAATTTCCTAGAAAATTTTTTAGGAAACTATTTATATAGTGTGGTGTGATAGGGAAGTACATATTTGTGTTCTTTGAATTTGTGATGGGGACATGTCAGTTCCATTACTGACATCCATGCTTTACATGTCATCCGTTCTTTACATGTCATACAAAAATGACTGCTTTGTGTACTCCTCTATTTGGTGCCAATGGAAGTTCTGCCCTCATGGCTGATGCGCATGTTTTGTTTCCTTCACATCACATTTACTCCGTTTCTTCATAATTAAAGTTATGTCTGTCGTGACCCCGGACCGGGTTAAAGGTCCTAATCCGTGCTCGCGGTGGTTTAAGTGATGATAGTATGATGGTTACAATGATTTTAATTTCCCACAGGGTTCTGTGTTGAGGATTCTCATTTATGTACACAAGTCATTCACTTTCAAGATTGCGGAAGTGTGTAGCAAGTCAAATTGGTAACTCATACCATATTACAATACTGATAAACACACATATATATATATATATATATATGATATGTCAGAGTAGGCAATATTCATAATGGCATTCCCAAAATATAAAGTTAAGAGTCTATACAAAATGTAAGTTGATTAAACATTCCCCAAAAATAATGATCAACAAAGGTCAGTACAACTCCAAAGAATCTATCAAAAGATATCAATCAATAAACCCCCAAAATGTGTCGCAACTCATAGCTCAACCCAATGTCTAAATGACATTGTCAGCTTGCCATTTGACTAACCATTGCGGCTCACCGGCCGCTCCCTCCGGCTCCTCCTCAAGGAAAACGGGATCTGGACCTGAGTACCACAAAAATGGGTCAGACATGACGGTCTGGCAGGTGGGTGAATAGATATTACAATAAGATAAATCGAAAGAGTAATTTAGAAGACATTGAAATCGGTCAAAGCATTCATTTCCATAAAAACAAGATATATCATTTATCTAAAACATATGTGCAAGATAAAACATGTGGGGTATCAATGAAAAGGGAAATAGCCAGATGACAACCACACTAAAGCTAAATCCTCTATCACTAGAGTGATGAGAGCACATTCAGTGCGTTGGTCTCGGACATACGAAGTGACGAGAACCAACATTATATATACATATACATATAGCTAGACAAGACAACGGTCGCGGAACCGGGTAAAGGGATTGGATATGATTCAAACTGCAGCTGGCGGGAGCATGAGGGGGAGGCCCAAGTCAGTTGATCAGACAATGGTTTAAAATCACGGTATCGGTCACGGTCTCGGCGGGCCGAAAAACCGATACGATATCGGTATCGGTCGCGGATATCGGTCTGTCGCGGTCGTCGCGGTGTGATTTTTTTTTAATCCAAAAAAAAATCGCAAAAATATCCAAAAAATCCAGAATATTAGAAAATGATGGAAAACAATATTTTTTTCCATTAGTAACAACAATAAACAGAAATCTTGGCACATTAAGTTATGAGCCCCGTCTGTATCGCAGTTCGTTGTCTTCTCCAGTATTTCATATAATGCAACCATTATTGATGCTCATAATCAATTTATTAGTGTAAAATATAAGAAAACAAAGATAATATAAAAATTATCTATACACTATTAATAAGCTATTAGTATTTACTATTTAGTAGCATAAATAATCCAACAAAATTTTTTTTTAAGTAGAAGATTTAAAAAGCACCATTTTTCTACACCCAAAATCATATTTATAAGTAGATCTAGCATAAAAGTGTGTAGATCTAAGTGAAGAACACAACACAAACCAAAAAATGACATGCAAATGATCTTTTCATTCATTTTTATGCTTTATCTAAAAATAAAAAATAAAAAACACATAATAGTAAAAATAAGGTAGTTAAGTACTTGATTTTCTCTTGTTAAATAAAATGATTTCTTCAAAAAATAGTTTTGGAATTTGGAAAATATGAGAGAATGAGTTATGGAGACATGGTTCCTCTAAGGAGATGAGGGGAGAGGAGAAGAAAATTGGAGAATAGGGAAAAAGTTACAAAAAATTACTTTTTTTTACCATTATTCCATCGCAGTCCTTTCAAAATATCGGCCGAGATATCGGTGAGATATTGGTAAAACCGATATTTTGACCATATCGGCCGAGATGAACTGACATTTTGGGGATATTTTGACCATATCGGCCTGACTCGGTATCACGACAAAATGTCGTCGCGGTATCGGCCAAGATTTTAAACTATGGATCAGACTGACAAGGACGTCCATGCTAAGTGGTGCCAACTCATAGGTTACATGAAAATCAAAACATATACATATTTATAATGGTGTAAAAGACTCGGGCAGACGGGACGGGGTGCTCATAGGCATGGTTTAAAATCGCGGTATCGGTCGCGGTATTGGTCGGGACAAAAAACCGATATGATATCGGTATCGGTCGTGGTTATCGATCCGTTGTGGTCGTCGCGGTGTGAATTTTCCTTTTAATCCAAAGAAATTCACAAAAAATCCAAAAAATCCAGAATATTAGAAAATGCTGGAAAATAATATTTTTTTTCCATTAGTAACAACGATAAATCAAAATATCGGTCACCTTAAGTTATGAATCTTGTATGTGTCGCAGTTCGTTGTCTTCTCCAGTATTTCATATAATGCAACTATTATTTTGGCTCATTGTCAATTTGTTAGTGTAAAATATAAGAAAAAAAAAAAGATAACATAACAATTATCTATACACTATTAATAAGCTATTATCTATATACTATTTAGTAGCATAAATACTCCAACAATTTTTTTTTAAAAGTAGAAGAATTAAAAAGCACCATTTTTCTACACCCAAAATCATATTTATAAGTAGATCTAGCATGAAAGTGTGTAGATCTAAGTGAAGAACACAACACAAACCAAAAAATGACATGCAAATGATCTTTTCATTCATTTTTATGCTTTATCTAAAAATGAAAAATAAAAAACACATAATAGTAAAAATAAGGGAGTTAAGTTGATTTTCTCTTACTAAATAAAATGATTTCTCCAAGAGATAGTTTTGGAATTTGGAAAATATAAGAGAATGAGCTATGGAGACATGGTTGCTCTAAGGAGATGAGGGGAGAGGAGAAGAAAATTGGAGAATAGGGAAAAAGTTACAAAAAATTAGTATTTTTGACATTACTCCATCGCAGTCCATCGCGGCCAATATTTTGAAAATATCGGCTGAGATATCAGTAAAACCAATATTTTGATCATATCGGCCGAGATGAACCGATATTTTGGGGATATTTTGACCATATCGGCCCGACTCAGTATCGTAGTGAAATATCGTTGCGGTATGGGCCGATACCGGTTCATATCGGCCGATATGAACCGGTATCGGCCGAGATTTTAAACCATGCTCATAGGCACACCTTTCACATCAGCCACTTATCATACAAGTACAAGGCTAGTAAAACATGTCAAGTTCACAACTCGTTAGTTTGAGCAAAATGGGGCTTATCATGTGAAAATGGGCTAGAACATGTATAATCCAAGTAAAACAACCGTGATGAATCTTCGTAGAGTTACGGATCATATATTGAGGCTTTCGTATTTAAGCAATATGTATAAGGGCCTTGTATGTCTATTATTGCTCTTGGCATGGTACTCGGATGATAGGAGACATTCCAAGTTCCCTATATAAATTGACAAATCTAAAATCCTCAATACATTTCTGGGATGGGGTTTCTTTCACAATCAACCTCTATATATCACCTCCTACAACTTCCCATCTAGTTAGAGCTTCAAACCAACCTCACCGAACCTTAAAACACCCCTTTTTAGTGTTTCTCGGGTAAGCCCAGGGATTTTGTACAGTTTGCTCGAGCGAAGGGCTTTCTGGAAGGGTTCGCTCGAGCGGATACAAGTTCGCTCGAGCGAACTGGTCCGAGTCAGGTGGGCTCGAGCGAACTGGAAGGGTGGCTCAAGTGATCAAGTCTCTGGAAGGGGGTCGCTCGAGCGACCTAGCTTCTAGGACGGTTAGCTCGAGCAAACCTGAGGGGTTTGCTCGAGCAAACCAGGTTCTATGAGGGGTTCACTCGAGCAAATGTGGGTTCGCTCGAGCGAACTGCTTCAGAACCTGTAGTTCTGTGCAGTTCGAGTTCCCTTCTTCTCCACTTCTCAAACCTCCTTTGCAACACTACTTTTCCACAACCATTTAATTCCCTTTGGCCTTCCAACAACCATATTTTCTCCTCCAACAACAAACCTCCAAGCCATTAACTGCCATTCATTTCCAATCTCATTCATTGCAAAACATCCATCATTAATGAAATCCATAATGACAAAACAAACTTTAGCAAATAAATGTATACATTCTTAAGAAAACATTTAAGAAAGAATAGTCCAACCATATGCACATTTCAAAAAGCATTATAAACTATAGGAATCTAGGAGAAGATGAATAGTAAAAATCCACATTTTTCCATAAAACAGGAAAGCATTCAAATCAACCCATTCATCCACTTCCCTTGGCTCCGAATTAGCTAATAAGCTCTTAATCACCAATCCCAAGCTCAAAATCAACAATCTACACAAAAATCCCCAAAAACACACCCATTACAAACCCTAAAATGGGCAAACCAAGGAAATAGGAAGAGAGAACTTCCAATAATGGAGATGAAGCTCCTCTAGGATTAAAAGAACAATAATCTAGGAGATGGAGATGATCACTTACATGGAAGACCTTCAAATAGCAAAAGCTTACTCAAAGGGAACCTTAGAATGGAGGGCTTCTTCCAAAAATGGTATCAATAGAGAGCCTTGATGGAGTGGAAGGAGAAGGTGAGCTCCATTTTTCTTTTAGCAAGAGTTTGAGAGTGATTGGGAGATGGAGAAGCAAGAAGAAATGGAGCAAACCCTAGGTGGCTGGAACTTCTTCTTCTCAAATGAAAAATTGCAAGAAGAGTAAAGTGAAAGAGGGTTCACTATATATAGAAAGTGAGGATGGGTCCCACAACTAATGGAGCTTGTTGGGCTAAAAACGTCTTCTTCCGAGCCTCGGATAAATTTTGACGAAGAAGGAAGAAATGTTCAACGAAAGTTCTAATTTCCAAAAAGTGTACATTTCGCGGGTTTCAGGGACATTGAAAATAGTGTCCAGATTTTACGTAAAAATACTGTTTTGCCCCTAACATTAGCAAAGTAGGGTTTCGGGGTTTCGAACGGAAACAGAGTAAACACGAAAGTTAGGATGTCAATCGGGTACACTGGATGTTGACCCCCAAGTCGACATCCTGCAGTGTCCCAAGTCGAAATCGTGGCCATGATGTCAACCGGGTCCACTGGGACCTGGAGCCAAACAGCTGGGGGGTTCCACAGGAATTGCACTGTATCCGGTCAACATCATGGCCTGGATGTCGACCAGGTACACAGGATTTCTTACCTGTCTGAGAAATTCAACTCTCAGTTATTTTCCACATAATTCTGTGTATCCGGTCGACCAAGACAGGGTCCGGTCGACCGGGTACACTGTCTGTATGTCCTTTTTACATGAATTAATTGAGACTCAATTTTCCCACTTTTTAGTGTGGCCGGTCAACCGAGACAGGGTCCGGTCGACCGGGTACACGTATTTATAGCAGAATTCCATTTTTCTGGATTCTTTTTCTTTAATCCATTTTTCATCTAATTCATCCCCAATCTCTTCCATTCATCACATAAGCATAGATAAATAACAAAAACACTTCTACAACCTCCAACCATCATCCAACCTGGCCATTGATCTTCCAAATGGGAGAACCCATCCATCAAATGGCCATCATCCATAAACAAAGCTCAAAAGGGAAGATCTAAACATGCATATATACATAACTGAATTCAAATTGCAGAATCAAGAGAAGAAAATCATGCATCATGTGATATTGGCATAGGGTACTTGCCTCAATTCAAAATTGCAAATAGAGTTGAGAAAGAGATGAGAATTCCAAGCTCATAAGAGTGTTGATAGTGTAATTGGGGTGATCTCTAGCTTCTTCTTGCGCTGAATTTGGTGAATTAGGGTTTCTTAGGGAGAGGTAGGGAAGATGAGAGTAAATTAGGGTTTTAGGATACATTTGCAATAGTTGTGTTTATATAGATTAGGGTTTAGGACAATTACCAAAATGGTAGTTTAGTTTTAAATGGGGAAGAGATAGGGCCATGGGTAAATAGGTCTTTAGGTAGGAATTCTAGAAGGTTCCTCAATGCTAACACTCCCATAATTAAACTAAATTACTAACTAAGGCCCAGTCTAACTGGAATCTTAATAAATAACAAAGATCACTCTATTTCTATAAAGAATTAAATAAAAGTCTAATTCTAAAACTTAGGAACATTAATAACTATTCTACTAATTCCTATTAATTAGCATATTAAAGTAGGTAATATCAAATTAATAATTATTAAAGACAAACTGAGGGCCCACAGTGGGTGGGGCCTCACAATTCTGATATACAAGGATTCTGGTCAAGTTTTCTCCAAGAAAATCAGGCCAAAACATGTACAAAAATATCATAAAAAAATATCAAAAGAAAAAAGAATCGAAAAAACAGCAAAAAAGGCCGAAAACCGGTGACCTTGGCCCAGGGTCGCTGGCGGCGACCATGGAAATCCGGGTCGCCAGATTTTTGCCGAAAGGGCCTTTTCTCTGTCCCTTTTCGTGCTTCGAATTGTTTGGCCCCTGTGATTTTTCCAAAATCTAATCTTTTGAGCACGATATCCATCGATCTTCTTCAATATCACGGATCCGCCATCAAAATCATAAAAGCATCGTCCAACGCTTCAAAATCGCCAACCGACCAAGCAAGAAAACACACTTTCTGCCTGACCAATCGTGAAATCAATTGGACAGATGTTGCTGGCCCATTGGTATCAGCCAATATCTGAAATTGCATCGCCATCCGACATCAAATAACATGTAGATCCATCGGCAATCATCACAAGAAGAATTCCAAAAGACACGGTACGGCCCGCGACTCTTCGAGCGCCCTGACGACCACTTAATGCAGATAAATGACCCATTTTATGACAAGTTAATGTGGTCATTAACTCGTTATTTTGGACGGTCCAATCAGATCCAAGGAAAAATGAGTTACAAGTCCAAGCAATCATGGCATTAAAACCATGTAACTCCTCTCGTCATGGAGATTAATGGCGATTAAATGCACATTATTCTCCATCGGCCAATCAGAAGCCAATAAAAAGGAATTACAAAATCAAGAATTAAAAACTTGTAACTCCTCCCATCATGGAGCATTAATGTAATCAATGCTCATAAACTCTCTTAATGGCCACCAAAAGCCTATAAAAGGTGGTCATTTCAAGAAGAAAGGGTCCGAAAAAAATCGTCCGAAATCAAGAGATAAAAAATCTCCAAAAATCTAGACACTGCGCAAAGAAACTCTGCTACTTTGAAGAAACTCTGCAGTAGCAAACACCACAAGGTGATTGAAGTCCCCTGGGGGGCCATCCCCCCAAGGTCCCCTCTCCTTCTATCCAACATGGCTAGATGTGGCTCTTCAGCGCATCTAATCGACTTTTTATTGGATATAGGACCTCTCATTGGTCTTTATCCTCTAAAAATCTGATGTCCAAGCCAAGCCAAGTGAATCAAAGCATCATATATTCTCATCTAAAGGACGATGGAGGAGTCTATACATGACTCGCGACTGTCGATCTGAACGAGTCCCCACAATCTCCTAAGAAGTTAGAAATCATTTTCTTACTTTTCTATTGTATTTTGTATTTTTTTAAGAGAAAAAAATCACAATTCTTGTCTTTCACTATTGATGAGATTTGTAAATCACCTTCCACGGCACAAAACCACCTTTCACGGCAAAATTGCTTTCTACGGCACAAAACCACCCTTCACGGCAAACAAAAGAAAATCGCCTCTCACGGCATTCAAAATCTTTGTCTCCTTTCTTAAAAGTATGTATGCAATGGGAAGTTAGAAAACATATTGATTTCCTTGCTAGTTGTGAAGGTGGATCTCCCAGTCACCATTTCTAAATTCCAAGTAGAATTTGCTATTTGTGAAGGTGGATCTTTGGGTCACCATTTCTAAATTCCAAGTAGAATAGAAAATCTAGCATACCAGTCCAAAAATGTTGATGCCCACTTTTCATCTGCGGGACCCTGGCAGCTCCGGGGTGGAGGAAGACAATAGCCGGGTCCATCAACCGTATCTAACTGGTGGTTTCCATTCTCTCTGCGGGTCTACCCGTCTACAGCATTTGCTGCACAGTCTGGCAATCCCCTGTATCCCAGGAGGAGCCGGATTCACTCTCCTTCCTCACTAGGATGTCGTACTCGACCTGAACGGTGTCACTGCTGCTACCTACTTTTGTCTTCTCCACCTGCTTTCTTGCTTCGAGTAAAGTATCCTCATGAAGTGTTCAAAATTTGTAAATTCTGGCGATGCCTAAGACGAAGAAGGAAAGTTATATTGGATTCCTAATCAAAGAATTTGAAGATTACCAATAGGAATCTTAAAGATCCCGAAAGATTTTGAGGAATCCCAGAAGCTTTGGAAGTCTAAGAAGTCCAAGAAGTCTATTCCGCTTGGGTCATGTGCAGGAGAGGAGAGGACTAGTTTATATTTTTCAACACTTTCTATTTATGGTTAGTTGCTTATTATAGAATGTTTCTAAATCCGATTCAAACATCGCAGTTACCAAAATTGGTCAAGTCAATTTAATATTTTGGAAAGAGTTCTAATTATAGAATTAGTGCTGGTGGACCCATGAGATGGACCCATCGGTAACACTAATCTTAGAAACTGGACTTTCCTTAAATTTAAACTTGACTTAGAACCAATCATTGGTAAAATGATTTGATTTCAATATACGAGGGCCCATAGACCTTAAAAGGAAAATCCTCAATTCTAAAATATTAAGTGGGAGCAAGGCATTTAAATTGAGTAATCCCCATGGTCTTCCACCATAGGTCCATTGTAAGGAAAGTATTTGCCTCATCGCCATTTTGGCCGTTCCCCACGGAGGGCATTTATTTGTTTGGTTACTAGATATGAATCTCCTTAGGATAGTGTTGGTGAGATGGGGTGGGGGCCCACTCCCCAAGGAGGCGTTGCCCACAACGGTTATCAAGCAATGCTAGTTGGTGGGTCAGACTAAACTAAAATAAGATGTAGTATCCCTAAGGATTTGCCTCATGTATTTTAGAGACCAAAGCTAATTAGGAGTCATACATTATTTGGTATGAGATACCTAGATAGTAATGAATGATAGAGATGATAGATAGTTTTAATTCTAATTTTGACCGACTTTGATATGTACCAATCTAAGTGGTATTCGCACTCCCCAAGGAGGCGTACCCTAAGGGATTGAAATTCCAATGTATTCTTAACTTAGTGGTTAAAGAATTCCCACATAAATTTGGTTGAATACTAAACTCTAATGTCATTTATATTCTTTTATTGAATGTATAGTTATGTGCTACAGTTTTATTCAACATGATGAACTCATCAACCTTCAATCCCCATGCAACCATCCTTAACCAGAATAAGTTGGTGGGATCCAACTATGTAGATTGGAAGAAGAACCTGGACATTGTCCTGACTGCTTCATGATGCAAATATGTCGTTACCACACCCTACCCTGAACAGCCCTGACCAGATGCATGATAGGACCAAAAGGACCTTTTCGACAAATGGGTCAAAGATGACGAGATGGCCAGATGCAATATGTAGGCATATATGTCTAGTGCTTTACAACACCAACATCGATCCTTTAAGATTGCATCAGACATCATTATGAAATTAAAGGAGATGCTTGGGGACCATGGAAGGCCTACAAGACAGCCAGCTATAACGATTCTCATGAGCACTAAGATGGCTGAAGGTACCCCAGTACAGGACTACATTCTGAAAATGATGGATTCATTGAATGAGTTAGATGTACTGGGTACTGCAATTGATGTAGAATCACAGATTGATATGATCCTCGAGTCAAGCCAGATTTATTCAACAACTTCTAGGTCAATTATAACATGAACAAGATGAATTTGATTTTAGTTGAGCTGTCTAGCCAGCTGGCAGTGACTAAGGGCATTATCAAGAAGCCTAGTACCCTTATGACAGAAAAGTCAGTTGTGAGGTCAGAAAGGCAAAAATAAATCAGTCTCTAAGGGCTCTAAGGTCAATAATTGATAAGTCCACAAAATTGTAGTTTTCATTCATCATTTCATATGCATTTGTGGACTTAATTATGTTAATTGCATAGAATTACACTTAATTTCATGATTTCATTCATTTGAGCATTAAAGTTGGAATCTTAGTCAAATTTAGTCAAAATTCATTACATTGCATGACTTCTGTGAAATTAGGGATTTTCATCTCATTCATCACCCAAAAATTAGTTCTTTTGACTTCACTAATGCATACCTTCTAATTTTGATACCATGTGCTATTTTTGGAAAGTTGGGTATTTTTGGTGCATTAATTAGGCATGTAGGGTCCCATGCATAGTCCATCTAGATTCCTCACACTTGATTATTATTGACATCATTTAATTTTAGTTTTGTAGGATAAATCAAGAGTGGGACTTGCAATGGTGAAATTTGAGTGAGATCAAAGACGGGACACGCTTCATGGTGGGCCCACATATCTTGACATCTAGGTGGAGTTGGAAAGATTGGAAATTTTCAAAGATGGAAAGGAAATTAAATAAGCAAGCAAAGAAAGAGTCCAAGCATGCCTTGGACGTCCAACATGGGTCCCACACATCCCATAGCTGTCGGATGTGAATTTCGACCCCCCCCCCCCGCTTTCCTCTCCAAGAGAGGCATGGTTTGGGGAAATCTCTATTAATCTATATATGTTATTTAAATTTTACATCGAAAATGAGGATTCCAACTACCCTCAAAATCGATGGATCACGATCGCCAACTACGGTACGGCCGTAACACCGTTCTTCAACGAAAGCCAAAGAAATATAGGGAGAAAAATAATAAGGTGGGTTCTTCCTCTCGTCTAATGTGCTGCCGGCAACACACGACAGTTGTCCTGTTATATTAATTTGGGTCTCTTTGGGTCTCTTTAATTTTGGGTTGATTAAGGGTCATGAGTTAAAGTCCAAATAAAGGTTAATCCTCACATAGCATAATCGTAGTATATCCAAGTAAAACAAAATAACTAAAATAAAGAAAATAGAATAAAAGAGGGGGTAGGTGCCAAATATTTAAGAAGAGAATCGGCCCGTTTCCGGGTACCCCCTTCTGATCCCTTGGCAAAATAGGGTTTAAAGGCTGATTTTTCAAACCAAAATGATGATGCAAATGAGACTTTGATTTGTGATTTCTGTGTTTTTCGTGTGCGATACACGAGTGATAAAAGTAAAAGGCAGATGGGCCGTAATTAATTGAAGGTGGCCGATGGGCCAGGATTGATTGGAAATGGCCGATGGGCCAGTGTTTGCTTTAGGGTGGCCGATGGGCCGTGATTATTAAAAGTGTGTGCGAAATCACTCATCTCATCTCATTATTCTCATTTATTCAATTTTAGAAATCAGTTCTTTATTCCCTTTTATCATTAAGTTCAATTAAATATCTGGCACCTGAGGTGGAGGAAGAAATAAAGGAAAAATCTTTTTGAGTTTATTTTGTTGGTTTTATAGTTTTTATGGATTTTTTATATTGGGCTAGAAGGGCCCAATGAAGGGATTTTTACTTGGATTTACATGATTAGTGCTTTGCTACTGATCATCGGATTAACCCTAACCTAAGGTCTTAGACCGCCCACATAAGCTCTCCTAGTCCCCTAACGGAACAGGAAAAGTGATGGGGCGAAGCCTAATGCTCTAAGCTACCTAATCTGATAATCAGATCTAATCCTAGGTATGAGTAGCCTGAGTTTGATGGTTCAGCGCCTAAGCAACTTATTAATTGTGATTTTTAATTGGTTTAGTTTGTTTTGAGTTAAGGATTGATTAAGAAGTGGATTAAATGTATATTGGGGTTCTGTTTAAGTGGTTTAAGGTTCTGGAATTTAGGGTTTAATTTAAAGGGTGAAATAATGTTGAAATCGGCGAAACGAGGTTTGCAAGGGACTTGGGCGCCCAGGGGGTGGCGCCTAGGTCACTCTGGTGACTTGGGCGCCCAGGCAGTGGCGCCCAAGTGGCTGTTTCTAGGTAGTTTTGCTCGTGGTTCGTATCGACGCTATTTTCGGAATCCAAGGGGTTATTACTTGGTGAATTCTAATGTTTCAAATTGTTTTAATTCTCTGATGTTCAAATGTCAAAGGGATTCGGATCCGGATTTTAAAACAAAATCTAGAATTCGTGTTTTAGTGCAAACGGGAGGATAGGCGCCAAGGGGATGGCGCCCAGATGGATGGCTTTTGATTTTTAGGTATTCCGGATGTGACTTAGTTATTGGTTTTCGGATCTAGAGACTATTTTAGATTCTGGTCTTAATTAATGTAAGTGGTAAGGTGTTGAGTTATTCGTTTTAAATTGAAGTTGTGAACCAAGATTAGAGTGTAGGATAGGCGCCACAGGGGTGGTGCCTAGGTGGTTATTTGTTGGTTCGTAAAGGCTTTGGGTACTAAGTATGAATTGATTAAAGTTTCAAGTATTTTAAGTTAAAAGTGTTTTAATATGTTGATTGGGATTGGTTTGAATGTTAATTAATTGTATTAAGTTGTTCGCTAGGGTTTTTATGAAAACAGATAGGCTGGGCGCCCAGGGTGTGGTGCCCAGGTGGATTTGGAAGACGGGCGCCCAAGGGGTGGCACCAAGATGAACTATTTTGTGCTTCGGGTCGGTTTGCTGTCTTTTAGGTCGATTCAAGTTTAAATTGATTAAAGGACTTAGTGTTTGGATGTGGGATGCTATTCGTATTAAATTGGGATTTGTTTAAACGTCAATTAATTCGGTTAAGTTGTGAATTTGGTTTTTCTGAGAACGGGGAAGCTAGGCACCCAGGGTGTGGTGCCCAGGTGGATTTGACAGATGGGCGCCAAGGGTGTGGCGCCCAGGTGAACTATTCTGTGGTTTGGGTCGGTTTCATATTTTTTAGGTTGATTTGTAGTTGAGCTTTATGGTTTGATGTATTTTAAATAAAAAGTGTTCTGTTGCGAAGATTAAGATTAAATCCCGTTTCAATTAATTAGGCTTTAGTGACTGGAGAGGCTGGGCGCCCAGAGGGTGGTGCCCAGGTGGATGTCACAGGATGGGCGCCTGGGGGGTGGCGCCCAAGTGTCTGTCTTGTGTGTCCAAGTTGGTTCGATGTTTTAAGTTAATTCGGGCTCGTGGTTTCAATTGTTTTAAACTTCAAGGGTGCTAGGGTGTGTTGATTATGATTGAATTCGGGTTTAATTTCAAGTGGGGTTTCCTAATGATTGGGTAGGATGGGCGCCAAGAAGGTGGTGCCCAAGTGGATGCGGAAGGATAGGCACCAAGGGGGTGGCGCCCAAGTGGATATTTTTTGGTTTATTCGTTTTGTATTTTCTAAATTGGTTTGAGTCCAAATTGGTTAAGGTTTCAAGCCTTTTAGGTTGACAGTGTTTTAATGTGTTAATTCGGGTTTAATCGATTAAGTTTAATCAAGTGATGGTTTCTAAGGGAATGGGATAGGATAGGCGCCAGGAGGGTGGTGCCCAAGTGTATAGGCAGGCTGGGCGCCCAGGGGGTGGTGCCTAGGTGTCTGTTTTATGGTTTCGTGTTGATTTTGCGTTTTTAGGCCGGTTCAAGTCTAAATTGATTGAGGTTTCGGGTTTCTTAAATCTAAAAGTGTTTTATTATGTTAACTAGGATTAAATTCGGGTTGTGATTAATTAGAAATTTTAATTAAAGGTTCTTTAGTGATGGAATAGGATGGGTGCCAGGAGGGGTGGTGCCCAAGTGTATAAGCAAGCTAGGCACCCAGGAGGTGGCGCCCAGGTGGACTATTTTGGAGTTGTGTTGGTTTTGAGTTTTTGAGTTAATTAGAGATTAAGTTGATTAGGATTTCAGTTATTCTACGTTTAAAATGTTTTCCTCTGTTAATTCGGATTGGTCTAAGGTCTCAACTAATTAACTTAAGATCTAACCGGGGTGTCTTAGGGAATGAATAGGCTGGGCGCCCAGGGGGTGGCGCCCAGGTGGCTGTGGACAGGTGGCTGTCTTTTGGGGTTTTAAGTTTTTGTGTTTTTAAAGTTCTTAATTATTTCTAAATTCGAATTAATTAGGGTCTTAAGGTTTTAGGGCTCTTAATGATTTGATGTTTCTTACGTTTGCTAATTATGATGTTTTAATTAATCTTTTGATTTATCCTACTTAGGCGCTAAATTCAATAATCTAAACTATCTAATTATTCTTTTTGGGTTTTCTAGATATCTTTTAATTTGTTTTTGGTTTCTCCTCTAATTTACTAGAGAGTAAGGAAAGAGAAGAAGGGATTTTATGTTTTATGATTTATTTTTTTTTGGATTTTCTATGGTTATGCGATTCAAATGAAATGATGTGAAGTGTGACAAAGACGGTAATTCAAAGTTCAGAACATATCATACAACCAAACATATCATTATCATGCAGTTTCTAAATGAATTAAATGCAGAAGATCGGAAGTTGTGCACAAAAGTGGAGAAATCCACTTGGGCGCCACACCTGTGGGGCCTACCCTGCTCAGTCAGGTTTTTCAACGGAACACAACGAATGCACAAGAATCTCAGTATTTTTAAGACAACTTCCGATATTCAGCGACTGATGCGAATGTATTAATTCGAACTACTAGCGATGCAACTAACGAACCTACGAGGAAACGATGCAACGGGCGGAGATCTAGAACCTGAACCCTGTCGCAGAAGGGTAGGCGCCCAAGGGGTGGCGCCCAGGTGGTTCGGATGAGGGCAGGTGCCCAGCCTTTCTGCCAAAGGCTGTTCACGATCTTTTCAATATAAATGATGATGATGATGATGCTAATGCGAGATCTGATCTAACTATACAATTAGAACTACGAAATCAAAGAGAATCTACTATATTAGAATGAACCTAAACATGTTACTAACATGATGATGCATTAATACTATTTTTATCACAAGCTAATGTTGATCTACGATGCTCAAATGGTCCTAAGCATATTTCTAAGCATGAATGGTAATGGAATGTAGAAAAATAAAGGAGAGATCTAGGAATACCGGTATATGACGCGTTCCTCAAGTTCCTAAAGCAAAGCTTTCGCAAAGACCCATGGTTCTAGTTGAAGATATGGAAGCCTCCCCCTCTATTTCCCTTTCTTATTCTCTAGATCTGAAGTTCTCTCTCTAATGGTGGCTACCTTTCTTCTTCCTTTTTCTATTCTCTCCTTTTTGTCTCTTTTCTTAGGGTTTTTGGGTAGCCTCCTCTTGTAAATGAAGTTAAGAGGGATTATATAGGTTTGGGACGAGTTTAGAAGGGCTAGGGCTTCATTAATTCGTGTTTTTAGAAGGTCTCACGCATCCCTAGGCGGCTTAAGTTATTTTAGAGTGAACTAGGGTTTGAGGAAGGATGGGCACCCAGGGGGTGGCGCCCACATGGCCTGCGTAGTCTTGGCACCCATAGGGTGGCGCCTAGATGGTTTGTGCTTCGCTTTTGGTCCTTGGCCCCATTTGGAGTCGAGATTGAACAGATGTATCTTCAGCTGGGGGACCTACATTAGCATTAATAGGCTGGGCGCCACATGGGTGGTGCCTAGATGGATTTCAAGGCTGGGCGCCACATGGGTGGTGCCTAGGTGAACTTCAAGGCTGGGCGCCACATGGGTGGTGCCTAGGTGGTTCAGTTCGTCTTCGGTGCTTGGTCTCTATGTATGGGTGGTCCAGGTCTAATCTCAAGCCAATTAGTAAAATTTGGAGGCTAGGGGCCCACCATGGGGTGCCTAGGTGGCCTTGGGCTGTGTAGGCACCCAGCATGGGGCGCCTAGATGCATTTTCATAGGGTGGGCGCCACATGGGTGGTGCCCAGATGGAGTTTCATCATTTTTTCTAGGGCGAACTTCAAAGGCTCATAACTTTTGATCCGCTTATCGGATTTGAACGTTCTACATATCGCCGGAAAGCTCTCGAAGTGAGGAATTCAATGGTCTAAATGTCTTGACAAATAGGGCTGAAAAATAAGGGGGATCTCTGGACCAATGGATTCGATTTCTTAACTTATGCTAATCGGGTGACATTTTGGCAAACTAAGCATGGTCTTTAGAGGGATTGGCCTAAGCATGTCTTAAGTGGTCCGGAAAGGGTTTGAGTAGTGTCATGGTTCACTCCTTGTGCGAGTAGTGAATTGGACTCAAGGTCTTGACGCGACTTGGCTTATCTATGGCGAATTTCTAGAAATCTTCGCCGAACTAAGTCTAAAATTAGCAACAAGCATCTTCATCGTCATTAATTAATCTGAATTATGTCATTAATCATTCAATTATGGGTGAAATGGGGGCATCGCTATATATGATAGGTATTTAAGGCTATCATAGGTGCCAAATGAGGTGTGTACACGTGGAGAGCAACACGTGGAGAGTTGTGCTCCAAAGAAAGTAGACACACCACTCATGACTCACGGGAGCTTTTGAGCTCGCGGGAGTCGCCATCTATGGATGTATGCAATTGCAAATTCATTCTAAAGATGAGATTCACTTTTCTAGGATCGATCTTGATTCAGGGGGAAAAAGAAAAAAAAGAAGAAGTTACGTGCCTACTGATTTGATTGGAAACCCGAGATCTGTGCCTTAGTGCCCGTGGTATTGACACGTGGTGGGAACTGTGCCCCGGTTGCTGAAATTTAAAATGATGGTGGGAACTGTGCCCCCGGTGGTCTAAATCAGAAGTCGATCTTTCGATTGGCTAGGTCACTATTAGAGTTTCATTTGTTCATGCAATAGAGTTTAATTCAAATGATCATATATAGCATCTTTTAACTTTCATCCATAGTTGAATGTTCAAGGCATAGTTAAAACTAACTAGCAATAATGGGGATATTGAAGGCAATCACAAACACAGCTCAAGCAATAGTGTGAGGTGCATATGAGAATGAGATGCATTTTTTTTTTTTTTTAAAGATGTTTGATTTTAAAACTCAGGTATGCATTGAAAAAGCTAAATCAACGGAAGACGGTCACCGGAAAAGCCATCACTCTCTAGGGATCTTGGTCTTCACCCAAGCTTAAATGAGAACCTGGGATAGATTCGATCATCTTTTTGGTGCTTATCATGGAGAGTTTCAAGTTACACGGCTTCCATCTTCCAATGTCAAGATTTGAGTCGACGAACGCACAATTCGTGAGAACACGATATTATGGTTGCCATACCGATTATAAGCACTTAAGGGAGGCCTACGGCGACTCAATTTCTAGACGCGAGGTAAAATTATGAAAATCATGGTCAAGGGTACTTACCTCCAGAGCTTTCCGTAAGTCCAACATTGGGGATCATTGCCACTTTTCTTTTGTTGTTCATTTGCTAAAGCTTCAGTCAGCTATCTCTATCAGTGTGCATGAAGATTCTTCACCTTTGGTATTTTCATTTTGTTTTGGGGACCTGTATTGAACAAACACTAAAAGATTTTGCATTTCTCATTGTTAGTGCTCTGTAGTTCAAATTTCATTGATGGAAATGACATAGGATGTAATGCACAATGTCAGATGTATGCATGATGGGACTAATGTGCATGTGACGGGATCTTATGTGATGGGACAATGTTTGATTGACAATGTGCACCGTGTCATTGTGCCTTTCTTAACTTGCTTTCTCTCTCTCTCTCTTTTGGTTATTTATTTATTTATTTATTCTTTTTTTTCCTTTTTTTTTTTTAATTTTTTTTCTTTCTCTTGTTTTTTATTTATATTATCATTATTATTTTTATCATCGATCATCATCAATTCTTGTTCGGGCTCAACTTTTCATAATTCTAGGACAATTTGGCTCAAAGAGGCCTCCGATTCTCTAAGGTGACAGATAGACGCCACATGGGTGGTGCCCGGCCTATTTGGGGCTCTGGCTCAAGGACTATGAAGGGAGACAGCTTGGACGCCCAGGGGACGGTGCCTAGGCGAATTGCATAGAAAGAGTTTGCCTTGAAGTAGAATGGTGGATTTAGAAGACAAGTCACCTAAACGTCTACGGAGTGGTGCCCAAGATGCAGTCCTAGTCCGTCTTAGAATGGAGTTTTAACTTCAAGGAAGTAGGTTGCATTTCAAGTTGGTTTCGAAGTAGAATTTCGATTTCAGAATAATATGTGACCTGGGCGTCCAAGGGGTGGTGCCAAGATTGCATTTTGAGTTAGTCTCGAAGTAGAACTCGAATTCAAGGCAATGTGTGACCTGGGCGCCAAAGGGGTGGTGCCCAGACTGCATTTTGAGTTAGTCTTGAAGTAGGATTCGTGTTAAGGGTATCGCTCCGAGAGTCCTTGTTGGAGTAAAAGCTTGATCTTAAGAGAATAGGTGATTTGGGCGCCCGGGTGTGTGGCGCCTACGTGGAATTGCATGTTCAGCACTTAGAGTCCCTATCAAAGAGAAGCTCGAGTTTTAGGGAGAACAGGTGACCTGGGCACCCAGGGAGTGGCGTCCAAGCTGCTGTTCGTGTTCTTTTAAAATTCTCATGGGGTCAGACTCTAATCTATATAAGTGGATCAAGGCCATGAATTCCCCACAACTCCTGCTCTTTCAGACTTCGAATTTCATAACTTTCAAGCTCTTCCTTGCTCCCAAGTAAGTTTCCTCTTCTCCTTTTCTTTTTTTTTTAAGATGAATGGCATGTCTCATGTATATACCTCTAATTGTCTGATTAGTTTAGTTGATCAACTTGGTATACGATTTCAGATTAAAGCATCCTTTTTTATTTGTTTTGTATGTTCTCTTTTTTCTCTGTTTTTCTTTTTTCGCTTTTATCCTCTTTGGGTTATGTGGTTGATCATTTTTTTTTTAATCCTTTTGATCATGTGTTTGCCTTTTTGTTTCTTTTTGTGTTTGGTGATTTTACGTCTGATATTTCAAGATTATGTTCAGCTTGTTGTTTCTCTTAACTTGTAGTTATCGTCACGCACACGCACAATCTTCGATTTGAATTTGAGTATAGTTTTATGCTCTTGCTTACATGTTGGCTTTTGTTTTGGTTGTGATGATGTCTTGTCCCACGCTTTCTTTATTTAATTCGTCAAGACTATTTTATGGCATAGGCAAGTCTGTCGTGGTCAAATTTGGGGCGCCCTAGTTGAAAAGCACCAGCAGGGAGGCTAGGCGCCACCCTGGTGGTGCCTGTCTTTCCGATTCGCACTAAGGGCTTGTGAACCCGAATTTTGGGGCATCTTTTCATTTTCTGGTTCTCTCCGGCTTTGTAGTGTGTTATGAAAACATGACTCAGGGACAGTAAAGGTCTTTAACTCGGCCAAATAATGATGTCCTCATGGGAGATGTTTAAAGTCTGGGGTGGGCGCCACCTCTGTGGTGCCTAGCTGACTCTCCGTTTCTTTTTTTTTTTTATGGATGTTAAGATGTTGTATTGTATGGGGATGTAGTTTGGACTTCTTGGCTCTGAAGAGGGTTTAGGACATCCTAGCAGTGTCTTTGGAAGTATCTCCCACGGATTTGAGAAGGCCTAATAAAATTATCATGGCTAAACCCGTACCTTTTGCGGTGAATTCCTCAAAACAGACCTGGGCGGCACCCTTGGTGCGCCCAAGTGACCCTTTTTTTTTTATGTTGTTTTGGATTTCCTCTAATTATGAACTTTTCTAGGTTGTTTTTGTTTTGTAAAGGGTTTCTAAAGCCTTGTGCATATGCCTACAGGTCTTTTCTTATTCCAATGGCCGGCTCTCCGATCTTCTCATTTGTTGTTGATGGTGTTGAGGGTTCTTCCGCTTGCAAGCCCTACTCGCCAGGGGATGAATATTGGTCCCCTGGAGCTGAAAAAATAGGGTATTATGACTTTGAGGAACGAGCAGAATTCTACCTCAAGCATGAATCCTCCCTGCCTATTACCTATGACTGCGTTTTCCAGTTTGAAGAAACGATGGACAAGCGCATTGTGAAGATTAGGCGCAGCAGATATGATTTACTGGCTATGAAGTATAAAGGTATCTACAGGTTGTATGGGGATTTGTGTATTGTGGGCAGGACGGCTCTAAATAGGTTGAATGGTTATGATGGGCTTCTAGAAGACTTGCCATCTTTTGTCAGCAGCGTGCTCCAATCTCTCTTATGGAGCATGTTGGATGTCAAGGGGATGTTTGAAGTTTGGGAGGCTATGAGGTCTACCAACGAACGAGCTCCTATTGATGACTATAACGCCCTACACAGGCGGATGGATCAACTGGAACTCATGGTCATGTCTTGCCCTCACGAAGCTGAATCATCTATTCCTAGGCGCTACAAGAAGTACTTCGAGATGCAAAACACTACCCTCTCGGCGCTTATTCATCCGGTATACACGGCTTATCTAAATGACTTCCAGCAAGTTCGGGATATTTGCGGTGTCTTGAGGAATCCACCGGATAACTTGAAAGAAGCGGAAGGGCAACTCGAAGTTCATATCGTCAAAATGGTGGCACAGATGGCGCGCTTTCCTACTTTCAACGGGATAGTCCATCCATCCTAGGGGACTCACTAAAAGTTTCTCTATCTTAGGCTAGGATTTTCTTTTAATAAGAGGTTTGGTCATTAGGGTCATCTTAGTCAGTTATAAGCTCCACCTAGGGTATTGGGGACAAAGGTTGTGACCTCTGTTTTAGTTCATGTTTAGGATTCAGTTGATTCAATTAATTGCTATAGTTATTGTTTTAAGACTCTTATTGGAGTTTAATAAAAGTTGATTTAGACTTTATTTTCTTTTTCTCTCTTTTTTTTTTATGTGGGGATGTTTAGTATTGAATGATGATGATATCCATTATGATGGTGTTAATGATGATGAGGTATGAGATTTGATTATGAATTGTGATGGTGAATTATGATAGTTCATTAGTTATTATGGGTGCTTGATGAAGGTGATAATTATGTGCATTTTAATTGACATATAATGAGGTGGATTATGCGGATAAATGCGTGGGTTTGGATTTTTGAAGGGATGCACGAATGGTTAATGCATGATATACATGACAAGTTCATGATGCATTTCAAATTGAATCGACTGACCTTCGTATGTTGTTTGTGATGCTTCCCCTTGTAGGTTGAAATGGATTGTCGCTATGTTGCTGATAATTGCGAATCCTGTCTAGGGCCGAGGTTGGCAGCCAAGTGGGAGCCCAATTATGTCAAGGCTAAATCACAGGCATTAATAAAGTCTTACTTTTAGCCTAACCTATAAGTGGATTATGTCTTAATTTCCCCTCCACTGATGTCTAAATTAATGTCAGGTTTAATCTCTCTCTCTTTTTTCTTTTTCTTTTTTTTTTTTTCAGTTGAGTTGTTCTTTTTTTTTTTAGGTGGATCTGCCCCTTAAAGAGGGCCCCACCACGTGATGGTGCTGGGCCACTATGCGCCCAACGCTGGGCGTTAGGTCATAAGGGTTGGGATTTTCCCCCCTTTCTTTTAATTTCTCTGTTTCCCTCTCTCCCTTTTCTTTTGTTTCTTTCTTTCGGTTCTTGCTTCAAGTGAGGCGCAGGGGAGAGTGGGCAGTGAGAGCTGAGTGGAGAAAGAGGAGAGGAGGAAAGGAAGAGCAGCAGCGCGCGGTTGTCTGCTGTCGCCCAGGTGAGTGGGTTTCGACCTCTTTTTTTTTTTTTCTCTTCTTTCTATTTTTTTTTCATGGTTGTTGTGGTTGTTTCAGGTGGAGGCCGATTGGGCAGCAGTGGAAAAGAGGGAGGAAAGAGGAATCCAGGTATGTTTTTTCATCCTCTTTCCATTTTCTATTTTCATTCTCTTTGTTTCCTTCTCTCTCTGTTTTTTTTTTTTTACTAACCTGTTTCTGCCAGCTACAGGTGGAGGCCGAGCAAGTTGAGGAGAAAAGGGAGGAGAGAGAGAGCCAGGTATGTGGTTTCATCCTCTTTCTATTTTCTATTTCCATTCTCTTTGTTTCCTTCTCTCTCTGTTTTTTTTTTTTTTTTTTTACTAACCTGTTTCTGCCAGCTACAGGTGGAGGCCGATTAAGTTGAGGAGAAAAGGGAGGAGAGAGAGATTCAGGTATGTGGTTTCATTCTCTTCCCATTTTCCATTCTTTATTCTCTCTTTCTTTTCTTCTCTCTGTTTTTTTTTTTTTTTTCTTACTAACCTGTTTCTGCCAGCTACAGGTAGAGGCCGATTGGGCTGAGCAGGGAGACCAGCAACAGAGTGAGGGGAGGAGGAAAGAGAGGGAGAAGAGAGAAGGGAAGCTCGACAGCTGGTGGCTTAGGTATGTGGGTCCCATCCCCTTCCATCTGTTTCTCCTTTCTTTTATTTATTTATTTATTCCTTTTTTTTTTTTTGGCGATGGCTGCAACATGGGGTCTTAGGGCTCGGTTTTGGCTAGGGGTAGCCATGGGTGTGGTGGATTTTGGTGAGGGAAGGAGTGGAGTTGTCTCAGCTGTGAGGTTGGCAATCCCAGCCCTCTTGACTCAAATTTGAAAGGTTGTATAGTGGGAATTTCTTGGTAAAAATCAGTTTGGGTGGAAAAAACAATGGGCATTCATTGTGGCTAGTTGAGATTGATGGTATGATGAGGGATAAGGTTTGGTGTGGTCCATGGAAGTTAATGGATATAGTGGTGATTGTTGAATTTATTGGGCGTTCCATTGGCTTTAAATGAGAATGTGGTGAATAGGATTTGGACTCCTAACATAGATCTCAGTCACTGTGGGGGAGTGGTTTGGGCTTTTCTCTTCTTGGTTGTTTTTTTATTTTTATTTTTATTTTGTTTTATTTTATTTTTCATTTTTCTTTCTTATGTCATTCAGGGACTTGTTTAAATTTGTGGAGCACTAGTTTTGACTTGTTTCTTGCACCATGGTGTGTTTTATGCTCACTTTCATATTTGTAATTATATTGGAAACCTTCTGCTCTTTTGCCTTTACTATTATTATTATTTTTTTTTTTTATTATGTAGAAGAGTAAGCTTGGTAATGGAGGGGTGTGGTGGTGATGGCTAGGGTGAGTTGGTTATGATGTGATGGGACAAAGGTTATGGGTGTTGTTTTAGTTTAAATTGTGATTTGGTTATTCATTTTTCGTTTTTATATCTTTGTATATTTCTCGTTGTTGTGGTTATCATTGTTTCCCTTCCCCCTTTTGTTTTATTTTTGTTATATGACGTGATTGTGGGGTTGGGTGTGATTCAGCCTAATGCATATGTTGAGACGATATGGTGGTGACATGGCTGCACAGGGGGTATGAAGTTAGGGCTAAGTTGGAGGAGTTGGATTGGAATGAATGTGTTTTCACTTCTTTGCAGGCCTGTAAAATGTGTCTTAATGAGGCTAGTTCAATAAATGGGATTCGTTTTTTTTTATGTTTTTTTTTTCTTAGTCTCCTGGTTGGATCAACGGTCATGGTTTTTTTGCTCCTCTTCCTTCTATCACTTGACTGGTGAGGGTCATCACTTCTAAATTGGAGACACTAGTCATCATCTTCGGACTAGTTTGTCTCTTATGCTTACGTGGACTAACATTATGCTCTCATGCTCAACTTCTTATTTTGGCTTTGGGTACAGGTTTGTCGGATGGCTAGGACTAAGGAGACTTGTAAGCGCGCTCCTATGTCATTGGACACTCCGGAAGGGGCCGGGGTAGAGCAAATCACTGCTCTCCCGAAAAAGAAACAGAAGGGTGAGGATAAATCGGAGAAGAAGCCTCACCTTTCAGATGAGATACGAGCTGGCCGGGTAAACTCTTAGCTGTCTTTATAAATCTCATACTTTGTTGGCTTCCATTATTATTGACATTCTTTCCTCTGATGTTTGTGTTGTAGCCTGTCCCTTTTGCTTGGGCTAGGGTGAGTTGGTTACAGATGAGGGACTGGTGGACCGAGCTCCCTGATCACCTAAAAGATCGGGTCTGAGCGATGGGGTTCGGGGATTTCATTTCTATTGTCGCCTTCCGCACCGACTGTGCTCTCATTTGTGCTCTTTCCGAGAGATGGAGAGATGAGACACACACTTTCCATTTCCCGCCCGGGGAAATGACGATTACACTTGAGGACATTGCGCGTTGCTGGGGGTTGAGGGTGACAGGCCTCCCCGTTTTCTCCAAGGCGAATGATGCCAAGGCTTCTATCACTCGGTTACGCCTGCATAGAATGTTCGAGGCACGCCCCCAGTTCGATGTGGGTCAGATTGACGCCGAGTGGCTGAGGGAGGCGTACAGCCCAGAGAGGAGGAGGATCCTAAATAGTAAGTATTCCATTGTCACCTTTGTAGCATCGTATCTTTCTCTTATGCTATTCCTACTAATCATTCCTCCCTACTTCATTTTAGAGTGGGCTCGGAACCAGGTGGACTTTTTCGCCAAGTTGAGGGCAAGGGTACCGGATTTCAGAGGCTTGCCGGTTAGAGGATGTGAGGGAGGTCCTGTCCCCACAACGGCCGGGGCTCAGGCCGATGCTGGTAACATTTTGTCCCCTCTCCTTTAGATTGATTCAGAGTAGAAAAATACCCATGAGATCTGCATATTCGATATTTATCCTTTATTAACAGTATTCATAGTTCCTTTGACAGGTGAGGGCCCCTCTTCTGGCAGATCCCGATCTAGGGCCAGCTCTACTGATGACGATGTAGCAGTGGTGGACGGCATTGAGAGTGATGATGAGGTGGATGGGGGTTATGATGATGCGGGGGAGTCTGAGGATGCAGATTTTGATGAGTTGGAAGGTGAGTTTATCGCGTCTAATGATGGAGACGATGAGATTGATGATGGGGACAGTGAGGATGAGGGGGGTGAGACCTCGCCGAGTTGTTTCTGCCGGCTTTGATGAGGGGAGCGGTGGAGGTGCGGGTAGAGGTGACGAGAGCGATGTCGCCGGACCCTCTGAGCGTAAGCATTCGATCCAGTTTCTTTTAACCGATCTCTGGCGTCTTGTATGCTTCTCATCCTTGTTTCTTACGTTCTTTCTCTTTTGCTGCAGGGTATGAATGGCGGGAAGTGTCGGTTGATGGGTACGCTCGCCGAAAGAAAGTAGGGATACCTTGTGAGGTTTTCCCGGTCACGAGTGAGTACTGAAATGTTTGGTAGCTACTTTGCTCTCTATTCTGATTATCTAATGAATTTCTCATGTCAATTTGGTATTGTGCAGAGAAAGAGCATGAAAGGCAGTCTGAGATTCGTTTGAGGAGACCTAGGCTGATTTCGGCACGGTTGGGTGATGATGAGCATCTCAAGGCTTTTCTTCTGTTCTTTTTGGGGAGGTGTCTCTTCGCCAATGCCGCTGGCAATAGAGCGCCCGGTACTCTCATTCGGTTTGTGCAGGACCTAGATAAGGTCGGCGACTACGCTTGGGGCGCGGCCACTCTTGCCTTTCTATTCCATAGTCTGGACTCGAGGTGCCGCCCCCAGCCCGGATGTAAGAGCCTTCGAGGGTTTGTGCCGATCCTACAGGTTTAAACCCTATCCCCAAGTGTGGTGACCTATTGTAGTCCACCTTTTCTTATCATGGGTCATGTTTCATCTTTTGTAATAACCATGCTTTGGTTGTGTGTAGGTATGGGTTTGGGAGCATATCATCTAGTGTTGGCCTGAGCGCTTGCCTGCGAGGTTGAGTTGTACTCCCCGGGCTTCGCAATGGTATCCTAATGCCAATTTGTGGAGTTTTGCCGACATTCTGCCTCCTGAGATGGCTGAGCGTATTAAGGCTCTAGGAATGAGACCGGGCGAGCAAGGATACCAGTTCATCTTAAATGAATTGAAAAATCACGAGGTATGCTCCTTTTCTCCTTTTGTTTGTCATGTTAAATGTCTGTCTGTCTCTGTTCTCATTTGCTACACATCATGATTTGTCAAGTGATTTGGTAGCCCTACCGGGGTGGTCCAGATGATGAGGTGGCTGTCATGCAGGAGGGGTGTACTCTATTTGAGTGGGACATATGGCTCCATGCTCCCCAGGTGGCGGTCAGGCTAGTTGTCAGCCGAGTTGCGCGCCAACTGGGACACCATCAAGTTGTCCCTGCAGAAAAGTCTATCATGCATTGGTCGTATCCAGGGTGGGGTTTGAAAACGTTCAAACGCCGCCATCCGTGTCGGAAAGAGACAAAAAATTGGAGAAGGAAAGGGAGGAAGGCCACGTTCGGTGTAGATGCTAGTGCCCGAAGTGACTATGAGGTATATTGGAGGACAGCTTTGCATCGGTATATACTCCCGGAGTCGTATTCTTATGGGGCTTCGTATTCTGTTAGTAATTGCGCAGAAGCGGCTGAGGCCTCGTCATTGGCTCGGGTGAGCATTGAAATTTTGTTCGCTCTAATGTTGTCTTCCTTTTTATCATGGCTAACATCCTTTCTTCCTTTACTTTTCAAGAGGAGATACCGGCTGCAACACGGCATTGGCAGGCACGTCCATCATTCGAAGGACGGGGCGAGGTGAGGGGTTATGAGGTTTCCAACTTCGATTATGGGCCTTACAATCTCAACGATTCATGCTCTTCCCATCCTCTAACCGTGGCTCTCATGTGTGACAAGGGACGTCTGGGTGCTAGTGTCCGATGCGGAGTCCATCCTCAGGGCAGAAACACTTCGACTGTCTCACCTAGTGGAGAAGAAGGTATGACTTCTTGACTTAGTGTTTGAATCAAATGGTGCTTACCTCCATAGTAATGTTGATCATTCTTGATGTAATGGCATGGTTTATATTTCATAGGATACGGAGGTCGTGAGACTGAGGGCACTATTGACAGCTGAGAGGGTACGAAAATTGTTAAACCTAATTAGCCACGTGCTACCTTGTTTACATTTTCCTTACTAAAAATGCTTTGGTAATAGGAGCGCCGCTGGGAAAATGAAGCGATCATCGAAGCGTTGGCTGATTCTCACGAGGTATGAGGTCATGGAGTTATTTGTTCATTTTGAATTTGTGTTTATGACCTTTGGTTACTATGCAGAGCAACAGAGAGCAGGACATGTCTGTGGTCACGAGAATTCAATTGGAGAGCGATCTTCTCACTCTATAGGCAGAGGTGGACCGACTGCGGACTAGCGAGGTTTGCGTTTCGTTTTATCATTCTTGTGTTCAAGACATATAATGACCGACTCTTAACCCTTTCTATTCGTGATCCTCATGCAGAGGCTCGTGGCGAGCACGACGGAGCGTTTGCAGAGAGAGTTGCTTCTGTGGCATGGGTATGAGTGATTCTCAGGTGATATTTTAATCTTGATTCCTCATCCATTGTTGATGTTGTTTATAATTTTGCTGTGTGCAGGTTGACGAGTTACGTGCCAGGTTTAGGAGCTTTGAGGCCCCTGTGCAGGTGAAGGTCTTTTCTTCCTTTTAAATTCCATGTTTGATGCTACAAGGTCCGTTGAACGTAATGCTTCTATAAACGTTATCCTGTAGAGCGGTGCTATCGTTGCTTCTACTCCTCCACCTCTTAGCTTGGGCGAGGAAAAGGCCATTATTCATGATCATTATGCTCGGCACATGGATCGCATGGAGCGACAACATGATGAGGTGGTTGCTGATTTGCGAGGGCGTCTCGCTAGACTTCATCGGAGGGCAGAGGAGAGAGGTTATGCATTCTCGGACTCGACCCGCACTCCTTCTCAGTGTGTTGCTGGTCCGACCTCATTTGCTTCGCCGGCTCGCCGTGATGGAGCCGCTCCGTAGAGTCATCGTTCTTTGATCGATCTCCCCAGGCTACATCATTAGTGTATCCTTGTTCCATATATCCATATTTGCTAGTCATGTATTTATGTTGTTTCGCCCCATCTTTGGCTTATGGTGAGAGCTAATGTGTATTTGATGTATGTTGTGCACACGTGTATTATGTATGTGTAGTTGAGATAGTGTGCTTGATGCTTTAGAAGTGTCATGGGAATGTGTTTGATTGATAAGGAGTTGTTGTGGGGTACCGGGGAATATATGAAGTGTTCTTCTTTCACAGGTAACAGGTTCTGTGTATCTGAAAATTTTCCAGGGTCCAAAAACAAGGGGAAGTGCTGCCGAAATTTTTCTAAAATTTCTCAAATTTCGTGTCTCAGCATAAATCTCATGGAATAAAAATAATAGCAATCCGGGATAGACAAGATGAGATATAATAAACCAAATGAATGTAATCCCATGCCAATTTTGACCCAGAGAAGGCAACATAGCCACAAGGTTCTCAAACAATGAGGAGTGCCTGAGTGTGTGACATTTGTGGCCTAAGCAATTCTATATTTTTAAGGTATTCACATCGTCAGCAATAAGTATTAAGGCAGGAGCTCAAGATATTTGCATTTTCAAATCAAATATGATATCATAAAGGGTGTGCATAGCATACATCTATAATCAAATTCATCATTATATATCATAACAACCATAATTCATACTTCCCAAGTTTGGTCATCAACATTTTGACCTTTTCTAGTTATGAGGAGTTGTGTGCAAAATAATACCCGTAAATAATAAAAAAATGCCCCAGCTTGTGGGATGTTATGAATGTAATTGGGGTTGGTCTCCCTGCAAGGTCTCAAAGCAAATTTGTTAGTTTAATATTTTTAGGTCCCCTGAATAATTTAGCTAAGGTGGCATCTTTCTTTCTCGGTAAAAATGTCAGGGGGCCATTTTGGTATTCAAGCTTTGGGAAAAGAGATGGAATTGGTACCTTAGTGGGTGTGTTCTTCCCTGCATTCAACTAAAAGTGGTTAGCAACAAAAGCATGCATGAGGTGAGGGTGTGTGCAGTCCAGTGAGTGTTCGTGGCAATCGTGTATGCGATGAGGGCCCAGATTGGGAAGCCGTGCAAGACAGATAGATAGATATATACATATATATATATATATAATGCCCCAGCATAAGACTAGTGTTCATTTTGGCTGTGGGTAAGAAAGTACCCTCGTTCCATGATTGTCACCTTGGCGGTAATGTGATACTCCCTAACCATCATTTGGAGGTCGAGCCCTCACAAGCCCTCTTCTTGTAGCTGCTTAGTCTTTTCGGTTGAACTTCATAAAGCACTTGACTGTCCTCGGGGCTCTTTCGTGAGTTGTGTTTGTGTGTGGGGTGGTAAATCACCGTGCCTCCTTAGTGCTATGGCTTCCGACCACCTTCTGCTCAGTTAATGCAATGAGTACCCATGTCACTCCAACGGGCCTAATTCTAATAGAGATTTTTTTTAACACGTAATTGAGCAATGTCTAGGTTCATTAAGCTTTCTAATTAACCCATGTAATGAGCTTTAAGCCAGCGACTCCCAAACCAGACGGCTTTAGGGCACTAGGTACATAAATACCCCTGCGGGCTTACTGGCTCGAGTTAAAAAGGCTACGAACCCAAACTAATCACCCTTTTTTTTTTTTTTAGCATGTAATTGTGCAATGTCTAAGTCCTTTAAGCTTTCTAATTAACCCATGTAACGAGCATTAGGCCAATGACTCCCAAACAAGCCGGCTTTAGGGAACTAGGTATGCAAATACCCCTACGGGCTTACTGGCTTGGGTTAAAAAGGCTACTAGCTCAAACTAGTTATGAGTATATATATATATTTATTTATATGTATATTTTATATATATATATATATATATATATTTTAGCAAACAGTCGAAAGGCTTTCATGACATGGGCGGACTCACCTTCAGACCTTCACATCGAGTGACTTTAACCGTGCGGAATTTGTGCGGGGCAGATCCACCTTATTTGTGTATTTTTAAGCGTTAGTGTGTGTCCGAGTTCTAAGTTTGATCAGAGTGCATTTCTTCGGTCCTCCTATGGGATTTCTACAACTACGCAAAAGGGCAAGGAGGGTCATATTCTACAAGAAATGAGGAAGGGTCATACTGTGTACCTTTTCAGGTACATAGCGTTCCATGGATCGGAGAGATCTTCCCCCTCTGCATTTACTAGTCTGTATGCATTTCCAGGATATACTTCTTTAATTACATAAGGGCCTTCCCAATTGGGTTGTAACTTACCTCGGGGATGCGGAAGCTGAGAAGGAGCGATGCGTTTCAGCACGAAGTCACCAACTTTGAATTTTCTTTCTTTGACATGTTTTTCGTAGGCTCTGACAATCCGCTTCCGATATACCTGTGCGTGCTCTGCTGCTTTCATTCTCCTTTCATCAAGTAGGTCCAGCTGAAGTAGCAATGCCTCTCTCCTCTAGTCTTCTATCATGTCTTCATTTAGTTGGATGAGCATCGACCGGTGAAGGACTTCGAGGGGAAGGATGCTTCCATTCCGTAAGTCAAAGAGTATGGGGTTTCTCCTGTGGGAGTTCTTATTGAAGTCCGATACGCCCACAACGCTTCGACCAAACGGTCCGGCCAATCACTACCTTTGGCGGTTTGCACAGTCTTCTTGATGATCTTTAGTAGGGTCTTGTTGGATGCTTCAGCTTGACCATTTGCTTGGGGGTAGTATGGGGTTGAATGATGCAGTTCTATGTTATATTTTGTGCACAACTCGTTCATTTGTTAGGATATGAATTGCGGACCATTATCCGTTATGAATGCCTTAGGGATGCCAAACCTAGCTATTATATTCTTTTTAATGAATTTGACTACGGAGGTTGCCTTAATATTAACATATGCTTCTGCTTCTGCCCACTTAGTGTAATATTCTGTTGCTGTTAATATGAATGCCTTATTTTGTGTGTTCTCTATAGTAGAGCCCAGGGGTCCTATGATATCAAAAGCACAGGTCGAGAAAGGCCATGGAGTCGTGGTAGGGTGAAGGGATGATGCGGGAGCATGAATTAGGTCAGTGTGCAGCTGACATTCTTTGCATCTTTTGACATAATTGACTGAATCCGACTCTAGGGACGGCCAATAGTAACCTAAACGGATGATCTTCTTAGCTAACATCTGGCCGTTGACATGTCCTCCGTACTCTCCTGAATGTGCCTATTTAACTATCTCTTGCCCTTCTTCTATGGTCATGCATCATAAGAGAACTCCACTAAATGATCTACGGTACAGTAGCCCTACGACTATGACATATCTCTGAACCATCTCTCTTAATGCTCTTTTATCCGATTGGGTGGCGTAGTCGGGGATGTAGCCATCATGCAGGTAATTCCAAATATCATAGTACCACAGGTGGTCATCTTCCAGGTCAGCATCATGTTGTATGCGAGCTAGGATTCCTTCTTTAGGTTTGGAATCTTCCTCCTGATCGGACTCTTCGGTCTTAGCTTTCTTACTCCTATTCTTCGAGACTTTCAGCAGGACTTCGGCGGGGTTCCCCTTGGTCAGGTCTATTGGTTTGACGGACGGAGAATCTAGCCTTCTAATAAAAAATTCTTTGGAATCCTTATCATCGAGCATCTCTATGATTGAGGCTAAAATCGCTAACGAGTCAGCCAATCAGTTCAAGGTGCGAGGGATGTAGAGAAATGAAATCTTCTTGAATTTAGACATCAGTTCTTTGGCTTTCTCGTGGTAGTGCGCAAGCTTAAGGGCGCTAACCTTCCATTCTCCGGCTATTTGGGAAATAACAACCTTAGAATCACCAAAGACTCTTAGCTTTTCAACACCTAGGTCTTGGGCTTCTCTTAATCCTTCTAATAAGGCTTCGTACTCCATCGTATTATTGGTCGTTGGAAATCCGATTTTAGAGGCCATTGGGATGACAACTCCTTTCGGGGATAATAACACTACACCAACTCCTTTTCCATTATGATTCAAAGCTCCATCAAAGTACATGGTCCATAAATCATCATCCTTTGCTTCTTCAACATCTGCAAACAAGATGCTTTCGTCGGGGAAATCAGTTCTAACCGGTTCATATCGTGGCAAAGGGAGGTGTGCCAGATGGTCGGCAATTGCTTGTCCCTTTATAGACTTCTGGGTAACATAGGTTATGTCAAACTTTGCTAAGAGCATTTGCCATCGCACGACTCTTCCCGAAATAATGGGTTTCTCGAAAATGTATTTTAAAAGGTCCATTCTGGCTAAGAGTTTGACCTGATGGGCTAGGAAGTAGTGTCTCAATTTCTGGGCGGCCCAAACTACGGCTAAGCAGGTTCTCTCCATTGGGGAGTATTTCCTTTCGTAGGGTAGGAGAGATTTACTCAGGTAATAAATCACATTTTCTTTCCTCCCAGTCTCATCATGTTGACCCAGGACCATGCCTACTGCAGATTCTGTCGCTGACACATACAAAATGAGGGGCCTATCTTTAGTAGGGGGCTTCAAGACGGGAGGACTCAATAGATATTTCTTTAGATCTTCAAATGCCTTATGGCAGTCGTCGTCCCAGTGATATTCCACGCCTCCTTTTAGCAATTTATAAAACGGCTCACATCTTTGTGAATGCTGCAAAATGAATCTTTTGATGAACTGTAGTCGTCCTATTAGGCCTCTTAATTCTTTAAGGTTCTTTGTGGGTGGCATTTCAAGAATGGCTTTTACCTTAGAAGGATCGATTTCGATTCCTCGATTACTTACCATAAAGCCTAGAAGTTTGCCAGAGGATACTCCGAAAACACATTTCTTCGGATTCATCTTTAGTTGGGTGTCTCGGGATTGTTAAAGGACTCTCTTGAGAGCCGTGACATGTGTTTCACGTGTTCTGGACTTGATCAGAATATCATCTACGTAAACCTCCACATAGTCGTGTATCATATCATGAAATATTGCCATCATGACCCTCTGATAAGTGGCACTGGCATTCTTCAAGCCAAAGGGCATAACAATGTAACAGTAAGTCCCCCAGGGCGTGGTGAACGAGGTTTTCTCCTAATCCTCTGGTGATAGTCTGATTTGGTTGTACCCTGAGTAACCATCCATGAATGATAGCATAGCGTGCCCCGCGGTATTATCGATAAGCACGTCGATGTGAGGTAAAGGGAAATCATTTTAGGAGATGCCTTGTTCAAATTTCAGAAATCAATACAGACTCGGACGCGTCCGTCTTTCTTCTTCACCGGGACTATATTGGCAACCCATTGAGGAAACAACACAACCTTGATGAACTTCGCCTGATGGAGTTTGTCAACCTCCTCTTTCACTTTCAGTGCAACATCAGGGAGCATTCTTCTCAATTTCTGTTTAACTGGTCTAGCATTTTCCTCCAATGGGATCCTATGTTCCACTAGGTCAGGCGCGAGTCCGGGCATGTCATTATAATCCGATGCGAACACGTCTTGATATTCTCTTAGGACCTCAAGGATCTCATTCTCTTCATCAGGTTCTAGGCATGCACTAATTTGGACCTGCTTGGGTCTTTCGTCCGTTCCCAGGTTTATCTCTTTCGTCCTTTCGGCAGCCGCTTGTGTTTCTTCGTCAAACTTCTTAATTACTCTCCTAAATTCCTCAGAAACTTCATCATCCCCTTCTTCAGCGTCTACTAATTCGTAAACACCCATTCCATCATTGATGTTCACATGTTGCATGGAAGGTTCGGGTTCTGGAACGACAGGCAGAGATTCGCAGCCTAACTTCTCGATGTTTGTCATGATTTCTTCTAGTCGAGCTGCTCCACTGTGGGTATCTTCCATCGCCTTAGGTTGCCCATATTTAGATGATGATCACAGTCTTCTACTCCTACGGTTCCTATGTTTTTAGGTTTTCTATTTTCCAATTTTTTTGAGTTTCTGGGGTTTTCTAATTTTTTTGGGTTTTTGGGATTTTCTAATTTTTTGGGATTTTTGGAATGATATGGTACAGGTGAGGTCGAAGATGGGCTATCTACCGAGGAGGATCCTCCCCGCTAGCGTGGCCAGGCGGTGGGGCGGTATACCACTTCGTGATCATTGAGGTCATCAGTTTCCCAAATTTCATGGTTCTCTTGAGAGGAGTCTTCTTGCCAATGGCGCTAGGCAATGGGCCAATATACCACTTCTTCATTAGTAGGGTCTTCGATTTCCCATGTTTCGCGACTTTCTCGGACTTCGGCGATCGGCGTTTTTTTTTTTGGGTAAATGAGTTAACTCACTCGCATTCAGCATGTTACAAGATAGGGTTTGGAATCTTGGATCGATAGTGTGGTTTACATTGTTCACTCCTTTCGGTGAATGGAGCTCTCTCCAAGTGCTGAAGATTTCCTCGTGAGTCTCACTTTCAGACGAAGTCAAATCTTCCCAATCTTCTACTAAAACGGTCTTGCCTTTATCATTTGGATCCAAATTGTGGCATCCCCTTCCGATTGGCGGTGTGTTGGGATCCAAAGTTTTGTCATGTTTCATGAAATGTTCATTTAAGGTCCAGTCCTCGCATTTATACATTAGGTCATTGTGTGTGTCATACCCTAATCCTTCTGCTCTCGCTCTAGGGTCTGGTATGTAAGGGTCGGTGATGCCTTCTCCATTCTTTCCTAACCCAAATCCGGGTTGATACCCTATCTTCTTCATTAGAGTCCATCCTTGAGCTTGCCCTTCGTTGTCAAACACCAGATTTTGCGGGGAGGATAATTCGGAAAACATATTCTGCATAGGGTCCATATCCATCAAAGAGATGAGAGGATCGACCTTGTACCCATGAATCTTGACCTCTGGCGTAATAGGAGCGGGTTGTAGGGTCGGGAGTATTTGAAGTTCTTCCGGTTCAAAGACAGGCGGGTCTCCCATCAATTTCATGATCTTACCTAAGTGGGGAAATTTGACGCATTGGTGTCGACTTGACATAACAGCATTCATATGGTTGAACCATCAGCGTCCCAAGATTAAGTTAAAAGTGGCGGGGATGTCCATAATATAAAATTCTCCTGGCATTGAAATCGGGCCCACTTGGACTAGTAACATAGTTTTTCCACAGACCGTTTTCTTATTCCCGTCGTAACCGGTTACGACCATAGGGGCTGGAGTTAGGTCCTTTATTGTGAGCCCTAAGGCTTTGTAGGTTTTCAACGGACAAATATTCTGTGATGCACCAGTGTCAACCAAAGCTCCTGACATTTCCTTCCCTGCTATCTTGACTGTTAGATGTCGGGGAGAGGGCCTCGCCTCAGGTGTTATTTCCTTTAATTCTTTCTCAGTAAAAGTAATGGCAGGGAACAAAGCTCCTGGGGCCAAGGTTGAAATAGATGTTCTTAATTCTTCTGGAGTTATGCCTACCGGGACTTGTAACCGTGTGATAGCCTCAAGTAATTGTTGCTGATGTCTGGGGGAGCTTTTAATCAGATCAATGACAGATACTTTAGCTGGGATCTTTGTGAGGTGCCCTAAGAGGTCATATTCTATCCCGGTTTCTATCGAACTGTAAGCTCTTTCATCAACTATCTCCTCAACCTGAATATTGGGATTTTGCGAATCTAAGTTCTGAGAAACAGGGTGAGGGGGTAGTCGGGGAGGATGGATCCGTCCAGATCGTAGGTGAGCCTGAGATGCATTTGCGTCCAGGTAAGGATCTGATTGGGAATTCGTGATGATCGGCGATTCTCGGTCGTTTGGCTCATCAAAATTTACCTTGTAAAGGTCAGTGGAGTCAACGATCGTATCCATCCTGAATTGAAGATTTTGAATTTGGTCTTCCCATCCCATGGCGTGATGTATTTTCGATAATCCTCCTCTTCAAAGAAATCACCATGACACGGTTGGCTATGGTTTACACTCCCTTGAACCAGGGCATCAATGTGTTGGTGCTCTATTACGGCGATGTTTATTAATTGGGTCTGTGGGCCCTGTCCAGAGGTTGGTGCTCCAAGCTGAGGTAAAGGGTTCGTATAAAACTGCATGTTGGGAATATTTTGTGCAGGATTGGTCGTTGGATTTTGATTGGGAGGGGCATTCCGTGGGTCATTCCCACCTATTGGCCTAATGTTACTCCAATCAATTCTACCTTCATCATTGAGATCATAGATCAAATCTCTAACCGTGTAGCATTGGGTGAGGTCATGACCTGGCATCCTATGGTAGGCGCAAAACTTAGTCTTGTCTAGGTGTTTGGACCATGCCTACGGTCGTTCTGGTGGAAGTTGAAGGGCATTCTGGTTTAAGAGAGACCAGAAGACAGCAGTCCATGGTTGAGGAAGGGACGGGTAGTTTGCCCTTTTAGGTCCGAATCTTCTTCTATTTCCATTGTTCGGGTTATTCTGGTTGCCATTGTTGTCTCGGTTGTAACTGAAGGGGACGGTACCATAGTTGGGTTGAGGATTCGCTTACTGGTTTTGCGGCGGAGCTATCGGGTTCGAGACCGGTTGTATGGGATTAGGATTCTGGTTTTTATTCACCGGAGGCCCTTGGTTTCTTGGTGGTTGGTCATAACTTTGATTATTTCTCAGAGGGTTTCGGTAGTTCTGATTGTTCCACTGATGGTTCTGATTATTCCTCTGATAATTCGGGTTACCACCTTGGAAATTGGGATTGCCATTTTCCCCTGGGTTTTGGTGTTGGTTAAAGCTAACACTGGTACGCTCTTGGTACGGTTGGTAGACCTCTTCCTGATTCATGCTGACTTCAGGAGTCGTGCGTCTCTCTAGTTGGGTGGTTGTGCCTACCCTACGCGTGTTCTTTTTATGGTCAATGATGGTGTTCAATACCCCTTCATCTAAATTTTGCTTCATCCTAGATAACTTACGGTATAGGCCACTCCAACTAACGACCTCCCCGATTGTCATCAGGGCTCTCATGGGATCCTTCATGTTTGATATGGCCATTCTTACTTGTTCTTCCTCTTGCATGTTGCAGTCTGACCGCGCGAATTGGTTTTTCCATCTCACTGCAAATTCCTCATTGTCTTCATTGTTCTTCTGTTTAAGATTAGCTAAGTCATGCCATAAGGGTTTGTTTTTAGTTCGATGCTGGTATCTCGCTAGGAATTTCTCTACTACATCCTCGAAGGTATTGATTTCATGGGAAGGCACGGACGTATACCAAGTCAATGCATCTCCAGTTAACGATTCCTGAAAATAATTTATGAGCATGGAGTCATTGTCCGCGATGGCACGACACTTGTTGTAAAACGAGACTAGGTGATGGTGAGGGTCAGTAGTCCCATCATAAGGTACGAACTTAAGGGCTCTAACAGGGAAAGGTGACCTCTCTTTTTCCTCCTTTTTGGTAAAGTCGTAGAATCCTAGTTTTTTGCCAGTTGAGCTTGAGGATTTCTTTTTAATTTCGTTCTTGAGTTCCTCTACGTTTCTCTGCAACTCTTTGAATGCTAAAGGATCTAGATATTGAATTGTCTGTGGCTGACATTCTCTTTGTGGTTCTAGCGAAGTAGGGTCGTAGGCCGGTTCTTGGCATTGGCCATGGAAATATGGTTGCGAGATAGGCTGATAGCTTTGGTTCAACTAAATTCCTCCGTGTGTAATCGGTTGTCCCCTATATGGGTCAACTATTGGGTTTAAAGTGGGTGGTTGATATGCTTGCTGATAGCGCGACTCATTCTCTTGGTGTGTTTGATAAGGATTTCCAACACATGTGGGGTTAGTGACTTGCACGTTCTGGATTGGGAGGTTCTGGTTTGTATTAGGCATCTGATAGGTCGGAACCGTTTGATTTTGATAAGTGAGAGGGGCCCCCTCGTATTGAGCCGGTTGGGGATATATCATACCAGCGCCAACCGTCACAGGATTGTAACGAACTTGATCCCTTGGTGGAGGAATCATTGCTTGGAATTGGGGCCGAGCCATCTCGTGTTGCCGGTAGGCATCTGGCGCTCCCATATGTGTCGAAGGGTTTTGGTGTGAGATGCTAGATGTCGCCAATTGACCCATATTCATTGGACTATGACTCGTCTGGAGATATGGGTTTTCATTTATCACAAGAGTCTGGGAAGGCGCGATGGCCCTAACCGGGGTTATGATAGGTGCGTCAGTAGGCATTCCATACTGTGGGATAGAGGACGTGATTGGCTCGGTTTGGCTGATCATGGAAGAATAGGGTATAACCTGCGAGACAACAGGATCACTTGCGCAAAGAGGGTAGTCTGTTGATGAAACGTTATCGTGGACCCTATATCTTATAACTTGGCCAGTGGGACTGACTAGATCTGTGTAAGTCACCCTTGAATGTGAGGAGAAATGATTCTCTCTCGATGAAGGAGATGGGGAGGATGTATTGGAATGATTCCTTCCCATTGTTATGGTATTGACTGGTAGCGGGCCTCCTTCGAAGAGGGACCGTCTTATCTATTGTGGGTCATGGCTTGAAGCTGCCAAGGATCCATCTAATACCCTAAAGGGTTCTACACTTTGCGTGGTTTGGTGTGACCCGCCAATGGTGCGGATCAATAGTGGGGGTGAGAGGGGTTGAAAGTCGGACATTCTGAACATCTGACCCTCCATTTGTGAAGAAATGTTTAGATGAGAAGAGAGAGAAGGAGAGGAAAAGAGGAGCACTTGTTATGTAGTTTTGTTGGTGAAGGTTTGTTTCTTATGGTGTAATGGGGGAAAGCTTAGTGGACGGTGCATTCGGACCTTTGGTTTTATTTTCAGACTACTCATGACAACCCTAAACTGAATGGGACACGGACATTAGATCATTGATTGGATGTTCGTGTCTTAGAATATTACTCCAGGAAGACCCAAATAAGTGACAGGAAAACATAAGAGGTCCCATCATGATCGCCAGGCTATCGGATGTGAATTTCGACCCCCCTCCCCCCTTTCCTCTCCAAGAGAGGCATGGTTTTGGGAAATCTCCATTCATCTATATATGTTATTTAAATTTTACATCGAAAATGAGGATTCCAACTACCCTCAAAATCAATGGATCACGATCGCCAGCTACGGTACGGCCGTAACATCGTTCTTCAACAAAAGCCAAAAAAATATAGGGAGAAAAATAATAAGGTGGGTTCTTTCTCTCGTCTAATGTGCTGCCGGCAACACACGACGGTCAATTCAGGGCCATGAGTTAAAGTCCAAATAAAGGTTAATCCTCACATAGCATAATCGTAGTATATCTAAGTAAAATAAAATAACTAAAATAAAGAAAATAGAATAAAAGAGGGGGGAGGTGCCAAATATTTAAGAAGAGCATCGGCCCCGTTTCCGGGTACCCCCTTCTGATCCCTTGGCAAAATAAGGTTTAAAGGCTGATTTTTCAAACCAAAATGATGATGCAAATGAGACTTTGATTTGTGATTTCTGTGTTTTTCGTGTGCGATACACGAGTGATAAAAGTAAAAGGCTGATGGGCCGTAATTAATTGAAGGTGGCCGATGGGCCAGGATTGATTGGAAATGGCCGAAGGGCCAGTGTTTGTTTTAGGGTGGCCGATGGGCCGTGATTATTAAAAGTGTGTACGAAATCACTCATCTTATCTCGTTATTCTCATTTATTCAATCTTAGAAATCTGTTCTTTATTCCCTTTTATCATTAAGTTCAATTAAATATCTGGCACCTGAGGTGGAGGAAGAAATAAAGGAAAAATCTTTTTGAGTTTATTTTGTTGGTTTTATAGTTTTTTTTGGCTTTTTGATATTGGGCTAGAAGGGCCTAACTAAAGGATTTTTACTTGGATTTACATGATTAGTGCTTTACTACTGATCATCGGATTAACCCTAACCTAAGGTCCTAGACCGCCCACATCAGCTCTCCCAGTCCCCTAACGGAATAGGAAAAGTGACGGGACGAAGCCTAATGCTTTAAACTATCTAATGGGGAAATTCCGATCTAATCCTAGGATATGAATAGGCTGGGTTTGATGGTTCAGCGCCTAAGCAGCTTATTAATCGTGATTTTTAATTGGTTCGATTTGTTTTGAGTTGAAGATTGATTAAGAAGTGGATTAAATGTATTTTAGGGTTCTGTTTAAGTTATTTAAGGTTCTGGAATTTATGGTTTAATTTAAAATGTGAAACGATGCTGAAATCAGCGAAATGGGGTTGACAGAGGACTTGGGCGCCCAAGCAGTGGCGCCCAAGTGGCTGCTTCTGGGTGGTTTGGCTAGTGACGATGGTATCAATATTGTTTTCAAAATCCAAGGGGTTCTTACTTGGTGAGTTTTAATGTTTCAAATTGTTTTAATTCTCTGGTGTTCAAATGTCAAAGGGATTTGGATCCGGATTTTCAGAGGAAACCAAGAGTTCGCGTTTTAGTGCAAATGAGAGGATGGGCGCCAAGGGGGTGGCGCCCAGGTGGATGGCTTGAGATTTTCAGGTATTCCGGATGGGATTTGATATTGGTCTTTGGGTCCGGGGGTTGTTTTAGGTTCTGGTTTCAATTAATTTAAGTTATAAGATGTTTAATTACTCATTTTAAGTTGAAGTTGTGAACCAAGGTTATAGTGTAGGCTAGGGGCCACAGGGGTAGTGCCTAAGTGGTTGTCCGTCGATTCGTAAGGGCTTTGGGTGCTAAGCCCGAATTGATTAAAGTTTCAAACGTTTTAAGTTAAAGGTGTTTTAATATGTTGATTCGGATTGGTTCGAATGTTAATTAATTATGTTAAGTTGTCGGTTGGGGTTCTTTATGAAAACAGGTAGGTTGGGCGCCCAGGGTGTAGCGCCCAGGCGAATTTGGAAGGATGGGCGCCCAAGGGGTGGCGCCCGGATGTCTGTTTTGTGGTTCGGTCGGTTTGGTATTTCTTAGGTTGATTTACAGTTGTGCGTTTATGGTTTGATGTATTTTAAATTAAAAGTGTTCTGTTGCGATGATTAAGATTAAATTCCGTTTCAATTAATTAGGCTTTAGTGACTGGAGAGGCTGGGCGTCCAGAGGGTGGTGCCCAGGTGGAGGTGACAGGATGGGCAATAAGAGGGTGGCGCCCAAGTGTTTGTTTTGTGTGTTTGAGTTGGTTCGATGTTTTAAGTCAATTTGGGCTTGTGGTTTCAATTGCTTTAAATTTCAAGGGTGTTCCTATGTGTTGATCATGATTGAATTCGGGTTTAATCTCAAGTGGGGTTCCCTAGTGATTGGGTAGAATGGGCGCCAAGAGGGTGGTGCCCAAGTGGATGCGGATGGATAGGCTCCAAAGGGGTGGCGCCCAAGTGGATATTTTGTGGTTTATTCGTTTTGTATTTTCTAAGTTGGTTTGAGTCCAAATTGATTGAGGTTTCAAGTCTTTTAGGTTAACAATGTTTTAAGGTGTTAATTCAGTTTTAATCAATTAAGTTTAATTAAGTGGTGGTTTCTAAGGGAATGGGATAGGATAAGCGCCAGGAGGGTGGTGCCCAAGTATATAGGCAGGCTGGGCGCCCAAGGGGTGGCGCCCAGGTGGACTGTTTTGGAATTTTGTGTTGATTTTGCGTTTTTAGGCTGGTTCAAGTCTAAATTGCTTGAAGTTTCAGGTTTCTTAAATCTAAAAGTGTTTTGTTATGTTAACTAGGACTAAATTCGGGTTGTGATTAATTAAAAGTTTTAATTAAGGTTTCTTTAGTGATGGAATAGGATGGGCGACTGGAGGGTGGTGCCTATGTGGACTTGGCAAGCTGGGCACCCAGGGGGTGGCGCCCAGGTGGACTGTTTTGGAGTTGTGTTGGCTTTGAGTTTTTGAATTAATTAGAGATTGAGTTGATTAGGGTTTCAATTATTTCGGGTTTAAAATGTTTTACTGTGTAGATTCAGATTGGTATAAGGTCTTAACTAATTATCTTAAGCTTTAACCGGGGTGTTTCGGAGAATGAATAGGCTGGGTGCCCAAAGGGTGGCGCCCAGGTGGCTGTGGAAGGATGGGCGCCAAGGGGGTGGCGCCCAGGTGGCTATTTTTTTGGGGTTTTGGTTTTTTGTGTTTTTAAAGTTTTTAGTTACTTTTAAATCCGAATTAATTAGGGTCTTAATGTTTTAGGGCTCTTAAAGATTCGATGTTTCTTAAATTAACTAATTATGTTGTTTTAATTAATCTTAGGATTTATCCTACTTAGGCACTAAATTCGATAACTTAGACTATCTAACTATTCTTTTTGGGTTTTTTGGATATCTTTTAATTTGTTTTTGGTTTCTCCTCTAATTTACTAGAGAGTAAGGAAAGAGAAGAAGGGATTTTATGTTTTATGATTTTTTTTTGGGATTTTCTATGGATGTGTGGTTCAAATGATATGATGTGAAGTGTGACAAAAATGGTAATTCAAAGCTCAAAACGGATCAAACAACCTAACATGTCATCAATATGCAGTTTCTAAATGAAATAAATGTGGAAGATCGGAAGTTGTGCACAAAAGTGGAGAAATCCACTTGGGCGCCACACCTACCTGCCCAGTCAGGGTTTCCAACGGAACACAAAGAATGCACAAGAATCTTAGTATTTTTAAGACAACTTCCAATATTCAGCGACTGATGCGAATGTATTAATTCGAACTATTAGCAATGCAACTAACAAACCTACGAGCAAACGATGCAACGGGCAGAGATCTGGAACCTAGACCCTATCACAGAAGGGTAGGCACCCAGGGGGTGGCACCCAGGTGGTTCGGATGAGGGCAGGCGCCCCGTGGGTGGCGCCCAGCCTTTCTGCCAAAGGTTGTTCACGATCTTTTCAATATAAATGATGATGCTAATGCGAGATCTGATCTAACTATGCAATTAGAACTACGAAATCAAAGCGAATCTACTATATTAGAATGAACCTAAACATGTTACTAACATGATGATGCATTAATACTATTTTTATCACAAGCTAATGTAGATCTACGATGCTCAAATGGTCCTAAGCATATTTCTAAGCATGAATGGTAATGGAATATAGAAAAAGAAAGGAGAGATCCAGGAATACCGGTATATGATGCGTTCCTCAAGTTCCTAAAGCGAAGCTTTCGCAAAGACCCATGGTTCTAGTTGAAGATATGGAAGCCTCCTCCTCTCTATCTCCTTCTTATTCTCTAGATATGAAGTTCTTCTCTAATGGTGGCTACCTTTCTTCTTCTTTTTCTATTATCTCCTTTTTGTCTCTTTTTTTAGGGTTTTTGGGTAGCCTCCTCTGTAAATGAAGTTAAGAGGGATTATATAGGTTTGGGACGAGTTTAGAAGGGCTAGGGCTTTATTAATTCATGTTTCTAGAAGGTCTCACGCATCCCTAGGAGGCCTAAGTTATTTTAGAGTAAACTAGGGTTTGAGGAAGGATGGGTGCCCATGGGGTGGCGCCCATAGGGTGGCGCCTAGATGGTTTGTGCTTCACTTTTGGTCCTTGGTCCCATTTGGAGTCGAGATTGAACGAATGTATCTTCAGCTGGGGGACCTACATTAGCATTAATAGGCTGGGCGCCACATGGGTGGTGCCTAAGTCGTTTAGTTCGTCTTCGGTGCTTGGTCTATATGTATGGGTGGTCCTGGTCTAATCTCAAGCCAATTAGTAAAATTTGGAGGCTGGGCGCCCACCATGGGATGCCTAGGTGGCCTTGGGCTGTGTAGGCGCCCAGCATGGGGCGCCTAGATGCATTTTCATAGGGTGGGCGCCACATGGGTGGTGCCCAGATGGAGTTTCGTTATTTTTTCTAGGGCGAACTTCGAAGGCTCATAACTTTTGATCCGCTTATCGGATTTGGACGTTCTACATATCGCCGGAAAGCTCTCGAAGTGAGAAATTCAATGGTCTAAATGTTTGACAAATAGGGGCTGAAAAATAAGGGGGATCTCTGGACCAATGGATTCGATTTCCTAACTTAGGCTAATCGGGTGACATTTTGGCAAACTAAGCATGGTCTTTAGAGGGATTGGCCTAAGCATGTCTTAAGTGGTCCGGAAAGGGTTTGAGTAGTGTCATGGTTCTCTCCTTGTGTGAGTAGTGAATTGGACTCAAGGTCTTGATGCGACTTGGCTTTTCTCTCGTGAATTTCTAGAAATCGTCGAACTAAGTCTAAAATTAGCAACAAGCATCTTCATCGTCGTTAATTAATCTGAATTATGTCATTAATCATTCAATTATGGGTGAAATGGGGGCATTGCTATATATGATAGGTATTTAAGGCTATCATAGGGGCCAAATGAGGGGTCTACAATAGCATGCAAAACATAGAAGTTTCCTTAATTGCACAATTATTCCCTGATTTTTCAGGGGCGGCAAATTGAAATGGCCATAACTCTCAAACCGAGTATCGGATTGGTGCAATCTACCTTTCGTTGGAAATCTCTTTTCGAGTAGATATCTATGGAGCCCAAGATTACATAAATCGGAGCTATATTGAGGGAGATATGACCTCGGGAAGTTACCTATTATAATTCCATGCGGGAATTACAAGAAGTTTTCAAAATTGGCAACATGAGAGATGTTTGAGAAGTTCAATTTGGCAAAGACTTAGAGCCCAAGAGATCACACTTAGCAACAAATCATCTCCAATTCAAATTCTTTCTAAGTGTGAAGCCTAACTTGAGTCGTAAGGAAGAAATCTCTTCAAATAAGGAAACAAGTCCTAAAAGAGAGGAGATTCTTTTCTAAAAAAGAGGCATCAACATCTATAAAACCAACCCAAAAGGGGATGCAAGGAGACACATCTAGCCTTCTCTCCAATTCCCTTCTTTCTTTTCTTCCTTTCTTGTTTTCCATTAGTATTTTCTTTATTTATTTTATTTTGGTCGCCTTGGGCCATGTCCAAGGACTTATTTTGAAGGAGAATTTTTGTGAAAGAGAAGTTGTAAAGATGCAATTTTTAATGACTAATCAAGAAGCATTCTTTGCAATGGCGGGCTAATTTTCTTGATTAGTGCTATGGATGAAGGTAAGTAACTTCTTTTTATTTATTTAGTAATTCTAATTTGTGTTTTTATAATTATGTGCTTAATGATTAATAGGCCTGTCTTCGTGCCCTGGGTAAATCTCCATTCTTAAATTCTGAAAATAAAAATTGGTTTTTGACTATTCATGCTTAGGCTTGATAGGCCATGTTTAGGATTTAAATCTTTTGATGGTTTATACTTACTTTTGATGGGTAGTTCTTAAATTATTTTTATTCTTTTATGAGATGAAAGAAGTCTTGAGTTTTGAATTTTTATGATTGAAAATGGATTTCAAAAGTTAGATTTTCCAAATTAAAAACATTGATTTGTCTTTAATTTGAAGTAAAAATTGGAACAAATTAGGATTACTTGATAAATAATTTGCGGATGCTTATTGGATTCCTATGCTCTAATCACTTTCATTGCTTTGTAGTTTTTCATCTTTCTAAATTAGTTGCTTGATTTTATTTCTAAATACTCAAAACTTTCCTTGATTGTAGTTAATTAGTTTTCTTAATCTAAAAGTTTCTTTAATTAGCTCCTTGTGGGTTCGACCCGTTCTTGCCATTGTCTCATCTAGACACCCGTGCACTTACGGTATTTTATGATTGATATTGATCACATCAAGTTTTTGGCGCCGTTGCCGGGGAGCCAATTCAGATGGAACCTTTTAGTTAGAATTTCTGATATTAATTTTTTTTCATATCATAGCATATTTTTGTAGTTAGTTGCATTCATAGCTTTCATTAGATTTAGTTTTCCTGTTTCTTAATATTTGTGGTTACTATTTTTCAAGTTTTTGTTGCTGATTATTTTTTAATTTTCGGACTGATTGCTAGTGGTTACATGGAAAACAAATTTCAGCACTAATTTTTTGACAGATTTGGCTTGTTTTCTCCCCAAAAGTTCACACTATTAAAACCAGTCAAACGGACTTCTTAGGACTTGAAATTTTGCTAGATTGGACTTTGGTTTATTGACTTTGAACCATCAAAAGTTCAGAAAGAAATAAGTTTTGGAAGTCCAACTTTTTAGTGCTACAAATAGGGTCAGTCAATCAGGCAGATTCAGCAATCAGCAGAAAAACTTGTTCAAGTAGCCAACTTCATGATAGGATAACTTCTTCGTTTTTTATCCATTTTAGTCTTTGTTTTTTTTTTTTTTTTTTATTCTTGCATATTAGGAGATTACATCCCAGTCATTATTTTGGGGTTTTGATTAATAAAAGTGGGTCGTACAGATCTGTAAACTTGGGCCTACGCAATAGGTTCCAACACTTAGAATTTTTTTCAGCACTTGACAGCATGGTCTCCACTTAACTTAGGACTGCATTAGGAGTTTTAAAAGTGCATATTTCATTCAAATTACAGTAGTTTGGGTTTCTGAAATTTAGATTAGGTTTATTTTTCAATTTAGAAATTTTATTAATAATTTTTTCTATTTTAGTAGATTATTTAGATCTAACATTTTAGTTGTTTTATGTGACGTTACAATCTGAATTTTGAAGGACTCTAAAAAGAAGGAAATTGCGGGGATTGCTTTGAAGCAAACAAGTTGCTCTCAGAATTGCTAAAATTGCTCTCAGAATTGCAAAATTGCTAAAAAAATACAGGTTTAGTTTGCACAGTTTAAAAATTTACGTGGACCCGCTGTAAGATGTTCTAAACTTTACCCCACGAATCTTTTACTTGAAAGTGGGGCTTGGATGGTTTAATTTTTGAAAAGTGTGAATGCTTGATTGACATACCATCTAATTGGACACACTTAACGGCAATCCACCCAAAAAAGGAGATAAGGTCTGGATTTCATTACCAGATCCTTGCCCATCTAGGTTAACCATATCTCACATTAGGATCCTAACTTTAATTCCAATCAAGTAGCAACGAGACCCTAGGATTCAAGTTCAGTAGGACAAAGACCACTGACGGTTGCACCAATTGTGCTTTTTGATCGAAGTTGATGCCCAAGAAAGCCTTTGCTCCTGCGGGTGAAACAGTTTAACTATTCAAGGTACTGGTACTTAAGAGGGTTCATCCCCACCACTCCCTGGTGGCTGCCTGGTCAACTAAGGTTTCATAGGACCGAATTGGAGGCCCACGTGTTCTCTTCACCAGTTAGGAGCTGTCTAGTGTTTAGGCCAACCCTAGGACTTTTCTTGTGCTTAATCCTTATGTGTGACTGCTTGATTTGTTTGAGCATCATATTAGAACTAGTAGGGCCCTGCATATAGATTAGGCTAACATTTTTTTTGTTAGACCCGGTGCATGCAATCCAAACCTGAAAGGAAAAAAATTGTGGAAACGCGAAAATCGAAAGTTGACTCGAATAGAGCCTGAGTTAGCATTGACCATCATAGGAAGTTCATCAATTTTTGAAGAAAAAATGACTGATCACGTGGACCCACCTATGACTTTGAAGGACTACATGTACCCCACCAGGACAACTCAACTGTCTTGCATCACCCTGCCTCAGACCAATGCCACATTTGAGCTGAAATCTGGCATGATCCAGATGCTCCCAGTATTCCGTGGGCTAGACCAGGAAAACCCATATCAACATGTTAGGGAGTTTGAAGACATTTGTGGGACCATGAGAATCAATCACATGACTGAGGAGGCCCTTAAACTTAGATTATTTCCTTTCTCCCTAAAAGAAAAGGCTAAAGCTTGGCTTTATGCCTTACAGGCTGGGTCCATCACTACATGGGCCAAGCTAGTCGAAGAATTCCACAAAAAATTCTACTCCAAGCAGAAAACCGCTTCGATTAGGCAGGCCATCAATGGATTCCATAAAATGGAAGGGGAGACACTTTACGGTTATTTGGAACGGTTCAAGGACCTCTTAATCCAGTGTCCCCACCATGGATTTGAGAAAATCCGATTGGTCCAGATCGTGTATGAGGGTTTGGATTACCCCACTAAGCAGTTGGTGGAATCTTTCTATAGTAGAAAGTTTACACAGAAAACAGCGGATGAAGCATGGACATTTTTGGAAGAAACCGTTGAAAATACACTGCAGTGGGCCCCTATTAAGAGGGAGCCCATCACACCCACCATTCTTGAAAAAAAAGGGAATGTTCAAGGTTGAACCCAAAATTGAGGCAGAAGCCAAATTAGCCACACTGATGAGGAGAATAGAGGCCCTAGAGCTGAACCAAAAACCCACTCCAAACACTTTGGAGTCATTGAAATATAATCAGGCCATGAATGGAGGGATTGACCCAACAACTTTGGGTCAGGCCGAATCTGTTGAGGAGGTTAATGCACTATATCAAAACACTTGTTTTGATAATCGTCAGAGGTATGACCCATACTCCAGCACATACAATCCAGGTTGGAGGGATAATCCAAACTTTTCTTGGACCAAGGGTCCAACTCAGGGTGGCCCATCCCAGGTCCATCAACTTCAGCCCATTCCATCTCAGGCCATGCCACCTCCAGGGTTCCAAAAGCCACCTATGCAAAATTTCATCCCCAATCTGCAAAATCAGCAGATAGATTCTCTTGAGGAAACCATGAAACTATTAGCTCAGAATACCCACCAGTTCCAGCAAAGCACTATTCAAAGCTTGAATTCTAACACACAATCAATTGGAAAATTGGAATACCAAATGGCCAACTGGCCAATTCATTAAGTGCTAGAGACAAGGGAACATTTCCTAGTCAACCTGAACCCAATCCCAAGGGCCAAGTCGTTCATGATATAAAAGGAAAAGGCCCAGAACAAGTTAAGTCCATCATTACTCTGAGGTCGGGTACACAAATTGATAACAAAGTTGAACTACCCAAAGAATCTAAGAAAACACCAAGTGAGGATGTGGAAAGTGAGGAACCAAGTGTAGATGCTTAACCTATGGTAGAACCTGAGCCAGTCAAAGAAAACCCAGTCAAAACTGACCAATCACGTAGTGAGCCATCTCCTAAGACTTATATTCCCAAGGCACCATACCCACAGAGGCTAGGCCTAGCGAAATCAAATGTTCAACTGGATAAAATGCTAGAAGTATTCAAACAAGTGAGGATCAATATCCCACTACTTGATGCTATCCAACAGATTCTGGCCTATGCAAAATTTCTGAAAGACCTTTGCACCTTCAAACGCACTACTAATGTGCCAAAGAAGGCTTTTCTAGCCCAACAAGCTAGCTCGATTATTTCCTGTCCAACCCCAATCAAATACAAGGACCCAGGGTGTCCTACCATTTCTTGCCAGATAAGGAACCATCACATAGAGAAAGCTTTGCTAGATTTGGGTGCAAGTGTGAACCTTTTTCCGTACTCTGTTTATGAAGAAATAGGTTTGGGGGATTTGAAAAAGACCAATGTGACCTTGCAATTGGCTGATGCATCGATTCGATACCCCAAGGGGGTAGTTGAAGACGTTCTGATCAAAGTCGAAGACTTTGTGTTTCCTGTCGATTGTTATCTTGGATACCAAACACACATCTGGGGCTGAACCCAAAATTCCAATAATCTTGGGGAGACCATTTCTAGCAACCTCAAATGCCTTGATCAATTGTAGGAATGGAGTGATGCAAATTTCTTTTGGGACCATGACAATTCAAGTGAACATATTTAATGTCAGTAAGCAACCTCCTGATCAGGATGATGGGGTTTTTGAAGTTAGTTACATTCATGAATTTGTGGAAAATCACTTACCCCATTTTAAACTTGAAGATCCATTAAAGGCTTGTCTTGCCCACTTTGGCAGCGACTTTGATGTAGATGGCTACATTGAAGAGGTGAATGCACTGCTAGCTACAACTCCATTCATGAAAAAGAATAGGTGGCTACCTAAGCGAGAGATCTTGACCTCAATTTTGGAATGTAGGTTTGTTTGGGATCCAGGTGGATTCCATGTTAGGTGTCAGATAGGGTAGTTTCTTTTTCTTTGTTTTTATATATATTATTATTAGTTTAGGTTATCTTTTGTCATTGTTTTGACTAACTTTGGATAGGGAGCGCCATGCAAAATCATCAGGTAACTTCTTTCCCTTACCTCCTGCTATTTATTTTTCCTCATGTTCCATTATCAATTTCTGCATTACATGCATGACATCGAGGACGCTGTCTAGTTTAGGTTTAGGGGTGGGAACAAGCACACTTGTCCAATTTTAGGTGATTTTTTTTCAATTTTAGGCAAACTTTTATTTTATTTATTTTTTTGATTTTAGGAAAACTTTTCATTTGTGTAATTTTATTTTATTTTTTTTCGAAAAGGGAAGTTTTCAAAGGAATTGGTAAAATTCAACGATGCTCGGAAACCTGGAATTTCGAAATCCTTGGAAGGAAGTAAAATGAAAGTTCAAGACTTTTCTAGAATATTTCAAAATTTGTTTTTCACTGAAACACGTATACATCTATCAAGATTTTGGATAGGAAGCTTTAGTGTCGAATTCAGGATTTCTCAAAAAATATAGGATGACTTTCTGAAGTTTAGCCTTGTAAGTCTATCTGATTCATCGGGATGGTTAGGCCAACCAAAACCAGTGGATTAGTTCGGGAGAATTAAAAAGGGCTGCCTATTGCTGGGGTTTGCCAAAAAAAAAAAAAAAAAACAAGAAGAAGAAGAAGAAAAAGAAAAAGAAAAGGAAAAAAAGTGTTTAGTTAGAATTCTTGAAAAGAATAAAAATTTTGTGACTAGTTTGGGTTCACAGCCTTTTTAACCCGAGCCAGTAAGCCCGTAGGGGTATTTACATAACTAGTGCCCTAAAGCCATATGGTTTGGGAGTCATTGGCCTAATGCTCGTTACATGGGTTAATTAGAAAGCTTAAGGGACCTAGGTATTGCACAGTCACATCTGTGTGTTTGAAAAAAAAAATTGTGGCCTTGGAAAAAACAGTAGTGCGAAAGCCGTCATAGTAGCCTTGAGAGGGAAACTTATGAGCCACTAAATCTAGGAAAGATCAGAGCATTTGAAAGAGGATTTTGTTTTCATGGCACCATAGCGGAACATTTGAAGGATTGATTTGATGTGTACACCTACACAGAGCACACAAAGTTTTGAAAAGAAAAAAAAATTCTTTAAACTTGAAAGGTGAACTGAATTTTGAAAAGTTTGAGATTTTGATTATTTCAGGTTATACAAGTGGCATCCGAGATGAGTTGATGTCCTTTTGGGAAATTTCTTTTATTTTTTTTAGGATAAATGAATTTTGTAGGTAGATTCACTACAAACCCTCATGAGGCACAACTCGTCCACTAGGGGGAACCTAGGGGTTTAAGGGCTTGCTGCATATGCTAAATGCAGTCGAGAGGGCCAGCGAAAGTGGCATTTTTCTTTTTATTTTTCTGCATTTGTTAGGATAGTAAACTTCTCCTTTTTCACTTATTTTGCTCGAGGACTAGCAAAAAGCTGGTTTAGGGGTGTGATAAGTCCACAAAATTGTAGTTTTCATTCATCATTTCATATGCATTTGTGGACTTAATTAGGTTAATTGCATAGAATTACACTTAATTTCATGATTTCATGCATTTGAGCATCAAAGTTGGAATCTTAGTCAAATTTGGTCAAAATTCATTACATTGCATGACTTTTGTGAAATTAGGGATTTTCATCTCATTCATCACCCAAAAATTAGTTCTTTTGACTTCACTACTGCATACCTTCTAATTTTGACACCATGTGCTATTTTTCGAAAGTTGGGTATTTTTGGTGCATTAATTAGGCATGTAGGGTCCCATGCATAGTCCATCTAGATTCCTCACACTTGATTATTATTGACATCATTTAATTTTAGTTTTGTAGGATAAATCAAGAGTGAGACTTGCATAGGTGAAATTTGAGTGAGATCAAAGGCGGGACACGCTTCATGGTGGGCCCACATATCTTGACATCTAGGTGGAGTTGGAAAGATTGGGAAATCTCAAAGATGGAAAGGAAATCAAATAAGCAAGCAAAGAAAGAGTCCAAGCATGCCTTGGATGTCCAACATGGGTCCCACACATCCCATAGCATGCCAAACATAGAAGTTTCCTTAATTGCACAATTATTCCAGGATTTTTCAGGGGCAGCAAACTGAAATGGCCATAACTCTCAAACCCAGTATTGAATTGGTGCAATTTACCTATCGTTGGAAAGCCCTTTTCGAGTAGATATCCATGGAGCCTAAGATTGCATAAATCGGAGCTATATTGAGGGAGATATGACCTCGGGAAGTTACCTATTATAATTCCATGCGGGAATTACAAGAAGTTTTCAAAATTGGCAACATGAGAGATGTTTGAGAAGTTCAATTTGGCAAAGACTTGGAGCCCAAGAGACCACACTTAGCAACAAATCATCTCTGATTCAAATTCTTTCTAAGTGTGAAGCCTAACTTGAGTCATAAGGAAGAAATCTCTTCAAATAAAGAAACAAGTCCTAAAAGAGAAGAGATTCTTTTCTAAAAAGGATGCATCAACATCTATAAAACCAACCCAAAAGGGGATGCAAGGAGACACATCTAGCCCTCTCTCCAATTCCCTTCTTTATTTTCTTCCTTTCTTGTTTTCCATTAGTATTTTCTTTATTTATTTTATTTTGGTCGCCTTGGGCCATGTCCAAGGATTTATTTTGAAAGAGAATTTTTGTGAATGAGAAGTTGTAAAGATGCAATTTTTAATGACAAATCAAGAAGCATTCTTTGCAATGGCGGGCTAATTTTCTTGATTAGAGCTATGGATGAAGGTAAGTAACTTCTTTTTATTTATTTAGTAATTCTAATTTGTGTTTTTATAATTATGTGCTTAATGATTAATAGGCTTGTCTTCGTGCCCTGGGTAAATCTCCATTCTTAAATTCTGAAAATAAAAATTGGTTTTTGACTATTCATGCTTAGGCTTGATAGGCCATGCTTAGGATTTAAATCTTTTGATGGTTTATACTTACTTTTGATGGGTAGTTCTTAAATTATTTTTATTCTTTTATGAGATGAAAGAAGTCTTGAGTTTTGAATTTTTATTATTGAAAATGGATTTCAAAAGTTAGATTTTCCAAATTAAAAACATTGACTTGTCTTTAATTTGAAGTAAAAATTGGAACAAATTAGGATTACTTGATAAATAATTTGCGGATGCTTATTGGATTCCTATGCTCTAATCACTTTCATTAATTTGTAGTTTTTCATCTTTCTAAATTAGTTGCTTGATTTTATTTCTAAATACTCAAAACTTTCCTTGATTTTAGTTAATTAGTTTTCTTAATCTAAAAGTTTCTTTAATTAGCTCCTTGTGGGTTCGACCCATTCTTGCCATTATCTCATCTAGAGACCCGTGCACTTGCGGTATTTTATGATTGATATTGATCACATCAATAATAGTCCAGATGGTGGTGTGGCTAAGGCTAAGGGTACGAGAAGCAAGGGAAGTTGTCATAAAGAGAAACGGTACTTTTATATATTCTGGCATGGTAATCAATGGTCTTTATTTGATAAATCCCACAATGTATGAGATACATGATACTAAAATAATCAATAGGCCATCATTAAAGAGGAAGTCACATTCGTCTAATCCAACAAAACTTTGGCACCTGAGACTAGGTCATATTGACCTAATTATGATTGACAGGCTTGTAAAAGATGGTATCTTGCCTTCATTGGTGGTAAAACCAATGTCTGTCTGCGAGTCCTCTCTGGAAGGTAAAATGGCCAAAAGGCCATTTTCATCTAAGTGCAATAAGGCCAAAGATTTATTGGAATTAGTGCATACTGATGTGTGTGGACCTATAAATGTTAGAGCGAGAGGAGGATATGAGTACTTCATCACTTTCACGGATGATTACTCAAGACATGGATATATATACCTTATGCACCGCAAGTTCGAGGCTTTTAAAAAGTTCAAAGAGTTTCAAGCGGAAGCAGAAAAGCAATTAAGTAAAAGTATCACGACTCTTCAATCAGATGAAGGAGGCGAATATCTCTCTGCTAATTTTATGGGATACATATCAGAGAATGGGATTCTATCCAAGTTGTCTGCTCTTAGTATGCTTCACCAGAACGGAGTAACAGAAAAAAGGAATCGGACTTTTTTAAATATGATCAGGTCTATGTTGAGTTTCTCGGGATTACCTATATCTTTTTGGCAATATGCCTTGGATACAGCCATGTACATACTAAACCTCGTACCATCTAAGTCTATACCTAAGACTCTCCGGAAGTTGTGGTCCAGGCGAAAGCCTAGTCTACACTATTTACATATTTGGGGTTGTTCGGCATACGTGCTGAAGGTTAAGACGGATAATAGAAGTCAGAAGTAAGCACTTTTATAGAATATCCTAAAGGAACTAAAGGTTCGTTATTCTATAATCCCAGAGAGCAGAAAGTGCCTGTCAGCACCAATGCGGTTTTTCTGGAGGAAGATTATATGATTGACCAAAAATCTTTAGAAAATGTTATCTTGGAAGAAATTCAAGATGAATCAATTCCAAATCCTAGGATAACCGAACTTGAAGAAAATCCGCCCATACGTAACCCAGTAGTTACACCAGTGCCTTGTCGTAGTGGGAGGATTATTAGGCCACCTAATAGGTTCTCGTTTCTAGGAGAGTCCTATGAGGCAATCTCGGAAGAACTAGAACAAGATCCATCTAACTATGATGAAGCAATTAATGACATAGTTTCAGGACATTAGTAAGAAGTTATGAAAGCTGAGATGGAGACCATGTACTTCAATCAGGTCTAGACACTTGTGGACTTGCTTGCCAATATTAAACCTATTGGGTGCAAGTGTGTCTACAAGAGAAAAGGGAGTCCAGAAGGTAGAGTTGAAAGCTTTAACGCCAGGCTTATTGCGAAAGGGTATACTCAAAATGAGGGTATCGATTATGAGAAGACCTTCTTGTTGGTAGCAATGCTCAAGTCCATCTGGATGCTCTTATCAATTGCAGCTCATCTTGATTACGAGATTTGGCAAATGGATATCAAGACGGCATTTCTTAACGGCCATCTTGAGGAAGACATCTATATGATGCAGCGAGACGGTTTTGTAGCTAAGAATCAAGAGCAAGGAATTTGCTAGCTGTAGAAGTCCATTTATGGACTAAAGCAGGCGTCTTGGAGCCCTAACATCTATTTTGATTAAGCAATCAAATCTTTTGGTTTTTGTAAAAATCCGAATGAGTCATGTGTGTACATGAAAAGTGAAGGATGCAGGGTGGTTTTTCTGGTGTTATATGTAGATGACATCCTTCTCATTGGGAGTGACATGATAATGTTGTCAATAGTAAAAGTTTGGTTGGCTAAAACTTTTGATATGAAGGCCTTGTGAGAAGCTAGCTACATCCTAGGGATCAAACTTCATCGAGACCGGAAAAATAGGATGATTGGCTTATCTCAAGCTGCATACATAGATAAGGTACTGGTATGGTTTGCTATGCAAGATTCCAAGAAGGGTATCACACCTTTCAGGCATGGAGTGTACATTTCCAAGGATCAGTGTTCTAAGGCACTTGAGGAAAATGAGCAGATGAGGGCAATACAATATAACTCAGCTGTTGGTAGCCTCATGTATGCTATGCTTTGTATTAGACTAGATATATGTCACGCAGTGTGCCTAGTTAACAGATATCAGTCTAACCCAGGTCATGACCACTGGACTGCTGTAAAATGTATTCTCGGATACTTGAGAAGGACTAGAGACTACATGTTGATTTACAGTAGTGATGAGTTGATTCCATTTGGATACACGGATTCTAACTTCGAAGCAGTTTGGATCAAAAGATTCCTTATGGAACTTGGAGTGGTACCTTTGGTCAACAGCCACTCACAGTTTATTGTGACAGCAGTGGGCAGTCGCCCAATCCAAGGAAACGAGAAGCCATAAAAGTCAAAAGCACGTATAAAGGAAGTACCATCTGGTCAGAGGAATTGTGCAGAGAGGTGACATAGCCATCACCAAGATAGCATCTGTAGACAATCTCGCAGATCCTCTTGCTAAGCCTTTGACTACCAAAGTGTTTGAGCAGCATGTAGACAGGATGGGCATGAGATGCAACCCTAACTGGCATTGAGTCCAAGTGGGAGATTGTTAGATTGTGTGGTCTCAATCTAGTATACGATGTAATTAATTGATTTATTTCAATATAATCATACTTTCTTTTCATGACATGAATGGTGTTTTATTACTTGTTTGCACGTAACCAATACGAATGATATGATGGTTAATGACATGAACCGGAGCCCACGAGTATATTAGATGTGATACATGTGTGTGGATGAGATCCACATACGGGAGACATGTTTTACAAATCTTATACTTAAATTGTCTCCCAACTGGTGATGAGATTGTGCATCTCATCTGATAAGGTTGCATCATTATGATCACTATGAGATAGTGTGATTTGTCTCAATCATCAAAGTGTAAGACTCTAGATCATTGTGCTGGTACATTAGATGTATTGAAGGACCATGAGATGCACCTTATGGAACACTGTCTTTGATTTAAGGTTTGCTCTCATAATTCCTTAACAATGGGCTCTTAATTCTGTGACATTAATGAACTTAAGATTCTATCTATTCATTTTCCTTGAGTCACCAATGAGTGAGCCAATTGTAGGTCAACACCTCGGTGTCTTGGGTACGTGGTAGTAGGACTATAGGAACATTTAATTGTCAAGATGGAATCTATCCTCATTATCTCCTTGTGCCAATTAATGGATTTATTATTGGTAAGTGCGCACCAATCTCAATTAAGAGTTAGTTAGATGGTACCGATGATCACTGTGATTGATTGGGTCTCAAGGATAATTAGATGTGGATCTATACTGGTTAGACAGATTTAATCCAATTAGTCCATGGATATAGATAAAAGGGCCTACTTGTGGTCATAGGGAAGTTTATGATCTTTTTGTAATTTATTCATAAGATTGGAGTTTAGTTGCATTTATTTAGTGGAATTATTTGCAACTAACTGTGGGGCCTGGGTTGCACATGAGATGTGGGGTCAGGGTGTCTCAGTTGGAGCTAGCTTTCTATGAAATCCCTATTGATCCCCACATTAGCCCAATTATTGGATCATTACTAATTCTACTTGAACTCAAGAAAGGAAATGAATGGAAAGTTACTAATTGTATTGGAAGTAGGACTTCTATTAATTAGTAAGAAGAGGAGGTTGCTAAAAGCAATAAATAGGGGAGAGCCTTGGACGTCAACTACTAATCCAATAAGAGTGTTGCACATCCAAAGCAAGAGTTGCTCCTCTCTCCTGTCTCTCTTCTAGTTCTCTTCTAGTTTCCTTCAAGAGATTTTAGTTGATTATCTTTCGGAGATCTCACCATTCTCCTTGAGAAAACAAATCTGAAACAGTTTATAATGTGAAAGACAACAAGGTCTTGAAGATCTTAGTTTGCCACAAAGAAAGAGTTCTTCATCAGGCAAATTGTCTTCTTCTCAGTAACAGCATTCACAAGCCTCCAATGTATGACCTACTCCTTGTATGTTGTGAATCTTTATGGATGGTTTTGTTGCCGCTAGTTTCTATCTTAGAAATAGTGTTTTACTGATCTTGATCACGAGTTTGAGGTTTTGGATCCTGGATGTGGTTTCCAGCCTTATGGGTACTTGATCCTTGAGTCAAGCGGGTCAAAATGTTTTGAAAACCTATCCACTAGGCCCACCAACCTCCAACAATTAGTATTAGAGCGTGATGGACTTGGATTCTCTTCGGTCCCAGGATTACCGAGGTTGGCGGACGTGAGAGTCCATGGGGTCCAACCCTTTCGTGCCCGGGGGGCAGAAAAAAGCGAGCATCAACATTTTGTGTATGGGTATGCCAGATTTTCTACTCTACTTGGAATTTAGAAGTGGTGGTCCGGAGATCCACCTTCACAAGTAGAAAAGGAAATCAACTTTTTTCTAGTTTTTCATTGCACATATATTTAAGAAAAGAGACTGAATTTTTGAATGCCGTGAGAGGCGATTTACAATTCTTATCAATAATGAAAGACAAAAGTTGTGATTTTTTTGTCTCTTTAGAAAAATACAAAATACAATGAAAAGTAGCAAAATGAAATCTAACTTCTCAGTCGATTGTGGGGACTCGTTCAGATTGACGGTCGCATGCCATATGTGGACTTCGCCATCATCCTTCAGATGAGAATAGAGGATGCTTTGATTTGCTTGGCTTGGCTTAGACCTCAGATTTTTAAAGGATAAAGACCAAGAAGATGTCCTATATCCAATAAAAAGCGAAGTAAATAGGCTGCAAAGCCATGTCTAAGCTATGTGAATAGAAGGAAAGGGCCTTGGGAGAGGTGCCCCCCCCCCTGCCCCCCCCCCCTTTTATAGGCTTTTGGTGGCCATGAGGAGAGTTTATGAGCATTGATTGCATTAATACGCATTGATTGCATTAATGCTCCATGATGGGAGGAGTTATATGTTTTTAATTCATGATTTTGTAACTCCTTTTTCTTGGCTTTTGATTGGTTGATGGAGAATAAATGGCTTTTAATTGTCTTTAAGCTCCATGATGGGAGGAGTTACATGGTTTAATGCCATGATTAAATGGACTCGTAACTCCTTTTTCATTGCTTTTGATTGGGCCATCCAAAATAATGAGTTAATGACCACATTAACATGTCATAAAGGCTCACTTAACGGCATTAAGTGGTCGCCAGGGCGCTCGAAGAGTCGCGGGCCGCATCGCATCTTTTGGAGTCCTTCTTGCGATGATCGTCAATGAATCCACATGTTGATTGATATCGGATGACCATGCAACTTCAGACATTGATTGCTATCAATAGGCCGGTAACATCTGTCATGTCGATTTCTTGATTGGTCGGACAGAAAGTGTGCTTTCTTGGTCAGCCGGTTGACAATTTTGAAGCGTCCGATGATGATCCCATGCTTTTGACGGTGGATCCGAGATGTTGATGAAGATCGGCCAATTTTGTGCCCCGAAAATCAGATTTTTAAAAAATCACATGGGACAAACATCTCAAAACGCGAAAAGGACAGAAAAAATGGCCCTTTCGGCGAAAATCCAGTGACATGGATTCCTAGGGTCACCGGCGGCCATGCACCTATGGTCGCCAGCGACCATGGGGCATTTTTCCCCTTTTGGTCGCCGGTTTTCTGTCGTTTTTCGGTTTTTTTCATTTCTTTTTTCATCGGTCTTTTTCTTGACACTTTTATACATGTTTTGGCCTCATTTCCTTGGAGAAAACTTGATGGGAATCCTTGCATATCAGAGCGCAAAGTTTCCGATTTTCCTGGAAAGCCGAAGACTTGGTTATGTGGAGTTTGTCGATTTTCCGTCAGACACCAAAACTAGGTCAAATAATGTCGAAATGACCTGAAATTTGAGGTAAAGGCTGGTGAGCAGTAGATAAGATCAACCATAGGATTTTGTTTGAGTTTTGAAGCCGTGTGGCGTCTTGTCGCCAGTAAACTTGATTTTGTCGCGGGGAAGATACCGCGCTTTGATGTACGGTTAACCGATGTCCGATTGACCTGAAATTTGATAGGGAACCTATTGGAGTCATTTTAAGACGATCCATTAACTCTGATTTGGATGTCATGGTCCCGGAGAGCTTCACCGCCGGGAGGCCTGATTTGGCTTCCGAGAGTTAAAGTTTGGTCAAATGTCGACGAAATGACCTGATAGTTGACATGTAGCCCTTTGGAAGTATGTTGAAGCCACCCATGTGCTTTGTTTGATAAGTGATGGCCTCGATGGTTCTCGCCGCCGAGAGGCTTGATTTCGCTGTTTGAGGATTGATGGAGGGTCAAACGTTGTCGGTTTGCCTTAAAACTTGTAATTAAGCCTTTTGGAGGTATTCTCAGACCATCCATAGGCTCTCATCGAAGATTTAATGTCTTCGACACTATCGCCGCCGGGAGAACTAACTTTGCTACGGCTGTTTCCTTTTTGGGCCAAACAATATCGGAATGGCCTGGAATTTGATGTAGAGTCTCCTAGTGGAATTTTGAGGCCAACTGTGTGCTCTGTTTTGTATGTCAGGGTCTCTGGTTTCACCGCCACTGAGAGCTCCTGCTCAGCTACTAGAAGAGCGAAGTTAGGCCAAATGATGTTGAAATGGCCCGAAACTTCATGTGTACCATTCTTTTAGTGTTTTAAAGGATCTTGCAGTTTTTGTTTGATTCTGATAAGATCTGATGCTTGAAGTGGTATTTGCCTATTTGTAGTAAAATGTGGCTCCATGTAGCTTTTGATGTTGAAGAGGCAAAGTGATATTTTTGGTGTCAACAGAGCGGTTCCCAGTTTATGTTGACTTTTATTAATGATTATTCAAGTAAAATCTGGGTTTATACTCTGAAGACAAATGATCAGACATTTGTTACATTCAAGCAATGGAAGGAAATGGTTGAGAAACAAAATAACATGAAGGTGAAGAAGTCAAGGACAGGCAATGGCAAGGAGTACAGATCAACAGAGTTTAAGAACTATTGCACAGATCATAGCATAGTTCGGCATTACACCACTACAAAAACTCTGCTGCATAATGGACTTGCAAAGAGGATGAACAGAGCAATCTTAGAAAGAGCTCGTTGTTGATTGTTTATTGCATGATTGTCCAAGGACTTTTGGGCTGAGGCAGTAAATGCGGCCGGCTACTTAATAAATAAGTCTCCACACACAAACATTGGTTGCAAAACACCGGAAGAAATGTGGTCAGATAATCCAGCTGATTACTCTAACTTGAGGATCTTCGGTTGTCCGGCTTATGCTCGCGTGAAAACTGATAAGTTAGATCCAATGGCTGTGAAGTGCATCTTGGTGGGATATGCTTCTGGGGTAAAATGATACATGTTGTGGTGTACTGATCAAGATTCACCCAAATTTAGCATCAACAAGAATGTTACATTTCATTAGGATGCTTTACTCAAAGTAAGAAAGCAAGTGGAGAAGACAAAAGTAGGTAGCAGCAGTGACACTGTTCAGGTGGAGTTCGACATCCTAGTGAGGAAGGAGAGTGTATCCAGCTCCTCCCGGGATATAGGGGATTATTAGACTGTGCAACTAATGCAGCAGACAGAGCAGTAGATGCCGCAGACGTGTAGACCACAGAGAGAAAGGAAACCATCGGTTAAATACGGTTTCGAGGATATGACAACGTATGCGTCAATAACAAACAGTGGCCGTGATGATATTGTTGCATACGCATTGACGACTAAGTCTCTTGAATTAATGGAGGGGCTAGAAAGTAGTCAACATGCAGCAATTGGGACTGAAGAGATGGAGTCTATTGATGAGGAAAATCTGGCCATCGGATGCAAACGGTTCTACGAGGAAGAGGAAGGAGCTTCCAGTGCAAGTAGAGTACAGTTTAAGGTTCCTGATCATGCATGTAGTTTGAAGAAATCATTGTACAGGCTGAAGCAAGCTTTTGGACAATGGTACAAGTGATTTGGTGCATTTATGAAGGAATGTATTAAATTCAAGTTCAAGCATTGCTTGGACTTGATCGGTGTGCTCAGTACCCAAGTGCTCTAAGTGGCAGCGGAGACGGTGAGACATGTTCTGTGCATGAAGATCAGCTTCAATGTACACCAATGTGGAGATTTATTAATTTGTATGGCTTAATAGAAGTTAATAAATCTTGGTTAACCGGGCCCCTGAATTGCCCATCCTGTATTGTGATTAGAAGTGAGAATATTATAGGTCTACTGTGATTAGAAGTAGTGTTTAGGTGTAATAGAGTTTTGGAGCTGATATTATACATGGAGACTAATTAGAGTCTCTATGATGTACGCCTCTTCTGATTGTATAGTAAAATTATTTGTCTTTCCAGTAGATGTAGGCCAAAAACCGAATCACGTAAATCTATGTATTCTCTTGTGTTTGCTTAATCTCTTTTCGTAGGCCCTAGATCACAACATCTATAAATGACCGCTCAGGTAGGCTGATTATTAATTGAGACGACCAAGCTGTTGTTGATCATAAAAGCTTGCAAAAGTTAGGTTCTTGACAGATCAGTTGTGCGATTTGAGTCCTTATCTTCAATGACAACAGTCAACGTCACAAGTCTACTTGAGAATATATCTTCATCCAAATTTTCTAAAATTTTTATGTTTGGGGGTTCAGTAGAGTATATTTCAAGAAAATGCCACAGAATTTGGATTGGAACAAAAGTCTCACATCAGCTATCATCCTAGCTAACAGAACTACCTTTTTCTAAAAACAAGTGAAATAATTCATGAATAAATAGAATAGACCAGATGGAGAAAAGTGGTTCATGTGACCAACCCAAACATAATTGAGACAATACTTCATAAGGGTGATGATTTCAGGAAAATGTCATCAAAATAGAAGAAGCTTTCTAAAAGGAAAGACCGTATAGAAAATCAATACTCATATGAGATTTCTAAAATAAAAACCTGAACTGAATTGCATATTTGGGTGCTTTCACCCATAAGTTCTTCCCTTTCTTCTTTTCTTTTTTATGAAATTGCCTATATCCTAGGATATAACCAGATGTGGATCATCTGCGGTGTAAAACTCTCTATGAAAACTCTCCTGCATCAATCGTTATCGTTCACGACTTTCCTACTGTAAACTGTGCTGTGGTCGTGCTCGTTAATGTCATAGTTAAACCTGTCACCTTCTCGGATTGTCAACCGCAACCAACTCATGAAGGAAATTGTCAATTCCGTGACGACGAGATTGCGACATTGCTTTTGGTAGGTCACAACAGTAAGATCCGGTACAAAATCGAAAGGATCAATTTAGTCATGGAAGGCCCTGCTACATCAAGTCATATCGTCAATACGTGCGAATGTAAAAGTAAATGAACCCCTTAATACATAGGATGAAAAAAGCCGTAAGTCCTATTAAAAAAGAAAAGAAAAAGAACACCTTAGTGGCCAGAGAATGCTTTTTATTTTTCTCAAGATCTATTCGTTTGATGGCTTGAAAGACCCCCTTGTTGGCCCGAGACTTGCCTTCTGTCTAATTTACAGAGAATTTAGTTTAGTTTTGGAGGTCTAGACATCTATGAGAGTAGTGTGGATGGATGCTCACGTAGGAACCTTGTTTGCATAAAAGGAATACCTTATTGACCCTAGATCAAGAACCTCCTAATCATATTGGTTGAGCAATATTGGGAGATCATCACGTGCCAAGGGTCATCTGCTACAAGAGGCTGAAGCTTGAGTTTAGATTCCAGATCATGACATCAAACCCGATCTTCAAAGTAATATTTGTATTTGTTAGCAATTGATTTTGTTTGTTTCATTATTACATTTTGTGAAGTGGATTAGACTTTCCCTATCGAACCCATATAAAAATAGTGTGGATGTAGTAGACTTTTGTGTTGAAGTATCATCGGGTCCTCAAGTTGAAGTATCACACTTAAAACCAAGCCAAAAAAAAAAAAACAAACCTCATGAGTGGGTGTATGAAAGTATCCTAGTACTATGTTCCATTTTTGGGTTCTCAATGCACTGGTCCAGCTCGGCTGGGTGAGCCGGGTCAAATGCTTAGGCATTAGCTCCACTTATGACTTATGAGTTAGTTGGTGAGACTTGTCCCTAACCTGACTTAATTAAGGGCTTGCCTTGAGCTTGAGCTCAATTCCTTTTTCTTGTCTCATGCACTCACTCATCAAATGAATGTCCAACATAAGAGTGGCAAGGTAAGAGCCGTACCACTTAACCATAAGTGGGTTGGCAACATTATGTATGAGCCCAAACCCAAATTCAAGGTAAGGACAGGCCTTTTAACATAGTATGCTAGTTTTCCAACGTGTGTAGGATATCTCTCCATATTTGTGGGGTGCTCTCTTGATTTCCAGCCCCTTTAGGTTATCAAAAAATAAAATAAATTAAAACAAATAGCAAATAGATAAATGAAAAGTGGAAGATAAGCCGATTTCAAGCCCCTGCTTGGACTCAGCTGCTTTATAATCAAGCTTGAGCTAGCTCCAGCAAGTGAAGGCAAGAGAGCTTGAGTGGTGGATCAGGTAGTGAAGTTCAAGCTGAAGTAGTGAGGTTGAAGCTCAAGCATATCCAAGCTCTGCTTGCTTTACCTTATTTATACTCAAAGTTAAAAATATGTAATTTTTAGCAGCAGATAAAAATCCATTAGTGGCAGGTTTTTTCTGCCCCTAAAACTGTCATTTTCCACTTTTCTCCTAGCCTCTAAGAGTTTCCACCATTTTAGTGGTGGAGGTTTTTTTTTTTTTTTTTTCTACCATTAAAAATTGAATATATGAAACTTAGCGGTGAAAAAAACCAACGACGAAAAGGCTTTTGTTTTTTCGCTGCTAAAAATCAATTTTTTGTAGCAACTGATCGAGTAAGTAAAAATACATGATAAATGCACAATAAGATGCCAGAGTTTTAATCATATCACCGTCACATTTAAGTATGAGCCTCGAAGGACCCGTTTATAGGGAGAGGAAGGGGACGTGAAACCAAGAAACAAACATGTTGTTCAGTCATTAATGGGAGGTGACATGTTCTTTTCAAAGTCTTCTTAACCTCTTGATCCATTTTAAATTTTGATGTGACAAGTTTACAAAATTGTAGCTTTGATTTATCATTTTACGTGACTTTGTGGACTAAAATAAGGTAATTTGCATTCAGTTTCATAAAATTTCATAATTTCATACATTTGAGCATCAAAGTTGAAATTTGTCAAAATTCATTACATTGCATGACTTTGGTGAAATTAGAGATTTTCATCTCATTCATTACCTAAAATTACTTTTTTTTTGCTTCACTAATGCATACCTGCTAATTTTGACACCATGTACTATTTTCTGGAAAGTTTGATATTTCTTGTGCATTAAGTAAGCATATAGAGTCCCATGCGTAGTCCATCCAAATTCATAACACTAGATTATTATTGAGATTATTTAATTTTATTTGTGTAGGAGAAATCAAGAGTACGATCCACATTGGTGAAATTTGAGAGAGAGCAAAGGTGGGATTCATTTAGTGGACTTACTTCGTTCTTGGCATCCTTTGGAGAATTTTGGAAAGTCAAAAATGGAAAGAGAATTATGAAAATCTCATGCAAGAAAGGCAAAGCTTTGTTTGCCAACTAATTGTGAAATTCAAAATCAAGAAAGAAGAGAGAAATAGACAGTTTGCAAAGAGGTTTGAAAAGGTCAAGTTTCAAGAAGGAATTTCATGCAAAGAAGGAAAGTGGCAAGCAAAGCAAGAGAGGGAAGATTCCAAGACAACCATGGATGTCCATAAGGTGGGGCCCACAGGCCTTGGACGTCCAACACAGGAAGCTCAATAATTGCACAATTATTCACAGATTTTTTGAGGGCAACAAATTAAAATGGCCATAACTCTTAAATTGAGTATCGAATTGGCGCAATCTATCCACTGTTCGAAAGCTCTTTTCGAGTAGATATCCAGAGAGCCCAAGATTGCATAAATTAGAGCTATATTGATAGAAAAACGACCTCGGGAAGTCGGCTGTAATAATTCTATGCGGAAATTGCAAATAGTTTTGAAAATTAACAACATGAGATATCTTTGAGGAGCTCAATTTGGCAAGACTTGGAGCCCAAGAGGCCACACTTAGTAACAAATTATCTTCAATTCAAATTGCTACTAATTAAAGAGGATTGTTTGGAAGCTAAGCCAAGAATCAAGCCATAGAAGGGAATAATTCCTTGCAAGCTAAGAGGCCAAAAAGTATAAAATAAGGAGCATCAAGGGGGCTAAACTCCATGCCCATTCTCCTTCAAAAAGTGGCCCAACCATTCTCTCTCTCTCTCTCTCTCTCTCTCTCTCTCTCTCTCTCTCTCTCTCTCTCTCTCTCTCTCCCCCTATTCTAGTTCTAGTTCTCCATATTGTTTTACATTTTGGGTAGCTTGGGGCCTTGTCCAAGTAATTACTTGAAGGAGAAGTTGTAAAGATGCAATTTTTACTGACAAATCAAGAAGTATTATTTACAATGGCGGGCTAAGTTCTTGATTGGGGCTATGGATGAAGATAAAAAACCGCCTCTTTATTTGTTTAGTAGTTTTAATTTGTGTTCTATGTTTATGTGCTTAATGATCAATAGACTTATCTTCATGCCCCATGCAAACCTCTATTCTTAATTTTTGAAAATAAAAATTGATTTTTTGACTGTCCATGCTTAGGATAGGTCATGCTTAAGATTTAGATCTTTTTGATGGATTATGCTTACTTTTAATGGATAGTGCTTATGTTATTTTTATTCTTTTATGAGGCGAAGGAAGTCTTGTGTTTTGGATTTTATAATTAAAAAGAGTTTTTAAAGTTAGATTTTCCAAGTAAAAAACAGTGATTTGTCTTTGGTTTGAAGTAAAAATTGGAACAAGTTAGGAATACTTGATAAGTAACTGGTGGATGCTTATTTGATTCCTATGCTCTAATAACTTTCATTAATTGGTAGTTTTCATCTTTCTAAATTAGTTGCTTGCTTTTATTTTTAGAAACTTTCCTCAAGTGATAATTAGTTAGTTTCCTTAATTAAAGAATTTCTTTGATTAGCTCCCTGTTGGCTCGATCCGTTCTTACCACTGTCTCATCTAGACACTCGTGTACTTGCGGTATTTTATTAATTGTATTGATCGCATAAAAAATGCTAGAGTCAAAAGTTTTTCTGGTTATTAAATAAGGAAAACTTGCACAGGGCAAACCATTCAACCCGTTGAGACGATACATACCTGCTGTGTCTATTAATTCCTTTGGATATTTTGAGTAGGTATTCCTACATGATCCCGATTATCATTTATGGAAAATATTCAAGTGAGAACTAGGTCTCACCTATTATATGAAAACTTTTTTGCGGGGCCCAACTAATAACTCATCCAAACCTAGCAACCAATAGGGAACCCCCTGATAGTCACTAATCACAAGGATTGGCACACATCCGAATGAACTCAACCGATGGATCGAGGGTTGAATATTTTTTTGAATATGAAGCCATTAAACTTATGGCCTACGGATGAAGGGGTTAGGGGCATGGGTTTGGAGCCAAACTTGATAGTTGGGGTGGTCTCACATAGATCTTTCCATCCCCCTAGGTCCCATCCCCAAATGGGGCCCACAATTGGGCCCCACAAAAAAGTTCTCACATAATATGTGAGAACAGTTCCCACCTAAATATTACCCATCATTTATTATGCCGAAAACGACTTCGCTTTGATACATTGAATATTAGTCACATGCTACTGCTTCTGGATGGATGTCAAATCAAACACGATCACACTCATGCTAGTGTAAAAAATGAAGGATTAAAAGATGGCCTAATTAATTGGAGGAGAAATCCTCTCTTACCAGTTGATTGCAAATGCAATTTAGCTTTTAAGACCCACTTAGGCCAATCTTTGATCAAAGTCGCCATATGTTTTTGAGTGGATTGAATTTCATAAGTGGACCCCAGTGACGGTTTTATATGTTAGCATCAAAATATAAGTTTTAAGGGTTTGTTCATTATAAAGCTGCGTCGGCTCCATCATCAGATTTATCACATGCAGAACGTCTGATTCTTTCTCTTAAAGTACTTTATTTTAAATAGTGTCTTTGCAAATCATCAATCTAACCGTCGAGTCCCATCTAGTTAAGAGTTGAATTGAATTTGCATGATGTTATCTTAAGAGGTATTTACTTTGAATGACTCAAACTTAAGAAGTCATAAGCCATGTGATTTGATTTAATTAGTTCCACACAAAATTACAACTCCATACAATGAACTTTGGCAAGGGCACTAAACTCCACCAAATAAGAGGATTTTACTCTATCAATTACATGGTACAACCATTGTGGCCCAGTGTGGTAGCCCTGGGCCCGTAGGAATTAGTGGGGCCTAAAGGGCTGGATGCCCTTCGTTATAAAAATAATAATAATAACATGGTACATACTTGTGGGACATTTCACAATTAGAAAAACTAAAACGGTAAAAACGTCTACATGTTTGAAAGATAGCCTGGAACATTTGATCCAGAAATGAAGTCACAACACAGGTGTCCTATTTATCTTGCTTGGTTTCTTCGTTTGAGGGGAGCTGTCATCTGCCTAGCATTTTCGACGCGTGTATGGGTGTTGGTTTCGGCCTCGCACCGAGAAAAATAAGAAAAATCACCCAAAGTCTCTCTCAAGTCCTCTCTTCTCTCCCTGAAGAATCCGACTTGTGAAGTCTTTGCTGTTCTCCTGCAAATGGTCTCTCTCTCTCTCTCTCTCTCTCTCTCTCTCTCTCTCTCTTGTGTATATATTCTTTCCGTTTGGATGTAACATGGAATCAAATTAATGGGGTTTTTCATTTTTCCAAAACCGGCTTTGAGAAGAAGGTGGTTTGCTGATGAAACCAGTAAATTAAACCACCTTTTCTTGTGAGCAGTTTTGGACAAAACGAGAGCACTGAAGTGAATTTGCTTGCTGCAGGATTCTAACAGTTCTATCATTAGGTTATTGTTGTCACTATTATTTGCTTGCTTGGCGTAGCAGTGGAATCATTGGTTGAAAACAAAATATATATATATATATATATATTGCTTTAGAAGTACGTGTTCGTGATGTGTATCGATGGATCGAGGTTCCCATCCATTGTGGCATCTGCTCACAAGAAATTCGTGAGGATTCTCTGTGTAGGTGCCTATTTATGGAAAATCCAAGCAGTTTCATAGTGTCATATTTGTTGGTTTATTGTTAGAATGATCACTTATAAAATACGTGTGTTTTTTTAGAATGATGGGTCTATTTTTATTTTTATTTTTATTTTTATTAGAGTGTGGTTTTCTAAATAACGGTTTGGATTTTCATGCATAGGCCCTATTGGAGGAGCCTCTCCAAATTTCTTGAGTGGAATGATCAGACGATCCAAGCTCTACTGGGTCATGTTAAAATGGGTAGAAGCTGCCGGCTATAAAGGTCCATAGTGGATTAAGTAGCTAATCCACTGATAGCTAAGTTGATGAGGCACCTCCTTTCCATAGATATAACGGTAGGGATCAATCCTTAGCCATAGGGTTGATAGTAAGCCAAACTCTAATGGGTCACGTTTAGATGAGCATAAGCTGCCAGCTCTATTCAAAAGATTCAACATAGCTGATCCACTTCTAGGCCTACTACACTAGTAGCTCGTTTGGTGAGGCACCTCTCTTCTTTGTAACCAACTATGGATAAACCCTTACACTATATTTGGGAGGGGAGGGGAAGGAAAATTAATTTTACCTCCTCTTCTTTGGATAGTCAAAACGAAGGGGAAGGGATGGAAGGGAAAATTAATTTTATCTCCTCTTGCTTGGATAGTCAAAATAAAGGGGAAGGGAGGGGAGGGACAACTACCATTTTATCCTTACTTTTGCAAACGCTTCAAGTTGAGGGAAGGGCAGTTTGGTAATTTGCTAAAAAATCCCCTCTTTTCCCCCTATTTTGAAGCGAAAATTTTGGAGTGGACCCCCACACTAATTTTATCCCCAAATTCTCCTCCCCCACTTTCCCTCCCCCCTTCCCAAACACCCTCAATTTCAACATTCCCTCCATTTTCCCCTCATTTTTTTTCTCCTTCCCCTCATTTTACCTCCTTCCCAAATGGACCCTTAGTGGTAGGGCTGATGATGAGGGGACTTGGGTGAGTGCGTGTGGGTAGGTGTGGGTGGGTGCTTACCTTATCAAGGAATAAACATTCATGTGACCGGCTACACACCTACTCCATAGATGGGAAATAAAAGAAAGCATTATAGGCCGCGACAATTTTTTATTTTATTTTTTCACCATTTAAAAGACTATGGTTGTAGTTTAGTTGAATGATGAAAAAGATTAGATGTTTTGGTGTGGAACTGATTATAGAAGGATACTTTCAGGGCAATGGAGTGGCACTCACACCCCCTTTGTCTTTGGAGGCTGAACAGGCTGGTGAGTATAAGACGCCTAATATTCTCCAGTGCGTATTGAGCTTATTTAAGAATGTGCAGTATGGATCTGATCTTACTCGATTCGAGGCAAGTCTCACATATTCCTCTTTCTTATAGGGCCATGACCCTCCTTACAGGGAGAGGGGGTTGGAATGCGTAGGTACCTCGTGAGTAGAGGGTGGATGAAGTTTCACCTCATTCAACTCATATTGTGATCTTTTATATATATATATATATATATATATATAAGGAAATATTCAAATGAGAACTAGTTCTCACCTATTGTAAGAGAAATTTTTTGCGGGGCCCAATTAGCAACCCATCCAAACCTAGCAACCAATAGGGAACCCCTTGATGGTCACTAATCCCAAGGATTGGCACACATCCGAATGAACTGAACTGTTGGATCGAGGGTTGAATATTTTTTTGAATATGAAGTCATTAAACTTGTGAGCCACGGATGAAGGGGTTAAGGGCATGGGTTTGGGGCCAAACTTGATACTTGGGGTGGTCTCACATGGATCTTTCCATCCCCCCAGGTCCCATCCCCTAATAGGGCCCGCAATTGGGCCCCATAAAAAAGTTCTCACATAATATGTGAGAACAGTTCCCACCTGAATATTACCCATATATATATGGGAGATGCTCCTATGAGAGATATCTCTCACTTTAAATAAGAGATTGGGTAGGGGCCCTCGTATCCATATTCAATGCCAACAACTTAAATGTAAAGGCCCCTACCCTAGCTCTTGTAGTAAGGTGAGAGAAGCTCTCACAGGAACATCTCCCTATAAATATATATATATATATATGTATATATATGGGGACAACTCTCCTAAGTTAAAGGTTAGAATAAGGTGAGTTAAGGTAAGCTCAAGTGTGTGGTGGATGGGACTCACATGAAAATGGGGGGATTTCAAGGACTCACTGTAGGGATCCTCCTCTTCTCAAAAATCAGCCCCAACCGTGATTTCTATCATCTCCATCTGGGAACCAAAAGTCTATTGGTCAACAGTCTATTTGGATTGGTACACAATGCATCCAACGGTCCAATAAATTCAGATCTAATCGAAAGTTGGTAGACATGTGCAATTCAGGGGATCGTGTGTTTAGTCCGTTTGGATTTGACGATTGTGGGGCCCATGAGTATGAGCTTATGGAATCTTATCCTAAAGTTAGCTCCTTCCAAAGCTGTTAAAAATGTCTACCCCATTGTTTCCATGGATCATAAATCTACTAGCAAAATTGATCAACTGTTTTGGGATTCGCTAATTCAAATTTATTTAAGGATTTAAACTTTCACCCCCACTAGATGTTAAAAAGTTTGTTGCTATTTTCAGCTGCGGACATCAGTTGGATAAGGTTAAACTTCACCCACCCGAGTGCATATAGTCCCTTACTCATTCCCCCTGGCTTCCCTCCACTTCCGCTGTAGAGGTTTTATCATGTTGTTCTATTTGTTTCATGATTGTATATATGCTAATGAAAATTTGTAGCTTCCTCCTCTGTTCAATATGCCAAAATCACAACTACAATTGTTTGGGGAATCTGTTTACTGCATTGGTGAGGATATCTTGAGCAAGTGTTCTAATGGAAAAACCAACCTTGAGAGATTTGTCAACGTTGTCGCCTGGAGTATATCGACTACCCGACCGGTTTATTTTGGTGCTGTCCCTTTCAATCCTGTCTTGGGTGAAACCCATCATGCATCACGCGGAACCTTGAATGTGCTTCTTGAACAGGTAATCATTTTTTCCTTTGAATGGTAGAACATGTGAATAAAATTGCCTAATGAAAACAATACGCCCCACCTGTGATTCATCATCATTAGTCCAACTGAATTACCCTTTCCTCGTTAGAGGCTGTGATACCTCACTAAAGATCTACTTCCCTCACTAGAGGGCCCCACACCTCACCCGAGGTTTACTCTCCTTACCCGAGGGCCCCTTCTTTAGGCTAAGGGCCCCAGTCCCCACTAAGCTGGATAACAAACAAAAAAAAAAAAAAAAAAGAAACTGAATTTATTTACTGTAATCTATCATTGGCAGTTTCAAGACCCAAGTGAACAAGTGCCTAAGACTCACCTGTTCAACTTCAAATCATACAGACCTGCAAATGCAGTGGCATCGGCCAAAACTGTCACCTACCAATTGTTATAATGGCTCATTATCACTTCGTTTTACAAAATTCTCTATAAATGAAAGACCTAAGGCTTTTAATTCTTGGGGCATGTTTGTTTATGTTAGGATAATATATGTTGGCTAATTCATAGTTAGATAAAACTCTGGGTCTATTGAGTTGTAATTTTCTGTTTCTTTTATAATAGACTGTGGTTATGACGCTGAATGATGTTGTTTGGCGAGAAATGTTCATCTCTCTCAAAATAACCATTGGAGAGGGACAATCTATGTACCATTGGAAATCTTGTTTCAAGTAGATATTCATAGAGCCAAAGATCACGTCAATCGGAGCTAAAACGAGAAAGTTATGGCCACAATAAGTTTTAAGAATAATTACAGAATTGTCATCCGATCAATCGGGTAAAACAACCTATCAAGTGGATAAAGAACATGTTTAAGCTAACAGAAAATTATTTGAGACAGAATGCATGTATGATTGATCGGCCAGTTCATCCGATCGATCGAATGACGAACAGAAAACCTCCAAATTGCGCAAAATCAATTTCTTTTTACAAGCGAGGTTTCGTCTTTGAATCCAAATCATACCCTAACTTTAATGCATGACCCTAAGGGCTTATTTAAAGGGGTTCTCTCTTAACCCTAGGACACATCTCTCTCATTGTTCTAAGCAAGAAAACCCAATTGAGAGAATTTTTCATCTTTAGAGCACCCATTAAAGAGTTGTGCTGCAGAGTTCATTTAGAGAGCAGTTTCTTCTGCATCCCTTATAGAAGATAATCTTCTTTCGTAAAAGATCTGAGGAGTTAAGCGGGTATGAATCTGTTGCAATCAACGGTGTGAAGTCATTGAAGCGTGAAACTATACAAGAGGTAACCGCGGTCATTAGGTAGTAATTTTTTTGGGAGGAATCTCTGAGTGACTTATAATTGCGAGACTCATAGTGCTTGATTATTGATCCAGCTTGGATTTGTAGTTTTTCACTCGATTTAGGTTTTCCACGTTATATTTGGTATCCCATGTGGTGTGTGCTTTTGTTTTATTTTCATTGCATATTATCTTAATTTTGCACACATTGGGCTGTTGAGTTGACCAATCTAGTGATTATCCAAAAACCTTTAGTTTAGATTAGTATTGAATTCCTAGAATTTCTATGCAATCTTTCTATCAAAGGGGTTTAAAGTAAAGAATAGTAGCAAACATACACAGGAAGAACCAATATTAATCTTATCTTTAAAACGACATGCCACTCATCTTTCCCAACTTCATTAAAGCTTTAGACCGGTAAATTAATCTCATCATCAGCAAGACCTTATCCCAACTATCTAGGAATCAACTACATGAATTTCGTTTCTCCATTTTTATTTAGATTGAGTCAGATCTTTAATAGATAGCTCTTCTTAAGATCTATCCTTATTGTTTTCATTCACGCCCTCTTCAACCTATCCCATTTCCTTGGTGAGCTGCCAACCTATATAAAAAAAATATTTCTTCTCAATGACATTGTTGCTGGCTTGCATTAAACATGTCTAAATCACGTCAAACGAGTTTATCTTAATTTGTCTCCTATTGATAAAGAACCAAAATACTCTTGAGATTGTTCCTGTCTGATTCTATTTTTCCTAGTTTTACCACTCATTTTGAAAAAGTAACGGTCCTGTCGACTTCTTCTCCATAAATACTTCACTCTCACCTCTTTATCCTTGGATAAAGTACTCTTCAATAATGAGTTTATAGGATGTAGCAGGCAAACTATTGAGTTTTTTTCTTGGGTGTTTTAGGTGTAGTTAAAAAACATAGAATATATCATTATGTATGTCGCAGGTCCTATGCATTTTAAGTTTCTGACTGTTACACTTGCATAGCAATAATGCTGGAAACATGAACAGTACATGACAGGTGAACTTCCTATATAATAGCCATTAGTTTAATCATTGATTAATGTATATTCTCTATTCTGAAATAATTAAAATTCTTTTACAAAACTGAAGATATTCACAATTAGTATGTCTTACAAGTAAATAAAACGTCCAAATAGTATGCTATAACTTTGGAGAAAATAGAGTGCAAGGGTTTATATCCACACCATTGAAAGCTGGTATTGATCAAGTCAAAAACTGTCATTTCAAGCCAAATCGATTAGTGTAGGCGTGGTCATGAACCGTACCATTAAAAATTGGTTGTTAATTTATGTAGTGTTCAGGGATCAAATTTTATTGGTGTTTGATTTGCTAGGACTCTCTCTCTCTCTCTCTCTCTCTATGAACCGTACCATTAAAAATTGGTCGTTAATTTATGTAGTGTTCAGGGATCAAATTTTATTGGTGTTTGATTTGCTAGGACTCTCTCTCTCTCTCTCTCTCTCTCTCTCTCTCTCTCAGGTTTCACATCATCCTCCAGTGACTGCACTCCATGGAACAGATGAGAAAGAAAATGTGGAACTAGTTTGGTGCCAAAGTGCCACTGCCAAGTTCCATGGTAGGTCATCTCAAACTTACTTTACTGTTACCAAAACAGCTTTGATATTTCTTGAAATAGCCACAGTATGTCAGGATCCCTTTCTGGGCTATAAATTGGCATGATATGTTGGGGCTTGAGACCTGACTGGACTCAAAAAGTATGGAAAACACATCCAAGTTTAACCCCACAGGTCAAGTTTGGGCCAAGGCCCATGTATACTGTAATAGTGGACTAGAATCTGATGTGAATTATTTTATTTTTTGAAAGTTATCATCTTGATAATCATATTGACTTTCAAGAAAGAACTGCATTGATTGGATTTTACTGTATGTTTATTATGGGAAAGATCTCATTTTGTTGAAAGGAAATACACAAGCAATCTCAAATTTAAACTGACCCTGTGTCCAAGCTATAATCTCTCATCTTAACTGAAATAATCCTATGAGAATGGGCCTTCAGATAGCTCTTCCTCTGAGCCTTTGGCAGATTCTTTTGGAAGGTGATTCTCTTTGTGCCATTAGATTCGCTTCTGGTAATTGGGCCTGGAACCAGTCCCAATTACATCTACATGTCAGGTTGGGCAAATAGAGATGCTTTATTTCTCACTGCTATTAGTGATGACTGAATGATTCGTGACCCAAACAAGTTTCAAGGTTTGAAAATCTCTCAAATTGGAAGATCCTAACTAACTGTTTTAGCTTTCCCATGGACTCTGCTATTATATTGTAAAAAAACTCCCTTTTCCTAAACTGTTGTATTATATCTTTAACTATTAATGCCTAGGCCAAATGATTGAAGTAATGAAACTAATAAAGAGTTGAAACGAGTAGTGAGAAAAGATATGCCTAGATTGAAGAGTTGGTGAAGATTAGAACCCTCAAAGTCAAGCCCAAAAAATGGAACAAAGCTTCTTCAACAATGTTAATAATGCACTGCAGGTTACTGATTGAAGATTCAGAAACATCCAATTTAATTAAAAGATTTTTGGGCCTTTTTTATTTGGATAAAATACATAGAAATTCACGTTGAAATGAGGATCACCGAAGGATTATTAAAGTGGTGAGGGGTGATGAATATAAGGTGGAGATGTAGATGGGACCTTGACTCTCCTAAGTATTGAATTACGAGGGTGGTGGCTAGGTATTCATAAATCATAATTTCCCATGTTCCCTGATTCAATTTCCGTTAGAGGGAAGGTTATTTGATGGAATTGTTGGATTGCACCTTTAGTTCTTCATTAAAGAAAGACAATCCGAGGTACTTGGTTACATGAAATAAACAGGCCTGTTGGAACATCCTCAAAGAAAAACAATCCTAGGTACTTAATTACATGAAATAAACAGGCCTGTTGGAACATCCTCAAAGAAAGACAATCCTAGGTACTTAATTAGATGAAATAAACAGGCCCGTTGGAACATCCTCTGTTTGACCCATCGCATCAACAATCTAGATCATCAAGACTACAGGTCCACCATATGCCTAATAGAACGCGGCCCAGCCCAACCCACATTTTAAATACAGCCCAAATCTATCCCAACACAGCAAAATGGTCTACAGTTGGGCCAAGTCGTCCTCTGACAGGACCATTTAGAGCTGGTAAGCCCCTGATCATTGAGGGGTTTTTTTTTTTTTTTTTTCATGTTTCCTTTCCCCTCCAGCTCCAATTGGCATATTATCATATTTTTTTCTTGTTATATTCAAGTATGTACAACTATCAGGTGCTTCAGTTGAAGGTGTGGCTCATGGTAAAAGGCAGCTGAAGCTTTTGAAGTTTGGTGAGCATTATGAAATGAATACTCCCGGGCTCCTTATAAGGTTCTTTCCAGTTCCTGGAGTAGATTGGGTTGGAAATGTCAGAATCAAGTGTAAGGATACCGGCCTCGAAGCCGATCTATGTTACAAGGGGAATTCCTTTTTTGGCTTGGGAGGCAGTTCCAGGTTTGTGAAGGGAAGGATTTTTTATTCTTCGTCCATGGAGACCATTTATGATATTGAAGGACACTGGGACAGGTAATGATAATTTAGACCATTTACATTTTTGGAACTTACTGCTGCTGCTGCTGCTAATATGGATACTTTACAAATAGAAGAGAGAGAAAAATTCATTCAAGGTTTCAAACTCTTGGTTAGTAAACAGTTTGGGCCAAGTTGTATTGATCTTGGTAGTTTCTCTGTTTGGCGGCCTTGAAATATGACTAAATGAACCTGCTGCATCTCACAAAAATTGGTCATCTTTCTGACAACTAAGTAGGTTTGAAATGGCAGAATTGTTACTATGAAGGATGTCAAAAGTCGGGAAAAGATGGTTTTATTCAATGCAAAGGAAGCCATTTTCAAATTGGAGACTCCCGTACTGAAGGATCCAAAGGTACTTGAGTGTGTTTTATATAAAACTACCTTTGGGGTATACGCATCTTTGGAGTTTATCTGTACACGTTGGTATGTTATCTCATATATATGTATCCATTGAGATCTGCTTTGAGGATCCCACTTCTTTCTCTATTCCGTTGGGTACGGTCCACTTTTGATTGGCGGTCGCGCAGACTATCACTCAATTCATAGTGACATTCACCATTAGATTGGACGTACGTATTGGAATAATCCAACCAAGATTGAGAACAAGTAAATCACATCATAGGCTCTTTTTCAATCCAATGGTGAATAGAAAGAGTGATGATATTTGGGCATGGCAGCTGATAAAGAGAAACACTTGATCCAAAGTCTGGCTTCATTGGAAGTGAGCTCTAGCTCAGATTACAGGGACAATTATCTTTGTTTCTGGTTTACAATACAATACTAAATGATCTTATCATGACTGGATAGCGGCCCAGATGGTTACACTGGCCCAGCCCATAAGTTCTGATCTGCTCTTGGGCATGTGTTTTTGAGGCTCACTAGGTGGTAGTGATACCCATACCTGTTTCTAAGGGCACTCAAGCGAAGGACCCCACAGGATGATTTTGTTGAGCCCAACTCATTTAAACAATACAAGGATCCTGTATTGGGTCAGCGATATCTTAGGATCAGGACCAAGAAAGAGTTTATGGGCTTAGTTTTAACAAAAGAGTAGGTTCCCTCCAAGTAGGACTTAAGCTACAAATGGTACATGCTGGATAAAGGACTGTCCAACCCAGCTTATTACATTACCGAGCTTTGACGTAGATCCAGCCCATAGGCCTGAGAGTTGGACCGAGAACAGGCCGCCCTCTTTCCATAAAAACATGATCAGTTCGGACTGGGCCGTCTATTTGGGCCGGGAAAATGTCTCGCAATTCCATCACAAAATGGCTTGGGATTGGGCCGTAGGTACTCCACTGCATTGAAGGGAGGTCTAGCCCACCAATTTTCTTTTGACAAGAGACCTTTGATTGAGGTAAAGTGTGCTTTTCCTTTTCTCCACAGGTGGTGTTGCCTACTGAATCAGCTTTCGTATGGAGTGAAGTGAACCAAGGTATGTTGAACAAAAATTGGGAGAAAGCAAAAGCAGCAAAGAAAAGCATTGAAGAGAGGGAGAGGCAGTTAGCTAGAGAGAGGAAATCAACTGGAGATTCATGGGTTCCAAAGTATTTTAATCTGGACTACACAAAGGATGGTGGATGGGAATGCACTCCTAAGCACGAAAGGGTCCCACCAGCCCCTATAGTTGTTTCACCATGACCATGACCATTACAAAATATGTCATGCATGGTGATGTATGAAAATTATTGCTTTGGTTATAAGTTTTGTTTTTCATTTTCCTTCTCTTATTTTTATAGTAGTTTTTAACAGATGATCTATGTGGAAACGAATGGTTAATCTAACCCAGTCGTCCCAATTTATTCGCAAATGTCATTTAATCTAACCCAGTTGTCCCAATTTATTCGCAAATGTAAAACATGAATGGGTCACTTTTTAAGACAGTCTGATAATAGCATCGGAAGGTGTTCATTATCATAACCACAAGTCCTAATAAAGCGACTGTTTTGTGCATAAAAAAGTTCTATTACAGAAAGGAAGAGAAATGAACCATTTTGATTTTGTTATGTGTGAAGCCATGCATGCTCCACCCAGGGAATAGTCCTTGCTCGTCAGAATCAAGTAACCCCCAAGCCGGAGGGCAAAGGTCTGAAGGTTGGACTAACGAGTGATACCCTGAGTCATAACAAAATCCAGTGTGTCTGTTTCTCTTGATTGAACTCCAGTTACGCATTGAAGTACCCCTTCTTTTAAATCATCATTTAAAAAGGCATTATTGAAATCTAATTGTCTAAGAGGCCAGTCATATCGCACTGCAAGGGAGAGTATCACACGGATTGTAGTAGGTTTGGCTACAGGGCTAAACGTCTTGGTGAAATCGACCCCATCTTGTTGATGAAAACTCTTGTCAACTAAGTGAGCTTTGTAGCGGTTAATTAATGGTTCCATCCGCACTGTATTTCAATTTGTAGACCCATTTGCATCCCACAATATTCAAGTTGGGTTTGGCAGGAACAAGGGACCATGTCCTGTTTCTTTGGAGTGCATCAAATTCAAGAGCCATGGCCTCATGTTATGCAGGCCTCTTAGCAGCCATTGTGGAACATGTAGGGTCCACCGGAGATGTACTGGCAGTGAGTGCAGTAGGTAGGGGATGGCGAGTGGAGCATAAGATTCTGGGTTTGTGAATGCCATCCTTTATTTATAATATTGAAGTATTTCTCTTTAATCCCAAAACGGCCAAGATATTTCAATTTGGAGGGTAGACAGGAATAGAGTTTGAAACAAAATTGACAACAATTTTTTGGTGAGCTCACTCTTTTCTAACTAGACTTAATTAAGAGGTTGCCTTGAGCTTGAGGTCAAGCTCAGTTTCTTTTCGTTTTTCCCTGCCTCATTAAATACTCATGCATTCACATTTCACACGCATGTCCCAAACATCGGGGTGGTAACATAAAAGAGATACCATACCGTTAAGCCTTGAGTGGGTTGGCAACATTAGGTATAACTATGAGCCCAAGCCGACCCAAATCCAACGTAAGGATAGGTCGTATAACGTGCACACACATACATGGGAGATGCTTTTATGAGAGTTACCCTCACGGTTTTATATAAGTAATGTGAGGGCGCCCACCCATTACTCGAGTTACTCACACAAGAGCATCTCCCATATATATATATATATATATGAGCAGGGCTTTCATAAGCTTAAGTTTACATTTTCCTAAGTTGAAATGGTGCTGATCCTACAAACTAAAATTGATTATATCTGTTTTTTGAGTGATTGAATTGGAAGATCCAGTTCTGATTGGATTTATCTTAATTTTAGAGACGATCATCATGTAAAAAACAACGAATCGACTTTGATTTGTGGGACAAACATTATTTCAGCTTAGGATAAGGTAAGCTTCAACTCAGGAGAGCCGGCCCATATATATATATATATATATAGAGAGAGAGAGAGGGGTTACTTAGTTGGTTGACAATCCTATCTCCTATCTTGCACCCAGTTGCATATGGATCGATTCCTAGTAATACTGTTCTTTTTACGTGTGTGGACTCTGTTTCCCACATGTGTAGGTTATCTTTCCCACATGTGTAGCTGACCTTCTCGCATGTGTGTGGGCTCTCTTTACTTCCATGTAAAGGTGCTCTCTTGGATATCCCCCTTACATTGGTATATATATATATATATAAATAAAATAAAATAAAAAAACCATAAATATAAATCTAATGGAGGAAGGCGAGCGGATTTCAAGCCCACGCTTGGATTAGTTGGTTTATATTCACGCTTGAGCAACAGAAACTTAGCACAAGCAGAGCTCATGTTGTGATCAGGTAGTGAAGTTCAAGCTCAATCATGGACACTGTAACTATGAAGAGATGAAATCCTCTCAGTTTATACATAACAATAACCAAGATTATTCCAATTCAAATGCAATCTTATCTCTAATAACCAAACCAACCAACCTAATCCTATCTCTAACATCCTATCTCCTATCTCTTACATCCCCCCTCAATCACATGATCTTTTCATAAAAAGATATGTGATTGGTAACATGAAAATAAAGATCTCTAAAATAAGAAAAAATGATAAATATCTTGCAAAATCGATCATCATGCCTTCTTGGTGATGTGATCGCCGCCTATCCATGAATCCATCACTATCGCAACCCACTCTTTTCTGAGTCTGTCGGTGCTGGTGGCCCACTGGATTAGATCTATTGCGATTTCTTCCAAAAGCTTCGATCGTGCAATTTTGATGAAGATTGTGAGATCATAGGGCTTAGAGGAATGGGTGGTAGGAGAAGATGATCATTTCTTTATTGAAATAAAAAAATCGACGGTGATTAAGACCGTGCCCCAGCTTGATCGTAAGATCATCACTGGGCCCAGCTCTGATACCATAAAGAGTTTCAAATAATTTCCATAATTTCACCGTAAGTATGAAGAGATGAAATCCTCTCAATTTATACATAGCAATAACCGAGATTATTTAAATTCAAGTGCAATCTCATCTCTAATAACCAAACCAACCAACCTAATCATATCTCTAACAGGTTCAGCTTGTTAATATCCTAAGTTCCAACTTATCAAATCAGTTAAAATACAAAATAAAATTTATTAAAAAATGCCGAGTTTCAATTATATCATAATTAGAGTTTTTATTTTCAATTTTTCTGCTATACTTGGTTTATAACTTAGAAGTGATACTAACACTTGAGGACCTAGAAATCGATCTCTAGACACGTGTGTGTACGGTGAATACGGCACTCAACCAAAAATGTATTGGCTTATCACAATTACATTAGTGAGTGAGAACCTCAGGGATCCTTGATACAGGGAGATGAAGTCAGGAAGGGACGTGAAACAAAGAACAAACAAGCATTAATACGATCAGGTGTTTATTAATTAGAGGTGACAGGTTCTTTTCAAATTTCTCTTACCCTCCTTGCCCATTTAAGCTGTAAAGTGCTACAATCAAAAGTTCTATAATAAAACTATGTGAACTTTACTAATTATTTAGTTTTAGGTTGTTACTTTTTTAGAGTCTTTTTTCAATTTTTTCCTATGATTAGATTTGCAGATGACAGTTGTTCTCTTGCAAAGAATTAGGATTGACAAAATCAATTTTAGGGTTTGTAATGAAAGAGTTTTAAATGTTAATATTTTGTTTTACCAATACACTTCACTCTTGTTCACTTATAAAATCAGAACCACTAAAAATGCATGATCACATTGATCAAAAGTTTGTTCAAGAGGGCTTATTAGAGTTAGATTGTGGTTCCAAGTAACAATAGGGATGTAAACGGGTCGGTTCCGGTTTCGGGCCCACCCTGTTGCAACCTTGATATATATTGTTATACCATCCAATATCAGTTTAAGCTTTTTAAAGTGGTTGTCCCTTCTATTTTTCCACAGTGGGTGTAATTTTCATAAATGAGCCTTAATGAGAATCCGAATTTTAAGGCGGGATTCTTGAAAACAGAGGTAATATGTCGGTGCATGAATTTATCATCCCATTAATGGAGGAAAATGATTATCATTTATTGTACCGAAAATCATAAATAAATGCATTTATTGTTACTACACAAAGATCACATGGGTGTCAAGCCTCATGACAGAAATACAATAAAATTAGTTGGGGGTTATAATCAGGATTGAAGATTCACAACACTACAAAATTGACTCTAGGAAGACCTCGTTGCAGAAATACAGTTAGATTAGTTGGCAGTCATAATTAGGATTGAAGATTCAGAGCACTACAAAATTGACTCGAGGAAAGACTTCCTGACAGAAATATTAGCTGGGGCTTATAATTAGGATTGAAGATTCTGACACTATTGAAAATTGGGGGTTTTACATAATCTAATGCTACTGCTCCTCATGTGAAGAGCCCAATGGAAACATCCAATACAAGATTTTAGAAAAATAATCTCATTGCAGATCTTAACGGTGGGCCCACCTATGGTCAATCCAAGCCCGATCGCATACACTTGACCAATTTTATACTAATCTGACCAATATGCACAGTTGGACTCAGTATCTACTATAAAAAGACATTTTTACAAAAAGAGTCGAGCTTTTAGGGTAAAAAAATGAAGGATTAGGATGGCCTAATTAGAGGAAAGATTTTCTCTCTCCAGTTGATTGCAGATTTAAAAAGTGACTCAAATTTAATATACCAGGCATGTGATTGATTTAATTAGTTACGCACAGTATTCACAGCAAATTTAAGAAGTGACTCTGAGCCATGTGATTGATTTAATTATTTCTACACAAATCACTAACTCCATATGATGAACTTTGGCAAGGGCACTAAAATCCACCAAATAATAGGATTTTGCTCTATCAATTACATGGTACATACTTGTTGGACATTTCACAATCAGAAAATGTAATGAGGGTAAAAACGTCTGCATGTTTGAAAGAGAGCTTGGAACATTTGATCCAGAAATGAAGTCACAGACAGCGCAGGTGTCCTATTTATCTTGCTTTGGTCTCTTTGTTTCAGGGAAGCTGTCATCTCCCTAGCATTTTCGGCTTGTGTATGTGTGTCTGTTTCTGCCATTTAAAATCTCAGCTTGCATTCAGAAAAATAAGAAACCACCCAAGTTAACCCTCTCGAGTCTCTCTCTTCTCTCTCTGAAGAATCCGATTCGTGAGTCTTTGCTGTTCTCCTACAAATGGTCTCTCTCTCTCTCTCTCTCTCTCTCTCTGCTTTCTGTTTCATGCAATCAAAATAGGGTCTTTCGTTTATCCAAAACCGGCTTTCAGAAGGTGGTTTGCCGATGAAACCGGTAAACCGCCTTTTCTTGTGAGCGGTTTTGGAAGATGAAGGCAGTTTTATCAAGTGGAGCGACCTGACCTTGCCTGTTAAATGTTTGAGGTTTAATAAATTTTCTCAGAGCCGTTCGTGCAACAAATTTGCGATATTGTAGAGAATAGTGCAATATTTACAATATTGTGCGGTTTTAGAATATCGCACGATCAAATTTACGAAGAAATAATATTTGTCAAGATTCAAAGTGTTGACGGGCAAATGTCAGCCATAGTGCAAAATCCATTTTCCCTGCTTCCTCTTTTTAGTTTCTCTTTTGCTAACAATGATGGGAGTTCTAATTTTAGACTTTACAGGATATACACTTACTGAAGTGGGATCTATGAGGTACTGGTATAATTCTCGTGTGCACCTGTGGTAGAGTGTTGTTTAAATGCATTTCTAATAAAACCAACAAAGTGGGATCTATTAGGTTCTGGTATAATTCTCGTGTGCACCTGTGGTGGAGTGATGTTTAAATGCATTTCTAGTAAAACCAACAAATCCTAAAATAATTGTTGTGTCGTTTCCCATCACCAATTGATTTTGGAATAAATGGTAGTTCAATGGGATCTGAAATCCTACAAGTGGCATCAGAGCCTAATAATTAAAGTTGGGGGTTCAAGTCTCCTCTCAGGTGGTACCAGTAAGGTGGGATTGTTAGATCCCCAGTAAAATCCTCGTGTGCACTCATGGTGGAGTGATGCTTAAATGTCTTTCTAACATAACCAACATATCATAAAATCATTGTTGTGCCGATTATTGTATGGTAGCTTAATGGGGCCTGAGATCCTATAGAATCATTAGATTGTTGAAAATATAAAAAAAGGGGCTTAAAAATACTTTTTTTTTATGTGGTGTGTATCAATGGATGGAGGATTCCATCCTTTGTGACATGTGCTCAAGAGAAATTCATGTGGCTCCTCCATTGCAAACTGTTGTGGTGGTTTCTAAAATATAGATTCGTTATCATCAAAATATCTTTTGCTGATCCATCTTTTATTAGAGTAAGATTTTCTAATGATTCATAAAACTGTAGCCCATTTTCTAATTTTAACAGTTTTGACTTCCTTGCGTAGGCCCCATTGGAGGACCCTCACGAAGTTTCTCGAGTGGAACTATCAGACTATCCGAACTCTATGGGTCATGTTAAAATGGTCTGAAGCTCTGGCTTTATTAGAAAGATTTAGAGTATCTATAGCTAATCCATTAGTAGCGCTAATCAATTGGTTGTTGAGTTGAGAAGGTACTTTCCTTTCGTAGAAACAACTATGGATCATTTCACAAGTGATAGACTTGATGGTAACTAGGGCTACATATGAGCTGTTCGGATCGGTTTGGCACTAAAACCAACCACCAAACCGAACCTATCGGTTCTTTAATTAACCAATCTGATCGACCGATGGAGAGGTCACCAAAGTAGTATTCGGTTCGGTTTGGTCTATTAAACCGTTTATTTTTATTTATTTTTTAAAAATAAAAAATTAAATATTTCAAAATGACGACACTCCTAGAAGAGGCGTATGAGTAGTCGAATGCCAGCCAAATGAAAACTTAAAATTTAAATTGTCAAATACTCAAATTACATAATATAACGGTCGGTTCAATTTAGGCGGTAGACCGGGGGTTCAAACCGATAACCGACTGATCTAAGGGTTTCTACGATTTTCAAACCGTAGACCGAAACGATCTACTATAAAACCGATCTGAACCGCCCGATTCAGTCGGTTCGGTTCTGACATTGAACCTAGGGTTCAAATCAATAACTGACTGATTTAAGCAGTTTCTACGATTTTCAAATCGTAGACCAAACCAATCTACCATAAAACCGATCTGAACCGCCCAGTTCGGTCCGGTTTAGCGGTGATACCGTATTTTTATTTTTATTTTTTTTATAGCCCTATTGGTAACCGAAACTCTTAAATGGTCGTAATAAAATGGACAGAAGCTACCGGCTATATTGAAAAGATTCAAAAATAGCTAATCCAAGTTGTTAAGGTACCTCCCTTGGACATAAACTAAGCTCAATTTGTAGGGTTGATTGTTGGGCAGTTGGGGGTGAGTGTGTGTGGGTGCTTACCTTTCCAAGAAACAAAAAATCTTGTGGCTAATCATGAAATAAATTAGCTGTTTTGGTGTGGAACTGATTAGAGAAAAGAATTTTCAGGACAGTGGAGTGGTACTCACACCTCCTTCGTCTTTGGAGGGTGGACAAGCAGCTGAGCATAGGACGCCTAATATCCTCCAGTGTGTATTAAGCTTATTTAAGAATGTGCGGTGTGGATCTGATCTTACTCGATTCGAGGCAAGTCTCACATATTCCTCTTTCTTTTAGGGACATATATAAATATATATATATATATGAGTCATTTATGCTGGTTAGGGAGGAAGGTTTGGGCTTGGAATGTGTAGGTGACCTCATGAATAGAGGGTGGATGGAGTTTCACCTCATTCAACTCATACTGTGATGACAAAAGTTAGCTCCTTCCAAAGCTATTAAATTGTCTACCCCATTGTTTCCATGGATCATTAACCTACTAAAATAATTGATCAACCCCTTTATGATATAACCTACTACACCAATTCAAATTTATTTAGGATTTAAACTTTCACCCCAACAAGAGCCTATTAGTGAAAAAAAGCTGTCCTCATTTTCAGATGTGGATATCAGTTGAATAAGGTTGAACTTCATCCACCCCAGTGCATATAGTCCCTTACTCATCACCCTTTGCTACCCTTCACTCTCTCCGTGGATCAGCTTTTATCATGTTGTTCTATTTGTTTCATGATTCTATCTATGCTTATAAAAAATTGTAGCTTCCTCCTTTGTTCAATATGCCAAAATCACAACTACAATGCTATGGGGAATCTGTATACTGCATTGAAGAGGATATCTTGAGCAAGTGTTCTAATGGAAAAAACCACCTTGAGAGATTTGCCAACGTTGTCGCATGGAGTATATCGACTAATCGACCGGTGATTTTTGGTGTCGTCCCTTTCAATCCTGTCTTGGGTGAGACCCATCATGCATCACGCGGAACCTTGAATGTGCTTCTTGAGCAGGTAATCTTTTTTTCCTTTGAATGGTAGAACATGTGAATAAAATTGCCTCATGAAAAACAATACGCCGCACCTATGATTCATCACCATTAGTCCTACTGAATTTATTTACTGTAATCTATTATTGTTGGACATGATTTTAAAATAAAGTTTCATGACCCATGTGGACAAGGCCCAAGGCTTACCCTGCATAGTTAAAAAAGAAAACTCTCAGCAACGATGTTGTTGTTGGCTTGCATTAAACATATGCAAATCATATCAAACGAATTAATTTCTCTTATTTTATCACTTATAAATGTTATCCCTAAAATAAATCTAAGAGTGGTTGCGTCTAATTCTGTCTTTCTTGGTTTTACCATTCTTTCATTTCAACAATCTGATCTACTACACTCATTTTGAGAAACTAAAGATCCGATATACATCTTCTCCATAAATCCTTCACTCTCACCTCTTTCTCTTTTGATCAAGTACTCTTTTATAATGAGTTCATAGGATGTAGACAAGCAAGCAAGCTCGAGGGCCGGTTTCACACTTTTAGTAAAAGTCAAGTAAAGCTTCCATTTTTCAGACAAGAGGTCACATTAATACCAGTTTAATTCAAAATTCCCTCCATCTTTTTAGAAAAAAAGTAAAAAGCAATCTCTTATTTCCACTAAAAAACAAAAAAATCTCTATTTTTCTATATAAAAAGTTAAAAAGATTTCATACTAAACAACTAAAAATAAAATACCATTATAACACAATTATATTTTATTCTCTCTTGATTTGATATTTTACTATACTTTGTTTTACATGTAAAATTACCAAATAGACAGGGTTTTTTGAGGTGTTCTTTTGGTGTAATTAAAAATAAAATATATCATTTAGTCCATGTGTCATTGCTCCTATGCATTTTATGTTTCAGACTGTTACACGTGCATAGCAATAATGCAGGCAACAAGAACAGTACATGACAGGCGGACTTCCTGTATAAAAGCCACGTTTTCAATCCCATGATTATTGTATATCTTCTTTTCGGAAATAATTAAAATATTTTACAAAATTAAATATATTCACATTTAGTGTGTCTTACAAGCATGGTTAGTTATGTAGTGGTTGCATTATCGGCCATAAGGGTTAACACAGCTACGCTATCTTTAAAATAGACGTGGCACGATGGTCTAAAACCTAGAAGAGCAATCCAGTTTTAATTTAAAACACTATGTTTTCTACGTCTTCTTTTCAATAGGCTTTTCTAAAATTAATACCACTCTCATATGGTGTCAAATTACTAAAAAAATACAAGATTGACTATTATACAAGATTTTAATTTTTTTATCACTTCAAAAATTCACACCGCTACACCACTACACCGCTACATATTACCACAACCACTATATATCACACCTACGTAATCTTCTGACCACGTTGTTACCCCAACTGCAACTTTGCTTATAAGTAAATAAAACGTCCAAAGAACATGCTATAGCTTTGGAGAGAAATAGAGTGCAAGGATTTAGATCAATACCATTGAAAGTTGGTGTAGATCAAGTTAAGAACTGTCAGTTCAAGCAAAATCGCTTCGTGTTGGCGTGGTCAGGAACCATACCATTAATAATTGGGAGTTAATTTATGTATGCAGTGTTCAGGGACCAAATTTTATTGGTTTAATTTATGTATGCAGTGTTCAGGGACCAAATTTTATTGGTGTTTGACTTGCTAGGACTCTCTCTCTCTCTCTCTCTCTCTCTCTCTCTCTCTCTCTCAGGTTTCACATCATCCTCCAGTGAGTGCACTCCACGCAACAGATGAGAAAGAAAATGTGGAACTAGTTTGGTGCCAAAGTGCCATTGCCAAGTTCAATGGTAGGTCATCTCAAACTTACTTCACTTTGACCAAAACAACTTTAATATTTATTGAAACAGCCACAGTATGCTAGCCAGGAGAATGGGCCTTCGTAAAGCTTTTGGTCTGAACCTTTGGCAGATTATTTTGGAAGGTGATTCTCTTTGTGCCATTAGATGGGCGTCTGATATTTGTAACAGAATTCGGTCCAGCCCAGTAAGATCTTAGAATCAAAGTCAGGATTTGGACCAGCATTGGGGTTGGCCCTGGTCCCAATTAAATGTACATGTCAGGTTGGGCAAATAGTGTTTCTCAGTGCTACTAAAGGCTCCTGGTTTGAAAAATCTCTCAAATTGGAAGATCCTAACAACCTGTTTGAGCTTTCTCATGGACTGTTATAGTATGTTGTGCAACTTCTTCCCTTAACTGTTTTGTATTGTATTTTGGGTATTTGACATTTCAATACCTCTTAGACATGAAATTTCCAATTTCATGACTAAACTTCAGCAAATGTCATCAGAGTCGTTTGACTGTGGTCAACTTTTTTTTTAACTTTTTTGAGTTGGATCCCATGATATCATGGGTTTTTAAATACCCATGATATCATGGGATCCAGAAAAAAAAAAAAAAAAGGGTGTACCAAAGTCAAAGGACTTTGGTGACATTTAGTGACTTTGGGTCATGAAATTGGAAATTTAAGATCTAAGGTGCATTGAAATGTCAAAACCCCTTGAATTTTTAACTAGTCGGAACGAATAGTGAGAAAAGATATGCCTAGATTTTAGAGCTACATAGAAAATGGCTTTAAATGTAGTTAATGAAAATTAGAACCCCTCAAAGCCAAGCCCAAATAGTTGATAATGCATTGCAAGTTACTGATCGAAGATTCAGAGCCTTCCAATTTAAAATGATTTTTGGACCTGTTTATTTCAATGAAATGAGCACCACCAATGGATTTTTAAAGTGGCAAGGCGTGATGAATATAACTGGAGATGTAGATGTGGGATGTTGACTTTCCTTGGTAATGAATTACTAGGTTGATCGCTAGTTACTCATAATTTTTCCTTTTGCCTCGATTCAATTGCCATTAAAGAGAAGGTTATTTGATGGTATTTTTGGATATTCATCTTTTGTTCTTCATTTGTAAATGCTTAAAGAAATGCAATCATAGGTTCTTAATTGCATGAAACAAACAGGCCCTTTGGGACATCCTTTGATTGACCCATTACATCAACAGTCTAGATCATCAAAACTACAGGTCCACCGTGTGCCCAGTATGAAGGGGCCTAGCCCAACCCACATGTTGAATACAAGTTTAAACCAACTCTACCCAAACACAGAAACACGGTCCACGCTTGGGCCGAGCCATTGTCCGACAAGCCCACTTAGAGCTGTTAAGCCCCTGATCATTGGGTGGTTTTTTTTTTTTTTTTTTTTTTTCATGTTTTCTTTCCCCTACAGATCCAATTGGCATATTATCAATTTTTTTTTTTTTTTCCCTTCCTTCAGAACTCAAGTATGTATGACTTTCAGGTACTTCAGTTGAAGCTGTGATTCATGGGAAAAGGCAGCTGAAGCTTTTGAATTTTGGTGAGCATTATGAAATGAATGCTCCCAGGCTCCTCATAAGGTTCTTTCCAGTTCCTAGAGCAGATTGGGTTGGAAATGTCAGAATCAAGTGTAAGAATACAGGCCTTGAAGCCGAACTATGTTACAAGGGGAATTCCATGCTTCGCTTGGGAAGCAGTTCCAAATTTGTGAAGGGAAGGATTTTTGATTCTTTGTCCATGGAGACCATTTATGATATTGAGGGACACTGGGACAGGTAATGATAATTTAAACCATTTTTATTTTTGGGAACTTACTTATGCTGCTACTCATATGGATACTTTTCAAAAAGAAGAGGAGAAAAAATCAGTCATGGTTTCAAAACTCTTGGTTACTAAACAGTTTGGACCAAGATGTATTGATCTAGGTAGTTTCTCTGTTTGGATGCCTTGAAATTTGAGTAAATGAACCTGCTGCAATTCACAAAAATAGCTTATCTTTCTAACAACTAAGTTGGTTTGAAATGGCAGAATAGTTACTATGAAGGATGTCCGAAGTGGGAAAAAGATGGTTTTATTCAATGCAAAGGAAGCCATTTCCAAATTGGATACTCCTGTACTAAAGGATCCAAAGGTACATATCTCTCTCTCTCTCTCTCTCTCTCTCTCTCTCTCTCTCTCTCTCTCTCAGGCCTCTCATTTTGGACCAGCGGGTTCGGCCCTAAAAAAAGGCCTCAAGAATGAAGGCTTTTGTTTCTAAGAAAATGCCCTAAAGCTGGGCTCATATAATTTTTTTAGGGCCCAAAATTTGGAGGCTGGGCTGGCTTTGACACTTTTTTTTTATATATAATATATATTTATATATGTAAATATATACTAAAATGCCCTTGTAACAAATTACTTAGCAATAATAAAATGAGGATACGAAGGAAACTTCGTATCCCATACTCATTACAAAATGCCTTAAAACCCATACTCGTAGACACTTGTTTCATTTCATCTCTATTTAATTATTTAAATTATAAACTATACTTAATGCATAAGTAATGAATAATGCATAGTTGTTTTCACTCCCTTTCTTCTAGTTTTGTTGCTTCTTATTTAATATTTTTATATTTTTTTTATATATTCTACTAGCGCAAATGGGGGTGTTCGTACTCCTAGTAATAAGGGTATATACCTTTTCTTTTGTAGAGTGATTTGGGATGCCAAACAATCTATTGAGGTAGTTCGTATGTGCAAGAAACTTTGAGGGTGTGGGATGATCCAAATATCATTTTGATTCGATAATTCTTTAAAGTCTACACTAACAGTGGTTTTTAAGTGCATTTATTTTTGTGATTGAAATGCAACAATGCTTTATAGTTAGATAAATGTTACATTAAAAATATGCCAATTCATAAAAAGTAGGTGAATGCTAATGGTTCAGCTTTCTTATCGAAAGATAATACTCTGCTAGAATGATTTGGCATGTGGAAATTTATGTGAAAAGGGTGAGTTGAAACAGACTTATTAATCCTTTATCTTTCTTTGACAAAAATAAGTAAAATTGTATGTCTAGAACCTAAGTCACCAAGCAAATAAGACTTTCTCCATAAATAAGGTTTTAACGATAGCGTGCGTTCTCCAAATGTTTCATTGTGGTCCCTTCGCGAGAGAGGTTACACAAGATAACCTCTTGGTCAATGCTCGATACTTAGTAGCAATGTAGAAAAGAAATTAAGTAATGGTTTTCTTATTTTGAGGCCTGAGCCCTGTCCTAGACCAGCCTTGGCCCTCAAAAGTAGGGTAAGAGCCTAGATAGTGCAGGCCTTTCAAGGCCTTTGGTCCACCTAAGCCCAGCCGAACATAGACAACCCCGGGCCTGGCCCGGCCCTTTGACAGCCCTATTGTTGTGCATGCCAAACCATCTTTCGTGTATATCTTTATAAATTGATATGTTATACATATCTATTAAGATCTGCTTTGTCGAGAACACTTATCTCTGTATTCCATTGGATACCGTCCACTTTTGATTGGCAGTCAAGCATACTATCGCTCAATTCATAGTCACATTCACCATTGGACTAGACCAGTGTAGATGTTGCAATAATCCAACCAGGACGGAGAACAAGTAAATCACATCATAGGCTCTTTTTCAATCCAACTGTGAATAGAGAGATGATATTTGTGCATGGCAGCCGATAAAGAGAGACACTTTCTCCAACGTTTGGTTTTATTAGAAGTGGGCTCTAATACAGATTACAGCGGCAATTAGGGGTGCACATGGGCCGGTCTGGTTGATTTAGAGGGGAAACCATCAACCAAACCGAATACATCGGTTTTTTATTTTCCTAAACCGAGCCGAAAAGCTCATGTGCTCGAACCAAACCCGAGCCAAAAGGAACCGGCTCAGTTCAGTTTAGTTACGGTTTTTTTGTTTTTATTTTTTATTTTTTTATAAAAACAGGAAATTCAATTGGTGAGAGACGTTGGACTTCAAGTAACAGAGTGAGGGTTCAAGTCTTCTTTAAGTAATTTTTCATATTCCTTCATATGTTTTATAAAAAAACCATATATTTATAATTGGTTCGGTTCGGTTTAACCGTACATTCAAATCGAAAACCGAACCGAACTGAACCGAATGGTTTAAAGGAAATCTGCACCGATCTTCTACAAAACCGATGGTTCGGATCGGTCTGAATTGGTTTAGCAGTTTTTTTGTACACCCCCAAGGACAATTATGTTTGTTTCTGGTTACCATACAATACTAAAATGACATTATCATGATTGGATGGCGGCGCATGGTTACAATTGGCCCAGCCCGTAAGTTCCGATCTGCTATTGGGCATGTGTTTTTGAAGCTCACTAGGTGGTACCCAGACCAGCTGTTTCTAAGAGCACTCCAGCGAAGGACCGCACAGGACGATTTTGTTGAGCCCAACCCATTTAAACAATACAAGGACCCCATATTGGGTCGGAAATCTGGATCAGGGCCAGTAAAGAGTTTATGGGCTTTGTTTTAACAAACCAGAGTGGAGTCCCTCCAAGTAGGAGTTACAAATGGTACACGCTGGATAAAGGCTGGTCCAAGCCATCTTATTTCATTATCGAGCTTTTTTCCAGCCCACGGGCCTGGGAGTTGGACTGAGAACAGGCCATTAGGAAGAGCCCTCTTTCCATAAAAACACGAGGGCAGACCGAGCCGTCTATTTGGGCCTGGAAAATGTCTCACAATTCCATCCCAGAAATGTCTTGGGCTTGGGCTTGGGCTGGAGGGACTTACTTGTAAGTTGTAACACAGCATTGAAGGGAGGTCTAGCCCACCAATCTTCTTCTGACAAGAGACCTTTGATTGAGGTAGAGTGTGCTTTTCCTTTTCTCCACAGGTGTTGTTGCCTACTGAATCAGCTTTCGTATGGAGTGAAGTGAACCAAGGTATGTTGAACAAAAATTGGGAGAAAGCAAAAGCAGCAAAGAAAGGCATTGAAGAGAGGGAGAGGAAGTTAGCTAGAGAGAGGAAATCAATTGGAGATTCATGGGTTCCCAAATATTTTAATCTGGACTACACAAAGGATGGTGAATGGGAATGCACTCCCAAGCACAAAAGGGTCCCACCAGCCCCCATAGTTGTTTCACCATGACCATGAACATTAGAAAATATCTTATATATGTTGATGTATCAAAATTATTACTTTGGCTATAAGTTCACCTTTCAGTTTCCTTTTTCTGATTTTTATATTAATTCTAATCAGATGATTTATGAGGAACCCATTGGTTGTTATATCCCAGTTGGCCCAATTCATGTAAGAAATGCTATGTGCAAAAGTAGTTAGTTTTTAAAACAAGCTGATAATTGCTTAGGAAGGTGTTCATCGTCATAACCATTACAGTTTCAGTACATTGCCATAACCATTAGGTTTTCATAACGTGACTATGCTTTGCACGTGAAATAATTTTATCATAGAATGTAGGAGAAATGAGCAATTTTATATGCATACAGCACTTATGCTGTGTATCCTCTTCATTTTGTAGAGATTTTACATAACACAAATCCTCAAGCTGTCTATTGAAGTCCGTAAGCTTGGGGACTTCATCTTTTTCTCCGTAAATTACATAGGAATTTATGGTGAAATAGGCTCCACTGAAAGATTATTAAAGAGGTGAGAGGTGATGGATATATGATGGAGATGGAGATGGGACCTTGATTTTAGTAGTATTTTTAGTATAAAATCAAAGTAAAGATTTACGTTGATCTAATCATTGTCAGCCTTTGATTCTAATGCTTCCAAGTGTTAAGTTTTCTAATTACAATTTTTTTAGTTGGTGATTGAATCTAAATGTCAAATAATTTACAACGTTTATAATGTCATCTTGGGATGGGTTCCAACTCACGACGTTATGGGTGTGAGGAATTGGATTGATTATAAATAGGCCCCCATTGAATGGAGTATAAATATGATTTGCTAACTCGAGCTTTTTAAGAGTTAGCTAACTAGAGCATGTTAAGAGTTTTAAAATTAACATAATTTGGACAAGGCTTTTACAACTACTACTGCTACTACTAATAATAATTATTATTATTATTATTAATTCCATTATGTATTGCATATTACCATGGAGTCCGGAGCCTCATAGGCTTTGACTGAGAGAAACTTTGAGTTAAAGGAGTGGAATTTCACAATGGGCCCACCTAGTGAAAAAATTTAACTCGCTCAAAACAAACACCCTTCCGGTGTATGAGGGTTTATTTGGGGCTTGTTTCTTTACTGATGGAACTCATGAAATTCCTCTTCAGAGAATTTTGAGATTCTCAGACATGATTTAAGTTCCTTAATACTCCCTTGTAGTTGAGCATCTGCAAGTACTGCAAAAAAGAAAAGGAGTTGGAATTCCTTGAATCCCCAAAATCATTTATGACCTTTTAGGGGCTAGAACTTTGAAAGTAAAGCTTGTAAAAAAACATGCATTTGCAAATATCAAAGGACAAGATGTCATATAATGTACAAAAAATCCCAACATAGCAAATTCTTGTGTAATTCTTATGTGGTTCTTAATAGCATAGGATCAGGCCCACTTCTCTTTAGTTATTACATCTAATTCTTTTTTAACCTAGCATCCATTTCTTTATTTGGTATTTAATTCATGAGACTTCTAGGCAATTCATTCTATCAACTACCTAAACTTGATGAGTTAAAAAATAAAATTCACCAATAACATCAAATAATCTATTAGATATGTAGTAAATGATCCTAGCCTTCACCTCACTAAATCATTAAGTAGAAAAAAAAAAAAGAAGAGATTTTCATCTACCATCATGTTGTTTGTTGCATTGCATTGTCAGTTCCAACTTTGGATGAAGGAGAAGGGTTGGCATTAAGTTCACACCCGATGTTAAGTGGCAGTGTAAAAAACAAATTAATTAATTAAAAAATAATTTCCTTCTCTTGAGGTTCTAACCCTGCCTTAGCTTAGAAGGCTGGGTAAGGGCTCAGGTAATGTAAGCCCTCTAAAGGCTTTGGCCCGCCCCAAACTTAGCCCACATATGTTGAGGGTGGGGCTTGAACAACCCATGGCCCAGTCCAACCTGGCCCATTGAGAGCCCTAAGCTGGACATATAGTAGCCTTATATTCTGTTATATATATGGTAAGTTGATCAAGGTTGGAGATTTTGCACATCCTCGTTATGACTTCAAAGGTTAAGTAAGATCTCCCATTCTAGATGCTTGCTGAAAATCACTCCCGTTTGGTACCACTGCATGTAAATGGTATGGATCATTGAGCATTTTTGTGAATCTCTGACCCCATATCTCCTCCATTCTTTCGGTGGGTCACCAATTCAACAATTCCAAGTTACTATCCAGTCTTGATACAATGTCGAATCATTTGAAACCTTCTGGTTGAGTCAGATGTAATTAAACTAGGTAGAAACTCATTCTCCTAGCAAGTTTTTCATCTGCTGCTCTATGGGAGTAGGGTTGTAAATGGAGCAGTTCTGGATCGGAACCATATTGGACCCGAACCTAGACCCGTTTCTATATAACGGTTTGACTCAGAACCTGTTTGGTTGGTTTCAGACCCGCTTCTGATTGAAAAATCCGAATGTGGTTCCGGAACTGGGTCCCCTTAGAGGAGTGGATATATTTCCAAAATTGGCTCCAACTTCTCTTCATTTTTTTCATTATTTTTTTTAAAATAAGTATATTATTAAATTTATAACAGTGCATCAAGTCTATTATCTCAAGTATTATAAATAAAAATATCCAAAAAAATATTTATTTTGAGTTACAGTTTGCAATATCATAAACTAATATGTCAAGTTCCGAATCCATGGGTCGGAATCTATATAGACCTAGAACCGAACCCATTAATCAATCGGAATATAAATTGAGTTCCAGATCTAAACTTGTTTACGAATCGGAACCTAAAATAGTTTCCAGACCTGGCTTATTTCAGATCAATACTTTTGAGTAATCAGATAATCGAATACCCGTATGCAACAATATACGTGCGTCCTTGGATTTGGAAAAAGTTGGGAATTAGACTTCTATATGAGGGGTCATCCTACAGGTGGGCCATACAACTAATGATAACCAGGTCATCATAAGTGGGTCCACTATTATCACACGTGGCACATCTAATTTCATAATTTTTGCCATGATGAAAAGACCTCTCCCAATCATTCCTTGCCATGTGGAAAGATCTTAACTAATCATCAAACCAAAATCTCCTCCTCCACTCCTGCCTTGACTGCCTCCTCATTCTCCATTTCAAAACAGCAAATATCTGAAACCAACAGTTTCTCTTTTCACAGCACTTCACCATCGCCATCTTCATATAAAAACGCTTCTCCTTCTGAAAGCTAAGTAAAAGAAAAGCTTGCTTCCTCTCTTCCAATGGCGATGGCAGCGATCGGCATTTCGACTTTCCCGCCTTCGAAAACACTAACTGTTTCGAACCAATCCAACAATAACAGTAGAAGAATCTCGAAGCATTTCTTCAGATCTTCGAAGCGGAGGAGCCTCTCATCATCTTCTTCTTCTCATGTCTATGGAGAGAAGCTTTCCATGAGAGCGGATTTTTCGTGTCGAACGAAAACCGCTCACGCAAGCAGAATGCCGGTTTTGGTCTCTCCGAAGGCGGTTTCTGATTCCCACAATTCTCTTACTTGTCTCGATCCGGATGCGAGCAGGGTAAGTACTGATACAGAGACTTTGGTTTTGCATGGATTCTGGTTTTTGGAACGGTTCGGGTACGGGTCGAGCTTATGGATTTGTGTATCTGGAGATGAACGAAGGACCGTATCGGGATCTAGTCCTGATTTGGGCCGGGATTAAAGATCCAAGTTAAATTTAACGTCCTCTGATTCTTGGGCTGTAAATGAACCGAGCCGAGTCGAGCTTGGTTGACTTGAGCTTGAATATACATGAGCCAAGCTCCCAAATTGGCCTCGGATTGATTATCCTAATCCCTTGATCAACTGCCAACAAGTTCAACAGCTTTATACTAAAACAAATTAAGTTGATCCAAAGGTCTAATTCATTCAGACTGGTGCAAAACCTAGGGATCTAGTGTAATTCAAAATGATCATACCGTTGGATCAAGGGTCAAAATCTTTAATGTAAAGTGGTTAAATTTGCAGGCCATGGATGAAAGGGTTAGAGGCATGCAATTGACCCCAAACTTCATATATGGGCCCATCCAAGATGTCTCTTTTCATCTCCCAAGTCCCATGATCGGTGGGCCCCTTGGTGGGCCCCAACAAGTTTGTCCCTCACCATATAATATGAATGTGCCCCTAGGTGGGCCCCATCAAGTTTGTCCCTCGCTTAACGCTAGATTTGATACATCAATGATGATGAATAGCTTGCTATTTAGTAATTTGAATTATTCACAATTGATTCTGCATGGTTAGTGGTAAGATATCGTTGAAGTGTTTGTATCTGATTTTCTTTATTTGAAATTACTTACTGTGTACATTAACAGAGTGTTTTGGGAATTATACTTGGGGGTGGAGCTGGGACTCGCTTGTATCCACTTACCAAGAAGAGAGCAAAGCCAGCTGTTCCTTTGGGAGCTAACTATAGGCTTATTGATATTCCTGTAAGCAACTGCTTGAACAGCAACATATCAAAGATTTATGTTCTGACACAATTCAATTCTGCTTCTCTCAACCGCCACCTTGCACGGGCCTATGGAAGTAATATGGGAGTATACAAGAATGAAGGATTTGTTGAAGTTCTTGCTGCTCAGCAGAGCCCTGAGAATCCAAACTGGTTTCAGGTAATATGATATATTTCAATTAGTTTATGATGTGCTCATTCCTAAGCAGCAGTGTTAGCATTGATCTCTGATTTAGAAACATGTGCTACCATTTTGTGGGTTTTTTGTTTTTTGGTGGGGTGTGTGTGGCGCATTTGTCTAGTGAGTATTGAATTCCAAGGATTTCTAAGCAATGACTTTCTATTAAAAGGCGCTAAAAGTGAAGGATTATGAGTAAGATTCAAGAGGGCTCATCAAATAATCTCTTCTTTGATAAGAAATGATTACACAATCATGAACTTAGTAAATTAAATCTTAAGAAAGTGACAATGGCATCTCAATCTCCACCTTAGACCATTCTTTCCGCTCCCTTTTAGGCCACATTTTTGTAATGTCGAAGATTACTTCATGCAGAGTTTTACATGCACCGGGTTTGCTCTCTCAGTTGGACAAAGATGCTTGCTAAAGATGATCCTCTGTAGGAATTCTTTCCTGTGTCTGCCTACAACACATAAAAGTTTTTTTTTTTTTTTTTTTTTTTGTGGTTCCTTCAATCTTCAGAAGGACTTTTTAATGGTTGGTGCAGACCATTATCTCTTCTTTGGATTTTCTTTTAAGCTTTCTTAACTGAAACTTACAAGTTTTAACTATATTTTCATTCCGAATCTATCAGCCATCTGCTAGAGTTTCTTAACATTAGCTGTTGCTGAATCATTCAACCTTAGTTTATTAGACCAATTGCTGAATAAGTTTATATTTGATAGCCAATTGTCAGTTCAAATATTAATATTAGCCCTTTCCCCATGTACAATGCCGAGCCCTCTAACGAGAAACTTTTAATTCATAGCATGCCAAGTCTTTTTTCTCTCTCAACAATTTCAAAGAATATTGCTTCAAACATTTCTCATTGGATAGGCAATTGAACAACCCTTCAGATGCACCAAATTATCTGTATATTGAACACCTTTTTACACATGAAACTTTCTCAAGTTTAAAAGTAAAGTTAATATTCTAAAAACTGCCAAACCTATTTTTTAAATTTGTCTATGTGGGAACCTTCCCTTAGGGATCTTCTTAGCTATACTGCATCAATATTATCTGTTGTGCATCCGTTTTGAATGAAGGCCGACATGTTTTTTTGAAGTCTTTTTTAGGGAGAGTGAGTTGTAACTTACAAGCCTTGAGATATGTCAAGTGTCTTAGGACCGGCTTATAATTTTCATTTCCATCTTGAAAAGATTTGAATCGCTTTTAGCGTTGATGGCTGATCAAAATAACCGTCATGATAATATATTGGTAGGAGTTAATAGGCATTCTTGGTCCATTAGTAGTAAATAGCTAGGGATATTTCTGAAGATACTAGTCTTTGGGCTATGAAATCATCTATTTACTTGTAGAGAAATTGTATAAGCCTATGGGAAATTTTTTATAACAAAATATGGCCTTGTTTAGTAAGAAGAGCCCTGATTCTTAATTGTACAAATGCTTTTCATTATCGCTGACATACTTAAAAGGATCGACTCTTGCTCTTGTTCAAGATAAAATATCACATCTGACATTGCAGTGCCTGGGAATGATTCAAAAGGTATGTTTATTCCATGTTGTTTCGATTGAGGAGACATTTTGCTGAACTACATGTAATTTACAATATATGGAAATGTCCTATTCTGAATGAACTGATCCCTTCACCTTTCTACCTTTACTGTTTCTGCTTTGTGGATGATAAATTTGGCTTAGTATAGTTCTGCCCTGTGTTTTACAGGGAACAGCTGATGCTGTTCGACAGTATTTATGGCTATTTGAGGAACATGATGTTATGGAGTTCCTGGTTCTTGCTGGGGACCATTTATATCGTATGGATTATGAGAGATTTATTTTAGCTCACAGAGAAACCAATGCAGACATTACTGTGGCTGCATTGCCAATGGATGAAAAACGTGCCACTTCATTTGGTCTGATGAAGATTGATGAAGAAGGTCGCATTATTGAGTTTGCAGAGAAACCGAAAGGGGAGCAGTTAAAAGCCATGGAGGTCAACATTTCATGAATAGTTTTCAAGATTCAAAATTGTTGTGCACAAATTTTATACTGAATAATCTTTATTGTCTTTGATCTTCATATTCTCAATGTGTGTTTTTTTTTTTTAGGTTGATACTACTATTTTAGGTCTTGATGAAGACAGAGCAAAAGAAATGCCGTATATTGCAAGTATGGGTATTTATGTGGTCAGCAAAGATGTGATGTTACAGTTACTTCGAGAGCAGTTCCCTGGAGCCAATGATTTTGGTAGTGAAGTTATACCTGGTGCGACCTCTGTTGGAATGAGGGTATGTCTAATTGTAATTCATTCTCTCTGGAGATTTGGAATGCTTTAAGATACTGATTCTAAGAAACAAAAATTGGATATTTTTCTTAATTTTTGTATTTTTCAATGCATATGGGAATGTGGGTATGTCTAATTCACACCTTTGAGTAATTAGATATCCTGCAATTTACTGGTTATTAAAAACAGATCTTGTATATTTCTCAATTTATGCGTTTGTGGATGCATATTTAGCTTGACATGAACATGCGTTTTGGTGTGCACATTAACACAAGTTTGACATTTTGAATTAGGAACTGATAGAAACCAGATGCCAAACATATGCTTATAGAAATATATATAATCATGCAATTGTCTATTGCATAAAACTTAATTAAAAACATGAGGCTTATGTATTACAACAAAAAAGATGTTTACTAATTACACCTGTGGAGACCACTTGCTTTGGCTGATATGCATTTAGAATGATTTGGCCTATAAAGCTGAAATACTCATCGATATTTGAGCCAGTGTAAGGACAAATGGTTGGTTAAAAAAAACAGCTGATGGTTCACATTTACTGCAAGTGTGATAGGCCTGTTTATTAAGAATATGCTCAAGTATTGTGCTCGGTAACTAAAATAGGCTAACTTAATGCATTATTTTAGTGTGCAATAGCTGCCATCATTATTATTAAAATCACAAGACTAAGATTCGTATAAAATCATAAGGAAAACGATTTGTGTCTTTACAGTGAATCTCGTTTACAGATAAACTTAGATTTCAAGTGTGATTTGTATGATAGAAAACTTGGTGTATCCAATTGCAAATCAGGTGATTCGTCTGAATAACAACAGTAAAAGTTATGTTCTTTCAATTTTGAGAGGCTATTTTGTGGTAAATTAAACTTCTTAAGATAATAATTTGTGGGATTTTGTGGAGGTTCTAGAGAGAAACAAGGTAGTTGTGCTACTAAAATGTTCAACTGTAGGTTTCCGTGTGTATACAGGTTTTTCCCCTTTTTTCACGAATGCCTTCTTTAGCTTTTGTAACAAATGCTAACCATGTAATCTTGATTATTTATATTTTATTTTTTGAATTAACTAGAGTGAGAAAAAAACTATAATTGTAATCTAAAACATGTCCAACTATTCACACATATTATTTATGATATATTGACAAATGTTCAATTGAATCATAGTATTATTTTTACTTTATTGATGTTTTTCATAGTTGGATTATGTGTAGCTACTATTGTCTTTTTTTTTTTTCAAGTTTTTAAAAAAATAAAAACCCATGCTTCATAATCCTATTTGATTCAACCCGTTAAAAAATTTCCCATTCAAATTCAATTTTTAGAACAATGGGTGTGCCATGCATGTCCACCAGTTTTTCCAAATGTACGTGTAGTCCTAGAAAACGTCCAAAAATGCACTTGACAAAAAAAATGAGACTAGATAATTAGAAATTCTTAGTATAAGATAGAGTTGAGCTGCTGTTAAACTAAAAAATAAGAAAGAAAAAATTGGTTTCAGGATATGTACATTTGTCTGTCGTGGTTGGCCACTGTTAATATTATGAATATATTATGAATATCAACTCAAGCTTCCTTGTTAGATTTGTTGTGCATCCAGCCTTTTAATCTCAATATCCTTGAATAATCAGAAGTCATCCTTGCATGCATATTTTCATTGTCATTGGATGATCAAAAGTCATCTTGACAACCTAGGCAGGCTTTTCTTTTATGGACCTTACTTTTAAGTTTCAACACCATGCAACTTCCCATAAAATGCCTGAAAGAACCCTTATCTATAGTCCATGCATGGTACTCAAAAATACCTTAATTAATTATTTCTTTCCCTATGACTCAGAAAAGTATAAAACCAGCTCAGTCTGCAATGCCAGACCCTTAAAAATTAAGAAAAAAAATCATGTTGATGACATTTTAAAAAGAAATAGTGGTTCAGTATAAACATCAATGATTTATCAGCCAATCTATTCATTACTTATCTCTTCCATGTAGAATGGAACTCTACTTCACAAACTAGTCATTCATAAACGACAATGAACCACTCATTCATAAAGAACATTGTCACTCTGCATTAAAGTAGCATTGTCCACTGTGGAAATTTTATGCTAGCTAGTTGGTTGTTGATGTATAGTGCATAATCCTTATATTTCTTCATGTTGCTCCGATATCCTATCCAACTTATTGGACATTTTATGAATTATAGGTGCAAGCCTACTTGTTTGATGGCTATTGGGAGGACATTGGTACCATTGAAGCTTTCTATAATGCAAATTTAGGAATTACTAAAAGGCCAATACCAGATTTCAGGTAGCTCTTTTGGACGGTTGATATCAATGAATTTATTGTTGAGTAGCTGCTTTATGCCACCTTTAACACTAAATAAATCCCTTACTCTATGCAGCTTTTACGATCGTTCTTCTCCAATCTATACACAATCTCGATATTTGCCACCTTCCAAGATGCTTGATGCTGATGTAACAGACAGCGTTATTGGTGATGGTTGTGTGATTAATGTAAGTTACCTGCAGATAGCATGCCTAACTTGTTCATGTATACTGGGTAAAGCCATAATATTTCTAGCTGTGACGTCCGAATGTGGTGCACCTCTCATGTTCCTGTTATTTCTGCATAATTTCTTAAGGCTACATTTGGCCGTAAGGTGGAAATCACAAGGTCTCTACCTATGCTGCAACAATGGAATATTAAAACTTCCAGGACCAGCTGAAAGTTATGATATTGCGACATATATACATTTGCATAAAAATGCTGCAATATTTCTACTTTTGTGTGTCCCATCATCTATAGGTGGTGTATCTTGCATCATTTTTTTCATATAATTGGTTTGTTCTTGTTGTATCCATTGGCTTTTCCATTCAAGTTCATATACTATTCTCCAACAACATCATCAATGGTAGAATTACCCATCAGTCTGGTCTTCTTAAAACATCCCAATACAAAACAATGTGATATTATGCTTATGAAAACACACACTAAATCAGTGTACTATATAATTAACGCACTGATTGTTAAATTATGCAATCATTGCCGTTGATGTGCAGCACTGCAAAATTCATCATTCTGTAGTCGGTATCCGTTCTTTAATTTCAGAGGGTGCAATTATCGAGGACACATTACTTATGGGAGCAGATTATTATGAGGTAATTCTCTTGTCTTCTCTGATTCATTCCATTCTAATATCCCCATTGAACTTGCTAATGCAGAAATTTGACTCCAATTTATGAGTATTGACACAAGAAGAATAGAAAGACTAGATTATACGGGTTTACATCTAAATCTCATAGTATATTTTTCCATCAGACTGATGCAGACAAAAGTTTCCTAATTGCTAAAGGCAGTGTTCCAATTGGTATTGGGATGAACTCTCACATCAAAAGAGCAATCATTGACAAGAATGCTCGAATAGGTGACGATGTGAAGGTTGTTATCTGAACCCTACTAAGCATGCTTTGTGTGCGTGTGTGTTCTTATTGTTCTCTCTTTTTAAGTTTATCGACTCGACCCTGATTGAGCTGTCGACAAGAATGCTGGAATTGGAAGAAAATGTAAATGTTGTAATTCAACTCTGCGCTACACATGCTTTACAGTTTATAATTGACATCATCAATCAAGGATGATTTATGTGATCCTGTACCCAAGGACATGCATAGTATCCTTGGTTATTGGTTATGTGCTGGCTGTTGAAATTGAATGCTTTTGTTAACCAAGGTGATCTGCTTGATGTCTCCTGACTTTGTCCTGTTTGGTAGGAACTGGAATTTATGTTTGGAATTTGGAGTTTGGAAGAAAAGACAAAAAATTTCAACTTGTTTTAATTGAATTTTATCACTCTAGAGGAATTGGATTTTTGTTCACTTGCAATTCGTAATTCAAATTTCAGTTGCTACCAAACCTGAAATTCCATAGTTGTGAAAATTCCTAAAAGAGTGGCATTATATTAGGTAAGTCCATACTAATTTATACATATATGAGTTCGATTATTTTTTCACAGATCATCAACCATGACGATGTGCAAGAAGCGGCACGGGAAACAGACGGTTACTTCATCAAGAGCGGCATTGTAACTGTGATCAAAGATGCATTGATTCCAAGTGGAACCATCATATAAACCAGGTTGGTTTCATATTTTGACATAATAAAGGGTCTCCTCTTGACTTCTGTTTACAAGTACTGAAGTTTGTTATGCATTTGTCGTTGCTGGAAAAGTTGTCATAAGGATGTATGCTGTAAAGGTTCTTTCCTTGTAAAAGAAGAGGAACCAAAAAAAAAAAAAAAAAAAAGAATAAGAAAAAAGAAAAACGAGAACGAAGTCATGTGCCACAAATCTTTGTTTATCATGATGTTTTGCATGGTTCACCAATGATATATTTCTTTCAACAAACCTAAAACTAATGAACTCCCCTTGCAGTGAGAAAATAAATGTAAATTTTAGGTGCTTAAGAATGATTTGCTCATGTTGATGGTATAAGTTTTAGGAAAGAGAATTAAGTAGCAATGCAGCATATAGTTTGGAAGAGTGGTGGATCTGGATCTTCCACCTGGTGATCCTTTCAATGGATTAACTGAGCCATTATTATGTATGGATTTGATTTCAATTTACTTTGCCACACCATTAGATCAACCTAAAGTGGTCACTCCTATTTTTATTAGGGGGTGAGAGTTGGATGGTTAATCTAACATCTGCAAATTTGAAGCCATTTTCATTCAACTAAGTGAGCGATCACAATATTATTGTGATTGAACAACAGACTAAATAATTCTAACCAGTTATATGATATAATCATTTATGAATCGTTAATGACCCTAACATAGTTGGGACAAGGCTTTGATGATGATGAGTTATGAATCTTTAAAGAAAAATAATTCTAACCAGTTAAAAATAAATAAACTATCCCTAGGTGTAAGCCTGTAGCTTAGCTGGTTATGGACAACATGTAATGTCCTTTTAATTTATTATTTATTTATTTATTTATTTTAATAATCGACAGTGAACTCTGTCCAGTGTGCTATGATGGGAAAGGGCATTTTGGCTAGATATAGGAGAAAGGTGTCTCCCTTGAATGTGTCTGTTTATTGAGTTTCACAAATTACAGGGCTTGGTGAGGAAGAAGGGTCCACTCACTCAAAGCAGTTGATTACAAAACAAAAGGAAACCACAAGTAAGATCCAATGTGCTTATGGTGAAAGATTAGTCATCTAATCTTTATCATGTTGGCATATTGGCCCATCATCCATGTGCCCACACGTGTGGCCATAAGAGCCTCAACAGCTCTATTATTTAGTCAACACAAATATTTGTGAAAATATCCCAGGTAAGAAGCAAATCGGATATGTCATAGTTGCCAATATCACGATTCTATTGGCACCTGTCTCCAGCATGACATGTATATCATATAATCCTTCCTATCAATCTCTTTTTTTTCCTAAGTTGCAAAAGAATGTCATTAAAAAAAGGATTTAAAAAAAAAAACCCAAAACAAAACAAGCCAAAGAGGCCCAAAAGAAGAGCAATATTTTAACAACAGAGAAGAAGAAGAGGAAAAAAGAGAAGCAAAAGACAAATCAAAAGGTCATTCTTGGATGTTGAGAGAACTACATAAGCTTCTTAAGATACGACTGGAGAATCCTTCGTGGAGAATCCTTCGTATCATTCATTTATTTAGCAGTTTGCAATATCTAAAATCCAATTGCATGTGGGGTTTTGTGCCTGCGCCCAGGGGAATAGTCCTATTGGGTTATATGCCACGGGAAACCCTCGTCATTATAAAAAATTGTTGTGAGACAAGCAGAAAAGGCTGGATACATGAGGTCAACAATCATCTCAAAGGAAATAATGGTGTTTGCGGGAATCAAAGTATTTTTGTTGGAAAGAATTCTAAATTATCCAAATGATGTCTTCAAATAGGTTTTTCGAAAATCTAACAACTGCAATATTGTCATTTGAAATTTTTGAAAGGCCAAAAATGACATTTCAGAAGGCATGAGTTTCTGAAATCTTGAATTCTAAATGCTCGATAGGCAGCAATCAGAAATTGTCCGGCATATGAAACTCCCATTAGAGAAGTTCCTATATATAAGCAATTGCTCTCTAACGGTATTTTGCTATGCAGGAAATTGAGGTAGCCCCTTTGTTTATGATGATTTTGCACCTTTGCAGAATGAATAGTGCAACAGTTTAATGGCTAATCACATGAAGTGGCAATAGCCAGTAGATGGAATAGACAGCCCAATGACTTGCTATTTGAAGCATGCGGAACTCAGAAAGCCAATACCAAAATCCATGCCTTTAGTTATACCGAAAGCAAGGAAAAAAATGCTGAATCCACTGAGTGATAAAGGCAGCCAGGGATGAATCTATGGTAGCAGGGGTGAGAATAATGAGGCAATCAGGGAAAAGATAAGGGGGAAATTTGTTTACGTAAAGAGGCATTCAGGAAAATCTATTATAGATCTGTTCTCTAAAATAGTTCTTATAAAAAAAAAAAAAAAAAAAGGAGTGGGACAAGTTAACTAATTATGCAACACAAACCAGAAAATATGGGGCCATATATTTGCATGGCATTGAATACCTAAGAATTCTAAGAAATTTACTCCTGAAATTGGTTAAAATTGAAGAAATAAAGATAAAGATCCGCCTAACGCCAGTCATATAATTTTCCTTTTAATGGAAAATGAACTTAGGGGAGATGCAATATGAATACCCAGCCATGGACCTAGTAAATCAAATCGTAGGTAAGTCAGTTTCTCACCAACATCTCCACCTTATATATTTGACCTCTCACCTTCCTTATAATTCCTTGGTTGGAACCCATTTTACCATGAGTTTCTAGGAATTTGATTCATGCGCAAGTTTGTTTGCCAAAAAAATGGTTAATAATGAGATCATTTTCATATGTGATTTTTTAAGATTACACACCTCATTGGTTAAAGCGGCGGCAATGCAGAGTTTACCACCTTTTCATTTTTCCAACTTCAGTGAGCTTCAAAATTTTAAGCCGAACTGCTAAAATTCTCTATTGACCAATTAAACCCAAAAACGTTTGGTTTCATGTATTAAACATTCATGGATTTTGAGATATATGAAAATTTTACATATGTAATATGAGGGTTCAACTTTTACACATGTGACAAGGGTGACACATTCAAGTGAAAGATGCATTCATACATGACCTGCAACACGCATGCGTCAGTTAAATTTGGCGGATGCCGAACACACACAACCACGGTAGCAAACCCATGTCTTATGCCAACGAACCAACACCAGGCACTTACAAGGCTGAGTTTTTTATTTTATTTTTTTCGCCCTTATCCATGAGAAGATCTTTCCATGTCCCTCACACCCACTGATAAGTATAAGTAGGCAACTAAGTTTATTATTTATAAGCAGTTTGTTATGCATATTATATTATCATACATAACCGAGAAAAATGGGCCGAACAATTGCTCAATAAGGCTCATGGGATCGACCCGAATTTGGTCCATTTACTAAACAGGCCTTTTCTAAAAGCCCAAGGCTTGCCCACTAGGCACATATCTTTTTCCAAGCCTGCTATAACTGAGAGCTCAAATTCAGATCTCTACATGAGCTTTAACGAGCCAAGCTAAGGCAAGGTCTTTGCTCAGCTCGGCTTGACTTAAGCATAGCTTGTTAAGTGCTCGGCTCGAGCTTGGGCTTGGTTTGACATGAGACATGTACGTATTTCATATGTCATACTGTCCTTGCTCTAAACTTACTAGTGCAAAAGGCTCGCGTTGATAAGAAAAATAAATATATTTTTAATTAAAAATATCTTTAACTATTTAAATGAATTATAAATCAATATTTATGTAAAATTCATAACACAATCACTATAAAAATAGAATCTTAAAAGCCAGAGGTCTAAAGGATTAAATAAGTAAAATAAAGGTCCAAATATTAATTAGTAAAGTTCTTGGAGCAAGAAGTTTCATTTTATGGACAAATGTGTAAGTTATTTAGTTGGCAATTTATTAGGTTTTGGAACAAAACTCAAGTCCAAATGGAGTTGTAATTTTACACTTTTTCAATTTGGACTGTGATTAGTCTTTCCATTGAAGATTGATGGAGGAAAATAGAAGACGGTCAAACATTTCAGCACAAAGGTTTCCCGAGCCAGAAGGCTAGCTCGCTTGAGCAAGCCCTGCAGGAATTTTTTTTTTCAAGATAAAGAGTAACCTCGCTCTAGCAAGCCACTTTCTCGCTTGAGTGACCCTCACGAGATTCTCCTATGAAGTTTTAGAAACCCTGTCTGACTTTTGCTCCACCTGCTATCTTCATTTCACTCTAACTAAGAAACCCTTGCACGACCCTTTGGCCTATTTAAACACACTATTGCAATCCTAAATTGTAACTCTCTCTTATTCATTTAATCAAGATATTCTTTGAGAGATCTCTGAGAGTTGTTCTGCAAGAGTTATGCGCTGAAGATTGATTCGATTCATCTTGTTCTCTGAAGTACTTTGAATATACATTCAAGGTGGTGATCTCAAGCATGGTGAAGGTGAACGGCGAGTCGCCAGTAAGAACATCGCAATGCTTAGGTTGAGTTCCAAGTGGATAAAGGTTATGTGTGTATCTTTGTAACATTTTGATTATAGTGCTTGGTTGTTTGTGGTCTATACGAAGAGACCTGTGGTTTTTCCCGAGTAGAGTTTTTCACGTAAAAAAATCGTGTGCCTTCGGTCTTACTTGTGGTTGATTGATTTTTGGATTAAGGATAATTATCACTAGATTAATTAATTGAAATTGAAATCTATAAAGGAATCTTATTTGGATCCTTAGCCTGCATTAAGGCTTAAACACAACATTCACAAAGACTACAAATTTGTACAAAGCTCAAGAATAGGAGAATAGGGAGACATGAATCTCTTGCCCCATTTTGAAAATTATAAAATGAAAATTAACATAAAAAACAAGACATGGGAGATGTTGATTGGTCCAATCGCGGGGATGTTGGCACATTCTGGCATCATGTAGACAGCCATTGATAATATCTCTCCCTATTTGACTGCTCTATATATTTATTGGGCTTCCACATACCTTCTTCCAAAATCCATTCTAAATGCTATTGATCGACTTATGGGGGATTTCTTTTGTAATAAATGGAGTGGAAGTTGTTAGCATCCTAGAGGCACTATATGTAAGCCTTTTGACCATTTTCATAAATGGATTCTTCAATGATGTTTAACACCGGATAGGGTTCTCTACTATAATCACCATTGGATGTATTACATTATAGTTACTAACATTTAGTGGGTTCACGTTGATTAAAATACATTGCTCGTAGTTTCTAACATTTAGTCTGATGATTTTCTAATTCAATAGGCCCTACCATGTTTAACAATATTAAATCAGTGAAGTATGACCACTAGTTAGTGGGTTCCTATTGAGACAATCATTCTGGTTTCTCTATTCATTTCTTATTTCAATGCATCATCTAGTGAGAATTTTATAAATTGCCAAGCACTTCAAGGTATATTGAAATTTGTAGAAATTGCCAAACACCATAAGATACAATATTATAATATGACACTATTTTATTTTGTGATAATGAAATCTCACAATATTTGAATTTGGTGATATTATGTCCTTCTTTTATCCAAACACCTTATAAAATTTTATTAAAACTTTAAATAAAAGAATCCCATTAAATCGCATCAAGCATATATAAATGTGCTTCCTTTCAATCCAACTGAATTATCAAGCATATAAAATGGTCTTCTTTCAGTCCAACTCAATTATCAAATGGGCCCTCAATTTTTCGTGTTAAAAATGACTAATCCAATGTGAATAATGCAAGAGAGATGTAGATTTCATGAAGTCTTGTCGGTTCAAGGGCTATACATAAGTGCAATACAGTAAAACATTAAAACTAGATTTATTTCGAACATTTTAAAAAACAACTCAATATATGGATTTTGAACTCGCGCTCTCTCCCTGGGGCACTTGCCCAGGCAATAGCTTGACTCACCTAGTGCATGGAGGAGCAAGGATTTCACCTGCTTGAAAGAATAGTTGGTTCTTGAAGAGGCCGGACACCCTCATTGGCAAATACAATAAATAAATAAATATATAAGGAACACATTTTTCAAACAATAAAACTGTATTGCATTGTGAACCACAAATTTGACATATGCTGCCCACATTTCTCAAAATCCAAGCCATTGATACCACACATCCATCATTTTACAAGCATTCTTTATTCATTGAACAGGCCATCTTATTAAGACTTCCCCTTTTATTGGACATAGCCCAAATGGTCCATAAAAAATGGTTCTCCAAACTTGATTGTATAAATCATGCTTAAAGGAAAATTATAAACATACCATGTGCTATGTGATAAAATATAGGGTTTTCTTTTTCTTTTTCTTTTTTTTTACTATTTAGTCCCTCTAAGAGTCAAGTTCCATTCCGTGAGAGAACGAAAAAAGACCCCAGATTGTACAGCAAAGTCATTTGACTCCAGTCAGAAATTATTTTGGACGATTTTGCCCCAAACCCATGGTATTGTGGGATTTTGTTTCAAAAATTTGTTTGGCAGTTTTTATCAAACAAAACCCGCATTTACTAATCATTCAGTGAGAGCTATAAATCGATAAATTTTATGTTAAAAAAAAAAAAAAAAAAAAACCATAACATCCTGGGATGGAATTTATCAGTTTTTGGAAACTACAATGACCAAAAATAGTATGGAAAATGCATTTTTATCTTTTACCACATTTAGTTTCGAAAAACAAAACCCACATTTGATAATCATTTAATGGGAGCTATAAATTATCTAATTTTGTTTTTATAAATCCTACAAAAAAAAAAAAAAAAAACCAGGAATAACGTGGGATTTATTAGTTTATGAATTCCCATTATCATGATACTTTGGGTAAAATAGTCAAAAGAAAAAACTAACCAAAGTCAAGCGGCTCTACTTGTAGGGGGGGGGGGGGGTTGGTTTATTATATATTGTCAAATTGGTTTATTATATATTGTCAAATACACGAGGGTGGGGAGGGATTTTCCCTTTTTTTTTTTTTTTTTTTTTGTGTTGTGGGGGTGTGGGGGGTTGTTATTATATATTGTCAAATACATACTCAAACTGTGCTAAGCTCTTTTACATTCTCAGGATACTTCTAATAAAGAAGCCAAGTTGGCCGGCAACCTTTTTGAGCTTGGCTCAATTGGTCTCCACTTTGAGCGAGGTTCAATTCTTTAATGAGCCAAAGCTTGAGCTAGGCACTGCTCATTTGGGGTCGATCTTCAGTTGATAAGGAGTTTGGCTTAAGTTTGAGCTTGGCTAAGCTTGATATATAGAACATACTTATTTTGTACTTTAGACTAAGCTATATTTATACTTTTAAGATATAGTGATTGTGGCAACAAAGAAGAGAGACATTTTTTTATATTTCCACCAACATTAAAAAAAGAGGATTTTATGGGAAAAATCCCGAAATTTGGACATACCTCTAAAAGGGTCTTCAAATATTGTGTTGTACTAACGAGGTCTGTCCGGCCTTTTTTTTTTTTTTTTTTTTTCCAACTTTCATATGAGTGACGCTAGCGTCGCTCGTGTCTGACGAGGGCGACACTAGCGTCGCTCGTTTCTGACGAAGGAGATACTAGCGTTGCTCATCAGAGCATCTCCTAATGCCTTCTTCTTTCTCTCTTCCTCCTATTTCTTCATCTCATCCACAACATCTATTGATGGGATACATTCTTCTAAGAGTGCACCCCTGAAGCTAGTTTCAGCCCCCTGCCCGAAAACAACTCAGGCGCATTGATTCCTTCACTTTTAGAATAAGGGCCCAGTGAATCTGGAATACTAAAAAGGTTCATCATATCACTGAAACTCCCACCACCGAAATAAGAGAACCTGACAGCTCTTTCAATGAAAGCAGAGTTTTGAGGAGAACTAAGAGAAGCTCTGTGGTAGGATCCCAGCGTCAGCGTGTATAAACACACCCCCTTTGGACATTGAATTTGGAAGGTTCCAGCCAATATCTAGTGTTTTTTTTATCCCTGATTTTGAAGATCCAAGACCTAAGTTCCTAAGGACTACACGATTGGATGTGCTCGTGCTGCTCTGAATGTTATGCTTGCTGAAACCTAGGTTTTGTAAGCTTTGGTGATCCCATAGCCCAAGGCAAAATGAGTCATCCATGGAAACAGATGAACCCATTGATGGATTTATGATAGAACTGTCTGTAGGAACCAAGCTCGCAATGGGTTGGTGAGATTGGAACCACTGAATCGTTAATCTGATGATATATTGTTATTAGATGTGTGGAAGTTTAAATGGTCATCACTTGCACTCTCCTCCAAGTAAATTCCTCTAGATTGTCTGTTTGGATTTACAACTATATGTGTGAAATGATTAATAGTGATGAACCTAAAATGTCTATTAAAGATGGAGTGGGGGAGATGGAGAGATACGAGGAGGAGAGAAAGAATAAGACATTAGGAGATGCTCTGACGAGCGACGTTAGCGTCGCCCATGGTGACGCTATCGTCACTCAGAAAAAAGTATAAAAAAAATTGGCGGGAAGACCTCGTTAGTACTACACAATATTTGGGGATCCTTTTCGAGGAATGTCCACATTTCGAGACTTTTCCTGTAAAATCCTCAAAAATAAAAATAAAAATAAGGGGTAAATGCTAGAGCACTTTCAAAAGGTCCAGCCCTGGCTTGCCCAATCCCTACTCTCAACATATGTAGGACATACTCAAGGCGGGCCAAAGCCCTCAGAGAGACTGCACTACTTACGCCCATACTTAAGTCTTTGCGAACCAGGGCAAGGCCTCATCTAGGCCCATGGCTTACAGAAACAAAAATCAATTTTTAATTTTTTCTATGCACTTGTTGGACACGGAGTGTAATCCCTTCTTATTTACTAGAGCTTGGAATCGTCGATACAATGCAACAAGCAACATGATGGTAGATGAAATCTCACCTACAATCTGATTTAGATGGGTGATGGCTACACAATCATTTACTATCCAAGAGAAGACTATTTAATACTAGTGCTGAGTCTTGTCTTTCAACTCATCAATTTAAGGCCCATGATAGAAAGTATTGCACTGAATTCTCATGAGTCAAATACTGAACAAAAAAAATGGATCCTATATATATATATATATATATATATTTTACATGTCCAGTAGTTTCCATTTAAAAAAAGGGCATTTTAGCCCTCCTCCACTTTATGTAATACATTTAGCATCATACATATAGTTACAACAAGTTTGATGTAGAAGTCAATTGTAGAACTCACCTCTTAAAACAAATTTCATCCTCTTTATATGGGTCTCCATATATGCCTTTCAAGATAATTCTCTCCATGTATAGGTCATACCCTAAATTTCACCTCAGCTTATTACTTTGGGCCCACTCATGAGTGGATAAGATCAAAATATATATAAGTGGTTCTGACACTCCAGTTTCACACACATGCCCCTGATTTGATCCTTGACTCCTCCTCAAGTTGAAGTATTATTCTTGGACCAATAGCCAAACAGAGGAAATAAAAAGAAAGAAAGAAAGAATGAATGAATGAAAGGAAGAAGAAAAGGAAGGGAAAGGTGTGGAGGGTTTTGGGGATCTTTACGGATTAATCCATCTGCAATTGGGTTCCATGAGATCATGACAAAACTCCCTAAAAGGACAACAGAGTCATTTGATTTTAGTTTTCTTAAAACATTTTGGCCAAATCCTATCATATCATGAGTCACGACATCATAGGATTTTCAATTAAACTCCCTAAAATGACACCAAATCCTTGTTGTTTGCAGTCGATCTTTTTTTTTTTTTTTAAATACTGATTATTCCAGTGATATCATGGGATTATTCCTTGATATTATGGGTTTTTAGAAGAATTTAATGAAAGAAATTTGCAAATGTCTAGCTCTTACTAAATGTCTGCCAAGTATGTAATTCATTTCTTAGAAATCAATATATGGTGAAAGATAAAAATTCATTTATCAACTGTGGGAACAGGTTAATTATCTATTTAAGTGAAAATCCCATGATATTGTGAGTCACAATATCATGGGATTTCGGCAAAATCATCAAAGCTTTTTTTTTTTTCTTTTTTTCTTTTTTTCCTTTTTGACAAGAGTCCAGTAACTCTACTGTCATTTTGATGAATTTTATCATTACCGTTTAAGAGGGATTAATTTGTAAAAATCTTTTTCTTTTCTTTTTTTTTCACATGCACAATATAGAGCAAGAATCTCGGCCCGTACTCAGTGGGAAATAGTGATTTGAGTGGCTCAGATTTTAAAAATGTAACCTACTTATCATTTGCATGTTATATACAAAAGGATCAAAGTATGCTTAGAATCACATAATTTAACAAACAAAACATGGAGCTGAGAAAAATGTTTAAACGTCTCCATGAAAAACAGCAGAGAGAGGAGTCATTTGAGGCTGGAGCATGATGAAACTTTACCAGTCTTGATAGATAGAGGCTGACTCAGGACACAACCCCAGATTGAGTCAGCACCGTCTATCTCCTCTTTCTTCGACGGCCACAATTCCTCCATTGTGTCATCTTGAAATCCAAGAGAAGAATCTGATGGAATCCGACACAATCCATCCCCATCCAACTGGAACTGATCATCAATGAGAGATGAAGAGAAAACATCGTCCAATGTCCAATCATCCAATTCTGGAACAATTTTTTTGTCTTTGTTCCACGGAAATTCGAATACCGCAAGTGATGGAAACGAATCAGAGGATTCCAAAACCTCACCATCTTCTATGATAAATTCCTTCTTCATCTTCTTGTTTTTGGAATCTTCATTTCCTCCTCCTCTTTCTTTCTTCCTGCTGGCACCCTTCATTTTTGAACAGGTTCTGAATAACAGAACAAGAAACGATGGGAATGTGATTTCAAGAATGCAAAGAAAATGAGATTGATGAGTATGTTAACCCAAAGGGAAAAACTCCTAAAATGCAGCAGAGAGGGACTAACTCAAGCACCAATTCCAAGGATGGCAAAGGGGCGGGTCAGGTCATACTAACTTGATAGCTGTCCGTAAAGTTAAAAAAGGCTAGTCAGGCCTCATCAATCATGTCAGGACTCAAAAACTCAGCATGAGGCGGAATGACACCTCGCCATAGTGAGGGTGGCGCAGCAAGCCCAGTATGATCCGGACTCTGAGTGAAAGTTGAGATGAACTTTCTATTCTAAGGCCATGTTTGGAACCGCTAGTCTATTTCTTAAAGACCATTCAATATAGACCCATATAAAACAGAGGCTAAAATAAAAGGAGTTAGTTTGGTAATGCAAGGGTCTATGCTAAATAGACATTTTTATATTATTGGTTGATAGTTTTTCTACATATTTCTTCAGATTTACAAGGTACTAGGCCATGAAAATTGACCATATGGACGTGCTCAGCCTTCCAAAGAGATCTCACGGCTTGGATCTTGTGTTTGGGGCCCACATAATCCATAATATCATACCTAATGGCTCACGTTTTTTGTACATATCTAGAGATTGGTGATGATCCAACGGGTGAAATTTGGTCTCATGATTATGTTTGATATTATGAACATTACTAATGGTTTAGATCTTATTTTAAACGCCTCTAAATAATAATAAAAATTGAAACAGTTTACTGCTCATGGACAAAAGCAATTTTGAGCATAATACATCAATGGTTACTTTTATTTTGCACATATCTCGAGATACACAAGATATTATGTAATTAAAATTGACCACAGAGCCGTTTTCAGCCTCCCAAACATATCCAACGGTTTGATCTTGTGTTTGGGGCCCACAGATCATAAAAAAATTATATCCAATGGCTCACGGTTTGTGGCACGTACCTCGAGATTGGTGATGATTCAACGGCTGAAATTTGGATACATGGCCGTGTTTGACCTTATGAACATTTTCAACGGTTTAGATCTCGATTGGGACTCTCAGATTTGGAGAAAAACTGAAAAATCCAAACTGGGCATGATTATGCATAATCATTGTAGCTCCGCCTCTTCTTTTTGCCCTCTATTTCTCAACTCCCTCATCAAAGAGGTTGTGGAAAGTAGAGCCATTGCCTCTACTTCTCTCAAATATATAGAGGCTGAAAGGTGGTGCCAAACACTCTATTTTTCCAAACCTCTATCCATTTTAGAGAAATAGAGAAAAATAGGGAAAAATTAGACCTCCCAAACAAGCACTAAGAGATGGACTCTCTATTCTAAGTGGGTTATTATTAGGAGTTTCTTACACGGATTTGGAGCTATATATTGGGTGTTTCTCACAACCCAAATAGACAAGATCATCTCTCAAGTTTTAAATTAGTGTAATAATTGAGAGAAATTTTCTCTAGAGATTTTTGAAGAGTTATGATGCCAAATACTTTAGAGAGCTAAGTTCTTCTATATCATTTGTAGAAGATTATCTTCTTGCGAGAAGATTTGAGGAGTCAAGTGCTGGATTGAGTCTGTTGCAATCAGCGATGTGAAGTCGTTGAAGCGTAAAGCGACACAAAGTAACTTCAGTCATTAGGTAGGGGATATCTGGGGAAGAAATCTGAGTTTCTTGTAATTGCGAGACTCATAGTGCTTGATTAGATCCAATTCGCATCCGTGGTTTTTCACCCGGTTAGGGTTTTCCACATAAAAATCTGATGTCCTTGTGGTGTGTGCTTGTGATTTTATTTCCGCTATATATTTATTATTTTTGCACACTTTTTGGGCTGATTTATTGAGTGGACCAATATAGAGATCTTGCGAACCTTAAACTTTCACTGCCCCATATGAAATACAACCTATCCCAAACCCACCCCACCCTGTGATGGGTCTCATCACCTGTCATTAGTTTTTTCTTTCCAGCACATGATATGGTAATAGTGATTCATCCAGTGCCAAAATAGCCTTGTTTTTACATATTCTCAGCCTGGGAGCTTGCTTCATGTAATAGGATATTTGGGGATGTTTACATAATTTTAGATCCCAAACAAAAAGAGATTTGAAACTCAAAAACTACCATTAGATTTGCAAGAAATTGAAACATGATTTGATGATATCTAGTATTCTTAGACAATTTAAGAGTATTAGAAGGAATGAAAGGCCTAAATGCTAATTAAGGAAAGACTCCAAATTCACAATCCTATGATGGAAATCCCAACTCGACCAGGGGATCAATTCCCATGATGATCAGTCCCAATGGGATCCCATAGCCAGCCCCATTCACTATACCTTTGGCACATCTAAATCTACTTCGAATTGGGTTCGTTCCCAAATCATAGTTAGGGTTTTTTAAATAGTTTCTACCTAGTATAATGAGATTAGGGATTTTGTATTGATTTATATAGAGACAAAAGGGGGAATCACTCTTCTCCTAATCCTCCTGATGTTTGTGTTCCGATCGACTCAAGGGACACAAACTTCTACCAGTTTTTGTAATGGGTCATCTCATGTTATCTGTTGCTTCTTTATCATAAAGGGAAATCATGCATGTATTGTAGACAACAGCAAAGTAATCTATATGGCGGGTTGGGTGAAGGTGGGAGAAGAAGAAAAGTTACAAGAAGGTAATTTTTGTCCAAAAAAATATACGAACTACTAACCCATAGTTATATTTTCTTAATCATAAAACTATTTAATCAGAGTCTAAACTTATTTATTTCATAAGAATCCCAAAAATTAAAAATTAAAATACTAATTCTATGAATCTTAATAAAGTTTAAAAGTAACAACGTGCCATATAAAAAAAGGTGAAAAGTCAAAGTTATTAATTTTAAGTCATCATGTATCGACTAAATTGTCGCGGATTTTTTAATTTTGCTTAAGTCCCAACTCAATCAACCAGAAAATTATTTCAATTCAACTTAAACTCAAGTTTTTATCGACCACATAGATTTTTCAATTTAACTCAAATCCACATATACGTTGGAAAAACACCCTAATACAACACATTGTCCATGAAGTCCCAACTTAATCAACTCAATCACTAAGACATAATTAATGACCCATCGGGTCGGTGATATGAAGCCCAAACCCACCCCATACTCATGACAGGTATTAACATACATACCCAAATCTGCCCCAACTCGTAAAAAACTTTACTAAACCAGTCTCTAATAGGAGTGGGTCAGGTCGGGCCCATTTAAACCCAACCCATTATGACCCCTACCAATTACCCAACACCTATTAAGATACTAGCTAGCTATATCAAAGTATATGGCATCCTGCAGTGCATTTAGCAAAAAGAGCAAAAGAAAGCCCGTTGGGCCCATTTCTTTACTGGAATTTCATACTAGAAAGTGGTATGTTTGGGATTTATGGACATGATATGGTGGCTTGTTCCTTGACACTTACAATTTCCATGTTTCTTGAAAAGAAATCTAAAAGTAATTCCAACCATTTTTTTCATTTTACCGAAATTTCCGAATGCTCCAGTACAAAGGAGAATTCAAGAATTCCCCATGATGGAGAATTAAAAAACTCTCCATATAGCAATTATTTGAATTCCAATAAAAAAAAAGGCCAAATCTAGTAAAGGCATTTGCAAGTGCTAGAGAACAAGCCATCACATTATGTCTATGACATCCCAGTACATCAAATTCTTGACAGAAATTCTAGTAAAAGAACAGGCTTTTAGGGTATTCCAAAACATCCGACACATAAGCCGCCTCCCCCCCCCCCGGCAACCGGATACGAAAGTAACAAAATAATAATGCCCACAACTAGGGCACACAAGCTACGGTAGCTACCACAACCCGGGCATCAGACAATAAAGTTTTGTATGTCCATATCTGTGAGATATAGAGAATTATGATAAATCAATTTCGATGACTATTAGGAAATTGTGTTAACCGACTACCATGGGCACACGCCAGATTGAGCACGGCAGTGTGCCGTGGATGAATTTCAAATAAGTCTTGATTTAATAGAGTTAAATAAATATCAAACTCTTAGCCGTAGAGTTTGGATCGAAATTAGACTCTCGGTTTGGCAAAATTCTAATATTGGTTACAAAATGTGGGATTCAAAGAGGGGTAGACCGTAATAGCCATGACTCATAGGAGTTACTCGACTCCTAGGAGTTGGCTCTGTATAAGGGAGATGGGAACTTGATTGGTCGATCATCTAGTATATTTCATAGCATTCAGAGCGAGTTTGCATCTCATACTGGAACACATAAAAGGTTCTTTTAAGAATCTTATATCCATGCGAACGAAATGAATTTCTTTGAACTAACTCCTGAGAAATCTATAACCACAACAATTGTAGAGAAGAGCTGAGCTTTTCCATATAGACCATAGATAATATATTATATCAACGGCCGATATCTATAGAACAACCTTCGGATCTCAATCAAAATCACCAGAATAAATTGAGAAAATAAAAGCACATTAGCAATCTTCATTATCGTATATTATCAGATGATTTACAAATGCCTCAGGCAAGAACAGATATGAATGAGGCATGGGTGATCATATTGGTGAAATGAAACAGAAGTTAGAAAGGAAGAAGAAGAAGAAGAAGATAAATGCAAATGATATTGATGATCTGCAGCGTTTCGTTTGCTTTACCTTTCTTCCTGTGCTGAATGATGGGGAGGGAGGCCGGAATATATCACTACTCACAAACAATGGAATAGAAGAGAGAAATCATGTATAAAAACTCATTTCTGTGTTATCTGTGGGGGGTTTAGAGTTTTGATGGAGATAGAGATATAGATAGAGAGGCTACCCGTCTTTGTTTCGTTTTCCTCGTGATGCCCTCCTATAGAGTAACGCACATGCACATTCATGCATACTCGGCATTGCTTCTCCGAGGCAAGCCTAGTGTTTGTGGCCGTCTATCTTTTCTGGGCCGCACCCTTTTTGTGTGTGTGTGTGTGGGGGGGGGGGGGGGGGGGGGGGTTTATGAGGAGAGCCCTGCATATTCACACATACTCAAAAGATTTGATCAAATCAATCCCTTCATGCACTGAAACCCTCATTAGAAGGATACCCTTGATTGCAACTAATTCCATCTCATATTATTGTAGACATGGTTCTTCATAGAATTTTATACAATGTATAACCATAAAACTTTTAGATTTGAAGATCTAAAATTAAAGGGAGGGTTAGATCTAAAAGTAAGGGCTAACAGCATTTGATTGGGCTGATATTACCCTCTTTTTTTTTAAATTCACATCTTTCCCTAATTTATATCCAACTTGAGTTAAGTTAGTGAAATTTGCTTTAGTCGAATAATTGAGACTTGTTAAAGTCACACTAGGGAGTTTTGGTAACAATATGATCACCCATTTTTTCAAATTCTTCTTTTCCAAAGAACATTATAGACGACTCTCATTTTTGCTACCTGATCAATCTAAACCCTTTGGTCTTTCGGGATAAGTCCTACAATATTTAAACCCTATCTTTTATCTATTTTGACTTTGAAACAATGAGGTCACTCGTATGGAGAGGAGAGCTTCCAAACATTTAAAACCCATGGTTTTATTGACTTTAGATGAGCCCAAATTAATACCACTCTAATTACACGAGTCCCCTATATCCTGATCTCGGCAGATCCATCTGCCGCAGAAATATTCATGAGGCCACTCAGTGGGGATTGTGAAGTTAGGCCCACTATCATGTATATAAGAAAACATAGATATTTTTTAAGTACTTTGCTCCTAAACTTGGATTATTGATAAGTGGGGCCAAGTAAACTTGGATTATTAATAAGTGGGCTCCACAATAGAGACTTGGCCACACAGCTAGACTGAAAGGTTGTATACCAAAAACCCACGAGCCTTATGCACACAGCTGCAATGAAGAACCCACTTTAGTATTATATCTTATGAAATACTTTAATTTCACCTGTATTATGAGGTCAAAGCAGATAGATTGAAAAATCTCAATGAGCCCTAAGATTATGACACTCAAATTTAATGATGTGAAAACACTACTAGAAAAGGGAGGATTGGCGCAGGGAAAAGGCTGCCGACCGCTATTGGCGATCGCTAAAGACCCTTTAGCGGCCGCCACTGGCGGTCGCTAAAAATAAATTTTTTTAAAAAAAATTAAAAAATTAGAAAAAATTATGTATTAGCGACCGCTATGGCGGCCGCTAATACTATAAATTTAAAAAAAAAATTAAAAATTTAAGTATTAGCGACCGCTATGGCGGCCGCTAATACTTAAAAAAATTTTAAATTTTCTTTTCGGCGACGGACACTTTTAGCGACCGCTATGGCGGCCGCTAAAGGTCCTTAAAATTTTTTTAAAATTTTTTAGAGACCGCTAGCTTGCGGTCTGGCGGCCGCTAATACTTTTAGAGACGAAGTAGTTGTGTGTCGCAAGCTTAGCGGTCGGTGAACAGTCGCTAAAGAGTATTAGCGACCGCCTCCACACCTTTAGCGACGGCTTTTGGCGGTCGCTAAAAGTCCTTTTTCTAGTAGTGGAAGAAATATCAATTTTAAGATTTTATTTAAATTAAGTAAGATTTGGGCATGCAATAATTGGATCAGGGAAGTGGAAAAGGAACTCAGCTGCTGAGTGCAAGGGGTTTAGATTTGATCAGATTGGAGGTGTCATTTGTCAGTATAAATATGTGTTCCAATGAGAATCACGAGAGGATGCTAATATGAGTGGTCCTGCGTAGGGCAGTCCTGGGCCTAATCTGGGCTCAGCCCACTCTGGGCCAGGCTTGAACCAAAAGGAGAAAATTCCTAGAATACAACAGAGAGGGACTAACCCAAGCACCAAATACTAGGGATGGCAGTTGGGGCTGGTCGGTACCCATCTGTCACACAACCCGTCCCAAACCCACCGAGCCCCGTGACGGGTCTCATCCCTGCAACTTTCCACTAAACTCCTTGCCCATGTCGATCGACCCCACATAATGTGATGGATCGGGTTAGATTTGAATTCTATAGACCATATAGAATTTTCAATTTAAATCAAGTCCACATATAAGTTGAAAAGACATGACCCTAAGACAACAAATTGTCCTTGAAATCCAAACTTAATCAACCCAATCACTAAGGTGAAGTTAGTTGTGAGATTATAAGGCTTAACTAATGCCCTGTTGTTGAGTTGGCGAGATGAAGCCCAAACTTGCCTCGTACCCATGACTAGTTTTAACATGCATACCCAAATCCGCCCCCAACTGGTAAAAATCTTTACCGAACCCACCCCTAATAGGAGTGGTCGGGTCTGGCCCCATTTAAACACAATCCCTTGCCACCCTACCAATTAACCAGGATATTAGCTATGCCAAAGTATATGGTGTCCTACCGCATGCTAAGCAAAAGGGGAAAAGAAAGCCCTTTGCGCCTATTTTTTTAATGGAATTTTTGATAAAAATTTGATATATTAAGAATTTATATGCATGGTGTAATGTCTTGTCCCTGACATTTGCAAATATCACATTTTTTTCCAAGAGTCTCAAGATCTAAAAAGTTCCAATTGACCCTTCAAACTCTAGTATTCCAACCTTTTCGCTTTTTGCTTGAGTTTTTGGACGTCGAGCACAAAGTAGGATTCAATCAATTCCAGACAATCTAAGCAATGAAATTCTGAATATCCATATCTCTGAGATATAGAGCGATTTCAAGTGAATTCAAAGATCCATAGAAATTGGTGAGAAGAGCTGATCATTTCAATCTTAATGGTAGATTATTAGATTAACGGCTTAGATCAATATAACAACTTTCTGATCTCAAATAAAACAGGAATAAATTGAGAAGGCTGAAGCACATCAGGAATCTTCATTATCGTATTATGAAGATGAATTACACAGATGCATAATGCAAGAACATAATGAATGAGGCATTGGTGATCATATTTGTGAAACGAAACAGATATTAAAATGAAGAAGAAGATAAATGCAAATGATATTAATCTGCAGCGTTTTGTTTGCTTTACCTTTCTTCCTCTCCTGAACGATGCGGAGGTCGGAATATATGTATATATCACAACTCACGAGCAACGGAAGGGGAAGAGAAATCATACAATAAAAACTCATCTCTTTCTTTCAAGTGGGTGTGGTCTGTGCCCTTTGGGGGGTTTTGAGTTCTGAGAGAGAGGTTATGAATATGCATTAGTCGCCGTTTATCTTTTTTGGGCCCCACTAGAAGCAGATTGTGATTTTTTATTTTTTGGTTTGTTAACGAAAAGAACCCTGTGTCTTCACACAAGCTCAAAGAGGCTCCTTAATTTTATGCAATTTAAAAAATGAAAAAGGAAAATCAAACAATACAGAAAGGGTATATAACGTTGCCAAAATGCTGATCATTTCAAAGGAGGCTTGCTTTTCGGCTTCATGTATAGAGCCCACGTTTGATCAATTGAATCCCTTCACACACTCAAACCCTTATTAGAAGGGAACCCTTGATTAGACCTAATTCCATCTCATAATAATTGGCTTGATTACAATGGATAACTATAAGAATTTCAGATTTGAAGACTTAAATTTAAAAGTTGTTAGATTTAAAAGTAAGGGCTAAAAGCATCTGATTGGCTTGATATTGGGCATTTTCCTAATTTATATCCAACTTTTAGTGAGATTAGCTTAGGTTGAGTAAGTGAGATTTTCTTAAGTTGAGTAAGTGAGATTTTCTTAAGTTGAGTAATTGAGATTTTCTTAAGTTGAGTAATTGAGATTTGATAAAGTCACACTAGAGAGCTTTAGTAACAATATTAAATAAGGTCTGAGGGCCTTTTTTTTATATTTATCAGTAAACAGAAGCCTTTTTTTTTGTGAAAATGTCTTCTTTAACAAAGAAGATTCTAGACTCTGTTATTTCATTTTTCCTACATGCATGTTCAATCTAAATCCTTAGGTCTTTGAGATAAGTCCTACAGCATTTAAATCCAATCTTATCTATTTAAAGTTTGAAACAATGAAGTCACTCTAATGGGGGAGAGCTTTTAAATATTTAAAACCCATGACTTTAACGACTGTAGATGGGCCCACGTACCCAAATACCACTCTTGCTGGAGGTGATTTTATTTTTGTTAAATATAACTAGTAAAACAAAACTGATGTTTAATCTAATGGTGCCTATTTTAAAATTAGTAATCGAAAACTCAAACAAAAGGCAGAGAGTTCATATTTCGAACTCTTTTGGAAAAGAAGAGACATCCATATTTGGCGTCACAGCTACAATTAGGTTCCGACCCATTACTGTCTGGATTTGGATCCTTATATAGGTTCCAACCTGTTAATAACCGGATTTAGATCCTTATTTACATTCTGATATGGGTCCTTTTTTAGACCCTGACCTGCACTAGACCTGAGACGTTACTTTAATTTTAAAGAGTTCTTCCTAAAAAAAAAATTCCCCTAAATTATTTTTTTATCAAGGCCTAGAGTTGGCATACGGAACAGGTTCCGATTCTGGTTTCATCTTTTCTTTAACTATTTCGGTTTTTTCTGATTCCATATCAGCTCCAAATACTTTACTAGAAGGATTACTGGAAGGGTTCCAGGTTCGGGTTTGGTGTCATCTTCTCATTAAAAGTTCCGATCTGAGTCCACTAGAACCAACCGGCTCATTTACTTACACCCCTAGTTACCATGAAAGGTTGTACGGTTCTAAAAGGGTTCCAGTTCCAGGTCTAATTTCATCTTCTCATTAAAAGTTACGGTCCGGGTCCACTAGAACCGACCCGTTTACTTACATCCCTAGTTACAATGAAAGGTTGTATACCAAAACCTATGAGCTCAATGAAAAACCCACTTTAGTATTTTTTATAAAGCCAAAGAAAAATCTGAATGGAACCTAAGACCATAGCACTTAAATTTAATGATATTAGAAGATATCAATTTTTTATTTTGTTTAAATTGAGTAAAATTTGGGCATGCAGCAATTGGTTAGGGTTAAGTGGGAAGAAGAGTCAGCTGAGGCCTGAGGGCAAAGGGTTGGGAATGGTCTTTGGAGGCCTCATGTGTCTAATCTAAAGTATAAATAGGCGTTCCAATGGGAATCACGAGAGGATGCTCATATGGATGTTCATGGGCCTAGGCCTGATCTGGCTCAGCCCACTTTGGGCCAGGCTAGGATATATAATATTTGCCCATTTAATATTTGGGCTGGGCTTGGACTAACTGCTAGAAACACAAAGCCTGGCTCCTCCTGAATAATGACTACTGTGTAATTTAGAGATAAATTGTCTAAACAATTGCTTGAAGGCCCTCATAAGTAACAAAAGCCGGCCCATCCTAGTCCAATTGACTAAATGTGTTGGCTTGGGCCTAACATTTATGGCTCGCAATGGGACTTAGCCGGGTCAATCCTGGCCTCTATATTCCTCAACCCAGACCAAACCAGCCCATGAAGGGTACCCAAGCTCCTCATTTGAAGACTTTCTAACATATGGCTAATACTCCTAATACAGTCTTTTCATTTCTTAATATAACCAGAACAAAGATAACACATACATTCACATTAAACATGCACATTTCACAGTCCCATGCAATCTCTCTCTCTCTCATGTTCAACCCATATTTTCCTTCTTCTTCTAAGGTGGTAGCACTTCCACCATAAGCTGAAAATGGTCCATCCTTCCCTCCTTCACCCTCCGACCTGACTCTGTCAACCTCTCCGTCACCCCAACATCCACCCCACCCTCTCCTCTCCAGCTGTAAACACGAGAGGCAATCCACACAAAAGCGAACATGCCTCCAAAAGCCATGGTAGAGGAGGCGGCGCACCCCATCGTCAAGGCGCAGACGACAAAGCCGGCAAGGAGAATTATGGGGCTGAAGATGAGTAGCAGAGGAGAGCTGATGAGGAGAATTGTGATGGATTCCAGAAAGGTGAAAAACCCATCATGGCAAGGAGCGGCCGTATGCCGGAGAAGGAGGCGCAAACGATGGTGGCAGGAGTCAGGGGCTGGTGGCGGCGAAGAGGTACTCGGGTTCCTTCTGCTGCCAGAAACTGGGGCACGGCCATCTTCTTCTCTCTCTCTTGGTTTCTGTTGTTCTTTGAAGGAATGGTTTTTCTGTTTTTTGCTTAGGATGAGGGTGGAGATGCAGTTGGATTGTGTATTATACGGGGTTTTGTGTCACGCCCCCAAAAGTGTTACCGGGGTTATACGTGAGATTAGGGCCAATTTAAATTTTTTCAACATTAATAAGATGTAACTTGGCCCCAATCTTGTCCCATTTGAATCGAAGACCACTGTGAGGGATAAACGTTTTCTCTAATAAAACAATAATAAGCGGAAGCTTCATAATCGCAAGAGGTATCTTAAAATTGTATAGCTAATAGTAAAGACTGAAATGTTAATTAAAGTTCAAGTTGAAGACAGTTAACAAAATATTAATTACAAAACGAATGCCACACTAAAACTGGGCTTAATCAAAAGATGGAGAAGAAACCAAAAGATGAATCTAGCCAGGTAAGCATGAAGGCTCTCGAGTACGAGGTCGATATGGCTAGACAACGCCGTCCGTATAATAGTCTAAGAGATCATCAAACTGATCCGTCTGAATCTGCTCCGTCGTCTCCTCCTCGAGATAGAAGGTCTTGGTACCTATGCACCAAGAGTAGCATCATCAGACATAACAGTCGGCAACCAATATATATATATATATATGAAGCAATAGATATGCAGAGCGAATCAGAGTAGACGATAGACACGATCATAGGAAATGCATAACATTCAAATCAAAATCAAACTAACACAAACATCTATCAAAGTACGCGGTCCACATATACTAATCACCACAGGATAGTTCCACATGTCCCTCCCGACTCAACATGAGAGCTGTAGTGGGAAAAAACAATACGCTCGGGATATAAACCCAGCAAGCAATCAATCAATATAGATACCCATCAAAACAATCTTCAATCTTTCTTTTCAATAGTATATCCGATTGTGTACACCCATCAAAATATAAAAAGTCATACTGCGCAGACGTTCAACCCAAAGTCCTCACACAGATGGTGCCCCAAATGTGTTGGGAGTTAACAATTGAATGGTGCCTTACACAAAAGTCCTAAACATACAATAGTGAGGGGCTAGATTTTCTTGCATGAACAAGATTCATTAATAATAGAGAAGCTACCTTTCCATCATCAAATCAAAACCAAAACCATCAAACTTCTTCAAAACAATAATAATACCGGTAATTCTCAACAAGCTTTACAATAAAAGCCATCTAGCCTCAACACTTCAATCAAACTTCGAAACAAATGGAACATCAAAAGGGATCCTAAGTCCATCATCTAAGTTCTGAATGTGATCCCAATACAAAGCAAAGTAAACGGAGCTAAAGAACATGGACATTACATGTTGATAGTACCAAACAGTACGATTCAAAATAAGAAGCAATGAACAATCCAAACCTAAGTCAAATGTTTAAACCCGAAGCATCGTACAACCTACTCAGTCAACGAAAAGAATTTGGGTTCACGATACCCGAATGGAACCTCTTCGTGCATAGATATAAGAAAGGGTATCCCATTGTCCCATACCGTTCAAGATTGAATAAGATTGGTACCCGATGCAACCAGAGTAACAATAAAGAACGTCGGCTCAAAACATCTTCACATGTAGTCAAATTAGTCCAAAAATGGTAGACAAAGTTCCACCTAAAGGCATCCAACACAGGGTAAACAGAACCCCTCCAAAGGGTCCTTCACAATTGACCCGGTCGACCAAACCCTTGGTCGGTCGACCCCATACACAGCGGGCCCGGTCGACCTAAAGGAATCAGGTCAACATCATCCCTATGTACCCGGTCAATCGCGCCATTGGCCGATCAACCGGCAGTTGTAAGTTAAAATGGAGAACAATGTTTTGGTCAGGTTTAGAAGAACCTGATTCTAAACCTGACCTTATGTGGCCAGTCGACCGCGTGCACTGTAACGCCCCAATTCCGAATACCGAAGTTATTGCTAAGGTACCCGAATTTGGCGCTACTTCCCGGAAAATCCGAGAACTTCCAAGATCGTAGTCCGCAATGAGGTCAAATTTTTAAAACTTTTTGAACAATAATATAATCAACAGTTATATTACAGAAGCATAAGTAAAGATAGCGGAAGCAATAAATATCAAGTAAATGAGTCAAATATAATAGTGTGGAAATCTAATAAAATCTCAAAGTGTAGTTATCAAAGTTTATACAAAACTGTCTATCTACCCGCTCACTACAAAAGACTCTCAAATCCAAAATAAACTGTACTCAATCCCCCTGTGCAGGCACTCCATCATCCGGCTCGACCACCTGGTCAACCGGCCCCCACCCGTAGTCACCTACTACAGGTGCTTCATAGTACGCATCGTCCGCAGGGTCAAGGTCGAGACCTAAGCACCAAAGATGGGTCAGATCCAAGGATCTGACAAGGCACCTTATGAAGATAACGCAGGATGTATGCAACAAAAGAGAATAGAGACGAGTATGTAATCATAAGAATAACAAAGATACATGATATAGGCAATTGAGCAATAAATAACAGTTTAGAGTCAGAGATATAAAGTAATCTAATCTAATCAGATAACAAGTGGCATATTTACACAAGCTGGATATGCCGCGGGATATTATGCCGCGGCCCTCCCATACTGTAAACAGTTGTGGTGAGGAAAGGGTAAGATAATCATGCAAGGAAAAATGGCCATGCTAATAATAATATACAATATATAACACCGATCACACCCCTTTATCGCACCGATCACACTCCTTTATCAGATCAGATCGGACCTGGTATCACGCTGTCCGTCTAATCACAGCTCATCATGATAGCTTTAGTCATAACTAATATAGCTCCTACCAGTGATGATCAGTCAGCTGGCTTAGCTTAAATTAACCGAGTGAATGTTTAGTGCCGACCCAGGGAACAAGTACGGGTCTGTGTTTGTTTAGGCTTATCTTGCGTGAGCAAGGTCCTAACCAAGTCTCTAAGAGGTTAAAATACGATATCATGGAACACAGTCCAATATCCAAGTCCAAGTCCAATATCATTGGATTTACTCCGAGGCCCACAACAATGGCCTGAAGCAATACAAGTACAATGCCATGCTCATTCCACAGGTAATCACCCCATGCTCATACACAATGAGCCATCAATCCATTAAAACTAACATCTCCATTCTAGGGTTTCACATACCCAACCTTAGGCCGTATGAAGGCCCGCCTAGCCACAGACACGGGTTATTCATCTCCGATTACACCCTTGGGTCACCACTAAGTAATCCTAGGTTCAGGTCCTCCAATTCTCATTAATTAACAGGTTTATAACAACAATAAAGATAGGAGAGAAGAATATTACATATAATCCTCAAAATCATAGAATCAAGTGAGATAGACAAGGGTCCAATCCTAAGTAATGGTCCACTCTTGGTTCAAGACCTCATCATGTAATTGGATCCCTAAATGTAGTCTCTGATGTCAAAAGATAATAAATCTGGTGCTATTGAAATTACGGACATCATTGACTACATTTAAGGGTCGAATCATTGATGATTCAAATCCCAAAAACCTAATTAGTGGACCCCACGAGTCAAGGCTGAGCCACGCCATTGATTTGTTCTTGGCACATTTGATAGAAACCTATTTGGATGGTCAATAGACCCCACAATTGATCAAACATCAAAGGAACTAAAATCTGAAAATTCACTGTACACAGTTTGCCAGGTCGACATCATCCCCTGGGATGTCGACCAGGTACACTGGATGTTGACCCCCAGTTCGACATCCTGCAATGTCCCCTGTCGACATCGTGGCCATGATGTCGACTGGGTCCACTGAGACCTGGAGCAAAACAGCTAGGGGGTTCCACAGGATTCACTGTGTATTAGGTGGACATCATGGCCTGGATGTCGACCGGGTACACAGGATTCTAACCTGTCTGAGAAATCTCAGGTCTCAGCTATTTTCTGCAGAGTTCTATGTATCCGATCGACCAAGACAGGGTCCGGTCAACCGGGTACACGCACTGAGCTAAAATTCCAGATTTCTAGGATTTTCCTTCTTCAACCCATTTTTCATCCAATTCATCTCCAATCTCTTCCATTTATCATATAAACATAAATAAACAACAAAACACTTCTATAACCTCCAACCATCATCCAACCGGGCCATTGATCTTCCAAATGGGAGAACCCATCTATCAAATGACCATCATCCATAAACAATGCTCAAAAGGGAAGATCTAAACGTGCACATCTACATAGTTGGATTGAATTGCAAAATCAAGAGAAGAAAAGCATACATCATGTGAAATTAGCATAGGGTACTTGCCTTTGATTAGTAGAAAGGAAAATTAGAGTGTAGGAAGAGATCCAATAGAGTTATTGTTGCAAATTGGGCTGATCTCCACATCTCCTTGTGCTGGAATTTGGGGAATTAGGGTTTCTTAGGGAGAGTTAGGGAAGATGAGAGTGAATTAGGGTTTTAGGCTACATTTGCAATATTTGGGTTTATATAGATTAGGGTTTAAGACAATTACCAAAAGGGTCGTTTAGTTTTAAATGGGGAAAAGATAAGGTCATGGGTAATTAGGTCTTTAGGTAGGATTTCTAGAAGGTTTTTAACTCTCAATACCCCTCCTATTAAAACAAATTATTAGCTAAGTCCTAATCTAATTAAAACTCTACTAAATTTACAATAAGCACCTTATACTATAAAGAATTATATAAAAGTCTAATTCTAAAACTTAGGAGTATTAACAATTATTCTACTAATTCCTATTAATTAGTATATTAAGATAGATAATATCATATTAATAATTATTCAAAACAAATTGAGGGCCTACAAGGGGTGGGGCCTCACATCACTCCCTCTTTTAAAACATTTGGTCTCCAAATGTAAAAACAAAGTCAGGACATACCTGAGGTAGAAGATGTGGATAGTCTTTCTCCACCTGGTCACGTAGCTCCCACGTAGCCTCTTCCAGAGTGTGATGCTCCCACTAGACCTTCACCCAATGAATGGTTCGGGTCCGGAGCTCCTGTTCCTTGGTGTCAATGAAGGTGACTGGCTTGGCGACGTACGAAGTGTCTGGCTGAATGTCAAGTGGCTGATAGTGCAGAACGTGAGTAGGGTCCTCTACATACTTATTCAATATGGAGACATGGAAGACATCATGAACTCCTGACAACTCCGGTGGTAGCTGAAGCTTGTAAGCAACGTCTCCGATCCTGGACCTGATCTCGAATGGTCCGACATATCTCTGCGCTAGCTTACCATTCTCGCCGAATCTAAGAGTACCTCTGGCTGGGGAAACCTTCAAAAACACCTTGTCTCCCTTCTGAAACTCAAGAGGTCTGCGCCGATTGTCTACATAACTCTTCTGGCGGCTGCGGCTAACTTTCAGATTATCAACTATCTGTCGGATCTTCTCACTAGTGTCGCCGACTAAGGATGGTCCGTGGAAACTCCTAACACCAACTTCTTCCCAACAAACTGGGGTCTTGTATCTCCTGCCGTACAAAGCCTCGAAAGGTGCTATCTTGATGCTCGAATGGTAGCTGATGTTGTAGGCAAACTCGCAAAGTGGTAGACAATCCTCCCAGTTCTCTTTATAGTCCAAGACACAAGCCCTCAACATGTCCTCTAGTGTCTGGTTAGTATGCTCGGTTTGTCCATCCGTCTACAGGTGATAGGTGGTGCTGAAGCTCAACTTAGTGCCCAAAGCCTGCTGTAGGCTCTCCCAGAAGTGTGAAGTGAAATGTGGGTCTCTATCCGATACAATCGACTCTAGAACTCCGTGAAATGAGACGATCTGGTCCACGTACAGCTTAGCTACACCAAGTCCTGCTCTCATCGAAACTGGCAAGAAATGAGCTGACTTAGTCAACCGATCTACGATAACCCATATGCTGTCACTACATCTCCTGGTGGCTAGAAGTCCTGCAATAAAATCCATGGTAATGTGCTCCCACTTCCACTGGGGTATGTCGAGCTGGTGTAGTAGCCATGGTGGCTTCTGATGTTCAGCCTTAATCTGCTGGCACGTCAAGCCACTGGGCGTCCGGACGTCAGACCCTAGAATATTTGACACCCAAGCTACTGCCTGCTGGCGTCTAGACGCCAAACACGGTGGAGTCCGTCTCCCTCCGCATTTTGAAGTGATTTTTTGGAGAAAAAAGTTATAAAAAGGATCCAAACTTGTTTTTAGGTCATTCACGTCTGGAGAGAAGAACTGAAGGCTGATTTTGGAGGATTAGGAAGAGCGCCAATTGGGATTTCGTCAAGGATTCTTAGTCCATCTTTCTCTCCATGAGTAACTAACTCTCCACCTTAGGGTTGCGATGAAGCCTTAATCTTGTATTTTGCTGATGGATAGGTTTTAGGGTTTTACTTTAAATTATATGGCATGAATGTTATCCATTGATTGGAATTTATATATTAATGTAATATCTATTTTTCGTATTTTACTCTTGTAGATTTCAATACCAAACATATAATGATGCTTGAATGAATGTATTATTAGATCTAAGATAATCTATGCCATAGAGATAAGTTATGCCCAGATATAAACTCACAACCCTTATTTGTTGACCCTGTGAAGGTTTGTAATCAGAACGAGTCCTTAAAGTGTTGATAGTGAAACCCTAGGTCTATACTTGTTATTCTACGAGGGTAGAGTGGATTTGTACCCTAAGATCTTTTTTCCGATTGAATCAAACATTGTTTTTAATTTGCTAATTTAGGAATCAAACCCACCAAATCAACACTTCGTTTTCTAGTAGAATTAGTTTAGGAATTTGGGAACCAACGCAAATTACCCTTTTTGTCCTAGTGGATACGTCACTCAGTTAACATCCTTATTCTTACGAGTAGAGATAGTAGGTAGGTATAAATTATATTTATAAACCTTGTTTTGGGACGATCAGCATATCATGCATAGCCAAAATATTCTTCCAACCTATTGACTTATTCTATTGTGACCCATTCTTCTATATCTTTATCTTATCAGTTGTAACAGTGTGCATCTCAAATCCCTACAATGAAGGAAATATAGTTTGTAAAGAGCTTATTTAAATGGGTTATCCCATTAATGATCAACACAAAACTTTCTCCATATTAAATTTAAGATGGTATCAAAGTTTTACCCCTTTTAAATCATACCCAACTTTATCACTTCCGTTTCTTACCATTTTTTTTCCAGTATGGCTACAGAGTTTGTTGCACCCTACTACAAAGACACAGCAACTTTGCAAAGTCTACAACATTTGTTTCTACTCTCTCATTCCTCAAATTTTTTTTTACCATTCATGGCTAGAAAGACTGACAAATCTAGTACTACTTCCAAGTTATTTTCCAATAGTGATGAAGATAGCCCATTTTACGTTCATCACTTTGACAGCCCCACGCCTGTTCTTGTTGCTTCATCTTTGTCTGGAGACAATTACAGCACTTGAGTGCGCACTATGCGCATGGCACTTCGTGCCAAGAATAAACTAGACTTTGTCACAGTTCTTCTCCATTAAACATTCATCATTGGGAAAGGTACAATGGCCTTGTCACCTCTTGGATCTTGCTGTCTATTCAGCCTAACTTGGCTTCAGACATCCTTTATGGGAACTCTAATAAAGATGTTTGGGATGATTCATGTGATCGTTTCCATCAACCTAATGCCCCAAGGTTCTTTTAGATTAAACATGTGAACTCATCTTTGTGTCAAGAAAAGCTCTCCATCTCGGCATATTTTAGCGCCTCAAAGCTTTATGGGGTGAGCAAAATCCTCTTTAACATCACTCCCACCTTGTTCATGTGGGGTTATCAAGTTTGCCTCTCAGCTCATCCAGCAAGATCGAGTGATGCAACTCCTTCAAGGATTGCATGAGTCTTTCTCCACTCTTCGCAGTCACATTCTTCTTATTGAGTTATTTCCCTCTGTGAACAAAGTTTACTCTCTTGTTTCACAAGAAGAGAAACAACGAGAACTTACTATATCTCATTTATCTTCCACAGGGGCCTTCGCTTTGGTTGCAAAGAAAATTAATGCATGTTATACACAGCGCCGACCAGGTAACAATAGTGTATCTCGTTCTAATAAAAATTGTCATTATTGTCATCGTGATGGACATACAATTAGAGAGTGTTATAAGCTTCATGGATATCCTCCTCGCAGGCCCAACACGGGCAAACCTCCGCAATAGCAACAACATTGTGCAAACCACACTGCCTCCACAAATTCCAATCATAGTGCTACTCCTCTCCAAGATATTGGTTCCTTACTTTCCGAGTCTCAGCATTCCAATAAGGTTAATTAGTCAAGAGGAATACCAGAATATTCTGGCCATGACATCCGCAGGTACTTCACAGCATTCTACTCATCTTGCAGGTACTGCCATTTCTTCTTCCCCATCTAATTTCTGGATTTTAGGTACCGAGGCTTCTAATCGCATTTGTTCTTCTCTTTCTATACTTAGTATTCTCTATGTGCATCTATTTCTTTTCTTCAATTACCTTATGGTAGTAGAGCTAGTGTTACCCACACAATCTCTATATCTTTTTCAGTCAGTCTTCATTTGGATACTATTTTTTACATTCCTTATTTCAAATATAACCTATTATCTGCCACTCAACTCACCAAGTCCCTTAATTGTCTTGTTATTTTTTCTAACTCCCATTGTTTATTTCAGGACCGTGTCACGAAGAAGACGATTGGACTGGGCAAAGTGCATGATGGTTTCTACTTTCTCCAACCCTCCCATTCGTTGCTTGCAGCTTCCACTCCATCTTTTGCTAACTGGCATTGGCGGCATGGGTTACTTAGCGCAATCAAGATTAGTGGAGTTATCTAATGACTTTCCATTTATTTCTTTTTTAAATAATTGTAAATGTATTGTTTGTCCTCTTGCCAAACAATCACGTTTACCCTTTTATTCTAGCACAAATAAAACTTATGCTCCTTTTCAATTAATTCATTGTGATTTGTGGGTACAATTTTCTATTCCTTCTTTATCTGGGGCTCATTATTTTTTTATAATAGTTAATGACTATACCCGTTGTACTTGGGTTTATCTTATACGGTATAAATCTGAAACTAAGACTCATCTCAAATCTTTTTTCGCCCTCATTACAACTCAATATAATTGCAAAATTCAACAACTTCGTTCTGATAACGGGACTGAATTTTTATCCAAAGATATGCAAAAAAAATTTCAAGAAAATGGGATTGTTCATCAACGTAGCTGTGTTTACACTCCCCAACAAAATGGGGTAGTTGAAAGAAAGCACCGTCACCTTCTTGAGGATGCACATGCCCTTCGTTTTCATCCCAACTTACCATTAATTTTTTGGGGAGAATGTATTCTATTTGCCCCCTACTCATCTTTTATGAGACCGTTCTCCTCGTGAATTACTTCTTCAAAAAAAAAAACCAAATTACTTTTCCCTTCGTGTTTTTGGATGTCTTTGTTTTGCACGCAATGTCGATCCTAATCGGCATAAATTTGACCCCTGCACTAAACCTGATATATTTGTTGGTTACCCATATGCTCAAAAAGGGTATCGTGTATATGATTTAGCTTCAAAAACTATTTACACTTCCAGGGATGTAGTTATTTTATGAGACAACATTTCCATTCAAGGATGTTGCCCTTGATCATTCTCAGGGTTTTTCTTCAAATCCAGTACTTCCATTGGCCCTTCCAGACATACATTTTACATCCACCTCTGGTCTAAACCTAGCCACTTTGCTCCAAAAAAAAAAAGAAAAGAAAAGAAAAAACCATTACCTAATTCTACTCAATCACCTCCTTTGGACAAGTCCCATGCACCAACTCCAGCTACAACAAAACCCAGTCCCGTCTCCCATCCCATGCCATTTGTAAGAACCCAACATCCATCATCACCTCTTGCTATTCATGATCCAAAACATGCCCCCACCATTCCAGCACATGCACCCACTACTTCCGTTTAAACACCTAACCTCTCCATTTCAACACAAGACCTCCCTGTTGCCATCGATCCATCACTTGGCCCTAACACGTCCTCCATAAGACCATCCATACAAGGTAATAGAAGTAGTCCTTTGTTAAGCCTAATTTAAACCGACAAAGTGGGACCCACTAATCCAACACTTGGACCCACCTGCACCGATCTTGATACTTTTCCCACTGAATCTGCAACTTCTCAAACTTTGCATCAACAATCTTGACATGCTCGTGATCGTCACAAACCAGGATATCTTCAAGATTATCATTACTCTACTGTCATTCATGCACCGAGCTCTATGCTATCTTCTGCTTCTGTGTCTAGTACACACTTTCCTTCACAACAATTTCTTTCTTATGAAAATTTATCTAAGTCTAAAAAAAAACATTCCTTATTTCTCTTGATTACACATTTGAACCAAAATCTTTTTCTCAAGCTGTGAAGTTTCCTCATTAGCACGATGCTATGGCTGCTGAAATTCAGGCTCTTGAACTTAACAAAACTTGGATCCTTACCTCCCTACCAATGCATAAGACCGCCATTGGCTGCAAATGGGTTTATGAAGTTAAATTTAAGGCAGATGGAACCATTGAATGATATAAGGTGCGCCTTGTCGCTCAAGGTTATACTCAGGCAGAAGGTTTGGATTATCATCAGACATTTGCACCTGTTGCAAAAATGGTTACTGTACGTTGTCTCTTACCTATTGCTGCAGTGCAACAATGGCCCATTCATCAGTTTGACTTTAATAATGCCTTTTTACACGCTGACTTAGACGAGGAGGTTTACATGCAAATTCCGTTTGAGTTCTCTCAACAAGGGGAGAATCGTGTCTCCAAACTTAAAAAATCATTATATGGCCTAAAACAAGCTTCAAGACAATAGTTTTCTAAATTTACTATAGTTCTCCTAGCCGCTAGTTTATCTGAATCCAAGGCTGATTATTCCCTCTTTACTAAAATTACAAAGGCATCTTCCACATATGTGTTAGTATATGTGGATGACATTCTTGTCGCCGGGGATGATTTGCAGTCCATACCATCTCTAAAATCTTTCCTCAATAACCGCTTTCATCTCAAAGATTTAGGCCCCCTTAAGTATTTTCTTGGCATAAAGGTTGTTCACTCTCATAAAGGTCTCTTTCTATGGCAACGAAAATTTACTTTGGACATTTTACATGACATGGGAATGCTTGGTGCTCGTATTTCTCCATGTCCATTAATGGAAAAACATCTCAAACTTACATCAACAGATGGTGATTTACTTGACGATCCTTCCCAATATCGACGATTGATAGGCCGACTTATTTATCTCATAATAACCCGCTTGGGCATTCTTTATCATGTTCACATTTTAAGTCAATTTATGCAAACTTCGAGATGCCCACATCTTGATGTTGCCTTAAGATTGCTTTGCTGTTTAAAAGGCTCACCTGGAAAAGGGATATTACTATCTTCTAATAGCTCTCTCCATATCACTACTTTTTGTGATGCTGATTGGGCTAGTTGTCCTACAACGCGTCATTCCACAATTAGTTATTGTACATTTTTTGGATCTAGCCCCCTCTCTTGGCGTACTAAGAAACAACACACTGTCTTTCGGTCTTCTGCAGAGGCTGAATATAGGGCAATGGTACAAACTGCTTGTAAGTTACAATGGCTCCATTATCTTCTTCATGATCTTGGCCTTTCACATCCTCGGCCAATGACTCTTTATTGTGATAACCAAGCCGCAATTTACATCTCTGCGAATCTAGTTTTCCACGAAAAAATGAAACATATCGAAACTGATTGTCACTTCATTTGTGAGAAACTATAGTCATGACTAATTCAAAAGACTTATATTCATACTACACAACGATTAGCTGATGTATTTACAAAGGCATTAGGCAAAGATCAATTTCATCACTTGATTTGCAAGTTGGGCATTCTTGACATCCACGCTCCAACTTGAGGGGGAGTATTGATTTATTCTATGTTGACCCATTCTTGTATATATTTTATCTTATCAGTTGTAACAGTGTGCATCTCAAATCCCTATAGTGAAGGGAATATAGTTTGTAAAGAGCTTATTTAAATGGGTTGTCCCATTAATGATAAACACAACACTTTCTCCATATTAAGTTTAAGACAACCCGGCCCAAAATCCATCTCATACAATAGAAACATCCCATAATGATTTTTCATATAAATACTTTACTCAAACCCACATGTTTCATTATGTAGTTTTGTTAAGAATAATATTTCATACTATTATTATTTATTATCGTGAAATGTTGTCAAATAAATTGATTGCTCCACTAAAATATTTTCATTTATCTTTTAAAATTAAGATTAGTAAGCTATTCTTTCACACTTCTTGTTCTTATAAAATTTTGATTAACTTTTAAGTCTTTGTAAAATGAGGATTTAACCGGAAGAATCCCTTTAGACTTGTCTAAAGGCAAAAACAAAATCAACATCTTAAATAGACCAGGTGAGTCCTCCCGTCAGGTTTTTTTTTTTTTTTTTTTGGGCGCTGAGCGAGGATATCGCAGCTCATTCTAAGTAAATGAGTGGGGATATCCCCGTTCATCGTTCGTGACAACATAAAGACTATCGAACTCCCTTTTCCCATTTTCCTTTTTGGGGATCCGAACGAATCTCTCTGCAACCCCTCTTCCACTTTACCTTACTTTCTAAGAGAATCCTATTCTCGACTCTTTTAAGTAGAAAGGTTTGGGCTCCATTAAAGAGGTTGGTAGTCTAAATTTACCTCTTTTACATTTGATTAAACCTACAAGCACAATCTCTACATGTGTTTCTGTTTTACCCAAAAAGTTGGTGTTTGGAACTATTCATTAAAGCTTCCATCTCCTTGATGGATAATTAATATTTACTTTATTAAAGAGGTGAGTAGTCCACATTAACTTTCTTATGATAAAAAGACCATATTTCAGTAATACAAATGGGCATTTGCTTTGGATGTAATAGAAGATAAAAGAATTGGGCATCATCAGCTTTTGCTTATATAGAAATGGTTGGATATGGGGATGGGCATGGGCATGGGGATTGGCTAACATAGAAATGGCTAAGCTTTGAAAATAGTTTTGTGATTCTATTGGTTACATACACATGGGCATTAGCTCAATAAGGAATGGACATTGGGCCATAGTTCCTCAAATGAGAGATACAAATTGATAAGGGCTCACATGTATTTGTTAAATATAATTCTCAATGGCCATTGCAATACCATTCTGACCAACCACGTCATAGAGTGCTGAAGATTTGCTTCCAAAGCAATAAAAAATTAGGTAGTCATGTTTTTTTGTCCATTTGTCGATATACTAATATAATTCATTTAATATTCTTTGATAATAATGGATCGAGTCCATAATGTAACATTTTTGTCATCAGAATTCATCTCATTGTTTATATTTGTTATTGGTGTTAAACCTAGTTCAAGCATTTTTTTTATTTATTTAATGTTAGGATGTCAGACAATGAAGTTTTGGTGATCCCCCACTATGATGGAGAGTTTGATTTTGATATTAATCATCCGGCATACAAAGGTGGAAAACAAAAGATGGGGTATTTACCCACCGACATAAGTTATAGTTATTTACAAGACGTTGCACTTGAAGTATCTAAGTTGGAAGCACTTAGTGATATGCCAGTTTTACAGTACCTTTATCACAATGGATTTGCATTCTCATTGATTACCTTAGAAGAGGATGAGGCTATTAAGATAATGTTCAGAGCATCAGTAAATAATATGAATGGTTTGAATTTATATGTTAGTAAATGAACAAATCTAGCAGCTAGGAATGAACAAGAAAAACATGTGTAAGTGAGTTCCTTCTATTTTTTTGAATGTAAGTCGAGTTTCTAATACAGTTTCTTACAATTTCATTTGTTATGAATTGAAAGGTTGCAACGTATGCTTTTACATGGTCCAAGCCAAGACAATTCTCGTGCATCAAGGGAGAAATACAAAGAGAAAAAGGTAGTATATGCAACTCCTGTCCGAGAATTTTTTACTGTTAACCTCCATGAAGATAATGATATCAAGTTCTCGGGAGCACCCAATCATGTTGTCATTGATCGAAGTATAGGAGCTTATCATGTCGTTGATGAGATAATGTATGATCCAACTATTGAAGATGAGATAGCGTCTGATAGAACATGCACAAATGAGTAAAAATGCAACAACTGTTTCCAACAAAGAACAAATTCAAGCTACCCAGAATAAAAATTTGGAGCCTTCATACAAAACGGTGGATGTTTTATAGTACATGATGCACAAGACAACACACACAAGCACATGCATTTTTATCACCATCTTTGCTCAAAAGAACACACAGCATAAAAAGAAAGAAAAAAAAAATCCCTCAGTAAAATAATAAAAAAATAGTAGTAAAATGCAACTGCTACAACTCATCCAAATCCACACCACAACAAAATGAAAAAAGTAATGGGCGAGTCGTGTAGATTAGCGTGATATCACATTTCTAGTGCAATTCTGGTGCATATGTGAATGCCTAAAAACCAAACTTTGCTCCAATAATCAATTCAACTGCAACGAACCCCACAAAAAATCAATTTCCTGTTCTTAACAGATAAACTCAGGCAATTCCACCAAAACACACAATTTTCCCCCTTTCATTGGCATAACCAACACTTCCATACATGCCCAAACCCACCTCATCTGATTAAAGCATATGAACACATTCAACAAGTGCCAATCAATCTTTTTCAGACAAAGAATCGGAACAAACTCGAATCCTACATAAAGTTATGACCTTTCCCCAAAAGCAAGACTGATAGGACATCTTTCCAAAAGTTCCCGATCTCCACAATCAAGATAATGATAAAAACAAAATGAAATTACATTTCTAGCTTCTGAGTCATAAAATATGGGATCTAAATCCTATATGTGGCTCTCTTCAACTTTTAAAAATGTGGAATGAGTTGCTGGGGAAGTAGTCCAGTGGTTCTATTAGATGCAGGGGGTTATGAATTGAGCAATAGTAAGAAATAACACCATTTATTAGTATCATAACTTTAGATTGCAAAGTTTAAAATGTCTTATGGATCTGATTTTATGAAAAATGGCTGGATCCTGTGTTTCGTAAGATCAACAGGTCAGACAAGTTGCACCATATGTCACAATTCTACAATCTCGTGAGGCCCAACTTAACATGTTCGGATGTTTTGAAGCTTTGACATAGTAAGGAAGAAATAGGAAATAGGAGATTATCATCTCTAAAAGCACATGACAACAAAAACCCTTCAACCAATTTCAATAAAAACATTGGTCAGCGCCAATGTTCATGTTAACTAACCACGCCACTACATTATTTGGTCTCTAAAAGCATATAACAACAAAAGCCCTTCAACCAATTTCAATGAGAACATCACATGTCTCAAACAAAGACCGCCAACACAGAGAGCACATCAAATGGCAAAAAATAAATGAAATTAAAAATGAATGGAATTTTTTTCAACAAATTTGGGTTTGGAAATGAGTATGAACATTAGAAAAAACATGAGAAATGGGACACTTTCATGTGATCCCAAGAACATTTGAATGTGATAATGGGCATTAGAGGCCTCATGGGTGTGAAATTTCCATGGCATTTGGGAATCGAAAATGACATTTCATCATTTTATCAATTGATTGTGTGAATACGATTTGATTAACATAAGATAAAGGGAGTCGAGAAGCACATACAAGGAGATTGGTAGAAACTGAGATCTTGTTAATGATGGCATCAATGGTTTGACCACCCCAGCAGCTGACAATGAATTTTAATTTAATTGTTTTTTAATCTAATGGTCATTACCACCAAGAGGCAAATACGAATTTGGCAATATGCTAATATATAAAGGCAAATCTAGCAACAAGGAGATAGATTGTCTACGGGGAGGCTAGGAATAACCGAGAGGATTCCTCTAGAGGGTTTTTATTTCCACAACAGAGAAGAGTCTGATGTTCCTACCCCTTCTAACTCTCTCTATCGAAAAAAAAAAAAAAAACCTATTTCATCTTTTCCATCTCAGTAAGAAAATTATGTCCCACTAAACAACTAAACAATGAATTGCACTAAAAACTAGAACAATTCTCCTTTTTATCATATATAGAATCCTTCATCACACAAATATATCATTAGTTAAAAAGGCGCATCATTGTGATCTACTAATTAGCACAAATATAGATGTAAATTGAGTATCCAAGCATAATTTGGGTACTTTAGCTAATGACTGACCTACTAAAATTTCACTTGGGTTGAAGAGGGGCAAGGCAAACCCATGGTCTCTGCTCTCTATTGGTTGCATGCAATTCGTTGATAGCTTGGGCTTGTTCCAGCCCAAGCTGGAAAAAAAAAAAGGTAGTATACATGTAGTAGCAAAATAGCAAAGCTCCGTAGTCCGTATTCCACTCCACCTCTCTTTAAAAAGAGGCCTCTCTTGCCGCTCCCGCTTCTAGACTTGGTTTTGTTGCAAACCCTAGTTTTCATCATCTTCTCTCTCTGCTTTCTGCTCTCAATCAAGATGAAGCTCGTCAGGTAAGAAAAAACGCTTCAATTCCTCTACTCCTCATCATCTTTCTCCATCTTCTTCTTCTTCTTCTAAGTTTCCTCTTCTTTTTTTTTTTTTTCACTGTGTTCTGCAAAATTCTAGGTTTTTGATGAAGCTGAACAATGAGACCGTTTCGATCGAGCTCAAGAACGGCACCGTTGTTCATGGCACCATCACAGGTTGGTCTTTCTCTCTTTCTCTCTCTCTAGGCCGCCTTTACTTTCTTCTCTTTGTATGGAGGCATTGTTAGGGTTTAAGGTGAAATCAGCAAGGACAATGATCGCCTTGAGTGGGGCCCACCAATGTTTCACCCAAATCGCTCATATCATACGCCTCCTTCACATTTGATCCTCATTTTAGGCCACTTACTTATGGTATGAATTATATGTATTCAATAACTATGTATTATGATGCAAACAAATGTGTTTTGGAACAAGACTCTAGAATGAAATGCTGAAGCAGGCAGAGTTTTTCACTTGGGAAGAATCAAACAAGTATAGCATCCGAAATGAAATGGATTGTCCTTTTTTCGAGTAAATCAGGAAGCCATCATCATCACCATCATCATCATCATCGTCATAGCGTTATCCCCTTAATCTGGTATTGGCTTAATGAGTTCTGCTGTTTAAGTCTAAGAAAGCTATGTCCATAATTCTGACATTTCAACTTTGGTGCAAGAAATCTCTCTCATGTAAGTAGAAGAGAAAGACATCAAAGTAAAACTCCAAGAGGCATTTAGAAAAGCATACAACAGAGTTCACCAAAAAACCAGAAGATGTGGTGCATTTCTAACTAATATATTTTACGTCGTGGTTATGTTACCCCTAGACTTATCACTTCTCCATCAAGGGATTATCAACACTATCTCCGTTGTAGCCTTGTTGTCTTCATTTTAAATCGCCTTTGTGAATTCAGGTTTCTACTCGACCTTATTTAAATTTATGGTTTTCGTAGCTCAGCATTCTAGCATGTCTTTCTCAGAACTCCATTCAAGGTCTTTTTTGGTATTCTCCTAGTTCATTGAAATAGTAAGTAGTAACCCTGTAGGACATCGGAAAATGTTGTTAAAGGTCTTCTGTGTACTCACCCAAAACATGTAAGCTTCCTCATATGACTAATTTCGAACTGTACGATTTCTTATTACTCCGCACATCCATCTTACCATGCACATTTCAGCCACGGGTACTTCAGCTTCTTCTCAGTTCTTCATTTCTTGATGTTATGCTACATACAACATTACAAGTGTAATTGTCATCTTGTAAATTGCCCGTTCAATCTGAGGCCACGATCTTCCTGCTTGCTCAAACCTGGATGCCTTGCCCGTTCAATCTGAGGCCATGATCTTCTTGCTTGCTTGAACCTGGACGCCTTGCCCTTTCAAACAATCTTCCTTACTGTTTCCTTGAAAACTCAAGTTGCTCGACCTTTGATCCCAAATATGTGTAGAACCGATTTCCAAATCTGTTCTAAATTTTCCAAAACCTCTCTCTAAGATTTTTCATGGACCATCCTCCATCCTCACCGAGGACCATGATATCTTAAAGTGTAATTCATCGAATGGTTAACCCCATTTATAAAATGCACACGGTTGTTGTTGCTTTTTTTTTTTTTTTTACTTTTAGAATTATAGCAAAGTGCGCATCTTTCAGTCCTAGCATTATATAATCCCCCTAGCTCCATGGCAAGGAGTGAATTCTAATCTGGAATGATGAGAAAAGCCTAATCCATGAGAAGAAGAAGAATGCCCATAGAGAAGCAATAAAGTGTCATTGTTTTCTTCCTTGGTGGATGGTGTATCCTTTATTTTGGCAATCTTCTTTTGTTAGAGGTTTTAAAAACTCAGATTTGGTTTTATGCCAGGGGAGGTCAATGATGGAAACTATCTTTTCACTTAAGCAATTAATGGAAAAATATCGAATAAAGAGGAAAAATTTGCATATGGTCTTCATCGATCTAGAAAAAGCCTATAACAGGGTACCTAGAGATTTAATTTAGTGGGTTTTAAATAAAAAGAATGTTCCAAGATGTTATATTGAAATTATTAAAGACTAGTATGAAGGAGCAGTAAGGAATGTGAGAACTACTTGTGGAGAGACAAGGGAGTTCCCAATGACCATAGGTTTGCATCAAGGGTCAGCCCTAAGCCCTTATCTCTTTGCACTGATTATGGATGAATTAACTGCTCATATTCAAGAAAAGGTACCTTGGTGTATGTTATTTGCAGATGATACAGTGTTGGTAGATGAATCAAGAGATTGTGTGAATGTAAAACTCGAGATATGGCGAGTGGCTTTTAAATCCAAAGGCTTTACAATAAGCTATACAAAGACGGAATATATGGATTGTAACTTCAATGGGTATATAGAAAAACCTGAAACTACTGTGAGAATTGAAGACCAGGTGATACCACAAAGTGATTCTTTCCGTTACCTTGGCTCTATAAGAATGTGGAGATTGATGAAGATGCCGAACATAGGATAAAAACAGAATGGTTGAAGCGGAGATTTGCTTATGGAGTGCTTTGTGGCCAATGAATACCAACAAAATTGAAGAAATAATTTTACAGGACAACGATTAGACCATCTATGACCTATGGAGTAGAATGTTGGCCAGTCAAGAAGCAACATATGCAAAAAAATGGGTATAGCCATAGTTTTGAAAATCAGAATCGTATCGCAAATCGTTCATACCCATGAATCAAATCAAATCGCGAATCGTATTGCGAATCATTGGATTTTTTATTTTCCTAATAAAAATAAAAGGAAAAGAAAAAAGTGGTTATTCATAATATCCATTTTCCCATTTATAGCAGTATAAATACAATGAAAAATAAGTCTATCAAAAAATTATCAAGATCATCATGAAATATTCATATATAATAAATGATATGTGTAAATAGTTAAATAAGTTTAATCTTACACAATAGGATATCTCTTGAGGTTAAGAAAGTGTTCATCAATATAAAGAAAAACTGTAAAAGATTAAAAAAAAAAAAAAAGGAAGAAGATAAAGACAAGCTCTATACATACAGTCGAACGCTTTTATTTATTTTTAAAATCTCCCCAAGGACACAAAAATTCTTAAGAAGATTTGTTGAGTAATAAGTAACCTTTTAAAAGTAAAAACACTAAAAGAAAGAAACAATAAAGAAAGAAAAAAGGTAAAAGATTGTTAATATCAACTTATTGGTTGTAGTTATTTTCGCTTAGCCGAATCGGTTGAATCGTAAGATTCGATGAAATAAGTATCGAATCGTAACATTCACACATGAATCCTAAGATTCATTTGTAAATGGGATTCGTTACTTGGATACAAATCGTTTTCCTTAAGATTCGGATATGAATTGTAGGATTTTGATAACTATGGGTGTAGGAGAGATGAGATTGTTGAGGTGAATGTGTGGTAAAACCTATGATACCCAGATACTTGTACAAGCCCAACGTATCCGTCTCGTACCGATACGACACTTGTATTGGTACCTGATACTGCACCAATAGTTCGAAGGAACAAGTTTAAGATATCCTACTTATAAAGTCCTTTATTTCATATAGTTCTTTTAATATTTTCACTTCTCATCATAAAAAAATGTTAGAAAGTGACAAAAACAATGATAATTTTATTCATTCAAAAGTGATCTAAAGGAAAATTTTGGACACCTGTATCCGTATCCGTATCCGTGTCCTAGATTTTCAAAAGTGAGGAGTCGTATCTCCGATCCTTGTATCAGTGTCCGTATTTATATTCGTATGTGGGCATCATAGGGTAAAACTAGAAAGGATAAAATTAGAAACGAGCGTCTTCGAGAGCATCTAGGGGTAACAACAATAAGGGACACAATTAGAAAAACTTGTTTGAGATGGTTTGGACATGTTCAACGTAAGCCAGCAATGGCACTGATAAGGAAAAATTTGGCTATGAAGGTTGATGGCGCACCAAGGGGAAGGGATATGCCAAATAGGAGATGGGTGTAGGTAGTAAAAATAGAAGCTATGAAGCACGGACACGGATACATGACACGGATACGATACGATAGGGATACGCAGATGCGCCATTTCTCAAAAAAGTAGGAAACGACACGTCGGGGATACGTTGAATTTTTATTTTTTTAAAGATGGATACATATACACACAGTCACACACATATATAATACATTATATATCTATTCATTTGTCCCATACTCCCATTCACAAATCAGTCAATTGTTCCATTTCTAAAGTTGGGTATTAACAAGACAACATAAAAATGCAATAAATGCATAGATCAAAGAATAAGGTTATTGCCTAGTGGACAACTGGACATTACACAGATTCACAGGGATTCCATAAATAAAAGTATAAAACCATGCATCATAAATTCATAATCAGTTCTGTTGATTTTAGAAATAAACCAAACAAAAACAGTGGGCATAACAACATTAATCATCAATGATAAAATAATAGAAAAGGGTAGCAGTGAAAAGAAAACACCCTAAAAATGCTGTCTTCTTCATTTTTCCCACACTTTTCTTTTGGGAAAATATTATATTACCAACACAGATCAAAAGACCATTCTCTTTTCATTTTTCCCATTTCCATTTCCTTTTGTGATCACATCATCTTGTTCCATGCTGTTCCATTTCTCTCATAATCAAGCTTACCAGTTCAATGCAATGAACAACCATGAAATAATTAAAAACGAGCTCCACAACAACAATAGATTGCAAGAAAAATTAAAAACGAGCACCACAACAAGAAACAGATTGCAAGAAAAAAACACAGTATAAACCCCAAAACACAGATCAAAAGTCATAGCCCTACCAGCACAAAAAAAGAAAAAAAAAAGGCCCAAAAATGTATTTCCAAACAAAACCCTAAAACCCATAGGAAATATTACCTAATTTCCAAAATCCATGCAAGGATCCCAAAGAAACCTAACAAGTATAAATCAAACAGCTTAACACAACCCTGGAGCAAAGATAAAACCCAAAATCCCATTTAAAAAGAAACCACAGAAAAAAAAAGAGGAAGAAGAGAAAAGAACCTGGCCGGTGATGCTCTCGTTGTCGTCGGAGCAGGCACAGTTGCACAGGATGACGACCAGAGGATGACGACGTGCTGGCCGGTGATGCTTTTGTTGTCGGAGGATGACGATGTAGCAGGAGGAGAAGGAGAGGCGATGGTGTTAGGGTTTCTGCTCTCCCCTTCTTTTCATTCTTTTTTTTTTTGCTACAGGAGGAGAAGGCCGGTGATGCTCTTGTCGTCGTCGGAGAAGGCAAGGCGGTCTCCTCTTTGTTTCATCTTCTCTGTTTCTCCTCATCGTTCTTTCCCTTCTCAGTTTCTCCTCTTCTTTCCACATTTTTTTTTCTCTTTTCTCCTCTTCTAGTCTTTCCCCGCTTCTTTTTATTGTTCACTTGAAACGAGTTCGAGGCAAGTCACGGACGAGTCCCGCGCGAGTACCAGACAAGTCCCGCTCGTGTCCGAGCGAGTCCCACACGTATCCGCTATTCAAAAATTAAAAAAAAAATACATATACAAAAATTGCGTATCCCAGACGTATCCAAGGTGTATCCGTGTCCGATACGCCCAGGATACAGATACGGAGCCCATTTTTATGTGTTCGTGCTTCATAGAATAGAAGTATAGAAGTGTAACTTATCTAAGGATTTGGTTCAAGATAGATTGGGATGGAGATACGGTTTTCGTGTAGCTGACCCTAACATAGATGATGATGATGATGATGATGATGATGATATGGGGAGCAACTTGGTTCTCCTCGAGTCTAGTTGAGTCAGCCGAGTTGCATCGTGTCCCACCTTAGAGCCCAAAAACCCTTAAAATATTTTCAAAAATGATAAATTAATCTTAAAAAAATAGAAAATGTTATCCTATGAGTCTAAAACTTTAAGACATTTGTTTTAACCATTAAGAAGGAAGTTGAGTAAGAATAAGTGGCTTCAAAACTTTTTTTATTTCCCAAGTTGAATGAATACTCATTCGATCTTTGAATGGGAAAGACCTTTAAAAAAAATACCGTTGTGATCTTCTAAACTAGTGCAACACCCCAGAACCTCCCACATCTTTTCAACATGAAATTGAAAAAAAATATATTAATTTTTCCTTTTCTAAAGGAATTGGTTAGTGGGAAAGCTTGACTCATGGGGTATCGGGTCCAAGTCAACTCGTCCTCGACCAATTTTAAAATAAATGGTCATAAATCCAAAATAATAAATGAATATAACAAATCAACAGGCAAGTGAATCTTTTTATCGATGGTCATAAATCCAAAATAATAAATGAATATAACAAATCAACAGGCAAGTGAATCTTTTTATCGTGGCTCACTTGGAATAAACATTCATTTTGTTTATTAGTATTTTTGCGTGGTAATGGACACTTTATGTATTCATAGATAGTCATATTTGAAATAAATAATGAGTAATTAAAATTAAGGCAGTGATCACATTTTCATGTCTCATCCCTATCACCTCATTAGATGGTCTTGCTTCCACCATTCTCTTTGATCCCTTGGTCTTTACCAAACGCCCTGAAATCTCAAATCATACGCATTACCTTTTGCAAACTATCATCAATTTGGTATCAGAGCAAAGGTTTTGAATCCCACCTAGTATATGGTAAATTGTGTTACTAATAATTAAGGACACGTCGGAATGGAGAATCAGAATTCATGTAGATCTATAGAAGTGCAACCCAACAAAAAGGGCAGGCCGAAAAGAACTTGGATGGAAGCGTTAAGGATAGATCTAAAGAATTGCAACCTATTTGAGGATTTGGCACGAGACATGTCGGAATGGAGAGCTGGAATTCATGCAACTGACCCAAACATAATTTCATTTTTCTTTTTTTTTTTTTTGGTAAAGGACATCAACATAGTTGGGACAAGGATTTGATGATGACGACGAAGAATTGGGATCGTATAATGGTCAAACAATTGGAAGATTATTGATTATAGATCTAGCGAATGGCATACAACATCTGGATTTTAATACTTCAATGGACACTTATTTCCACTTTGCCAATTCAATGGACCTTGCAGTATGGTCCTACAGTTCACAACAACTATAACTTGATCAAGTCAAAGAATGAAAGGACTTATCATAATCAATGTATATGGTGGATGATCTAGAAGGACAATGATTGTGTATCTTGGTCATGGTGCCTCTAGTATTTGATCTAGACGACGTTGGAGTGACTTGCAAACTCAAGGGAGAGTTTACTCCGACCAAGAGGGAATGATGCAACTCATATACATGGGACCCACTTGATCACTAGTCTTAATGAAGTGGCCCAAAGCTATGTCCCATGGATGGGTGAGTTTGACTTTGACTTTTCGTGTTTTTAGGGCATGTTTGTGCAGGCCCTTTTTATCCGGAAATGGAAAGTTAAGCTCTACTTATATTCCATGCAGTCCTTTTTTGATAAGAAATATGAGCCCCCCGCCACCCCGGGTGTCAGAAAGGCATTTCTGCGGAAGAGGAGCCCGTGTTTCCTATTCCACGGCGTACACAAGCAAACCTTTAATGATGGTCTGATTTCACACATTGAATGATGATTTTAGAATGACCTGAAGTTGGACCTGTTAGATAGCTTATGTTATTAGCTTTCCAATGAGCCCAAGTTTATACGATTCTGATTCGTATTGAAAAAGTTATATGACCCAGTTTTTAGTAGGGTACGAGAGAGTTATGATTTACAGGTTGTTTTTTTCTATTTTTTTTTATTTTATTTTATCTTGATTGGTTTTTAATGGTTTAGATTGACTAGGTTTTCTTGGCCCCACCTACAAGAGAGGTGTAAAGGACATGAATGGACTAGTTTTCTCTATTGGTGAAATTTGGTGTTCTTGGAGATTAAAAAATTCTCTTGAGTTTTTCAGGTTAGTAGTTATTAATTGCTTTTGCTTCCCTATCATTTTTGTTTTATTTGGTAGATCTTCGTCAGACGAAGGGACATACCCTTCCCTCAACAAGATTAGAGACCTAGAACCCTTTCAACCTGTTAAGAGCCTATATTAATTTGGTATCAGAGAGAGCCTTTTCAGCTGTTGAGGGTTATCCAAATTTCATCAATAGTCTGTTATTGTGCCTTCGATCTTTCTTGTTCTTTCTTTGTTTTTTTTTTCCAAGTTGTGTGTGTTGCATTTGCCTATGAAGTAGTAAAACTTTTCCAAGCATAGCGGCAATGAAAATTTCGTAGGAGGTATACATGAATGCACTACTATCGATGATGAGTAATGACTGCTACTGAAGACCTAATGGGTGTTTGAAGGGATTGAAACAAGACCATTTGTCATATGTTCAAAATGGTGACATGTGGTTTGACAAGTAATTACCTGCTTTAATTTGATCAAATTTAGCCAATGTTTAATGAAATCAGTGACATTTTTTATGGCCAAATGTTTTGTTACAGGGGTGGATATAAGTATGAACACACATCTGAAGACAGTGAAACTGACCCTGAAAGGTAAAAACCCTGTAACTCTTGATCACCTGAGCGTGAGGGGTAACAACATCCGATACTATATCCTCCCCGATAGTTTGAACCTTGAGACTTTATTGGTCGAGGAAGCACCGAGGGTCAAACCCAAGAAGCCAACTGCAGGTATCGTACATTTTACTATTGCTTTTATTTAGTGCTTATATTTTGCTTAATAATTCTTCATGGTGATGTTTATTTTCTAATAATTCTACCGGCTTCAAAATCAGGGCGGTCGTTGGGACGCGGACGTGGGCGTGGTCGTGGTCGTGGGCGTGGAAGAGGCCGCTAGTTGTATTGCATATTGCAGTTTTTGCGGCACCTACTTGTGTACAAATAGGCCTGCACCCGAAGAGAGTTTAGTTGAGCTCCTTGTTGTTTAGAGCTATGAAGAAGCAGGACTGTTGTTTATCTTAGCTTGAAAGATCCATGAATGAAGTTTAGCTTTCCTTTTACATGTCTAAGGGAAATATTTGCTTGATTTGGACATCTACATGGAGACCTTTTACCTAATGCTAAAACCTAGATTTGACGCTCGGGTATCCGGTCTTTGTGAGGGACCTAGCCTGCAATTCACTTCAACTTGTTTGAATGCATCACACTTGAGCAGGAATATGATGCAGGCTTGTGAGCTGAACAGGTAACACATGATCTGCGCGAAGTGTTATGCTGAAAAGCTTTAGTAGCTGCTGCACATCTGCATCTTAAGAATTCATGCCTAGTTTCTTATTAGTATCTTTTAACTTCCATCTTATTTTTTAAAGTTGTTTATAACTTACTGTTTCTGACGAGGTATGCCATTTAGTATTACAGATCTCTCTGATCTACTAAGTTGGATAATTTGGGAAGGGAAAATGATCTGCTGGATCTCAAATTCCCCTTCCTGGCCTCGAAGTTCTATTTTAGGTGGTCGGTTGGATATCTGAAATTCTGGCCAATTTTAAGGAGATTTCTGCTTGCATCCTTTTGTTCTTATTTTTGCTCAGTTGAGGGGGCCACTATGAATAAAGAAAATTCTTGGTGTGGGCCAATGTGAAAATCTGTTAAATTCTCTCCATTAACGGGAAGGGGTTTGTTGAAAATCCTTAACTTTGTGTATTCAGTTCTCTGCATTTTTATAAATTTCTCAATCGATTGGACCTAAAAGAATGGATCATCAAATCAAGTGTACTGGATGTTACCAATTGATTGAAATTGTCCTTCGAAGCCTCTGCTTGTAACTCAGCTGGTTAATGAAATGCCTCCTTTAAGAGAGCATGTGAGCTCAAGCCCTCCCATGCAATATATATATATATATATATATGAAAATGTTCTAGTGATATAGTGAGATTACTTAAAAGGCTCTCCAAGATGAATACCAACCACCAAGAGGAGGGGGAAGGGTTAGGTATGTGAAAAATATCATTTTCATACAATCATCCTAGGTTGTAGCCTCTTCATCCCAAAAGGGTTTTTTTTTATTGGTAACAAACTCATATTAAAGAGGAAGAGGGATATAAAAGAAAGTAAAAGGGTGAAAGGTTCAAAAGTCTTATATTAAACCTCACTCGAAAAAAAAAAATACAAAAAATACAAAAGCCGTCAAATACCAACAAAAGGACCATGCCACATAAGCATCAGCAGAACTGGAAATAGGCTTGAAGATAACCCATATCAAAGAAGACAAAGTTCTAATCTCATTTAAGGATACAGTGAAGGACCCTTAACTTTCTGCGAAGCCCAAGAAATAGCATTGTGCGAATCACTTTTCGCAATCAAGTTTTTACCATGTAACCTGGAATAAATTTTCAAAGCCTCTAGAATGGCAAGCACCTCTGCTTCGATAGAATCTTTAATTCTAATTGGCCTGGAGAAAGAAATCAATACTTCAGCTTTGAAATTGCAAAGCACCCCTCCAATACTTGTTGGGCCCAACTTGCCTCTACACACCCCATCTACATTAAACTATATTAAACTCAGATATGTCAATCGTGTCGTGCCGGCACGACACGATCAACTTGCGGCACGACTAGCTTGGGTGCCCAACTCCCAGCCGTGCTGTGCCTAGGCCGTGCCTTTCGTACCATAGGCTCCGAGTAGATTTTCTAGTATGACTGCAAAAACTTGGACAAGTTAAACTTTCTTTGAAATTAACGATGTGCATTTAATCGTCAGTGCATGATGACATTGATGACTTTATGATGATGCCACAGCTTAATGATGAGCCAAAATCCAGTGCATTCCTTATAGTGCATCTAAAAGTGGTTAAAATTGAAAAAAGGTGAAGATATATAATCTCCCCAATGATTGAAGATAAATTAAGAGAAGGAAAATCGATGCCCATCCATCACCATAGTAAATAAAATCCTAGGGAAATCAGGATCCCATCTACATCTCAACCTTTATCCTTCACTCCACACCTCACCCTCGTTGGAACCCATTTTTGCCATTAACATATGAATTCAATTCCATGCAAACAAGCCACCCCTTTGCCTAAAAAAAAACCAACGAAAATGCCTATTCTGTCGGGCACTTTCATTGTCAGACTAGAGCCCAAACCTCGGTTTTTACGTTTGAACGATATTTCACTAAAAAAATCTACCAGCAAAGCACGCTAGCTATTGAAAAAAGGCCAACAAAAATACATTTTCCCCCTCTACAAACATTGCAAGGATTTCTCAGCAAAACTACAGTATTGCAAAGTTACAAGTTCTTTTTTTTTTTGTTGGTGCCATTTCTCGGACCCATGACCTAATGATGCAAACCAAAGGTTTAAACCATCAACACAAGGTAGAGATTGGCAAGTTGCAAGTTCTTGAAAGTAACAACCACAGAAACAAAACTGCATTCATGAATTGCCTCAATGTAAATTCATTTCTAATTTACACCATACATATAAATATCTGACACTCAAACATTGCCTTGGTGGTTTTATTTTGGTACAGAAGCCAAAGATTTGAGAAGGGCCGGAGATGGCTTCCTCACTGTATGGGTGAGAAGCATCATAAACGACATAAGAGTCAACGCTCCTGCTTGATGGGCAGATGCAAGTGAAACTGGAACATATGACAGAAGTGTTGATATTCCCAAGGTCACCTGCAATGAGAGAATTAGTTCCCATTCACGCTTTAGTATACAGATGTAAATCCAGATAAACGGCCTAATGAAGCAATTGGAAAGAAATGATCAACTATGACAATAAAAGCCTGTTTCAGTGATATGGACTTCAAATATTCTCATGTTTCCATATTTTTCAATTTTCTTTCACAAAATTATGTTGGGTTAAGCTTAAATACGCCTTCCTTCTTTTGGATAGATGTATGAGTGGTAAAGTACTTTTGTGATAACCTTTCTGCCCAAGGATCGATCCTTGGATAGCGGCATGAGATGAGACACCCTTAACCACTGGGGCGTCTCGTGTTTCTCATAAGTCGCTTTCTTTTCAATGAACAAAGTGATATAAATTTAGCTAGCAAGAAAGTTGCTCAAACTTCCCTCATATTTCCATTAAAGTTGATCACAACCACAGTAGTGAAACAGAATAAGTAGTAGTGAAACTGAATAATTGCCAATGTGCCGGTAGCTCAGTAGTGAGGCGTCTAACCTCCACAGAAACAACCAGAGATCAATCTCTGACTATAATGCAGAAAAAAAAAAAAAAAAAAAAACCTGAATTACTGAATGGAGTGTTCTAAATTACTATTTCTACCCTACTCTGCTACAATTCACACACGCACTAACACTCCAACGGTGGACCCAGGATTTTCATTTGGGTGGTGCGAACAACGGTCAAGTTAAAAAGTTAAATAATAAAATAAAAAAATTTAAGTTGTTAGTTAAGAAATTTCTGGAATCTCGCGGGTGCGGTTGCACCCGCGTGGTAATATATAGGTCCGCCACTGTTACACTCTACCCAAGTCCCTAACCATCGGTGCTACCGCCAGGGATTAGACCCTAGTCATTCCAAATTACTAATTGACAAATCTTTTTAGCTTTTCTTCTCTGGCCATTTTTAATTCTTAACTTCCCAAGACTTGGAGCATTTTAATTAAGAGAGGAATACTCTGAGTGTTTCAATTTCCTTTCTTTTGTTTTTCTGTCTGAACTTTGAATCCACGCAGTTTTGATCATTTTAACAAAGAGAACTGACTCATCGGGTGGTTTTCATGCACCAGGAGTGGAAAGTTAAAAAGGGCCGGTATGTGTGAGAACTGCATGAAGAGATGCCTTAATACCCGTAATGATTGATATGCGCACAGCCAATAAAGACATGCCTTGAATGACACTTTGAGGAAAGACATGATAAGATTGAGTTACAACAAACATGACTTTAAACTGTGAAAAAGTGGAATTCCCAGAGTTTACCCCGGATAGATGTGATAAGGCTTCAATGGTTTTTATGTGACCAAATATGTACAAGCGTTATGCAGATTTGACGGGTCCCATCATGGATGGGAGATGGCCCAATAATCTGATAGAACCAATTGCCACCGATTACCTGACCAATCCTCATCCTTCCTTAGCCATGTACTCGTAGCCAACCAATAAAAGGACTAAATCTTCCTCTCTGCGAGGTTACTGGTTAACCTCAATCTACAGTGGGACTCATCAGATCACAGGTCAAGATCAATGATCATGGGGCCACATATACAAAAAAAAGTACATCAAGACACTATAATAATCCCATTACAATGGAACTTCGATATTTTCTCTTAAATGGTAGAAATAGTAAAAAACTTTTCTCTTTTTTTTTGTAAGGCATTAAACCTTTTCTCCTACCAGAGTTCAGAACAAGTTTTCTTTTTTATCGATAAAGATATCAAATCATTAAAAGCAAAAGAGAGATACGAACAAGCAAAAACTACTGTAGAGTCAGTGTATCTCTCTTGTACTGCTAACCTAACTATTTTAATGAAAGTAAACATAGGGCAACATGTACAAAATAAGTAGGTCAAAACAATATAATAATTCCATTCCAATGGGACTTTGATATTTTCTCTTTAATGAAAGAAATACTAAGTATTTATTTACCTATTGAAAAAATAATAATAATAGTAATAATAAAACTTTTGTTCTGCCAGAGTTCACATTAATTCAGAATTCTAGAACAAAGTGTTTTTTTTTATTTTTATTGTTAACAATATCTAATCATTAAAACCAGAAAGGATATATACAAACGAGAAGCAAGTATTGTAGAGCTAAGCTTCCTATCTTAATGAAAGCTCACATTCAACAAAAAAGAAAAGGGAAAAAAGTAGTGTAGAGCCAAAAAAAAAAAAAAAACACTCAACAACAGATACAAAAGAGAAGTGAGGAACAGCATTCAAAACCAAAAAATAAAAGGTTTTAGGCAGGCAATTTTTGCCCTCTTTCTTTTACATACTACTTTCCTACTCTTCTAATAAGAATGCAAGGAACACAGATAATTAAAAATACAACTAAGATTTCATGAAGGAAGCATCAAACTGCTAGATGATTGCCAACATATCTCGATCATCTCAAAAAAAAAAATCACAACAATATTTTCAAAAACAATTGCCTGAGGACATATTTGTATAGTAATTGCTTGAAATGCCATAAGCATATTACCTGGAGAGCTGCCATGCCCATGACACTTCCAATTAAAGAACGCACTCCAGGATGCATGTCCAACTTTCTAGTAGCCCACCAAAAACCTCCAATCGAAAGCAATGTAGTCGTTGCAAGAATACGGTGATCAAGCTGCAAAATAACAAAGAAAGCAGTTAATGCTTTGCACAACTTATTGATCAACAACAGCTGCTCTCCCAATAGGTTTCTGGACTGATCATTGACAATGAAGTAATTTGCACTAGTTATTTCAAACAGTTCAACACAAATTTCAGGCATAACAAAGATGTGTATGTAATAACAAAATGAGTATGTGTAATGAATATGTTCCAAACTATTAAAATAGGACCATGGGATCAACTGTTAGGTTATAAAAGACCAGATATCTTAATCAAAGAAAAAAAATTCCTTAGTATAGATTTCAAGTGTGTCCCTTTCAGGCAAAAGCATTTGAGCTTTCATAGTGGTAGTTTATATTACCAGCTAATAACACGTATCTCAAGAGAAAAGAATTATAGGGTTGCTGTTAGGCTCATGAATAAAATTCGAGTGGGAATAAGCTGGCCACTTGCCCTTAAGAAAATTAGCTAAATCCTGGTTAAATACAAATTGAATCATGGCTTGAACACTGTATGAAGGTACTGAAGTGACCTATCAGCAAAAATAGTGGATAAGCAACTCATTCCTGTAAAATTGGAAGCATTTACAACTTTTCTGTGAAAAGAGAAGATGAAAATTTTGAACAGCTAGTCCCTCTTAAGACTCGGTGGATGAAGCAAACAGGACCATATTTAAAGACAGCGTCTATAAAAAAAGGAAATATTTGAAACCCAAATGATGTGGCAAAAGTCTTTCTTCCAAAGGAACATAAGCATCTACATGCATCAGGATCCTCATTCATGGACCTCTCATATTTAACCATTCCGAAAAAAAAGAAGCAATAAATGAACAGTATTATTGGATAAATCACATCAAGAAGAAAAGTACTACTCGCGACAGTCTTGTAAAGGGGTGAACAAAAGCATAGAGTATGGAAGGAGAGAAAAACCTAGATTCTTTTTTATTAACTGACATTTGATAACTTAAATGAAAAAAAAATATAGTAATCGCTTCTTCAGATGCATTGGAAAAAGAATTCCTGGATATTGGAGAAGAAAACACTTGGGGCATGTTTGTGTAGCCTTGTTTTGGCTGAAGAGGAATGGAAATGTGGAAGATTTTCCGTGCTGTTTCTGATGCAGGAATGACCCAAGGGTCGACCAGCCAATGGACCCATCCCATCTACTTTTATTTTATTAAGAATTTTTAATTATGTTTTAATTTATAAGTAGGGTCTACAAGTCTTTATTTTTATTAACTGAGTTATGCAAGTAGGGTCCATAGGTTTTACTTATTTGTTTTAATATTGGCCATCAATGTGTTTGGACGGTCCAGATTAGATCTAGGCTATTTCTTTTGCTTATATATATATATGGTTGTAATGCCTCTTTGGCAATCAGACTTTGATTAATGAAAAATTGTTTGAGCGTGCTCTCTTGTGCTCTCCTGCTATGGAATACTTTTCCTCACCTGTGATAAGGAGTTTGGAGTGAGGTCAATTTTAAGCTGTCCACATCAGTTTCCTATTCCTACGTTCGGTGTGGCTGCCATTCATCGGGGAAAAGTTCCAAAAAGAAATGCAAGTTGGACAAGGAAAAAGGGTTTCCACAAAAGAGGGAACACATTACAATCTAGGCCAATTGGGAATGTGACACTAAAGTTAAATTAAGACAACAAAAAGGGTCTAAAATGTATGCTAATCATTTTAGGAACCTCTATTATTCATCAAATAATTGAGCAGAAAAGGCTAATTAACACTGTTGCCTCTTTTGTTTGTTAAATGATTAGAGACAATGGGTGCAACCATGGTTTAAAATATTTACCAACAAGCCAAATACATATTGCATAGTGGACTACTACCATAATTTGAGATGGGCTTATTAACGGCCCATATCCCCTATATCGGGCCAATATTAATGGTTTGGCTATTACCATGGTTCAAAAATAGAGGGCGCTACGCTACATCGGCCGTAGCGGTCGAGGCCACTACACTAATTTGAAAATAGTGGCGCTAGAGTCTAAAACCTAAAAGCCAAGCAATTTTAGTTTTACACATTGTTTTTTCCTATTTCTTCTCCTTAATAGCCTTTCCTAAAGTTATCTCTACCCTTATATGGTTTCAAATCACTAAAGAAACACAATATTGGTTGCTATACAAGATTCAAAAGATTTTGACCATTTAAAAAATTCACATCACCACTTATCGCCACAACTGCTACGTATCACCCGATACGTAGCGTTTTGGTCACTAACCGCTACGCCTGCCGCAACTGCTATTTTGATCCTTGGCTATTACCAATTTATCAATCATAGCACAGATATATATTCTTTAAATTTTAAGACCCTTTTTGTTTAGTAGATATTGAATTCTTAGAGTTTATAAACAATGGCTGAATTTATAAACAAAGCCTTTCTATCCAAGGGTCCATAGAAGTATTCAAGTTGAAGATCCATGATGGGCCATGATGCAGGACGAACCAGGCCCAAGAAACAATGGGCCTACACATTGACCCAAAGGTCAACCTGGTCCATGGATTCTAGCCCCAAGGCACACTCACAACTATAAAACACACCATAATTGAAGAAAACTCAAGAAATCTTTTGTTAAATGGAATAAACATAAGCAACTACAATGAGGGACTCAACTATATAAAAAGTGCTAGAATTGTTTCTTGGCAACTAAGACTTTCTAAATAAATTAGGAAACTTTCTAATCCTAATCAAACAATGAATAAAAATAAGAAATAGTCTCTAAAAAAAAATAGGGATAAATTTAGTTTCCTACAATAGCTCTCAGTCACAATTGGGCCTATGGGCTGAACCCAATCGACCGAGTTGACTTCTGGGTCAATGTGTAGGCCCATTTGCTTTCTTGGGCCTGATTCATACTGCATCAGGCCATTAAATGATCTCCCATTTATATGAAATGATTGCATGTCATCTGAGCAAACTAAATCCTAGAAAAGCAAAGGTCTAATCTAGATCTGCACGTTCACTCCTCACCGCTTAAATACTCCTTCAATAGCAGCCACTTTAATATGAACCTAGAAACTCAATACCAAATAGACAAACAGGTTCTTAATGAAATATAGTGCCAATTATAAAACGAGAAATCCTCTCCCAGGAGAAAACTGCATGTGGAGTCCAGCTTTATGGGTCCACTTGGGCCCACGTTTGATTAGTGTACTCCCTTCACACTCACTAAACTCCTACGATCACCATGCTCATTTCCACTGACCTCCACTGATTGTTAGATGGAATCTTTTAAAAAATCTACACTTAAAAGACCATTAAACTGTTAAGGTTTAAATCAATGGTTAAGATTAGCCTGAAGGAGCTGATCTTTTGCTTTAACCTCATCCATGATGAGGCCTTTCCCAAGCCCACCCCACCCCCCACCCACCCAAAAAATGATGCCACCACTTACAAGCATGTGTCAAGGCGGGGCCCATAATCAAGAATGCATAGTAGGTGAAATTCCCATTATAGTGTGGTTCATTTTGTGGGGTTTACTCTGTGGAGACTACCTGAGACTATCACCATTTTATAATAAATGGTGGAAGGGAAGTATTCATGGATGAAAGGAAGACGACATTTAGACAATGCACCAAATATCATAAGAACTACTTAAAAAGCTCACATATATCTATCATTTCAAATCAAAAAGGCAAACTTAGAATCTCATTAAATTCCTTAAAACACATATAGTTCAATCATAAAAATTCCTTAGATTCAAATTGTAAGATAGAATAGAGATATTTATATTGCCTACATGACTTTGGGGGGCCTGCTATATACCTTTATATTGTAATCGAAAAGGGGAAAAAAATAAATTCTCACATTTTCCAATATTGTAAATTACTTGGATTTTTTTGTAATTTTTTGGAGTCAAATCAAAATTCACACCTCAAGAAACCATTAAGGCTGCAACCTGCTACTTATCACCGAGATTTATCACTTTTTCAGGCTGACTGAAACCCCTCTGCAGCCACAATTTTAAACTAAGGGTGCAACAAGAATTTCCAACAAGGTCACCCATCCTACTACTAGTCTCACCAAAGGTTTTTGAACCTCTTATAGTGGAAGGCAACTCAAAAGATTATCAGTCGGTAGATTTCAACTTAAAAGAACCCTTTTAAATTTGTTTTTATCACCTGCCATTTTTCCTTTTCTGAATACTGCCAAATCAAAGAATATCAGTGTCCCTCAAGTTTCTTTTGCACATGTTCTACAAGAAGCATGGAAGCTACGGGCCTGTTTGGAAACGTTCTGTGTTGTTCCTGGTTTTGTGCTAAGATTGGGTTGTGTTGGGATTGTTCTGTGTAGAACTTGTTTGGCTACATTATATTAGATTGTTCTTCCAAGAATTTGCTGTGCGGAAGCTGTTTGGTGACAACCAGAGTTCTCGTTGCCATTCCTGTGTAAGGCTCTAGGCAATGTTGCTCCTACATCTTACGCGGACAGAGCTTCAAGGCAAGGCCATGAGAGATTGTTCCGGTTCCACTAATTGCAAGCAGTCGTGCATCCAATTTCATTTGAGAAACCACCACTAGTGAGTACTTAGTTGAAGAAGTCAATTAATCAATCAACACCTCAACAAGAAAAAGAGCTTCGGAGGAAGGGTACAAGGGAGTTCTTCGTACTTTTTTCTTATAACAAGACGATTCACTATTATGCATACCACATAAGTGCACAATTCCATAGGCCTAATTGTAGGTGATAAGGTGGATGGAGCATAATAGAAAAGTGATCTGATAGCAGGATTTCAACAATTTGATTTTGATCACTGAACTGGGAACCTTGACCATTAGCATATGGACATCCATTTCATGACAACTATGTGAATCATTATGATCTGACTTGAGTATCTTATCATCCATCCATAGCAATGCACGCACTTGGACTACATGGATTTGGTTGCATTAAATGCATAATAGAACTCTCTATATCCAATGTCTCCTTTTCGTTCATATTAGAAAGAAATTACGACATAGGATCCAAGAATGACGCCAATAGAGTTGCAGAGAGGACCATAGGAGAGAGAAAGGGAGTGGCAGAGAGAAGGGTCATTAGTTTGGGTGGAGGGAGGGAGGGAGGGAGAGAGAGAGAGAGAGATGGTAGAGAGTTTGTAAGGAGATAGGGGGTCGGTGGTCCGGGAGGAAGACACAGTTTACAGGGAGAGAGGAGGGGTCGTGTGGTCTAGATGGGAGAAAGAAAGAGTGAGAGTTTGTAGAAAGAGAGAGAAGAGGTTATAGTTGCCACCGAGAATTTTTCCAATAGCATCAAATACGTCCCTGTGAGTTGTTTCTTTTTAAACACGATATTAAATCGTTCCGTAGAACTTGTTCCATCTGGCCATGATTTTGGGGACCATTCCAAAGAATCCAACTTAGAAACGACTATGAAGAGCTACCAAACGCGTTTTTTTCTATTTCAGCATCCATTGGGAACTTAGGTACAACCCAGAAGCATGATGCCAAACAGGCCCTAATTCATACGCAACGAGGTCATGGAGAAAATCCTTGCTGAAATGGCTGGATAGCTGGAATTTTTTGTGTTTTGGGTTCTGATTCTAACCTTTTTATAATCTGTGTTTGTTGCCTTCTATAAATCCCTTTCTAGAATTCTTTATATATATATATATATGGAGAGAGAGAGAGAGAGAGTCGCGCTACAAAACTCCCCAGGCGTTTTTCACAAAAAAAGGCCCATCTTTTAGCCAATGAAAGTGTGACACGTGTCATCAATTATGGACATATCCGATTCTCTCTCCTAAACATTCTCCTACAAAGGTGGATCTCTTAAAATACTAACAAATCATTGGCTATTAGATAGGGGCAGAAACTCCCCTTTTGAGATAGGGGAGTTTTTGAGAATTTCTCATATAATATATATATAGGGGCAACTCTCCTAAGCTCAAGTTTAGGATATGGTAAGCTCAAGTGCGTGGTGGGGCCCACCCAGGGAACCACATGGGGATGGGGATGGGGGACTTCAAGGACTCCCTGGGATCCTTCTCTTTGCAAAAAATCAGCCCCAACCGTGACTTCTATCATCTCCATGTGTTTGGTCCATTTGGATGGACCAAAGGTGGGCCCCACAAGCATGAGCTTACGGAATTTTATCCTAAGCCCGAGCTTAGGAGGGCCTTGTGTGTGTGTATATAACGCTTTTCTCTAGAACTCTCATGCAAAAAAAAATACACATTACAGTTATTTGTTATAAAGTTAGTTGATCATTAAAAATAACAGTTATTTATCACAAAAAAATAAAAAGGATGTATCACTACGTAATCTCCAATGTCAACAGGAATGAACAAGGGAGCAGAGTAGTTTAAGCTTTCAAGCTTGAGGATCATATTCAGATTTATATGTCAGTGCAGAAATTACCTGAACGGTTGATGTGTTCTCAAAGAAGTTACGGATGAGAGGCTCCATGTTGAAAATGTCATCAGGTATCCATGTATCACCCATCTTCGGAAATGTATTATACGCATGGCCCTGGTATGTGGTAGCATATAAATGAACACAACATAATTCCTTACATCAGAAACTGCTGTCAAGGTAATTGGATAAAATTAGTGAAACAGCATAAACTATTCATCACAGCAATGGTGTCGGTGGACCAACTTTGAATAGAGAAGCCGTTGATCCGAGAGGAACCATCATGAAATAATTCGGGTCCAAAATATCTTCCCTATCAGATGATCCTAGCCATTTAACAATAGAAGTCTAACAAATGTCTCACAGCTGGCTACCAATCAGGAAGAATCAGGAAGGACCATCCAATGGGAGAGACTTTTGGATAACTTCCATCTACCATGGCCACTGTGCGAACTTCGATAATCAAATGACGGACTTACCCGTACAGTTTGTCGGGTCAAGTTAATGTTCAATCAAATATCCTATGCATAAAATATTGGTAAATGATGAAAATTCAGTTCAGGATAATCTCATACCGCATCATTTCCTGCAACAAAGGCCCCAGAAACAGCAGTAATGCCAACAAGTATGCTCACAGGGATGGCTAGTTTCTGAACTTTAGCTGCTCCATGAACCCAAGCTAATGAACCACAAGGTGGCTCTGGCATGACAACTGAGAGTGCAGTCCAAAGCAGGCCACAGTATATAACAAATGCAGATGTGAGATGAGTTGCCAGACGGTAAGGGCTAACTCTTGGCTGAACATATTCAGATGCAGGCTCCTAGAAATTGCAACAGAGTTGATGAGAATAACACAACACATGCAACCACATTTAGGTTTAGAAGAATTATAAGGTTCTGCACTGCAACAAACTTATAGGCTGACAGACTTTTCCAATTCTTGTGAAACATAACCATAGTTTAAAATAAGACCGATGATGTGACGGTCCAACATGGATGGAATATGAGCTAGAAGTTCCTAGATTGGACAATTGAATGTTTTAAATAAATAACCTACCAATAGACGGTTTTTTATTTTTTTTTATAGGAGCAATGTTTCAGGAAAATGGGAAATGAAAGGTCTAATGCTCACTGTATTCTAATGTGGGACAATTATTTACTTTTTTTTTTACTAGGAAAAAAAAAGTTCAATCTAAGGACCTTAACAAGAGTCTTCTGCGCTCTACGGATTTATGTTTTCACGGGAGAGAGAAATCCTACATTCCGAGACCCCTCCCAAAGGAAATTCCTCTCTTACTAAGAAAATCAATTTATATTTTTCTGTTTCCGCAAGGAAAATGGATCGCCCCAAACAGCATAACAGTGAGCCGCACAGAAAGAACAATTTTCCTCTATCATAGAATCCTCTCATCGCACAAATGCACTCTTAAGACTTTGGGAACATTTTCCGCCAACTGTAGGGCTCATCATAGAAAGTCTGGATCACTGAACCATATTAAGAAGTTGGGACTTGCAAAATTCTAACATAATTTCATGAGGGCAGAACCCTATAATTTATACTTTTAGATGATAAACAGCTCCTTACCTCTAGGCCACTTTTTACCATCCACCACCCAATTAGTCCCTGTCCAGCGCCTAGTGCAAAAAGAGCAGACAGCCTCACTCCAAGTCTACGAGTGACAAATCCTTTTGTAAGAAAATAGGTATATGGCAGCACAAACAAAATGGCTAATCCTCTTCCCCACATGCGATGAGCATATTCCATCCAGTATATAAATTTAAAATCTTTCATACTCATGCCTTTGTTTACTCTGCAAGAATCAAACCAAGAACACAGAAACCAATGTCAACAAAGCTCAAACTCTCAAGCAATAAGTTCAGTTGTATACATGCATTCATAAGAATGGTTAGTATTACAAGATTATTAAAAATAAATAAATAAATAAAAACCAACTCTAGAGAACATGTGAGCCTAGTAACTATAAAATAGAAGTGCAGACACGTATTAGTTATTCTGCCACAACAGTAATAGAAGAGAAGGAGACCCCAAAATGAGATCCACATGACTAACCTACGACTGAGAGACAGTAGAAATGGTAAGTTCGTAACCTGGACATGACAAGTGATATCAATCGAGACAATGAAAAAAAACCAAAAACCTGTGGAGCGACATGATTAACTGAAAGACATAAGACAATTAAAACATACATGTAGACATTTGCTATATGCAAGTTCAGTGAAAATACAGTAGGTAGAAATATTTTCCAGGTACATGTCTTAATCTGAGATCTATGCAACAAGCATAATTCCATTTTCTAAAAATTTGGTGTGCCAAAAAACCATGTCAGAGACACCTTAACACTTTCACTAAAGGGAAAAGGCACCATTTAAGTTTTCTACTTTAATTTTAATAGCATTTCTATAATATTTATATAGCAATAATACATATTCATTAAAAAAAAAAATTCTCTATCCCCTTTACATGTAAATTACTACAATATACTATGAACTATACTGTGTCCAACACTAACACTTGCCTTTGTCCAAGATACAAAGACATAAATACATACTGCAACTAATGCTAAAACATATGGACTAATGCTCTTAGTCCTGATTCCCAACTTCTGATATATAAAAATCTAAGGCAGACACCAGTGGAAGTGGACTAAACAGAAACAGCAGGCAGATTCCAAGGTAAGCAGACAACAAAAGAAGGGGAATCCATCATGTAAGGCCATGTAGCAAAGTAAAAAAGGTAAGTGAGGTGTATTGATGATAAAGAGATGTTACCATATAAATACTGGCTAAAAGCTGACCCACCAGTCCACAGTGGAAGTGGACTAAACAGAAACAGCAAACAGATTCCAAGGTAAGCAGACAACAAAAGTAGAGGAATCCATCATGTAATATGATAAGGCCATGTAGCATAGTAAAAAGGTAAATGAGGTGTATTGATGATAAAGAGATGTTACCATCTAAATACTAGCTAATAGCTGACCCACCAGCTCGTGTAGTGGCAAGCCATGTCCTCTTTCATAGAGGAGACCAGGCTTCAAACTTTGAGCACTGGTCTTTGCTTCCAAAAGACAAAAATCTAGCCAATGAGTTAGCTCCCTAGTGACAAAAGATGAAAAAGTACTAGCTAATAAAATGAAAGTATATAGAAACTTCTATTACATAAATCAGAAGCATCAAAATATATAAATACTAATGTAGAGGTTAATTTTTCCTGACACCATCTGCTTACTGTGTAAAATAGTTTTATTATATGGTTATGTCATTGCTTAAAAATCTCATAAAGGTCCTAATTCGCCATCCGGTTGCAAGTTAAAGGAGAGAATAAAATCTTCTGGAAGTTTCAGTGTTCACAAAGTTAATGCATTGCAGAGTTCTACACTTCTACTCATATGAATTCTAAAAAACTTTTACCACCATGCTGTCAGAATAACACGATGATCATCCCAAAAAAAAAAAAAAAACATGGACTACGAGCAGAAATTTGAACCACTGTCAGTCAAAACTCAAAAGCCTAAATAGTTTTGAGAAGGAAACATGCAACAAGCAGAGTATATATCCTTCTGAGATGTGACTATAGCTTCCAAAGCAGAAAGTTTTAACATCCTGGTAAATTTGAAAGAATGAAATGCAAGGTCATGATGCTTCCACTAACCGCTTGTACTCTGGGGACTGCTTATACTTCTCAAATTCTAGCAACCATTGTTCCTCCGACAGAGGTGGAAGACTGCCAGTAAATTTCCAGTCAGTCATCGACAGACCAGACCGTGTAAGACGTGTAACCCCACCAAGTACCACCATACTAAACACCCATGCAGCACAACCGAAGAGCCATGCTCCAACCAGTTTCTGAGCATGAGGCCCTTCTGTGACAAGGAACTTCAATCCTTCTTCTGCAACTTTTGCATTGTTGGATGTCGACACAGATGCAGTGGTGGTGGACATATTCCTTGAACATTGACCCGAAAAATCCTGAAAAACATATATTAAAAAATAGGATATTTTCAGAGTTTAGCCAGAGTGTCAAATTAGACTGTAGCCCAATAGGGCATCATCCATCTTACAGACAGAAAAAATATAGTTCTATTAATCTTTTAGAATATATATATATATATATATAATAACCGAAATTTTCACCTATGAGAGTCCCTCACAAGAATGGCGCGGGATTTTCAATCTCGGCCATGCACTAAAGCAGGATCACTTGATTTAAGGGGTTGCTTGGCTTTTACACATGTGATAGGAAAATGATTCACATGTGCAAATGATGCACATTTGATTCATTTCCATATGCAATTGAGTCCCATGGAAACACTTTCCATTGTTTGTCATTTTCACATATGAGTCTCAATGGATCCAAGGGTTCACCATTTTTCTCAAATTTCCACAATGAATCAAGACATAACATTTGGCCCCCTATCCATTTTTGTCCTTCTAAAGAGGATGAACAGTTCAGATTGTGAAAATGGGCCCCATAGAAATTCAATACTGCATATTTTAATGTTTGGACTTTTTATCACAATTACCTCAAAATCCGTTATGAATCAGCAGTTGAAATTTGACCCCCTAACCGTGTTTGGCCTTTTAAAGAGTCTGAGCAGTTCAGATCTTGATTAAAGAGCCCACCCAAGTCAAAAAGTTTAAAAAAAAAAAAAATGGACTGAGGTATTGAAGATGCCATTTTACTGTAGCAGCACCTTTTTGTCACACATTTTCACACAGCTGCAGTTCTGTTTCACATATCTCTAGGTGTAAAAAATTTGGCGCTGAAAAACACACCATTTTCACACCTCATTTACGTAGTGCATGCCTAAATGAGTGCAACCAAACATAAATTGATGTGGTTCTGTTACACACATCATTTTCACACCAACCGTACAGCCTCTAAAGGTACCTACCGAAAATCATGCACAGCTTCCATATCATTAGTGCATATGCTCCTCAAGCAAGATTAGATGAAAGTGCCAAGAGCCAATTTTGGGAGGAGATGGATGGCTTCCTACGAGAAACTCCAACTAGTGAAAAGTTTTTCCTAGGTGGGGACTTAAACAGGCATGTAGGAAAGGATAATAGAGGTTATGAGAGAGTGCATGGAGGACATGAATTTGGAGAGAAGAATGAGTTAGAAGACACTATCTTGGACTTTGCATTAGCATTTGACCTTGTAATAGCAAATACTTGCTGTAAAAAGAGAGAGGGGCATTTAATTACTTATAAAAGTGGAACTAGTAGGAGTAGAAAGACTTTTTTCTAATTAGAAAACATAACCGATTGGATTGTAAAGATTGTAAGGTTATCCCAGGAGATAGTTTGACCACACAATATAGGCTGGTAGTTTTAGATATTTGCATTAGAAGTAGAAAGAGGGGGGGAAAATAAAATGTGCCCTAGAACAAGGTGGAGAGATTTGAAAGGACAAAGAGCAACAATATTTAAGGACAAAGTGATAGATGAGGAAGAATGGAACTTTGAAAGAAACACTATAGCGATGTGGAATCAAATGGCTAACTATAGTAGGAAGGTTGCTAAAGAGGTGCTTGGAGAGTCGAAAGGGAAGAGATACAATAATTAAGAAACCTGGTGGTGATGTGTGGAGGTGCAAAAAGCTATTCGGGAGAAGAGATGTTACAAAATTTGGCAGGGTACTAAGAATATGGAAAACTATGAGATGTACAAGAAGGCAAAGAAGGAAGCTAAGAAAATAGTAAGTGATGCAAAGTGCAAAGCATATGATGGCCTATATAATAGGTTGGGAACAAGAGAATGAGAGAATGATATTTTTAAGAATCCAAAAAATAAGAGAAAGGAAAAGTAGGGACTTAGATCATGTCAAATTTATTAAGAACAATGACCAAAAGGTTCTAGTGAGGGAACACGATATCAAAGAACGGTGGAAGGAATATTTTAGCATACTTTTAAATGAAAACTATATAGGAGACATAAGAACAAAAGATGATATTTCAGTAGCAAAACATACTTTTTTTCATAGATTAGGGTGGTGGAAGTGAGGAAAGCAATAAAACAAATGAAGACAGGAAAGGCTACAGGCCCAGATGACATCCCGATTGAGGCTTGGAAATGCTTAGGAGAAGTTGGGGAGATTTGGCTAACTAGACTTTTCAATAAGATAATAATGTAAAAGAAAATGCTGGATGAAAGGAGAAGAAGTGTTGTAATACCTATATATAAGAACAAGGGAGATTTACAAAACTGTACCAACTAACGTGGAATTAAACTTATGAGTCATACTATGAAGCTATGGGAGAGAGTAATGAAGCAAAGACTTAGACAGAAGACCAAGATATCCGAAAATCAATTTGGTTTCATGCCAGGGATGTCAACGATGGAAGCTATCTTCTCACTTAAGCAATTAATGGAAAAATATTGAGTGAAGAGAAAAAATCTGCATATGGTCCCCATCGATCTAGAAAAAGCCTATGACAGGGTACCTAGAGATTTAATTTGGTGGGTTTAAAATAAAAAGAATATTCCAAGATATTATATTGAAATTATTAAAGATAAGTATGAAGGAGCAGTAACGAATGTGAGAACTACTTGTGGAGAGACAGGGGAGTTCCCAATGACCATAGGTTTGCATCAAGGATCAGCCCTAAGCCCTTATCTCTTTGCACTGATTATGGATGCGTTAACTGCTCATATTCAAAAAGAGCTAGCTACCTTGGTGTATGTTATTTGCAGATGATACAGTGTTGGTAGATGAATCAAGAGCTTGTGTGAATGCAAAACTCGAGAGATGGCGGGAGGTTTTAGAATCCAAAGGCTTTAGAATAAGCCGTACAAAGACGGAATATATGAATTGTAACTTTAGTGGGCATATAGTTAGATGATGCTGATAGTTAGATAGTTCACAACAAGTAAAAACATGATTTCAAGATTTACTCCATGCCTTTTTTGATCAGCTATGTAGATCATCCTACATTGAACACGAATATCAGCCATAGCGGTGAAGACCGCTACGCTAAATGGTATTTGTCGCCATTCACATCAGTAGCGGCAACTACAGTCCACTACGGGGCCGTTACGAGAACGCTACACCCGCTACGGGGCCGCTACGGAGTGAGACAGCTTCCTACTTTCCAAAAAATTTTAAAATGCATAATAAGACTTATTTCTTTTCTTCTTCTCTCCAAATAATATTTCTACGCAACTCTTCTACCCTTTTATGTTTAAAAGTACACCAAAAAGCATATGATCTCACCGAATTACAATTGATACAGAGAGTTCTTCTCAAGGATTCTTCTCTAAGTACATCCTATTAGACACCCCATTTGGTAGATGTATTCTTTTCTCTAGGTACTCTTAAGTCTTAGGTCTTGACTTCATGACATAGTTTTTTTTTTTTTTTTTTACAGGCATTTCATTAGTTTCTAAGTTAGCATAACTATGCAACATGAATACATGTGAAAAAAATGAGCATTACTATTATTTTCTATTTATACAGCGATACAGGACCCCATACAATGAGGGGACCGCTACACCCCCTTATCTTAGTTACTTTTGCACAAAAAAAAAAAAATATTTTCTCTCATTTTCCAATATTCTAGATTTTCTATAAAAAATTTTAGATTTTTTTGACGATTTTTTTCAAATCGCACCGCTACGCCGCTGCGTAGCGCCCACTACGTAGCGCCCACTACGTAGCGTTTTGGTGGCGGGTCGCTACGCTCGTCGCTACCACTATTTTCATCCTTGACATTGAACACTAACAAAACATAATGGTTGCAGAGTTAACACTTAACACCCTTAGGGCCTATTTGTTTGCACGTGACTAAAGTGAAAGACAAGTGGCATTGGCACTAATAGTAGGAAACTCTACTTCTTAATGTGTTCGGATGGCCCTGAGGAGAGAAGAAGAGTAAACGTGTCTCATGATGTGGATTCCTCTTTACTCCTACTCCCTCTCCCCCAAAGTTACTCCTAAATATATAATAAAGTGCCTTTTCCTCGTCCTTTTCATATAAAATCTTTTTATTTATTTATTTATTTATTTATTTATGTATTTTACTTTACACCAACCATCCAAATGCACGCAAAGTAACTTATATACTCATTTATTTAACCCACTCCTCATTAACTCTACTAATGTTGTGACCCTCACTCCTCTTTTATCCTACACTCATGTAAACAAATAGGCCCTTGGTTTAAATCATCAACAATGCATGGAAAAATCTGGCAGAGCACGATACCTCTACAAGACTGAGTCCCTTTATATACTTACAAACCCTTTGAAAGGACTATTCATGTAATTGTGCATTGTAAACATTAATATAACTACAGGGCACTCTCTCAAAGAGTGTACAATAGATTTTATGCCAATCCTAAGTTTTCCATGGTATCATAGCATTCTGATTGAAGGATCCAGGGTTTAATGAAAAGACCCGTCGCCGGTTTCAGCTTGGGAACAAGAGAGGAGAGAGATATTCCATCCCTCTCTTATTGTCATACAAAAGCAAGAAGAAGAGAAGATGATTGTAGTTTGATTCTTTGTCTCTCTCTGCATCATCTTTGTTCCAGTGGCTCCTCATTCCAGTCAACATGCTGTGTTCGTTCCAATGGCTCCTCATTAGCCACATCAAGCTCCCACTGATTTGGCTCGCACTTGTTCCAGTGTTCATTGGAAGTCATTGACGTCTATTGATAGAGAAGGACACTGCAATCAAGAGGGTTTCTGTTGATCCATATCGCTGTCGTCGCCCGTTGGAATCACCTTCTCTCTCATCCAGAGGGTTTTTTTTTCTATTGAGGTTTTCCGAAATCCCTTTTTCAATTAAGCCACTGGTTGGCTGACAACCCTCTCTCTCATCCCTTTTTTTGCACCGCACTCGTCCACCAATGTACCAGAAGCAGTACAATGCTATGATTGCAAGGAATTCAGTCATTATGCTAGTCGACGCAACGAAAAGAAATTCTGTAAGAACTGCAAGAAGCCTAGTCATTTGATTGATTGTTGATTGTTGCAGACTCCCTCAGAATCATAATGCTCAAGCATATCAAACCACCACTGATATATCTTCTCCTTCAACGTTTAAAGCTCCAACTCATTCATCGCGAACCGCAGACACTACTCCTTCTCCAAGAACAAATTCTTAATCCAAAGTCCAATACCATGCCATATCTTGGCATCATAGCTAATATCCGTTATACAATCTCTCTAAATAGTTACTCGAAGAATGTTGCACATACAGTGGAATGCTCTTGGACTGCTTCAAGATGCAAGTGGCGGCAAATGAATGCCTTTGGACGCGCCAGGACCTCTATTAATAGGATTTAGACAACTTTAAGCACAGGAAGACAGTTTGGAAAACAGATTGTGATCCCACTCTAATCTGCTATTTTGAGCAGCAATTCATGCATTTCTCCACTAAACAATTGTGTTGTGAGCTGCCTGTTCGGTCACTAAACGGAAGTGGGCATCATCATTGCAATTGAAGCCATACCCCATTGTCATCATAATCACCATCACCATCATAATCATAACGGCTGTTTTCTAATTATAAAGAGATATGCATTCTGCCAATGACATGATTTGAACAGTCCATCCAGTGGGCCACCATTTTTGAACGATCAACAGCCCAAAAATCGCAAGCATTGGCCACACTAAACCATCAAATTGGGAACCAAACAACCATTGCAAAAAGTTAAAAAATAAGAATGGTTTGTTTGCTATTCGTTGAAATCGACCTGGAAAATGAAAAGAGATTCTGAGGAAGAAACACATTTCATATGGAAACTGTTTCCCCAAAGCAAACAACAGAAAATGATTTCTCCCTCAGAAAATGAAATCAGTGGAAAGTGTTATGCCGTATGAGATTGCAAGGGGATGAGTTGGTAGAGTTGGAATTTCACACCTTTCGGAGGGATCGGAAGGCGTAGAACGAGTTCCATCCGGAAAAGGAATTGTTCCCGGAAGATTTTGAAGCGAAGAATCTGAAACGTTCATTCAAAGCTCTAGCCGTAGAAGATGAAGATGTGGAATCCTTGAGATGAGAGACGAAGGAGTTTGCTAGGGTTTTGTTTCTTCGAAGATGGGAAACGATCTTGCTCTGAAACATCTCTCTCCTTCTCTCTGCCTTTTTTGGCTGAGACACTGACGAAAACAGGGTTTTTGAAAACCCATCCAGTGGGGGCCATGTGGCCCATTGTGAAGCAATAATAAAATCACAGCCTTTGATTTCAAGGACATGAAGAGTTTGATGGATTTTTTTTTTTTACCTAAGGAAGGTTCCAACCCTTTGGGCTCAACTTTCAAAGAGAAGCCGGGTAAAACCCATATGCCCCACCTATGGTAGCACAAGTGGACTCAACTATCAATTCCAGAAGAGGGGGATGACCAGAGGCTAATACCAAAACTTCTAGCTTCGGAAGAAGAAGGAACTGCGGTCCTGACCACTCGGCCAACTCCTGGGGGTCATTTTTTTGTGATTTTAATTCTACGGCGGACATGATAGGATAAAAGGTTGGGTCTGTGGGATGGGTCCAACCCAACTAACTAAACTGAAAATTTTCACATTATTGTATGGATTTGGAGCTAAGGCCCATATTGGTACTTGGATCTTAATCAGTGGTCGAAAACTACCGCTGATGGTAGGTGCGGGCCTAGGCACAGCCACACGGGTGCAGCCGCACTCGTTAAACCATGGTATGCTTTAAAAAAAATCCAAAAAAAATTATGGATCCATCCTCAAAATCCACTTGAAAATCCTCAATTTGCCCCCAAAATCAAACTACCTATTATGCTTCGCACCCATCAAACAAAAATTCTGGATCTGCCACTGGCTGATGAGCCACACATATGATGACAACATCTTCAACAGATCAATTGTCCATAATCTATGGTGACCATGCTTAATGAACGGGGTATGATGTGGAAAAGCTAGGATTTCATGGTCATTTTAACTATGGTGAGCCTTGGAATGGAATGGGCCTACATTTAGCCCAGGTCCTGACCAATTTAGTGGGCTTTTAAACAGGATCCATTTTCTAAATGGGTCAGGCTTAAATCTGCACCGTAAGGCCTACTGAGCTCAATAGTAGGCGCCAACTGACCCATTTTATATGTTTAACTACATTTATCTAGTCATTGGATGAGATGCTATGTCATGAATTGAATGACCCATTCCCCAAGTATAGAGTTGAAGCTCCAACTTGGCCTAGGGTTTCCAAGTTACTTTTATATTATAAAATTACCCTTTTTTTGGTTTTTTGCCTTTATATCAGGTAAATTGAAAGGCCCCATGGCTGGCAAAAGGAAAAACAATAAAAACTTTTAAACGAAAACTTCAATGATGGATACAATTCAAATGAGCGTTAAATCGGATGAAGTATGTACCAGTTCACAAGGAATAGTGGATGCTACAGAGGAGATGAGGTGATCATTTATGTATAGTAATACACTTATAAATATTCTTCTATTTAAGTTGATATCCCCTCAGGAACGGTAACTTACTTCATTGGTAAGTGGTGGTAGTTTTCTTGACATTTATGCCCTTATTTCAAGATATCATTGGATATCGTTCACATTGATTGCTCTTAGGGAATAACTATTCTTTGTGTCCTATTACAAAACCCGTAAACGACTCCATTACAGTGATCTCCACCCTTGTTTCATGCCTGTCTTGTTATGTAACTTGAATGGGTCCAATGGCATCTGGAGAAGGTTTTAGAGCAGAAGCCAGAGGCCAAGCCACTACTCGAAGTCATCCTCCTTTATCATTTTAGAATCTAAACTTCTGAGTATCGGTCAACATTGGATCTTTGTAATGGCCTCTCTAAAGCTAACTATGTTTACAAGGAAAGCTTGGCTGATAGGTTCTGGGTTTACAATACATTCCCCACAAAATAGGATTTGCAAGAAGATGAATTACCAACTAAAGTTGCCTTGGCTACAATTTGATGTGCTTTCAATTGTGAGCAATTAGAATATTTTGATCGTTAGCTGTGTTGGAGGTAGGTGGGCCTTGTTGATGGGTTTTCAAAACTTTTGACCCTCTTTACTTAGGGATCAATTACCCGTAAGGCCAGAGACAACATTAAGGATCCAAAACCTCAAACCCATGATCAAGATCATTAAAACACTATTTCTAAGATAGAAAATAGTAGCAACAAAACCATTCATAAAAATCCACAACATACAAGGAGTATATCATACCTTGGAGGCTTGTGTGTACACTAACGGAGAAAAAGACAGTTTGCTTGATGAAGAACTCTTAATTTGTAGCAAATTAGAATCTCTAAGACCTAGTTTTCTTCCACACTATGACCCATTTTAGATTTCTTTTCTCAAGTAAAATGGTGGGATCTACAAAAAAAAAAAAAAAAAACAACTAGAACTTCTATAAGCGAACCAGAAGAGAACTAGAAGAGAGAGGGAGGGAGAGGAGAGAAAAAGGCGTGCAACACCTTGCACTGGGAGTGGATTCCAAGTATGGACGCCCCCCCCCCCCCCCACTCTCTCTCTCTCTTATTTATACCACTATGCAACATCCTCTTTCTAATTTTTATTAGAAGTCCTACTTTCACAATAATTAGTAACTTTCTTTTCCTTTATTTTAAAGTTCAAGTAAAATCAGCAATGATCTAATAATAGGGTTAATGTGGGGACCACTAGGGATTCCATAGATATTTGGCTCCGACTGGGACACCCTGACTCCACATCTCATGTGCAATCCGAGTCCATAATTGATTGCAAATAACCCCACTATATAAATGTAACTGCACTCCAATCTAAGGAATAAGTTACAAGAAGACCATAAACTTTCCTATAACCATAAATAAGCCCATTTATCCATATTCAACCAATTTAGATCCACATCTTAGTATCCTTGAGATCCAATCAATCACACCGATCATTAGTACCATCCAACTAACTTTTAATTGAGATTGGTGCGCACTTATTAATGATAAATCCATTAATTGGCACAAATAGATAATGAGGATAGACTCCATCTTGACCATTGAATGTTCCCACAGTCCTACTACCATGTACTCAAGACACCGAGGTGTTGACCTACAGTTGGCCTCACTCATTGGTGACTCCAAGCAAATAAATAGATAGAAACTTGAGTTCATTAATGTCTCAGGATTAAAAACCTACTGCTATGGAATTATGAGAGCAGACATTAAATTAAAGACAGTGTTTCATAAGGTGCTTCTTATGGTCATTCAATACATCCAATGTACCAACATGATGATCCAGAGTCTTACACTCTGATGATTGAGACAAATCACACTATCTCATAGTGATCATAATGCAGTTACCTTATCAGATGAGATGCCCAATCTCATCACCGGTTATGAAACAATTTAAATATAAGATATGTGACATATGTCTCCCCCATGTGGATCTCATCCACACATATGTATCACATTTAATATACTCGTGGGATCCTGTTTATCTCATGAATCATCATGTCATTCGCATTGATTATGTGCAAACATATAATAAAACACCATTAATCTCATGAAAAGAAAATATGATTATATTAAAATAAATCAACTTATTACATCATCTACTTGATTGAGACCACAAAATCTAACAAATTGGTTTACCATGTAAAGGTGCATCTTAAAAATCATCCAAAGGAGAATTTGTACAATTTTTTCTTTGCATTAAAACGCATAGAATTTAAATACATATGGTGGTTAAAGATGCAAATCAAAGGTGAGTTTCAAAAAATGAGTATCAAATAGAATTTTCTTTTGGTTATATTTTCTTAAGGGCATGTTTGGGTACCTTGGTGGTAAACTCGGCATTCGAAATTGGGGTGTTACAAAAATGGCCATAGGGCCAGATTTCCACCATAGATTCTTAATGGATTTTGAGATATTTGTAAAAAAGTCCATACCTTTTAACTGATTTTCTTTTATTTTTGTGGGCCCTTTCGCATGATTTGAACAATTCAGAATATATAAAAGATCAAAATCTATTAATGGATGAAATCTTAGTACTTGATTCATCGTGGATTGTGAGAAATTAATGAAAAACATATGAGCATTTGGATGTAATTTAGAATAGTTGACAGGAACCTAGGTGTTTACTAAATGTGGAATGCAATGATTCCTCTCTTAAGAAATCTTCATTGAGGATAACATCATTCTAATCGAACAAATGAATCCTCTAGATGGAGGTTTCCTCTCCCTGGTAAGGACCATTGCCAAATGTGCCCTAAAAGAAAATGTTACTTGATGTTCGTCTTTGAAAATTCACCTTTAATTTTCATTTTTAATCACCTTATGTATTCAACTCTTATATATTTAAATGCAAACAATCAAGTCTGTAGTGTCATCTCAAATGTGCATAGAACTTCCACTTCAAAAACCAAAAAACCATTATTTGCCAAAAAATCAAAAAGTTATTGCAACTTAGGCACATTTAATAGTCGTTCTAAACAGCAGTTGGGAGAGGCAAAACGATCCACGATCTTAGAATCAAAAGATAAAGGAATTGGGAGATTACGAAGGGTGGTATAAGAATCACATATCTGGTCATGTTATTGTCACAAATTTATCATAAATTAAAATGATGATGGTAAAAAATATTCCACAAAATTGAACGTCGTTTGGTTACTTGGGGATTTTGTAATGGGGAGGAATAAGACTTATTCCATGGTATCATTAAACGTACACAACATTCCACGATATCATGGAATAAATGCTTAAATATCAATATATATATATATATATATATATAAAATAGTGGAGGGAGGCCCTTTGCCTTCAATTGTAAGTAATATAAAGTATTGTATTATACCATAAAAAATCTAGTGAATGATATAGTGTATGTTAGTGTCATAGTTAAATCTGTCACTTCATCGGATTGTCAATTTTGTGACTGATTCATATGTACTTTTGGAGTTTGGAGGACAATTGTGCAGAATCAGTGAAACTCATCCAAGCTATAGGGCGCTTCAATAGCCATTGCTTTTTTCTTATGGAGAAGATGGTTGGAGGTTAAATATCCCAAATAATATTGAAGAATCAACTTCCCATAGGAGACGGGGGTGTGTCAATAAGAGAATATTATTGTTACTAACTACATGAAAGAGGTTCGGAGGCCAAAGTAATTTTGCTAGGAGGTCTTCTCTTTCATTAGTTTATTGTTGACATTTATGCACGCATTGAACATAATCGGCTTGGTGGGTTACACCTTAACCAAAAGAAACTTCATTCTAATCTTTAGCATGGTTTACAAGATGTCATTTCTGAAGGTGATTTTGATGCTACTGGGGGACTCAGATATTGCCTTCTTCTTTCACTAGGGGACTTAGATATATAGTCCAACAGTATCAAGATGTAATGGTAATTTGTAGATGGGCAAGACTGGCACAACCCTAAACTGAGGCCGAGCCAGCCAGGGCCCTAATCCGGAGCAGCGGGGCAGTGGACTGGAAAATTTCTCCCGCACGCGCTATTTTCCCACAGGTTTCCTCGGTGAGGATTTAAGATCCATGACCTGTCAATCACTTGAAAACGAATAATTGTGTGGAAGCATGTAGCAAACACACTATTAAAATCCAATGACATATAAATGTATTCAAGCCTCGTGTCAAAGTGAACAACATAGTTAGCAAACCCAAAGTTAATTTAAGTTTTACAATAACCCAAAAGTAAGTTTAAAGTTATACAATTCCATCGAAAGAAAGCCAACAAAGGCTAGTGACACAAGTTCCTAAAATAATCATCAATCTCAAAATGTGAAACTTGTCTCATCACCCAACCCAATGTCTAGATGACATCGTCGAGCTGCCGCTCTCGAGCAACTGGCAGCTCAATCGTCTCCATCTCATAGGCAACGGGTTCGACATCTGGCACAAAACAAATGAATATCAGACACGACTGTCTGGCAGGCAAATAAAGCAAATAGGAGCATAACAAGTGCTTACAAAGTCATATATAATTAATATAGTGCCTTTGAAAACTAAACGGAAATAACGCTGAGTTAAAGGAAATCAAGTACTGACACCAAATGGTTAGTATCAAACATTTAAAAGAACACTGAAAATCAAATAAAACATTGGCAACCCACATTGAGCTATGTTCTCCTATTACTGAAATAATAAGAACAATCAAAATAACTGTCGCCATATAAAATGGCCGGAACAAACGAATAATATATAAATAACCCAATATCGATGGGTAACAAACGGAGTCCGCTATGGAATGGATAACAAACGAACAAAGTATACAAGCTGCAGTTGGCAAAAGTATTTGAAGATCCTAAGCAAAGTGATTAGCCCGACGAGGCAACCCAAGCTTAGTGGTGCCGACCAAAATCTGAATCGATACAATTCAAATCACCTAAACACATTTCAAATCGATAAAGGGACTACTCTAACCAAAGCATAAACGAACAAATACGAGGCAAAGAAAAAATGAGTAGTCTTACCGAGATTTCTCTATGTAGTGAACCAATCAAAGCTATTTCAAATCGATTTATGAGGAAAGCATATAAATCTACTAACTTGGATTGAGGTAATATGCAGCGGTTGATTGGCTTACTTAGGGCCATCTCGTTATACACTTATTATCCAAATACCGGTGTATGAACGAAGAATTTGGTGCCTCAGAAGGTTTTTGGTATTGTCACGTCCCCCAAACCCGATTAGAGAATAAACTGGATCCGATTAGAGACAAGTATGAAATCATGAGCACAAGGAAATGCTACTAGGCATACCGCATAAGTAATAATCATCAGAAGCAATAATAGGAAACCTAGCATCATCTAGCAATCACCACTATCCAAAAAATGCAATGTAAGAATCAAGAGGGAGACTTCGATGATGTCCAAGCCACCTCACAGAGTACTAGTAACAATCTAATCCAGACCACTGCTACCAAAGTCTGGCTCCAGTGGGGATCCAAGCTCCCGGTCCTAGGAATAGTAGCACGGTCCAGGCCCGCTCCCAACTATTCAACGCCGTGGACGCCGTCCAAAGCCGACTGTTCACCTCGATGTCCGAGTAACCGGCCCATCAATAAAACCCCAAACTGCAGTTGGCCATGACATGCAAATAATAGTAAAGTGGTGCTGACATGAGGGAAAACCAAGACAAGCAAGTCTGGCTAGTTCAATATTCAAGACATGATCATAGGGATTATCTCATTCCAGACAATACAAGACAAGTCAAGCCCACATGGTAATCCCTTATAACTAGCCAGTCATGTTTATCAATACTCAATACAAGATCCTAAGTTACACTCTAAGTCAGGTCCATGTCCTAGTCTACAAGGATTTATATTTCATAATTAGTTAAGTGTTTTATGCCAAGAGAGTGTACAAGGAAATAGTAACAACGGATACAATCCATAAATCAAGGAGGAATTACAAACCAAACCTAGGCAAGTGGTGTCATCCCTGTATCCTACATGTTCTCACGGAGTACGTGTGAAATTAGATCAACGATACTTCTAAGGAAGTCCTTTGGTGTACAATCATGTCAGGCATCTGTTGATTTAATTCCACACGCATTCGGTTACCCCATGTTTAATACACGAATACCTAGACACCCCATCGAAGCCCACCAAGCCACGTGCTTCTATTCCAAACCCCATTAATGGTCACATGAAAGTGGGTTAAGGGTTTCCAACATCTAAGGCCCAAACCTAGGTTAACCGTTTCATTTTCAACAAAACGTGGTCTAAATTATTAATCTCAGTCATTACCTCATTTCCCGATCTCCAATCATCGCGAAACACGTACCATTGGATTCTACATCCAACGGTATATGGCTCGCGAAAATTCGACGAATGGTTCAAAAGTTATGGCCTTGGAAATCTGCCCAAACATCAGTCAAATGGCGAGGGTTCGAACTCTTGGAGAGAGAGTTCGAACTCTTGCGCTCCAGGCCAAATCACCAATGACATCGAATGTTCGAACTTCCAGGAAAGGCGTTCGAACGTTCGACGTTTCGCTCCCATTGCCCGAAAGGTTCAACGTTCGAACGTTCAACATCTCCACGCCAATCATCTGAACGTTTCGATGTTCGAATGTTCAGGAGAAACATTCGAACATTCAACATCTCCACGCCAATCATCTGAAGGTTCCGATGTTCGAACGTTTAAGAGAAACATTCGAACGTTCATCGTCAGCCAACCATCCATAGTACCCAACGTTCTACGTTCGCACGCAGAAAACCCCATTTCGTTGTTCTTTCAATTCAGATCAATTCCACTCCATTCCAAACCCTACCAATGAGTACCCCTGCACGAAATTGAGCCTCCATACTCTCCCAACCATCCATTCCATCATCATTGCATTCATTCTAATTAATTAAAACATTTAGGGATTTCCAATTACAGTCAAACCCAACCCAAAATCTGATCTAACGTTTTAATCCCAAATCAAAACACGAAACAACTTGGCATTTAGGGTATTCTCTCATTGAATCAATATCAATCAAGAAAACAAAGCATTCATGTTCAATTATAGATTGCATATCTACTTGCCTCAACCAAGAAGAAGATAGAATTTGGAAAAACTTGAGGAGAAGCCCTACTACCACGAAAATCACGATCTAACCCAACCAAACGCAACCTAAAATGCAAAGGAGAATGAATGGAAGAAAAAGGATCAAGAACAACCTAAATCTAACCAAAAGAGAAGATAATGGAAAATACGAAGATGAGAAAAGCTTACCCAAACTGATATCAAATGAAAGAGGAGATCGCAAGGATGAAGATTAACTGTTCGGTTCTTCGAGATGGTCTCTTCCGGAGGGAGTTCTGAAGCTTTAGAGAAGTGAAGAAGAAGAAGGGGCTGCTGGAGTTTTCGTTGCAAAGATTAGAATGTAAATTAGGGTTAACTCTCTCTTAAGGAGAAGAAGAGAGGAAAAAGGACTAATTTGCCCTTAAGTGGGTCCGATGAAAGAATGGACCACTTAAAGGGTTTCTGATCATCGGATCGCAACGAACCAAGAGACAAAAACGATTAGCGCGATGAGCCCTCTCCAACAAACCCAAAATCACGGCAATTGGAATTTTTTGAAAAAATACTTAATTTTCCCTAAATTGCAAACTACCCCCTACTAGAGTCAAACGTACTTGAAATCGAATGAAACTTCGCAGACACTATTCTAATGCTAAAAGAAACTCACTCACAATCTAAACCAACTTAAATATCTAACAAAATAATTAATTATAATAATAAAATAAACGGGTTAACGGGCCTACTATTGGGCCCAACAGACCCAATAAGGTCGCGGACCTTACAGATATTTGAGAGTACAAAGTGTATATCCAGACTTGGAATAATTCCTCGGTAATTCGAATATCGAACATTCCTCCTTATTCCCCTTGGACTTCCATCATACAAGGTGTTTTGGATTCAAAATTCACATTCCCAAGACTCAATGAATACTTAGGGGACCTACACATCCAACAAGAGCAAATAGGGTGCAGGAAGCCGCCCTGAGACGAAACCTAGGTCTGTTCGAGCGAGGGAACATCTGCTAGAGCAGGTAGCGAGCGGGCAGAGCTTCTGTCCTGCCCTTCTCTAGGCATTGGCCTAGCCCGCTCTAGCGGCCATAAGCTTGCTCGAGCGAGATAGGCTGCTGTCTGCTTGTCCCATGCAGATTTCTCTGCTCTCCTTCATATATTCAATTCCCTTTTTCCTTCCTCGATTCATTTCCACTATCTTTCCTACCCCATTCTGAGTTTCCCTTGGCTCAAACAAACTCCATCCAACCTCCAACATCACTCCCATTCCAATCACCATTTAAATTCAGAAAACATAGCATAATCACAAAAATTTGCAGTCCTGAAATTTATTTCCAATACTTACAGACAATGATTTGATAAGAAAATCCATGTTGCTATACAAGACAATTTGTAGATAAAATAGGCATAAATCATACACGAAACAAATTCTAAAAAGACACCCATCTGATTGTAGAGAGAAGTGACTTAATGTCCGAGAATGAAAAGCTCATAATTTAGATAAGAAACAACATATAGGTTGCATGCATCTCAATATCATCTTATTCAATTGCCTTGGCTAAATAGAGCACTACAAATCACTCTAACAACACCTCTCCACAGCTAAGACCTCCAATCTACAAAAACCTCCATGAAAACACTTCTAAAAAACCCAACATTTTGAAAAAGAAAAGGTTTCTCCATAAAAGACCTTGTATGCATGATAAAAAGGCTCTAAAGGGTTCAACAAAGAACCAAATTCGAGAAGGAAACCATGGCTTACCTTTAGAAGCTCTAAACAAGAAGAGAAGCTTGAAGAAGAAGATGATCACAACAGGAAACCCTCACAAACAAAATGGTTGGAAAGCTTGATGGGAGAGGAAGAGGGTGATGTAATCAAATCTCCCTTTGGACCAAGGGAACCCAAGCATGCAAAGGAGAGGAGGGAGAGGAAACCAGTTTTCTTTCAGGTTTCTAGCTAATTTCAAAATAGGAAAAATGAGGGAGAAAACAACTGTATGCTGAATTTTGAGTTAGGTGGGGAGTGGGCCCCACCAGCTCTAAAGTTTCAAGTGGCTAAAAACATCATTTGTGGGTCCCGGATGAGATTGAAGAAGGAAAAATTGATCGTCGAAATATCTTGTTGTAAAAAGTATATTTTCCTCATGGTTTGCAAATATTGAAATTCATGCATAGATTTGGTGTGAAAAGTCTGTTTTGCCCATTTTTCTCGAAAAACAGAATTTATGGGATTCGAACACAGACAGAGCGAACATAAAAGTTGTTGAGTTTGATACGACAAACCAAAACAAGTAGAATTCTAAATTTTTCGAAATAAAGGAAAAATTCTCACACGATCATGCGTCATACGGGCCACCCCGGGTCGTGTCAAAGTAAGCTCAACGACTCTCAAAATTTTCCAAAGCTGTTTAGAACTCTAGTCTTGCTAAAACCCAAGCTACACGTCCCCTAATCCCACTTAGAGACTAATTACAGCTGAAACAACATTAATCATACTAAACCTGGGTCGGGGTCTTACAAAGACCACCGGCCTTATTTATTACAATTACTTGTAATCCTAATTAGAATAAAGTCAAGTATATGGCTGAAAGAACCCTTGGGGAAAGAGTTAAGGACATACTAGACATTATAGCTATGGTTTTTAAGTTGGAGCTAAGGGAGCTACTTGATGATCTTAAAAATGGGATGCACTTTGGAGTTGTCATTGCACGTACATAGGTGCCTCACACAATATCTTATCGATTTGATCATAGTATTTGACATTGAGAATGCTTTTAGCTTGGTTAAATTTTAGTGACAAATTATTTTGCTATTTTGTTACATATATATATATATATATATACACAATTGAGTTTCAAAAAGAGGGCTACCTCATGCACATATCCTTCTAACCTCAGTTGCTGACAATAAACTAGTGACACCATATGACATAGATGACATTATATGTGATGAAATACCTGATCCAAATACCGAACCAGAAGCATATGAAACTACAATAAGATGCATGATGCCTGGTCCTTGCAGATATTTAGATCCTAAATGTGTGTCCATGATAAATGGAAAGTATTCAAAGAACCAACTGAAAGCTTTTGCTAATGACATAATGATCAATACAGATGGTTATCGTACTGATAGAACATGAAATGATGGAAAAACTATTAAGATTGGAAATGTTATCTTAAATAATCCTTAGGTCATTCGATTCAATCTTGCATTACTTGGAAACTTCAATACATATATAAATGTAGAAATATGTATGTAACCGTATTACAGTAATTAAATATTTATACAAATATATCTACAAAGGAGAGGATTGAGCAACAATGGCTATTGAAGGAAATTTACAAAGACAAGGTGGACAAGCTCATGAAGAAAATAATGTGGTAGATGAAATCAAACAGTATTTGGATTTTTGGTACATATCTGCCCCATAATCATCATGGATGATATTTGATTTCAAAATACAAGGTAGGCGTCCATTTGTTGAAAGAATGCACTTTCACTTAAATGACAAACAAGTAGTTGTCTTTAGAAATGACAGCCACTTACATTCAGCTGTCAACAACCCTAAACTAGAAAGATAATGTTTACAGAATGGTTTGAGACTAATATAATTTTCCAAAATGCTAGAGATCTCACATATGTAGAACTTCCAACAAAATGGAAATGGGATGAAAGTAAAGAAATTGTGGAAAGAAAAAAAAATGTGTGAAGACAATAGTAAGACTTTATTATGCAATTTCATTATCAGGTGAAAGATATTATCTATGGATGCTTTTGCATATAATACATGGACCAACATGCTATGAAGATTTGAAAAGAGTAAATGGTGTCACAGGTGATACCTTCAAAGATGCATGTGTTGCATTGGGCTTATTAGATGATGATAGTGAATGGGATAAAACTTTGTCAAAAGCTTCATCTTGGGCAACAGGAAACCGACTCCGACACTTGTTCTATGTTCTGTGAGGTGAGGGACCCTAATGAGTTATGGAATAAACATTGGCTTTCTCTTTCAGATGACTTAGAGACAAAAACTAGAAGAATTGCCCAAGATGATCGGTTAAAACTATTAGAAAATGAGTTGCAGAGTCTAGCAATTATTAAATTGAATCAATACTTATAAAGAATGGTCGACCTTTAACAAAATCCCCTACGATCCTTTTCAACAATGTCGACTTATCAATCTCAATGAAAAACAAGTTTTTGCGAGAAGAATCATCATATGATGTTGATGCCTTGAGAGTTGAATTTGAGTTATTATATCCTTCTCCAAATGTCAAACATAAATTGATATTTGAAAAGGTCATTGACTAATCAACAAATAGGACATGAGGGTGTTTCTTTGTGAATGAGAGTGGTGGCGCATGAAATACATTTTTATGGAGGACCATAATCTGTAAGCTACGAAGTGAAAATAAAATTTGCTTAGCCATGGCATCATCTAAAATAACATCACTTCTATTACCTAGTGGAAGAACTGTAAACTCTAGATTCAAATTGCCGTTACAACATCATGAGCGCTATTTTTTTTCGATAAACAAACATTCACATTTGGCGAAGCTATTGGTGAAGACCGACCTTATAAATTGGGATAAGGCACCAATGACCCATAGACATGCTTATGGTGCACTTGATAAAGCACTTAGAAACACATTAGTTACTAGTGATTCACATTAAGCGGATAAAGTTTTCGGTGGCCTCATTGTTGCTCTTGGAAGAGACTTTAAGCAAATCTTACTAATAGCTTATAAGGGAAGAAGATAACAGATTGTAGATGCAACACTAATACATACATGAATATGGAAACATTGTCAAGCTTTTACTTAACCATTAATATGCTTCTACAGAGATCAGAAATCCATGATAACTCATGATGATTCTATGGATTTTGCGAAATGGGTTTTAGATATTAGTAATGGAACCGCCGAATCAATTTATGTTAACAATGATGACGAAAAACAGTTGCATAAAAATGTCACCTAATTTACAATTGGCAAAGATGCCCACTGAGAATGAAGAAATAAAGGAAGTTATACGAAGTATATACAATGAATTTTTAAATAACAATGTGGAGTAAGTGATCTTTAAGAACGTGCAATTCTTATACCAAGAAATGATGATGTCGATAAAATAAATGAAATCATGCTTGGAATGCTACAGGGTAAGACATACGGGTTCTTCAATGTAGATAATGTAACAAACATTCAAGATGATGAACGAAGTCTTTTATATACACTAGAATTTCCACACACATTGAAGTTTAGTGGAGTTTTGAATCATTGTCTCGAATTAAAAGTTGGCAAACCAATAGTTTCATTGAGAAATCTAAATCAATCGCTTATACTATGCAACGGGACAAGACTAATTATCAGAGAACTTAGCCAACGAGTCATTAAGTTAATTATTGGAATAGTCACTGATTTAGGAAGAGTTTTGATGGTTCGAAAAAGGGATGGACAATATTCTCAAAAAATGGATATTATTATGTTTGGTGCAAGGTGTATATAAGTTAATTACCTCAATCATTATATTCTATATTATAATATACTCTTACTTCTAAACACCTAAAGTCTCATTTAATTTACGACATATAGTGAAAATATTATTTCTTTAATATTATGGGGAGGCATTATAACAGCAAATAAAGAGCAGTTGTCACATTGGTCAAAAAATGAAAATATAATCATTGGAACCTCTGATTGGTTCGGGAATATAATGGTAGCTATACAGTTTAATGGTTTTACTATCATCTGTATTATTTCTTGCCTATGGCTATCTTGACTCCTTCATTTCCTTTTGAAAGGTATTATATCTCTCTTCGTCATATTCCATAAAATTAATATTAAACACAGACATACTTGAAGCCGAACATCTTAGATCTTGGTAATATAATATTTTCAGTAACTTCAATTATTAAATTTAATTTCTTATCTCGACACATAGATAAAATGTCTTTATTTATCTAATAGTTTCCTATGTATGTTGAAAATGAATCAAATGCATGAATATCATTCAACAGGTGAAAGGCCAAACAACGTCACCAGATGAAAGGAGAATGGCTGTAGTGAAATGCTTGGACATGAAAACATTAAATCCTTTTTTATAGTATTCCTATCCTTTATTCATTTAATTGAATTTTTTTAGGATGTTATATTTACAATAAAAGCAACCATATTTACAATGGAAATTGATCAAATAATCTAGTACAAAGCATGTAATAGATATGGTAAAAAGTATAATTAATAATTCAAAAGACTTGCTAAATATGCAGCATCTCAAACCCAAGGAACGCATCCAAGGTAATTTGGCATTACTTATATGTCAAACCTCGACACTTATCCAGCTTTGTGCTGCTTCTAACATTCTAATTTATGATTTCTTTAATTTTGCTGCTACAGTACTTCATGCAACTCGTAGTGATTAGATCACACAGGTACCTTAAATATTGTTATCTTTGATAGGGATGTGGAGAAAATACTTGACACAAGTGCGGATGATTTATCTCTACTCATAACAAGTGTAATGATATATACTTCTATCTTCAACAATTAATTATGATATAAATACAAATTGTTGAATTTCTTAGTTTTAATTTTTGCTAAATCGGAAATTGGAAATGAGGCGATTGCACAAAAGGTTCAACGGGCATATTGAAAGCCATACATTTTCCACCTCAAGGCTTCTCAAATAAAAGATGTGAATCAACCTTATCCGGTCGCAATGATAAGTGATATCAATTATGAATCTGAATATAGGCGATTACTATTGTTGATATCAAACTTGAACTCTGTAAAAATGTTTGATAATCAGTTTCCCTTAAATAGCCCGGTATTTAGTATCCAAATTAAGTAGTCAAGACTTCTCTATGATGTTAATCTCAGTCTAATTCACTATTTACATTTTTGTGAGAATTATGAATGTTTAGTTTTCACATATGGGTGTTTAAGTTTATGAGAGTAGATTTGTCACGACCCGGGCCCGAGATTAGGGTTACCACGGCCAAACCCCGAGTCGCGATTTCCATACTTACTCCCGTAAACCTCGCATCACCGAAGTGAATACAAAATTTACAAGGGATCTTATATACATATCTGTCAAATGTACATTCTTGCGGAAATTATATACATATACATTGACAACTAATTTAAAACGTACAAGTCCTTTACATTCCAGTAAAGTCTACTTACACATTTCATTTCCTATTTAAGTTCAAGTCAACCTGCATATTCACATACAATGTAGATGACTATTATTTACATCCAAAATGATTCTATACTCAAAATATTTCCAAAACATGCTAATGTGATTGCCCTCCGATTTACGTCCCTTCGTTTAATCCTCCTAAAGGAACCTGATTAGTCTCCTCCGTTGGCGGCGTGGCCTCTGTATCAACGGGACAGGCAACTTGGCCTGTAATGTCATCAATAACACTGTGAATACGACGGTTCAACAATGTATACACAATTCTATGATAACATTTGCTTAACAATTCTAAACAATTCAAATCAGTCTAAACATCTCAAATCAATAACAATTACATTCATTTAGTTCTTCCCTGAAGGAAGCATTCAAATTATTCATGTAGTTCTCCCTTGAAGCAAGCAGTCAAATGTCATGTAGTTCTCCCCTGAAGGAAGCAGTCAATTTATTCATGTAGTTCTCCCCTGAAGGAAGCAGTCAAATGTCATGTAGTTCTCCCCTAAAGGAAGCAGTCAATTGTGTGGGATTTACCAGCATTTTGATTAGAGATCACCGGCATCACCATGGAGCTCCGGAATGCTCCAACTCATCTACTGCAGTAGGATTAATCATTATTCCTTCGTTTCATTTCATTCATTACTTTCGTTTCGTTAGTTCAATGCACTATGCAATTGCAGCTCAACATGGAACATAATAAACACGAATACGAGAGAATAAGTCAATGTAAACTATAAAACAATTAAACAATAAATTTTCTTATAACAACATTCGGGTGAAACGTTCGTTATGTAATGTATATGTTATTTTAGATGACATCACTTTCAATGAAATTATATTCACATAACCTTAGCTAACACTCATGAAGGTTTAGGAAAATATCAGAAATAAATTATGAAACCTCATCAACGTCGATCACTTTGTCGGTCACTAGTTGGTTGACCGAACTTTGGATTTCGGCTGACCGAACTCTGTCGGTCGGCTTTCCAGAAGCTCAGTTCCCTGATACAAATTTTGACATTTCTCTAAGGAAATTCGGTCATCTTGTCGGCCGACCAAACCCACAGTGTTGGTTGACCGAGCTCGGTTCAATTAATCCCTCGGTTCCAATTCTAGAGAGCATCAGATGAGCTCTCAGGCCACTCGGTTTGGTGGTTCAGTCGACTGTCGGTCGACCGAGCTCCTATGTTGGCTGACCGAACCCAGTTCGGTCAGCTTTACCGAAACTAAAAGCTCCTGCGACATTCAACCCAGAAAGCGTCGGTCAGGTGTCGGTCAGCCTGTCGGCTGACCGAATTGCTCCAGAATGTTCAGAATTCTCTGAACGGAATTTTCTGGAATTGAGCTCCTTGAGCTCAAACAAATCCAGTAGCATACGAAATACATAGAATTGAGTACACTTGCCTTGTTTGGAAATGAATTAGCAAGAATCTCCTCCGCTAGCTTGAATCCAAGATGAAACACCCAAACTTGAAACCCTCTTTGAACCTGAAAACCAATCAATCCATTCAAGAAAATCCTAATGAGTTTCTTATGCAAGAAACCATTCCAAATCACCAAAGAGGACTCAGAAATCCTAGAAACAACATAATTCACTTACTTGTAGCCTCTTTGGTGGAAATCTTGAGATCTTCTCAAGCTTAAACTCCAAGAAAGTAAGAAAGAAGATGAAGAAGATGAAGTTCCTCTTCATAATCACTTGTCAAGCCCTCAAATCACCACTTAAATTGAGGGAATTTGGAAGAAAGAATAATAAGAGAAAGAAAGAGAGAGAGAGTAAGTCGGTTGGGAGATGAGAGAATGAACTCAAAGAGTTCATCCTCATCTTATAAATCATGTTTTTGCATTCAACCCCCCCTTAATTCCATTAATTACATTTTGTGTCAAATGAAGGGTCATTTGATCCAATTCACGTCGAATGGAATCGCTGCTATTACGGAATTTAACGTACTCCTCGAGATACACGTGTGGGTATCAAGAGTTTCCGTATTCGACGAAATACGCAGAAATTCGTATTTACGAAAAAGTCCTCATATCCCTCAATCTATGCCTAAAATCACTTCAATGCATTCATTACCTTATCATTTAGCTCAAATTGCTCATTTGAGACAATTTCAATTCAATTTGGCCCTTAAGCCACATCAATTCCTTAAAACACATTCAATTAGCATTAATCTCGATTAATTAGAGTTAATCTTGATTAACTCGGGACAGGGTGTTACAAGATTTTACAATTTATTATTGCTATATTTTTTTTTATGAATGTTTGTTTAAATTACCCACAGCCAGTCGGACTGTACCACAGTCATCCTTTCTTGGCTTGGTAGGAATTGTGTTTTATAAACTATAATACTACATACATGCAGTTCCCGTTTTGTATGGAATAAGATTATGCAACCAAGAATCCCCTATATCAAATGATATTTTCCCAAAGGAAGATTCCCTTAGCAAGTGTCACCTAAATGTCAAGGTAAATTCTTTTTCAATAAGCTGTCTCGAAAGATTAAGAAGATTCAATTGCTCATCTTGTTGAGCTTTCTCTCCTTTCAGGTTGTACATCTACCATCCTTTGGTACTCCATCCTTTGGTATATACATAGCGATTTCAAGAACTAGAAGCCTACCTTAGGCCTTGCAATGCAATCCTCTCGCCAAAAATATGTAATATTGATCGCATAAAGGAGCCTTCCCTCCTTCGTCTCAAACAAGGCTTTATTCAGCTCCTAGGTAGTCTTTCTCTTTTCTTTATATATTCAATCTCCTTTGCAGTTTTCTTCTAATGCGAGTTCATTGTATTTTTTTTGCAGTTCGACTCTCCATATATAACCTTTGTATTCTATTCAACTCTTGAAAATACATTCCCCTTTACAGGATAAATGTTCATTATATTTTATGTTTTTAGGATACACGTGTTGAGCAAGGGTTTTTGTGCTAGTAAAGGATTATTAAAGAAGTTAGATGGTTGGTTATTCTTTTTCTATCTCCTTGAATTCAATTTCCATTAAAGGAGAGATTAGTTGAAAGTTATTTATGAGTCGTTACTTTTATTTATTCACTTTTAACCATATTTAGGAATAAATTTATCAGAACTCTGAAAATCTCATCTTAGTGAAACTGATTTTTTGTTAATAAAAGTTATATTTGACTATTAAACAATTAACTACTTTTTATTTATAACTTATTTTATAGGATTTCTTTTCCATAATTTTCATCAGTCAAATCCAATTACATAATTACATAGTAGAAGTTAGTATTATGACATGTTTATCTGCATAGAATACATCGGAGTTTTAAGTCAAATGAGCTCCATCGAAGGATAATTACGAAGGTGGATGGTGAAGGACATGAGGTAAGTGGTGAAGGTGAAGTATATTAATAGCGACGAAGATGAGACATTGACTTTCTTAGGACTTGAATTGCAATGGTGAATATTAGGTATTCATTTCTCATCTTCCTTTAGTTTGATTTACTATTGAATAGTCATTTTTTTATATTCACCATTGATTCTTCATTTTTTAACAGCTTAAAAAATCATGAAGTCATAAAATTCTTAGGAATTCAATTACATGAAACAACTCGTTATGCCCGTTAGGTCATATGCCCCCTTTTTTTTTTTTTTTTAAGTAAGAACAGCCATATGCCCATTAGGTCCACTCCATGGTGGTAGGGTTGCAAACGGGACGGTTCCGGATCAGAACCATGGTAGACCCGGACCCGTTTTTAAATAACGGTTCAGGTTCCGAATCCAGTTTTGACTCGAAACCTGTTTTGTTGGTTCTAGACCCGACTCTGATAGGAAATCCAGGATTCAGTTCCAGAACCGGTTCCACCTAAAGGACTGGAATCTAATTCCAAAATCAATTATAATTTTTCTTTATTCTTCATTTTTTCTTAAAATAAGCATATTATTCAACTTATAACAGTGCATCAAGTCTACTACTTCTAGTATTATACATAAAAATGTCAAAGAAAAAAAAATTATTTTGAAGTACAAATTTGCAATATTAAAGACCCATATGCCGAGTCTCGGGTCCACGGGTTGGAACCTATTTGGACTTAGAACCGGACCCGTTTATCAATCGGAACCTAAATTGGGATCTGGACTTGGACCCGTTGATGAATCGGAACCTAAAATAGGTTCGAGACCATGTTTTTTGCAAGTCGGAACTCCCTGGTAATCGGAAAATCAGATACTCGTTTGCAACCCTACATGGTGGTAAGTCTAAGGCTTTGTTTTTTTATAAAGGCTTGGTTGCATGGTTGTGAAGCATCGAGGAACATAGGCCCACCAATGGTGCATAGGTGGCCCCCCTCACTAGATCTTCCCCCTAATAACTAGACCCGTGATAACAAGGGGTTGCTTGGTTGGTAGCTCTGCATGTCACTCGGCTGCCTAGGGATCAATCCCTGGGTATACCACTCTTCCCACTTGTGTGACCTCTTTTGTGCCCAAGCCCCCTTAGCCTGGGTACCAAAAAAAAAAAAAGCAATTAGCCCCAGATTTTAAACGAAAAATGAATTAGGATTTAACAGTTTAACTTTAATCAAAACCAGAGAGAGAGAGATATGATCATTGACTTTGCGACATGTAACTCATTTCCGGGTGCTCTTGAAGGACACCTCTGGCCCAGGACCAGCCCACAATGGTCTCAATTTGGGTTGTGCTTTTTAAGCCAGTGGGCTATGCCTAATTATTATTATTTTTTTGGTGCCCCAACCAAGGAGCCCTCATATGCAGGAAAAGAAGCCCACGTGTAAATCATTTCCTGGTGCTCTTGAAGGACACCTCTGGCCCAGGTCCAGCCCACAATGGTCTCAATTTGGGTTGTATGCCTTTCTTTTTGGTACCCCAACCAAGAGGCCCGCACATGCAGAAAAAGAAGCCCACACACCAGTGTAAGAAAGCCAGTACACAGGAAAGGTGGCATATCTAGGGTTCAAACTCTGGACAACTAGTGAGAACTGTCAGTCCTTACCACTTGGGTCAGGAGCCGTTCTCAATTATATTGATGGCCCAAAAGTACTTAGACAGGCTGGGACTTAGCCTTTCTAGCGCTGCCCTGCCCAATATATTGAGAGGCCTGACTTTTTTATACTGGGACTCTATTCATGTCTAATCATTAGCTAGCAACTGAAAGCCATGGGCTTGCATAAACTTTAGCCCAAACCGACCTGGTCCATTAGCACCTCCAATACCTTGTTTTTTTAGAAATAGTTCTTGTTTCCTTTAAAGGGGGGGCTTAATGGTAGTTGATTAAACTAAATCCCAAAGATCCAGCAGGTCATGAGATAGCTGGAGACATCCATGGATGCACCCACTACCACAAACATCCAAGGAAGCCACCCAATTTTCAAGTCCATCCAACTCATTATGACTACAAAATCTTCAACATCTCTCCCTCTCTCTCTCTCTCCATCACTCATTTCCAAGATGCATTATCTTGCAAGTCAAGAGATCTACTACTGCCAATCACTGCATGTAAAGACATATGCAGATTCCCAATCCATCATTCAGTCAACATATCAATGAGATTCTCTTAATAGGCATCTTTCATTGCTACAGAAACTTATTGTGGGAAGTTATTTGTGCTTTTTCTGAATTAAGGGCCCCATTCTACATTGTGTATGACCAAAACTAATATTAATCACATAGTTGTAGTGGTGCACTCCATTGAATTATTTGTTTACTATTTTCTTTCAATATTTGTGTTATGCCCTATCAATGGCAGAACCCATAATTTTGATGGTCTACCATTTCCTTTTAAATCATTCCAATGCAGATACCACAGTTTGGATGGTCTAGATTGGTGCACATAGAACTTTAGTAAATTGAAATACACAAGTAAACTAATTTGTAATTACCAAATCACCCTTGTTTTTGGACAAGGAGAAAGGGTAGAGAATACGGTTCAAAGTTGTACTATGATCATCTTTACCACTTGAATCCTCCAACAATTTTTTCCACACCCAAACAATCCCTTAGACGGTGTATCAGATTACATCTGGAGCCCATTAGTCTGTGTGGAATAGATAGAATTTAAATATAGGAATTATAGTCAAATGAGCTCCACCGATGGAATTCCAAATAGGTGAGGGGTAAAAGATATAAGGTATCAAAGTAAGTAAGATCTCAACTTTTCTAGAATTTGAATTAGTTGCGTGATGGCTGGTGTTCATTTCTCATCTTTGTTGATTCAATTACGGTAAGGTTTTTTCATGGTCATTTTTTAATTTCACATTTGATTCTTCATTTTTAACCACTAATTAAAGTATTTATTGGTCTATGATACTAGGATACTTAGTGTGTATATAAAAAGTCATCAAGCAGTGTAGTCCCGTTGAAGCAGGGCCTGTATAATATTCAAAAGATGCAAAAACCGAATTGACACTCCACACTTTTAGTCCTCCTTGGTGGCAATTTTTTTTTTCTTACAGAAATATGTAGGAGTGTAACGGTTCGATTAACCGCAGTTTTTTGGAAAACGGTTAACCGAACCGTATTTCACGGTTTTTTATTTTTAAAAACTGTAACCGTAACTGAACCGTGAAAAATCGTTAAAAACCGAACCACAGTTAACCGCGGTTAACAGTTCGGTTACGGTTAATTGTCACTTAAAAAAATTTGTGAAATTTTTGTCATTTATCAATCAAACTTACTGTGAGAAAAAAGAAAAAAAAAACTTAGTTAGAGAATGACATAATATGTTACTGTAAAAACAAAATTACATTCAGGCCCTTAGGTTTTTTTCTTATTAGCGAAATGGTACGGTTAACCGAGTGTTTTGGGAACACGGTTAACCGAACCGTGGTTAACGGTTCGGTTTGGTTAATAACTGTGAGTCGAGACAAAAACTGCAACCGAACAGTGAAGCGCGGTTTTTCGATTTAAAAAACCGTAACCTTCACCGAACCATGAAACACGGTTATTAACCGTGGTTCGATTCGGTTCGGTTCGGTTAGACAGTTTTTCGGTTTTTTTTTTTTTTTTACACTCTTAGAAATATGCTTTGTTTGGAATTCCTCATAGCATGTAGGGACCGTCTTTTGGGAAGTCTAAATTCCCTATTTAATTGAATTTAGATCGTGAGAATTTGCTTAGCTAGCCATGTGAAAAGTCACTTTTGGCTATAAAAAAATGTAGATTTCCGTATACCACTTTTCCTTGAGCATTTTGGAATTTTAGTTTGGAAGACAAGCAATTGCAATCCTCTGAACACTCTAAACAATATACCTCCAAATATTTGCAACAAAAAACGGTCTTCAGCCTTTGAAATTTTCAAAATTTTAGCATTTTGAGTGTTGAATGAATTTTAACTCAAGAAGAAATTATCTTTATACTCAGCCAAATGGCAGCTGAATATTTATTGCTGAGAAGTTTGATTTGATAATTTAATCTTTCACAAGACAATTAATACCACATGAAAGAACTAGAAAGAGACTGCTTCTCGAAGAGCAAATTTCCACTTGCCACACTCACCATAACCACAAATATAAAAGGCATCTAGTGAGCCACGTCACGTGCCAATACCACAAACACAACAACCCACAAGACAAAAGAAAGAACACTTTTGGGTTTGAGTAAGAGACTCAGAGTCCTGTGTAACACCCTATCTGCACCTCAAGAGTCAAGACCCTAACCAGGAAAAGGACATCTTCTTGGAAGACTTCCCACGTGTCAATTAAGTGTGGAGCGTGATTTCACCCGGGTCAGGCTGTTAACTCAGGTCCACTGTCGTAATATTACCCGGCGCTATTAGCATAGCCGCTAGAGATCTTGTATATTGTATTCTCATCTTCTGCCTTTGAGTGTAGTGGAATCGGTGTGATCCGTGTACATACCTCAAGTGAGAGGAAACCACGTAAATTATTCGGTTTGATTACATCTTTGTTCTTTATTACCTAATGTCAACAATCACTTCTCGTCTAGTAGAAAGCCACCGACACATCCTTTGCTACTCCATCATGTGTAAAGCAACACTCAAAAGGGGCTGAGCAAAAGTCAAGTAAAGCAGCTTCACTGGAATAGTAAAAGTCAAGTAAAGCCCATTTGGCACTTTATTGGAATATAAAAGTCAAGTAAACCCTCCATTTAATTCAAAATTTCTCCCATCTTTAAAAAAAGAAAGTGAACAAGCAGCCTCATTTCTCCACTAAAAGGCAAAAAATTCTTCTCTTCTATAAAAAACTCAAAAATATTTCATACCAAACAACTAAAAGTAAAATAACACTATAACTCACTCATATTTTACTTCTCTTGATTTGATGCTTTACTTCACTTCATTTTACTTGATTTTAGAAATAAAATTACCAAACGGGCCCGTTACACAGAGTGTCTTAATTGTGTATCGCTCGGCCCTGCAAAATTCTCTTTTTGCATGGCCTTTAGGTCTGCGTTTTGGTGGGCTCCACACTTTCTTGAAAGCTTTGGTGGGGAGGAACAAATGATAAGAAAGTCTCATTGAGACAGGCCAACCAGTCTTTGGCCTTGTCTTTCTTGGCCATGGAAAGTAGTAGTTTTATAGATATATACACATATATAAATATATATAATTTTTCTTGACCATTTGTGGGCCACCAATTGACAGTTTTGGGTCTTGGACCATGTCCTCTCCAGATTCCAGGGATTTGGAGATCCTATATTTTGTCTTCCTTATATGGATGGACTCGTGGCTAATGCACCTGGCTGAGTTCTCATGGGCTCAACTGAGTTTGGGATTGTGTTTCGGGTCATTGGTTGGACTTGGGCCTAACTTTCTGCCCCGTCGTTAAACGGGTTTGCTGTGAGTCTTTTTAGGCAGGCTCAACTAGGCGCAGCACGTTCAGCCCAATGGCATGCCTTTGTATATATTTAAGCATGGCTTTGGCTTGACTTTCAAGTTGGTGGACTGAATCCATACATGAATTAAGAATGGATAGATGGGCTATTGATGAACTTTATATTTAGCCATGATCCTAATCTTAGTTCTTAGCTGTCATGACTGTATCCTGGAGTCAAACCTCAATCTCACACCACCGGCCAAAAATTGATCCGTGATCATCACACTCGAAGTGCCACTTCCAAAACAGTGATCCAATCTAGCAAAAAGGGCAAAAAAAAAAAAAAAAAAAAAAGGAAAAAAATTGTCTTGTTTGGAAATTCTGACATATTTGAAGCAGTGTTGTTTCAATTACACTCTTTACAAGCTTGTTTGGAAATTCTGACATGTTTGAAGCATTGTTGTTTCAATTAAACTCTTTACAAGTAACCTGTTTGATGCGTCTAAATTCAATTCATATAAGGAAAAATAAAAAAAAGTCATCATATAATAAAAGTAGTACAAACAAATTTATTATATAATAGTCAATAAGAATTACATGGGCGAACTCGTCAAATAAAAATGTTCCAAAGTTAATTGTTTGCTTTAGACATTAATGTTTATTTGAAAAAAGTTATATTTTCCTGTTTGAAAAGTTTATCTTTTTTAAAAAGGAAATATATGTCTTAACGGCCAGTTTCTTTAGAGGTATATCTAATAAGAATTTAGAGTGTTGGGAATTTCTAACATTAATGTAAAAGTTGACACCTTTATTATTTTAAATGTTGTATTTCATTGCTGGAATTTTGAATACCAACCCACAGGAAAAGCCACATTTAGGGCATACTTTGTTGCAATCATTTTTTTTATAGAGATTCACTGTGTTTGGAATTCTTTATAATAATGTAGTGGTTGTCTCTGTGAACTCTAAACTCTCTATTTAATTAGCTAGGTTTAAAATGGTGAGTTTTTTTTTCTGTGTTGACCATGTGAAAAGCTAGTTTTGGCTATCAGAATATTAGATTTCAGAATGCATTTTGGGATTGTACTTTGAGGGACAAGCATTTGGAATTCTCTGAATACTCTAAACAACATATTTCTAAATGCTTGCAATGAGAAAATGCCTTCAACTTTTTAAAGTTCTCGTAATTTTAGCATTTTAGATGTTAGATTAGCTATGAGCATTTGAGATTCTACTTAGAAAGATAACATTAGATAATTCCAAATTATCCAGAGAGTGACCCAGAGAATTTACATGAACTTTTCAAACCAGTGTAAAGCACACACCCAGAGTTGGTTGAATGAATTTTAACTCTAGAAGGCTTTACCATCTTTAAACTCAGCCAAATGGCAGCCGAATTCTTATTGATGTGGAGTTTGAATTCTTATTGATGTGAAAGCACACAGAAAGAGACTGCTTCTCGAAGCAAATTTCACTTGCCACATTCACTAACGACAACTACAAATAGAAAGAGGCTTCTAGAGAGCCTTCAATTGTAAGTAATATAAAGTATTGTATTATACCATAAAAAAGCTAGTGAATGATATAGTGTATGTTAGTGTCATAGTTAAATCTGTCACTTCATCGGATTGTCAATTTTGTGACTAATTCATATGTACTTTTGGAGTTTGGAGGACAACTGTGTAAAATCAGTGAAACTCATCCAAGCTATAGGGCGCTTCAAGAATCAACTTCCCATAGGAGACGGGGGTGTGTCAATAAGAGAGTATTATTGTTGTTAACTACATGAAAGAGGTTCGGAGGCCAAAGTAATTTTGCTGGGAGGTCGTCTCTTGCATTAGTTTATTGTTGACATTTATGCACGCATTGAACATAATCGGCTTGGTGGGTTACACCTTAACCAAAAGAAACTTCATTCTAATCTTTAGCATGGTTTACAAGATGTCATTTCTGAAGGTGATTTTGACGCTACTGGGGGACTCAGATATTGCCTTCTTCTTTCACTGGGGACTCAGATATATAGTCCAACAATATCAAGATGTAATGGTAATTTGTAGATGGGCAAGACTGGCACGATCCCGGACTGAGGCCGAGCCAGCCAGGGCCCTAATCCAGAGCCGCGGGGCAGCGGGCCGGAAAATTTCTCCCGCACGCGCTATTTTCCCACAGGTTTCCTCGGTGAGGATTTAAGATCCATGACCTGTCGATCACCTGAAAACGAATAATTGTGTGGAAGCATGTAGCAAACACACTATTAAAATCCAATGACATATAAATGTATTCAAGCCTCGTGTCAAAGTGAAAAACATAGTTAGCAAACCCAAAGTTAATTTAAGTTTTACAATAACCCAAAAGTAAGTTTAAAGTTATACAATCCCATCGAAAGAAAGCCAACAAAGGCTAGTGACACAAGTTCCTAAAATAATCATCAATCCCAAAATGTGAAACTTGTCTCATCACCCAACCCAATGTCTAGATGACATCGTCGGGCTGCCGCTCTCGAGCAACCGGCAGCTCAACTGTCTCCGCCTCATGGGCAACGGGTTCAACATTTGGCACAAAACAAATGAATATCAGACACGACTGTCTGGCAGGCAAATAAAGCAAATAGGAGCATAACAAGTGTTTACAAAGTCATATATAATCAATCTAGTGCCTTTGAAAACTAAACAGAAATAACGCTGAGTTAAAGGAAATCAAGTATTGACACCAAATGGTTAGTATCAAACATTTAAAAGAACGCTGAAAATCAAATAAAACATTGGCAACCCACATTGAGCTATGTTCTCCTATTACCGAAATAACAAGAACAATCAAAATAACTGTTGCCATATAAAATGGCCGGAACAAACGAATAAAATATAAATAACCCAATATCGATGGATAACAAACGGAGTCCGCTATGGAACAGATAACAAACAAACAAAGTATATAAGCTGCAGTAGGTAAAAGTATTTGAAGATCCCAGGCAGAGTGATCAACCCGACCAGGCGACCCAAGCTTAGTGGTGCCGACCAAAATCTGAATCGATACAATTCAAATCACCTAAACACCTTTCAAATCGATAAAGGGACTACTCTAACCAAAGCATAAACGAACAAATACGAGGCAAAAAAAAAAAACTGAGTAGTCTTACCGAGATTTCTCTACGTAGTGAACCAATGGAAGCTATTTCAAATCGATTTATGAGGAAAACATATAAATCTACTAACTTGGATTGAGGTAATATGCAGCGGTTGATTGGCTTACTTAGGGCCATCTCGTTATACACTTAGTATCCAAATACCGGTGTATGAACGAAGAATTTGGTGCCTCAGAAGGTCTTTGGTATTGTCACGTCCCCCAAACCAGATTAGAGAATAAACCGGATCCGGGGAGTGAAATTTAGAGCTAATTAAAATTTTTGCCCTTTAGGCCAAAGGATCGTAAGTTCGCTGTGAGGATATTACATTTCAAACTTTAAGTAATATAACACTTTGTGGAAATCATACAATTCGAGGCACATTTGGATATCAATCAATGAATAATAATCTCATTAATATTTATAATTGCACAAAGAAATAAATAAAGTTATCAAGGAATTAATGTATTAACAATGGCCATCCCAGTAACCAAGGCCATTTAAAAGAACAATGATGTCAATAAATGAAAGGTCAAACTAGAGAATAATAAATGAATAACTAAAATCTAGTAAATGTCCCAAATGAGTCTCTCTTGTGCCGGATGTGATGACGCTACTCTATATCATCGGCATGCCACTCTCGCTCCTCTTCAGCTGGTTGGAGATCCTCTAGGATTTCCTCACCTATTTGCTCCTCATAGTAGTACTCACCTGAGGTATCTGCACACCAAAGAACAAAGTCAACGACATGTTGAGCAATAGATAAACAAAGTACAATAAAATATAGCATGCATCAAGTGTAAGAGTAGAGACAAGTATAAAACCATGAGCACAAGGAAATGATACTAGGCATACCGTATAAGTAATAATCATCAGAAGCAATAATAAGAAACATAGCATCATCTAGCAATCGCCACTATCCAAACAATGCAATGTAAGAATCAAGAGGGAGACTTCGATGATGTCCAAGCCACCTCACGGGGTACCAGTAACAATCTAATCCAGACCACTGCTACCAAAGTCTGGCTCCAGTGGGGATCCAAGCTTCCGGTCCTGGGAATAGTAGCATGGTCCAGACCCGCTCCCAACTATTCAACGCCGTGGACGCTGTCCAAAGCCGACGGCTCACCCCGATGTCCGAGTAACCGGCCCATCAATAAAACACCAAACTGCAGTTGGCCATGACATGCAAATAATAATAAAGTGGTGTTGACATGAGGGAAAACCAAGACAAGCAAGTCTGGCTAGTTCAATATTCAAGACATGATCATAGCGATTATCTCATTCCAGACAATACAAGACAAGTCAAGCCTACATGGTAATCCCTTATAACTAGCCAGTCATGTTTATCAATACTTGATATAAGATCCTAAGTTACACTCTAAGTCAGGTCCATGTCCTAATCTACAAGGATTTATATTTCATAATTAGTTAAGTGTCTTATGCCAAGAGAGTGTACAAGGAAACAGTAACAATGGATACAATCCATAAATCAAGGAGGAATTACAAACCAAACCTAGGCAAATGGTGTCATCCCTGTATCCTACATGTTCTCACGGAGTACGTGTGGAATTAGATCAACGATGCTTCTAAGGAAGTCCTTTGGTGTACAATCATGTCAGGCATCTGTTGATTTAATTCCACACGCATTCGGTTACCCCATGTTTAATACACGAATACCTAGACACCCCATCGAAGCCCACCAAGCCATGTGCTTCTATTCCAAACCCCATTAATGGTCACATGAAAGTGGGTTAAGGGTTTCCAACATCTAAGGCCCAAAACTAGGTTAACCGTCTCGTTTCCAACAAAACGTGGTCTAAATTATTAATCTCAGTCATTACCTCATTTTCCGATCTCTAATCATCGCGAAACACGTACCATTGGATTCTACATCCAACGGTATATGGCTCGCGAAAATCTGACGAACGGTTCAAAAGTTATGGCCTTGGAAATCTGCCCAAACATCAGTCAAATGGCGAGGGTTCGAACTCTTGGAGAGAGAGTTCGAACTCTCGCGCTCCAGGCCAAATCACCAATGACATCGAACGTTCGAAATTCTAGGAATGGCGTTCGAACGTTCGACGTCTCGCTCCCATTGCCCGAAAGGTTCAACGTTCAAACGTTCAACATCTCCACGCCAATCATCTGAAGGTTTCGATGTTCGAATGTTCAGGAGAAACGTTCAAACGTTCAACATCTCCACGCCAATCATCTCAAGGTTCTGATGTTCGAACGTTCAAGAGAAACATTCGAACGTTCATCGTCAGCCAACCATCCGTAGTACCCAACGTTCGACGTTTGCACGCAGAAAACCCCATTTCGTTGTTCTTTCAATTCAGATCAATTCCACTCCATTCCAAACCCTACCAATGAGTACCCCTGCACGTAATTGAGCTTCCATGCTCTCCCAACCATCCATTCCATCATCATTACATTCATTCTAATTAATTAAAACATTTAGGGATTTCCAATTACAGTCAAACCCAACCCAAAATCTAATCTAACATTTTAATCCCAAATCAAAACACGAAACAACTTGGCATTTAGGGTATTCTCTCATTGAATCAATATCAATCAAGAAAACAAAGCATTCATGTTCAATTATAGATTGCATATCTACTTGCCTCAACCAAGAAGAAGATAGAATTTGGAAAAACTTGAGGAGAAGCCCTACTACCACGAAAATCACGATCTAACCCAACCAAACGCAACCTAAAATGCAAAGGAGAATGAATGGAAGAAAAAGGATCAAGAACAACCTAAATCTAACCAAAAGAGAAGATAATGGAAAATACGAAGATGAGAAAAGCTTACCCAAACTGATATCAAATGAAAGAGGAGATCGCAAGGATGAAGATTAAATGTTCGGATCTTCGAGATGGTCTCTTCCGGAGGGAGTTCTGAAGCTTTAGAGAAGTGAAGAAGAAGAAGGGGCTGCTGGAGTTCTCGTTGCAGAGATTAGAATGTAAATTAGGGTTAACTCTCTCTTAAGGAGAAGAAGAGAGGAAAAAGGACTAATTTGCCCTTAAGTGGATCCGGTGAAAAAATGGACCACTTGAAGGGTTTCTGATCGTCGGATCGCAACGAACCAAGAGACAAAATGATTAGCGCGACGAGGCCTTTCCAACAAACCCAAAATCACGGCGATCTGAATTTTTTGAAAAAATACTTAATTTTCCCTAAATTGCAAACTACCCCCTACTAGAGTCAAACGTACTTGAAATCGAATGAAACTTCGCAAACACTATTCTAATGCTAAAAGAAACTCACTCACAATCTAAACCAACTTAAATATCTAACAAAATAATTAATTATAATAATAAAATAAACTGGTCAACGAGGCTACTATTGGGCCCAACAGACCCAATAAGGTCGCGGACCTTACAGATATTTGAGAGTACAAAGCGTATATCCAGACATAGAATAATTCCTCGGTAATTCGAATATCGAACAGTCCTCCTTATTCCCTGTGGACTTCCATAATACAAGGTGTTTTGGATTCAAAATTCACATTCCCAAGATTCAATGAATCCTTAGGGGACCTACACATCTAACAAGAGCAAATAGGGTGCAGGAAGCCGCCCTGAGACGGAACCTAGGTCCGTTCGAGCGAGGGAACATCCGCTAGAGCGGGGAGAGAGCGGGCAGAGCTTCTGTCCCGCCCTTCTCTAGGCATTGGCCTAGCCCGCTCGAGTGGCCATAAGCTTGCTCGAGCGAGATAGGCTGCTGTCTGCTCGTGCCATGCAGATTTCTCTGCTCTCCTTCATATATTAAATTCCCTTTTTCCTTCCTTGATTCATTTCCACTATCTTTCCTACCCTATTCTGAGTTTCCCTTGGCTCAAACAAACTCCATCCAACCTCCAACATCACTCCCATTCCAATCACCATTCAAATTCAGAAAACATAGCATAATTACAAAAATTTGGAGTCCTGAAATTTATTTCCAATACTTACAGACAATGATTTGATAAGAAAATCCATGTTGCTATACAAGACAATTTGTAGATAAAATAGGCATAAATCATACATGAAACAAATTCTAAAAGACACCCATCTGATTGTAGAGAGAAGTAACTTAATGTCTGAGAATGAAAAATTCAGAATTTAGACAAGAAACAACATATAGGTTGCATGCATCTCATTATCATCTTATTCACTTGCCTTGGCTAAATAGAGCACCACAAATCACTCTGACAACACCTCTCCGCAGCTAGGACCTCCAATCTACAAAAACCCCCAAGAAAACACTTCTAAAAAACCTAACATTTTGAAAAAGAAAAGGTTTCTCCATAAAAGACCTTGTATGCATGATAAAAAGGCTCTAAAGGGTTCAACAAAGAACCAAATTCGAGAAGGAAACCATTGCTCACCTTTAGAAGCTCTAAACAAGAAGAGAAGCTTGAAGAAGAAGATCACAACAGGAAACCCTCACAAACAGAATGGTTGGAAAAGCTTGATGGGAGAGGCACAGGGTGATGTAATCAAATCTCCCTTTGGACCAAAGGAACCTAAGCATGCAGAGGAGAGGAGGGAGAGTAAACCAGCTTTCTTTCAGGTTTCTAGCTAATTTCAAAATAGGAAAAATGAGGGAGAAAACAACTGTATGCTGAGTTTTGAGTTAGGTGGGGAGTGGGCCCCACCAGCTCTAAAGTTTCAAGTGGCTAAAAACATCATTTGTGGGTCCCGGATGAGATCGACGAAGGGAAAATTGATCGTCGAAATATCTTGTTTGTAAAAAGTATATTTTCCTCATGGTTTGCAAATATCGAAATTCATGCATAGATTTGGTGTGAAAAATTTGTTTTGCCCATTTTTCTCGAAAAACAGAATTTATGGGGTTCAAACACAGACAGAGCGAACATAAAAGTTGTTGAGTTTGATACGACAAACCAAAACAAGTAGAATTCTAAATTTTTCGAAATAAAGGAAAAATTCTCACACGAACATGCATCATACGGGCCACCCCGGGTCGTGTCAAAGTAAGCTCAACGACTCTCAAAATTTCCCAAAGCTGTTTAGAACTCTAGTCTAGCTAAAACCCAAGCTACACGTCCCCTAATCCCACTTAGAGACTAATTACAGCTGAAACAACATTAATCATACTAAACCTGGGTCGTGGTCTTACAAAGACCACCGGACTTATTTATTACAATTACTTGTAATCCTAATTAGAATAAAGTCAAGTATATGGCTGAAAGAACCCTTGGGGAAAGAGTTAAGGACATACTAGACATTATAGCTATGGTTTTTAAGTTGGAGCTAAGGGAGCTACTTGATGATCTTAAAAATGGGATGCACTTTGGAGTTGTCATTGCACGTACATAGGTGCCTCACACAATATCTTATCGATTTGATCATAGTATTTGACATTGAGAATGCTTTTAGCTTGGTTAAATTTTAGTGACAAATTATTTTGCTATTTTGTTACATATATATATATATATATATACAATTGATTTCCAAAAAGAGGGCTACCTCATGCACATATCCTTCTAACCTCAGCTGCTGACAATAAACTAGTGACACCATATGACATAGATGACATTATATGTGATGAAATACCTGATCCAAATACCGAACCAGAAGCATATGAAACTGCAATTAGATGCATGATGCCTGGTCCTTGCAGATATTTAGATCCTAAATGTGTGTCCATGATAAATGGAAAGTATTCAAAGAACCAACCGAAAGCTTTTGCTAATGACATAATGATCAATACAGATGGTTATCGTACTTATAGAACATGAAATGATGGAAAAACTATTAAGATTGGAAATGTTATCTTAAATAATCGGTAGGTCATTCGATACAATCTTGCATTACTTGGAAACTTCAATACATATATAAATGTAGAAATATGTACGTAACCGTATTACAGTAATTAAATATTTATACAAATATATCTACAAAGGAGAGGATCGAGCAACAATGGCTATTGAAGGAAATTTACAAAGACAAGGTGGACAAGTTCATGAAGAAAATAATGTGGTAGATGAAATCAAATAGTATTTGGATTTTTGGTACATATCTGCCCCAGAATCATCATGGAGGATATTTGATTTCAAAATACAAGGTAGGCATCCATTTGTTGAAAGAATGCACTTTCACTTGAATGACAAACAAGTAATTGTCTTTAGAAATGACAGCCACTTACATTCAGTTGTCAACAACCCTAAACTAGAAAGATAATGTTTACAGAATGGTTTGAGACTAATATAATTTTCCAAAATGCTAGAGATCTCACATATGTAGAACTTCCAACAAAATGGAAATGGGATGAAAGTAAAGAAATTGTGGAAAGAAAAAAAAATGTGTGAAGACAATAGTAAGACTTTATTATGCAATTTCATTATCAGGTGAAAGATATTATCTATGGATGCTTTTGCATATAATACATGGACCAACATGCTATGAAGATTTGAAAAGAGTAAATGGTGTCACATGTGATACCTTCAAAGATGCATGTGTTGCATTGGGCTTATTAGATGATGATAGTGAATGGGATAAAACTTTGTCAAAAGCTTCATCTTGGGCAACAGGAAACCGACTGCGACACTTGTTCTATGTTCTGTGAGGTGAGGGACCCTAATGAGTTATGGAATAAACATTGGCTTTCTCTTTCAGATGACTTAGAGACAAGAACTAGAAGAATTGCCCAAGATGATCGGTTAAAACTATCAGAAAATGAGTTGCAGAGTCTAGCAATTATTAAATTGAATCAATACTTATAAAGAATGGTCGACCTTTAACAGAATTCCCTACGATCCTTTTCAACAATGTCGACTTATCAATCTCAATGAAAAACAAGTTTTTGCGAGAAGTATCATCATATGATGTTGATGCCTTGAGAGTTGAATTTGAGTTATTATATCCTTCTCCAAATGTCAAACATAAATTGATATTTGAAAAGGTCATTGACCAATCAACAAATAGGACATGAGGGTGTTTCTTTGTGAATGAGAGTGGTGGCACATGAAATACATTTTTATGGAGGACCATAATCTGTAAGCTACGAAGTGAAAAGAAAATTTGCTTAGCCATGGCATCATCTAAAATAACATCACTTCTATTACCTAGTGGAAGAACTGTAAACTCTAGATTCAAATTTCCGTTACAACATCATGAGAACTATTTTTTTTCGATAAACAAACATTCACATTTGGCGAAGCTATTGGTGAAGACCGACCTTATAAATTGGGATAAGGCACCAATGACCCATAGACATGCTTATGGTGCACTTGATAAAGCACTTAGAAACACATTAGTTACTAGTGATTCACATTAAGCGGATAAAGTTTTCGGTGGCCTCATTGTTGCTCTTGGAAGAGACTTTAAGCAAATCTTACTAATAGTTTATAAGGGAAGAAGATAACAGATTGTAGATGCAACACTAATACATACATGAATATGGAAACATTGTCAAGCTTTTACTTAACCATTAATATGCTTCTACAGAGATCAGAAATCCATGATAACTCATGATGATTCTATGGATTTTGCGAAATGGGTTTTAGATATTAGTAATGGAACCGCCGAATCAATTTATGTTAACAATGATGACGAAAAACAGTTGCATAAAAATGTCACCTAATTTACAATTGGCAAAGATGCCCACTGAGAATGAAGAAATAAAGGAAGTTATACGAAGTATATACAATGAATTTTTAAATAACAATGTGGAGCAAGTGATCTTTAAGAACGTGCAATTCTTATACCAAGAAATGATGATGTCGATAAAATAAATGAAATCATGCTTGGAATGCTACAGGGTAAGACATACGGGTTCTTCAATGTAGATAATGTAACAAACATTCAAGATGATGAACGAAGTCTTTTATATACACTAGAATTTCCACACACATTGAAGTTTAGTGGAGTTTTGAATCATTGTCTCGAATTAAAAGTTGGCAAACCAATAGTTTCATTGAGAAATCTAAATCAATCGCTCATACTATGCAACGGGACAAGACTAATTATCAGAGAACTTAGCCAACGAGTCATTAAAGCTGCAATCATTACAGGCACATGTATATGTGAAAGAGTTTACATCCCACGAATTATAATGTCACCAGCAGTAGATACAGAATGGCTGTTCACATTTAAACGAAAACAATTTCATGTACAACTTGCATATGCGGTAACTATCAATAAGAGTCAGGGACAAACTCTCAAAATGGTTGGATTATGCCTTCCAATGCCTGTTTTATACATGGACAATTATATGTTTCAATATCGCGAGTTACGTAAAGATTAGGTCTAAATATCTTAACATTAAATAAAGAAAATGAACCTTATGGTTATTCAAAAAATGTTGTCTACAAAGATGTTTTGCATGAAGTTCTAAACAACCACAGGTATGTTCTAATGACAGCTATTGTGCTGAAAAATATCAAACTAACAAGATTTATATTTATTGTGTTGAGTTATAAAATAATTCAACCATACCTTTTTATGTCCAGGCATAGCTCAATATATAATGCATTATGCTGAGTACCACGTATTCGAGAGACTTAATTCATACAGTCTTCATTGAAAGAATAAAGTGAGATATGTCGTATTTGGCAACAGTATGAAGTAAAAAAGTACTCAACAGAAAGAGAAATATTGAAGTTAATGCTCATTAATCAAAAAGTGAGTTTTAAAGATCTACTCATGTGATTGTGCATTAATTTAAAAGTTGCAAAATTCTACCGATTCTTATTTAAATTGTCTCTACAGGGAGATCGGTTACAACTCACTTTGAAAAATAATGAAATTGAAATATTTGGAGAAAGCTTAAGAGAAGGTCAAGTATTTTCAATCGACAATGTAAAGGTTAGAGATGCTCCATGTACATATCGAATAGTCCCCAGTGAGTGGCAGTTGTTTCTAAAGAAGAATTCAACAGCAAAGAAGATAAATGATAAATGTAATGAGATGCCAAATGACAAATACTACTTCAAGCATTTGGACCAACATCCGTTATCAACCATATCAAATATCTTATAAGTATTAATCTCGATGCATGTTGTTGCCCTTAAATATTTTATGATTTGAATAAACATTCATTAATCTTAAATTTCTTAATGTTCTTAATTGTGCATAATTGATGATTTCAATGAACAATTTTGATGCAAATGTTATTGGAATAGTCACTGATTTAGGAAGAGTTTTGATGGTTCGAAAAAGGGATGGACAATATTCTCAAAAAATGGATATTATTATGTTTGATGCAAGGTGCATATAAGTTAATTACCTCAATCATTATATTCTATATTATAATATACTCTTACTTCTAAACATCTAAAGTCTCATTTAATTTACGACATATAGTGAAAATATTATTTCTTTAATATTATGGGGAGGCATTATAACAGCAAATAAAGAGCAGTTGTCACATTGGTCAAAAAATGAAAATATAATCATTGGAACCTCTGATTGGTTCGGGAATATAATGGTAGCTATACAGTTTAATGGTTTTACTATCATCTGTATTATTTCTTGCCTATGGCTATCTTGACTCCTTCATTTCCTTTTGAAAGGTATTATATCTCTCTTCGTCATATTCCATAAAATTAATATTAAACACAGCCATACTTGAAGCCGAACATCTTAGATCTTGGTAATATAATATTTTCAGTAACTTCAATTATTAAATTTAATTTCTTATCTCGACACATAGATAAAATGTCTTTATTTATCTAATAGTTTCCTATGTATGTTGAAAATGAATCAAATGCATGAATATCATTCAACAGGTGAAAGGCCAAACAACGTCACCAGATGAAAGGAGAATGGCTGTAGTGAAATGCTTGGACATGAAAACATTAAATCCTTTTTTATAGTATTCCTATCCTTTATTCATTTAATTGAATTTTTTTAGGATGTTATATTTACAATAAAAGCAACCATATTTACAATGGAAATTGATCAAATAATCTAGTACAAAGCATGTAATAGATATGGTAAAAAGTATAATTAATAATTCAAAAGACTTGCTAAATATGCAGCATCTCAAACCCAAGGAACGCATCCAAGGTAATTTGGCATTACTTATATGTCAAACCTCGACACTTATCCAGCTTTGTGCTGCTTCTAACATTCTAATTTATGATTTCTTTAATTTTGCTGCTACAGTACTTCATGCAACTCGTAGTGATTAGATCACACAGGTACCTTAAATATTGTTATCTTTGATAGGGATGTGGAGAAAATACTTGACACAAGTGCGGATGATTTATCTCTACTCATAACCAGTGTAATGATATATACTTCTATCTTCAACAATTAATTATGATATAAATACAAATTGTTGAATTTCTTAATTTTAATTTTTGCTAAATCGGAAATTGGAAATGAGGCGATTGCACAAAAGGTTCAACGGGCATATTGAAAGTCATACATTTTCCACCTCAAGGCTTCTCAAATAAAAGATGTGAATCAACCTTATCCGGTCGCAAGGATAAGTGATATCAATTATGAATCTGAATATAGGCGATTACTATTGTTGATATCAAACTTGAACTCTGTAAAAATGTTTGATAATCAGTTTCCCTTAAATAGCCCGGTATTTAGTATCCAAATTAAGTAGTCAAGACTTCTCTATGATGTTAATCTCAGTCTAATTCACTATTTACATTTTTGTGAGAATTATGAATGTTTAGTTTTCACATATGGGTGTTTAAGTTTATGAGAGTAGATTTGTCACAACCCGGGCCCGAGATTAAGGTTACCACGGCCAAACCCCGAGTCGCGATTTCCATACTTACTCCCGTAAACCTCGCATCACCGAAGTGAATACAAAATTTACAAGGGATCTTATATACATATCTGTCAAATGTACATTCTTGCGGAAATTATATACATATACATTGACAACTAATTTAAAACATACAAGTCCTTTACATTCCAGTAAAGTCTACTTACACATTTCATTTCCTATTTAAGTTCAAGTCAACCTACATATTCACATACAATGTAGATGACTATTATTTACATCCAAAATGATTCTATACTCAAAATATTTCCAAAACATGCTAATGTGATTGCCCTCCGATTTACGTCCCTTCGTTTAATCCTCCTAAAGGAACCTGATTAGTCTCCTCCGTTGGCGGCGTGGCCTCTGTATCAACGGGACGGGCAACTTGGCCTGTAATGTCATCAATAACACTGTGAATACGACGGTTCAACAATGTATACACAATTCTATGATAACATTTGCTTAACAATTCTAAACAATTCAAATCAGTCTAAACATCTCAAATCAATAACAATTACATTCATTTAGTTCTTCCCTGAAGGAAGCATTCATTTAGTTCGTTTCGTTAGTTCAATGCACTATGCAATTGCAGCTCAACAAGGAACATAATAAACACGAATACGGGAGAATAAGTCAATGTAAACTATAAAACAATTAAACAATAAATTTTCCTATAACAACATTAGGGTGAAACGTTCGTTATGTAATGTGTATGTTATTTTAGATGACATCACTTTCAATGAAATTATATTCACATAACCTTAGCTAACACTCATGAAGGTTTAGGAAAATATCAGAAATAAATTATGAAACCTCATCAACGTCGATCACTTTGTCGGTCACTAGTTGGTTGACCGAACTTTGGATTTCGGCTGACCGAACTCTGTCGGTCGGCTTTCCAGAAGCTCAGTTCCCTGATACAAATTTTGACATTTCTCCAAGGAAATTCGGTCATCTTGTCGGCCGACCAAACCCACAGTGTCGGTTGACCGAGCTCGGTTCAGTTAATCCCTCGGATCCAATTCTAGAGAGCATCAGATGAGCTCTCAGGCCACTCGGTTTGGTGGTTCAGTCGACTGTCGGTCGACCGAGCTCCTATGTTGGCTGACCGAACCCAGTTCGGTCAGCTTTACCGAAACTAAAAGCTCCTGCGACATTCAACCCAGAAAGCGTCGGTCAGGTGTCGGTCAGCCTGTCGGCTGACCGAATTGCTCCAGAATGTTCAGAATTCTCTGAACGGAATTTTCTGGAATTGAGCTCCTTGAGCTCAAACAAATCCAGTAGCATACGAAATACATAGAATTGAGTACACTTGCCTTGCTTGGAAATGAATTAGCAAGAATCTCCTCCGCTAGCTTGAATCCAAGATGAAACACCCAAACTTGAAACCCTCTTTGAACCTAAAAACCAATCAATCCATTCAAGAAAATCCTAATGAGTTTCTTATGCAAGAAACCATTCCAAATCACCAAAGAGGACTCAGAAATTCTAGAAACAACATAATTCACTTACTTGTGGCCTCTTTGGTGGAAATCTTGTGATCTTCTCAAGCTTAAACTCCAAGAAAGTAAGAAAGAAGATGAAGAAGATGAAGTTCCTCTTCACAATCACTTGTCAAGCCCCCAAATCACCACTTAAATTGAGAGAATTTGGAAGAAAGAATAATAAGAGAAAGAAAGAGAGAGAGAGTAAGTCGGTTGGGAGATGAGAGAATGAACTCAAAGAGTTCATCCTCATCTTATAAATCATGTTTTTGCATTCAACCCCCCCTTAATTCCATTAATTACATTTTGTGTCAAATGAAGGGTCATTTGATCCAATTCACGTCGAATGGAATCGCTGCTATTACGGAATTTAACGTACTCCTCGAGATACACGTGCGGGTATCAAGAGTTTCCGTATTCGGCGAAAAACGCAGAAATTCGTATTTACGAAAAAGTCCTCATATCCCTCAATCTATGCCTAAAATCACTTCAATGCATTCATTACCTTATCATTTAGCTCAAATTGCTCATTTGAGACAATTTCAATTCAATTTGGCCCTTAAGCCACATCAATTCCTTAAAACACATTCAATTAGCATTAATCTCGATTAATTAGAGTTAATCTTGATTAACTCGGGACAGGGTGTTATAAGATTTTACAATTTATTATTGCTATATTTTTTTTATGAATGTTTGTTTAAATTACCCACAGCCAGTCGGACTGCACCACAGTCATCCTTTCTTGGCTTGGTTGGAACTGTGTTTTATAAACTATAATACTACATACATGCAGTTCCCGTTTTGTATGGAATAAGATTATGCAACCAAGAATCCCCTATATCAAATGATATTTTCCCAAAGGAAGATTCCCTTAGCAAGTGTCACCTGAATGTCAAGGTAAATTCTTTTTCAATAAGCTGTCTCGAAAGATTAAGAAGATTCAATTGCTCATCTTGTTGAGCTTTCTCTCCTTTCAGGTTGTACATCTACCATCCTTTGGTACTCCATCCTTTGGTATATACATAGCGATTTCAAGAACTAGAAGCCTACCTTAGGCCTTGCAATGCAATCTTCTCGCCAAAAATATGTAATATTGATCACATAAAGGAGACTTCCCTCCTTCGTCTCAAACAAGGCTTTATTCAGCTCCTAGGTAGTCTTTCTCTTTTCTTTATATATTCAATCTCCTTTGCAGTTTTCTTCTAATGCGAGTTCATTGTAATTTTTTTGCAGTTCGACTCTCCATATATAACCTTTGTATTCTATTCAACTCTTGAAAATACATTCCCCTTTACAGGATAAATGTTCATTATATTTTATGTTTTTAGGATACACGTGTTGAGCAAGGGTTTTTGTGCTGGTAAAGGATTATTAAAGAAGTTAGATGGTTGGTTATTCTTTTTCTATCTCCTTGAATTCAATTTCCATTAAAGGAGAGATTAGTTGAAAGTTATTTATGAGTCGTTACTTTTATTTATTCACTTTTAACCATATTTAGGAATAAATTTATCAGAACTCTGAAAATCTCATCTTAGTGAAACTGATGTTTTTGTTAATAAAAGTTATATTTGACTATTAAACAATTAACTACTTTTTATTTATAACTTATTTTATAGGATTTCTTTTCCATAATTTTCATCAGTCAAATCCAATTACATAATTACATAGTAGAAGTTAGTATTATGACATGTTTATCTGCATAGAATACATCGGAGTTTTAAGTCAAATGAGCTCCATCGAAGGATAATTACGAAGGTGGATGGTGAAGGACATGAGGTAAGTGGTGAAGGTGAAGTATATTAATAGCGACGAAGATGAGACATTGACTTTCTTAGGACTTGAATTGCAATGGTGAATATTAGGTATTCATTTCTCATCTTCCTTTAGTTGGATTTACTATTGAATAGTCATTTTTTTTATATTCACCATTGATTCTTCATTTTTTAACAGCTTAAAAAATCATGAAGTCATAAAATTCTTAGGAATTCAATTACATGAAACAACTCGTTATGCCCGTCAGGTCATATGCCCCTTTTTTTTTTTTTTTTTTTTTTTAAGTAAGAACAGCCATATGCCCATTAGGTCCACTCCATGGTGGTAGGGTTGCAAACGGGACGGTTCCGGATCAGAACCATGGTAGACCCGGACCCGTTTTTAAATAACGGTTCAGGTTCCGAATCCAGTTTTGACTCGAAACCTGTTTTGTTGGTTTTAGACCCGGCTCTGATAGGAAATCCAGGATTCAGTTCCAGAACCGGGTCCACCTAAAGGACTGGAATCTAATTCCAAAATCAATTATAATTTTTCTTTATTCTTCATTTTTTCTTAAAATAAGCATATTATTCAACTTGAAATAGTGCATCAGGTCTACTACTTCTAGTATTATACATAAAAATGTCAAAGAAAAAAAAATTATTTTGAAGTACAAATTTGCAATATTAAAGACCCATATGCCGGGTCTCGGGTCCACGGGTTGGAACCTATTTGGACTCAGAACCGGATCCGTTTATCAATCGGAACCTAAATCGGGATCTGGACTCGGACCCGTTGATGAATCGGAACCTAAAATAGGTTCCAGACCATGTTTTTTACAAGTCGGAACTCCCTGGTAATCGGAAATCAGATACTCGTTTGCAACCCTACATGGTGGTAAGTCTAAGGCTTTGTTTTTTTATAAAGGCTTGGTTGCATGGTTGTGAAGCATCGAGGAACATAGGCCCACCAATGGTGCATAGGTGGCCCCCCTCACTAGATCTTCCCCCTAATAACTAGACCCGTGATAACAAGGGGTTGCTTGGTTGGTAGCTCTGCATGTCACTCGGCTGCCTAGGGATCAATCCCTGGGTATACCACTCTTCCCACTTGTGTGACCTCTTTTGTGCCCAAGCCCCCTTAGCCTGGGTACCAAAAAAGAAAAAAAAAAAGCAATTAGCCCCAGATTTTAAACGAAAAATGAATTAGGATTTAACAGTTTAACTTTAATCAAAACCAGAGAGAGAGAGATATGATCATTGACTTTGAGACATGTAACTCATTTCCGGGTGCTCTTGAAGGACACCTCTGGCCCAGGCCCAGCCCACAATGGTCTCAATTTGGGTTGTGCTTTTTAAGCCAGTGGGCTATGCCTAATTTTTTTTTTTTTTGGTGCCCCAACCAAGGAGCCCTCATATGCAGGAAAAGAGGCCCACGTGTAAAGCATTTCCTAGTGCTCTTGAAGGACACCTCTGGCCCAGGTCCAGCCCACAATGGTCTCAATTTGGGTTGTATGCCTTTCTTTTTGGTACCCCAACCAAGAAGCCCGCACATGCAGAAAAAGAAGCCCACACACCAGTGTAAGAAAGCCAGCACACAGGAAAGGTGGCATATCTAGGGTTCAAACTCTGGACAACTAGTGAGAACTGTCAGTCCTTACCACTTGGGTCAGGAGCCGTTCTCAATTATATTGATGGCCCAAAAGTACTTAGACAGGCTGGGACTTAGCCTTTCTAGCGCTGCCCTGCCCAATATATTGAGAGGCCTGACTTTTTTATACTGGGACTCTATTCATGTCTAATCATTAGCTAGCAACTGAAAGCCATGGGCTTGCATAAACTTTACCCCAAACCGACCTGGTCCATTAGCACCTCCAATACCTTGTTTTTTTAGAAATAGTTCTTGTTTCCTTTAAAGGGGGGGCTTAATGGTAGTTGATTAAACTAAATCCCAAAGATCCAGCAGGTCATGAGATAGCTGGAGACATCCATGGATGCACCCACTACCACAAACATCCAAGGAAGCCACCCAATTTTCAAGTCCATCCAACTCATTATGACTACAAAATCTTCAACATCTCTCCCTCTCTCTCTCTCTCCATCACTCATTTCCAAGATGCATTATCTTGCAAGTCAAGAGATCTACTACTGCCAATCACTGCATGTAAAGACATATGCAGATTCCCAATCCATCATTCAGTCAACATATCAATGAGATTCTCTTAATAGGCATCTTTCATTGCTACAGAAACTTATTGTGGGAAGTTATTTGTGCTTTTTCTGAATTAAGGGCCCCATTCTACATTGTGTATGACCAAAACTAATATTAATCACATAGTTGTAGTGGTGCACTCCATTGAATTATTTGTTTACTATTTTCTTTCAATATTTGTGTTATGCCCTATCAATGGCAGAACCCATAATTTTGATGGTCTACCATTTCCTTTTAAATCATTCCAATGCAGATACCACAGTTTGGATGGTCTAGATTGGTGCACATAGAACTTTAGTAAATTGAAATACACAAGTAAACTAATTTGTAATTACCAAATCACCCTTGTTTTTGGACAAGGAGAAAGGGTAGAGCATACGGTTCAAAGTTGTACTATGATCATCTTTACCACTTGAATCCTCCACCCATTTTTTCCACACCCAAACAATCCCTTAGACGGTGTATCAGATTACATCTGGAGCCCATTAGTCTGTGTGGAATAGATAGAATTTAAATATAGGAATTATAGTCAAATGAGCTCCACCGATGGAATTCCAAATAGGTGAGGGGTAAAAGATATAAGGTATCAAAGTAAGTAAGATCTCAACTTTTCTAGAATTTGAATTAGTTGCGTGATGGCTGGTGTTCATTTCTCATCTTTGTTGATTCAATTACGGTAAGGTTTTTTCATGGTCATTTTTTAATTTCACATTTGATTCTTCATTTTTAACCACTAATTAAAGTATTTATTGGTCTATGATACTAGGATACTTAGTGTGTATATAAAAAGTCATCAACCAGTGTAGTCCCGTTGAAGCAGGGCCTGTATAATATTCAAAAGATGCAAAAACCAAATTGACACTCCACACTTTTAGTCCTCCTTGGTGGCAATTTTTTTTTTTTTTTACAGAAATATGTAGGGGTGTAACGGTTCGGTTAACCGCGGTTTTTTAGAAAACGGTTAACCGAACCGTATTTCACGGTTTTTTATTTTTAAAAACTGTAATCGTAACCAAACCGTGAAAAATCGTTAAAAACCGAACCGCAGTTTACCGCGGTTAACGGTTCGGTTACGGTTAATTGTCACTTAAAAAAATTTGTGAAAATTTTGTCATTTATCAATCAAACTTACTGTGAGAAAAAAGAAAAAAAAAACTTAGTTAGAGAATGACATAATATGTTACTGTAAAACAAAATTACATTCAGGCCCTTAGGTTTTTTTCTTATTAGCGAAATGGTACGGTTAACCGAGTGTTTTGGGAACACGGTTAACCGAACCGTGGTTAACGGTTCGGTTTGGTTAATAACTGTGAGTCGAGACAAAAACTGCAACCGAACAGTGAAGCGCGGTTTTTCGATTTAAAAAACCGTAACCTTCACCGAACCATGAAACACGGTTATTAACCGTGGTTCGATTCGGTTCGGTTCGGTTAGACAGTTTTTCGGTTTTTTTTTTTTTTTTACACTCCTAGAAATATGCTTTGTTTGGAATTCCTCATAGCATGTAGGTACCGTCTTTTGGGAAGTCTAAATTCCCTGTTTAATTGAATTTAGATCGTGAGAATTTGCTTAGCTAGCCATGTGAAAAGTCACTTTTGGCTATAAAAAATGTAGATTTCCGTATACCACTTTTCCTTGAGCATTTTGGAATTTTAGTTTGGAAGACAAGCAATTACAATCCTCTGAACACTCTAAACAATATACCTCCAAATATTTGCAACAAAAAACGGTCTTCAGCCTTTGAAATTTTCAAAATTTTAGCATTTTGAGTGTTGAATGAATTTTAACTCAAGAAGAAATTATCTTTATACTCAGCCAAATGGCAGCTGAATATTTATTGCTGAGAAGTTTGATTTGATAATTTAATCTTTCACAAGACAATTAATACCACATGAAAGAACTAGAAAGAGACTGCTTCTCGAAGAGCAAATTTCCACTTGCCACACTCACCATAACCACAAATATAAAAGGCATCTAGTGAGCCACGTCACGTGCCAATACCACAAACACAACAACCCACAAGACAAAAGAAAGAACACTTTTGGTTTTGAGTAAGAGACTCAGAGTTCTGTGTAAGACCCTATCTGCACCTCAACAGTCAAGACCCTAACCAGGAAAAGGACATCTTCTGGAAGACTTCCCACGTGTCAGTTAGGTGTGGAGCCTGATTTCACCCGGGGCAAACTGTTAACTCAGGTCCACTGTCGTAATATTACCCGGCGCTATTAGCATAGCCGCTAGAGATCTTGTATATTGTATTCTCATCTTCTGCCTTTCAGTGTAGTGAAATCGGTGTGATCCGTGGACATACCTCAAGTTAGAGGGAACCACGTAAATTATTCGGTTTGATTGCATCTTTGTTCTTTATTTCCTAACAATGTCAACAATCACTTCTCGTCTAGTAGAAAGCTACCGACACATCCTTTGCTACTCCATCACGTGCAAAGCAACACTCAAAAGGGGCTGAGCAAAAGTCAAGTAAAGCAGCTTCACTGGAATAGTAAAAGTCAAGTAAAGCCCATTTGGCACTTTACTGGAATATAAAAGTCAAGTAAACCCTTCATTTAATTCAAAATTTCTCCCATCTTTAAAAAAAGAAAGTGAACAAGCAGCCTCATTTATCCACTAAAAGGCAAAAAATTCTTCTCTTCTATAAAAAACTTAAAAATATTTCATACCAAACAACTAAAAGTAAAATAACACTATAACTCACTCATATTTTACTTCTCTTGATTTGATGCTTTACTTCACTTCATTTTACTTGATTTTAGAAATAAAATTTCCAAACGGGCCCGTTACACAGAGTGTCTTCATTGTGTATCGCTCGGCCCTGCAAAATTCTCTTTTTGCATGGCCTTTAGGTCTGCGTTTTGGTGGGCTCCACACTTTCTTGAAAGCTTTGGTGGGGAGGAACAAATGATAAGAAAGTCTCATTGAGACAGGCCAACCAGTCTTTGGCCTTGTCTTTCTTGGCCATGGAAAGTAGTAGTTTTATAGATATATACACATATATAAATATATATAATTTTTCTTGACCATTTGTGGGCCACCAATTGACAGTTTTGGGTCTTGGACCATGTCCTCTCCAGATTCCAGGGATTTGGAGATCCTATATTTTGTCTTCCTTATATGGATGGACTCGTGGCTAATGCACCTGGCTGAGTTCTCATGGGCTCAACTGAGTTTGGGATTGTATTTCGGGTCATTGGTTGGACTTGGGCCTAACTTTCTGCCCCGTCGTTAAACGGGTTTGCTGTGAGTCTTTTTAGGCAGGCTCAACTAGGCGCAGCACGTTCAGCCCAATGGCATGCCTTTGTATATATTTAAGCATGGCTTTGGCTTGACTTTCAAGTTGGTGGACTGAATCCATACATGAATTAAGAATGGATAGATGGGCTATTGATGAACTTTATATTTAGCCATGATCCTAATCTTAGTTCTTAGCTGTCATGACCTCAATCTCAATCTCACACCACCGGCCAAAAATTGATCCGTGATCATCACACTCTAAGTGCCACTTCCAAAACAGTGATCCAATCTAGCAAAAAGGGCAAAAAAAAAAAAAAAAATGAAAAAAATTGTCTTGTTTGGAAATTCTGACATATTTGAAGCAGTGTTGTTTCAATTACACTCTTTACAAGCTTGTTTGGAAATTCTGACATGTTTGAAGCATTGTTGTTTCAATTAAACTCTTTACAAGTAACCTGTTTGATGCGTCTAAATTCAATTCATAGAAGGAAAAATAAAAAAAAGTCATCATATAATAAAAGTAGTACAAACAAATTTATTATATAATAGTCAATAAGAATTACATGGGCGAACTCGTCAAATAAAAATGTTCCAAAGTTAATTGTTTGCTTTAGACATTAATGTTTATTTGAAAAAAGTTATCTTTTCCTGTTTGAAAAGTTTTTCTTTTTTTAAAAGGAAATATATGTCTTAACGGCCGGTTTCTTTAGAGGTATATCTAATAAGAATTTAGAGTGCTGGAATTTCTAACATTAATGTAAAAGTTGACACCTTTATTATTTTAAATGTTGTATTTCATTGCTGGAATTTTAAATACCAACCCACAGGAAAAGCCACATTTAGGGCATACTTGGTTGCAATCATTTTTTTATAGAAATTCGCTGTGTTTGGAATTCTTTATAACAATGTAGTGGTTGTCTCTGTGAACTCTAAACTCTCTATTTAATTAGCTAGGTTTAAAATGTTGAGTTTTTTCTGTGTTGACCATGTGAAAAGCTAGTTTTGGCTATCAGAATATTAGATTTCAGAATGCATTTTGGGATTGTACTTTGAGGGACAAGCATTTGGAATTCTCTGAATACTCTAAACAACATATTTCTAAATGCTTGCAATGAGAAAATGCCTTCAACTTTTTAAAGTTTTCGTAATTTTAGCATTTTAGATGTTAGATTAGCTATGAGCATTTGAGATTCTACTTAGAAAGATAACATTAGATAATTCCAAATTATCCAGAGAGTGACCCAGAGAATTTACATGAACTTTTCAAACCAGTGTAAAGCACACACCCAGAGTTGGTTGAATGAATTTTAACTCTAGAAGGCTTTACCATCTTTAAACTCAGCCAAATGGCAGCCGAATTCTTATTGATGTGGAGTTTGAATTCTTATTGATGTGAAAGCACACAGAAAGAGACTGCTTCTCGAAGCAAATTTCACTTGCCACATTCACTAACGACAACTACAAATAGAAAGAGGCTTCTAGAGAGCCCTCAATTGTAAGTAATATAAAGTATTGTATTATACCATAAAAAAGCTAGTGAATGATATAGTGTATGTTAGTGTCATAGTTAAATCTGTCACTTCATCGGATTGTCAATTTTGTGACTAATTCATATGTACTTTTGGAGTTTGGAGGACAACTGTGTAGAATCAGTGAAACTCATCCAAGCTATAGGGCGCTTCAAGAATCAACTTCCCATAGGAGACGGGGGTGTGTCAATAAGAGAGTATTATTGTTATTAACTACATGAAAGAGGTTCGGAGGCCAAAGTAATTTTGCGGGGAGGTCGTCTCTTGCATTAGTTTATTGTTGACATTTATGCACGCATTGAACATAATCGGCTTGGTGGGTTACACCTTAACCAAAAGAAACTTCATTCTAATCTTTAGCATGGTTTACAAGATGTCATTTCTGAAGGTGATTTTGATGCTACTGGGGGACTCAGATATTGCCTTCTTCTTTCACTGGGGACTCAGATATATAGTCCAACAATATCAAGATGTAATGGTAATTTGTAGATGGGCAAGACTGGCACGACCCCGGACTGAGGCCGAGCCAGCCAAGGCCCTAATCCAGAGCCGCGGGGCAGCGGGCCGGAAAATTTCTCCAGCACGCGCTATTTTCCCACAGGTTTCCTCGGTGAGGATTTAAGATCCATGACCTGTCAATCACCTGAAAACGAATAATTGTGTGGAAGCATGTAGCAAACACACTATTAAAATCCAATGACATATAAATGTATTCAAGCCTCGTGTCAAAGTGAAAAACATAGTTAGCAAACCCAAAGTTAATTTAAGTTTTACAATAACCCAAAAGTAAGTTTAAAGTTATACAATCCCATCGAAAGAAAGCCAACAAAGGCTAGTGACACAAGTTCCTAAAATAATCATCAATCCCAAAATGTGAAACTTGTCTCATCACCCAACCCAATGTCTAGATGACATCGTCGGGCTGCCGCTCTCGAGCAACCGGCAGCTCAACTGTCTCCGCCTCATGGGCAACGGGTTCAACATTTGGCACAAAACAAATGAATATCAGACACGACTGTCTGGCAGGCAAATAAAGCAAATAGGAGCATAACAAGTGTTTACAAAGTCATATATAATCAATCTAGTGCCTTTAAAAACTAAACAGAAATAACGCTGAGTTAAAGGAAATCAAGTATTGACACCAAATGGTTAGTATCAAACATTTAAAAGAACGCTGAAAATCAAATAAAACATTGGCAACCCACATTGAGCTATGTTCTCCTATTACCGAAATAACAAGAACAATCAAAATAACTGTTGCCATATAAAATGGCCGGAACAAACGAATAATATATAAATAACCCAATATCGATGGATAACAAACGGAGTCCGCTATGGAACGGATAACAAACAAACAAAGTATATAAGCTGCAGTAGGTAAAAGTATTTGAAGATCCCAGGCAGAGTGATCAACCCGACTAGGCGACCCAAGCTTAGTGGTGCCGACCAAAATCTGAATCGATACAATTCAAATCACCTAAACACATTTCAAATCGATAAAGGGACTACTCTAACCAAAGCATAAACGAACAAATACGAGGCAAAAAAAAAAAACCGAGTAGTCTTACCAAGATTTCTCTACGTAGTGAACCAATGAAAGCTATTTCAAATCGATTTATGAGGAAAACATATAAATCTACTAACTTGGATTGAGGTAATATGCAGCGGTTGATTGGCTTACTTAGGGCCATCTCGTTATACACTTAGTATCCAAATACCGGTGTATGAACGAAGAATTTGGTGCCTCAGAAGGTCTTTGGTATTGTCACGTCCCCCAAACCCGATTAGAGAATAAACCGGATCCGGGGAGTGAAATTTAGGGCTAATTAAAATTTTTGCCCTTTAGGCCAAAGGATCGTAAGTTCACTGTTTGGATATTACATTCCAAACTTTAAGTAATATGACACTTTGTGGAAATCATACAATTCAAGGCACATTTGGATATCAATCAATGAATAATAATCTCATTAATATTTATAGTTGCACAAAGAAATAAATAAAGTTATCAAGGAATTAATGTATTAACAATGGCCATCCCAGTAACCAAGGCCATTTAAAAGAACAATGATGTCAATAAATGAAAGGTCAAACTAGAGAATAATAAATGAATAACTAAAATCTAGTAAATGTCCCAAATGAGTCTCTCTTGTGTCAGATGTGATGACGCTACTCTATATCATCGGCATGCCACTCTCGCTCCTCCTCAGCTGGTTGGAGATCCTCTACGATTTTCTCACCTATTTGCTCCTCATAGTAGTACTCACCTGCGGTATCTGCACACCAAAGAACAAAGTCAACGACATGTTGAGCAATAGATAAACAAAGTACAATAAAATATAGCATGCATCAAGTGTAAGAGTAGAGACAAGTATAAAACCATGAGCACAAGGAAATGATACTAGGCATACCGCATAAGTAATAATCATCAGAAGCAATAATAAGAAACCTAGCATCATCTAGCAATCACCACTATCCAAACAATGCAATGTAAGAATCAAGAGGGAGACTTCGATGATGTCCAAGCCACCTCACGGGGTACCAGTAACAATCTAATCCAGACCACTGCTACCAAAGTCTGGCTCCAGTGGGGATCCAAGCTTCCGGTCGTGGGAATAGTAGCATGGTCCAGACCCGCTCCCAACTATTCAACGCCGTGGACGCTGTCCAAAGCCGACGGCTCACCCCGATGTCCGAGTAACCGGCCCATCAATAAAACACCAAACTGCAGTTGGCCATGACATGCAAATAATAATAAAGTGGTGCTGACATGAGGGAAAACCAAGACAAGCAAGTCTGGCTAGTTCAATATTCAAGACATGATCATAGCGATTATCTCATTCCAGACAATACAAGACAAGTCAAGCCTACATGGTAATCCCTTATAACTAGCCAGTCATGTTTATCAATACTTGATACAAGATCCTAAGTTACACTCTAAGTCAGGTCCATGTCCTAATCTACAAGGATTTATATTTCATAATTAGTTAAGTGTTTTATGCCAAGAGAGTGTACAAGGAAATAGTAACAACGGATACAATCCATAAATCAAGGAGGAATTACAAACCAAACCTAGGCAAATGGTGTCATTCCTGTATCCTACATGTTCTCACGGAGTACGTGTGGAATTAGATCAACGATGCTTCTAAGGAAGTCCTTTGGTGTACAATCATGTCAGGCATCTGTTGATTTAATTCCACACGCATTCGGTTACCCCATGTTTAATACACGAATACCTAGTCACCCCATCGAAGCCCACCAAGCCATGTGCTTCTATTCCAAACCCCATTAATGGTCACATGAAAGTGGGTTAAGGGTTTCCAACATCTAAGGCCCAAACCTAGGTTAACTGTCTCGTTTCCAACAAAACGTGGTCTAAATTATTAATCTCAGTCATTACCTCATTTCCCGATCTCTAATCATCGCGAAACACGTACCATTGGATTCTACATCCAACGGTATATGGCTCGCGAAAATCCGACGAACGGTTCAAAAGTTATGGCCTTGGAAATCTGCCCAAACATCAGTCAAATGGCGAGTGTTCGAACTCTTGGAGAGAGAGTTCGAACTCTCGCGCTCCAGGCCAAATCACCAATGACATCGAACGTTCGAAATTCTAGGAATGGCGTTCGAACGTTCGATGTCTCGCTCCCATTGCCCGAAAGGTTCAACGTTCAAACGTTCAACATCTCCACGCCAATCATTTGAACGTTTCGATGTTCGAATGTTCAGGAGAAACGTTCAAACGTTCAACATCTCCACGCCAATCATCTGAAGGTTCTGATGTTCAAACGTTCAAGAGAAACATTCGAACGTTCATCGTCAGCCAACCCTCCGTAGTACCCAACGTTCGACGTTTGCACGCAGAAAACCCCATTTCGTTGTTCTTTCAATTCAGATCAATTCCACTCCATTCCAAACCCTACCAATGAGTACCCCTGCACGTAATTGAGCCTCCATGCTCTCCCAACCATCCATTCCATCATCATTACATTCATTCTAATTAATTAAAACATTTAGGGATTTCCAATTACAGTCAAACCCAACCCAAAATCTAATCTAACATTTTAATCCCAAATCAAAACACGAAACAACTTGGCATTTAGGGTATTCTCTCATTGAATCAATATCAATCAAGAAAACAAAGCATTCATGTTCAATTATAGATTGCATATCTACTTGCTTCAACCAAGAAGAAGATAGAATTTGGAAAAACTTGAGGAGAAGCCCTACTACCACGAAAATCACGATCTAACCCAACCAAACGCAACCTAAAATGCAAAGGAGAATGAATGGAAGAAAAATGATCAAGAACAACCTAAATCTAACCAAAAGAGAAGATAATGGAAAATACGAAGATGAGAAAAGCTTACCCAAACTGATATCAAATGAAAGAGGAGATCGCAAGGATGAAGATTAAATGTTCGGATCTTCGAGATGGTCTCTTCCGGAGGGAGTTCTGAAGCTTTAGAGAAGTGAAGAAGAAGAAGGGGCTGCTGGAGTTCTCGTTGCAGAGATTAGAATGTAAATTAGGGTTAACTCTCTCTTAAGGAGAAGAAGAGAGGAAAAATGACTAATTTGCCCTTAAGTGGATCCGGTGAAAAAATGGACTACTTGAAGGGTTTCTGATCGTCGGATCGCAACGAACCAAGAGACAAAAATGATTAGCGCGACGAGGCCTTTCCAACAAACCCAAAATCACGGCGATTGGAATTTTTTGAAAAAATACTTAATTTTCCCTAAATTGCAAACTACCCCCTACTAGAGTCAAACGTACTTGAAATCGAATGAAACTTCGCACACACTATTCTAATGCTAAAAGAAACTCGCTCACAATCTAAACCCACTTAAATATCTAACAAAATAATTAATTATAATAATAAAATAAACGGGTCAACGGGCCTACTATTGGGCCCAACAGACCCAATAAGGTCGCGGACCTTACAGATATTTGAGAGTACAAAGCGTATATCTAGACTTGGAATAATTCCTCGGTAATTCAAATATCGAACAGTCCTCCTTATTCCCCGTGGACTTCCATAAAACAAGGTGTTTTGGATTCAAAATTCACATTCCCAAGATTCAATGAATCCATAGGGGACCTACACATCCAACAAGAGCAAATAGGGTGCAGGAAGCCGCCCTGAGACTGAACCTAGGTCCGTTCGAGCGAGGGAACATCCGCTAGAGCGGGGAGAGAGCGGGCAGAGCTTCTGTCCCGCCCTTCTCTAGGCATTGGCCTAGCCCGCTCGAGTGGCCATAAGCTTGCTCGAGCGAGATAGGCTGCTGTCTGCTCGTGCCATGCAAATTTCTCTGCTCTCCTTCATATATTCAATTCCCTTTTTCCTTCCTCAATTCATGTCCACTATCTTTCCTACCCCATTCTGAGTTTCCCTTGGCTCAAACAAACTCCATCCAACCTCCAACATCACTCCCATTCCAATCACCATTCAAATTCAGAAAAGATGGCATAATTACAAAAATTTGGAGTCCTGAAATTTATTTCCAATACTTACAGACAATGATTTGATAAGAAAATCCATGTTGCTATACAAGACAATTTGTAGATAAAATAGGCATAAATCATACATGAAACAAATTCTAAAAGACACCCATCTGATTGTAGAGAGAAGTAACTTAATGTCTGAGAATGAAAAATTCAGAATTTAGATAAGAAACAACATATAGGTTGCATGCATCTCATTATCATCTTATTCACTTGCCTTGGCTAAATAGAGCACCACAAATCACTCTAACAACACCTCTCCGCAGCTAGGACCTCCAATCTACAAAAACCCCCATGAAAACACTTCTAAAAAACCTAACATTTTGAAAAAGAAAAGGTTTCTCCATAAAAGACCTTGTATGCATGATAAAAAGGCTCTAAAGGGTTCAACAAAGAACCAAATTCGAGAAGGAAACCATTGCTCACCTTTAGAAGCTCTAAACAAGAAGAGAAGCTTGAAGAAGAAGATCACAACAGGAAACCCTCACAAACAGAATGGTTGGAAAAGCTTGATGGGAGAGGAAGAGGGTGATGTAATCAAATCTCCCTTTGGACCAGAGGAACCTAAGCATGCAGAGGAGAGGAGGGAGAGTAAACCAGCTTTCTTTCAGGTTTCTAGCTAATTTCAAAATAGGAAAAATGAGGGAGAAAACAACTGTATGCTGAGTTTTGAGTTAGGTGGGGAGTGGGCCCCACCAGCTCTAAAGTTTCAAGTGGCTAAAAACATCATTTGTGGGTCCCGGATGAGATCGACGAAGGGAAAATTGATCGTCGAAATATCTTGTTTGTAAAAAGTATATTTTCCTCATGGTTTGCAAATATCGAAATTCATGCATAGATTTGGTGTGAAAAATTTGTTTTGCCCATTTTTCTCGAAAAACAGAATTTATGGGGTTCGAACACAGACAGAGCGAACATAAAAGTTGTTGAGTTTGATACGACAAACCAAAACAAGTAGAATTCTAAATTTTTCGAAATAAAGGAAAAATTCTCACACGAACATGCATCATACGGGCCACCCCGGGTCGTGTCAAAGTAAGCTCAACGACTCTCAAAATTTCCCAAAGCTGTTTAGAACTCTAGTCTAGCTAAAACCCAAGCTACACGTCCCCTAATCCCACTTAGAGACTAATTATAGCTGAAACAACATTAATCATACTAAACCTGGGTCGGGGTCTTACAAAGACCACCGGACTTATTTATTACAATTACTTGTAATCCTAATTAGAATAAAGTCAAGTATATGGCTGAATGAACCCTTGGGGAAAGAGTTAAGGACATACTAGACATTATAGCTATGGTTTTTAAGTTGGAGCTAAGGGAGCTACTTGATGATCTTAAAAATGGGATGCACTTTGGAGTTGTCATTGCACGTACATAGGTGCCTCACACAATATCTTATCGATTTGATCATAGTATTTGACATTGAGAATGCTTTTAGCTTGGTTAAATTTTAGTGACAAATTATTTTGCTATTTTGTTACATATATATATATACAATTGATTTCCAAAAAGAGGGCTACCTCATGCACATATCCTTCTAACCTCAGCTGCTGACAATAAACTAGTGACACCATATGACATAGATGACATTATATGTGATGAAATACCTGATCCAAATACCGAACCAGAAGCATATGAAACTGCAATTAGATGCATGATGCCTGGTCCTTGCAGATATTTAGATCCTAAATGTGTGTCCATGATAAATGGAAAGTATTCAAAGAACCAACCGAAAGCTTTTGCTAATGACATAATGATCAATACAGATGGTTATCGTACTTATAGAACATGAAATGATGGAAAAACTATTAAGATTGGAAATGTTATCTTAAATAATCGGTAGGTCATTCGATACAATCTTGCATTACTTGGAAACTTCAATACATATATAAATGTAGAAATATGTACGTAACCGTATTACAGTAATTAAATATTTATACAAATATATCTACAAAGGAGAGGATCGAGCAACAATGGCTATTGAAGGAAATTTACAAAGACAAGGTGGACAAGTTCATGAAGAAAATAATGTGGTAGACGAAATCAAATAGTATTTGGATTTTTGGTACATATCTGCCCCAGAATCATCATGGAGGATATTTGATTTCAAAATACAAGGTAGGCATCCATTTGTTGAAAGAATGCACTTTCACTTGAATGACAAACAAGTAGTTGTCTTTAGAAATGACAGCCACTTACATTCAGTTGTCAACAACCCTAAACTAGAAAGATAATGTTTACAGAATGGTTTGAGACTAATATAATTTTCCAAAATGCTAGAGATCTCACATATGTAGAACTTCCAACAAAATGGAAATGGGATGAAAGTAAAGAAATTGTGGAAAGAAAAAAAAATGTGTGAAGACAATAGTAAGACTTTATTATGCAATTTCATTATCAAGTGAAAGATATTATCTATGGATGCTTTTGCATATAATACATGGACCAACATGCTATGAAGATTTGAAAAGAGTAAATGGTGTCACATGTGATACCTTCAAAGATGCATGTGTTGCATTGGGCTTATTAGATGATGATAGTGAATGGGATAAAACTTTGTCAAAAGCTTCATCTTGGGCAACAGGAAACCGACTGCGACACTTGTTCTATGTTCTGTGAGGTGAGGGACCCTAATGAGTTATGGAATAAACATTGGCTTTCTCTTTCAGATGACTTAGAGACAAGAACTAGAAGAATTGCCCAAGATGATCGGTTAAAACTATCAGAAAATGAGTTGCAGAGTCTAGCAATTATTAAATTGAATCAATACTTATAAAGAATGGTCGACCTTTAACAGAATTCCCTACGATCCTTTTCAACAATGTCGACTTATCAATCTCAATGAAAAACAAGTTTTTGCGAGAAGTATCATCATATGATGTTGATGCCTTGAGAGTTGAATTTGAGTTATTATATCCTTCTCCAAATGTCAAACATAAATTGATATTTGAAAAGGTCATTGACCAATCAACAAATAGGACATGAGGGTGTTTCTTTGTGAATGAGAGTGGTGGCACATGAAATACATTTTTATGGAGGACCATAATCTGTAAGCTACGAAGTGAAAAGAAAATTTGCTTAGCCATGGCATCATCTAAAATAACATCACTTCTATTACCTAGTGGAAGAACTGTAAACTCTAGATTCAAATTTCCGTTACAACATCATGAGAACTATTTTTTTTCGATAAACAAACATTCACATTTGGCGAAGCTATTGGTGAAGACCGACCTTATAAATTGGGATAAGGCACCAATGACCCATAGACATGCTTATGGTGCACTTGATAAAGCACTTAGAAACACATTAGTTACTAGTGATTCACATTAAGCGGATAAAGTTTTCGGTGGCCTCATTGTTGCTCTTGGAAGAGACTTTAAGCAAATCTTACTAATAGTTTATAAGGGAAGAAGATAACAGATTGTAGATGCAACACTAATACATACATGAATATGGAAACATTGTCAAGCTTTTACTTAACCATTAATATGCTTCTACAGAGATCAGAAATCCATGATAACTCATGATGATTCTATGGATTTTGCGAAATGGGTTTTAGATATTAGTAATGGAACCGCCGAATCAATTTATGTTAACAATGATGACGAAAAACAGTTGCATAAAAATGTCACCTAATTTACAATTGGCAAAGATGCCCACTGAGAATGAAGAAATAAAGGAAGTTATACGAAGTATATACAATGAATTTTTAAATAACAATGTGGAGCAAGTGATCTTTAAGAACGTGCAATTCTTATACCAAGAAATGATGATGTCGATAAAATAAATGAAATCATGCTTGGAATGCTACAGGGTAAGACATACGGGTTCTTCAATGTAGATAATGTAACAAACATTCAAGATGATGAACGAAGTCTTTTATATACACTAGAATTTCCACACACATTGAAGTTTAGTGGAGTTTTGAATCATTGTCTCGAATTAAAAGTTGGCAAACCAATAGTTTCATTGAGAAATCTAAATCAATCGCTCATACTATGCAACGGGACAAGACTAATTATCAGAGAACTTAGCCAACGAGTCATTAAAGCTGCAATCATTACAGGCACATGTATATGTGAAAGAGTTTACATCCCACGAATTATAATGTCACCAGCAGTAGATACAGAATGGCTGTTCACATTTAAACGAAAACAATTTCATGTACAACTTGCATATGCGGTAACTATCAATAAGAGTCAGGGACAAACTCTCAAAATGGTTGGATTATGCCTTCCAATGCCTGTTTTATACATGGACAATTATATGTTTCAATATCGCGAGTTACGTAAAGATTAGGTCTAAATATCTTAACATTAAATAAAGAAAATGAACCTTATGGTTATTCAAAAAATGTTGTCTACAAAGATGTTTTGCATGAAGTTCTAAACAACCACAGGTATGTTCTAATGACAGCTATTGTGCTGAAAAATATCAAACTAACAAGATTTATATTTATTGTGTTGAGTTATAAAATAATTCAACCATACCTTTTTATGTCCAGGCATAGCTCAATATATAATGCATTATGCTGAGTACCACGTATTCGAGAGACTTAATTCATACAGTCTTCATTGAAAGAATAAAGTGAGATATGTCGTATTTGGCAACAGTATGAAGTAAAAAAGTACTCAACAGAAAGAGAAATATTGAAGTTAATGCTCATTAATCAAAAAGTGAGTTTTAAAGATCTACTCATGTGATTGTGCATTAATTTAAAAGTTGCAAAATTCTACCGATTCTTATTTAAATTGTCTCTACAGGGAGATCGGTTACAACTCACTTTGAAAAATAATGAAATTGAAATATTTGGAGAAAGCTTAAGAGAAGGTCAAGTATTTTCAATCGACAATGTAAAGGTTAGAGATGCTCCATGTACATATCGAATAGTCCCCAGTGAGTGGCAGTTGTTTCTAAAGAAGAATTCAACAGCAAAGAAGATAAATGATAAATGCAATGAGATGCCAAATGACAAATACTACTTCAAGCATTTGGACCAACATCCGTTATCAACCATATCAAATATCTTATAAGTATTAATCTCGATGCATGTTGTTGCCCTTAAATATTTTATGATTTGAATAAACATTCATTAATCTTAAATTTCTTAATGTTCTTAATTGTGCATAATTGATGATTTCAATGAACAATTTTGATGCAAATGTTATTGGAATAGTCACTGATTTAGGAAGAGTTTTGATGGTTCGAAAAAGGGATGGACAATATTCTCAAAAAATGGATATTATTATGTTTGATGCAAGGTGCATATAAGTTAATTACCTCAATCATTATATTCTATATTATAATATACTCTTACTTCTAAACATCTAAAGTCTCATTTAATTTACGACATATAGTGAAAATATTATTTCTTTAATATTATGGGGAGGCATTATAACAGCAAATAAAGAGCAGTTGTCACATTGGTCAAAAAATGAAAATATAATCATTGGAACCTCTGATTGGTTCGGGAATATAATGGTAGCTATACAGTTTAATGGTTTTACTATCATCTGTATTATTTCTTGCCTATGGCTATCTTGACTCCTTCATTTCCTTTTGAAAGGTATTATATCTCTCTTCGTCATATTCCATAAAATTAATATTAAACACAGCCATACTTGAAGCCGAACATCTTAGATCTTGGTAATATAATATTTTCAGTAACTTCAATTATTAAATTTAATTTCTTATCTCGACACATAGATAAAATGTCTTTATTTATCTAATAGTTTCCTATGTATGTTGAAAATGAATCAAATGCATGAATATCATTCAACAGGTGAAAGGCCAAACAACGTCACCAGATGAAAGGAGAATGGCTGTAGTGAAATGCTTGGACATGAAAACATTAAATCCTTTTTTATAGTATTCCTATCCTTTATTCATTTAATTGAATTTTTTTAGGATGTTATATTTACAATAAAAGCAACCATATTTACAATGGAAATTGATCAAATAATCTAGTACAAAGCATGTAATAGATATGGTAAAAAGTATAATTAATAATTCAAAAGACTTGCTAAATATGCAGCATCTCAAACCCAAGGAACGCATCCAAGGTAATTTGGCATTACTTATATGTCAAACCTCGACACTTATCCAGCTTTGTGCTGCTTCTAACATTCTAATTTATGATTTCTTTAATTTTGCTGCTACAGTACTTCATGCAACTCGTAGTGATTAGATCACACAGGTACCTTAAATATTGTTATCTTTGATAGGGATGTGGAGAAAATACTTGACACAAGTGCGGATGATTTATCTCTACTCATAACCAGTGTAATGATATATACTTCTATCTTCAACAATTAATTATGATATAAATACAAATTGTTGAATTTCTTAATTTTAATTTTTGCTAAATCGGAAATTGGAAATGAGGCGATTGCACAAAAGGTTCAACGGGCATATTGAAAGTCATACATTTTCCACCTCAAGGCTTCTCAAATAAAAGATGTGAATCAACCTTATCCGGTCGCAAGGATAAGTGATATCAATTATGAATCTGAATATAGGCGATTACTATTGTTGATATCAAACTTGAACTCTGTAAAAATGTTTGATAATCAGTTTCCCTTAAATAGCCCGGTATTTAGTATCCAAATTAAGTAGTCAAGACTTCTCTATGATGTTAATCTCAGTCTAATTCACTATTTACATTTTTGTGAGAATTATGAATGTTTAGTTTTCACATATGGGTGTTTAAGTTTATGAGAGTAGATTTGTCACAACCCGGGCCCGAGATTAGGGTTACCACGGCCAAACCCCGAGTCGCGATTTCCATACTTACTCCCGTAAACCTCGCATCACCGAAGTGAATACAAAATTTACAAGGGATCTTATATACATATCTGTCAAATGTACATTCTTGCGGAAATTATATACATATACATTGACAACTAATTTAAAACATACAAGTCCTTTACATTCCAGTAAAGTCTACTTACACATTTCATTTCCTATTTAAGTTCAAGTCAACCTACATATTCACATACAATGTAGATGACTATTATTTACATCCAAAATGATTCTATACTCAAAATATTTCCAAAACATGCTAATGTGATTGCCCTCCGATTTACGTCCCTTCGTTTAATCCTCCTAAAGGAACCTGATTAGTCTCCTCCGTTGGCGGCGTGGCCTCTGTATCAACGGGACGGGCAACTTGGCCTGTAATGTCATCAATAACACTGTGAATACGACGGTTCAACAATGTATACACAATTCTATGATAACATTTGCTTAACAATTCTAAACAATTCAAATCAGTCTAAACATCTCAAATCAATAACAATTACATTCATTTAGTTCTTCCCTGAAGGAAGCATTCATTTAGTTCGTTTCGTTAGTTCAATGCACTATGCAATTGCAGCTCAACAAGGAACATAATAAACACGAATACGGGAGAATAAGTCAATGTAAACTATAAAACAATTAAACAATAAATTTTCCTATAACAACATTAGGGTGAAACGTTCGTTATGTAATGTGTATGTTATTTTAGATGACATCACTTTCAATGAAATTATATTCACATAACCTTAGCTAACACTCATGAAGGTTTAGAAAAATATCAGAAATAAATTATGAAACCTCATCAACGTCGATCACTTTGTCGGTCACTAGTTGGTTGACCGAACTTTGGATTTCGGCTGACCGAACTCTGTCGGTCGGCTTTCCAGAAGCTCAGTTCCCTGATACAAATTTTGACATTTCTCCAAGGAAATTCGGTCATCTTGTCGGCCGACCAAACCCACAGTGTCGGTTGACCGAGCTCGGTTTAGTTAATCCCTCGGATCCAATTCTAGAGAGCATCAGATGAGCTCTCAGGCCACTCGGTTTGGTGGTTCAGTCGACTGTCGGTCGACCGAGCTCCTATGTTGGCTGACCGAACCCAGTTCGGTCAGCTTTACCGAAACTAAAAGCTCCTGCGACATTCAACCCAGAAAGCGTCGGTCAGGTGTCGGTCAGCCTGTCGGCTGACCGAATTGCTCCAGAATGTTCAGAATTCTCTGAACGGAATTTTCTGGAATTGAGCTCCTTGAGCTCAAACAAATCCAGTAGCATACGAAATACATAGAATTGAGTACACTTGCCTTGCTTGGAAATGAATTAGCAAGAATCTCCTCCGCTAGCTTGAATCCAAGATGAAACACCCAAACTTGAAACCCTCTTTGAACCTAAAAACCAATCAATCCATTCAAGAAAATCCTAATGAGTTTCTTATGCAAGAAACCATTCCAAATCACCAAAGAGGACTCAGAAATTCTAGAAACAACATAATTCACTTACTTGTGGCCTCTTTGGTGGAAATCTTGTGATCTTCTCAAGCTTAAACTCCAAGAAAGTAAGAAAGAAGATGAAGAAGATGAAGTTCCTCTTCACAATCACTTGTCAAGCCCCCAAATCACCACTTAAATTGAGAGAATTTGGAAGAAAGAATAATAAGAGAAAGAAAGAGAGAGAGAGTAAGTCGGTTGGGAGATGAGAGAATGAACTCAAAGAGTTCATCCTCATCTTATAAATCATGTTTTTGCATTCAACCCCCCCTTAATTCCATTAATTACATTTTGTGTCAAATGAAGGGTCATTTGATCCAATTCACGTCGAATGGAATCGCTGCTATTACGGAATTTAATGTACTCCTCGAGATACACGTGCGGGTATCAAGAGTTTCCGTATTCGGCGAAAAACGCAGAAATTCGTATTTACGAAAAAGTCCTCATATCCCTCAATCTATGCCTAAAATCACTTCAATGCATTCATTACCTTATCATTTAGCTCAAATTGCTCATTTGAGACAATTTCAATTCAATTTGGCCCTTAAGCCACATCAATTCCTTAAAACACATTCAATTAGCATTAATCTCGATTAATTAGAGTTAATCTTGATTAACTCGGGACAGGGTGTTATAAGATTTTACAATTTATTATTGCTATATTTTTTTTATGAATGTTTGTTTAAATTACCCACAGCCAGTCGGACTGCACCACAGTCATCCTTTCTTGGCTTGGTTGGAACTGTGTTTTATAAACTATAATACTACATACATGCAGTTCCCGTTTTGTATGGAATAAGATTATGCAACCAAGAATCCCCTATATCAAATGATATTTTCCCAAAGGAAGATTCCCTTAGCAAGTGTCACCTGAATGTCAAGGTAAATTCTTTTTCAATAAGCTGTCTCGAAAGATTAAGAAGATTCAATTGCTCATCTTGTTGAGCTTTCTCTCCTTTCAGGTTGTACATCTACCATCCTTTGGTACTCCATCCTTTGGTATATACATAGCGATTTCAAGAACTAGAAGCCTACCTTAGGCCTTGCAATGCAATCTTCTCGCCAAAAATATGTAATATTGATCACATAAAGGAGACTTCCCTCCTTCGTCTCAAACAAGGCTTTATTCAGCTCCTAGGTAGTCTTTCTCTTTTCTTTATATATTCAATCTCCTTTGCAGTTTTCTTCTAATGCGAGTTCATTGTAATTTTTTTGCAGTTCGACTCTCCATATATAACCTTTGTATTCTATTCAACTCTTGAAAATACATTCCCCTTTACAGGATAAATGTTCATTATATTTTATGTTTTTAGGATACACGTGTTGAGCAAGGGTTTTTGTGCTGGTAAAGGATTATTAAAGAAGTTAGATGGTTGGTTATTCTTTTTCTATCTCCTTGAATTCAATTTCCATTAAAGGAGAGATTAGTTGAAAGTTAATTATGAGTCGTTACTTTTATTTATTCACTTTTAACCATATTTAGGAATAAATTTATCAGAACTCTGAAAATCTCATCTTAGTGAAACTGATTTTTTGTTAATAAAAGTTATATTTGACTATTAAACAATTAACTACTTTTTATTTATAACTTATTTTATAGGATTTCTTTTCCATAATTTTCATCAGTCAAATCCAATTACATAATTACATAGTAGAAGTTAGTATTATGACATGTTTATCTGCATCGAATACATCGGAGTTTTAAGTCAAATGAGCTCCATCGAAGGATAATTACGAAGGTGGATGGTGAAGGACATGAGGTAAGTGGTGAAGGTGAAGTATATTAATAGCGACGAAGATGAGACATTGACTTTCTTAGGACTTGAATTGCAATGGTGAATATTAGGTATTCATTTCTCATCTTCCTTTAGTTCGATTTACTATTGAATAGTCATTTTTTTTATATTCACCATTGATTCTTCATTTTTTAACAGCTTAAAAAATCATGAAGTCATAAAATTCTTAGGAATTCAATTACATGAAACAACTCGTTATGCCCGTCAGGTCATATGCCCCTTTTTTTTTTTTTTTTTTTTTTTTAAGTAAGAACAGCCATATGCCCATTAGGTCCACTCCATGGTGGTAGGGTTGCAAACGGGACGGTTCCGGATCAGAACCATGGTAGACCCGGACCCGTTTTTAAATAACGGTTCAGGTTCCGAATCCAGTTTTGACTCGAAACCTGTTTTGTTGGTTCTAGACCCGGCTCTGATAGGAAACCCCGGATTCAGTTCCAGAACCGGGTCCACCTAAAGGACTGGAATCTAATTCCAAAATCAATTATAATTTTTCTTTATTCTTCATTTTTTCTTAAAATAAGCATATTATTCAACTTATAACAGTGCATCAAGTCTACTACTTCTAGTATTATACATAAAAATGTCAAAGAAAAAAAAATTATTTTGAAGTACAAATTTGCAATATTAAAGACCCATATGCCGGGTCTCGGGTCCAAGAGTTGGAACCTATTTGGACTCAGAACCGGACCCGTTTATCAATCGGAACCTAAATTGGGATCTGGACTAGGACCCGTTGATGAATAGGAACCTAAAATAGGTTCCAGACCATGTTTTTTACAAGTCGGAACTCCCTGGTAATCGGAAAATCAGATACTCGTTTGCAACCCTACATGGTGGTAAGTCTAAGGCTTTGTTTTTTTTATAAAGGCTTGGTTGCATGGTTGTGAAGCATCGAGGAACATAGGCCCACCAATGGTGCATAGGTGGCCCCCCTCACTAGATCTTCCCCCTAATAACTAGACCCGTGATAACAAGGGGTTGCTTGGTTGGTAGCTCTGCATGTCACTCGGCTGCCTAGGGATCAATCCCTGGGTATACCACTCTTCCCACTTGTGTGACCTCTTTTGTGCCCAAGCCCCCTTAGCCTGGGTACCAAAAAAGAAAAAAAAAAAGCAATTAGCCCCAGATTTTAAACGAAAAATGAATTAGGATTTAACAATTTAACATTAATCAAAACCAGAGAAAGAGAGATATGATCATTGACTTTGAGACATGTAACTCATTTCCGGGTGCTCTTGAAGGACACCTCTGGCCCAGGCCCAGCCCACAATGGTCTCAATTTGGGTTGTGCTTTTTAAGCCAGTGGGCTATGCCTAATTATTATTTTTTTTTTTGGTGCCCCAACCAAGGAGCCCTCATATGCAGGAAAAGAAGCCCACGTGTAAATCATTTCCTGGTGCTCTTGAAGGACACCTCTGACCCAGGTCCAGCCCACAATGGTCTCAATTTGGGTTGTATGCCTTTCTTTTTGGTACCCCAACCAAGAAGCCAGCACATGCAGAAAAAGAAGCCCACACACCAGTGTAAGAAAGCCAGCAAACAGGAAAGGTGGCATATCTAGGGTTCAAACTCTGGACAACTAGTGAGAACTGTCAGTCCTTACCACTTGGGTCAGGAGCCGTTCTCAATTATATTGATGGCCCAAAAGTACTTAGACAGGCTGGGACTTATCCTTTCTAGCGCTGCCCTGCCCAATATATTGAGAGGCCTGACTTTTTTATACTGGGACTCTATTCATGTCTAATCATTAGCTAGCAACTGAAAGCCATGGGCTTGCATAAACTTTAGCCCAAACCGACCTGGTCCATTAGCACCTCCAATACCTTGTTTTTTTAGAAATAGTTCTTGTTTCCTTTAAAGGGGGGGCTTAATGGTAGTTGATTAAACTAAATCCCAAAGATCCAGCAGGTCATGAGATAGCTGGAGACATCCATGGATGCACCCACTACCACAAACATCCAAGGAAGCCCCCCAATTTTCAAGTCCATCCAACTCATTATGACTACAAAATCTTCAACATCTCTCCCTCTCTCTCTCTCTCTCCATCACTCATTTCCAAGATGCATTATCTTGCAAGTCAAGAGATCTACTACTGCCAATCACTGCATGTAAAGACATATGCAGATTCCCAATCCATCATTCAGTCAACATATCAATGAGATTCTCTTAATAGGCATCTTTCATTGCTACAGAAACTTATTGTGGGAAGTTATTTGTGCTTTTTCTGAATTAAGGGCCCCATTCTACATTGTGTATGACCAAAACTAATATTAATCACATAGTTGTAGTGGTGCACTCCATTGAATCATTTGTTTACTATTTTCTTTCAATATTTGTGTTATGCCCTATCAATGGCAGAACCCATAATTTTGATGGTCTACCATTTCCTTTTAAATCATTCCAATGCAGATACCACAGTTTGGATGGTCTAGATTGGTGCACATAGAACTTTAGTAAATTGAAATACACAAGTAAACTAATTTGTAATTACCAAATCACCCTTGTTTTTGGACAAGGAGAAAGGGTAGAGAATACGGTTCAAAGTTGTACTATGATCATCTTTACCACTTGAATCCTCCACCAATTTTTTCCACACCCAAACAATCCCTTAGACGGTGTATCAGATTACATCTGGAGCCCATTAGTCTGTGTGGAATAGATAGAATTTAAATATAGGAGTTATAGTCAAATGAGCTCCACCGATGGAATTCCAAATAGGTGAGGGGTAAAAGATATAAGGTATCAAAGTAAGTAAGATCTCAACTTTTCTAGAATTTGAATTAGTTGCGTGATGGCTGGTGTTCATTTCTCATCTTTGTTGATTCAATTACGGTAAGGTTTTTTCATGGTCATTTTTTAATTTCACATTTGATTCTTCATTTTTAACCACTAATTAAAGTATTTATTGGTCTATGATACTAGGATACTTAGTGTGTATATAAAAAGTCATCAATCAGTGTAGTCCCGTTGAAGCCGGCCTGTATAATATTCAAAAGATGCAAAAACCGAATTGACACTCCACAGTTTTAGTCCTCCTTGGTGGCAATTTTTTTTTTTTTTTTTTTTACAGAAATATGTAGGAGTGTAACGGTTCGGTTAACCGCAGTTTTTTGGAAAATGGTTAACCGAACCGTATTTCATGGTTTTTTGTTTTTAAAAACTGTAACTGTAACCGAACCGTGAAAAATCGTTAAAAACCGAACCACAATTAACCGCGGTTAACGGTTCGGTTACGGTTAATTGTCACTTAAAAAAATTTGTGAAATTTTTGTCATTTATCAATCAAACTTACTGTGAGAAAAAAGAAAAAAAAACTTAGTTAGAGAATGACATAATATGTTACTGTAAAAACAAAATTACATTCAGGCCCTTTGGTTTTTTTCTTATTAGTGAAATGGTACTGTTAACCGAATGTTTTGGGAACACGGTTAACTGAACGGCGGTTAACGGTTCGGTTCGGTTAATAACTGTGAGTCGAGACAAAAATTGCAACCGAACAGTGAAGCGCGGTTTTTCGATTTAAAAAACCGTAACCTTCACCGAACCATAAAACATGGTTATTAACCGTGGTTTGGTTTGGTTCGGTTCGGTTAGACGGTTTTTCGGTTTTTTTTTTTTTACACCCCTAGAAATATGCTTTGTCTGGAATTCCTCATAGCATGTAGGGACCGTCCTTCGGGAAGTCTAAATTCCCTATTTAATTGAATTTAGATCGTGAGAATTTGCTTACCTAGCCATGTGAAAAGTCACTTTTGGCTATAAAAAATGTAGATTTCCATATACCACTTTTCCTTGAGCATTTTGGAATTTTACTTTGGAAGACAAGCAATTGCAATCCTCTGAACACTCTAAACAATATACCTCCAAATATTTGCAACAAAAAACGGTCTTCAGCCTTTGAAATTCTCAAAATTTTAGCATTTTGAGTGTTGAATGAATTTTAACTCAAGAAGAAATTATCTTTATACTCAGCCAAATGGCAGCTGAATATTTATTGCTGAGAAGTTTGATTTGATAATTTAATCTTTCACAAGACAATTAATACCACATGAAAGAACTAGAAAGAGACTGCTTCTCGAAGAGCAAATTTCCACTTGCCACACTCACCATAACCACAAATATAAAAGGCATCTAGTGAGCCACGTCACGTGCCAATACCACAAACACAACAACCCACAAGACAAAAGAAAGAACACTTTTGGGTTTGAGTAAGAGACTCAGAGTCCTGTGTAACACCCTATCTGCACCTCAAGAGTCAAGACCCTAACCAGGAAAAGGACATCTTCTTGGAAGACTTCCCACGTGTCAATTAAGTGTGGAGCGTGATTTCACCCGGGTCAGGCTGTTAACTCAGGTCCACTGTCGTAATATTACCCGGCGCTATTAGCATAGCCGCTAGAGATCTTGTATATTGTATTCTCATCTTCTGCCTTTGAGTGTAGTGGAATCGGTGTGATCCGTGTACATACCTCAAGTGAGAGGAAACCACGTAAATTATTCGGTTTGATTACATCTTTGTTCTTTATTACCTAATGTCAACAATCACTTCTCGTCTAGTAGAAAGCCACCGACACATCCTTTGCTACTCCATCATGTGTAAAGCAACACTCAAAAGGGGCTGAGCAAAAGTCAAGTAAAGCAGCTTCACTGGAATAGTAAAAGTCAAGTAAAGCCCATTTGGCACTTTATTGGAATATAAAAGTCAAGTAAACCCTCCATTTAATTCAAAATTTCTCCCATCTTTAAAAAAAGAAAGTGAACAAGCAGCCTCATTTCTCCACTAAAAGGCAAAAAATTCTTCTCTTCTATAAAAAACTCAAAAATATTTCATACCAAACAACTAAAAGTAAAATAACACTATAACTCACTCATATTTTACTTCTCTTGATTTGATGCTTTACTTCACTTCATTTTACTTGATTTTAGAAATAAAATTACCAAACGGGCCCGTTACACAGAGTGTCTTAATTGTGTATCGCTCGGCCCTGCAAAATTCTCTTTTTGCATGGCCTTTAGGTCTGCGTTTTGGTGGGCTCCACACTTTCTTGAAAGCTTTGGTGGGGAGGAACAAATGATAAGAAAGTCTCATTGAGACAGGCCAACCAGTCTTTGGCCTTGTCTTTCTTGGCCATGGAAAGTAGTAGTTTTATAGATATATACACATATATAAATATATATAATTTTTCTTGACCATTTGTGGGCCACCAATTGACAGTTTTGGGTCTTGGACCATGTCCTCTCCAGATTCCAGGGATTTGGAGATCCTATATTTTGTCTTCCTTATATGGATGGACTCGTGGCTAATGCACCTGGCTGAGTTCTCATGGGCTCAACTGAGTTTGGGATTGTGTTTCGGGTCATTGGTTGGACTTGGGCCTAACTTTCTGCCCCGTCGTTAAACGGGTTTGCTGTGAGTCTTTTTAGGCAGGCTCAACTAGGCGCAGCACGTTCAGCCCAATGGCATGCCTTTGTATATATTTAAGCATGGCTTTGGCTTGACTTTCAAGTTGGTGGACTGAATCCATACATGAATTAAGAATGGATAGATGGGCTATTGATGAACTTTATATTTAGCCATGATCCTAATCTTAGTTCTTAGCTGTCATGACTGTATCCTGGAGTCAAACCTCAATCTCACACCACCGGCCAAAAATTGATCCGTGATCATCACACTCGAAGTGCCACTTCCAAAACAGTGATCCAATCTAGCAAAAAGGGCAAAAAAAAAAAAAAAAAAAAAAGGAAAAAAATTGTCTTGTTTGGAAATTCTGACATATTTGAAGCAGTGTTGTTTCAATTACACTCTTTACAAGCTTGTTTGGAAATTCTGACATGTTTGAAGCATTGTTGTTTCAATTAAACTCTTTACAAGTAACCTGTTTGATGCGTCTAAATTCAATTCATATAAGGAAAAATAAAAAAAAGTCATCATATAATAAAAGTAGTACAAACAAATTTATTATATAATAGTCAATAAGAATTACATGGGCGAACTCGTCAAATAAAAATGTTCCAAAGTTAATTGTTTGCTTTAGACATTAATGTTTATTTGAAAAAAGTTATCTTTTCCTGTTTGAAAAGTTTATCTTTTTTTAAAAGGAAATATATGTCTTAACGGCCAGTTTCTTTAGAGGTATATCTAATAAGAATTTAGAGTGTTGGAATTTCTAACATTAATGTAAAAGTTGACACCTTTATTATTTTAAATGTTGTATTTCATTGCTGGAATTTTAAATACCAACCCACCGGAAAAGCCACATTTAGGGCATACTTGGTTGCAATCATTTTTTTATAGAAATTCGCTGTGTTTGGAATTCTTTATAACAATGTAGTGGTTGTCTTTGTGAACTCTAAACTCTCTATTTAATTAGCTAGGTTTAAAATGGTGAGTTTTTTTTCTGTGTTGACCATGTGAAAAGCTAGTTTTGGCTATCAGAATATTAGATTTCAGAATGCATTTTGGGATTGTACTTTGAGGGACAAGCATTTGGAATTCTCTGAATACTCTAAACAACATATTTCTAAATGCTTGCAATGAGAAAATGCCTTCAACATTTTAAAGTTCTCGTAATTTTAGCATTTTAAATGTTAGATTAGCTTATGAGCATTTGAGATTCTACTTAGAAAGATAACATTAGATAATTCCAAATTATCCAGAGAGTGACTCAGAGAATTTACATGAACTTTTCAAACCAGTGTAAAGCACACACCCAGAGTCGGTTGAATGAATTTTAACTCTAGAAGGCTTTACCATCTTTAAACTCAGCCAAATGGCAGCTGAATTCTTATTGATGTGGAGTTTGATTTGATAATTTAATCTTTCACATGAAAGCACACAGAAAGAGACTGCTTCTCGAAGCAAATTTCACTTGCCACATTCACTAACGACAACTACAAATAGAAAGAGGCTTCTAGAGAGCCTTATGACGTGCCAAGACCGCCAGCACAACCACAAGACAAAAGAAAAGGGCACTTTTGGCTTTGAGTAAACTTAGAACTCTCTCGGAAGGAATCTATCTGCTCCTCAAAACCCTAACCAAGAAATGGACATCTTCTTCTTAAAAAAAACAAAAAAGGGAGAGAAAGAAGAACGGAAAGGACATCTTCTGGAAGCCTTGGCACATCCCATCTCCTCTAGAAGAAACCTCCTTGCACACCCTTTACTACTCCATCACATGCATATCGACCGTCGAAAGCGGGCTGAGCACTGAACTTCTTCCATCTGTTTTGCTCGGTCCGTTTAAGATGCTCTGCTTGCATGGACTTTTAAGCCATGTTCGGTATCACTATTTTTTTTTGTGGCAGACTCATAAAAAATGAAGTCATTAAAAAAATAAAGGTCAGAAAAAAAGGGACTAGAATAAAAAAGAGTATTTGATAATACACGAATCTACATTAAATACACCATTTGGTATGTCATCTTTATGCTTCTTTTAGAGAGGTTTGCCTCTTATTAAAATGGTAGTTTATGTCATTATCTCAAAAAAGGAACTTAGGCATATTTTCCACACTACATAAGATCATCATATTAAATTAAAATATAGACTATGCTTAATCAAAATTAAATCCTTTTGGTTTGATTCTAATGCTTTTTGTGGTGCTTCCTTTTGACCTTTTTTCTTCATTTCATTGTTCCTTCTTGATGCCAATAGATTGTAGTACGAAATGCACCTTTTTTTTTTTTTTTTGTAATATCACAACACTTGATGCAATACCGCAATTTCTATATGTGATATCACAATTACCTCTTGCGATATCGTATAAAATCAAAGGTTGCCTTTCTGTTTATGTTTTTAGGCTCTTATTATTTGTGTTTATTTTTTTTCCTTCATTTATGTCTTAGTGAAGGTTGTTGGGGGACAATGTAACGCATACATATGGGAAGAGGAGCCCAAACATGTGGGAAGTAGCCCACAAATGTTGGAATATAGGCACTCAGGGATTGTTCCATGGGAAGAAAGTGACAATTGTGGTTATCAACCAACTGAGCAACCCACATGTTGTCATTATTTTTTTAATTTAATGAGGGGTCACACACACAGAGAGAAGAGAGAAGAGAGAAGAGGAAGAAGAAGAAGAAGATGATTGTTTGTGTCGCCGTTGTCGGCAACCAGGTACGCGCATCACCACCCCTTCATTCAATCCTTTCCCAATCAATCCCTATCATCTGATGGATACAATTCATTCTTCACTTGGCCCGCCAGAACAACCCCCTGTATCTCCAGAACTTCACGGATGCAGATGATGCTCTCAAACTCCACCACATCGTCCATTGCTCTTTGGACGTCATCGACGAGAGAGGTCAGTTTCTTCCTCCCACAAATCCCATTCTCATCATCTTCTTCACTTTCTCCAATTCCCTATTTTGAATTGAAAACCCTCTCTTTCCTTTTTTGCATCTCATCTCAATATATTAAAATAAATATTGTAAGAATATCTAGGTGTAGAATTGATTAGGACGATGCATTGTTATTTAGTTGTTAATGTTATAGAAATATATACCTTTATATTATTCTAAATCTCAATACTTAGATTTGAAATTTGTTAATTTTGCATGTTGATCGTGGCCTCCAAGTGCAGAGTTTCGATTGTAGTTTAGTAACCCGATAAGTATGGGGTTGATCCTCAGGGAGCGGTTTGAAATTCAAATTCTTTTCAACTTGAAATTATACCTTAGAAGAAATCAAGAAGTTAAAACTAATAAAATTACTAAATTAACTAATAAATTCCCAAAGTCAAAACTTATCATAATTTACTTCTTAAAACCTAATTTGATGCAAGGATGAATGAATTATACAATACTAAAATGAAACTAATGCAATTCTAGAAAAATCAAACTATTAGAATGAAAGCACAAGTTTTTCCAAGTCTGAAAAACTGTGTTATAGGCCTAACTTTTTGAACGCAAACGACTAACCTAATATCACCTAATTCTAAATCTCATGGCCGGGTTTGAAGCTTTGATGATGAATGAATACAACAAAGAAAACATAAGTGAAAAAGGATGTCAAACGAAAAAGATATGCATGCCTAAAGATGCCCACCTAACCATGTTATGCTACAAAAAGTTTTCATAGCGTGACTAATTAGCCATGTTTAGGCTACTGGAGACCCAGCTTTTCGAAACTGTTCTGAGCCAAAATTTTGGGGTTTCAAAGTAAAACTGTCAATGTTTAATTTCACAAAGTTTCAATAAAAAATAACATATTTTAACTAATGTTGAACAGTGCTACTTTTGTCATAGAACCATCATAAATTTGCTGAAACCAGTATAGTTTTTTCAATTTTCAAATTCATCAATTGTAATCAATTTCGAATTTGTCCTTTTTAATCAGTCCTTAAATATTGGGTTTCTAGCAACATAAAACATTTAAAACACAAAACCTAGTTCTAATGCATGCCATGAACACATTCCAACCATGAAATTATGCATAAAAGTAAAATAGAAAACATAAAATATTACCTAAAAGTAGGGTCAAAATTGCAAGAATTTAAATGTAGTTAAATTTACAAAAATTTAAATGTAGTCAAGCATACTGAAATTTAAATGTAGTTAAGCATAGTGCAAAAGTAAATGTAGTGAATTCGATATTCCTTCTACTCCTCTTCAACTTGGGCCAAGATCTGCTGAGATTACCATCTAAGGCTTGTTTTACAACTTTTGTCATCAGGCCAATTGTGAACCCTAAATTAGTGTGCATGTTTGAATATAAAAGCTATAGAACGCTATGGAAAGGGATCAGAATATAAACAAAAATGTGTCTTTATCCGTAATACTTTATGCAATATCGCATGAAGCTTTTTGCGATATCGCAAGAGATAATTGTGATATCTCATATAAAAACAGCGATATCGCATAAAGTGTCGTGATATCGCAAAAAAGTGCATTTTTTTTACTCTTCCAATGTACAAACAGTATAGAGAATGTGCAGGTAAATATGTGGAGTTTGGTAACAAAGGGGTTATCGAGATGCACAAGTGATCGTACAAAAAAAAAAAAAAAAAACCCATTGTTTTTTTATAGGAATTCGCTTTGTTTGGAACTCCTCACAACAATGCAGTGGTTGTCTCTGCGAAGTCTAAAACATTATTTAATTAGATTTAAACAATGAGTTTTTGTTGAGCTGGCCAAGTGATAAGTGTTTTTGCTATCAGAATATTAGATTTCGGAATGCATTTTGGGATTGTACTTGAAGGGACGAGTATCTCCAAATGCTTGCAACGGGAAAAGGCCTCCGGCCTTTTAAAATTCTCATAATTATAGCATTTTAATTGTTGGATTGGCTATGAGCATTTGGGATTTCGCTTAGAACACAAGCACTGAAGAATTTCAAACTCTCCGGACAATAACTCTGAGAATTTACATGAACTTTTCACAACAGTGTAAAGCACACAACCAGTTGGTTGAATGAAGTTTAACTCTAGAAGACCTTATTTTTAAACTCAGCCAAATGGCAGCTGATTTTTTTTTTTTTTTTTTTTATTGCTGCGAAGTTTGATCTGATAATTTAATCTTTTACAGAATAATTAGTGCCCACATGAAAGAACTCAGAAAGAGACTGCTCGTGGAAGCAACTTTCACTTGCCACACTCACCACAACCACTCGTAGAAAAGGCTTCTAGACAGCCTTCTCACGTGCCATGACCACCGAAAGGACCCTTTGGGCTTTTGGCTTTGAGTAAGAGACACAGAGAGTTCTGTGTGAGACTCTATCTGCCCCTGAAAACCCTCACCTGGAAAAGGACATCTTCTGGAAGACTTGCCACGTGGCAGCAAATCCCTTATCGTCTAGAAGAAAGCTCCGGCGCACCCTTTGCTACTCCATCACAACATGCACATCCACCGTCAAAAGCGGCTGGGCGCTGAAGTTCTTCCTGGTGTATTGCTCGGCCAGTGTAAGATGGAATCAGGACCATCATAGGATTTTTTCCACGGTGACTGTAAGTATAACAATCAGGGTACGTTTTGCCATTGTGGGCAGCCCTGCATGAATATCCTAGGATATTTTCCACATTGACTGTAAGTATACCAATCACGGTTCATTTTGTCACTGTAGGCAACCCTGCATGAATGTAAGGCAAGCTGCCCACGGTAACATGGAACCATAATTGATTCACTCACGATTACAGTGGAGTAAATCCTCAAGGAATTCGGACTCGTATAAGATGCTCTACTTGCACGGGCCTTTCGGTCTGCATTTGGTGGGCTCCACAATTTCTTGAAAGCTTTGGTGGGGAGGGACAAATGGTAAGAAAGTCCCAATTTTATGTAAGGATCAAGGCCAATCAAGCTTTGGCCTTGTCTTTCCAGGTTATGAAAAGTAGTTGTGTTTTGTTTTCCCTTAACCATTTGTGGGTCACTTACCGCTTGGTAGCACCATTGGTTGGGACACTCCGTAACCACCTGGAGGTCCCAGCATCGAAGACCGCCAGTGCGTTCGGACTCCAGGCTATTATATAGCCTGACTAGGGGTGTAACGGTTCGGTTAACCGCGGTTTTTGGGAAAACGGTTAACCGAACCGTGTTTCACGGTTTTTGGTTTTTAAAAACCGTAATCGTAACCGAACCGTGAAAAACCATTAAAAACCGAACCGCGGTTAACCGCGGTTAACGGTTCGGTTACGGTTAATTGTCACTTAAAAATTTTTATAAAAATTTTGTTGTTTATTAATCAAACTTATTGTGAAAAAAAAATAATAATAGTTAGATAATGGTATAATATGTTACTCTAAAAAAAATCACATTTAGGCCCTTAAGTTTTTTTCTTATTAGTGAAACGGTTCGGTTAACCGTGTGTTTTGGGAATACGGTTAACCGAACCGTGGTTAACGGTTAACCGCGGTTAATAACCGTAAGTCGAGATAAAAACCGTAACCGAACCGTGAGGCGCGGTTTTTCGATTTCAAAAACCGTAACCGTAACCGAACCGTGAAACACGGTTATTAACCGCGGTTCGGTTCGGTTCGGTTCGGTTAGACGGTTTTTCGGTTTTTTTTTACACCCCTAAGCCTGACGAACCCGGTGAGTGGAAACAGGGGGAGGCCACCATCCCGGTGGACTAGTCAAGTGCTCAAAGAGACATTGGACACCCCCGGTTAGCAGAAAAAAAAAACCATTTGTGGGTCACCACCTATTGACGGTTTTGGGTCTTGGACCGACCTGTGTTTGGTGGGGCCTACTCTTTCTTGAAACTTTTGGTGAGGAGGGAGAAATGGTGAGAAAGTCCTATTATTTGAAAAGATTAACCGCAATCAATCATAGTTGTCAATGTCGTTTCGGACTCCATTTTAGTCTGATCTTCAAAACGAGAACTTTCAACTAATTTGAAAATTTGGCGAAATTTCTCAAAATTACATTTCGAGGAAAATATAAAATAATATATATACAAATATATATAGAGGAATGTTCATATGCATCTTTCCCTCACCATAGGGTGAGGGACATTCCCCTTTTTACACATAAAGACAAGAAAGTGTACCTTTTTAAGTACATAGAGTGAGGTACACTTCCTTGTCTTTATGTCCAAAAAGGGAAGTGTCCCTCACCCTATGGTGAGGGAAAGATGTATATGAACAATCTCCATATATATAAATAATAAATATAGATTTAATCCATTATGGTAAAATTTCTTGGAACTACATTTTAGGAAAATATAAGAAATATAAAGTATGTGTGCATAAAAAGTTAAAAAAATTAATTATGTAAAATACCATTTCAGCCGAGATTAACCGGAATTCAAATCGAAAAGTCTTAACTGGAATTTCAACTCGGCCACTTGGGCGAAACGATATGAAATTAATAACTATGCAACCATGGCCTTGTCTTTTCTCGCCATGGGAAGTAATAGTTGTATATATTTTTTAAGGGTTCTGTGGGAAAAGACCCATTAAATGGCCCATGCACAAAAAAAAGGCTCTGCGGCTGATTCTTTTTTTTTTTTACCTTTTACATTGAGTGACGATATCGTTGCTCGTTTCAATTGAGTAACGATATTGTCGCTCGTGTCTTATTCTTCCTCTTCTCCTTTCTCCATCTCCCCTTCTCCATTTCTTGGTCAACCCACTGCCTATAACACCCCATCATCCTCAACACCTCCATCCCAACCAACTCATTTCTATTGTTACCTTTCCACACCATCCATCCTCAAATCCTAACCCTTGATTTACTTATGGCTAAAACAATTCTTGCATATGCATATTAAATTGTGAGGAGATTGAGAATTTAACCCTAAATGCTAACAGGTGAAGCAGAACTTATAAAAGCAACCTTAGGTTGCGTTAAGGTGCAACTGGGACAGGTTGTGACCGGTTTTGGACACCCCAAGCCCAAAACCTGACTTGACCAAAACTGAGCCCAATCTTGATTCCATTCTCTCAACTTCAGGCCTATTTGAGTTCAATATGATTGAGTTAGAATCAGGCCAAAAAACAAAAAAAAAAAACACTGCACTTCTAGTTTAATTTGTGTCTTAATAATCAATTAAGTTTGAATTGGGCCCCGAACAGAATCAAATTGAGCAAGGATTCCAAATTCAGTAGATCGGTACACAGTGACTAGGGGTAGTAGGGCGAAGCCAAATGAAAGCCTTCTAGAAGGTGACACGTCAGCATGGAAAAAAGGAAAAGAAACAGAAAGTACAAAACAGCTCAAGTTTTTTAACTATTCTCAAAAATCTTTTCCCAGGACACGGTTTTCAACTGGGAACAACGTGCTGAGATGGCAGGCGCCCATTGACAAAAAAAAACCCCAAAGCCCCCAGAATACCCTCGTATGAAACCCCAGAACCCATCCAACCCTCTCCTTATATATCTATAAAACCAAAAGTCCCCACTCACATCACACATCTCCAAAACCGCTCTCATTTCTCCTCCAGAGCAAAAAAAAAAAAAACAAACCACCTACCTCTTCAAATGACCGGAACCCTAGCCTTCCCCTCCTCCGCCGTCCGATTCCCCACCTCCTCCTCCCGCACGATCCGCTCCTCCCGCCGGAAGCCCACCATCGTCGCCTTCGCCTCCACCGTCGACTCCAGAAAAGCCGCGAATCTCTACGAGGTCCTCCGAATCGAGAAGACCGCTTCCCAGACCGAGATCAAAACCGCTTACCGGAATCTCGCGAAGCGGTTTCATCCGGACGCGGGATCGGACGGCCGAGATTTCATGGAGATCCACGAGGCCTACTCCACGCTCTCCGATCCGACCGCCAGATCTCTCTACGATCGCTCAATCGGCTCTGCCGGCCGGTTTAGATTCGCCGCGTCGGAAAACCGCTTTCAGACGAGAAGGTGGGAAACCGATCAGTGCTGGTAGAGGGTTCGTCTTGTGTTTTTTTTTTTTGACACGTGTGGTGATCCTATTCGGCCTTGCTTGCCACCTGTACATAATTGGCTGACGTAGCCTGAATGGCATTTTGTGTAATATTTGGGAACACGAGCGGAGTGGATTGTAAATTTCTTTTTTCTGACTCGTAGTAAATATCTCTCCTCTTTTTTTGGAGCCACTGATTTTGAAAATTTTTGGAGATCTGCCTTGAAATCTTGACTCTGTGACTCTGGTGCGAATTGATCTACCGTTAAGATGTACACGTGGCACGCGATTAGCTTCTCTAACCCCACTGGTTTTGATCTAGAAAAGGACCTTCATTGATCTGATTTGTGGAATGTTGATTTTTATGTGTTTGGATAGGAAGAGAAATGGGCGGTCTAGATTCCTTGCTTGGATTAGTGGGTGTGGTATGAATATGATGGTTGAGTCCAACTAGGAGGGATAGGGATAGGGATCAGTTTTGGATAGTTTACCAAACTTGGCTTTGCGTGGGAAGGAGATAAGGGGCCGGGTAACGTAAGCCTGGGGAGCAACTGAATTTGTACCCTCTATCGGGAAGGACCCACAAGATCAATGTGTGGTCCCCTTGTTTTGATTTTTTTTTTTTTTTTTTTTTTTTTTTAATATTGGGAAGAAGTTGAGATCTGGAAGGGGATCTAGATCACATTTGAAAGGGAAATCTCCCATTTACATTATCATATTTGTCAAAATCATCATTTCCAAGGTAAATGAAGTTATTAGATGGATTCTTTATATTCGGAGATTATTATAGTATTTTTCACAGATTTCTCCCAAGGTGTATTAGTTCAATAAATAATTTTAATTGTTTGGATTAGAAATAGGGGGCTTGGAGGAACAATTGTCAAAATCTTAGGCGTGATGAAATACATTATCATATTTGTCGAAATCATTATTTTCACGGTAAATGGAGACTTTTACAGTATTTTTCACAGATTTCATAAGATTCTTGATAATCAGCTTAGAGTCCCAAGGTGTATTAGTTCAATAAATAAATGTAATTGTTTGGATTAGAAATAGGGGGCTTGGAGGAACAATAGAAGTTAAAGGTGGTGATGGGCCACTCTAATGCACCCATTGTATAATTAATAAAAGATATGCATATTACGGCCTGTTAATGAAAGTGTATTAGTCCTGATCTTGCCTTAGAACCTGAAATGACCCGTCAAGGATTCAAAATAGCGTGAGTTTCTTATGTTGGACTCATTTAATTTGCAGGTCAAGGGCTGAATCTATTGCGTTGTGGACTAGAAGATATGCCACCACATTTTGTTGTTCTCTTGAATTGTCTTGAATGGCAGGAGCTAAGTCTCTTTCATTCGAACTTCCTGGATGTCACTTAGGGTTACACTGATAGTGAAATTTAGGGGGATGGAAAGAGATATCTTGGATGGCTCGTAATCAAGTATGGAGTCAATCTCATGCCTCTTATCTTAGCAACTTTATATTAAAGAAAAGTTTTAATCTTCAATCCAACGTTCCAACCGATTGGCACCAAGGAAAACTCAATGGATCTAGTGTAACTTAGGGGGTCCCATGTGTCTATATATTTGGATGGGTCATAAAGCCGGCCTCACTATATTGCCCTCGCCGTAATATGTAAAGCGATAGATACACATGAATATTTTCATGTATATATTTATATATTAATGGGAGCGCTACATAGTGTTTGAGCATTTTTAGGAGAAAATGCCCCTTCGAATTGGACCCACTGGGATGCATAATGATCATGAAAGCCCATCTGATAGAAAGATTTATTTAAGACCTATCTATGTGAGATTTTAACTCCATAAGATCATCCTAACCTTTTTAACCTATTGCTCATGATTTCAATCAATGGTGAGGAAAGTTGGATGAGTTTCACATTTGGACTTGTGACTATACAACGGGAGTGTAAAATGGGTCAGCCGGTACAAATTGGCCAGCTGGGGTCGGCCAGCACGGCCCACAACATGACATTTGTAGTGTCGTGCCAGCCCATAGGCCCTCCCTTAAATTTTTTTTTTAATTTTTATATATTTATTAAAAGGGAATTTATGGGGACTTTAACTTTTTTAGCTTGAAATAAAGCTGAAATTGATAAAATAAATGCACAAATGAAAAACTAAATTTGAGTTATTTTTATTTTTTGAAATAAAATAAATGCACAAACTTTAATAAAATAATTATTTTATAAAATGGGGCCGAGCTAGGTCGTGTCACGACCTAGGTGGGGGCCAAGCACATCCTGCGCATTGGTCGTGCCGGCCCGGCCCAATATACACTCTTATGTGTAAGGGTGTCAAAGTTCGGGCTAGGCCGAGCCTCAGGTTGTCCTTACCTACCCTCAATATATCAGGGTCGGGGCCAAAGCCCTAGGAGAGCCTGCAATACTTAAGCCCTTACCTTACCCTCAAGGGCCAAGATCGAGCCTCAAAACTAGAAAACCATTATTTTTTTTATATTGTTACTAAGTATCAGAGTGTCAACCGAGTGCTCTCTTGTCTAACCTCTATTGCGCAAGGATCACTAAGAAAATGTTTAGAGAATAGAAGTTGTCTCTAAAAGCTTTCGTATCTAATAACGTTCTACATGCTTTAGTGACTTGGGTTCTAGGTATCATTTTTTTTCTCTTTTGTCGAAGAAGGAAATTGGTTAAAGAGTTTGTTCTATATTACACCTTTCATAGCAATTTCCATGTACCAAATCATTCTAACAGATAAACTGATATGACTATTAAGTGTTCTTGGATTCCAGTCACAAAAATAAACGCACGTAAAAAAATCACGATTATTTTAAATTTCAAAAAATCTGGAGTTATAATTCTCTAATTAAAAGGATGTTTGGACCACCTTGTATCCTTGAAGTTCCATGCACATACAAACTACCTTTATAAACTGGTTGGCATCCCTAAGTCACACTATAGAAAAAAGTTTATCATGATGAACATGAGTACACCCCCTTTTGCATTAGCAATAATATATAAAATTAATATAAAAAAATATAAATAAGAAATGATAAAACTAGAAGAAAGGGATGGAGAGCAACCGTGCAACACTTATTTGCTTATACATTTAGTATAATACATAACTTTAATAATTAAATAGAGAAGAAATGAATCAAGTATGTGTGTATTTTTTCTTAGGGCATTTTATAATGGACACGGGGCTATAAAATTACCTTGGTATCCCCATTTTTATTACTACTGGCATTTTAGTGTATATTTACATATATAAATAAATATTATACAAAATAAAGAAGAGTTGGAGGGCCAGGGCCAAGGCCAGGCTAGCACTGTCCAAGGCCGGCCCTCAAATTTTAGGGCCTGCAAAAAATTGTCCAAGTCCATCCCTATGGCTTTTCCTTAGAAATAAAAGCCTTCATTTTAAGGGTCAGGTCGGGTTGGGACCCCTTGTCTTTGTGCCAAATTGACAGGCCTACTTATGTGTGTGAAAATACTATATTGACTCAAGGTGGGCCCCATGACCCAAAAAAAAAAAAAGAAAAAGAGACAGCCAGAAAAGGGGGCATTTTTAAAGTGGAGCATTTTGAAGAATTCTCCAAATAGAGGCTCGCTCGAAAACTCCCAGGAGTTCTTTTTCCAAAACTGCCCCTCCTAGTGGGGCCCACTATTATATATTATAACCATAAAATGCCATTGGATGGAAAGTTTTGGATGAGATCTACCTAGTTTTGAAACTTTAATCATCCAAACACCTTGATCTATGGCCATAAAGTTAATGGTTTTAGAGGCATCATTTTCTTAGGATTTCAATCCAATGGTGAGCAAAAGTTGGATGGGTGTCAAACTTGGACTTGTGATAATTCATTGGGAGACGGAGGGTAGTGTGTGTGAAAAGATTAGATTAGCTAAAGGTGGCTCTATGCCCTACAAATATAAGGGAGTAAAATGAGACTCTTTAAAATGAGGAGCTTTTGAGAATTCATATATATATATATATATATATGGTATATATATGAGAGATGCTCTTGTGAGAGTTACTCTCACGGTACTATGAGAGTAAGGAGTGGTGGCCCTCACATTTAGGCCGTTGGCATTGGATACGAATGTGAGGGGTGAGTAACCCTCACATTTAGGCTGTTGGCATTGAATATAGATGTGAAGGCCCACATCCCTACTCTCATAGTACAGTGAGAGTAACTCTCACAAGAGCATATTTGTTTTCATTTTAATAAGAAAAGAGTGATTAAAAGAAATTGGGAATTGGATTTCGTAGAGGATCTTCTTGAGCAAAATCTTCTAATGACTTCAAATTGGCTATCCTTGGGTCAATTCTTTTAGTATTCCAAAAGTTATATTTACCCTCAAAATTGGAATTTTTTGGATTTCAAAAGCTTTATTATTATTATTATTATTATTATTATTATTATTATTTACAGAAGGTACTGAAATTCACTCATCCACACCCACTACACATGTTCCTAATTATTTGAGCAATAGCAAGAGACAAACCTTTTCAAAACCTACTGCACATGGAAACACTAGAGAACTAGAAACAAACAACAACTGAAGAATTTAAGATTTTTCAATATACATCTCCCAATTCCAACAGTGTCACTCAATCAAAATAGGCTACATAGGGCAAGAAGCTGCATTTTTTCATAATACATCATGAATAATCAGGACATAAGACAAAAATCTCACGACCTTTCCTGGAGATGATGTTGTACGTCAAGATCTATATAAAGAATCTTAAGATACAAAAAATAGAAAAAAAAAAGTAATTATTTTCTTAAGATATGAAAAATAGAAAAAAAATATAACAATTTTATTTTAAGGTAAATCTCCTCAAGATACTATGACATTTTCATCTTAATGATGTTCTAGAAACAATGCGACGAAATTAGGATGTGATAATGCTTTTGACCTAGTCTTCGTGCAACCATTCTTATAGAAAGTTGAAAATGCTACCATAGAAGCAATCAGCATATTCTATCCTAATGCAGTTTATTCAACCTCGTTACTTTCAAGCCCCTGTCAACTGCCAAAAATCTAATCTCGACGCCAAATTTGATCTTGACCTTCCAGCTCATCCACCTTGACTGCAACATCGATCAAGATCAAAATTTGGATTGTGTTATGGTGGATGAGTGCAGGACGTTTGAATTAAGTGCAGAATGATTGCTTGAGCGTACATGTTTGTATTGCTGTATGACGGTGGGAATTGAAAATCATGCACAGCACTTGTGTAGGTTCTGCAGGTCAAAATTTCTGCGTTATCTACTGTTTAATTGCTTTCCACTTTTATTGGAATTGGTGGAGCAAGACAAAGGAACCAGTCTTGATATTTTGCTTATCAGCTGGTAGCTCCGCTGGTGAGCATCTCTCTTCCCAAAAAATAACCAGAAATCAATTATTGGCTTTAGTGCTAACGGTAAGACTTGGGTGAGTGCGTGTGGGTTGGATTTGTGAGTACTTACTTTATAAAAAAAACGTTGATGTTTTAATCTAGGCCTATATACCTTTTCTGGTTTTGTTTATACATACAAAAAATGCGACCATATGCTACAGGTTTGACATCCATCCAAGTACGAGTCACTGATGATTGAAATCACTAAAACAGTTGTCTTCTGAAGTCACCAAACTTGAGGGTCATTGGATCAAGTGGATAGGATGGTCTAATGGATCTGTAATTTTACATACAGGTAGGTTCGGTAGGTTCCATCTGAACCTTTTTGACACCCCCCACCCCAACCCAAAAAGAAAAAAATCTATGACCATCGTGGCCTACGGTCGGCCCCACAAGCCCTTTCTTATTACTTAAAAGTGACACTTTACTTTGAATTTACTTTATAAGTGAATTGCCAAACGGGCCCTAAAGATGTCTCTTATGAGAGTTCGGATCTCAAGACTCCTCTTATGAGGGACTACATATGTGCCCTCCTTTTTTTGGGCACGAGGGACCACCTATGAATACCAGGTGTAATAGCTTGAAAATAGATGTTCAAGAAGAAAATAGAAACAGCAAAAAATTCCTAGTCATAAAAAAAGATTCTTGGATTTTATCATATGGTCCAGTTAGATCAATACTCTTAATTCTTCATCACCAAAATAGTAGACCCCATTATACAGAATATATGCATCAGTGATCTGTGCACAACTCTAGGTACATACCCAAACAGTCCCTCATTTGTTAATACACTGAATAGCTTGGTATCTCTATCACAAATGGATGGTAGGCCTTCCACCTACTACTGCAATATTTTAACTTTCCATACCCACTGCAATTTATTTTAAACACTCTTTCTAGAAGAAAGCTTAGAGGTTGCAATCAGAAAACTTAAAAATAATTTAGATATCAGGCAATATTCTACCCAACACCCATTGGTGCCCTTGTATATTCAATTAGATTTTCTTTATTTTCATAGTATATACTATCCAGGTTTATAACAATAGATTTAGATGGTGGCAGTGTTTTCCTGTTCTCCAAATATACTCATTAAAAATGCTTAGGATGTGGAAGCCATGTGCACTTCTTATTAGATTTCTACATGAAGGAAGACAATGTTCCGAATCCAGCTAAAATTGGAATAATTCTAATAAAATATGAACTATAACAGGACACTTTTTCTTTGTTGGTTAAAGAGGACATTGTTTTCTTGTACATTATGGTACAACTGCAATGCTGAGTGAAGGTGAGTCCTCAACAAGAAAGTGGACCTACATCATTAAACTGCTCCTTTCGAGGGCAGTTAAGGTTTCCTCTCATACTAGTGTCCATTTGGGAGGAAAATAAGACTTGGATGCAGGCTCTCCCAAATGGCTTCCTTATATTATTCTCCCAGCCTCTCTCAAAGCATACTTAATAAATTACATTTATTTCTAGCAATATCTTTTACAATATCTTTCAAAATCTATTCTTGTGAATTTCTTTGCAAAAACACTCTATCTCAATGTGAGCCAACCACCATCAGATTCACATATTAAACAATCAATTGAGCAACCAAGTAATTAAAATATATTGTACATTTTAAATAAGCAAATTCATCAATTAAATAATAAAAGTATCTACCTTTTAAATAAATAAAAAAGCAATTAAATGATAAAAAAGATGTTGTGCATTTTAAATGAACAACTAAGAAATTATTCCTTTAAAATGTGCAACATATATTTATTGTTTGATCACTTAATTAATCACTTAATATGTCAATCTGATAGTAGAACCAACTCCAAGTAGATTGGAATTTGGCCTAGATTGTGAAAGAACGGTTTTAGAAAGAAATTCGTGGGAAAATTTTTGGGAAGAAACTGTAAAAGATATTGTTGAAAATAAATGCGATTAATTTATTAAAGTATGCTTTGAGAGAGAGTTATTATAAAGTGTTGAAATTTCTTCAAAAAAGAAGGGCTCTATTTGGGGGACTGCCATTTGAGGTAGCACCCAAGTCCAGGTTAATAGTTTGACGGTGAAATGGAAACAAAGGTTATTCTTAGGCTGTTTCGTACATATGAGTAGGGCCTCCTGCCAGACAATCAGCTCATATATAACAATATAAAAGTAACAAACCCATAAATATTTTGGCCACAACCATATTATTTTATTCTCTAGATAAAAATTAGGGACAATTACCGTACGAAAGGCACTAAACCCGAGATTTACCCCATAACAGATGAAAAAATAAAAATTTATGAATAATTGTTCGTACATAAAAGGATGCCGCGAGTAAGGCATTTTTACCCTTTACCGTGCGATATCTTAGGGTTGTCGGATATTCCAGGGTTCGATATCCTTGGCTCGTAGGATATCGCACCGTTCGATATCCTACATCTATAGGATATCGCACCGTTACTACTCCTGTCCAAACGGATATCACATATTTCACCACAAACTGAAGACCTCTTATTTCATCTTCTCTGTTTTTACTTTAGGTTCCTATGGGATTTTAGTGAAAATTTCAAAATAGGGCTTAACTTTTGCTCACATTTCTAATCAGGACAAGAAAAAACTTGGATTTCAAAAGAGGATTTAAGTTTTCCATATTCATTTCAATTAAGGACATCCACCAAGCAGAAAATTTTCCGACAACTTTCTGACATATACTGCACCTCAAGCCAAACAAACCCAAATAAAACTCATCGTTAGCTCACGACCTCCACCATTGTCAACACTCACCATCACAAGACCCATCTATCTTATCATCATTGCAAACCAAACTCAAAAGACCCAATTTTGACCCGACAGATCTAACTCAACACCACCTTGCTCTCCATCTCCTACCCCAACCTCAATTCAACCCTCTCCATCAATCCAACAAAACACCCAAGACGACCATCTTCACCGAACTACATCTCCCTATTTAGCCCAACCAAAAAGCACCTACAACTCTCTCTCCACACCTCTCTCTACACAACCAATTCCACCAACCAAACAGCCACCTTCATCATCACTATGAACCCACTTTTATCACCATCATATTCTTCCTCATATATCTAATCCACCTAAACAAATACCTCCCCAACTCTCCACCATCTCAAACCTACACTGCAAAACTGACCCATCACCACCCTCTACTCATCTTCCCCACAATCACCACCATCTTCATTTTTCCACAGTCCACATCCTTTACTTCACAATAGCCCAACCGAGCCCACACAACACCAAACCTACACTCGAACTCATTTTCATCATCACCATTCACCTACAAACACCCACCTAGGAAAACCCTCAAACCCAGACGACCCTAGGATATCGAACCTTGGGATATCCTATAGCCCTAAGATATCGCACGGTAAAAGATGAAAACACTATACTCACGGCGTCCTATTATGTATGAATAGTTATCCGGAAATTTCTATTTTTTCATCTGCTATGGGGTAAATCTCGAGTTTAGTGCCTTCCGTACGGTAATTGTCCCGAAAAATTACACATCCCAGCTACATATATATACCGTTAGCATAGTTGGAAAACTCTCCTGTTGACGTGTAAATCTTCACTCACTAATTTTCTAAACTCTTTCAGGCAAAATGCTCATTTTTCATCGACCATTGGAAGAGATCGGCTAATGCATTGAATTTTGACTATTGGTTGCCGAGATAATGGAAGATCGGTCACTGGTGACCATTGGACACACTACAACGGCTAGTGATTACACATCCTCAACGGCCGATCAACACAAGAAATTATTGGCTGCTTCAACACAAGAAATCACCGGCCACTATAGACTCTACAACAACCAACAGATGTGTGCCCTCAATAGCCAGTCAGCACAAAGACACCAGCTATTGAACGCTCTCTTCAATGGCCACTGCCACATCCCTCAAGTAACTAGCCGATGCCACACCTGACTAACCGCTGTGCGCAATTCGTGTACTTCAATAGCCGCTGGGTGATGCCAAGTTACTCCAATGGCCAGTGAGCGGTTAGCGCCCACGATCTCCTCTTTTGACCAAGTTTGATGGCCGCTGGACGTGCAAAAAAGGCAATTACACCCCATTTACTCTACTTCCTAAAACTATTATGTAAGGATCCGTCCCTAGAAATACCTAGTGGGACCCAATTTTACCAAGTTAAATCCTTGATTATCCTATTTAATAGGTGATTAGCATGAGTGGTTCGTAATCTCCATTAATCTAGCTTAAACTATAAGATTAAGACCCTTGTGAGATTAATAGTGGTTTCCTAGAATTAATTTTCTAATTAAAAGCCTAAGTTGTAATCTTAACCATAAATGGTATTTCCTACTTTAGCATGCTAATTAATAGGAATTAGTGGAATATGTGGCTAATGTTCCTAAGTTCTAGAACTAGCTTGTATATATAGTTCTTAATAAATATTAGGTGTTTATTGTTAATTTAATAGGTTTTGATTAGATTGGGACTCAGTTGATATTAGAATTAATAGGAAGGACATTGAGAGTTAAGCACCTTCTAGAAACCCACCTAATGACCTATTTACCCATGGCCCCATCTCTTTCCCATTTTAAACTAAGTTACCCTTTTGGTAATTATCCCAAACCCTAAGCTATAAAAACAAACTATTGCAAACATTATCCCAAAACCCTAATTTACTCTCACCTCTCATTTACCCTATCTTCCTCTCCAAACAAACCCTAATTCCCCAAAATCTCAGCTCAAGGAGAAGCTAGGAGACCACCACAATTGCTCAATCAACACCTTAGGAGCTTGAAACTCACATATCTCTCTCTCAACTCTATCAACAATTTCGAATAGAGGCAAGTGGACATGTTTAGATGCTTTAGTTTAATTGATTAATGTGCTTAGATTGATAATTACTGTGTTTGATGGATGTTTAGCATGATTCTGTTTATGGATGGTTGGTTGAATGATGTGATGTATGGAATGGTTGTTCTAGGTTCTTTTATGTGATTTTTGGCCATTGATGGATGAGAATCCCCCATTTGGAAGATCAATGGCCCATTTGTGATGAGATCATGATGTGGGAGGTGTGTATGAAGTTTGGAGATGATAATTATAGATCTGGGTTAGATTTAATGAAGTTTTGATAAAGAAAGGGAAAATGGCAGAATTCTGAAAATGTAAAACTCGTGTGTACCTGGTCGACATCATCCCCCAAGATGTCGACCGGGCATACAGGAGAGGGCTTCAACTAACTGGGAGCAAAGTGGTCACAGGGTACAGACCCAGTGTACCCGGGCGACTGGCCAGGAGGCCCGGTCAACCGGTTGGCCGGTTGACCGGCCACACTGCATTTCCACCCCACCTGTCAGATGTTTGTGGAAGTGCCCGCAGTGTACCCGGTCGACCAGGTGGACCGTGATGTCGACCAGGAACACTGCAAACTGTGTTTTATGACTCTCAGTTAGCTGTCCATTTCCACAGAGTGCCAGGTCGACCCATGGACCCATGATGTCAACCTGGTATACTGTAAATAGTGATTTTCCAGATTTAGTTCCCTTCTATGATCTGATCATGTGTGGGCCCCATTGACCTTTCATTTGGACCGTTTGGGATACGCTGGACACGAATTAAGGGCCAAGCTTAACCTTGACCCGTGTAACCACCTAAATATGGTCTAGGGTTGTAAACGGAACCTGACTCAATGGTTATAGATGTCTTATGATGCTAAATACCTACAGGAGCACCATTGATACATAATAAGCATCTGGGACTCCGTAATCACTGTCTTAGGTGAAGTGGGGCCCTAGACCTGAATGGAGGGGCAGCGATCATCTATGGATTTGTGACATATGGCATGTATATTGATGAAACGGACATTGACGCTAGCTGGTAGGTCTGAATCTTGAATGTTGGCCTTGAGAGGGACTATAATCAGGGTATTGCACTTAGGACCTGATCCATGATCACAGTCCGTATTGGATGAGATGTCAGGACATGGTACTTGGAGTCCTAACCTGTAATATTGGGAACTTAACAGTAGATATTGATGGACGGACTGTATAATAAGATAATGTTAATTAAGCGTATTGAAAAGTGGAGTTTATAAGGGTATGCATTATTAACTGTTGAGAATCGTAATGATAGATTACTTATACCTGAACTTCGTGCCTCATGCACTTGACTAATATCGTCTCATATTAATTATGATAAGGCTATGCAGTTCGGAGTACCCCCACTTAGTGGTTTGTAGGATTTGTGGATATACCATTGGTCTGCTGAGGGTTATGATGCCGACATGGACATTGATATTGAGATATTGTTGATTGACACAGTAGGTACCAGTGGGGGAGGGGTACTGAGACCGCCGGCGCTCGGACCGGGTGTGGATGGACAGTGATGTTGATCTAGCACATAAGACCAATGGCTGTGACTTGATTGTGGCTATGGATATTACTGGTTGATCTAGCACATAAGACCAATAGCTAGGACTTGGTTGTAGCTATGGAGATTAATGGACTCTTGTATGCTCCTATTCGATGAGACAACAACGATGGGTGGCTATGACCCCATGATTGGTGTCCATCGACAGTTGTCGAGACGACTACGATGGGTTGGCTCTGACCTCCCACATCCCTTGTACTTCAACTGTGGATGTACCTTGTGCGCTCTTATGGTTGTATATTGGATGTATTACTAGTACGTATTTAGGATGTAGTTGCTTAGTGTCTTTGACTGTCGACGTTGACATGGTTGGATCTAGATACGATGATTGTGGTTATGGTAGGGTTACTTTCTCTGGTTACTCCTGTTACTGGTGATACAGATGTATTTGCATGGTTTATACGATATATTGATGATTATGACTTCTCTTGTCTATCTAATATATTGCATCTAACATCTGTTATATTATTATCTCGATTACTGTTCATGCATTATACTCCACACTGTTTATGTTGCACTCTAATATCCTTTATCATTATTGAGGTACTAATCACGCAGGTTCAACTAGGATCAGGTATGGCCTTCTTCCCTATCTGTTTATATAATGTAGTTGCCATCTAAGCATGTCTATTTGCCTGGCTCATCGAGCCTGACCCAATCCTTGGTGTTTTCAGGTATATTCTCTTCCGCTTCCTTTGATTGGTAAAACTTTTTGGCGGCTGATCCGTTGTCGCGGGGTTCAAAGAATGGTGCAGTTGGTGCACCAAGAGGCGTCTATCAGATAGATTACTATTCTTTCTTTTTATTGTAGTTTTTCCGTGTTGGCATAGGATTGAATAGTTAGCTTAATTATAGAAAGTACCTTGTAATCCCTTAAAGTGAAATAAAATTTTAGGACTCTGTCCATCTACATGCTCATATGAGATTTAAACTTGATTATATTATTGGATTTTCCGCATCTCTTAGGTACTTTCTCCTAGCATCCCGAAATTCGTGGAGCCCGGATTTTGGGGCGTTACATATTCCCCACTCCCCCACGATTTTCAGGAGTTATAGCCCTCAAAATGGCTATAAAATGGTCATTGAAGCAATTTTCTGCGACGGAAGGCATTCACACAAAAAAGCCTAGTGATTATGCTATGTTCTGTCCAGAAGATTCATCCTACTTCCTTTGCAACTTAATGGCCGACCAGCAGCAATTCTAAGCTTCTCCGCGGTCTTCTAAAGTCTTTCTTTGTTTTCTTCACACGAGGAAGGAATAACGGTGATGTCTCTACAATTCTGATGCGAGCATCACTTGGGATTATTCTTCCACTAAGTGGTGATAGATTACAAAGACTTATAAAGAAGGCTACATTCAAGAATGGGTGATAGTGTTCGGTTGTTACCTTTTAGCCAAGTCGAGCATGGTCGTCAAAGACAGCACCCTCCTTTGTCTTTCTTTTCTCTTTAAACCATGTATTTTACATTTTCTTTTGTATTCGATCTCCTAAACATGACGAGGGGGTTGTATAAAAATTTGTGAGCAACTTGCACTCAGAAGGTGAAACAAGTAGAACTCAAGTAAAATAAAAATACGGGTGACTTTTCAATGCACAATCAAACACACGTGTAAGTCACTTTTGTATCTTCTTGTAATTTGCCGAAATTGAATAAAATCAATATTCCATGCTTGCTTTCTTCAATTTTTAGCGAAACATCTCTGAGTTGACTCTTGATACTATCTGGTCATCTCGTTTTGACAGAGAACCGAGTCAAATATCGGGGAAACTTGACCGAGTCATCTCATTTGAATAGGTTGTTTGCATTTTGATCTATTTGATAGGTAGATCTAATCTTAAGCAATTAATATTTATTTTAAAGTAATTATGTATGAGGTTTGGAGTCAGGAACTTAAAAATGATGTCTGGAATGTAATTTGAAACTTATATTTGATCATTTACCTTCAATATTTGGACTAAAAAATAACTTAATATGCAATACTTTTTATTTTATCTTTCTTATTGTAGTACTTTTCTTGCATATATAAAATTACTAATTTGAGTTGATTATCATGAATGCATGTAAATAAATGTATATTTCTATTTTATAACTAATGGATTCATTTTTCAGTATTTTTTATTATTTTTTTGAAAAACATGACCCTCTCTAGTTTCCACATTGACTCCATTCGTGTCAATATTTTTGCATTTAACAAGCCAAGTCCGAGTCACAAGTTTCCCAACCTGGACTGTTAGGCTAAATTAAAGAGAGAAATCCTCTTTAGTGTAGTCAACCGTGAAAGAAAAAATTATGCCATCCTCATCTTAGCCTTATCCCAACAACTGGTTTCTTACAAAATCTCCCACTATTATTATGTATAAAAGCAAGATGCCAAAAAAGTCAGTAATTATTTCATACAAAACATAATGCGTGATAGTTCCTTCTATAAGAGGTACCTCTCACGTGCCCTAATTTCAGCACCACATGAGACCCGCCAATTACCAATCTAACCCCCTCACACTCGATGGCCTCCGATGAATTGGTACTCGTCAAACACTAATCGAAATAATCCTCATTAGCAAATGTAACTAAAGAAATTGTTGGACTTTCATCACATCATCATCATCATCATCATCAAAGCCTTGTCCCAACTATGTAGGGGTTGGTTACATAAATTCTACTTCTCCATTCTGATTTATTCCGATTCATTTCCTCGGATGGCTTGTACTTCTTCAAATCTATCCTTACTACCACCATCCCTATCCCCTTCGGCCTAAATCAATGATTTTTATAATCTTATTGAGATAATTTTCGTGCCTGAATCTAATCTTCAACAAGACCTTTCCATCACACTATCCCACATAATTGGAATTAATGCTTCCAATGGGTCCAACAACGGCTTAGAGTTTTCACCTCATGGGAACCATGAGACCTCTCAGAAGAACATTACCGTGTGATAAAGTACAAATGAAAACCATAGAATGAGAACTGCCCTCAGCATAAATTGTGAGTACAAAAGGGCCAAACTACGATTAATTGACCACCCAAATTGTGAGCATTAAAGGACCAAACTATGATTAGTTTACCAACCACACACAATTACTCCATGCATAGGCACTCTCCTTTTCATTTCATTTGTTTTTTCCACCTTGGACCTTTGAGGCCATAAAAATCCTCCACGTAATGATCTAGTTATGTTTTTATTTATTATTTTTATTATAATTTTTTTTTAACAATCCCTGCATAGTCCTTCCCATCCCCCCACTACCTTTCATCAATGGCATGCATCCAAATGTGCCAGTAAAAATGGTTCCCATAGTCACAAATACATGGTAAGGCTATTAAATGATGATCATGTGCAAATCCATCCAATCACATTGTTCACTTAGTTCCATTGCATACAACGAAGGGTCTTAAATATGCATAAAAAACCAAAATAAATCCATAACGCGAAGATTTAAAATAACTGAAAGCCAAAGATGACTATATGATTAACCTTAATAATACACTAGCTATTTGCACAACTTAAGAGAAAAGTGACATTAAACGATTGCCCAATAAAACAAACTGCCAAAAGAAGAAGAAAACTCAATGGCACATCTAAAAACGATAAAGGTTATATCAGTCTCTCGTCCACAACGGTCACTTCCTTTCCCTTTTCTATTTGTACTAATCTCTAGTCTATATCTATCGTGTTATCCTACTTTTATCCTAGCTTCTGGAGCCCACTTAGACATCTGGTTATTAGTATAGATGAGGTACATAGAAAGGTCTATTTAAGGATAAGTGTCAACAAATAAATCAATCCCATCAAATCATCCTAGCCCAAAGTCAAATGGCCATAAAATTTGACGTTCTTTTAACCACAGATTTCTTTAAAATTCAATCTAATGGTGGATAAAGGTTTGATTCATGAAATGGGGGCCACTGCAGATCATTTGTAGATGATAGTGTGAAAGGCCCTGCACTCATCAAAGGTAGGCTCCACAGAGCTGAACTGCTTATTATAGCTCATGAAACATCTCTCTTTTAGGGCACAGCCTACGAACTGGTACAGGCACATCAGTCATAAGGGCTTATTTGGATGCATGGAACCATAAGTCCACAGGCAGGAGCATCACCACCTAGTATGAGGAAAATATAGGATCCGTTGTTGAAAGGAGGATTTCTTGGCACAAGCACAAGGGCGGTGGGTTTATGCAGAACCAAGGTAGGATTTGCAGATCCCCTCTTTCGCATAAAGCACAGCCAAATCCCGTGAATTTCTGGTCATTGCACCATACGCATTGACAACGCCAGATTGTCTCTCCTCTCCGCGGCAAACCCCGCTGCACAAACAGCCCCCAAGGCTGCATGCTGAGGATTCCTCGATAGCATCATAAAGAAGTCTGAATTTTCTGTAGCTTGTCATTTTTTCGCTGATTGGTGCGGCGAGCTTATGCATGGGAGGCAAAATTTAACTAATTCATAATGCTGCAAAAAACCATTTCCTCATGAGAAGGTAAGAATCTCTTTTCCATTGCACCACAGAAAAGGGAAGCCCTGCTGCCGCGGGATTCCAGAGTTGCAATAATGCGAGATCAGTATAATTCGGAATCACCATTTTCATGGATCAAAGCACAGGATTACATGCATCCAAACAAGGCATATCAGGATGGTCTGATTTAACTGGGTCATTAATTATATGCAAGTCATTTAAGAAAATGAAACAACATAGAAGTAAAATATTCTGAAAAGTGGATGCACGGAAACTATGAATTTGAGAAAATACAATCAGCCCATTTTTTTACAAAAGCCAAATGAAGAAGAGTATTAACTGACCAAGAAAAGAGTCCAGTCTGTGCTGGGACTAAAAGCTAGAAAAGGATAAAGAAAAAACTTCCAAAAAAAAAAACCCTAAAACTCCCTAATTTACATAATCAACAATAGCAACCTCTTTTAGAGAATGTACCCTTTTCTTTTGCTATACAAGCTTCTTCCCAAAATGACTCTTGAGTCCCTATAATTCTGTGCTGCACAGGGAGGAGGATCATTTACAGGTCGTTAGTACAGAATTGATGACGTGCATGACGAGGCGGATGCGCCTTGCATCGGATGCAGCTGTGGTGGGGACCACCAGTTGGTGCTCTAATATTTGATAGACCTGCTCAAAGATGGGTCTTACATGCATTGCAATCACCTGGTCCACTGGATTTATGGCAACTGCAACATCACTCATCCACTCCAGTTTCCGTGGCATATCATTGTTGATATCACATGCCAGCTGCTGGAGAAGGGCAAGCAGAACTCCTTGATTAAAAGGTAGGGGAACAGTCGATAGAATGCCCTGTAAATCAACCTGAAGATGGAAAGAGGCCGACCGCCACGTCAAAATTAATTGAATCAAGAGTTGCAATGTGATAAAAACTACACACTAAAGGAATAATATGCTCCTCAACCTGCAGATTCATACAATACTGTAAGGTCATGAGCTACTAAATGTAGGTAAACGCTTCATAAATTAGACTATTGATAGGATAAGCCCATCTATGCATAGATCAACTTGCATAAATACCCCAGAAAGGGAGATCCATTTCTGCCCAATATTAACCTATGCTAACTTAACATGAGTTGTTATATGATTCTATCTCAATTGACTTCTACGGCTCCTGATTGAACAATATCAAGGGGATTTTAGGAACATAGTCTATCAAAGCTGCAGCCAATCACATCAAAGCTCGGAATCTAAGATGCACAAAAGAGGAGCAAGAAGGTCAGGGATTGTGGGTGCAGGAATTGGCGGCAGGTAATACGTTAAGAGGATTCTAGTGGACTAATTAAAATAGCAGGAAAAACATGATTGTGTGGGAGCAGCACCTCTAGCTGAAGGTTCCTCAATCCTGCCACTATGGTCAGAATCGAAGAATCATATAGCACCCATGTATTTACATGAGGGCACGATGGATCGTATAATCTGGAAAACTTTTAAAAGAAATTGCATCCATGTTAGGCATCAGCACTATCATGTTCAATGGCAAGTATCAACCATAAAGTACCCAAGCACAGCACAGGAAATAAAGATGGATGTACAAATATCCTCTGCTATATGGGCATCACCAAAAGTCAAACCACAGTTGATCCTAAGTACACCAAAAGGATGGTTGAAATGAGAAAATGTGAACAATCCAACTCCATTTTCTGTTTTAATTTTATTTTTATTTTTATTGACAGTATCTAATCAATTTAATAACATCTAAAGTGGAGCCAACTCAATACTTATGCGTGCCAAGTGTTGATCGACCATTGAACTCTACATCAAAAGCCAAACGCTTTTTCATTTTTTATTCAGTAAATGGCTGCCACACTAGCCAGCATGGGAGTCTGATTAGGGGAGCAGACTAGTGCTCCAACATCTAACCACCTCTGTGTAGGAAGGTATGCATACCCAACACAACTAAGCATTATTGGCAACACTAAAAAAAATTAACTTGTGCATCATGTACATATTTTGTTAGAGGCAAAAAAAGCATATTTTTGGATTTCAGGTGCAATTCAAGACATAGAATACCTGAGAACACAACCAAGATACAATGGAGACATCACTTCTTTGAAGAGCTGCAGTGAACGCTTCCCCAAATTTGTGCTCAGATATCAATCTCTGTAGCTCTACCTTTGGATCCAAGGGTGGCTCAATCTGTTGTACAGTTAAAGCCTGCTGAAAGTCAGTAACAGAATAATCTGATCATCAAAACATTCAACAAAATTAGTCTCTCTATAGACCCTGATTGTTCCCCTGTGAAAATGAACAAGTCCAAAAAGATTATCAGACATTACCATCTCACCACCACCAAGTCCATTACTTTGTGGTGCAGCCAATGGATTTATTGCTTTTGGATTGGCTCCTGTAGCTACAAGTGCCAAGAACCTGCGTTGGCTGTCAGCTAATTCACCTGTTAGAGTTTGCGTGAATGAAGTTGCTGAATTCATTGCATCCTGCAAGTGAGCGAGCTGGTTAGTGAATACATTATACTGCCAGTAAGAGAGCTGGTCAGTTAAACATATCCAAGAAGAAACAATATGGGACAGACATTAAATCATTTGTTTGTCCCTTCAAACCATTTCTATGGTGGTGCTACTGTGAATGAAATACTTGATGAGGCTCATCAGAGAACCAATCAGTCAACTTCCCTTATTCAAGGATACATTTGGCATTATCCTCACGATGTTTTAGGAAATAAGGTTTTGATCAAAAGGGTGGAGTGAAATGTCAAAGTTGGACACTGCAAGTGACCATCAATTTTCCCTCTTCCACTTGAATCCATTTTCAATGGTGGCATGGGTTGGGTGCAGAATCCTTTTTCCCCACAGAAAATCGGCCACCTTCTTTAGTTTAATCAACCATGGCTATATTTCTCATGAAGAGTGTCCAACCTTCCCCTCAGCTAGGCAACCACAAGAAGGTAGGGCACACTGTAAGAAACTGTCCAATAACAAGCCACCAATGACACAGAAAGTGCTCAAATAGGCAAGACAATACAATGAGGCCCAATCCATATTGTAACCAGACTAACAGATTAGCTGATGAAATGCGGGCAGCAAGTACTGCTGATGCACAAAGCAACCCCATTTCAATCTGGCAACATACCCAGTGTCTAAAAGCAAGCACCTAGCATACATGTACCCACAGGGCTGCATCCATTATTATAGGTCTAGCCAAGAACGGCCAGGCCAGTTGGGACCACCTAGATGCCAGGAAAATATGAGAGAGAGAGAGAGACCTAAGTTTGTGAAAAATGGGGAAACATTATCATTGTAATCCTCTTTTTTCCCCTGATGCCCCGCCCAAGAACAGGTCATGTCTATGGTGGATCCAGCGGACTTGGACCAACTAAAATTTATACACCCGGACCCAGACCCGACTTCAATGGACCTGAGTGGACCTAGACCCTACTCTACTCTGCATCCACCTCAAAAATTAGAAAATAAACTATACGTAAGAATCCCAATATGACAAGAAGACACAAAACCAATGAAAACAAAACAAAATAAGACTCAAATGTAAAGACTTGTGCAGCAACTACGATTGTGCTGACTGCTGAACGTTCTTGAGGATTGTTAATTGTGTAAAATAATATTAAAACACTGTTTGTCAACATATATTTAATGTGATACATTACAGTTTTATGCATAACACTTGGTACACAGATACATTACAGTTTTATGCATAACACTTGGTACACAGATATTCTGAGCATGGACCCAACTAAACTCCATGCCCAGATTTTTCTGGGTCATGATCCTTCAGGTAGCGAGGCGAATGGAGGTCCATTGACATCCCTGGCCCTAATGGCAAGGGGACTGCTGCCTATAGAAAGCACAAGAACGACCTACCTTGGGTTAGTACCCGAACCCATGTCTCCGTGATACAGGCCCTAGGGCTAGGCCTTGTGGGAAAGTGCTGAAGCACATGTCTGGAGACCATTCAACAAGTCTCTGCAGAGAGCCAGAGACGATAAAGAGAACACACCTCAATGGAAAACCCCAATTCAATTAATCAACTATGAGAAATTCTTCTCTACAATGTCATAATATAGGAAAACATGACTTATGGCCCAAGAAACCTAATTAAACTATGAAACTAATCAAACTAGAATCGAATCGTAATTACAACTCTATAAATAAAATTTTAAAACTAATATCAAATAATTAGTGAAATATAACTCCTAAATTAACTTGGGCCCTACACATGTGGCCTGAGGTCTATATGCATCATTCTCCCCGACTTGGAAGAAACTTTGTTTGATGGCCGGATGTTATGGCGATGTGAGATCGAGCCATTAGGCACTTCATGTATGGAATTTGCACCATCAAATCACAATCTCTGACTAGTCGTTGCTCGTCTCCAATTTTCCATTGTTGATCCCCTAAGACAAAATCAATGTGAGAATTAATGTGAGGGATTGCATCAACTTGTTTGTCTTAACTTGCTGCTTGTATGTTTTGATCACCATTACCCATAGGTGGAAATTCGAGGCCAACTGTAGTTTGTGGAATCGTCTGTGTCTTGCTCTGGCTTCTCAGCCTACAATTCCTCTGCCACCGGTTCCTCAACATGGTGGTTTGCTGATATTTGAGGTAACTTTCCTTCTTGAGGTATAACTTTCCCCCAATGAAATCATTTAAGCATGCGCTCCACACAAATTGCTTCCCAATATTGCTCATGAATGGTCTTGCAGTCATTCATTCTCTCCATTATATTCGGTCTCAAGCCTCTCAGAAAATGAATTAAATCATGTTCCTCATCATCCTCTAATCCACATGCATCTTGTTGCCTTGAAAGTTGGTCAGTGTATTCAAGAACGGACAATTCTTGCTTCAAAGCAAGAAATTGCCGAATATAATCCTCTCAGCATATACCATACTCCATATTTAAGTGCATACGTGGTTCTTTGAAGTGAATTGTAGAATTTACTGATATGCAATTTCATACTGATTCTAATGTAAGAACAGACTGGCCTTTTTTGTAGATCTGCTCTCCACGATCACAAACGTAAAAACTAATTCGAAATCTGATAGTGGATGGGTCTGCAATCGCGAAAAAAAATCTTGACCTTCAATCTAGTCAAAATCTACCAATTGACTGGTTCGCTAATGTCAGGGGTGTAATGTTGTTGGGCTTCAAATTGCAGGTGGGTCAAAACTGAACTGAACTGACCTAACCCGGACCTTGAAACCATGTCTCTTTTTTGTGTTGTCTCGGTCCTCGCGCTCAACAAAGAAGAAAGGGTTAAACCCCTTTTTCCCTTTGTTTTTGTGTCCATCCTTCTTCAAGCGATGTTGAGGTTGATGGTGCAGAGAAAAGTAGCAATCCGCAATGAGCAGTGCCACGATTGTGATCGACGGCGATCAATCCTTAGGCGATGACGACAGAAGAAAATGGAGAAAAGAGTTCAAACCTCTTTCTCCTTGCTATTCATCGAATGGTGAGAGATGATAAGCAAGAGGGAGCCAATAGAGGGAGTGTCAGGCTTGGCGATGCTCTATGACGATGGTGATTTGCATATTGCAATGGTGGTGCCGACAACAGTGATGCAATGAAGACGTTGTGCGCAAATGTCACATACACTTTCTGCTTCAATCTCTCTCTTCTTTCTTCAACTTTTTTTTTTCGTGTGGCCGGGACCCACGTCAGTTTGGCAGGTTCGGTTGGAAGGTGGGTTTCGATTTTTAGGGGAAGAGGTAGGGTTCCACATTTGGGTTCGGTTTTGGGGTAGCAGTGGACGTGGATGGTTAGGATTTGAGTTGGCTCGACTGGGATGGCCAGAGAGGATGATGGCAACATGGATATGGAAGATTGATTGGGGGAACAGAAGGGGCAGATTCAAGATTTGGGTTTTTTTTTTTTTTTTTGGAATGCCAACAGAGAGTCGATAGGGGTTTTTGATTTGGTTTGGGGTTTGGAGTTGGGTCAATGGAGATGGGGGCTTGGGTATGGGAAGGTGGATTCGGTTAGGAGGGATTGGAAATTTGAGGGCTATGACGATTTGGGGTTTGATTCGGTGAATGAGAAAGGGCAGAAGGGCTGAGAGAGAGGGAGAGAGAGAGAGAGAGAGAGACGGACAGCAGAAGATGGTTGTCGGGTGAAAATGGACTGATAGGTCGATCGGAGCGACGTGGATCTTCACTGATACCAACTGATGCAGGCCCTAGGGTTAGGGCTTGCGGGAAAGTGCCAAAGCACGTGTCTGGAGACACTTCAACAAGTCTCCGCATAGACAATAAGAGGACGCACCTTAATAGAAAGCCCAATTCAATTAATCGACTAAGAAATTCTTCTCTACAATGTTAAATAAATGGGAAAACATGACTTAGGGCCTAAGAAACCTAATTAAACTAGGAAACTACTCAAACTAGAATCCTATCCTAATTACAACGCTTTAATTAAGATTTTAAACTAATATCAACTAATTAGTGAAATAAAACTCCTAAATTAACTTGGGCGTACACATGTGGCCTGAGGTCTATCTGCATCACTCCATAGCAGAAGATGACTTCACACTAAAGCATGCACAGAGTTACTTTTAATTCTTGGTTTGAAGGTCTCAAAATTGCACAATTAGTAGCCGTTAGACAAAGTGCCTGTGCGCGTGTTTTCTTGCCTTGCATAATCAATCCAAAGACGAGCTTAAATTAGATTACTAATTCATGCACCATAGACCTGGCCATTAATTGTTTAGAATGGCCTAGCCATTCTGAATTGGACTGGCTGTTCTAAAAATATGGGCTCAGTGCAGACATCATTTTACACATACTTCATCTGGCACTTCAATTCTAAGGGTAATGTCATACCAGAACGATACCGTATGCCAGACAAGTAATATTAAAATAACAGAAGCGTCAAAAATACTCTAGTTTAGAAAAGATTGAGGAAACCATTTTAAGTATAACTTAGACATGATTCAGAAAATAATTACCACTGTATAGATCCAGAAAACCAAAAATGAAGAGCATACTCCAACAAAAAAGTGTAAATTAGCAAGAACAGATCTGCATACCCTTAAAGCATGTGCTAATGGAGAAAGTGTGGCATCAAATTGTTGTTGAGCAGCAGCTGTATGTTCAACCATCCCTTTCTGAAATGCTGTGTCAACTTGCTCAAACATTGCCTTGCATGACATGTCAAATGCTGGAATCAATGAAGCTTCCAGATTTGACCTTAGTGCGTCCTGCAATTACAAGTTCCAGTACTCAATATATTAGACAAAAAGATCATCAAACTAATAGCAAAATACTTCACAGAAAAATATAGAACACCCTCAAAGTTCCATGGTATCGGGTGCACAAAGAGGGTTTTCTTTTCTTTTCTTTTTCAGGTTTTTCTTTTTGGTTGGAAAACAGTAACAATGAAATTGGCAATACACAAACAACCCACATGCTACGATCCACTTTTCACATGAGTCATCCCAAGGAAAGCCAACAAAAAAGGTCAACCAATGCCAATGCCATTAAGATGGACAGCAATGGATGACACTGGTACAATTTAGGTCATTGCAGCACCCCAGGGTAACACGGTGTAGCTCAAAAAAGCAGGAAATACAAAGTAAATTAAGAAATCAGTTTGCAGTTGGAGGCATGTCCAGGCACCCCAGGGTCACCTGAGGCCTGGGGAGACATTATTCTTCTCCTATTTGTCTCTTCCTGTGCAGTTCACCATTATAGTAGACCAACTTGACAGTTACAACCTCATCCTTCTCTTCTTCTCTGATTATTCCCCGGTTTCCTCATCCACCTCTCTTCTTCTCTTCTCCTCTTTTTCTTTAATCCTCTTATAGATCAACTGTAACAATGATGAAACACGAGATGTTTTGTACTTTTCATTGAAACGCTTGAAATTTTACGTTCGCAGATTATTAGACTTCTGATAGTCGCAGTTTGTCGGATGCATTATTTTGATTTATGAACTATTAAGTATGATAGCTGTGTTTTCTTTTTCTCTTCTCATTTTGGCATAACCTATAGTTCTATTTTGAATAAGCTTTATACGTGGAAGACGTAGATTATGAAATGGGTCTGCAGCCAACAAAATTATAAGATTCAACATTATTGAACAAAACACATCATATTTTACAATGGGCAGGGCCTACAAATGGTGCCTTAAAGAGGTCCACACAAATGGCCAGCAATCACATCAAGCAGCTTCATATGAGTTGAAACAGGCCACATACGTCAAAACCTAAAACCACCCATATGACCCAGTTTGGTCCCATAAAATCCAGTTTGGGACTACACCCAGGGAGCACCATAATACAGGTCACATATTGGCCCCAAATGTGAAGGACCATAGAAATAAATGTACAATAGGGACTACCATGCCTGTAATTATCCTCAATTGATTTCTATACCTACAGTCAAGGGATATAACCTGTAATTGCCCCAATCAAGGGATCATACTCTCCCTAATCGAGGAATGAGATAGTAAAGTTTATAATATAAAAGAGGAGGCTGATCACTCATATCGGTCTCTCTACTCTCCCAAATCCCCAGTTGTTCTCTCTTTGCAATGTACTGTGTTTATGTCATGGTATCAGAGCACTGACGAGACATTACACAAGAATCTTGCAAAGAAATTGATCTAGATCAGATGGATGTCTGATTTCATGGAATAGTCATCCAAAGCAAATAGGGCTACTAACTGAGGGCACATCAGGCAGAAAAGATTTTATTAAGAGATTTAATTTCTTCTTGTCTATTAAGGAAGAAAATCAAGCATTTCTGCTGCTTCTGGTTTACTTAGAAGTTAGAAGACAGCCAGATCAAGCTATCAGATTAGTGGGACCCACCAATGATCCAAATCAGGTCAGTTGTCTTACATGATCTAGTTTATGGTTATTTTTTCAGAATAGTTTAAAGGGGTTTGTTGGCCATTTTAGTGTTTAACTTTTTAGGGAACAGCTGTCATGCACCATCCGGTTACTCCAATCCGGGCTGGATCGACATCCTTTTTTTCTTCAGTACGTGTGTATCTAAGGCACCTATGCTTCTGTTACATCAGATCATTGATTAGGGATTTTAATAGTTAAAAAATCAGTCAATCTACACTCTACTCCAAGGTCGTACAGTGCATTCTTTTCCCTTTTTTTCCTTTTAAATAAATCAGGATTGACGGTTCCTTTTGAGGTTGATCGGGATTTTTTTTTTCCTGTCTGATTCTTACAAGAATAGACAAATCAAAATATTGTCATTCCGTGAGTGGAAAAATTACTTGTGCTCATGGGAATTCCAATTTCGGGATTTTTATCAAGAGAAAGAACTGTGGGATATTCCAGATGGATCTTCAAAGAAACTGTCATGTGTTGAAAAAGATAAACTTGCAAAATGGACTACCAAGAATATTAAAGAGTTTGTTGATGGTCGCCACTTGGGATATTTGACAAACATGATGCTCAGCCAAATGTCTTGCACTAAGGATGATGATCGGCTGATTGGTTTTGATGGGATTGATGTTCGGCTGATGGATGAAGGCTACAGAAGGGATTGAGGGTTAAGGGTTTGGACTGTTCAGTTACAGGGACCAGTTTCTTTTAGTAGATGGTATTCAGCTAATGGGTGGGTATGAAATTTGGATCTAGCAATCAACTGGTGGTGCTGGTTGGCCTCTTCGGACGACTGCTGACTACGATGGTGGACGACGTCCTTCTTGGCAGGAGGAAGGATGGATTGACGAATATCGAATCCAGGGTTGGATCGATCTTCAGCTCTGTACCAATTGGAGCGGACAGCGGCGGTAGAGATGCAGGAGAGCAATGAAGATAGAAAAAGATAGGGAAGATGATACCTTTTCTTGGGCTCTCACCAAACTCCAATCCGGAGGCATTATGTCAAATGAGCAAAGTAGGGCTCAAAAGACTCAAAAATTGGGCTCTCATCAAACTCCAATCCAGGAGGCATTTGGGATTTCTTGGAGAACTCGAAGAAAATTCATTTTCATTAATCATCAGTAATTACCTTAGCCAAAGAGGCTTTACATCATTATATAGGAAAATAAATAACCCTAAGACTAATCTAGACCATCTAAACACATTGATGGCCAGGATTAAAATACCCTACTAAGCAACCTAAAACATAATTAAAGGCCTAAATAACATAAAATAAATGGGCTGGGCCCAAAGGCTTGGACAGGATAACTGGGTTGGCCCGTTGGTGAGCTGACCCATGGGGGACCATGGGCCTGTCACTCCTCTCATGCATCATCGTCTAGCTTCGTCAACAATAACTAATCTCCACACCCTCTTACACGAGACGCTACAACAGATTGTTCAAAGCTCTCTTGCATCTGCCTTTTCTGCCATAGGTTTCTCAGGTACATTCAAACCATCCTCTGTATGGTGTGTACATTATGATGCAAGCCATCATATGACTAGCTCCTTAAACCACCTAATCAATCTACAATCCATGCCTAAAAACCAGTACATCCATACTGCTAATGGTGGTTGGATACCAATTGCTACACTAGTAATCTTTCTTCTACTTCTCTCAAGATGCATCATGCTTTATTTTCTCTGCAGCTCACTAACAACCTTTTATCTGTCAGTTACTTGGTTGATAATAAATTATCAAGTCACTTTTTCTCATGATGGATGGCTTATACAGAACCAGGAAACTGGGAAGCCGATTGTGAGGCGGCATAAGAATGGGCAATTGTTTCGTGTCAAATTTTAGAGCCCTTGTAGCTACTTTTCTATCTTGTGCCTCAAATTCCAAAGAACAGTTTCTTTATTTATGGCATTGTAGATTAGTTTTAAGAAATTGATTTCTATGTTGAACTCTAATATGTTAGATCATAAATTTTCAATTCTCTCTCAGGATGCTATTTGTGGTAGTGTTGCTTGGTAAAAGGTAAAACTTTACCCTTCCTAATTCGTGATAATGCTTCTAAAGCATTTGTTGACTTGATGCACACTGATGAATGGGACCTGCTCCTATCTTTTCTAAAAATGGCTACAAATATTTTTATTACATTCATTGATGATTTTAGTCATTACACTTGGGTTTAATTTTTCAATACTCATGCTGATGTATTCTGGATTTTTCATGAATTTGTCGTGCTTGTTGAAAATAAACTCTCGACCGTTAGAGAGAATACATGTGAAACCAGTTCCAATTATAATATATTAAAGCCAAGCAAAAGGCTTTAATTTTGACCCACGGTTATAATTTTGACCGGCGGTTATACTACTTTATTTTACTTACCAACTCCCTTCTTATCTCACTCCACCACCACTTTTATCTTATTGTGCAACAATATAACTGCTCACTCATATAACTACATGTAGCTACCCTGTATTTGAAAACTTACTTGTGTTCTTCTACATGGCTGCAAAGGTTTGTGTTCTTAGATTCCTCGTCCTCGAAGAAATGGCAATGAAGATTGAGGGTAGAGTTTTTTTTTTCCAGTAATTTCTTTATCATGATTCACTAACCTAGGGTTGTTGTAACTAAATTTGAAAACTTTCCATTTACATGATGTCTGGCTAATGCATTCAAGTAATATATTTTAAATATTCTAAATCATTAACTTATGTCATAAATTTTTGTGAATTAATTATTTCTATCCTAACTTTCAGATTTAGCAAGGGCATGTTTTGCTAGTCCTTTCTTAAAAGCAAAGGAATAGAATCTCACAGCCCTTGTCCTCATACACCACAAAAAAATAGGATTATGAAAATAAAAAACATATTATTGCCACTACACAAGCTATTCTAATTGATGTCTTTGTTCCGTCCTCATTTTGGGTAGAGGCCATCCATACTACAGTTTGCTTGATCAATCATCAATTCAATTCAATATCAAATGACCGTACCACTTGTCTTTTTAACTCTCACCCTCATTATAACATGTTACACCTCAAAGTTGCTAGCCAGTAATCCCAAAACCAATTGGTGATAGGAAACTACACAAACTACCTAACATTACATACATTTGCATGCACATGTTATATTCTCTTACCTCCTCATGCACGTACCAAACTAACTTCACAAACAGCCAAATGTGTATTTTTGGGTTATGGGGATATGTTCAAAAAAGGTTTGTATGCTATATGATTCTGTTAGCAAAAAAGTCTTAAATCTCACGCAATGCTATCTTGGTCAGACATCTTCCTTGCTTTCATACATCCACACCTTCCACTTCCACTCCATTTTCATATTTTCCTGTTTTTTTCTCCTCTATCAACATCTTCTTTGCCTAGTAAGTTTGCAAAGGACCTTGTGTATTAGCAAAGACATCAAAGAGTTGCTCATACCCCTCTCAATGCAACAGCTCATGGTCCTGTTCCTGCAACCAACTCTGCTCCTGTCGCCCTTCATCACTCAACTAGAGTGGTCCGACCACGTGATCAATATGGTTTTCCATCAAGATCTCTCTTTTTCCAAACTATAGCAAATTTCCATTTCCACATCCTACAAACAAGCTATTGTTCATGAGTGTTGGCAAAAAGCAATGCAAGAAGAGCTCAGAGCCATGGGTATCAATCTCACATGGGATCTTGTTCCATGTCTTGCGGACATTACTCCGATTGGTTGCAACAGGGTTTATACAATTAAATTGAAGACAAGATGATTCCATGATCAATACAAGGCTCACCTGGTAGCATAGGGGAATACACAAGAATGAGTTAAATTATGATGAAACCTTTGCCCGATGGCCAGCATTCCTACAGTTCATACTCTGATTGTGGTTGCATCAATCAAGTCATGACTCACTCTTCAAATGGATGTAGAAAAAGTCTTCTTATATGGAGATCTTAAGGAAACGATCTATCTATATGCGTGTTCCTACCGGTCTTGATCAAGGTTTAAAAAATCCCATCACCTAGTCGAGTCTATAGTGACTCGGGCTTGGCCAGACACTTGTATAAAAAAAATGAAACAAAATGGTTGTTTTTGTACAAGGGGAAAGGATTTTGGGCATCGAGCAGTGAGGAGAAAAGGCTGCCGCTGTGCAATGCTAGCAGTGGCGTTGTTGTTGCTGCTGTGCTGCCAGCCTTCTTTGTTTTTTCTTATTTCTTTTCTTTTCTTTTCTTTTTTTTGAGCAATGAATGGGGATCGATCCGACTCGGACTTGGCCTTGGGCAAGTCAGGTCTTGAGTCTAGGTTTTTAAACCTTGGTCTTAATGCACCTCAATCCTCTACATGTCGCCTTTGTCAATCTCTAAAAGGCCTTGAACAAGCACCCAGAGCTTGGTTCAAAAAGTTTCGCACAACCATTCTCAAATCTGGCTTCAAACAGAATCATTTGGATCACTCCCCCTTCCTTCGCCACACAACCAAAGGTATCACATTTCTATTGGAGTACATGGATGATATTCTTATCTCTGGTGATGAGTATACTGGAATAAAAAAGATGCAACACACACTTCAATACTGTTTTCATATGAAATATCTTGGTCCAGTGACTTATATTCTTAGACTTGAAGCTAATCGTTCTAACCAAGGGATCATGTTGACCCAAACCAAGTATACTGAAGAATTGATTGATCTTGATCGGGTCACGGATTGCAAGCCTATGAATAAGAATGGAGGTGGATGTAAAGTTTCATATACTATGATACCCGGAATCCCGGATACTTGTACAAGCCCAACGTATCCGTATCAGACCGATACGATACTTGTATTGGTACCCGACACTGCCCCGATACTTCTAGGGTATAAGTTTAGCATATCCTACTTAGCAAGTCCATCATTTCATATAGTTCTTCAAATTTTCTTTCTCAACATAGAAAATGTTAGAAAGAAACATAACAATGATAATTTCATTAATTCAAAAGTGACCTAAAGAAAAAATTAGGACACCCGTATCCGTATCCGTGTCCTACATTTCCAAAAATGCAGAGTCATATCCCTGATCCCCGTACCCGTGTTCGTACCTGTATCTAGGAATCATAGTTCATAGATCCAACTTTCTACAGGAAGCTAATTGGTAGCTTCGTATATTTGACAATCACTCATCCTGATATCTCATTTTTCATAAACATCGTCCATCAATTTATGTCCGACCCAAGACATCATCATTTGGACTCGGTATTTAGCATCATTAGATATCTTGGGTTGACACTTGGTCACGTGATGCAGGCCAGACCATGGGTCGGCCAATCCATAGGGTCCATCTACAGGCCCAACGGAACATCCATTTATTTAGGAGTATTATTTAGTAGTTTAATTTCAGTAGAAATAATATTAGTGAGTTTCATATTTTGTTTAGGCTTATTCAGATATTAGAAAGTATTGTTTCTTAGGGATCACGCCAACTCCTCTATATAAGGATGTTAGGCCTCATTGTAATGGCATGCTTATTGCAATTAATAAAAGAATTCTGAGTTTTCTCTTCAATTATGTTGTTTCTCCTCATCATGAGGGTGCCTTAGGGCAGGAATCCATCGTTGGATTCGATCAATCCTTTGGGAGAATGATTTATTCGTCAATTGCGGATCCAAGGCTGCGCCATCATGGTTTGTTTCTCTCTTCCAAATCTCTTCATTTGATTGCTTATGCAAATAAATATTGGGCTTGGGCCCCGACACAAGACGTTCCACAATTGGATACTGCATGTATCTAGGCACATTTCTAATCTCTTGGAAATATTAGAAGCAGGATAGGGTTTCCAAGTCCTCCACTGAAACTAAATATCGTGCAATGTTTGCTGCCTATTCTAAATTCATATGGCTTCAGACATCTCAAGGAACTGGGAATTAAAATTCATACTCCTATCCCTCATAGTGCTAACAACACTAGTGACATCAAGATTGCACTCAACCCAGTCTATCATGAGCACATTACGCAAATTGAGGTCGATAGCCATTTTATTCAGAACAATCTTCGGACACTACTTCATGTCTCCTCATTTCATCAGATTGCGGATATATTCACCAAAGCTATGACCAGAGATCGACATCATTCTCATATCCAAATGTATGCTCATCCGCATCAATTTGAGAGGGTGTAAAGGACCATACAAATAAATGTACAGTAAGGACTACCATACTTGTAATTATCTTAAATTGTCTACTACACGTTTAACAGGGGATATAACCTGTAATTGCCGTAATCAAGGGATGACACAGAAAAGTTTATAATATAAGGGAGGGAGACCTATCACTCAAGTCGGGCACTCAAGTATACTAATTCATTCTCTCTTTGCAATCTATTGTGTTTAAGTCACCAAATACAATGTATATAAATGATGGCTGCTATATTGGACTGTTCAAAAGGAGGCTGAATCTAAAATGTCCCCACTTGAAAACATGGGGTTTTTATTCGTTGGACAAAAGTACACCCAGGCCGAGCGATGCAAATGATACCCAATTATCCGACTACCTAGAGCCTGGAGGTTCTGACCCATGAAAAGCCGAGTAACTTTTTGTACCGTTTATTAAATGGGCCCAGTTCCAGAACCTATATTCGGATCCAGGACCTAAACGGGTCCAATTCCAAAACCACCCAGGTTCTGACCTCTAGACCTAGGACCCAGCCTGTTTGGATGGATACAAAGAAAATCCCTAAATTTTTCCCCAAATCAGCCCAGATTCTCTCCCCTCATCCACAACGATGGAAGCATCAGTGCTATGTTGTAGCGGTCGTTTCCCAGCGGCGGTTGGCCTCTCAGTTTTTTCTACATAAATGACCTTAACAATCTGTGACAAGCGGCGGTTTGTTGTTTGGGTTGCTGATCAAAAGATTTGAATCAGCAAGAAACCCTCTCCTTTCTGTGCTCCCTGGAGTGCGAGATGGCTGGGCTGTGATGGTTGTCTGGGCAGTACCTCTTGACATCCAAGGCAATCTGATATGGAGCGAGGTACCAGATGCAGGGCAGGTAGAGATGGAGAGACTAGAAATGGAGGGTGAAAGGGATAGGTCAGGCGCCTAAAAATTGGTCTCACGCCAAACTCCCCATCACAGGCGAGGAAGAGAGATAACTCAGGAAAACCCAAAAGCACTCTTGAAAATTTTCATTCATCGTTAACCTCCTAGCCAAGGAGGCACTACAGTGAATATATAAGAGAAAACATAACCCCAAACTAATTTGAACCATCCAAATACATTGATGGCCAGGATTAAAACATCCGAGTTTAAATAAACTAAAAGAAATAAACCATTAAAACAACCCTAAATAATATAAAATAAATATAATCTAATAGACTCATAGGTGGGCTAGGCCCAATGAACTGGTCGAGATGGATGGGCTGGGCCCATTGGTGGGTCAACCCATGGGGACCATGGGTCTGTCCTTTATGTCCTGCATCACGATCTCATTGACGAGGTCCTCAACCGGACATGACCCGACCATTTGCAGCCCTACCTAGGCCTAGGACAACTACGAACAAGGACCATGGGGCACTTTTGGGGATCTACACATTATCTACAAGCATCGAAGATTTCCAAACTCACCAGCTTGCAAGTACTCAAGCATCGAGCAACACAGGAGGCGGCCTCTAACGGCATCTTTAAAGTGGACTGATGAACTCTTTCCCTCCTTAGCATCTTTCCCACTCTTCTTCTCCTACTTCTCTATTATATTCTTTGGATCTTGGTTGAAAAGGAACACCGGGAATTGGATTCCTTTCAAGAATGATCCACCGAGAGTTTAAAATGTGTACAGTACCCAGACACACAACATCAATAAAACTTTACTGCCCAAATTCTCTTGTTTAAACCCAATTGTTATTTTATTTAAACCTGTGCATATTTAGATTATAACGGTGTAGCATTATGATAGAAGCTAAAAACACAAATTAATAGGCTGATTTCCTTGTTTTCTTTGTAGGCAGCCTGGCATACTTGGGTGTGCACTAGGAGCAGCGTCTTGTGCATCGTGCTCCAGAAAGGCACCTTGTGCCTTCATGCACTTAAAAACCCAACAAGATACAGTATGTATATCTGACCATACAGTTGCAAATGAGACATCCAAGCCAGTTAGAAGCCTGTTTAATAATCAGTACAACCCGCAAGAGCTAAGTGACTCAGCAAAGGCCTAGTCCAGTCAGCTCAGTAGGGTTCTGATCTAAGCCTATCCTGCCAGCCAAATATTTGGCTCAATAGTGTATAAATAAACCAAGTAACCAAGGATGTTCTGTTCAACCTTTAGAAAAACATGACAATTCTGGTCTTATTAACTGTCGAATTTGAGATCTAGGGCGCTGTCCCAGCTTTTGAGCCTTCGCCCAAACTCAAAACCATGCATGTTCAGCCCAAAGCTAGGCCAGGACCAGTTGAAATCCTATCTGACCATATAATATAGGACTACTTCATTAATGCAAAATATGCAGACCTTTTAAAGCTTCCTTGACAGAAGTTTGGAATTGTGCTTGAATTTGCCAAGCTATGGCTTGATTAATTATCGAATTTGAGATCTAAGTCTCTGGCCCAGCTTTTGTGCCTCACTCAAACCCAGAACGATGCAGCAAGTTACACCCAGGGCTAGGCCAGTACCAGTTGACATCCTATCTGACCAAATAGTGTACGCCTATTTCATTAATCCAGAATGTGCATACCTGAAGAGCTTGCTTGACAAAAGTTTGGAATTGTGATTGAATTTGCCTAGCTATGGTGGCTTCTAGTTTTGAGCTTACTGATTTCTCCAATTGACCCACTGCCTTGTCTCCAACCCCCCTCTGCAAAGCAATCAATGAGATTCCGATAAGGCAAATGAATGAAACATCATTGTAAGTGACATTGAAACCATGAATGAATTATCAACAAAAAAAGGCCTTTAAATGATGGGACCTCCACATGAATTAAATGGGTCTCAAGTCACAACAGCCAAAATGGGAGGCTATTATTAAGTGATGGTTATTAACAGGCTGAATGTAGACAAGATGAAGTTATAGAGTCCAGACCATATTTCTCAGCCTTAAGTTCAGACAGTTCATTGGAACTGAATAGCAGATGCAGGCCTGTCTGGAATAAAGCATGTGTCAAGCCTCAGTAGAAACTACTAAATCTGAGGACTGAAACCGGCACATTTCATTTAGGCCTGCATATAAGGCCAGCCTAGGGCTATTAGTCAGGATGTGCACCCAAAGATGAGAAACATCCAGCTGGCTTCTGCTGACAACATTAGAGAAAAAAAAGGCTAGTACTTGATCAGGTTCAAGATTTCGACCTGAAAGGAGTCAATAATTGCAGAAGAAATGGTCTTTTCGATGACCGGGGTAATCGAGCGAGCTAGACCTGGCCCAACTGCAGAAAGCTCTTTCTTTAGTGTTTTCTCTATCATGGCTGGCAAGTCCTTGTTAATATAGTTTGATAAGCTTGTTATCTGTTGCATACGTTCCCGTTCTAACTTCTCCCGTTTAGTGTACTCCTCTTGGAGACGAGCCCACAAAGCATCAAAGTTTGCCTTAAGAGCTTTCTCCATGCTCCGGCCAAGTGCTGTCTCTATTCTTCTCCCTTCTTTGTTCACAGGGACAGCCACTGTAGCAGCCATCTGCTTCTGCATTTCCTTCTGCACAGCTAAAAGCTTCAAAGAAGCAACACAATCTAAATTTAGAATAGAGAGTATTTTTATATCCTAGATAGAGCTGTATTCATGATGTTTATATAGAACTATAGCCTTGCATGTAATAGGATCCAAAGCACAATTTGCAAAAGGGTGTTTAAAAAGCACAACGAAAGTTACCGACTGAATCAAGAACACGAGAAGAATGAGAACCATTAATGTTAATTAAATATCTACCTCCAGATAAATCAAGACAAATGTTCATATAAACCATCTGTCTGTTGAGTTTTAACTTGCAAGTAAAATACTTAATAGCAAGAGTCTCTATGTACGAGTTTTCCATACAAGCTTGCCTTTGAATATTTTAAGTGTCTATTGATTTAAGAAATATTTATATGGTCAGAATATGATAGGTTTTGCCAAATACAGTTAAGCATTTAAGCAACTTTTGGAACAATGGAGATTTAGGTTCCCAAGATAATCTTCAGCAATGGAATATGTGCATTGTGAATGCCTGTCCTATGTGTTTGGCAGATGCAGAAACTGCGGACCATCTGTTTCTGAATTGTTTGGTAGCATAGTTCATCTGGAAATATGTCTTCCGCTAGTTCAATGTTAGTGGGGTCCTTCCATTGCTTTTATCTCTGCTCTTTGCAGCATAGAATTTAGGGGTTGGTCCTGTTAGGGGCCGTATAATGTGGAGGTCTTACCATTCAAAAAAAAATGTGGAGGTCCTTCTTTTATGGATACTTTATGGGTCATTTGGAAAGAAAGAAACAATCAATGCTTTGAAAATAAAGCTTCCGGGAAGGTTCCTCTCAGGGAGGAGGTCAAATTCCTAGTTGCCTCCTGGGTTTCTCCTTTCCCTGCTTTTTGAGGTTTCAGCGTGGATATGATTCAGAGAAGTTAGAAAGAAGTAGCATTCTCCTCCCAAGCCTCTTTTGACTTTTTTTTGGTAAATCAAGCCTCTTTTGACGTTATTCACAGATGGGTTCCGCCTCCTCGAGGTACTCTGAAGTTAAACTTCGATGGTAGTGTCCGTGCTAACCGCAGTGTGGTGGGGTATGAGGCATCATCCGGAACAATGTGGGGCTCACTATTCTCTCCTTTTCGAGGCCTGCCAGATTTAGCTCAGCCAATGTTGCATAATTAATAGCTATTAGGACCAGTCTAAGAGAAGCTCAACGTCTAAACCTCTCAAACTTTCTTGTTGAAGGGGACACTTTTTTTGCTATTCAGTGGACATCGGCTGCTGCAAAAGCCCCTTGGAAGGTGGCTACTGTGGTGGGGAAATTAAGGATCTTGCTAGATTTCTTCAAGTTTCCTTTTCCCACATTCACAGAAGTGCTAATTCTGAAGCTGATTGCCTGGCCCAGGAGGGTGTGTCATGTAAGACCTTGACCTTCTTAATCATGATTAGTAGCCAAGTAATTGTGATTAGATGTTAATTAGTGTGTTTTCTGTGTTAATCTTGTGGTTAAGTAGACACAAGGGATTTTGAACCAAGTTAGGTAGCCAGAAGGACCTTTTTGTAATTATGGGTGCAAGCGAGGGGTTGTTCATAATTTCAGAAATAGAGCAATTTTGGGTTTGTTGGGTCGAGAATTTCACCCCAAAGGCCTTTCGTGTTTTGACTGAGTCCATTTGAGCCTATTAGGACCCATTTCCAGCTCAATTACTAAAGCCATATAACCTTTTTGATTGTGGGCTTGCTTGTAACATTAGAAAGATTCACTCAAATAACCCATTCCCACATAAACCAATCCTCATTCCCTCTACCTTCAACTCCAGCTGAGACTCCACCTTCTCTTCATCTCTTCTCTCCTTGCTTCCAAATCCACAAGAGGAGCCCTTGCATGTGAGACATTTCTACAAGTCACCATCTTCATCTTCTACAACCTTCCCTCACTTTCATTTCTTCTATTCTTCACCACATTGGAAAAAAATCTCTTCCAAACCTTTTCCTCGTGTTAGAAATCAGTTAGATAAGCTCAAATCTGTTGCATGCAAACTCATTCCATCCAATTTCTTCCATCCACCATTGTAGGAGCTTTGGGTGAGCTAGAGATTTGGGGGTTTTCTATTTTGAGATTTGTTGAGTTGAGGATAGCTTGGATATCAAGGGGAATAGGTCAAGCGCCTGATGACAGCAAGTGAACTCATATAATAACCCACATGCATGCTCTGTTTATTGATTCTTGGATGCTATTCATGCTTAAATACCCTTTAGAAGCTCAATGTATGTTTTATTTGATTTGTAGTCATTAATCTTGAATATGTGTTGATGCTCTTGTTTTAGAAGTTGTAAATGAGCTTTGAAGCTATTATTATGCTCATGTAACTAGGGATGTAAACGGGCCAGATTCGGGCCGGAACCTTGCTGGAACTGGAACCGGGCCCGTTAAGAAAACAATGGTTCTGGAACCGGAACCAGTTCCGAATTAGAACCTGTTTCGTCGTTCCGGAACCGGTTCCGATTAGAAGATGGGGATCCGGTTCAAGTATAGGTCGTCTGAAACTATTGCATCTACATGATTAACATCAGATCGACGCCACCATATTCATTAATTGATAATAATAATAATAATAAGCATTCAGATCTGGTATCATCAGATCTCCCTGACCCACACGTTGTGAAAGTAATGGGAATTGAACATGAAAAAATCGACTCAGATCTGCCACCATCAGATATTCTCTGGCAATGGTGAGGCCTTGCCGGTCGTTGGATCTGAATGGTGAGGCAATGGTGAGCCCTTGCCAGACGTTTCATCAGATCTGCCACCATCAGATCCCTCCCTCCCTCCCTCCATAAAAGACAGAATCTAGGGCATCCATTTCAAGGAGAAGGTGAAGAAGAAAGACATAAAGACACTAAATTTGAAAAGAGAAGAGGGCAGAATCACATGAAACAAGCTACTGCAGTAGAAGACTAGAAGTTGATAAGAGAGAGAGAGGCCACTAGGGGCAGAGGGCTGAGAGGCTATAGTGGAGAGAGGGAAGTAAAACCACAGTTATTTTGCGACTTTACTAAAGGGTATGTCGGGTAGTGTCTGGGAATACGGGGCCAGAACCACATGATTCCGAAACCAGACCCGTTAGCTTCCCGGTCCAAATTTAAGTTCCGGATCCAGACCCGTTTATTAATCGGAAACAAAATCAGGTTCCATACCCAGTTTATAATGGGTCGGAACCACCGGGTAGTCGGAGAATCGGGGACCCATTTACAACCATACATGTAACAGGTTTCTGAAGCCTTGAGTAAGGGGGAAATCACCCCACCTGAGACTAAACAGTTCAGGCTCGGGGCTCTATAAATTCTGAAGCTTATGGCTAGTTGTGGGGGTTGTATGGCTAACCATAAGGTCACCGTGAGACCCCATTGGAATACACAACGGTGGCTTTCCAGAAGCAGGATTTTGGGACTTTTGTACTATGGCTAAACATAGGTGTTCTTACGGTTAATCATAAGGCTAATTGTAAGGTCAACTTGGAGGCCATTTGAGTCCAACGGTTGCTAAGACAGAACTGTACGAATTTGGAAAATTGTACTATGCCTAACCATGAGCTAACCACATGTCACCTTACGGCTAAACGTTAGCTAACCTTGCAGTAACCGTGAAACTCAACCCGAGACTTGATTCCCAGGTTGTAATACAACAGCTAGCCTTAAGTTGTTCGCAGCTAACTGTAGGCACCCTCAAGCTAACCGTCAAGTAACCGTGAAGCAAACGTAAGACACAGGATTTTAGAAACTTTTGGACCTAGTTTGGTACCCCAATATTGGAACCCATACTTAATGGCCTACTAGACCTATGTAGGTGATGTTTGAGCTACCTACAAGGATGCCCGGAATTTAGCATTCGACCGTACTAAGCCAAAGGTGTATATCACCATTTTTCCAAAAATCCTTTTTAAATTGGTATTTTATTCAAAAGTATATCTGAAAAAAAAAGGTATTGGATGGAGCTTTTTATCTGATGTTAAAACATCCTTTTTCTCTTCTTTTTTACCTCCATTCTTGTGCTAACACTACTGCCAGATTGTCATAGCTATCCAATTGGTGCTTGCACAGCAACAATTAGAGCAAATGCCTGCACTTAGTGCTCGGCTAATTGAATGGGAACATCCTCTTTGATGGATACCTCCCACTCATGATACTTGGAAAGTTCGGGCCACAAACTGCACAACTTCACAAATAAAGTCTGCAGGGCCTGAAAATTGTTTTTAAAAAATGTGAAAAATGTTGAATATTTTGTCTGCAAACAAATTCAAATAATTGCTGACCACTAGAACCTCTGTGGAAATGTATAAGCATTTAGGAGAAAACCCTATGACCAAACTTGAAATACTCACCTGGTTAATTGTCTCTTGCATAGCCAGAATATGGGAAAAGATAACCTCTGTAGAAGGGGCATTTGAGGCGCTTTCTGGTTCATTCGAAGAATCTGTAGAGTTGAAAGGGCTTGGAGAAGGGGACAATGAGCCAGAAACCTGAGCAGGTTTCCCTTTTGGTTTCTTCCCTTTCACTGCCGATAAAGGTGATTGCACAGCTGTCATTTCAGTAACAGACTCAGCAGCCTTTCCAGGTACACTATTCGCAGAATCTTGGACTTCTTCCTCTACAGCATTTGAAGGCCGCTCCAATGCCTCATCAACACAAGCATCTCCAACTTGGCAAGTTTCTTCCATACATGAAATTTCAGTAGGCATAGAACAGCACTCTTTGGGCATCTCAATGTTAAGATCTGGAACCTGGTTGTAGAAGGACTTCTCCTGTTCTTCTGGACAGAGTACACGCTCATTTTTCACAGAGCTGAATTCCTTCTGGTGAACTGATCCACTTTCACCCACCACTTTAACTTCCACTTCAGCATTTTCCATATCATCATTGACAACTACATCTTGAATCATTGTTTCTTCTCCTTTAAAGTCGTGCACAATATGGGCATTCTCAGAAGAAGAAACAACTGCTGAAATTATTTCTGATGGGGTTACCAGGTGAGTAGGGTAATTGAATGGGATAGTAGGATTTGGCAGCATAGAAACATCATTCTGCCCATGTCTCGTTTCACCCTTTCCAGAACCGTCTTCAGAGGATGGAATATCTGGCAAATTCATAGGAACAGAATCCACTCCCCTGTCAACTGAATAATCAAGAATAGATTGGTCCACACCAAGGTCACCAATTGGGGGAACCTGCTCGAAGCCATTTGACGTGCTTCTAAAACCAGAGAGTCTTCCAGAAAATCTTGGACTCGGGGGCAGAGGGGATGATGCAACATTAACATTATCAACATTGGCACTTGTTTTAGATTCCACAGTTGAAGTTGCCACTTCAAGGTTAGGGAGCTCCAGAGCACCTGAAAATACAGGATATCTAGCTGCAGGCGTGCTCTCTGGTCTTGAAGTAGCACTTCCAAGAGGCTTCTCAACTGGAGTGTTTCCATGAGATGGCTCCAACATACTGAATCCATCAGAAATGGGAGCCTCAAAAGCACGAGAAACACCAGAATCCTTCTCGATTCCTGTATTCTCAACTGGTGATGGAAGGCACTGAGACAAATTCAAAGCATACTGCTGAATGGCCTGTGTCTGAACGCAGTACACCTGAACAATATGTTCCTCATATGGGGAGCAGTCACTTGTTCCAGTAAGGCTCAAAATAGGCATTGTAACTGTAAACTCTGCTATATAATCCATATGTGTAGCCGAAGGATGTGGGCCATAATCTATATGTACCGCATATATTGCATTCCTCTTGGCATTGGCCAGTAAAATAAGACCTGACTGAGACGACACTACAACTTGGTTGAAAAAAGCCTCCTCTGCTCGAGGCACAGCGGAGCTCCTCAAGTCAAGGGTCTGAGTACATTGCCATGATTCAGCATCACTAGGCAATAACCAGCCTTCCTCGCTTGCTGAAGCCCACATCTTCACTTCTCGGTTCAGATGACCCTACAAATGAAAACAAAAACTAGTTAACATCCACTGCCAGACAGAAGAGTAAACTGAGGTATCAATTATTGGATGGAATGGTCAAGTAAAGACAGCCCCTACCCCTGTGATAAGAACAATGTGATCAGGGCGATGAGGTGCGGTCAAGAATGTAGCTGAGTTAACAGGTTCGCCATTATGTGGCCTCAAAGTCACAAGCGGCAATGCCTTCCGGTCTTCCCAGATCTTTATCTGTTAAGCAAAATGAGATTTCCTTAAAGCATTTCAAAGGAAACTGATCCAAATCATTTTTCTTGATCACAAACAGCCCAGGTATAAAAAAGAAAAGAAAAGAAAAGGAGAGGAATGCGCTAAACAAGAACTGTCTAAAAGAAGATACAACTGTAATCGTATGTAATGAGAGAAGGAAGGAGACAAGAGTTGGAGAGAAAACCGATGCCTCAATGGGAGGATCGTCTGTCTACTTATAATATCATTATGCCCTAATCAAGGGGTCTAAACATGCTAATTAATACAATAAGAATAATGAATCAATCAATCTCCTAATCTATATAAGGAAATAATACAGAGAAATCAGCAACATAATCTAATCACAGAATCCCACACGTGGGATTTTATATACAACTGAGTCAGCTTGAGTGGGCTGGGCCTAAGTGGGCCTAAGCCACACTATCTTCTACAACAAGAAGCTAGAACATGATTAACACAAGTTTCCAATCCAATAAAAATATTGTCACTATTTGGAGAGAGAAAAATTATCAGATTCTTCATTTTCATTTCACAAGTCAAATGTAAAGAACAAAGAAAAGGATAAAAACATCTTGAAAAGAAATAAATATAAAGGATTCGCAATTTATGCAGAATGAATTATCCTTTTTCCTTTGTCATGAAAACATTCAGCTCCATGCAACTCCTCACAAAGCCTATTAAGGCGGAAATAAGCCCATTTCAGCTGTTTTGCCAAAATGCACCAATTTCCAGGCAAAATAGCATAAGTATATCAAACTATTCCAAAAAATGAAGGTTGACAATTATGCTTTAGATAAAAAGATTTGGGGCAATAGATATATTTCTCGGCAATTTAGGTTTCTAGAACTCATCAGACCATCACTATTTCTCAGTGACACATGTATTAGACCTGTTGAAGGAAATCAGTATCCTAGACTTAAACCAGACGAAAGCCCTACGAGGACCAAAATCATCACTTACGTGTTGATGAGGTCGAAACTGGGCAAGACTTTGGCACGTAAAGATCAGTTGGAACATTGATATACCCCACCATCAAAAAGGTCGCTATCATTCATGCTCTCTCCTCATGCACCACACTGGCATTTACAAATTTCAAATATTTGACATCTTCTACTAGAAAGGGCTTACTTCACCTAAACATGGGCATCTAAAAGTAGATTTTGCTGATGTTGATTGCCCAAGTTCCTAACGGATAGAACATCTAATCTTGGGTATTTGATGCCGGCCCTAGGGTTAGGGCTTACGTGTAAGCACCGAAGTACGTGTCCACAAACACTATGATAAGTCTCCGGAGAGACGATAACACGAGGACGCACCTCAATGGATAAAACCAATTCAATTTCTATTAATCAAAGCCTGAGAATCTCCTCTACAATGCCAAATAAATAGGAAAAGCAAACTTAAGGGCTAAGAAAACCTAATCAAACTAAGAAACTAATGCAAATTAGAAACTATTCTAAATACAACTTATTAAATAAAATCGGATAGCTAATCCTAATCACAACTCAATAATAAAATAAGAAACAAAATTGGATTTGCATTACTTCGGTCCACACGAGATGCCCTGCATCGTTCTCCCTAGATTGGAGAGAACTAGACCTCGATTTCTGTAATTGTCCACCTGGGTCGAAAAGCAATCAAACAAATCTTCGACTCATTGGTTGATCTTCAGCTTCTATGTAAGTCTTGAAAACTCTATGCACTGTTTTCCTCCAACTTGAAGTGGGCTTGATGCATCACTTCTTTTGATGTCTAGATGTAGTTTGGGTGCGCAATCGAACCTTTGGGCACTACATGTGTAAAATTTGTATCATCAAATCGCAATATTCAAGCTTCCATTGTTGATCCCTGAGGACAAAATCAATATAGGGTACATCAATGATTTGTTCTCCTTCCGTCAGAACAATGTCATTTTCTTTTGATAATCTACATGTCCCTTTTGGAACAATCGTTAGAACCAGCAAATGATGAGGCTTTAGATCCATGTCAGCAATGTCCAAGTTTTCTTCCTCTTCCTTTGCATCTTCCATCTTTTGATTGATGTTGTCTTGAATTTTTCTATATTTTTACCTTCACCTCAATAATTATCCCCATAGTGATCATTTTCTAAATTAATAAGTCTCATTGTCATCATTGCCAGAGTTGCTTGGAGTTGATAGACCATAGTGGATAACTGAGCAACGGCTCCAATCAGTTTCACAACAGTCGCAGGAAATTTCTCCATGGCTTTGAATGAAGGCTCCACTTCTACATGCTTAGGAGGCTCTTTTTTTATTTGCAATTAAAATTGACTAACTTGATAAGTAGATCTCGTTAAGACGAGCACATTGGCGATGATCCAAAATTAGACTTCAGATGTACCCGATATCGCGAAATCAGTTTTCTGCCCTTGATCTGGTCAAAGCTCCCTTTAACTAGGCTTCAACTGACTATGCTCCATTGGGCTTCTACTCCATGGGTAGGATCAAACTATGTTAGGTCCACTTGACCTGGACCTGAACTCAACCCGAACTGAGTTTTGGATAGGCACATGTCCAATCTTCACGTGTGAAGTGCCTTTTCTCGTTTTGCATGCCTGAAAGAAGAAAAGGAAGAGGACTTCCTTCGATTACTTTTGTGGTGCTTTGTTTCGGCGAGAGAGGGAGAGGGGTGCTGCAAATGGCGAATAGTGAATAGCATTGCGGTTTGGCAGTGGTGGCACTAACGATGTATGACGTCAGAGAATGACGATGGTGATGGCGAGGAGTCTTTGGAGTTGCAGAGAACACAACAGATGGAGTTGCAGATTGGTACACAGTACGATTTCTGTCTCACTTCCCTTCTCTTTCTTTTCCCTAAGGATGAAAATAGTGGTAGCGGCAAGCATAGCAGCCGGCCGCTAAAACGCTAGGCAGCGGGCGATACGTAACAGTAGAGGTAATACATAACAGTAGCGGTGATATATGAGGAGCAGCGATACGTAGCGGCGTGATTCAAAAAAGTTCTCAAAAACCCGAGAAGTTTCCAGAAAATCCAGAATATTGGGAAATGCTAGAATATTTGGTCTTTTGCGATAGTAACTAATATAGGGGGTCATCTAAGGGGGTGTTTAGAAAAACGAAGAACATAAAATCACCAAATTTAAATATTGTAAGATAAGATTTCATTATCACATAATAAAAGTGTCATATTATAATTTTGTGTCGCTTATGGTGTTTTGCAATTTCTACAAATTTCAATATACCTTTAAGTGTTTGGCAATTTATAAAATTCTCACTAGATATTGCACCGAAATAAGAAATGAAAAGAGAAACCGGGAGGATTGACCCAATGGGAACCCACTAACTGGTAGTCATACTAGAGTAATTTAATATTAGTAACAATGTCAAAGCCCATTTAATTAGAAAATCATTAGACTGAATGTTAAAAACCACAAGCAATGTTGATTAATCAATGTGGGTCCACCAAATGTTAATAACCATAATGTAATACATCCAATGGTGATTATAGTAGAGCGCCCTATCAAGTGTTAAACATCATTCAAGAATCCATTCATGAAAAGTCAATGATTTTATGAAAAATCAATGTGGGACCCATTTGATGTTAATAGTCATATTAACCAAGCTAACTATAGTAATACTAGGGGGCATTAATGTTGATAATCACGGTAGAAATTGCCTAATGTGATATTTGTAGGACCCACCAAATATTAGTAATCACTAAAGAAACTATGTAATTATGACAGGGCTATGGGACCCACATAAAATTTATAAACACTAAAGGGCCCATTTAATATTGAGAGTCATAATAGGATTCCTATAGAAACCATCAACATTAAAAAATGTAGTGGGCCACCATGGTAATTTGCAAATAATCTTGACCCTTGTTTTGGTTAGTTTTCTTAACGAAAGATTGCTTTATACAGCATATACTTGAATACAATAATATGAAGGTTTTTTATAAGAAAGTGAGATATTGTAGAATACTTTCTAAGTTATCCAAACACCTAGTCATTAGGTGTGTAGATTACATTCTAAAGTAGGAGATAATATAGCAAAATCTTTAGAATTATATGATTTCCAAACACCCCCTAACCTCATTGCATGAAATCCTATGTCGTTGTATGATTATAAAACAATAATATTGAATTATTTTTTTCAAATGTATTCATGTTGGTTAGCTATGCTAAGTTAAAAACTAATAAAATGTTTATCATCATACAGTGTCATAAAAAAAAAATTACAACCAGTGTCATCAAAGTATCATTGCCATTATGCTTAAGAATATAACATTTCAGAGTTACGTTTTGAAACATTTATATATATATATACAGGAAAACTTTCAGTTAAAGCGAAATTTGATTAGGGCCTTATTTCCTATTATTAGAGCTAAATTTTCCTAGGTCCTATGTCCTATTAAAGTGAAATTTGGTTGGGCTCTATTTCTTATCAAAGTGAAATTTGCCTGGGCTCCATTTCCTGTTAATATGAGATCTCACTTGGCTCTAGTTTCACTTGGTGTGAAATTTGGTTGGGGCCTATTTCCTATTAGAGTGAAATTTTGATTGGGCCTAGTGAAATTTTGATTGGATGCTATGTTCAATAAGAATGAAGTTTGGCTAAGGACTTAATTTCAATTATGTAAGATCTGGTTAGGGTTTGACTTTTTTATTTTTAATACATGGGCCTTATTGTGGAGCTCACCAGTCGTTAGGGCTGTACTTTTTTTTTTCTTTTTGCTGGGGCCCACTTAATTTTTTATTTGAATCTACCATTAGGTGGGCCATGGGCCCAATTATCCATATGTTACCCTTTATAAAAGGCGAAAGGCATAATCGAGTAGGGAAGGAGGGAAAGGGAAGGCAAAAGAGAGAAAGGAAAAGAAAAGGAGGTAAGGAAAAGAGGAAAAAGGAGGGAGGGAAAGGAAAAAAGGGAAAAAGAGGGAGGGAAAGGAAACGAGGGAAAAAGAGGGAGGGAAAAGGAGGGAGGGAGGAGGAGGAGCTGCTGCTGTTGTTCCAAGCTGATGGTGTTCTGCAATTTCCTGCTGTGATTCGATGCTGCTGCTGTGGTGGCTGGTGGCGGCTGTTACTAGTGCTCCTGCTCTCCAGGTATGTCTCCTTGCAGCTGCTATTTTTTCCTTATTTCTTTCTTTCTTTCCTTCTTCCACTAGGTTGGACGAATGAAGGGGTCATGGTTTTTTTTTTTTTTTTTTTCTGTTTTTTTTTAACTTTTGTAGCTGCCACCCGTTACGTAGCGCAGCTGTGCATGCATAGTGGTCGCTATGGGCCACTACCCTTGTAAGCGCAAGCACCAATAAATAGCAGAGAGAGAAATGGAAAGGGAAAGGAAAAGAGGTACAAGGAGGGAGGGAAAGGAAAAGAGGGAAAAGGAGGAGGAGCTGTTGATGTTGCTGTTATTCCAAGCTGATGGTGTTGCTGCAATTTCTGCCTGCTGTGATTCGATACTGCTGCTGGTGCTGCTACTGTGGTGGCTGTTACTAGTGCTCCTGCTCTCCAGGTATGTCTCCTCCTTGCAGCTGCTATTTTTTCCTTCTTTCTTTCTTTCTTTCTTTCTTCCACTAGGTTGGACAAATGTAGGGGTAGGGGTTTTTTTTTTAAACTGTTCCGTAGCGCAGCTATGCATGCATAGTGGCTGCTACGGGCCACTACAGTTGTAAGCGCAAGCGCCGATAAATATCAAAAAGTGTAATGGTGACCACCACTGTGCCCCGATTTAGCAGCCAAATCGTTGTGTCGGCCGCTATTTACATCCTTGCTTCTCTCTCTCTCTCTCTCTCTCTCTCTCTCTCTCTCTCTCTCTCTCTCTCTCTCTCTCTCTCTCTTCTTTTTCAAAAGTTTTTTTTTTAACTTTCTGGGAATGGGTGAGGATTTTGAAAAAAGGGTTGAAGCTCTGAGGCCTGGAGTCTGGGTTTGGGCTCTAGCGTTTAACGAAAGGTTGGGTTTTCCAGGATGTTTGGATTCGGTAGGGATGGATTTGGCTGCTCAGGTAGCAAAATAGGTTGCAATGATAAGTGGGTTGGGCTTAGGATTTCGAAAGATTTGGGGAATTGTGGGGGGGGGGGTTTGGTTGGTGATGTTCGGGATTTGGAGTTTTAGTAGGATACAGTGGATTGGGCTTTCAAGTTTCGAGATCTTGGGTTTATGGTCTGAGGTGGAGTGTCGGTAGGGAATCTATTAATCAAAGTCTGAGAATCTTTTCTCTACAATGCCATATAAATAGGAAAAGCAAACTTAGGGGTTAAGAAAACAAAATCAAACTAGGAAATGAATGCAAATTAGAAATTATCATAAACACAACTTATTAAATAAAATTGGAAAGCTAATCCTAATTACAACTCAATAATAAAATAAGAAGTAAAATTGGATTTGCATCACTTTGGTCCCACACATGATGCCGTGCCAGTGGAGGACCCAGGATTTTCATTTGGGTGGGGCAGACAAACGATAATCAAATTAAAATATAAATCAGTATTTGATGTACTTTCTGTATATTACCAATGGCAAAAGTGCAAAAGTATTACAAAATTTAGATAGATATAAATGATTTAATTGCATCAACTGACTAATTTCTCAACAAAATTTAGTACTCCACACCTTTTGTTTTCATTTTTGGTATTTCCTTTTCACAAAAAAATTGATGTATAACATTTTTTATGATGCTCATGGTGAATGTGTAGGTGGGGAAATTTTTTAACAACAACTGCATACATTCTCAACATAAATCCTCCCTTGAAAGTGAAAAAAAAATTATAATTCTACACATTCACTAAAGAATGGAAGATACCAACGATAAGTTAGACCTTTTGTTACATGCATACTATGCTAAGACAAGAATGCTAAAAAAATTGTGGGAAAATGAATAAGAGAACTACTCACATTTGGTAGAGGGAAATAAGTTGTTCTTGGAATGAGAAATTCATAAAAGGAAATTCAAGTCACATATGGAGTTTCAATATCAAAATGGCACCACAAATAAAATAGAAGTTAAATAAAAAAGGTAAAAGTCAAGATACAGACCAAATATTGTATTACATGATTAAACTGAGAAGCCATGGACCCTAGCAAATGCTAAGTATAATTTCAATTGCCAAATATTGAAAATTATATTGATGAAATGAAGCTGACGATCTGAAATATTTCTGCTTTTGCCAATAAAGTTTTCAGCTGATCCAACAAAGCCATTGAGGCTTGTAACTGGTTAGATGCTCAGAGTCCAAATGGCTGCACAACGGCACAAGCCAACAGTCTCAACCCACTTAGTATCAGGGCATGACAACATTCATTACCCAATCTAAGTCTTGGGATATAGGATTCCTAATTAGATTGGATTTAAAATAAAAAAAAAAAACTACTGCCCATCAAAATATGTAGAAATCATAGCTTCCAATTGAGCGTCAGTTAGAGATTGGGTTTAGAGATTTAGGGATTGGGAATTGAGTTTCAAGATTTAGGGATTGCAGATTAGGGAAAGGGATAACTGATCAGGGTTTGGGTTTAGCGATTATAGTTTAGGAATTAAGATTTAGGAAAAGGGAATAGGGGATTATGGTTAGGGTTAAGCATTGGGGTTTAGAAATTTAAGGATCAGGGAAAGAATCTGGTGATGTTGTGGCTTGTGTGTGTGTGTGTGTGTGTGTGTGTGAGAGAGAGAGAGAGAGAGAGAGAGAGAGGAATGCTTGCTGAGCCGCCTGTTGAGAGGGAGGGAGCGCAGGGAGGGAGCGCGATGCAGTAGTCGGAGAAGTTCCTGAGAATGGTAGAAGACTTCTCATTTGGGGTAAGGAAGGTGGTGTGAATGATTTTGAATATCGGGTGCATGTGCCAGATGGTACAAAGCCCTCAATGGGGTTTTTCCGGATTTGGGTGGGGCGGATGCACTCACGTGCTAATATGTAGGTCAGCCCCTGTGCCTTGCATCAGCATTGCAACTCTGTTGGTGATAATTGGTGACATGGAAGAGCAAAAAAATAAATTGTCATTGTTTGTGCAAGAGCAGAGACAAAGTATGGTGGCAATGACTCATGGGCTCATGAAATCTTGTAAATCAACAAATTGTTGAAGGATCTAGGTTTCAGAGTAAATCGTTCCAAAAAAAAAAAACACTACATGGGGATTATCAAGCAGCTCCACATATTACATTAAGAAAATAAAAAAAGAAAAAGAAAACTCAGCATTGTGTGAAAGGATTGCCACTTCATTAGGGAAAATGTGCATGCCAACCTTATTTGACCAATTTATGTAAGGAATGACCACCAATTAGGAAACCTTATTGTTAATGCCATTGGAATAAGCTTTTGGGGTTATAAAGTAAGCTGGGTATGATCAGTGTCTATGCTCCATATTGGGGGAGACTGCATAATATATTTTGGTTCCTTTTTCTAATTTAGTGTAATATTTTTAAAAAGTTATCTTAAATCAAAATAAAACTCATTACTCACGTGTCTAATTTGTAGGGGGTGTTCATGCGCTGGGCTGGGCCCACTTTGGGCTTGGTTCTAGCCTTAGGTTATAGAACTTAGCATGGATTAAAAAATCAGCCGAGTACGAGTCTACTCAGCCATATGTCCGGGTTGAGCCTTAGCTGAACTGGAATCAGGTCGGCAATTAATTTTAGTATTTTTTATTTAATTATGTTATAATTTTAGGAGTAGCTCAGTTGGCCTAGGACCACGGTCCGCTCCCGGAGGTTGAGGGTTCGAAACTCCACTTCCACAGTTGGGCCACAGGGGATTTACTCGGCTCCCCCTGGGACCGTAGGGATTAGTCCAGCCCGAAGGGCAAGGACACCCTCCATTATCAAGAAAAAAAAAATAAAGGGGTTGTTTTGTAAAATTCCTTTAAGTAGAGGGAGTGGGGAGAGAGAGAGAAGTATAAAAGTCAAAAAGTTAAAGGAAAATGTGGTTCTTCTTTCTGCTTCAGCCGTCCCTTGTAGTTGCTGCTGCAAGCTCTGCTTGACCCTCTTTTTTCACTGCATAGGGGACTCAATCCTACTAGGCCGAGTCCCATGCAACTCACCGAGTCGGGCGAGTCGAGTCCCGATTCTGATTTTTTAATCCTGGGTACTAAAGCTGGGCTTGGATCTAAATTTTTGGCCCATTTGATATACGGGCCAAGCATAGATTAAGTGATAGAAAGCCTGAAACACAATGCCCGGCCCAAATAAATAATACATATACTCTAGTGACTGATTTACCAAAACAAGTGCCCAAAAGAGTGATAGAAAGCCCAGCCCGGCCCTGCCCGGTTGACTTAAATGTACGCGATTGGGCTTGACATGTATAAGGCGGACTGGGCTTGGGCCACGCACTTAAGACCCATTTCGAGCTTGGGCCAAATACGGGCCTGTGTTTTTAAAGGCACGCTGGGTTCCAGCTCATGTACATCGCGGCACTAATTTGTTAAATGTCAAAACTCAGTTTCCTGAGTTTAGTCTAACTAGACAAGGCAAAGTCCAGACAACCCCCAAGTCACCTAGTTGGTTGGGTCCTTTGATTTATGGGCCCAAACGCACTTCTTTTCTATTTTTTTTCTATTGGAAAAGGCTGAGGGAGGGTTTCAATGACATTTTGCGCTGATTCAAGAAAATCAAAACTGTTTCTGTTACTGTCCAAGAATTTGAAGATTGGTAGTAATATTCATCCAGTTAAAAGAAATAGAAGCGTGGGTACCTATAACAAATTAAATTCATTACTAATAATAGAATACAAGTCTATATCTTCTTCTTTTTCTCTTTGGTAGATCGGGTAAGTGATACATTACTCATGCCATAACCATACTTGGCAAGCTTTGTGAGATGAGACACCCTTACCACTAAGGTGTCTCATGTTTCTCCCAAGACTATCTTCTATTATTTAAATCTTTTCTCAACTTTTCATTTTTTAAAAGGTTATAGAGAGAAGTGTATGACTCACCAAAATCACATGTCGACATGGTCTCAATTAGCAAAATCGGACTATCTAGTGAGCCCAAATGAATATAACTCGATTGATTTGGAAAAACCAAAAATAGATGAAACTCAAATTAGATCAACAACATGCTAACAAAAGGAGACAAGTAAAATAGCCTACCTCAAAATTGCTAATCCCTATATGATTGGTCTTCAATCCTTGGGAGACGCGCACTCTTTTTTTTTTGAAGATTAGGAATTGGGAGAGAGACGCTCATGCCAATAGGCAATGGAGAAGAGAAGAGAAGGTGCAAACACCATGCAACACTTTCTTAATTGAAGAAGAATAAACACCAAGATGGGGTCGGATGTCCCTTACATGTGCTTAAATAGCCCTTTCAAAACAACCCGAATCTCCTCGATTTAATCCTAGCCATCCATCTAATCAACTATTAAATAAATCCCTATGAAACCCCACAATTGATTAAAACAAGGAAAGGAAACTAAAAAAATAGAAAGTTGTTTGGTCTTAAAAGCCCCTAGAACATCCACTCTGCAAGAAATTCTCTCCACTTGCTCGATTTTGAATCTTCCCACCTTGTAATGCTCTTTGAATTATTAAGGAAGCTCTTCTCTTTTGGTCTCTTCACGTGGGAAGCCTTTAAAATTCCCAATTGTAAGTGTAATAGGACTCATTGGGTGTCCCACTCCAAGTGGGTTTTAGGTCGCACTTTGTTGAGAATATTTTGAGTTAACATAGGTCCCACTTGTAGAGCATGCAGTGTCTTAAAGAATAGTGCACCCATGGGTCAATCCTTCATGATTAGGACTTACTTAGGTTTGTTTCAGCCCACATTAAATTTAGAAATTTTAAAATTCATGTTTGAGGTCTTATGTTTGATTGGGCCCGATTTAACATAGATTAAAAGCCTATTAGACCAATCAAATGGATCCAAATAATCCAAGGCTTGATCCAAGCATTCTGGATCATCCACTCTTGCATTAGACTCTCCTGCTTGAAAAAGACTCGACCTCGAAGCTACATCTGCCACTCGCCGCTTTCATTTTCCGTTGTTGATGCAGTGAAATCCAATAAGAAGAGCGCCCACTAATGGGCCCCACCAAGGATGATTTGCTTTCTTTAAATAGTTTAGTAATTTTAGTAATTTGATGTAATATCTGATTTGACTTAATCAGAGAGATTTTAGTGATTTGATTTACTCAGAGATTTTAGGTAGTGATTTTAGGAATCACTGATAATGGTAGATTCTTCATTAGATTTTAGACCATTCCTCTATTATAAATAGAGAGGGATGCTTGATTGTAAGTATGCTATATTCTTAATAAAAGTTCAGAAGTGTTCTCGTGAGTGAGTTCTTTGGGAGTTCTCATTTAATTGGCCTTAGGGCTTGAGTCTTGGGGCTCAATCTCACCGTCGAAGGTGTAGATCTTCATCGTGATCATGGCATCAGCAGTCCTGCTCACTTCCTCTTTCACTTCTGATCTTTCTAGGTGGAGATCCGTAATGACTTGGTTCAAAAGATGGAATGAAACAATTCATTTGGTTCCAAATATCGATCTGTGGTAAATCTCACCGTTCGATCCCTTCCCAGAGAGCATCTACATAACATATCATTGGCAAATCTAATATTAGCGAATCATACTTCTCATTGTTTGCACATTCTATTACAAGTCGAAACCACAGCCTTCAAATTATCATTCATCACATCTATACCCACCGAAGTCTCCATCCTCTCATCATCTTAAGATTTATCAAACCTTTCGTTCGCATGCTCTCCATGCGTTTTTAGATCTTCAGTTTCTACATGTGGCTAGTCATTGAAAATTGAAACCTATTCTTCTTGATAATCTTGATACATATCAAAACCGATTGCATCATGGACAACATCATTATCTTCATATATATCAAATTTCAATGTGTCATCCACATCTTCTTGATATTCACCGTAGATTGGACCATGAACAACATAATTCCCAAAATCCATTTTTTATCAAATACAGTCACCAACTAATAGAATAGTTACTTCACTATCACGATCTTCATCAAGATCCCCATCATAAATCGGAACTTTATAATCATATCATCATATAGTTCATCATCACAATTATCATCACATGATCATCATAATCTGGATGATTGTTGTGAGCTCAATAAGTGTCAGGGTTTACTCGTACCAACCATCGAGTTGAAAATTCAACTTGTTGTCTTGAATTTTGGAAATCAAGGTCATGAGGATCTAGTTGGTCTCCTCATCACTCTACATAATGCCGGCATGGATGACCACATCCTTTATGGGACAACATATTGTCAAAGCTGAATCAAACAATCAATCAATTAGGATCCTTCAGCTTTGAACCCCCCGGAATGGCAAAGTAAGATTACCTAGTGAACCCAAAATAAGAATAACAATAATAATAATTCGATTGATTCAAAAAAAAAAACCAAAAATAGAACAAACCCAAAACAATCTAAAATATAATATGCAAACATGAGAAAAGTAGAAAATAGCTTACCTCAAAATTACTAATCCCTACTTGATTGGTCTTCAATCCATGGGAGACACACTCCCATGCCAATGGAGAAGAGAAGAGAGGTGCAAAAACCATGCAACACTATTAATTAAAGAAAAATAAAAATCAAGATGGGATTGGACATCCCTTACAAAGGTTTAAATAGCCTGTTCAAAACAATTCTGATCTCCTGGATTTAATCCTAGCCATCCATCTAATCTAGCTAATTAAGGGAGCTATTAAATAAATCCCTACAAAACCCCACAATTGCTTAAAATAAGGAAAGAAAACTTTAAAAAAATAAATAAATAAAAAGTCGTTAGGTCTTAAAACCCTCTTGGACATCCACTTTGGAGAGAAATTCTCGCCATTTCCTATTTCAGATCTTCCATCCTTGCAATGCTCCTTGAATTAAGGAACCCCTTCTCTTGGTCTCCTCACTTGGAAAGCGTCTAGAATTTCCAATTGTATGTATAATAGGAGTAGGACTCATTGTGCGTCCCACTCCAAGTAGGCTATAGGTCGCAGTTCCTTGAGAATATTTTGAGAGCATATAGTGTCCTGTAGAATAGTGCACCCATAGGTCAATCCTACATTGTTAGAATTCAATTGAATTTGCCTCGTGCCCAGAATAAAATTAGCGATTTTAAAACCCAATTTCGGGCCCATTAAAATTTACGTTTGAGACCATGTTTGATTGGACCCTGATAAAGATGGATCAAAAGCCCAATAGACTGATCAAATGAATCCAAATCATCCAAGGCTTGATCCAACACAAGATCCATGAACCATGGATCAGTTGCCCTAGCATGACATGTGATACAACGAGTCTACTATTACAACCTTTTGTCTAACACTAATTAGACATGTAAACACACAGGACACGCAACAACCCCAACAACACCCCCCCCCCCCCCCCCCCGAAGCAAAAGAAAAAAACTTCCCTCCACTAGGGCTACATATGATCAATATAAACCCTTTTTTAAGAGACTTCTTAACTCCATTTCTATATCATCATAGGTGTGGATGGGCTGATCGGAGTAGTTGTTTCTCGCCTGATGTACCGAAGAGCCTATAGAAGGTGAGCGCCGGTAGTGTTTCGAATACTGAAATAGATCTTGGTGGGCTTGGTACCGAAGGGAGGGTATTTATGAATCAAGCCACTGTTCGGACAGACGTAAAGGAGGGAGTTCCCGGGTGATGCTAAACTATCTTCTAAGGATAAATGCCATATTCTAGGAGCCCAAACTATGTGATTGAATAAATCCTCCTCTATCTGTTGCGGGTTGAGGGCTCCTTCTTTTTCCCTTCCTTCAAACTCCGATTCGTATTTTACTATTTTTCATATAGAAATCTCTGATCAATGATAGAACAAGATCCATTTTGCATCATATCTAACTGATTCCTTGGTTCGGATCGAAGAAGCAATGTCACTCGATCATTATCAAACTGACTGCAATCTTTTTCTGTCCGTGAGGATCCCAACAGAGCGCCTTCAACTTCTAATAGGACATGAACTAGATCAGAATCATTCTCAACAAATCAATGGACAGTCTTGGTTGTCCTAACGAGCAACTCATGTCCTTCTTTCTCCTCAGGGATAGGGTGTCCTAACCTACAGCTATTTTATCTCCATTGTCCCACCCGCTCCAAAGGATGCCCCAGGTTTCTAGACCATAAATAGCGACTTTCTAACCTGATCAGGGAATGAAAGCAACACCTTACTAAAGTTAGGAACCCAATCAAAGGAATCCGACATATCGCACAATCAGAGGAATGGAATCACAGACTGATGTGATGATGACCGGGAGTCGGGGTGTCGTCTAGCCCGTTCGATCCTTTACGGATCCATTCTAGTGCCGTAGTATCCATGGCTGCCATGTGTGGGACTGTCGTGCTAACTATGGCGCTCTGTGAATCCATTTCGTTCCCAGTAGTTTAGCTTAGCTTGAGTTAGAGGAACCACTATTTGTATTCCCTGCCCTAGTGTTATCATTCTGTTTCATTGTGATGTGATTTGACCACCCCGAGCAATAGAAGAAGAGGGGCTTCCCTAGTTCAATGATGGGAACTCTCAATAGAAGTAGGAGCATCATCAACAACCCATTTTGTAAGAGAATCAGTTTTGTACCCTACTTGGGAGCCACTGCCTATATCTTACCTTGCTACGTCCGAGTCATTTTGTCACCCTGTTTGTCAGACTCGACGTCCCATACTTCCCACTGCCCAAATCCCTCTCCTATTTCGAGGAGGAAGCCTAAAAAAAAGAGACTTCTTAATTAAAAATTAAGATCACCTTGTAGAGTCTCCTATGGTCATATTAGACCCTTAATAAACCTACCCCTTCCCCGTTCCCTTCTATTCGCATGTGCCCAATATGATTGTGATGGGAGTGGCATTAACCATTGGATTGAATCACGAAAGTTCACCCTTTGAAACTGTAAAACTCTTGGCATCTTAAAATAATTATAGTTTTTCATATGGGTTATTTTGCACCACCATTACCAACGTTGAGACTGTCCCATCACCATTGCTTCACCCCAATCCTAGGTGATTAGAAATGGATCAAGATAAACCCCACAAAAATGGAAAGCTGAGATCCAATTTCCATAGATAAAAGCTCGTATTATAGTATATCAATGAAATATTAAAATTAAACATCAAAATTCTAACCTATGATGCCCAGGACACAGGGACGGACACGGACACGGGGAATGGGGATTCAATACGCCGGCTTCAAAAAGTTGGGACACGGATACGGGTACGGCATTATGTAAGATATATTTCAAAAAAATATATATTAAAGTTAAATTTGGCTAGGGGCTAGGGCTCATTAATTAACATGACATTTATTTTATACAGGTTAAATTTTTAATAGGTGAGCTCGTTGTGGATCCACAATAAAAAAATTTAAAAGTATTTTGTATTATATACAAATTTGGCAAAGGGAATTTTATGAAATTATATTTAGCTTTTCAATTTTTTGTTATATGTAATATACACAATGGGGCTTCTATGAAAAGAAAAAAAGATGGGCCAAAAGGCAAAACGCATTTTTGAAATAAAAGAAAAGAGATGGGCTCGAAAAGGGAAAGGGCTCTTTATTTGCTGAGATGCTTCGAAAGTCGAGACAGACTCATTTCGACTTTCCAAAGAGAGAGGAGAAAAGAAAGAAGTGGGAGGAGGAAGAGGAAGAAAGCAGCAGGAAGAGCAAGAAGAGCCATGGCGAGCGGCGGCACCAGCGATGAGAACAGTGGCAGTACGCAGACAGATGGCAAAACTGAGAGGTACGCATTCCCTCACCCTCTCTCTCCTTCTCTCTTTCTTTTTTCCTTTTCTTTTACTACACAGAACTGAGAAGAAGCAACGCTCCCATCCACCCCTTTCCCATTTTTTTAAACTGTCGTTTAAACGAAAACCTAAAAATTTTGGAGAATGTCGTATCCAAGCCGTATCATGCAGTATCCCATACCCGTATCCACATCAGTATCGGGTACCACAGGGCATTTGCCGTATCCGGGTATCATAGATTCTAACAATGAACACGGAAAACAGAAATTGGGGGTTGTGGCTGTTAGCAAAAGACAGTACTATAGAACTAATAATCCTCAAAAGTTCAAATAGAAGTGAAAAGAACTCCTAATGTTACCTCATCACACCATTCCCACAAGATAACCTGCCCAAATATAGGGTGTTCACTGTCACATGGATCACACAAGCATATTGAATGTGGGCAACGAAAATAGAAAAGGCATATTGAATTTGAATCAAACAAACATTTTGATAACCTGCCCAAATATAGGGAGTTCACTGTCACATGGATCACATAAGCATATTGAATGTCGGCCAAGAAAATAGAAAGGCATTTTGAATTTGAATCAAACCAACATTTTTCATCTAACCATCCATTATTTTCATGCATGTGGCCACTGTCTGTAGTGGAACAATGCAATAATTGAGTAGTGGGTAGGGCTAGCAACATCCCCATTGACAAATATCGTAACATTATTCTAGGAACCAAAGTTCTGAACCTTTGTTTTTTTTTAAATGGTGACTGAAATTCATTGCTCGAAAGAAACTGTACAGTATAAGAGGGACATACTGTATACAAAAAACCCAAAAGATGGGAGAGCAAACAGAAAACAAAAGGACAGGAGCTAATTCCCCCAAATAAAAAAGGGGCAACAAGCCCCAAAAACTAGGTACAAAAGCCATTAAGAATCAATGGTTAGAGCAGTTTTCCGGACTCCCTCTTTGGCAAGCTTATGAGCTTCCTCGTTGGACGAACCAAAGTTTAAACTTTAAACCATGAAAATGAACATAGCAAAAGAAAACACATTAACTTCTATCATACAAATACATACCGTGCCATCTGTTGATGCAGAAACCAAACGTGTGGTCATCCATTGGCACATTGACAGATCTGTCACTTCCCCTTCGTGTTTCCCAATAAATTGGACTCCGTCAATCAGCTTCTCGACAGGACAATTGAGAGGTTTCTCAGCTGACATCACTTCACCTTTTCCAACCTTTGTTGTATCTATTTTCAGCACATGTTTCCCAATTCCAACAACCAGAACTTCCTGTAAAGTAGAGATCAGGATAGATCATTGAGAGGATCTGCAAAACCAACTTCCGTACTAAGCAGAACTACCCCTATCATGGATAGAAAGAGTTTTATAAGAGTTGATGCACCAGAAAATTTTCAGTGTGAACAAGCCCAGATCCTACAACCCCAGGCATGGATAAATCATTCTCCATGTAAAAATGGGTCGCAGTTCAACAACCAAGACTAGATCCTACAACCCTGGGCATGGATGAACCATTCCCCATGAAAAAGAGGGCCGTAGTACAGTGATCAAGCCTAGATCCTATGACCACACATGGATGAATCATTCCACATGAAAAGTGGGCCTCAATTCAGTGACCAAGACTGGATCCTACGAACCCAGGCATGGATGAATCAATCCCCAAAAGTCTTCCAGATTGAAAGATCCTCTAACCATCCAACATTTGGCCTTACTGTCAGAACTTAGCAGCTTTTACTAACTGTATATTGATAAGCCAAAAATTGAGACATTCCGCACCAGTAACTGGGCCCTTCAGAACAACTGACTGTCAGGCCAAGGGCACCAATACAAGAGATGGGTGCATTGGAACATCCTGATGTATCATGATCTTAACCTCCTGTATAGATACAATTAGTTTCAAGCCTTGCAAAGAAAATCCTAACTGGTTAAATGTTTTCTGAATCAAAGTTTCATAATAACTTTGCATTACTTGTTTGTGGGAATGCCAACAGACTCGTGGATGAAACGATTCACCATCGCCTATTATATGAAGAGCAACAATGGTTTTTCCTGTTATCTGCGGCCTATCTTCTTCGTCAGGGCCTTCATTAATCTTCCACACAAAAACCCTACCATCTATGCTCGCGCTGCAACAAGAAGATTCAAACACAATTTAACAATAAAACCAGAAGAAAAGTGTAATGCTAAGACATGGACACAAACTGGGAGCAGTGAAACAGATACAAATATCCTGTCAGCTGAATACCATGACATAACTGCAAAGACTGAAAAGAGTTATGCATTTAATCGAAGAGACAATTGCACCACATATTGAGAGCATCTTATAGCACCCCGTTCATGGCACATTCACTTGGTACATTCTGATAACTTTTTAAACTTAATGAATATAAAACCGGGTGCTATGTGGATACTATAAGCCTCAGCCAAGTATCATTGTAGTAGGTATTTAAGGCTACTTAGATATTCAAGCATGAAGTAAGCAAATGTGTATAAATATATAAATACCTGGCCAAAAGATGAACATCCTCGGCAAAGAAAGCCATGTCACTGACTCTCTGATAAAATATAAGAATAAAGAATCAGCAAAAAATAATTAAAAAAGCTAAATCACTGAAACAGAAGCTCTATGCAATGATGTCATATGATAAAATGTGCCTCAAGAACTCTTGAATCTATACCATCCTAGATAGGTTCAAAGAAGATATCAACTCATCAACATGATTAAGTAATTAAGCATTTACCAATATAGGAAACTGATAAGGAGAGCTTATAGCAACTGGAAGGTGTTCATTGTTGCAACAAGAAGGTTGCTGGTTCAACTCAACTCACTATTTATGCATACCTATCTAGGGAACTGATATTCACACCATCATCACCGAGAGATGCACCTTATTTTCTACTTTTGGTATTATAATAGTATTTTCCTACACCATTTGGATACCAAAGTAAAAAGAAAGCCAGTATACATCAAAAGAATGGGTCTATCCAAGGAAAAAAGAAGAGACATAAGTGTTCATATCCTATGATGCCCATATACGGGTACAGATACGGACATTGATACGGGGATCGGAGATACAACTCCTCACTTTGAAAATCTAGGACACGGATACGGGTGTCCTAAGTTTTTTTCTTTAGATCGCTTTTGAATCAATGAAACTATCATTGTTTACGCTCCTTTTTAGCATTCTTTATGTTGAAAAGTAAGAAAATTAAAATAATTGTATGAAATAAAGGATTTGGTAAGTAGGATATGTTAAATTTGTACACTAGAAGTACCCGTGCAGTATCTGATACCAATACAAGTGTCGTATCGGTCTGACACGGATACATTGGGCTTGTACAAGTATTTGGGTATCATAGTTCATATCATTTCACCTAATAATGTTAAAACTGGTAACTGTAGAAACCAGGCCAATCAAACTATTGCCCAAATAACTCACGTGTGATAGCTGTAGTCAAACTTGTTTATAATGTACATACTATCTTTGTAGACCATTAAATCTGTACACCTCATACTCACACTGTCATTAGATTTGATTGATTGTAATCTCATCCCTGATTTGGGCCATTAGTAGCGATAAAATACAAGGTCAAGCCTGTCTAAAAGACACGACCAATATTCCTCACATCTCTTCTTTTTCTCTCGTTTATTCTACTACTTGAGGGTTTACCTGGTATCAGAACTGGGATCAAATCCTGCCTGTCTCCTTGTCTGAAAAGAAGATTCAAAGTGTTTTGAGAAAGGGAGATAACCCGGAAGTCATCTGCACTACAAACAGTACAGTATCATCATCCGTGAAGATCTACTCATACAGTGGGTCCCATTTCTGGATTACAACAACGATTGCAACCTCTCCCACCATGGTCGTCCGATATTCCTAGGTTTTATCAGCATTTTTCTGGAATTTTTTGACTTCATCAGGTCAGTCGTTCTAAGCCCTCTTTGGTTTGCCAGTTTTGTAAAACAGCTTGGTGTCTGTCGTATTTACATCTGATCCAACCGTTGATTTTGGTTGGTTCTTCTTCCTGAAGGTTAGAAATTACATCTACTCCCTAACTTGGAAGCCTGATCATCCAGCAAAGCTTTCTGTGTAGATTTCTACTCTCTCCAGACACAAAAATTTTGGATGCCCAGCCACTTATTTTTCTGATTTTTTTCTGCTGTTTTCATTTGAGGCCCATTTCTCTTCTGCAGTTCCTCATTCACTGTTTCAACAATATTCATGGATAAAATTGATGTCATCCCTATTAAATTAGATGGAACCAACTACATGAGTTGGTCTTTCCATCTCAAAAATTTTGTGGAAGGCCAGGGACTCCTTGGATATTTGGATGGCACCAATAAAGCCCCTACAGCAGTAACAGCCACTAGTTTTGCTGTTAATGCCAAAACTCTAGCAACCTGGAATCAAAACAATGCCAAAGTGGTCACTTGGATCCTAAATTATGTGGATTCATCTATATATCTTTGGCACTTCAAGCCTACACAAAGGCCTCTGAGATGTGGGTTCATCTCAAGAATCTATATCAACAAGCTAACAAGGCAAGAAGATTTCATTTGTACACCGAACTAGCCAAATATTGTCAAAATGACAAGACAGTTCATCAATATTATAGTGGGTTCCTTGCCCTATGGACTGAGAGAGACCAAATGCTGCTGCATTCCGTCTCCGCAGAGTTCCCAAAGCTCTCAAACTACAAGAACTACTACATGTCAGTCAATTTCTTATGAGTTTACGCCCAAAATTTGAACCTGTTCATGCTGCTCACATGAATCGAGAAACATTCCCAGACCTGAACACTTGTATCCAGGAGGTTCTTCAGGAAGAAACCAGGCTTAAATCAACACGGTCACTTGTTAATGAATCAAAAGTTTCCTTGACAAATAAAGATTTTACACCAGTTGATGAAGCTCCTCTACTTACTGCTAGAGGACAGAGACCTCAATGTCATGAATGCAAGAAATATGGACAAATAGCCCGCAATTGTCGCTAAAAATTATTTTGCAACTATTGCAACGGAACGGTCATGTCATCTCAGAATGTATGCAGTGACCTCAAAAGAAACTAAAACAGCCTCCAAAGCATGGCCCCACTGCTCTTCAAGCTCAAAACAACAGCCAGCACATTGCTCAAACCTCTGACAATGAGCAAGTAACCATGACGAATGCTTAGATTCGAGAACTGATAAATTCTCCGGTCACCTCAGCATTTGCTTCTATGGATATTAATGGTCTGTGTTTCTCTCACAATGCTTTTCCTGCATTTCACTCTTCTTCTACACTTGTAAACTCATCTAGTTGGCTCATAGACTCAGAGGCATCCAACCATATGACATCTGTGGAACAAAGTCTACAAGGCACTTAGCCTTATGTCGGGAATGACACTATAACCACAGCAAATGGTCACCAATTGTCCATTTCCGGCATAGGCTCCTTGGAATTTTCACCATCATCTAATAAATCCCTTGTCCTTAATAATAATGGTTACTTTGTTCTACACCTTTCTGCAAATTTGATTTCAGTTGGACAACTTGTTGATAGTGGCTACCTTGTTAACTTCTCTCCCACTGGCTGTGTGATTCAGGAACAGCAAACTACGAAAGTGATCAGGACAAGGAGTAAGCATGGCAAGTTGTTTCTTCTGGACATCGAACATAGCTCCTTTTTTGCTTCCACAATTATTGCTTTAAATAATGTGTGGACCATTTGGCATAGACGCCTTGATCATTTGAATAATGTTCGGTTGATTTCTTTGTTTAGACTTGGATGTTTGGACAAATCCTTTAACAATAAACAATTATCTAGTTTTGCAAATTCAAAATGTGAATCATGTTGTTTGAGCAAAAGTCATGTGTCGCCCTTTCCAATTCATTATTCTCATGTTACTAAGCCTTTTGATGTGATTCATATAGATGTTTGGGGAATTCCTCCTTACTTCAGTCGGAATGGGTACAAATATTATGTCAGCTTTATAGATGATCACTGCAAGTATACATGAATTTATTTTTTACACTCTAAAGCTGATGCATGTTCAACCTTTATCAAACTCTATAATATGGTAACTACCCAATTCCAGTCACAAATTAAGGCACTTCGCTCTGACTCTGGTGGTGAATACACCTCTTCAGCCTTCTCATCCTTTTTATCTAATAAAGGTATCATTCACCAAAAATCTTGTCCACACACACCACAACAAAATGGGATCGCTGAAAGGAAAAATAGGCCTATTCTTGGGACTGTTTGTACATTACTTGTAAAAGCATTAGTGCTTCCACAATATTGGTGTGAAGCAGCTCACATGGCGGTACATATCATAAATCGCTTACCTTCATCTATTCTACAAGAAATATCCCCTTATGAGTGTCTCTTTGGTAAACCACCATCCTATGATTACTTAAGAGTTCTTGGTTGCCTTTGTTTTGTTCATATTCCCTCCATTGAAAGAAACAAGCTTTCCCCTCAAGCTGCGAAATGCATGTTTTTGGGATATAGCAATGACCATAAAGGATTCCTGTGCTATGGTCCAAAAGAAAAGCAACTTCACATATCTCGCAATGTTGTGTTCTTCGAACACATTCCCTTCTACTCACTTCGCTCTGACAAACATCCAGTGCAGGCCTCATACCTTCTGCAATTCCTAGAATCACCACCTCTTCCTCCACCCATTTACGCAGGTCTATGAGCGTTGTCCAAAAGTAACACAACCAGTTGCTCCTGCACCCAATCCACCCACATTGTCGGTTCCTACATCCACAGGTACAAATGCTATCTCTTCTCCAAAGTCACGACGTTCTAGTCGTTCATCTGTGCCACCTAACAAATATGGTTTTCCTGCTCTTCTCACGTCCTTAGATCCTATTCCAGTTCCCACTTCCTAAACACAGGCCTCAAAAATACCCTACTAGTGTGATGCGATGAATGCAGAATTATTAGCTCTTGAATCTAAAATTCCACATGGAATCTTGTTCCAACTCCTCTGGATGCCTCCCTCATTGGCAGTAAAGGGGTCTATTATATCAAGGTTCATTCTGATGGTAGTCCGGATCGGTACAAAGCACGACTTGTTGCACACGGCTACAAGCAGGAATATGGAATTGACTATGAGGAGACAAATGCACCAGTGGCTAAAATGACAATTGTACTTTGTTTGCTAAGTGTTGCCTCTATCCGAAATTGGCCACTTTGGCAGATGGATGTAAAGAATGCCTTCTTACATGGGGGATCTTCACGAAACAGTCTACATGAAACCACCACCAGGATATGCATGTCCTCCAAAACATGTCTATAAACTGAAGAAATTGCTATATGGTCTTAAACAGGCTCCCCGTGCATAGTTCGAAAAATTCAGGTCCACCATTCTTTAGGCTCACTTTTAATAGAGTCCCAATGACAACTCTCTATTCTTCAGACGTCCCTCCCGTGGGTGTACTATTTTGTTGCTTTATGTTGATGACATGATTGTCAGTGGAAATGATGCAATTGGAATTTCTGAGCTCAAGACCTCTCTCATGAAGAACTTTAATATGAAGGACCTTGGATCTTTAACTTACTTTCTTGGCCTCAAAATTTCTCAATTAAAGGAGGGTATTTGTGCATCATTCAAAATATGTTGCAGATTTAATGAAATCGGTCCATCTTGAAAATGCTAAATCCTTTGACACACCTCTTGAACTCAATGTCAAAATCAGCAAAGATGATGGAAGCCGTCCTGAAGATCCGACTATCTTTCATCGTCTAGTAGGCAGCCTACTTTACCTAACCATGACTAGGCCAGACATCTCCCACACAGTACAGACAGTAAGTCAGTTCATCAGTAACTCTCATAACCCACATCTTCATGTGGTCCATCGCATCCTACGGTACATCAAAGGCACCCTCAATCGTGGCCTATTATATCCTTCACAAAATTCATTAATATTACAAGCCTATGCTGATGCAGATTGGGCTGGTTGTCCAGACACCCGTCGTTGATTAATGCATGTTTTTTGGAAATTCTCTCATCTCATGGAAATGCAAAAAAATGCCTACACTTTCTAAATCATCTGCAGAATCGGAATATCGTTCAATGTTATCAGCCAACGGAGAAATTGTGTGGCTTCGTCGATTACTTCAAGAATTTGGTGTATTTCCATAGAGCCCCACTCCACTCTATGTAGACAGCACCAGTGCCATCCGCATTGCAAAGAACAACATTGAGCGGACTAAGCAGTAAGCACATAGAGATCGACTGTCAGTTTATTCGGTAACAGCTTGTTACTGATGTAATCTCTTAGCCTTATGTTTCCCTCTCATAAGCAGCTGGCAGATGTCTTCACGAAAGCACTTCCTCGAAATCGCCATATCTATCTATGTTCCAAATTGCTGCTCTCATGCAACCCGCATCAATTTGAAGGGGACTGTAGAAACTAGGCCCATCCAGAAAGGGCCCAAGATAGTGGAGAACAAGCCCATCAGGCCCATCAAACTATTGCCTAAATAACTCACGTGTAATAGCTGCAGTCAAACTTGTTTATATTGTACATACTATCTGTGTAGGCTATTAAATCTGTACACCTCATACTCACCCTGTCACTAGATTTAATTGATTGTAATTTCAGCCTTGATTTAGGCCATTAGTAGCTATAAAATACAAGGTCGGGCCTCTCTAAAAGACACGACCAATATCCCTCACATCTGTTCTTCTTCTCTTCTTTTTTCTACAACTTGAGGGTTTACATAAACAAGTCATCAGATCAAGAAAGTAGACGCCGTCGCTTTTCTAAAATTGAAATTGAAAAGACATTACAAATTGTTCAAGAGGTTGAATGAAATAGAATCGTGAATCATATCACGAATTGCAAAAAAATATATATTTTTATAGAAAATAAAAAAAATAATGATTAAAAAGAAAAAAAGTAATAATTCATGATCCATCAATTTTCCATCCATAGCAGCATCGCTACAAATAAAACCTTGATAGATAGAAAGAGTAAAAAAGTTGGAGATTTTTTTCTTCTTATATCAAAAAGAAAAAACCCAATCATCAGTGTTACACGGTTAGGATGTGTACTAAAGTTGATAATGAAAAATAAAAAAAAAAAACAATTGTAATAAAAAATATAGATTGAAAGACATGAATGCTCCAATAAAATGGTCGTTCTTTATTTTATCTCTAAACCTCCCCCAAAATCCCAAAAATTCTTAAGAAGTTCTGTTAATCACTAGTTTACCTTTTAAAAAGTAAAGAGACTAACAAAAAAGGAAAAAACTTCCTGATATTATTTTTTTTATAACAAACTTACTGATATTATCCATTTGGAGATTTTAAAAAAATATATATATATATATTATCCACTTGTCCGTGACCATTTTGGCTTGTACGAATCGATTGAATCGTAAGATTCAATAATATAAGTGTCGAATACCAAGATTTACACCTAAATCCAAAGATTCTCTTATGAATGAGATTCGTTGCATAGGTACGTATCATTTTCTCAACAGGAATCATAGGATCAGGATATAAAATTATAAATCCTAGGATTTTAACAACAATGGACACCATCATAGTTTGGTAAGACCAAACAATGAGGAAAAAGCTGAAACCAATATTCCAGTGAAAAAATTGCTCCAAAGTCCAAAGAAACAGCCACAAGGAATAAGCAGTTCCATTAGCATGAAACACAAGCTGCTAACTACGACTTTTACCCATCAAAAGCATGAACAAAGAAATCAGAATACAGACTTAAAATATGCCATGAAGGTTAGTACAATGCAGAGCTTTTAGAAGCATTTAGTGCTTACACCAGAGGCTAGCATAGGGATGAGGCATCCAAAAACACCCTAGGGCTCTAGCATGAGGTGTGGTTTGCATTTGGAGAATACACTTCACATATGAGGCATATTTGAGGCGTAATGCATCCACTTCAGCCACAGTTCCTATAAGTATATAGGCGAATTTTCTCCTACAAGAATGTCAGCATGCAAACATTCCCATCCAACCAATGGGCGCTTTTAGTTCAGGTGGTTCCCAATCTTTTTCACAGGCCTACGTGACTCCTTAACTATTGATTGGGAACATCCGCAAGAGAAAATTTTGCTCCGTGGACATATGTCCCAATAACACATTAATTTTAAAGAGATTGGACAGGTAATTTATAAGCAATGCATTGAAGGGAAAAGCAGGCAAGGGTTCCGAAGTCATGCTAGTATGTCCTCTGTCATAAGCGATGCACTACGATGCCTGGTTGCAGTAGAAAAGAGGCCGGGTTCCTACACCAATTTGGACGAGTCCAGGTAAAGAAATTAGTGCAGAAGAAAATGGTTCAACTTGCTACTTGGACCATAGGAACTTTGACTGGCAAGAGCATGGATTTGGTCGATACAATGAAAATAAAGGGAAGAGTTAATGTAACCTGTTCAGATGAAACAAAGTAGAAAAGGATTAAGCTACCAAAGTGGAAAAGGGATAAGCTAAGGAACTCACAAATAGCTACGATCTCTACTACGAGAAAGAACAATGGCATAAAAAGAGTAGGTATAGTAGTAGATAAGGATTTGAAAAAAATTGTAGGGTTATAGAGGTTGGGTGGTAGATTTATAGTAATTTAACTAGAGTTAAAGGAAGATATAAAACATATCATTAGTGCCTATGCACCCCATGTAGGATAAGATGAAGGTGTAAAAGAATTTTGGGAATAGTTTAATACAAGAAATTCCAGCTAATGAAAATATCATCCTGAGAGGGGACTAAAATGGGGGCGTAGGAAAGGATAGTAAGGGAGAGAGTGTATGGAGGAAAAGGATTTGGACAAAAATATGAGTTCGGAAACACTATCTTGGAAGCATAAGTACTTGACCTTGTAATAGCAAACACATACTACTTTAAAAAGAGAGAGAGAAGCATTTAATTACCTATAAGAGTGGAATGAGAAGGAGTCAAATAGACTTTTTCCTACTTATAAAACATGACCAAGTAGCCTGTAAAGACTGCAAGGTTGTTCCTAGAAAGAGTTTGATCGCATAAAATAGGATAGCATTAGAAGTCAAAAGAGTTTAACCACATAGAATAGGATAGTATTTATAGATGTTTGCATTTAGAAGTAGGAAGAGAGGGCAGTAACTAAAAGGTGTCCTAAAACAAGATGGGAGGATCTGAAAGGAGAAAGGAAAAAAAAACATTTAACCATAAAGTGATAAAGGGGGAGAAAGGACTTGGAAGGAGAAATTACGGCAGTGTAGAACCAAATGGCTGACTTAATTAGAAAACTTACAAAAAAGGTGCTTTGAGAGTCAAAAGGGAAAAGATACTCCGATAATGAAACTTGGTGGTGGAGTGTAAAGGTTCAAGAAGCTATTCAAGAGAAAAGACACATAACAAATTTTGACAAGTGTCTAAGAATATGAAAAATTATGAAATGTAAAATAAGGCAAAGAAAGAAATTAAGAAAGTATAGATTCCACAAAAAAGAAGAAGAAGAAAACGCCAAGAAAGTAGTAAGTGGTGCAAAGTCCAAAGCATATAATGACCTATATAATAAGTTAGGAACAAGAGGAGAGATATTTTTAAGCTTGCAAAAATGAGGAAAAGGAAAAGTAAGAACTTAAATCATGTCGGATGTATAAAGAGTGATTTCCAAAAGATTTTGGTGAAAGACAATGATATTAGAGAAAAGAAGTGGGGGGGGTGGCAAACAATTTTAAAGAAAGGTGGAGAGAATAATTTAACAAACTTTTGAATAAAGCTTCTATAGGAGGTTGAGGAACAAGATAGGATACTTCATTAACATCACATACCTTTCACTATAGAATTATGATAGTAAAATTGAAGAAAGCATTGGCATGAATGAAGACAGGAAAGGCTATGAGACCAGATGGCATCCCGATAGAAGCTTTGAAATGCTTAGGAGAAATTCAAAGGGTTTGGTTAACTAGGCTCTTCAATGAGATATAAAGGACAAAGAAAATGTCCAATGAATGGAGAAACATTGTAATACCTATATAAAAGAACAAAGGAGATATACAAAGTTGCACTAATTATCGCAGGATTAAACTAATCGGTCATACTAATAATATAGGAGAGAGTAATGGAGCAAACATGTAAACAAGAGACCAAAATATATGAAAATCAATTTGGTTTCATGTCAGAGAGGTCAGCCATTGATGTTAGCTTCTCACTCAGGCAATCAATGAAAAATACCGAGAGAAGAAGAAAAATCATCACATGGTCTTCTTTGATCTAGAGAAAGCCAACGATAGGATAAAAGATTTGATTTGGGGGATTTTAGATAAAACGAGTGTCTTCCAATGACCATAGATTTACATCATGGATCAGCTTTAACTTATTTCTTTGCATGGATTATAGATGAGTTAATTACCCATATTTAATACCTTGGTGCATGTTGTGTACAAATGATAGTGTTCATGAATGAATCAAGAGATAGCTTAAATGCGAAACTAGAGAAATGACAGGAGACTCTAGAATACAAGGCCAAATGCTTTAAATTAAGTTGTACAAAGACAAAATATACAAATTGCAACTTTAGTGGGATGTCCAAGGAGCTAAAACTTCGATGAGATTGAGGCACAAGAGATACCATAAAAAGATTCTTTTTGATACCTTGGCTCGATAATTAGTAAGGATGTAGAGAATGGGGAAGATATCGAGCATAAGATATAAGCGGGATGGTTGAAGTGGAGACTCGTTTTTGGAGTGCTTCATGATCAGTGCATACTAACAAGATTGAAGGAAAATTTCTATAGGATGGAGACTAAACCAATTATGATCTATTGAGCAAAATGCTAACTAATCAAGAAGCAACACATTCACAAGATAGTCGAGATAAAAATGTTGAGATGGATATGCGGTAAAACTAGGAATGATAGAATCAAAAATAGCACTTTCGGGAATATTTAAGGGTAACATTGATGGGTGATTAATTAAGAGAGGCTCGTTTGAAGTGATTTGGACAAGTCCAATGCAAGCTAGCAACAATGCCATTGAGGAAAAGTTTTTCTATGCAGGTTGCTGGCCCACTAAGGAAAAAGAGTAGACCGAAGAGAATATGGATGGAAGTACTAAAGATAAATCTAAAAAGGAGCAACCTATCCAAGGATTTGGCTCATGATCAATCCCAATGGAGAAACAAAATTCATCTAGCTAACATAGTTGGGTCAAAGCTTTGATGATGATGATTCCTCTTCTTAAATCTGATACTATTATATTTATAAATAGGATTAACTTAACTGATAAAAAAGGATTAACTGAAGTAAAGCTTGTTAAAAGGATCAAAACATTTGAACTATGACTGCTCTTTGTTTATATAAATTTATGTAGTTATTTACTTTATAAAAATATAAAAAAAAAGGACATGCTTGTGAGTTGTGAGGCTTATATCTCATGCTTTAGGCAAGTTGAATGTCTTGCTCTACACACCATTTTTAAAAACATTGGTACAATGTTGCTACAGGGGCTATGCATAACAACTAGAAACAGTTTATGGTCCTTAGCCAAAAATGTACAGTTTTTTGAATCATGATTCCATACATATGGAGCCCATGCCAATCCATTTAAAATGAAAAGATGCATGCGACCCCACTTTTCAATGATCTAAAGAGTAATTATGGGCCCAGCACAAATAGGGAAAGCCCGATAAATCAGCGACACAAACTAAACAACATTCACATGGCCACATGTATATGAATAACACAAAATTTAGTGACCCAAACTAAATACCCTACGGATGATGGATTTGATTTTGACTGTCACCTGCTTGCATTTTTCTTTCAGTGGCATGTCCATAAATGATTAGTCTTCTAGGTGAAGGATTCAGCAGGGTTTTAATTTATTCCAAGACCAGTACAGACAATTATCTCTTTTTCGAAGATAATCAAAGAGAAACATCAAACAATTCGAATACAATGGTTGAAATGATAAATTACTGTCCCCAGCTATAGATCAGATGGTTAGGACATCATATGATGAATGAAGTTGTGTGAGTTTGAATTTCTAGTGAAGCAAAAAAAAAAAAAATTAATATAATCGAAGGTCCAAAAACAAATAAAAACAATATCGGTTGGTTTGGCTATTTTCAGTGTTAGGTAGAAACGCTGTAAGTACCACCATTTAGTGATAACACCAACCCCACGACTAATAGGGATGCATCATCAATGAATCCAACCAACAGTAAAGACCAAAGCAATTGGCTGATCTGACCATTTGATCCATATAATTGGGATGTCTAGGTGGGCGGGGGTGGTGGGCAAAAATTCAGCCCTGGTCTTTTCTTATTCATAAAAGGGTGATGGATTGGATTGAATAGTGATAAAGAACAATCCAAGGTGTCTTTTTTTTTTCTTTTTCCTTTTTTTTTTTATTTGGTTTAGGGTGGGGGGGGGAGGGGAGGGGCGGGGCGGGTCCGTATATTATATAAGGTTTGAAGCATACATGCATATTAAGCCCTGTAAGAATCAAAAAACGTTGAAGTAAACAAGAGAAATCAATGTATTCAGCAGTCAACAACCTTAAAATCTAGAAGAAAATACCCAAAGGAAGCCCCACATGCAAGGTATCGGCGCCACTTAAAGATTATAAGTCTCTGGAGTCTGGACTGTCCCCATTTTGCCACACATCCAAAGCATACTCAGTCAGTTTACTTTCTTTTCCCAATTTGAGTCCATGTCTGTTAAGAGTTTGTTATGTTTCTATGAGTCCATATAGATTCTATCAATTCTAGAAGTCATATAGATTCTATCAATTCTAGAAGTCCTAGTTGGAGTCTTATTTTGCCATTGAGTTGTAATACAGACTGCAGAGAATGTAATTTACTTGGAGTCGTCCAATTAGGGACTATACATCTGCAAGTTTGCACCCTCTTTTTACCCCATGTTATTTACCATGTTCAATACAATCCAGCTGTTTTTCCTTGAAATGCAATACGTCTAGTTCTCTTTCATGAATTTGTTGATAAATTCATCCTCTCTCTGATTCTGAATCTGATTTCAGAAACTTGTCAAAAGCAGTGTACCAACTCCTCTCTTCTACAACCATCATCAGGAGTCGATGCACAATTCTCCTTATCTACTCTCAATGTTAACAAAAACCAATATTCTCATCCATGCATCTCTTCATTGAAACCTATGTGCTAACTCCTCTCTTCAATAACATCAACTTTAGATTTTTTTCTTTTTTTGAATGATACTTTTATTAAAGAAAGCAGCGCAAGAGAAATATACTGACAAGCTTAGACCGCAACACCCACAAAGACGAAACCAAGCCAACACCAAGGGCGCCAGCAGAAACAGAAGAAAAACAAAGGAAAAACAAAAGAGAGCCCCAAAACAAAAGAGAGCCCCTCACATAGACCCGCCCGCCAGTTCCTTCCAATTCCTCGTAATCTGATCAACAAAATAACCTTTGAAAAACATCACCCAAGAGGCAAACAATGATAGAAATAGCAGTTGCAGCGAACACAACAGCCAGCAGCCAAAACACTACGTAGCGGGCGATGCGCAGCAATAGCAGTGATATGTAGCGGTGTAGTGGTGTGAATTGGTGGTTTAAAATTTTCAAGTAAAAATAAAAAAAAAATCCATATTATTAAAAAAAATATTAGAAGTTGATGCTTTTTACCTCTAGTAACTAAGATAGGGGGTGTAGTACCCCCCTCACTACATAGTACATAGAAGTAATGTAGTACTGAATGATTACAAAACAATAGCAACGCATTGGCCGGCTTCGAAGCTGAGACCTCCGGGTGGTTAGGAGTGCCCCAACCAACGGCGCTAACAGGCGTTGGTCACAGATCCATTTTTTCACAAGTATTCATGTTAGTTAACTATATTGCGTTAGAAAATATTATGCATTTCTAAATTCATAATTCAAATAAGCAATTTAGCACAATTGTATATACCACACGACGTATAAATTATAAAGAAATGCTTAAATAAAGTTTCAAGTTCAAACTAAATGACAAATTAACATTCATCAGAAGAAACAATGTGCTTTTGTTGAGAGTTGATTAAAGAATACTTCTTGTAATGCCCAAGGGGATTTTTGCCAAGATTTATAGAGAGAATAGCCTTTTAGAGGAACTCTATGCATCGGCTTTAATTCGTTGAGACCTTTTCTTTTTTTTGTTTGTTCTTTTAAGCATAGAAGGATAGAAGGCTTGCCTATAAATGTGGTTTGGAGAGAAAAAGAGAAGAAATGCATTCTAAAAAATAATGATAAGTAGTTGTCTAGTCTAATTTCGTAGCAGCCTGCATCGGCCCGTAACGGCCCCATAGCTATGGCAGCCTATAGTGGACTGTAGCAGCCACTATAGTCTATGGATGACAGCAGCGCTAAATTGCATTTAGCTTAGCAGTGTTGGTCGCTAAGCTCGATATAACGGCGTAGCACTACTTTGATCCACGGAGGCAACAGCAAACTTAATTCTTTCCAACATAGTACTTGAATCTGTAGCCACCCCCCTCAAAACAGCACCACTTAGATTTGCTCATGTTATTCAGCAAATTTCCTTCTTTTATTTTTCTTCAATAATTTTTCCTTCTTCCCAAATAGTAACTAAACTTCAAATTAAAAAAAAAACACAATCAATCACTATGTGAGCACGGCATTAGCCCGTCATATGGTTTGGTTTGGTTGCCTCTCATAGATAATTCCTTCTCCTTAATACAGTTCCTAAGCATGTATGATTTCAAAGCCCAGTTAAAGGAGGATGGTTGGCATTGGACTAACAGTTGGCCATAAAACCTCACAGAATTAAACGTCTTAACTTGAAAGTACATCTCACAAAATTAAATTATGATTCTACTAATCAACACACTAACCCGCAAAGCCGGAGAAGAGGTTGTGGAGGATGAAGTGTTGCAATCAATCAGAAATGCATATAATATAAGAAGCTAACTAATAATTGATAGCAAAAAAAAAACTTAAACACCCAATTCACTCAACAGCACCAACCAATCCTTAAAACCAGTGCTCTACCCCAATTCCAATCATTAAGCATTACAGTCTTCATAATTTCGCTAAAATCAAAAATCAAAAAAATCCATTCCATTCCAACCTGAGCGTGACCTCGAAGCAGAGATCTCAGCGCGGTGTTAATATTCAACACCCGGATTGCCCCAAGCTTCAAACCATAGCAAATATAAGTCCGGTTCACCGCGATCTGCCGCCCCACAACAAGCCCCGGATCCGACACATACTTGGTGATCGGAGTAACCTCCAGCTGCGGCTGTATCTCCCCGGGCAGCCGCACGTCGACATCATACTGGACGTGCTCCCCAACCAGATGCCGCCCCTTGGGGAGCTTGCTGCTCGGCAATCGCACCGGCGACGGCGCCACCTGCGCCGGCTGCGACAGGCCCGCCAAGCTGACGGGTGGCGCAGACGGGGTCATGGAGAGCTCCGGGGCGGGCTGGGGGGGGAGCACGGCAGCAGCAGGCGCCGACGGGGAGGGCGGGGTGAGGAGTGCCATGAGGCGGGCGCCGGGATTGTTAGGATTAGGGCTTGGGCTTGGGGAGGGGATGCGGGAGGGAGAGGGCGCAGGATAAGCGAGGGGGCGGTGGGGGTGCACGTTAGCGAGGGAATCATGGGTGAAGGAGGAGGGGAGGAAGTGGTGGAAAGGAGGGGTGGTGTGAGTGTGAGGGGGGTAGGAGTAGGGGCCTGGGGGAGGAGGTGTAGGGTAAGGGTAAGGGGAAGAGGGAGGGAAGGCTGGTGATTGGGGTGGGTTTGTGGGTCTGAATAGCATCTGCATGTCAAAGGCCCCTCCTCCTCCTCCTGGCTGGTTAGGGTTAGGGTTAGGGTTTCCAGCAGTAGCCATTTTTTTGTTGGGAGTGGGGGGAGACAGGGAAGAAAGAGAGCGTGGGGAGAGAGTGGGGGAGACAAATGAAAGCCAAATGTTAGAGAGAGAGAGAGAGAGAGAGGGTCAAGGGGAAGGACTTATCGTGCGCATGGGGTGCGTAGGATTATAAGATGTGATGAAGTGGGGAAATTTTTAATTAAGAAACAGAACAAAGTACAAACCCTCATCTCGCAATATGCATGTACTTTAAAATGCCTCCTTCTCTTCTCTCCCTACAACCATCAAGGTATGTATTTATGTTTTTAAGTTTTTATTAATTATCATTTCAAGATATGTTTACGGAAACCATATCTAGAGTTAATATTTATTAGAATAACATATCCATGAATGCATCAAAGAGGCATATCTTGAGCTAAGATCTGTTGAAACATTATAACAGTTGGAAATCTTGGAAGCCTTATTTCCTCGGTTATATATTTAGGGTAAAAAAGGTTAGGCTGGTTGTTTAGCAATTACAGAGTAAAAGAGGATGAGGTCGAGACACGATATAACTAATGGATATGGATTTGTATTTTAGGTTCATGTGTAAAATAAGAAGACGATGTTGCAAACAGAGAAAGATTGTTTTTAATGATTGCTTCTGATTGTTATTGTGGCTTAGATCAAGAGCAGACCCGATAGTAAGCCGGCTGATCAATTGAAATCAGCCAGGTTTGCTCAATTGGTTTTGACCTTTTCTATTTACTTTAACCCCTTCCCAATGCCCTCTCTCCCACGTCTACGATGGTTTATGATTTATTTTTCTCTCTCCACGTTTCTCCCGGCTCCTTTAATTTCTTTATGATAGTAAAGCAACTCGAACGGCCCCCTCTTCAAATTAATTATTCAGTTAGTATCATTTAATATCATGTCCCTTTCATTCCTCTGTGACGGTTGAGAAACTGAAACATTCCTCTCAGTTAGAGTTGCTAAATGCACATTGATTTTTGCTCTCCGCGGCTTCTCTTTACACCCACCACTTAAGTTAAAAAATTAAGAAAATTCCTCTCCATACACCCCTTTTTTCCTAAATTGCCCTCTCTCAACCTCTCCACCTGTCCTCCCTCTCCCTATCTCTCGCATGAGCACATTGACCGCCAAACTCAAACATATTGTGATAAGTCGTAGCGGCCTGGAGATCTTGCATGTATTGCTCATGAATGCTCGGTGGGAGCGGTGGTTTAAGAAGGGTTGGCTTTGATATCCCTAACTTTGACAGCATATATGCCACATTGTTAACTGTTCTTTTGCAAAATCTTACTTCCCACCAATTCAAGTTCATAAGAGCTTAAAGGACTTTCTACCAACTTATCATACAAGACCAGGATAGGTTACCGTATTTCTGTAAACAGTTAACTACAGTAAGACAATTGCCTTCAATTATCACATGGTGAAGATTTAGGCTACTGCAAATCTCAATCCCTTTTAATAGAACTTGCAATTCTACCTTAAGAGCATTAGCTACTTCTACCTTTCTGGCAAAACCCATGCCAAGAGTGCCTGTCAAACTTTGTATAATACCTCCAATCCCTGCAATTTGTGTAAAAGGGTTGAAAGCACCATCAAAGTTTAGCCTTACATGATTTCCAAGGGGAGGAATTCAAATATCCAGTGGAACATCTGCAGGGACATGTAGGCAAATGAAAGCTTATCCTTTTTTCCCAAAATTTAATATGTCGTAAGAAATATTTATTCTATAGTTTTTAATGTGATGGGACGTCTATACTAAGGGGTGAAGACTGCTCTCCATAGATTCTACTTTTTAGTTTTTATTTGATTTTTAATACTTACTAACTTTGGATTATACATATTGTAATGATTTACTAATTGGGTCACTTAGCATTTTTTAATTGCTTTCATTTTAATGTTTTTTACCTCTTAAATTACATGCTTAAATGATGATGTTTAGAATTTGGATATCCATGCTAAACCCTTCATTGGCCACCCTTTGGATGTTTTGAAATGGTCCATCTCAACCTTCATTTCGCATCTTCTTCTTCTATAAGGTTCTTATACTGGGAGATGTTCTTCATCCCAAAGATGTACTCCACTTTCTGCAGCTTAGAGTTCATTTGTTTAGGGCGATTTACATACGTAAATAAATCACATGGGTGTAATTATGTACCATCATGTTTGTTTGCGTCGATTTACGCATCACATGTGTAAATGACGTGTAAATACACCCGTTTTTTCACAGAAATTTCCCCACCTCACATGATGGTCAAACATTACACACCTCCACTGTGCAAAGGCGCTGCTATAGTACTAATATGGGCAGTCCGCTTTTTGTAATTTTTCTATTTTTATAGGCCCCACGTGTAACATCCGGACTGTTCATGTTCTTAAGAATCTCAAACACGGCCATGTATCCAATTTTCAGCCGTTGATGATGATCGGAGGTTCAAATATCATCAATACAATTACAACCGTTGAATTAATCTATTGTAACTAACATACCCAGTCTGCGTAACATACTCAATCGGTGTTCAAAGTTTCCATGGTCCATCAGTTGTCGGAAAGACAAGCGAGAAAGTTAAGCAGATCCAAGAGCATCTTAAAGCTGTCAGAAACCGACAGAAAAGTTACTCCGACAATCACCGAAGAGAGCTTCAGCTTCAAGTCGGGGACAAAGTGTTTTTGAAAGTGTCTCCAATGAGAGGAACCCTAAGATTTGGTCAAAAGGGTAAGTTGGCAAACAGATACGTTGGACCGTTCGAGGTTAAGAGTCAAGTAAACAATGTTGCGTACAGGTTGACCTTACCGCCAGAGCTTTTGAGAATCCACGACGTTTTCCACGTGTCGATATTAAAGAAGTATGTTGCCGACCCCATGCTTATCAAATAGCATGAACCCTTGGAGATCAGAGAGAATGCTACATATGTAAAAAAGCCTGCTCGAGTGATCGACACCAAGGAACAAGTTCTTTGGAATCGGACTATCTATTGGGTCAAAGTCTTGTGGGAGAATCACAATCCAGAGGAAGCGACATGGGAGTTACATGACCAAGTTCTGAAGAATTATCTGCATCTTCTTCCTGATGTATGTTCATTCCATTTGGAGGACCAAATGTCTTAAAGAGTGGAGGATGTAAGAACCTGATTTTTTAATTACTTCGATTAACGTTAGTTAATTATGTTTAGTGGCAAATGACGCTCGATTAGAGGTTAATTGAGAGTTTCTTGTGATTAGAACTAAGTCTGTTTCGGTTTCGGAGAGTTTCAAGAAGTTTTATGAGAATTCGACTTTTCCTGGTCCAGTTAGAATTCCGAGGTTTTTCAGGGGTATCTTGAGAATTTCATAAAGAAATTTCTTCTTGAGCTCAGAAGTTCAATCTCGACCTGCCCAACATCTTTCATGTTAAGTCCAATCTCATCCGAGGTCCAAAAAGTCCAATTTGACCCCCGGCACATTTTTCGAGGCATATACCGCAGTTTCGGAAATTACAGATTTTGCCACCGATCTTTGAAAATTCTGATTCTTAGCTTAATGGAAAGCCCTTCTCTAGACCCACAATTCTTCTTCTTTGACCAAGACTGTCCAGAGGCCCAAAGATCTCCGTTAGTGCACCACAAGTTCAGCTAAGGTCGTAGTAAACTCACAACTCAAACTCTTGCAAAATATCCCAACTGCCACCACTAAGCATTAAATGCTCATCTACCACCATTACTAGCTTTTACTCCTCATTTCCACTAGCCACATACAAATGAGCAAGTTTCTCTCTTCCTCTCTTCTTTTCTCCTTCTCCTCTCCCTCCATGACATGGTGAAGAACTCCCCCTTGAAGGCTTTTTTTGCAAGATCTAAACCGGCCATCTGACTCCCTGTCATCTCTTTTGTAACATAGTTCATTTTGGTGTGAATCCAACGATGGCAGCCCCTTCTTCTTCACCTTTCCCTTTTCTTGAGTTCCAAGAGGTAAGCCTCTTTTCTCTTGGTTCGGAACCCCATTCTTTTCACCATTGTTGTATTGTCTTTGGTTTGGTTTATTAACAGTAAAAGGGGGTTTTTGTTAGGTGGGTCTTGGTGAGTTAATTGGTGAGAAGAACCTAGATTTTCAAGCTTGGATTGACCGTTGATTAAGCTGCATTTTTATTCTTGATTTTTGGAGGCAAGTGTACAACTTAATTTGCATATTTTGTTCAGTCATTTTGGTGCTAGTTTATCCTGATGTTAATGAGCATGTTTTAGTAGACAAATCATGTATCTTGGAGATTTTACTTCTTTGGATTTTTTTCCAAATTTGTTTTTGTTAAATCACACTTAATGGACTGTTATTTTTTACAATGGGATTGTAGTGTAAATTAAGTTTTTAATTTGGAAGCTCTAAGGAAGTGGTTGGACCCTCATTTGATCAGCCCTTAGGGGCCCCATTTTTCTCCCCTCTTGTTCAATCTTGGAGTGGGCCCCATGGAATTCATGAATTCCATGAGAACGCCACAAGGATGCCCACCATAGTCGAAGTGATGACCCGGCCGGCCACTTCATTCTCCTCCAGCCCACTGGTCATTTCACTTTGTTCATTAACCCGTGATTATGCCTTTTTGCTAATTAGTTGTTAATCTAAACCTTAATCTGAAATAGGATTTCCATATTCAATGGGCCCCACTGTGGGACCCGACCCTTGATGGATGGTCAGCTGCTACCAGCCACCACAGTTGTCATTTCCTTCTTCTCTCTCTTCTTCTTCCCGTTCCCAGTAGACTTGCACGGCCACTTCTCCCTCACTGCCCAGTGGCGACCTGCATCTCTCCCCCTGAACCAACAGCTACTCTCTTCCTTTTCCCAGCACCTGCACAACTTGTTCACGCAGCCAACCCACTTCAACTCCCCCTGCCAGCGACCACTTCAACTTCCCCTTCCAATGGCCATCAGTAGCTTGCACATATATCCGTCCCAACAATACCCATCTTCTTCTTATTCCCGGCCGCCTGTAACAGTCCCCCCTTCCAGCGGCTATCAGCCCTAAAACAGTCCCCCTTCCCAGCAGCCACCACTGCACATCTCCTTCCCAGCAGCCACTCCTCCACAGCTCCTTCCCCAGTAGCCACCTGCCGCCATGGTTCAAAATTGCGGTTCGCGGTCATCGCATCATGGTTCGCGGTCGTCGCGGTCTATGGCGGAGCGAATTTTTATTTGACTCCAAAAAAACCATAAAAAGCATTCAAAAAATCTAGAATATTATAAAATGATAGAAAACAATGTTTATTTCTATTAGTGTACACTTTAAAGCAAAATAACGGTCCCCTCAAGTTATAACATCCTATATCATGGCTGTATCATTATATATACTGAAATAAGCTGAAATATCATAAATTTTACATAATGCAACCATAATTTTGGACAAACTAATAGTGTTAAACATTTAAAGTCTATAATCTAGCAATAATACTAATAGAGTTAGTGTATGTACAGTACTAAACTCAATAACTCAATCATTAAGGTGTACTCACCTTCAAGTTTCAAGTTTAAAGTAACATTTATGACATCAAAATGAATTAACTTTCTAACCTAAAGTAGTGGAGTTTGGACAATGGTAACTTACCTTGGCTTGATTGTTAGGACAATAAAAGTATTTAACTCAATAAAAGACTTAGATATATGTATTTTATACAAACTTTCAAACAAAAAAATTCAAATTTAAATAAATAAATTCAAAAAAGAAAAAAACCAAAAGTGATAAAATCTACAATATGATGCTCAAAAACTCTCGATCTAACAAGCTTCTAAGAATTTCTAAGCTATTTTGAAGTCCAATCTTAGAAAAAACTCAAAAGTCACAAAAATCTTACCATATAATATTTCTTGACTTCCTTGTTCTTCCCAGTGGAGAAATCCACCAAATTCTTGAGAAAGTCTTGAGTTTTGGAGCTTTGAGAGGTCACACACAATGAGAGGAAGGCTTAGGCTTAGTTTGGAGAAGAAAGGTTTGAAAAAGGAGTAAAAACACAACTTAAAAAAAATTAAAATATGCCAGTCGATATTTTGAAACTATCGACCGTTATAACGGTAACGGCCGATATTTTGAATTAACGGCCATAACAAGTGTTATTTTGGCGATATTTTGCTCATAACGCTAACGTTAGCGTTATGAGCAAAATATCGCCGCGGTCGCGGCCATTACTATTACATAACGGCCGTTATTTTGAACCATGCCTGTTGCTTTATCTTCCACCTACCAGTCCCTCCCTATACAGCCACCAGCCGTGCTTCTCCTCCTAGCCACCGGCCACTTCACCTTCTTGACCAGCAGCCAATCCCTTGTAAACTGCTCAGTGGCCATCTCTCCCATCTCCCCTACCAGCAAGCCACCTTCACTTCTTCTCCCCAATAGCCACCTGTACTTCTTCTCCCCATCAACCCCCTGCACTGCCTGCAACTGTCCTCCACAGACCTCAGCTGCACTGCAGCCCCTCCATAGCTTGCACGGCATCCCCTCCAGAGGCAGACCTCCTTTAACCTCAACCTGCACTGACCTCTACTTGAAAGCAATTATACCCCTACCTGAACCAGCTATTTCTTTTTCTCCTTCTTCTTCTTGTTTTTACCAGCTAGATACTGTTTACAACATGGGCCAATGGGTCCCACCCTGGGACCTGTAGAGCCCAGTCCCTTAGGCCCTGTTTTATGACCCATTGAAACCTGGAACTTTCCCATGTTTTTCTCCCCCTTAAATGTATTCAAAATCAGCTCAAACAATTGTGAATGCATGTGGAGCACAGTGACTTGTAATTTTACCCGAACTTAGGGACCAGATATGCTTACCTTCGGATTGCATCAAGTGTATAAAAATACACCAATATCCATCCATTTGAGTTTATAATTTTGGAAATCACCGTACTTGCATTTTTATGATGATTTCAATTAAACCGTTGTACTTTTATCATGCACCTTGTGAACTTTACCTTAGCATCGTGCCAAACGGAACTCCGAAGGTCTTAGCGAGCGATTCTCGCCCTGCTTGACAATTGGTTGTACCCGGATCCATAAAGGTTTTCTTGGTTTGTGTACGCGCATTCACTGCCTTGCCCTTCCGAGTTACCTGGATCACCCTATTTTTCCGCCACCCATTTTGGGTCTTATTTCAACCCGAAATGCAGCCCGTTTTTCTGTAGAATTTTCCAGACTTAGAAATATGATTCTTTTTAAACCAATTTAGATTCGATTTATCATTTTAAAAGCCGAACTAGCATTGCTTACGTTTTGAAGCATTCTGATTATCTGTCCAACCCTGTACTTGTAAATATATCTTGCGAGTAACTGATTTACTCTTTAATTCTTGATTAAGCCTTGAAACCTACTTTCTGTATGACTTTCGCATCGGCATGACCAAGCTGTTATTGCTCGCTGCATATTGCAGTTTGTAGTCTTGAATTTATTGCTCGCTCCAAAACATGGTTTGTAGTGTTGTATATATTTATATTGCTTGTGTTGGAAGTAGATGGGCCTCGTGGATAGGTTTTCAAAACTTTTTGACCCACTTGACTCAAGGATCAAGTGCCCGTATGGAGAGGACATGAACCCGCAAAGTTAGTATCATGGACATGGTATGAACTAGTTTTAGAAAGCTACCATTCATCATCTCATGATGAAAAATCCGGACAACCAAAACAGAAAAATCTGCATTGTGCGCTCGAGCGGGCTAGGATCCACTCAGGCGTCCTCTTCTAGAACCTAGGCCGCTTAAGCGAATGGAGGTCCCCTCAAGCGCCCGGCCCAGAATTCCTTTGGAAAAAACTAATTTCTTGCCCAAACTAGTCCCTTCTCATGCATACATAAAAGATACAACAGGCATAAAAACATAAAACCTTATCATTATATAGCCCTAAGTCTATCCTATTCACATCACATGCAAAGATTAGATCTAGATGAGATGAGGTATGGCTCTGATACCAATTATTGGAAGTACGTGGGCCCTTGGATAGGTTTTCAAGACTTTTTTACCCGCTTGACTCAGGGATCAAGTACCCATAAGGCCAAAAACCACATCCAGGATCCAAAACCTCGAACTCATGATCAAGATTAATAAAACACTATCTCTAAGATAGAAAATAGTATCAACGCACGTTCACAATTCTCTATAACATACAAGGAGTAGATCATACCTTACAATCTTGTGTGTTCACCAAAGGGGTAGTAGACAACTTGCTTAATGAAGAACTTTTCTTTATGAAGAACTTTTCTTTGTAGCAAATTAGAATCTCCAAGACCTGGTTTTCTTCCACACTATGACCCGCTTCAGATCTCTTTCCTCAAGGAGAATGGTGGGATCTCCAAAAGAAAACCAATTAGAACTTTAATAAGGAAGCCAGAAGAGAAACTAGAAGAGAGAGGGAGAGAGAAAACCCTTGGGCGTGAATTCCAAAGTGTGGAATAAGCATGGGTCGTCCAACACCCTACTCTCCCTTATTTATAGCATTTTGGACACCCCATTTACTTACTAATTCTTAGAAGTCCTACTTCCAATACAATTGGTAACTTTCTATTCCTTTCCCTTTTGAGTTCAAGTAGAATTAGCAATGATCTAATAATTGGGCTAGTGTGGGGACCACTAGGGATTTCATAGAAAGCTAGCTCCAACTGGGACATCCTAACCCCACATCTCATGTGCAATCCGGGCCCATAGTTAATTGTAAATAATTCCACTATATAAATGCAACTGCACTCCAGTCTTAGGAATAAATTACAAGAAGACCATAAACTTCCCTATGACCACAAGTATGCTCCTCTATCCATATCCATAAATCAATTGGATTAAATATGTCCAATCAATTTAAATTCATATATTATTATCCTTGAGACCCAATCAATACAGTGATCATCAGTACCATCCAACTAACTCTTAATTGAGATGGGTGCGCACTTATCAATAATAAATCCATTAATTGGCATAAGAGGATAATGATAATAGACTCCATCTTGACCATTGAATGTTCCCACAGTCCTACTACCAAGTACCCAAGACACCGAGGTGTTGACCTACAGTTGGCCTCACTAATTGGTGACTCAAAGCAAATAAATAGACAGAAATTTGAGTTCATTAATGTCTTAGGATTAAGAACTTATTGCTATGGAATTATGAGAGCAGACCTTAAATTATAGACAATGTTTAATAAGATGCTTCTTATGGTCATTCAATACATCCAATGTACTAGCATGATGATCCAGAATTTTACACTATGATGATTGAGACAAATGATACTATCTCATGGTGATCATAATGCTGCAACCTTGTCAGATGAGATGCCCAATCTCATCACCGGTTGTGAAACAATTTAAGTATAAGATTTGTGACATATGTCTCCCGCATGTGGATTTCATCCACACACATGAGTCACGTCTAATATACTCTTGGGCTCCGGTTCAGCTCATGAACCATCACGTCATTCGTATTGGTTATGTACAAACAATTAATAAAACACTATTTATCTCATGAAAAGAAAGTATGATTATATTAAGATAAATCAATTTATTACTTCATCTACTGGATCGAGACCACACTATCTAACAGCTCGCTGTAATTTGAGTCTTGAAAGTGACCGGTGTTACTATAGTACCTACCCTGCCCGGGCTAGACCAGGTACTCTGTGGCAAAGCCTTCAGATTTCAGAACGCCGTAACTCCCAGGTGAGTTTAAGGTACTCTCAATCCTGCTCAGTTGGGGCCACCAAATGCTTCCCCTTTTTCTGAGGATCATGCCAAGTGGTTGCCAAAAAATTATTATTTTGAATTGAACTTGTATTTATGATTCTGTAAATCATATTCTCTTACATCAGTTTGGCCAGTTTACCTGCATTGATTTCCTGATTTATTATAAGTAATTATATTATGCTTTGTCCTGCAAACTATACATTTTATCTTCAATACTTGCCAGACTCCTGTCTGATCTACGCTTGTTGTCGTATGTAACGAGCTCGTCTACGCACCTGAACTGGACCTTGTGGAGGTCCAACAGTTTTCGCCGGTATTTCGAGAGTGCTCAGCTAACGACATAGAGTAGCATCCAAAGCTGTAAAGCTCGTGACATCATCTTTTGGTTTTTTTTATATTTTGGGAATTTCATCTTTTGACTTGTAATTGTTGGCTAGTGTTTTTGTATGGCCTTATTCTGAAATATAATTAAACTTAATCTTTTGTTAAGCCTGAATGCTAACTAATGAAATGAATTCCTTTCTGTTATCCAGTCTGAGAATGCCATTATACTTTGGTCTTTATGCCGTTTCTTGAAGTGGCCCTCAGCAAGCTTTCGCCATGATGGTCCTCACGGTTCGAAGATCCCTGCAGAATCTCACGTAGCGGACCCCTATGGAGATATAAATATGGCGCGCGGGCTAGGGTTTGCACCAGTCCTAGTGTCTCGTGCGCCGTCGTGGCTCCATCTGCCCTGATTTAGTACCAAAATTCCAGATTAGGGAATTTGGGGTCGTGACAAGTGACTTGGAACAACGAAAAGTGATCTTATAGTTGGTTCGACATGTTGGAGAAGGAATGAAATCAAATGGATTTTTTCTCATTTTGAATTAAAAAAAATTGCCAATAGTGGATGGAGATCTCCCAACAGGACCTAATTGACAAAAGTCTTGAAAACTTTCATACCTTTTTGAAATATTTAATTCCTTAGTGCTTTTTTGAAAACCATGTAAAAAGTTTAGGACTATTTTGAAAATTTTCTTTTACCTACTTACTACTCACTAAGGGCACTTTTGTCCTTTTGACTTTTGTTTATACAAAGTTACCGGCGGTGGGTATAGTTGCTGGATTGGATTTGATTGAAATAAATCTTGAAAAATTTCATACGTTTTTGAAATATTGAATTCTTTTGACCCTTTTTTGAAAATCACCTAAAAGTTAAGGACTTTTTTGAAAATTTTTCTTTTTTTTTAACCGCTTAAATCACATGCTTAGATGTGATGATAATGACAATTAGACTTTAGATATTTATGTTAAACCCTTCATTGGTCACCCTTTCGTTGATATGAAATGGCTCGTTTCAGGCAATTTAAGCATAATTTCATTACTAATAGATGCCTACGTACTCATAATTATAAAATTTTATATTTAATGTACCTTTCGGACTAATAGGTGCCATACTTTACTACTTATTTTTGTAGCTTCTTAATCTTACTAATTTTAATATTACTTTAGGCATTGGCCATTGCAAATTGTATCAGTTTTTTCATAAAGGGAAGAATTATATCCTCTATTCCTTTTGTCAATAAGAGATGTCAAAATTTTAATGTTTATGATTTTCTAACTTACCTGATACATTTGATTTTTTCAGATAGAAATTAGTTTTCTAGTGCACGAGCTTAACACGGGTCCCTTTTGCTCGTCTTGTTATAGGACTAAAACTTCTATTAGAGTAAAATCTTGAGAAATCTTGTAAAAGGGAGGGCACTTATTTTAATTAGCTCAAACTTTTAATAGGTTAACTGCATTTTGTCCCATCGATTAAGGGAAGGCTGAGTAACTCACATGGAGGATCCAAACTCCACCTGCACTTGTCCTCATTGATACTCGTTTGTAGTAAATGTCTATGGTTGGATTGAATCAAGATAAAATAATTTAATTATAGATTAAGACGGATTAAAATTAAGGGTGCAGTGAGGGAATATCTGGAAGGGGAATGTTCTCCAATTAGCAAAGCGTGTATTGCCTATATGCAATCCAGTTCATGGTGCCCACTCAAATGCATGTCTATCAATGGCAAGAGGGGAAAAGTCTCCCCATTGACATGGTGGAGCAAAAAACTTGCACCCCACCAAATTATCCTATCCCTTGATTTAATAGCCTTTAAGTTTAATATCTTATTAATTGTAGATTTTTTTAGATTCAATCAAATGGAGAGTGAAGGTTCAATGAGTGTAAAATTAGCCCTGGTGCTAGATCACGGAATGACAAGACTATCGAAGGGCTACAATAATGAGTGGTGGGCGAGGCCCGCAAAGTTGGTCTGCACGTGTGGTCCACTTATATGAGAACATTTTCCTATTTCGAATGCATAGCGATGATGGGTTGTTTAGCTCATGGGTCCCACCTTGTACCATGTCTATCATTGGAGGCGATGGAAAAAAAAAAAAAAAAAAGGTCTGACCATGAATGAGGGTTAAACAAGAACATCATTGCCCAACAATTATCCTAACTCCTTAATTAGTAGGTTCCAAAGATAACACTCTTCGACTATAACATTTTTTTTAGGACAAAGTGGAAAAATATAAACACTCTTTCGACCTCTTCTCCCCCCCCCCCCCCCCCCCCCACCTTCTCTCTTCCCATCCAATTACAAGAGTCAAATTAGCATTGAATTGGGTATAATGTTAATTTATGAAAAATGATGACCAACCCAACAATTTTACCCATTTGCCATAAGTGCTCTTTGTTGACAATAAATCGGAGTTTTGCAATTCTAAAGAGAATTATACACAAAGATTCATGAATGGACAATAAATAATCTCTCTTATGATGGAAAATTGATAACCCACCATCACTCCAGTAAGATCAAATATTAAGATAGTCAAGGTCGCATCTACATCTACACTCTGTATCCATCACCCTTTGCTCTTTAATATTCATTCATTATAACTCATTTTACCATGAAATCATATGAATTCAATTCCATGCGAACAAACAGGTAGTGTTTTATGGTGTCAAAGAGTCACGTAGTTCGTAAATGTGGAGCCTAGGGACGGCAACATGTCAGAGTAATTGAGTGACCTACCCCTTTTGCGAATGAATTTATTAGTGAGTTTCCTATGTTTGGAGCGAGCATAGGCTTTTAGATCTTGACCCAAATTGGCCTTGAGGTTTGCTGCCCTAACTTGCCCCGTCCAATTTATAACTATTTAGATATATAAAATGCATGCAATATCATTAGCAATGGATGTATACAAAAGTAAGAGGTATAGGATTAAAAATGTTTAAGTCTTCATGTGTGCAACAAACGTGTATGATTCATTTATATTTTTTAAATAATAAGAGAAAACCAACCAACACCAAGTCACCTTATCTTATCAGTTGTTATCATATGTAAGTTTGGTATCACAAAATATAAACCTATACTAGCACAATAATTTGTACTATGCACAGGTACGACCCACGCAGCTAGGGTCCCTGCTCCATTTAACTACTCTTGACATCATGTAGGCAAATAATCATACATAAGTATTATGTGGTGTAGTGGTTAGTTTAGTTATTTAAGAAGGAAAGAGGTGATAGTCGTGAGAACAAACTCCTAACCTTATACATTTTTAGTTTTTTATAAAGGCGGCATAAAGGTTTTGAGTTCTCATACTCAAACAAATTGGCATTTCTAGAGAGAGGATGAGGTGGTGTTAACAAGGAGAGGGGGGTTACACAGGAAGTAGAAATAGGGAGCTTTGCTCTCGAGGGTGCCACGTCAGTGCACTCAATTTTTTTGGTTTCACGGTGTGCTATGTCGACATTCCAATAAAATGACACATGGCATCATAAATAATTTAAATGATGACGATTTGGAGATTTTAATTAAATCTCTCCAAAAACTCTCCCATCACACGTCTCCTCCCTTAAGTCCCATTTCATTCCTTAAATCTTTCTAACCCTAGACAGTTCCTTCTCTTACTATATAATCTACCTAAGTTCCTACTCACATGGCTATCACACCTCAATTATAGTCACCATTTTTTCTTCTCTCCATTTAGGATAAGGATCACACCTCTATTATTTAGGGGTGTTCATGAGCCGGCTAAGGCATATCCAGGCCTGACCCAGCTTTAGAAACATTGGCCCAGGCCTAGCCCAAGCCTGGCATGGGCCATAAAAGTTAGGCTCGAGCCCGCCCATTTAATCAATCGGGCAGGCCTAAATCGGGATTTTCATCACTTTTGTGGGCATTAGAGCACTAATTAAATGAAATTACATGCATTTCTTACACAAGCCGGGCTGAACCGGGCTATGAGCTTTCCATCACTTAATCCAAGTCGGGCCCAATTATTAATCGGGCCCTAATTACATATCCAAGCCCAGTCCAAAGTGGGCTTGGGCTGGCTTGGCCCATGAGCACCCCTGCTATTATTCCTCAAATTCTAACCACAACACAAAGAGAAGATTTCAAAGTTCTCTTTTATACGTACACCTCTCTCTCTCACGGTCCTCCTTTTTTTTTTATAAATAATTCTGCTCTTTTTTTTATCATTTAGGATATAACTTTGTTAACATTATCATGTTAATCTAATAACTAATCTAGTTGGAAAAAAAATCTCTCTTTGTATGTTTTTTAATAACTTTGTTATTTTCTTATTCTTTATGATATAATTTTGTTAAAATTATGAAGTTAATCCACTTGAAAAAATAATAAATCTTTAATTAAAAATTGGCCTATAAGAATTGGTATGAAGATTAAATCACCTCAGTATCAAGTTGTGGGGCAGGCATGGAGAAACATGACAATGCTTATTATAAACAAGATGTGCACATATGAGATTAATACCTGTCGTTTTATTTTCCATTTGTATTCATCATGTATACAGTTTATGCACATATGAGATTAATATATGTCCTTTTTTTTTTCCATTTGCATTCATCATGCATATAACCCTAGCCCCAAATCCAAAAGTGCAAAGGCCATTTTTTGAAAATGTTTATATTGAATTAGTCGATTTATTTGCAGTGCAATGGCGTGCTTTCATCGTGATATTCTTATTGACAAATTAATCTTGCAAAATCCTTCACATCAAATTGTGGCGTAAGCATGTAACATGAGAGTGCCTATGTAAGAACCCGATTTTTAATTACTACGATTTACGCTAATTAATTATGTTTAGTGGCTAATGCCGCTTGATTAAAGGTTAATCGAGAGTTTCTTTTGGTTAGAGATTAGTTGGGATTAGTTCCGGAGAATTTCGATGAGTTTTGTGAGAATTCGACTTTTTCGAGTTAATTTAGAATTCTGTGGTTTTTCAGGGCTATTTTTGGAATTTCCTAAAAATTGCTTCTTGAACTCAAAAGTTCAGTCTTGACTTGCTCAACAACTTTCATGTTCGGTCCAAACTCATCTGAGGTCTAGAAAGTCTAATTTGACCCCGTCACACTTATCAAGGTTTTTACCACAATTTGGAAAATCACAGATTCTGCCATCGATATCTGAAAATCCTAATTTTTGTCTTGTTCGAAAGCCCTTCCCTAGACTTACAATTCTTCTTTTTTGACCCAATCTGTCCGAGGTCCCGAAGATTTTCGCCCCAAGTTTAACTATTATAAAGCAAACTCACAACATAAGCCTTGCAAAATATCCCAACTACCCCACCTACTACATTCAATGTTTCCACCTACCACCACTACAACTGATTTAACTCTCTCATTTCCACCGGCTATGACCAAAGAGAAGGCTCTCTCTTTCTATCTTCTTCCCCTCCTACCCTCTCCTTCCATGACATTTTGAAGAACTTCACAGTTGAGGCCTCTCACTCAGCTAAGCAACTTCTCATCATTCTCTTCGAAACATAATCTGTTTTGGTGCGAAGCCAATAGCAGCAGCCTCTTCATTAGTCATCTTTCCTTTCTTTGATCTTCAAAGAGGTAGGCCCTCTTACCTCTTAGTTTAGAACCCATCTTTTGCACAATGGTGTTTAATGCTTTTGGGTTGGGTTTTTTACCGTATATGGGTTTTGCTTTTAGGGAGTTTTGGTGGCTTTTGTTTGGAAGGAGAAGCCCTTGACTTGGAGCTTGAAGTGACCATTGGTTAGGTTGCTATTGTTCTTGATTTAGAGGCAAGTGTTTAATTTAGTTAGCATACTTTGTTTGGTTATTTTGATACTGGTTTGTCATAATGGTGTTGATCATGTTCTAGTAGAAATGGCTAAGGTAAATCATACATCTTTAGTGATTTTAAGTTTTAGAAGAGAAAGCTCTTTGGATTTTCCAAATTAGTTTTGTTAATCACACTTTAGAGATTGTTAGTTTTGGAAAAATGAAATTATTAGTGTAATTAAGTTTACTTTTGGCCCTAATGAAGTAGATTTATCCAGATTTTTAAGTGGGATTAAAATCCCCATATGACCCCACTGGAATATCCCCCTATGTTGCTAACAGACCGGCCAACTATGCACAGAACTATGCACAGTGGCCGGTGCACTCAATGCACAGCGGCCATACCTGTTGTTATTTCCTCCTCAAGTTAATTTTATACTATCAGCTACATCATGTAACTTCTCATTATTTTATTAACCCCTCTGACTAAACCATGACATGACTACACCCCATTGTCCTCATTATTTTATTAACATCTTTGACTAATGTGGCTCCCTTCCCGCATTTTAATTCCACTGGCCATATCAAGTCAATACTTTGTTTTGTTTTGTCATCCCCGTGGGCCATATCATGTGACCAAGTACCCAGCTGTTGCCACTCTCCACTCCCAAGGTTCTTTTCATCTAAAGAAGTTGAAGCGAAAATAGAGCAAACACAATCTTCCTTGCTGTGAGGAATGCCAAAATAGCGAACCATCTAAAATTCATATATTTTTAGACATATCTGAAGCATTGAAACCAAGATGGAGAAGCGGAATGGGCCATTTCAACACCCATTAAATCATCATAATCCTTTGATTCATTGCCCTCGAGTTTAGTGACTTAAGCATCATTTTATTAACATTTCAATCTAATGGTGAATGACAATTGGGTGACTGTCGAATTTGAGCTTATACCAATTCAAAGAGAAGGAGGGGTAGTGAATGTGAGGTATTGATTGTCGGGGGCTAACGTGCCTTAAAAATACTGCCCACACATATCCTCATGATAGACATCTGCATGTGAACACTAGTCCTTCTAAGAACCACATGTCTTACAGTTGCATGAGAGGTAACTTTTTTTATCACCACACCGGGGCCCTTCTTGACCAATCCAATTCCCTCACATTTACTAACCTTGTATTCGTCCTAAAGTAAAGAGAAAACATCTATTAAAATAAGGGTTTCTAAAAAAAAAAAAAACGATTACACCATTTTAGTTTTCCAAAGTGGGGCCCAACTATGATCAATCCAAGCCCCCTAACACATACTTAACCCAGTACCTCTATAGTCAGTCTACTGTTCAAGTCTAATGACATATGGGGTGCAAGATGTCCATCCCATCCCTAGGTCTTGTCATTAGATACACTTAGTTGGGCCCATAAAAAAGGCCCTTTGAAAACCTATTTTTCAGGTTTCTCATGCCAATTAGAAAACAATAGAAGCACCAAACACTTGTATTCATTAAGATCATTAATCAGGCCACTCAATTGTTTTAACGGGAAAAAAGGCAAAACACTAGACAGGAAGAACAAAAGAAGAAAGCCTATATTTGATCAAGAGGCCGAGACCAATTGGTTGCACTTCGGTATTTTGGCTTTCATGCGAGGTAGTTAGATGGGGTCCCCCACTTATGGTCAGACGAGGGGGATGTGAAGGTCCACTCATGATGGGCCCATATATCAAATTTAACGTCAATACCATTGATGTGAACTTTATCAATCATAAAGTACCACAAGTGCACGGCTGCCTAGATAAGATAGTGGCAAGAGCGGGTCGAACCCACAGGGATCTAATTAAAGAAACTTTTAGATTAAAAAAACTAATTCACTAACAACTAAGGAAAGTTTTGAGTATTTGGAAATGAAACCAAACGACTAATTTAGAAATATGAAAACTACCAATTAATGAAAGTGATTAGAGCATAAGTGTCATGCCCTCAAAAGTGGAACCGGGGTTATGCGTGATATTAGGGCCAATTAAAAAATTTCAACATTAAACAAATACTACATGGCCTCAATCATGTCCCAAATGGATCGAAGACCGTTGTGAGGTACAAACATAACACAATAACGGAAGCTTCATAAATACTAGTGGTATCTCAAGATGTATAGCTAAGAGCAAATACTAAATTATAGTAACTAAAGTTCAAGTTTGAAACAGTTAACCGAAAGTATATTAACAATAAAAGGCCGCACAAAACTCAGGCCTAATAAAAATGAATAAGAACCAAAAGTATAGTCTAGTCCCATATATATCTAAAGGCTCTCATATACGGGAACAGTACGGCTAGACGACGCCATCTATACAGTAGCCTAAGAGGTCATCAGACTGATCTGTCTGAATCTCCTCCATCGTCTCCTCCCTGGGGTAAACGAGCTCGGTACCTATGCACCAAGAGTAGTACCATCAGACACGACGGTTGACAAGCAATATATATATAAATCATCAAAGATATGCAGTACTAAATAGAGTAAACGATAAACGAGATTATAAGGAATGCATAGCATCAGAATCATAATCAATCTAACACAATCATCTAGCAGAATAGGCAGTCCACATATGCTAATTACCACGGGATATTATCACTGCCCTCCAACTCGAACCAAGTTATGGTAGAGAGAATGCACGGGAGAATAGCCCAGCTAAGCAGAAGTGGATACATGGGGAACAGACAAACAAACAAACTTCAGAATCATCCTATAAACAGTACTATCTGATGGTGTACATCCATCACAGAAATCACGATCTGCAGTCGCTCAATAGTAACGGTCCTATCACAGTGATGCTCTAATTGTGTCGAACGGTATAGCTGAGTGGTGCCTGACATGAGAGTCCTAATCATACAATAGTGAGGGGCTAGGCTTTCTTGCGTGTTCGTTAACAAAAGAGAGACTACTTTCCCATTATCAAATCAAGACCAAACAAGTAAGCTTTCTTCAAAATTATCAATACCATAAGTAGTCCTCATCACGCCTTTACAATCAAAGCCACCTAGCCTCAACACTTCAGTCAAGCATTGGAACAAGTGGAACATCAAAAGGGATCCTAAGTCCATCATCTAAGTTTTCCATGTGATCCCAAACAAAATACAGCAAACAAGGCTAAGGAATATGTTCGTGATATGTAGATAAAGTACCAAATAGTACAATTCGGAATCATAAGCGATAGACAATCCAAACCTAAGCATAGTGTTATTCCGAAACATCGTACAATTATTCTCAGTTTACGAAAGGAATTAGGGTTCGGGATATCCAAACAAGCAGTCTTCGTGCATAGATAAAAAGGAGGTATCCCGTTGTCTCATACCGTTCAAGATTGATATAGGGTGAATCCTGATAAAATCGGAATAACCGTGAGAAAACGTCGGCTCAAAACATTCTCACGCATAGTCAAATGAGTCATCAAGAGGGGTAGCCAAGGTCCCACCTAAGTCCATCCAGTTCTAAGTCAAAGAGGCCTTTAAGAAAGAACCCCAGTTCATCCGGTCGACCTCAAACAGGGTCGGTCGACCTCCTCCATAGCCGGTCGACATCCGGTCGACCGGGTATACAGTCAATGTTAAAACATAAATGGGAATTGGATAAGTTGTAGGCTTCAAGAAGCCTAACTATATACCAGTGTTGTCGGTTGACCGGGTGACCCCACTCGGTCAACCGCGTGGCTTCAGAAAATAGAATCAAGCTTTTGTAACCGAACTGAGTTGGGGAGAAACTCCCTTTTCATCCACACCTGCAGACAAACACAATAATAGGGCCTAGCCCTCTCCACATACAATAGACATCCTCCAAATCATAAGTCCAATCAATCCCATCCAATTCAATTAAGAATCCATTACATTAGTCATATAGACCTAGTATCATGTTTTCCAAAGTCTAATACATCAATGAACCTGTGGTCATCTAAATCATTATTAATCATCAAATCAAGGAAGAAACAAACATATCAAAGCATAAATATATATTAACTTGCCTTTGGTTGAAAATGCCCAAATCCTCAATCCTAGCTCAAAATCCCCAAAACCTATGAATTAGAAACAAACCCACATAAATAACTCTACAAAACACAATCTAACAATCTAATAAACTCATCTAACACCAATTAATGGAAAAACCTCTAATTAACAAAGCCTAATAAAAGAAAGAAGCTTACCAAACAGTGGAGCTTGAAATTAGAGATGAAGAAGATCGTGGGGCCCACTTGAATAGTGGTGATGATTTTCGGTGGTCCACTGGGCAAAGAGGGGAAGAAAGAAATCAGAAATAAAGGAGGAAGGAATGAGAGAAAGAAACAGGGAGAGAGAGAGAGAGAAAAATCGTTGGAGAGAGAGCATCAGGGAAGAGAGAATGAACTAGAGAGAAAGAGAGAGAATGGGAATTGGTGAAATGGGTGAGCGGAAAGTCAACTCACGTTGACAGTGAGTGTAGAGAGAGTGAAATGGGTTGGTGAGATGAGAGGATTTGGTGAGATGAGAGAAAATGAAATGGGTTGGATAGAAATGGTGGGTGCTCAGTCATGTTGGCAAGGGCGTGAAGGGAGAGAAAATCAAATGGTGAAATGGGTGAGATGGGTTAAGGAGCTTAGTCATGTGGGCAGCAAGGAGAATGAGGGAGGAAGGGAAATAAAGAGAGAAAATAGAGAAAGAAAATGAGAAACAGAGAAGGGAAAATGAAGGGGGAAACCGAGAAAGATGGACTGGCTGGGTTCTATGATGGCCGGCAGTGATGCAGGTGGGTTGCCGACGGCGACGGTGATGGCGGAGTGCTCGGAGTCCGGCGGCAATGACACAATGGTGAGGTGAGAACGAGAGAGAGATGAAGTGGGCTGCCACTGTTATGGAGAAGGAGAGAAATGAGGGAAAAGGGGGCTGCTGTTGTGAAGAGGTGGGAATGAGGGAAGGTTATGTGACCTAAAAGGAAAAGAGAAATGAGAGGGGCACGTGGGTTAAGGTGGAGAGGTGTGATGGGAGTGAGATGGGGGAGGTGGGGTCCACATGAGATAAAGATGGGGAGGGGTTTGACTTTGAAAAATAATAAAATTAGTTTAGAATGGGTTCGGGTTAGGTCAGGTTTTGGGTCGGGTTCGAGGGTCCGGACCGGAATGGAACAAAAGGACAAAGTACGGGAAATTAGATAATCTACCCGATGGTGCTAAAATCTCGAAAAGCAAAAAAATACTAAAAAGATCTCGAAACTTTCCGAAAATAGCCACACACACCCCTACTGTACCCAAACACCCTCGGACTACGCGAGACTTTATATGAGTGATCCACATGTCAAATCCGACTCACTAAGACTCTAAACACACTTAATTAACTAATCAAGCATTTAATTATAATTAATATATGATTAAGGTAGGGACGTTACAATAAGAATCCAATAAGCATTCACAAATTATTTATCAAGTACCCCTAACTTGTTCCGATTTTTTTACTTCAAATCAAAGACAAATCAATGTTTTTAATTTGGAAAATCTAACTTTTAAAAATCCATTTCTAATCATAAAAGTTCAAAACTCAAGACTTCCTTCATCTCATAAAAGAATAAAAATAATTTTAGGACTACCCGTCAAAAGTAAGCATAAACCATCAAAAGATTTAAATCCTAAGCATGGCCTATCAAACCTAAGCATGAATAGTCAAAAATTAAATTTTACTTTTAGAAATAAAAAAAGGGAGATTTGCTTAGAGAACGAAAACAAGCTGAATTATAAAACAAATAAAAAAGAAGTCACTTATCTTCATCCATCGCTCTAACCAAGAACTTAGCTCGCCATCGCAAAGAATGCTTCATGATTTGTTATTAAAAATTGCAACTTTACAAATTCTCCTTCACAAAAATTCTCCTTCAAAACAAGTCCTTGGATATGGCCCAAGGCTACCAAAATAAAAATAAAAAATAAAACTAATGGAAACAGGGAAAAAAAGGAGCGAAAGAATGAGGAGAGAAGACGCCCAAGGGAGGGTTCTTTTTTTTTTTTTTTTGCAAAAAATGATTCTTAATTTGTTATTAAAAATTGCATATTTACAACTCCTCCTTCACAAAAATTCTCCTTGAAAATAAATCACATGGCCCAAGGCTACCAAAATAAAAATAAAAATAAAGCTAATGGAAAAGGAAAAAAAAAGAAGAGAGAGAGAGAGAATGAGGAGAGAGGATGTCCAAGGGAGGGTTCTTTCGTATGCTTCCTTTTGGTTCATTTTATAACTCCTGTTATTTTATAGATACATTGAACCTGGACACCTTCTCTATAAATTTGGTTTTTCTTCTTTGATAAGGTATATCTGTTATCTATTTATAATTTGAATAAGGTGGAAGCGTCTACAAACCTCCGGATGGCTTTGCAGATCTTCAGGTGAGGTCCCACAAGGGATTGCAACAATAGATTATCAACGGTGTGGATTTAATTGCAATCCCATCTAAAAATGAACATGAAAATATTTGGGCCCGTAACTTTGTCAATTTAAATCTGATTTGCATATTCTTAGGCTCCACGAATATCTACTCTAAATAAGCTTTCCAACGGTAGGTAAACTCCATCGATCCGACGGTCGGATTGAAAGTTATTATCATTTGAAGATAAGTTATCCTAAGAAAATTGAGATTAACTTTTGAAATCTGATTTGCAATGGACTCTATTTGCACAACTTTCATTTATGAAAGGAGATAAAATGTGGATGATTCAAACTCTTCTTATTTATTCCAATCAGAATTGTACTATTTGAATTATCATTAATAATTTTAAATCTGCAACTATTGCGGACCCTGCCATGTGGGACATTTCATCTGCTTGAACAGTGAGCCCTATGAGAAGTCTTCTACTGTAGTTATGACTCTTCAACTGACATGATCAGCGGACCCCCTTTGATTGATTCTCATGTGTGTGGGGTCTACTTGCTGAATTCTTCAATTTACTTCTTTTCATGCTTCAATTCAGCAATGTAGGGTCCAAGATGACTATGTGTGCTTAAAAGTAGGTCCCGTAATAGAGGTCTTCAACTCTTATTTTCTGCACATTCTAATTCAACACATCAAATACTAAAAAGCCCATATTGAAGAGGGATCCATCCGGACATAGTTCTACTCAAACTGGGACTCTTTGGAGAAAAATTACAAAACATTCGAAGTTAATGCAGAAAATGTACAAAAAATATGAAAATTCAAGTTTCTAAGTGAAAATGCATGAAATGATGGAATTAAATGAATAATGATGCAATTCACCTAATTAAACCCACCCCTAAATTACCCTAAAATGAATCGTAAATATGCAAATTCATGAACTCAACAGCCACTCCATTAATTCCTTGATTTGTGATCCACAAGTCTAATGATTATGTAAGGGTATGTCTTATCGTTGTACTATAAGGATTTTGATTTTCACAAATTTAAGGTATCTTGAATGCTATCAAAATGCATGCGCGCGCCCCCTCCTAGTTGGGCCCACTGGAATGCATGATGATTGTGAAAGTCGATTAGATGGAAAGATCCAAATGAGGTTTACCTATATGTAAAATCTTGAGTCCATAAGATCATCCTAACCTTTTGATCCAAGGCACTAAAACTTAATGGTTTAGAGGCATCTTTTTATCATAATTCCAATCCAACAACGAGGAAAAGTTGGGTGAGTGTCAAACTTGGACTAGTGACTATTCATGGGGGTTGTGCATGTGAAAAGACTACATTGACTTAACATGGGCCCCATGACCAAAAAAAGGCCGAAAAAAGGGGCTTTTTTTAGTGTTTCTATATATGTATATATATTTATGTACATCCATCCCCCACCATAGGATGAGGAACACTTACGTGGCTTTTCCTCATATCAACATCCCTCTTTTGCAAATCACCATATATAACTTTTCCTTTTCTGTACATGCATATTTCCAATTCTGTTAGTGTCCCTCACCCCATGGTGAGGGATACATAGTGGACCTTTATGATCCATCTAGACCATCCACATACATGGGGCCCACTTGATTACATTGGATGCATTTAGTTTTCACTGATCTGAAAGGATTAGACTGTTGGATCGAGGGTCAAAGTTTTTCTTTAATATAAAGTTATTAAACTCATAGGACATGGATGAATGGGTTAGAAGCATGTGATTGACTCCAAATTTAATATCTGGGACTGTGCAAAATGTCTTTTTCTACTCCCAGTCCCGTGATTAGTAGGGCCTTGGGTGGGCCCCATCAAGTTGTCCCTCACTATAATATGGTGAAGGATGGATGCATATGAGCATTTCTTTATCTCCCACCATCCCTCTCTCTTTGTATACACACACATATACACTCTCAATCCAATGGTCCAATCTATTTTGGATGGGTGCAAAACCGAAGAATCAATCACTCTTAGGGGGTCCCTATTTTGTGGTTGGTCCAAATGGGCAATGGCGGACCTAGGATTTTCATTTGGGTGGTGCGAGCAATGGTCAAGTTAAGAATTCAAATAATAAAATAGAGTTTTCTAAGGTGTTGTTTAAGTAGTTTCTTGAATCTCATGGGTGTGGTCGCCCTCGTATAGTAACGTAGGTTCGCCCTTGCAAATGGGTGATTGGGTGGGCTGATCGATACTAAGATGTGCAACACTTAACAGCAAGACTACGGTGTCGTCAAGTAGTAAATGGCTAAAGAGTACGGATTATCAATCCCACGGAGAGAGGATGAAACAAGCAATGAATTCAATTAAGGTAGAATTGAATTAAGATATATCTAATATAGACAATTGAAGTAAATAATTAAAACTATTAAACTATACAATGTAAACAATTAATTAACAATCTAAAATATGAAGTTAATAAAAACTAAGCTAATCTAACAAGCTATACTAAACTAGTGAATGAATGGTTGTAGAAATAGAAGATTTAAGGTCAATATGTGGTGTGAAGTTTGTAGAATTTTAAAACAAGTAATGTGAAATGTAGATCTAACAATCAAGAAGTGAAAATAACAAATCAAATAAAGATTAAAATTGGCAATCATCAAAATAAGAGATTAGGTAATTTAAAATCCACTAAGCATGGAATTAATCCAACCAATACATGTTCTAATTCAACTCCCAAATCTACAATCCAATTAGCAACTACAATCCAATTAGCAATCTCTTGCCTAATTGGATTTGATGATATAATACTAAAGATTAAAGTAAGAAAATCAAAAGCCAAGATCCTAGATCATCATCTAGCCACCCTAACAATAATTCATCAAAATCATGTTATAAAAGATTAAAGATAAGAGCTCTAGAGCATGCTATGTGAGATAACTTAATCAAACTACAAAGCATTAACTGAGATTATCTAAGCATCAAGTGTAGAGATAGAGCATGAGAAATGAGAGAGATTAGTATAATTAGATATAAAATCTACTAATCAATCAAGGGACAAGTAGGGAATTTAAACTAAAACATGTATGTAATTGAACTAATCACATTGCTTAGCTTCAAAAGGAGAGCATAATCCAAGAGCTTTAGCCACTAAATATAAAAAAAGAGCTCCAAATCTTCATTAATGACTTTTAATTGCAGATACTCTCTCTGGATTAGTTACAAATAAGCTCTTAATTACAATCCATAAGTATAGAGAAGGTAAAATAAATTTGCAAAAAAGATTATCTTACCAAAAGCTTTTCTTTCTCTACAAATACATTCCAATTTTTAGAATGTAAAAAATATGCACTTGTTAGGAATTAAATCCATAACCTATTTCATACCCACCCAAGCTCTTACCAATCCACCAACCACTCATTTGTGTTGGAAAATGATTTCTTTTATTCTTAAAGTCTTCTCCTCTTGTTTTGGAATATCTTCGCCAAGATTTTTTCATGTAACTTCTTTTATTAAAATCTTCTTTTGATGCATTGGGATACTAGCCGGAAGGTTGGGGTAGTCACGGGGTCCACCTACATAAGAGAAATTACAAAAAAATACACTATGAATAATCAGATTTATGCATGATAATTCGATAATCCATTAATGTGATAAAAGGATAAAATCTCTGTATAAAGCAAATGATATGCATATGAAATGTTAATAAAATACGAACTAATGAGGGGTAGAATATGCAATATTTAACACTCAGCATGGGCCTTTATGTAGCCCACCTGGACGAGTGCCAACCATGAAAGGCATGGGGGATTAAACACTTTAGTGAGGACTAAGTATGTGTAAAAAAAAAAACCCATCAATATAGTTGGATATGTGAAATATAATTTTTCATCTTAGCCATTGCAAATATTTGCAAATGTAAACTCTTGATCTTCGAGTGACCTTAAAGAAGTTATAGGGGTTGACAATTTTTACAATCAGGCCTAATCACCTATGTGCCCTTGTGTAACTTGGCGGGCCTCACATGGGGGCCCACATGGAATGATTGGAAAATCTAGATGGGCCCTACCTCCGTATGACATCTCAAGCCCATCAAACCATCCTAAGCCCTTCATTTGAGCACTGCAAGTTAATAGTTTTATATCAAAGGGAAATAGATCTAAATCCAGCCATCCAATCCCAATAGATTGATGTAAATCAATGAGATCTGTTAATTATTAGGATGGGTTATTTATTTATTTTTTCTGAAAGGATGTGTCTTATATTCAGTGGCGTGCTTAACGGAATAGAAGAGGCATTACACACACTCTGGCAGAAAAGTAAAACTAGCACATAGAGACTAAAGAAAAGACAAACATAGGAAATAGAGGATAAACGAAGGGCCTGTTTGGATGCACAAGAAAGTACAAGATTTTTTTATTTTTTTTTAAAGAAAGTTTTCTTGACTTTAAAAATGGAATGTTTGGATAACTCTAGAATTTAAACTATTATCTCATAACCTTCTAAAATATTGAAAGATTTTTTCCTTCAACCCTATGGTGTAGGAAAGAATCTTGTGAGATTATATTATATGATTTCACGGACTCCCTCCCGCGCGCATCCTCTTCCTATATTTTTTTTCTCTCCCGCTTTCTCTCTATCCTTTTCTTTTTCCTCTCCCGCTTCCTCTGTTCCTCTCCTTCTCTTTCCCTTTCCCACGTCGTCTGCTCTTCCTCTCCTCTCATCTCCTCTTTGGATCTTTTTGGATATCATTTTCTCTTCCTCTCCTCTCATCCCCTCTTTGGATCTCTTTGGATCATTTCTCACGGAAGAAAAATGTATGTAATTTCTTTTTTTTCCCTTGTCTCTCTCTTCCATTTTTCCCTATCTCTCTACAGAAATTTCAGAAATTCATAAGATATGTTTTGATCTTCCCATATTTGATGCGTTCTGGGTGCTCCTCATCTCCAGTAAGGCCTTCGTTTTCCTTTTGTTTTCTCTGCAAGTTATGGAAGTAGGGCCTGCAAGTGCTGATATTTTAGTTTTCAGTAGTAAGATTTGGGGTTTATTGTAAAACACGATTCCAAATCATCTGGGTATGTTTGGGATTGTGCAATGTTCCCCACATTTCTTATTTGTTAAAAGGGAACTGAATCTGATTGAAACCAGATTTTGTCTTTTATTACAAAATGAAAATCCATAGAAACAAGATTGGGAACAAAGTATCAACATCCAAATTACATAACCCAACAAGGAAGAGGAAAGATAATACACATACAGCACTAAGCAGATAAATATGTATTCATAGAATAAAAGAGAACTCACAAATCCATAGCTTTCTTCTCTTCCGGATTTCTTATCTGTGATGACAAATCTCTCCAAACTGCTCAAAGTATTTTCAAATGGTCTCTTTGAGTCTCCCAAGCAAGGCCCCCAAGTTTTGTTTTGGCTGGGTCATCCCTCTCACTATAAGATGGATCCTCAGCCTCCATTCTTGAGCAGAGACATCCTCTGTAAATCTTCTTAGGCAGAGACATCCTGTGGTTCTAAGGCTAGCATTTAGCATATATAGAAGCACAAGTAGCTCACCATGGCCAAAAAGCGGCTGACACCACCATTGCTACTTTGCTTAGTTGTGATGCTTGCAGTAGCCTTGAAGGCTCATGTAGGGGAATTGCCATCAACTGGGGCTAGAACGGAAACGAAGGCACCTTAGCAGTGACATGTTCGAGTGGGAACTATGTCTTCATAAACTTGGCCTTCCTCCCCACATTTGGCAGACCCCAATGATCAACTTGGCCAGCCATTGTGACCCCTATTCCAATGGCTGCACCAGCCTCAGCAGCCCCAATAAATACCTCAGTGTACGTACTGTCTCCAAACTGCCCTGCCAAATTAGATGGAGTCATCTTCACCACTAAGACCCTCTTCCTTTTCTTCTTGATTGTCTAGCCCTTCCCTTCTAATGCTACCTTCAAGGATAGCAGCCTTGTCAAAAGTCTAGCAGTTAAGTGGCACTAGATCTATATGTCTTGAGAGAAAGAACCCACCATATTTCCAAGGATATTCTCTCGGTTTGTAGGGGATTTGGATCAAAGAGATAGGAACTAGACTATTTTCTTTAGCTAAGCAAGGGAAAGAGAGGACAGTTCCTTTATTTGCTTTTATCATGTTATGGTGTTTTGTAGTACCTTAGTACAAGACTTTTCTACTGAGGCTCTTTTGCATTCTTTCATTGTTATCATTTTGCTTTCCTTTTAATATTGTCTCCGATCAACAGATAAAAAAAAAAAAAAAAAGGCAATGAGCCAACTGCAGCTTCAAATTTAGTATGATTCAGGATTTGATTATCAATCTTCTGTTCAGTCCATTTCACTACAATCCCTAGGTTGTTCTTTCCCTGTTTGTTTATACAAAGTGTATCTAAAAGCATTCCTGAAAGAATTTTTCATTTCACTAGAAATAAGTGGTTAACATTCTGGAGCAAGTTACAGAACTTATCATAGCAAATCTTGAAACCTTATTGTACAAACAACATATTTAAAACACAACAAAATTGATTCAGGTTCTGGTGAGCATTTGCTCTTGCTATTGACATAGGTTGCAGATACTCAAAACTGATTATAGGAATCATCATCATCCACCCTTAGGCAACCTCCTAAAGCATGCCACCACACTTAGGCAAACTGCCAAAGCATGCAACCAGACTGACTGCCAATGCAACCTCTCTTCTGATGAATCATAATACCCGGATACATCCATAAAGAAATTTCTCTTATGCACGCACCAACCTACAACGAAGATTGCAATCACTATCTTCTCAAATGCTTGTTAATGAGATGAGCGTATAAACAAAGAGAATATATGCACACCTTATAGTCCATTCCAACTTGTATTATGGACCATACAATGCCTACATTCCAACAGTCACAAAATCATCAGCCTGGAGAAGAAAAAAATATGCATAGGAGATCGGGATGTGAAATAGTAACAGGACAGCATAACTTACTACCAGCCAAAACTGTAATGCAAATGCATATGTGATCCAAGACCTTCCAAGAGCATCTAACCATAATGATTTTATATCTACCCCTTCTTGAAGGCGTATTCCTGAAACAAGTTACTGACATGACTGCTACTTTTATTTCCTGATTTTGACCACGAAGGCAAAACTCTTCCTTCACTGCTCTGACTCACCTTTAAATTTGAGCATTTTACTTCATTATCTTCATTGGAATCATCTGAATCTAGATCGACATCTACGCATCGATCATCATAATTCAAATCCATTGAATTACTTAGCCCGGCATGTTCATTGGCCCCACCTTTTGCTGTCAATCTTTTCTTTGATAGTCCAGTACCATGCTCAATGGAATTAGACGTTCAAAAAAGATGGTCACACCATATGTATGTAAATGCATTGTGTTTACTATGTGAATTGCTTTACTTTAGGTATTAAAAATCAACTTTAATTGATTAGGTGTCAATTGAAAGATGTCTTCATTGCCTTCCGACTCCAAAGGTGGAAATAGAGCTTCATGGACACCTGCACAAGATGCATTTGTAGTCGATCTTTAGCAGAACAATGCAGTTTAGGGCGCTTCTCTGACAATGAATTTAAGAAAGAAATATGGAGAAAAGCAACAGAAGAATTGAATAAGAAATTTAATGTTTCGGTAACCGTACAACAATTAAAGTCATGGCGGATTTGAAAGCCCGATATCGGATTGTGAAGGCGTTGAGAGAGCAAAGTGGATTTGGATGGGATGACCTTATGCAGATTTGCATTGCAGATGAAGATGTGTGGAATCGTTATATTCAGGTATATTTGCATGGAAACAAGAACTTCATTAATAAAAACTTTCCATTTGAACTAAGTTTATTAATAATTAATACTATTTTTTTTCACAGGCACACCCAGAAGCAAAAGCTTATAGAAGGACTTCTTTTCCGCTATATGATAATCTTAGCATCATCTATGACGGTACAATATTTAATTTATTAATTAATAAAATCATATATATTATGATGATGAGAAATAATTTTGATTATAAATTTATTGTTATAGGTTGTACGGCGGAGGGCAAGCAACAAAAGTCAAGTCGCGTCCCAATTACACAACCATGTGTGGAAGAGCAAATTCCCATTCAGATTTGCGCTACTCCTGCTATATCACAACCACCATCTAATGAGCGAGTGGAAGAGTCTGGTTCAAGCTCAGAGAATGTAGTGATAATGACACAAAAAGATAATTGAAGCAAACGTTGTTTTGCAGTACCAAAATCACTAAATTGTCAAAAAAGAGGTCGAACAAGTGTTGGTGAGATAATGGCTTATGAAATCTCAAGAATGGTGACATCATCCGATTGCTTATGTGCTGTAACTCCACCTACATCAACGAAAGATTTGTATGAAATATGCCTAGAAGAACTTCAAAAAATAGAAGAACTAGATGAAGATACTATCATAGAAGCAGTAAAACTTCTTCGAGATGGACAAAATGCAATTGCATTTATGACCCTTAAAGGACCATTGCGATTGCGATGGCTTTGTCAAAACTGTGCGAGGCGACCTGATGCATAAATCTCTATAATTTTATAATGGCTTTAATAAACTTTTTTGCATGGTTTATTATGAGTTTGATGATGTTAAGAACTTTGTTCGTTACTCTTTTAATAATGCTTCATTGCATCGTTTAAGTTGGGTTTGAGGATGTTTAAAATATTGTTCATTACTCTTTTAATAATAATTCATTGTGTGATTTCAAATGATATTTTATCAATGCTTGAATTATTTTTAGTGGTTCTTAATAGAATGTCTTTAATATTGTATTTATTTTTTTGCAGATATATATATTTGATCTTACTATGATGGATTTTATTTCTTTAAAACTAAATATTTATTTTATTGCAGAAATTATAAAGAAAAATATAATGTCTAATGATGACATTAATGCTTGTCGAAGGGAGCAGGTTAAACTTAATATGCTTACTGTAGCAGCTGTTGCTGGTTGGTACATAGATACTTATTTGGATAAAAAGCCATGTCGTGATTCAACACTTTCTGGTGCTACTTATGTAAATGAATTATTAATTGGTCATTTGGAGCGTTTTCGACAAGTATGTCGTATGGAAATGCCCATATTTATGAAGTTGTGCAATGTTATTCGTAGCAAAAATCTTTTATGTGATGCACGAGACATAACTCTCGAAGAACAACTTATAATGTTCCTATTTACGATCGGTCATAATGCTGTCAATCGTCAAGTTCAAGAACGTTTTCACCATTCAGGTGAAACAATCAGTCGTCATTTCAATGGAGTTCTTCAAGCTATACTTTCTCTTTCAACACAATACATACGTGATCCATCAATCAATGTTCCTATAGAAATTGCAAATGATACACGTTTTTACCCTTTTTTCAAGGTAAATAATATCCTTTTAATTTAGACAATGTACTTATGATTAGTTTAATGATTCATTTTACGTAATATAGGATTGTATCGGAGCAATTGATGGCACACATATTCCTGTGTTCATCGAATCTCATAAGCAAGCACCGTATCGAAATCGACACGGATTATTATCACAAAATGTTATGGCCACTTGTACTTTTGATTTGAAGTTCATTCATATTCAAGCGGGGTGGGAGGGTTCAGCATCAGACGCTATTGTTTTAAGGGCCGCAGAGAAAGATGGCTTTAAAGTACCACGAGGTATGTAATTTTATTTTGCTTCGATCAAATAATCCCATTCATTTATTAATCAAAATCTTACTTGTATTTTATCAGGTAAATATTATTTAGTTGATGCGGGATATGGAAACACTCCTAATTACATTGCCCCATACCGATATCATTTGAGAGAGTTTGCTCGTGGAAGTATAGGCCCACAAGATGCCAAAGAACTATTCAACCTTCGCCATTCTTCCTTACGGAACGCAATTGAGCGTGTTTTCGGCGTAATAAACAATCGCTTTCCAATATTGAAGAACACTTCTTCTCATTCATTTGACACGGTTACAGATATAATAATTGTATGTTGCACCTTACACAACTTCATTCACATCCACTCTAACGGTGAAGATTGGATAGATGAAGAGTATGACATTCAATATGAGAATCAGTCTTCTGAAAAGGAGGATATCAATAAACCAGATGATGATTATAGCACGGATGAGCGACGTCAGGAGGGCAATAGAATGCGGGAAGCAATTGCAAATGCTATGTGGGATGAATACAGCATTCACATTAGAAGGCTAAGAGATCGGCATAAGCATTAATAAAAAGCTTATCATGGATTGTAGTTATTGCCTTGATTTCTTTTGTTATGAACTTTGGCAGCAAACTATAAATTGGCATATGATTATTTGTTTGACTCTAAAATCTGTGATGTCTTTGTTTTAGCATATGTTATAATTTTCAGCAACTGCCAAACAGCTCAGTTTAAAATCTGTTGTATTCTTGAAAAAATGCCAAACAGCAACAATGTTGCAATATTATAATATTGCGCTATTATATTCTACAATATTTGATTCTGCTACTATTTAAATCTAAAAATATTATATTCTGCATGTATCCAAACGGGCCCTAAAAAAAGTGCCTGGGTGACATCTAGTTAGCAGTATTCTGAGCCAAAACTGCCGCTTTCAAATATTTTAAAGGAGGTCCGCTCATCTTGATTGTTGTAAGGGTAACTCCACTTGTCATTCGGCCTGGTTTGTAGGGAAGTCCCCAGTGTGGTAATTGCCGCTGGAAGTCTCCTCAGGGGGATTGGTGGTGCTGGGTGGAATCATGGATGGATTGATGTAGAAGAGTTGGTGACGGCCCCTGTGTTGAGTTCCAGTTGGTCCTCCCGCATACCTATGGCTTGTAGACGAGCTTTGATGATCTGGGGGTAGGTGAAAGCAGGTGGTAGTGTAGTCCTCTGCGCGGAGCTGATCCTCTGTGACGGCATCGCGAATGTGTTGTGGTAGTGTTGTTTGTTCTTCAAGAACATCTGAGAGATCAAATTTAGCCAGGAGGAAGGGGGTTTGGATGGTCAATTTGGATCAACAATCGGGTGAGTCTCATTAGAAGGTGTGGATTGCACAAGAGATCCTTTAAAGGGGCGTTTTTAGCTAAAACGGGAAGCAGATGAAAGCTGAAAAAAGTTTGAGAGCACGTTTGGTAAACAAAGAAAAATCCTTCATTTAGAGGATTTTTTCCTTCTCATGAACCCAACATATCCTTGAAGAGAGTCCCGGTTTTGGTAAACGGGGAGGATTCCTACCATTTGTGGATTTGTGATGCAACGGTTATTAGTTTTTTTGCAATTTTCTCAAATTTCATGAGAAATCAGAGGCTAAGTTTTCACTCCATAGCTGTCCTTGGCTCTTTTAAAGAATTTGAACGATTTGGATATTCTAGACGGGCCCCACAAAAACCAAAAAAATTAGTATTTTAGAGCATGAACTCATTTCAAAATATCTCCAAATCAACGACGGATCAATGGTTGAAAATTCAAATTTTGTTTTTTTTACCATAACAACAAAATCCATCAAGAGCTTGCTTGTTTTCAGTCATTTACATTACATGCAGGACTATTCCGCACCATCATGGTTGCTTGCAATTATTTATGCATCTCAATTCTCAAATGTACAAATTGCATGTGAAAATGGTCCGTGAATCGGCGGCCCATTTACGCACTTATATACACCTACGGACTTGTAAAAAACACGAATCCCACCCGTTCGCTCTTGCGGCCGTTAAACCCATCTCCCCAACTTTTTATTCCTCATTTCTTTTGTACTCCTCTTTCTCTGCAAAGCCAAAGACTCTTGAAAGTTGGAACCCTAACGACGGCACGCTGCTTCTGTATCTCAGGTACGACCTCTCTCTCTTCCTCCTTGTCTAAGTTCCCCAAAATGGATAATATGATGTGCCTCCAACTCTCTCTCTCTCTCTCTCTCTCTCTCTCTCTCTCTCTTGTTTTCCATACCTTTTCTTTTTTTTTGAAACGAGCGATCACTGCGACTGTCATTTTAATACATGTGTTTTATACCTTATTAGGGCTATCTCCTCCTAGCTTGAAATTTGTCCAACGCCTGTAAAAGAGCGTGGTATTAACATTTTCTATAAACATGCCTTGTCCTGGCCCACAAATTTCCTGTGAGTGTGTGCCATAGCTGAGCTGGACTCAAGGTTTATATATATCATATCATATCATATAACATATGTATATGAAATCCAGAGAGGGGGTCACTATCTAGTTACCAGGAAATGACTCATTTTATCCTTTTCCAACTTAGAAACCATGACAGTGTTTCCAAATCACAAGTGAAATAGCTGTTTCGATGGATCAGATGGCCACCCGTCCATTGTCCACTTGACACTTTTGTGGGGCAGTTGGGCACGTTGTAAATGGCAAATAGAAAGTGATATTTGCTGCTCATGTTGATATTTGGAATTGTTTTAGAACGGTTTGGGTTGCTATGAATTTAGGTTTAGATTTGGATGGCAAACCATTATACTGAAATCACTTTCGGCAGTATTGTGTTTTTGGATGAATACTTACTCTATTGAACGAAAGTAGATTGGAATTATTGGTCTCCTGAGACTCATTTCGAAAAATGTGAAGGATTCCTTGAAAGATGAGAAGCAGAGGTATTTTAGACCCATTTTTTATTAATAATAAAGGATGTATGAACTGTTTATATATTTGTTTTGGTCATTTTCTTATAAAGAAAAGGATCCTAACTATTATTTATGATTTTCATTATTTAAAACATTGCATTTGGGATACATCTCCATTGTTACAAATTTCAGAATTTTTTTAATTTCTTATGGATGTTTGTATGTATGTATATATAATGTTTGACTAAGTTGGCACTGTAAGGCTAGCACCTTGTATTTTTGCCAACATTGGCTACTTGTGATCAATTTTGACACTCAACCTACCTATTTGCAATTCTGAGTTGAATTCTGATAGAACACAACTGATAAAATTGTTAGACTCTAGGGGAAATTAAATCAGGGGTTAGATTATTTTCATTGATTCGGCTCGTTTTTTTCCAAATCCGAAGATTGTCATGTCTTTACCTTGAGACCTTCCTTTTCCACTGTCCACCCCTATGATTGTCATGCATCTAAGTGGGGCCCCAGCATGAGATACTTACCTAGCTTAAACAAGCATGGTGCTTACCTAATTATCACACTATATATGTGTGTCACATGTGAACCTTCTATGGATAGGAGTCCACCTGTGACAAACTATATTAAGAAAAGATTGGCAAACCCATTACTTTCAGGCATCATCTGTCTAGAATCATGTCAGCATTTTTTTAATTTGTCTGTCTTGATATGTATTCAAATAAATGGTGGCTTGAAATTAGAAGTTTTTGTATAGAATGTTTTTTTGCTCATTGCAAAGTAATATTGATAGAAGTAGTAAAAAAGTGAAGGAATTATTTATCCGGAGTTTTTCAACTTATAAATTTCTTTCTACCATGATTGATTTTTGTTACCGGAGTGCCTACATATCTTGTGCATATCATTGGTTATTTCTCTCAAACTTGTTTTCTATCAAATTTTTGTTACCAGATGCTGAAGTTTCTGTCAAAAGTGAAGATTGAATTCAATGCATTAGATCCTCGGACAGCCGCATGCATGGAGTTCCTGGCCCAATGCAATGCTCGCAAAGCGAAGGAGTCGAACCCTGCGTGCCAGCTGGTTGTGAAGAGGCGAACAGATGACCACCCCCCTCAAATCACTGTCACATTTGTTAATGGTGTTGAGGAGGTCATTGATGCCACCTCCACCTCTGCCCAGCTCGTAAGGAAGATGATCCTGGAGAAGGGCCAGCTCCTCGAGACTGAGCAGATGTTCAAGGATGCTGGCGAGCCCTGGCCTGTCATCATTCCTGAGGAAGAGATTCACCAGCGTGCCCCCGGAACCAAGGTGATTTCATTTTGCCGCAATTTTTAAATTTCATCATCTGCTTCTTTTAGTTGTTCTGTTGCTTATTTTCTTTTGGTATCACATCAAAATAAAAAAGAGGTTTATTTTCTTTTGGTATCACATCAAAATAAAAAAGAGGTTTGCTTTATGAGTTCACATTTAAACAGCTCTAACTGTGTAAGCCATTCATATATTATCACAAGAAATCCATAACATTTTGTTGGAATATCATTAAAGGAACAAGAAAAATGTAGGGATCATTCATCATAGGCAGAGCATCAGTGTTTATTCTTGCTAAAGAACACTGTTATCATCATTGATGCATCATTTTCTATTGACAAATGGTATGCTTTGTTTTTTGGGAAAAAACACTGTTAATTGGGTTATGTGATTTTGTCATGTGGATGGGACATAACACAACAACGAAGTTTTCACCATGGTAGCCATGTTGTCAGTGGCTTGGACACAAATAATTAGCAGAAAGATGAGGGAAAAATGAGGAAGGGCCAAAGTATTATTGTCCCTTCGACATGAAGTACTAACACAAAGTCAAGAGAAAAATGAGCTTTCATACAAACCGGCATCAGTAATAACTGTTAGGAAGAGGCGAGGACTATTTCTTGTTTCATCGTAATGCACAATATAAATGCTTAGTCCAAACTTCTTTGATACTAAATGAAAATAGGAGTTTGTGGCAATACTCATCACCTTGATGGATAATGCCTTTGTTTTCTTGTGTAGATTTCAAATTTCCATGGTAATAACTGTTAGGAGGAGGCAACGACTATTTCTTGTTTCATCGTAATGCACAATGCTCAGTCCAAGCTTCTCCGCTGCTAAATGAAAATAAGAGTTTTTGACAATACTCATCACCTTGATGGATAATGCCTCTCTTTTCTTGTATAGGTTTCATTTTTCATGGTATCTCTTTTGCTGCCCTCGTGAGTTACTCATCACTGCTTGTTAATGGATGAAGTATCCAACAATTCGACTTGATATTGCAGGCGGTGTTTATCTAATGCATTTGTGGAACTTTTTTAGGGATACAAGGGATGCAATGCTTTTAGTGACTGTCAAACTGTCAATTTTGATGGTGAAATCAATTGAAGAAATACGATTCTCGATGCTAACCACCAATGCATCATTCCCTGGGTCTTTCCTACGTCAAGATCAGTAGGGACGCTTGTCCCTTACTTCTGCCAATTGGTCCTTTAGTTTAATGCAATTTCTTTGTCTCCCTCTTGAAAATTGGATGACTATGGAGACATAGGGTTACTAGGAAAGCTCAAGTTATGATTTTCCAAAGGCATTTTAGCATATCATCTACTATCGTACCAAATGTTGGTGTCTAAGTAGCTTCTCTAGTAACCATGGTCCCACCAAAGAGGATAGCCGTCTCTGTGGGAAACTGTAATGGTTTTGTGCAGAATACCTTCACATCAAGATTTACATATAGCAAAAGACTTTAGTCTACAGCCTTCTAAGTTTTCAAATTAAAAAATGATATAGTTACCTTCAAGTACTCTTCCCATCTTTATGGTTCCATAGTGACAATATAAGTGTGTTTATTGTGGCTTATCCTTGTTTGGTCAAGCAACTTGTTCCATGTTGCATACTGTTTCTTCATGATATCCCACATGTTTTTTAATTGCTTCTGATCGTAGTTAAGCTTCTTCTTTTCAGTCAAATGCTAAAATGATTTTTTTTTCCATGAAGAAGCCTCTAGATGAGTTTTTGGTTTGCCTCCAATCTGTCTTTTTTCAATGCAAAGTTCGATGAAGATCTTATTTTCATTGGACCAAGAAGCCCTGCCCCTTTCTGTTGGAGCTATCCCTTTTCTCCTATATTGGCAAAAAGATGAAAAGAATATAATTCCATACAAACATCTATATGGGAGTGGTAATAAACTACAATAATTAATAAAAGCCAACATCCAAGCAAAAAAAATCTAATTCTTATAACAACCGAAATCGTAAAACATCTAAGGATGCTTTCAGAATTAGAATGGATGATATTTTTTAAGGTAATAGATATATTAAAGAGAAGAATTAGAATATGAAGTAGCTTGAAGGGGTGTGTATAAGAGAAATATGAGAATCACCCCTAACCAGGGCTACACTATACATAACCAATCAACCCCTTGTTTGGCTAGAGAGTCCGCTAACCCATTAGTCCTACTAACATGCTGAAACGAAATGGGACAACCAGTAGATAAGTCCTTAATCTCATTGAAGTAGAACTGCAACTTCCAAGGCCCTCTGAAAGTTCTTACCCAAGAAACTACATTGAAAGAATCACTCTTCATTGTGAGTTAGAATTGGAAAGAGCGCCCATATATACAAAGAGCTTCTAAGATAGCCAAAATTTCTGCTTCAGTGGAATCTTTGCCACCCACATTTTTTGAAAACATGTGCAATATCTTCCCTTTATGATTTCTGAGCACTCCCCCAATACCAGCTGGCCCCGGTTTACCAGGAGCTGCTTCGTCCACATTAAACTTAAAAAATCCCTTGGAGGAGCACTCCATAACACTTTCATCCTTTCCTTTGATCTTCCTATCATCAAATAGTCGTCCCAATTATACATGATTTTTTCTGTCTTGAGATCTGAGGAGTTCTTTCCAGCACAACTTATTTAGCAATCCTCGGCTTCACAGTATACACAAACCTCTTTTTTTTATAACGGGGGGTGTCCCAGCCCTTTAGGTTGGACTAATCCCTATGGGCCTAGGGGGAGTCAGGTAAATCCCCTGTGGCCCCAGTGTGGTAGCACAGTTTCGAACCCTCAACCTCCGGGAGCAAACCGTAGTCCAGGGCCAATTGAGCTACCCCTCAGGGTTCACAGTATACACAAACCTTCCCAAGACGATTCCTTACCATTGAAGATTCTCTCATTTCTCTCCTTCCAAATAGACCACAAAATAGAAAAAGGAATAATCTTCCACAAAATCAAATTGCATCCAGCCAATGGGTCTCCACTCCATGCTTGAAATAGTTAACTAATTGAACTTGAAATACACCAATCCACGCCACATTCTCTTGCCATTTGGCAATTCACTTGTAAAGTAAAATAAAAGTGAATGGTCGCTTTTACGAGACAAGAAAAAGAAGAGGGGTCTTATTAAAAAGTAGAAAATTTCAAAGATCAACTCTTTTATTTTTTTTTATTTTTTATTTTAAGTAAAAACGTCAATCTCTCATTCCACTAAAAGGCAAAAAGTCAATAAAGTGTATTTTGAAAACTTATACTTTTTATAAGACCCCTCTTCTTTTCTTGTCTTTTAAAAGTGACAATTTACTTTGAATTCACTTTACAAGTGAATTGCCAAACGGGCATGGATGCCGTGAACCCGCAGTGAAGGAGAAGATGGTCTACTGACTCCCTTTCGCTCCAACAGAATCAACATAAATCTAAAATGTATTCTGACACCAGTCCCCTCCTTATGTTATCCACTGTTGCTATCTTTCTTGCCGCAGCCAACCAACAGAAGGCCTCAACTCTAGCCGGAGCAAGACCCCTCCAAACCAAAGCATAGGAAGAACACATCATGTCACTTGGGTCCAACTCCCTATAGAAAAACTTCTAAGAGAAAGCTCCTAATGTGTTTGCTTTCAATATTTGGGTTTTTCTGGGGGATTTTTTCCCCGATCTGATTTGTCTGGCGATCTGTTTGTTGGTTTCTTGGTGCTCTGCCATGGCGTCTCTGCCTTTTCCGAAGTGGCAAGCGAGAATCCAGCTACATCACTGCATAAATAAACGATAGAAATAAGACTCTGCAAAGACTGAAACTGTCCCAATTCTGACCGACAAAGGACCCTTCTAACACTTACTTCCCATGACACCCTATCCACGTCCTTTAATTGAAGACTCTTTATTAGAAGCAATCCTAAACACTGTTGGAAACAAAATGCGTAAAGGGCCCACCCCTAACCAATCATTGAAGCAAAAAGGAACTCTATCCCCTTGATCCACTTTAAAACCCACTCCCTTCTCAAACACTTCCCCCACCTCACCCCCAACCACATTGGACACATCTCTCAAACTAGAAATGACACCCCACAAGCCAGACACCTATATCTAGGGACTCCTTTTGGAACCCACTCCCACTTTTCTTCCTCGTACTTAGACACTATAACTTTTCTCTATGAAGCCTCTGTCTCCACCCCAAACCTCCACTACCATTTAGCTAGCAAGGCCCAATTCTTTAAATCCAATTTACCCAACCCCAAACCCCTGCATATCTTGGTTTAATCTCGTCATCCCATCTCATTAGATGCAACTTCCTTCATTCAGTGTTACCGTCCCATAAAAAATTCCTCGGAATAAGGTCTAATTTCTTCCTTGCCACAGTCGACAACCTGTATAAGGACATGTAAAATACTGGGATGCTGGATAAGGATGATTTAATTAGTGTGATTCTTCCCCCAAGCGACAAATAATCCCTCTTCGAAGTGGATAATTTCTTCTCAAACTTTGCCACTACCAAATCCCACATCGACACTGACCTTGAATTTGCTCCAATGGGCAATCCAAGGTATTGACAGGGGAGATCACCCACTCTGTAATAAAAAGTGCTTCCATTGCTTCTGCCACAATAGTGAATAAAAATGGTGAAAGCGGATCTCCCTGTCTCAACCGTCTTGAAGCTTTGAAGACTCTGGTTGGTGAGCCATTAACAGGAACTAAAAATGACGTAGATGAGATGCATTCTTTAATCCACCCTCACCATCTAGTGCCAAATCCAAATCTTTCCAGCAGGTAGTCTAAAAGCTTCCAATCCACATGGTCATATGCCTTTTCCAAATCTATTTTGAAAATTGCTCCCTCCTAACAAGCCTTCTTTCTTGAGTCTATAAGTTCATTTGCTATCAGGATGCCATCAATAATCTGTTTGTCCTGGATAAAAGCCCCTTGGCATGGACTAATGATGATAGGAATAACCCTTTTCAATCTATTAGCTAAATTTTTTTATAGCAACTTGTAAACACAACCAACCAAACTTATGGGCCTAAAATCTTTTAGGCCCATGGGGTTTGGCACTTTGGGAATTAACCGTAAGAAAGTTGCATTTATTTCTCTATTCAACCTTCCCCTTAGATGGAACTCAGATAAGAATCAACAAAAGTCCTCTTCTAGATTATCCCAAGCAGCCTTGATAAAATAGAAATTGAAACCATTTGGGCTTGGCGTGTTATCATCCTTGCAGTCAACTTAAGCAATGGCCACCTCAAGAACTTCAAACCTCCTTTCCAATCAAACATTCAGGTCCTCCTGAATAGAAGGAAATACAATACATTTTTCCTTTTTAACTCGTAACTTTGTTAATGAAAGAAAGCTTATATTGTATGAGAGATGTATACTGAAAAAAAACAAAGACAAACAAAATCAACCAGCACTACACCCAAAAAACATTACAGCACATTCTTTAGTTCTTAAGAAAAATAATAGTACTGAGAGCCCCCCAACATCCCTTTTGTTGGACTTATTCTAGTCATATATATTTTTTGTAAGCATGAGAGTGTAATCGGATATGTTGCAATACTATAGCATCGCCATATTTTAGTAGTTTTTGGGGTCGATGTACAGAAGCAAAGGCAGAAATATTGCATGATTTTAACATTGACTTTTCCAGATATTGCAATATTTTTGAGATCAAAATAGTCAGCTTAAACCTTGTTTCTGTTAATTGTTCTAAAGCTGGATATTTTAATATTGCAATATTCCACCGAAAGTGGGAGGTAGTGCAATATTTAACCTAACATCCAAATTCAGCCCGTCTGATTTAAAGTCTCATGAATGAGCGTTAATAACTTTATGTGGTCTCTTATAAAGTAGGATCTGCTGTTTCAGTTAAATTTGAGAAATGATCCTATATATTGTATATATATTTGAATGGTGAGAAGTTATCCTATCTTGATGTCTATATTGTATTGACACCCTATTAGACTATTTGGAGCCTGCTTTTTCTTGATTTGACCTTTTCATATCACACACCTTTCCATGTATAGGCACGGCCGCACGGGCAAAATTCTACTCAGTTGACAATTGTATACAATGTTGTATTGCTTGTATTTAAGTGAGATAACTATATGTTTGGCATGAATGTAAATCTTCCAGCATGTATCAGTCATTTTGGAGTATAACTGGGCAAGTGCAAACACGTGTGGGTTTGTGATATAGACAGTTTCCATTATAGAAGAATGTCTTTACAAACTAGTTGTTGATTAGCAAGGTCAGTGAAGTTTGCAACTCAGGATAAGATCATATCTCCCTAAATTGTCCACACACCATCTCTGTCCCATACACCTTAGGACTTAGAAATGCTAACATCCACTTTTTATTTTGCTGCTGCATTTTTACAGCCTAGGAAAGCAGAAGAAAAAAAGCAGTGATCATTATTCATTCCTGTTGCTTTTGCTGAGATCATTTTCATTTATATTGGATCAGGTAGGTTTTCCATATCTCATTCTGGATAGTTCAACATCTTATATATTATGAGGATGCTATAAGCTTTAATAATTTTGATCCTTCAGAGAGCATCAACTTATTATTCACAGTTTATCGCAATCTTGATATTCGAAGAATGTTGTGACTATTTCCCCTCGTTTTGGTTATTACGGTCTTGCGATTCTAATGCATAATATAGATGAAAAGCATCAATGCAACAAACCCACAATGATGTGAAGGGACCATATGAGTCTCATTAAGCTTCTCTCTCTCTCTTGACTGGAGGACTGCAAATCTGGCATCTGTAGTTGTAATATTCTTATCCTGTGCCTTGAGTGCATTATTATCCAAACCTTTTCACTTATCAGATGTTAGTTGCCTGTTGAATTTGGACTTATGTTCACATCATTTTTTACCATCCATTTGGTTGGCACTTCATTGTTTGTAATGCAATTTTGAGGATATGTCCCACATATCATAACACTACCTTATAAATTGTTCTGGATGTTGCATGCCACTACAAGTATAGTTCTAATTTCTAATTTGAAGGCGGATATCCCCTTGAGGATTCTTCTTCTTTTTATTTCTTTTCTTTTCCTTTCTTTTTTCCCGAAATGAGTGCGAGGCTATCAAAAACATTTTGGCCAATGCCAAACACCCCTTTTCTAAATGTCTACAAACAAGCATTTATCTTTTCGCTAAACTTGCTTTCTATTTAAGCAAATTTCCAGAATACCTTGTATCTACCGTTCTACTTGTGCTCTCATGGATGGCTGCCTATTTTCTTCTTAACTATGAATTGTAGGCTCTTGCTACAGTAAGGCTACATTTTGAGGAGGCAATACCTGACTGGCCCCCCAACCTTATGTGAAAACCTCACCATTGACATATATCATCAGTAATGGTTGGAGAGTCTGACCTTAGGTTGGGTTCACATAAGGGTGAAGATCCGTTGGGTCAGTAATCCCCAAACTCCTATAAAAACTAAGAGATAATGGTCTGAGTCGCAAGTCGTCTCTCCATCTTTATGTCTCTCCTGACTTAGGTGTCTGATCCCTGCTCGCCATCTACCCACATCCCTCAAGGTAAGCATTCCACTTTTCTGTTCACTCTGATGGTTCCTTTCCATTTTCGCCATTCTTCGTCTTCCCTTTTCTTTCCCTTTTCATACTCACATCCCTTTCTTCTTTATATTTGTCATCCATTCTATTCCCCCCTCCCTGCCCTTTTCCTTTTTTTATCATATTCTTGTGCTTCCAAGTTATCTTACCCGAGTGGTATTTTGACTATACTTAACAACCATTTGATAATATCCGATAAGTTGTTCCAAAGACAAATAGATGCATGTTTGATAAATGTCTGATAAGATGTTCCAAAGACAAATAGATGTTCCAATTTTCACTCTCCTTTTTTTCCCCTTACGTCGACATAGATACCTACATATATGCAGAATTTTATTTTTAATTTTGCTTCTGTTTTTGTCACTAGAAAACCAGAATCAGATTCTTGATTTTTGTTTTTCTAAGAACTCTGAGGTAGGTAATGTGGGTTGGCTGACCTGATTAGAGGTAGGTCGGTTATGGTTGACATTTTCAACCCATTCAATAAATGGGTCAGGTTCAGCCCCAAAACTGTTGCCTCTGACACTGAAGAGACCCTTTGAAAATGAAAGAAGTTTATGAGAGAATTGATCAAGATGAGTTTCAATCCTTTGATGGCCCTCTCAATTTATATGGCCTTCTCAATTTATATATCATTAGTTGCCATAATTGTAAAGATTACAATAGTATAATTCCCCTTTGATTGGGGCAAATTACATCAAACATCCTACCTAAAAAGGAATGCATACTTGTTTACAAGATTTTGTCTACGGTATGAAAAACTACCATAATAGGCCCGTGGATCATGAATGGGCCCAGTCTGTTGGTCCGGTGGACCAAAATTGATGCCCCTCCCTTCTTTCAGCTCCCGGTAGTAAAAACATCCACATTCTTTACCTCCCCCTTTCTCTTCTTTCCCCCTATTTTCTTCCTTGTCCCCTGTACCTCGCTCAAGCTAAAAGGAGGAGTTTTGAAAGAAGATGGAACTTGGGGGGGCCCATTTGCTATATGCAGGCAAATCTTTACCTGTCTGGACTTTGGAATGCTTGAGAATGCTTGCAAATTGGGGCTCCATGTTGAATCTGTACCACGCTGCTTTGTGGTCGCTGTTGGGGCTCAAGCTTGAGAAAGACTCAAGCAAAATGAAGGCAGTCAACTCCAAGGCGCGTTCCTTTGTAGGCTTGGCGAAGGGCGTGTCCATACGGATAGGATCGTGGGCAGGTACAACTAATCTTATGGCTCTTCCTATCGATGATTTCCAAGTCATGAGGCATGGAATTCCTGCACACTGTTTGACCTATCCCCATGCCCTTCATGAGGGTAGTGTGCCTAATGAGTGAAGAGGCCCCTTGTTGATTACCACGGCAAAGGTCGGAAAGGAAAAGGTTGAGATCATCTCAGCCTTACATCCGATAGAGGGGATTTTTAGGCCCACTTCTCAACTCGGAGTTCTGTTCGCTTCTATCTCTATTGATTCGGGACACGGAAACACTCTTTACAAAAAGCAAATTCACTAGCCATAAGCTTGAGCTCCTGCTGATATAGAAACATCTCTTTCCATGTGATTTGGCACCTGATCCGTTTATGCTTTAGCCGCTGCTTCAACTGGTTCTGGGTAAAATACAACTCGGGCAACTGACCCATCGGGGTTTGTATCTCCAACAAATGGTTCTGCTCCTTTATTTCCCACTGCTACCCCAGAGTAAATTAGATAACAGCGGAGGTGAATAAAACACTGGATTCAATGGCAAAGAATGAGAGATTTTTTCAATAGACTCACTGGGAAGATTCTCACCATCCGCAGTGTGATTTTTTGAGTTCCCATGATATGGCTGAATATCAGTAAGAATGGATGAAGAAAAAGTCATATGGCTAGAGGCACTGGAGTCTACATACCAAACTTGCAACGTTGGTGTTTTACCTGTAAGACCAAAGGCAGAGATGCAGACTTGAAAATCTGTTGGACAACCTCAGGAGGAAGGGTATTGGCTGGATTAGGATTAGTTGGTGGAGTAGGCTGCTAGGTTAGCTGTTGCACAGTTGCATCGGAAGATCCTTCATGATGGGAAGTATGAAGTGTCCGATTCCCTCTATTCTGTGCCCTCCTTCGGCATTTAGAAATTATATACCCAACTATTTTGCAATAATTGCATACCTTTTTCTTACACGGGCTATCCACATGACCATACTCCTTGCCGCTATAACATTGAACTTTGCTTAAGTCCCTGGGCTTGGCTTGACTAGCAAAGACAACATTCAAAGGAGTGCCCTTATTGTCAATTGTAGCTTGAGTCAGAAGGCGTTGCTCTTCTTGAAGGAGCTCTCCAAGACATTCTTTCACAGAGGGGGCAGGGACACGACTCAACAGATTTGAGGGAATTGATTCATATTCTACTCATAGTTTTGTTAAAAACTGATCTTGTTGACTGCCCCTATGTTCTTTTTGAAAATGAGGGAGAGAAGTGGCAAAAAGAGTGGAGCAAATAGATTGATAAGCCTGGAATAGTAGTCTTGAATCGACTTATTCCCTTGTGAATATTCATAAATATCACATTTCAATTGGTATTTTCTAGTAGAATTATCTTGATTATATATTGTGCTCAAATAGTTCCACATTTCTTTTGCTGTCTTCTATGTACGTAAATAAAGCATATTTCTTTGATTTGATCAGAGCGATATCCTCCATTCAATGCAATGCCATCATTCAATACCATCATTAATACCTACTTTTTTTTTGCTTAAAAATACATAGTCAACTTTGCTCTTGATCCAAGCAAGGCCTCTTACCCCAGTCGTACGTGGAGGTGGTTCTTACCTGGTTGCCAAGGTTCGAAGCTAGGCAATTGTCACCTTCATCATTGAGGGCTCCTTTACCTCACCTGAAATCTACTTTGCTCTAAGCTGGGTACTAACAAAACACTCTGCCATGAATAAATGACTACCACTTCAAGGAGCAACCATCTAGAAAGTGGTCATTGTTTCTGTCCTCAATCATCCAACTGTATGGAGCATCACAATTTGCTTCGCAAGTGGTCCCATGTTGGGTCCTGAAGGTCCAGTCTGGCTAGCCCAAATTTGCACTGCAGTTTTTTGTAATTAAATTGGATGGACCTTAGTGTTTGTCTGCCTAAAACAACAGTTACATGATCCAGCGGGCTGAGAAGAGCCCAAAGTACAGTTGTACGGTGACCACTTATCAAACAGTTTGGGACTTCAGGGAGAAAGCTTGACAAGCATTTGGAATTTCTGGTCATAAATCCCACTTATCAAACAGACCCCTAAGTGTGTTTGGTGGGGGGCATTGGATGTTGACAAAAGAAATATTATTATTATTAGTATTGAAAATATCACACCTTAGGATTACAAGATCTTAATCTTCACATGGGTCAAGCACCAATTAAAGTTGTCAATGGGTATGAAATTGAATGTACAAAATGACTCTAAACAGGTAGACTCTGACCCACGCAGTTTTTAAACATGCAGACTAGGGTTCAAGCTTTAGTATCCATGTTAGATCCAAACATGGACTAGGACACAGGTGAGTCCAGCCCAATTCTGACTCTTTAAAATCATACACTTTAGAAGTAATTTGCCACAAATAAGTTTACATTATGAGGAAGCCCACTAGATGGACAAAATAGAAGAGGATGGTGTGGATTAATGTTTGAATTTAAGCCTTGAATTTCTCTAGTTTAAACACAAGTCAATTAAAAGTACTACGTGAAAATCTAGGGTTAGAAGGAAGGTAGGGCATGATTTTCTAGTACGAGTCCAAACACGCACACAACCCATCCCCTAATACGATAGCGTTCAGTAATGGGCGACTCTCCTCCCCCAATCAACTTCCATGAGAGAAAGTAAAGAAAGTAGAAGTAAAATTAGATCTTGATCGGCAGTCTTATGGAATCCCTTTATCAGGTGGCAAATCATTTGTTTGGCATGACGTTGGCGTCAAGGCTCACATAGATGGCAATATTTCTCCATCAATGTGCGAGTTGTGTGGCTACTACATGGAGGGAGATGTGTTAATGGTTGATTTCATTGTCTCATTTCATAGGGAGAGAAATGACGAAAATGATAGCTCATAGCTTGCATGGAATGCATCTCTTTTTGTACTTATGAACTGCGGTTTAAATCCCGTTCCTCAAGCAACGTGACCCATTAAAGGGGAAGGAGTAGGCCTAAGAGGACGGGGAGGAAGTAGTAAAAATAAATCTAAAAAAGTGCAACATATTTGAGGATTTGACCTAAATAGATAGAATGAAGAAACAAAATTCATAGAGACCCAATATAGTCATATAAGGCTTTGATTGTGATGATGATGTTGACGTCATACTAAAGTCTTTATCAGTGTAGATGTTACTGCTGGATGAGTCAAAGTATGGAATGCACAATTAGTAACAAAACCCAAAGGAGTGTAAAGACAATCAAAGTGAAATTTGGCCAAATGCCAATAAATGGTTGTAAGTGTTATTGCCGGATTTGAATGTAAGGTTGGGCCCAAATTGATTCCTAATTTGAAATCCATACGGATCATGTGTCATACCCATCCTAGATCAGTTCTTAAACTAATTACTGGGCTCACATTTGAAATTCGAACTACTCAAAATCACAATTTCTTCATTTATTGCATTCGTTTCAAATCTTACTTCACTTGGAGTTGGATCCACTCGTGCTCGTGCGTAGAACACATAATTTCACCCTTTTCTCAATCATAAGTTTTAGGTATGATCAATCTGCTGTTGTGTATAACTGCGACTGCAGTAGAGTATGGGCATGTTTGTGCAACCATGTTTCTGCAGAAAATGTGAGAAAAAAATGGGATGTTTTCTCATGGTGAAAACTTACCATTATTTTGGTATGACCGCTTTTTCTATGAGGAGAAACACAAAAATGTACTCAATTTCAGTAATTTTACATAAAAGCATTTGCCATAGAAGGGGTAGGAACTTTTTGACTCCTACGAAAAGCGAAAAAGTCAGAAAAATAGGTTTTACGCAATCGCTATGGAATTGTGCTAAGGGCCTATTTGTTTGTCATTGGTGGTTAAAAACGGAAATAAAAAATGAATATCCAAAAGTTCTCATCAAATAACACCCCCTTTTTAATGGTAGTTAAATCAAGGGAAGATGGGAAATAAAGAACAAGCTATCACCCTAGTAATTCAATACCTAGGAAAGTCAATGTTTCATCTATATTATCACTTTATTATCCTTCCTCACTTCACACCCTTCTTTCCACTTCTTTAAAAGTCTTTTTTTTTAAGCTCATTTAACCTTAAATTCCAATATGGTCTAATCTTGACAAATAGGCCATAAGATTAGGGATTAGATGGGTATCCGACTCTCCGATTATCCGAAGGTTGCCCTATTGAAAACTAGGTTTGGAACTTATTTTAGGTTTTGATTCATAAATGAGTCTCGGTTTGGAATCCAATTTAAGTTCTAATTGATAAATTGGTTCAATTTTGGATCCATACAAGTTCTGACTCATGGTGGATATGGGACTTGACATTAGGGGTGTCAAAGGGCCGGGCCGGGCCTGGGGTTGTCCTAGCCCTACCCTTAATATATGCATGACCGGGCTTGAGCGAGCCAAAGCCCTAGGAGAGCCTTCGCTATCTAGGCCCTTACCCTACCCTCAAGGGTCAGGGCAGGGCTCAGGGCAGGGCTCAGGGCTGTAAAACAAGAAAGCTATTTTTTTTTAACATTGTTACCAAAATCTGAGTGTGATCGAGCGTTATCTTGTCTCACCTCAATTGTAAAGAAAACCATTAAGAAAACATCAATTATCTTGTTTAATCTCAATTGCAAACGAACCATTAAGAAAACATTGGGATAATATAAGTCATCTCTAAAACTTTCTTTTATCGGATAAAGTCGTAAATGCTTTAGTGACTTGGGTTGGGTTTTGGACAATGGTTTTATTTATTTTGACAAAGAAGGAAAATGGTTAAAGAGTATGATATGTTTCACACCTTTAATACGACTTTCATATGAATTTTCACATATGAAATCATTACAGTAGTGTCTTATCTGTGAGAGTTTTAAACCATTTACAATCACATACCTTTCATCAATTGACATTATTTTTTATTAAGCATTGATCTGACTATTATGCATTCTTAGATTTCTGTCGCAAAAATAAATGCACTTAAAAAATGCTCTTAATTTAAACTTTTAAGAATTGAGAGTTATAATTATCTAATTAAAAGGATGTTTGGATCACCCTATATCCTTAAAGTTCCATCCACATACAAACTAACTCTATGAATTGGTTGACATCCTAAGTAACTCTATAGAGGAAAAAGTGTCTAATTATTAATAGAAATAAGTACACCCTCTTTTGCACTAATAATGATTTATAAAAATAATATAAAATGCCTAAATAAGAAGCAGTAAAGCTAAAAGAAAGGGATCAGAAGCAACCATGCAACACTTATTGATTATGTATTAAATACAATATAATACATAAATAATTAAATATAAATGAAATGAACCAAATATATATGGATTTTTAGGACATTTTTTAATGGGTAAGTGGGTATGAAATTGCCTTTATATCTCCAATACTACTACAAAGTGCCTATAATAATACAAAGTGCCTATGATAAGGGCATTTAGTATATATTTACATATATATATATATATATATATACGTGTGTGTGTGTGTGTGTATTATATATAAAATAAATAAACATAAGAGGGCCAGGGTCAGGGCTGGGCCGGGCAAGTACTATCCAAGCACGGCCCTCAAATCGCAGGGTCTGTAAAAATTTGTCCAAGCCTGGTCCTAGGGCTTTTCATTAGAAACAAAAGCCCTCATTTTAAGGGCCTTTTGAGGGCCGGGTTTGGCCGGGCCCCCTTTCTCAGGGCAAATTGATAGGCCTACCTGACATACAAGTTTTTAATGTTGTAAATTGGAGCACAAAATCAACTTTAGTTGGTCATTTTCTATGTTTGATTTTGAAGGTTAGTAGACTTGATATACTATTATAAGTCGAATGATATTCTTATTTTAAACAAGAAATAAAAAAAATGAAAAAGAAGTTGCGAGTTTGAGCCAATAAAATAGGTTTCGAGTCGGCATCAGATTTGGAATCGAAACCTCATTTAAAAACTCTAGTTCTAGGTCCAATATGGTTCTAGCGTGGAGCTGACCCGTTTACATTCCTACGCAAGAGTTTGAGTCCACATTTGTGATTCGCCGTGGAAAATTAAGTCCAATGTCCCTCTATTAAAAATGATTTTTCATAAAATCGTGAAAGAGTTAATTTATTTTTCTTGCTTTTCCAAACAAAAAAGGCAGTCACACAAAATGTGTTGTAAATTTTTTTAATGCCTTCTCAGTAAAAAAAGTAGCGGCAGAAACGTGCCTTAAACCTTGCAATACTATTATTTTAGCAGTTTGGGTACTTATGGTGGGCCCTGCTAATGGATTTCGAGGCGTAGAGAGAGACCCGGATACATTAAACGGTTGCTTTGGCGTCAAATTTCCATATAAAAAACGCTTCCACTTTACGCCTTTCCTTTTCGACAGAGCAACGATAAGCTACCGGCTCCAGCATGAGATGGGCCAAGGGAAAAAAAACAAGTGTACACCTCAAGAGCGCGCCAAAGTTGTACTCTCTATGATTTGTACTACCATCATACTAATCTAAAACGATCATGTATTAAGCCACGCCATAATTGATTAAAACATAAAACACAACCATTTTTCACTGTTTAATTCTAATTTGGGCAGTGAGAAACTGGTGGACCCCCACCACCTGACTCACACATGGCTGGAACCAAATCTATGAATTTGGAGTCGGTGGCCCTGTCGGACTACTGTCCGCTCCCAAAACTCATACTAAAATTTTGAGTCCGCTTTCAAAATCTATCTAAATAATGGGTCTGTCCCCAAATCCCTTAAAAATTTTCTGAATTCTGAATCAAAATCCAGCAATTATATTCACCCGCCCCTCAAACAAAAACCTTGGAGCCCAATTGTACATTTCAGTCACTATGCCAAAGAACTGGGAGAGAGCATAGTTTCGTATGCTCCTCGGATTACTTGTAGGTTCAAAAGAAAGGACGGATGCTTTTGTCACAATCTTTCTGATTTCAAGTTGTTTGTTTCAAAGGATAAAAAAATGATTTGTTTCATTTCAGAAAGACCACCTCACACACAACCACCGTCGGAAAGGTTTCCAAACTTACCAAACCGATCAGAGAGTTTCCAAAAAAAAAACCCAATATAAAAAATCTCAGATCTATTGTTTCCACCTCCGAACAAAACCCACATATATCCCAGAATCCCACCAAATCCCTTCTCCTGCTGCTTCATTGTCTCAAGGAAGAGAGGAGGAGGAGAAACATAAAGAAGAAGATGTGCTGTACGGGGACCATGTGCAGGATATGCACATGCTTGATTCTGGTGGTGGTTTTGATCGGTCTGCTGTTTGGGTTCGGGGTCTTCAAGCATGGATTCCACAAGCTCAAGGACACCATTCACGATTCTCCCTCTAGTGGAAGGCCGTTTCTAGGTTATGGTGCTCCCAATCATCTCTGATTTTTCCTTGGGTTCTTTTGATTCTCTTTCTTTTAAAATCTTGTTATGTTGGTTTGTGGGATTTTCTTGGGTGTTTGGGTTTTTTTTTTTTCTTAAATCATTGTTGTGGTGGTGGTGTTCTTGTGAATGATGAGTATTTTGGGATTTTGGAGATTGGAGATATTTTTTTTTAATATGATTTGGTGATTTTGTTCTTGTGTTGGGAGATTGTTTGGGATTGGGATTGGGATAGGGTTCTTGGTTACAGTTTCCTTCGATTGTGGGTGGTGTAGGCTCTTGATTGCACATTAGTGATCTGCTCTGTGACTTACTTCAGCCTTGTTGTGAGCCCACAACCCCTGAAAGGTCCACTTGGGTCGGACCGATTGTAGTCTATATAGGGATTGTGGGTGGAAGCTCTCTGTACTTTTGATCATGAGAGGATCAATCAGTAGCATCAATGGCCGTCACATGCTATAGATGTCAAGGCTCTAAGATTAGTTTGAGAATGAAGAGAAAAATAAAATAAAAAAAATCAGCAACAGATGTAGTTAAAATGAGTGTCAAATTGGGTCATGGGTCCTATTAGGGAGAGGATAGTATAGGTGGGCTCATATAAGCTCTAGCTCTGGATAGGAGGATCAGATTGTGAGACACAAACTCATGTATCATACACTTTTTTGCATGCAGTTTAATAGGGGGGTAATTTTCATCTGCAGGCCTTCCTGCATGTAGATGTTTTTTGTGGTTACCTTTTTGACAGGCTAATCCGAACGTTGAGGTGAAAATTTTGAATTTAGTGGATGGAGAAATTTTCTCCTTGGAACATTCCTGCATGCCTGGTTGTGACGACCCATTAGTTCAGGGGTCTTTGGGCCATGCCTCTTTGACAGGTGGATCATGTTTCTGCATGTGAAAATTTTGGCCCTATAGAAAAGTGCATAAAATTTTTTCTAGAACTCCAGGGGTTTTTAGGAATTTTGGGGGTACCATGGCCCTGCCAGCAACTCTGTTCCGCCAGTGATGGTGGGTCCCATGATGGATCTTATAGGTGGCCCCACCTGCTAAGTTATCAATCTAAACTCTCCACTTGCAGTTCCTCATTTAAAATTTTAGGCCTGGTGTTGGTCATATCACATGTGGGATTGTTCCCATTCTTTGCCACCGGACATGATCAGGTGAGGGTTTGTTGATTTTGTGATTATGCTGTAATTGTGGCATATAACATATGGCTTGTTCTTTTGCATGAAATTGAATTCTAGAAATTGTATTGATTCGTGGTCGACTCAATTCTAATTTTTCATCATTAAAAATGATATAGTAACATAGTCTGAATATTTGAAAAGGAACATGGGCTTGGAGGCATAGGTTTATGTCATACATACCCACATAGAATTGATGGGGGCCAGACTTGGGTCTGCCTCCAGAACTAGAATGAAAATCTTGGGTTTACCTCCAAAACCCATGTGAAGAATTTCGGGTGCATCTCAAATGTTTACAAAAGAATTTGGATTTGCCCACAAAATCTAACTACCTATTTGAATCCACCCCTTAGAGTGAAAATCCTAGGCCCACCACTGCTTGGATGGTCACCAGGAATTGGGGCAGAAGTTACGGAGTTCAAATTAAACTATGGTACTGCATCCCATTAGGTCATTTTATCAGTTCCATTCCTAAATCATTTAGGTTGGAAATCCCATACTTCTGAAATTTAAATACTAAGTATGTGCCGTTACTAACTTCTCAATTGGCCATGATTTGGGTGCAACCAATCTTATGGCTAGGATGATTAAACCAAATTTTTATTTCATCACTTTCAAACTCAACAGATGAGGTGGGCTTAGAAAACGGGCCTCTGTATTTTCAGACAACCTAAAAAGGATCTTGTATTTTGTATCTTTGCTAAATCTTTCTGATCTGATGATGACATGATAATGACATTGATCAACTCCACTAAAACTAAGTGGGATTCACCTTTATGCAAATGACCAAGGAAGTCATAGTGATGAAAAGGCTTGGATGAAGATTGGGAAAAGATATCAAGCTGATGAGATGAACTTAGCTATTAGTTTTATCCTTTTTAAGTTTAATGACTATGCACTGTGTGGACTTCTTGTGGTAAAATCAAATGTGACAATGGTCCAAAATAGTGTGATATGAGATCAGTTCCAATCAAGCGTGGAGAATAGTGCGAATGACTTGGATTGATCAAAGGTAGAGAGCTCAAAAGTAGTCTTTTTTTTTTTTTTTTTTTGATAAAGGCCCATTTTGGCAAAAATCCTTGTATGAGACACTCGATTCTAGACAGCCGACTAGTCCCTACGGGGGATTTTGTTTGGATAGGTACGAAACCTTAATAAGATTTTAGATTTTAGATACAAAGTTTTCTTGGAAAATTTTAATGGGTTTGGTGGGTTCATTCTTAGGGATGGGTGTATGGATGGTATTTCGGGAACAAAACAGCTTGAAATAGGAAAAAATTATAACAAAAGCACCCTTGCTTTCTTTGAAGCTGCAAGCAGTTGGAGCACGCAAATTTATGCTACTATTGTCGCTGAGCACGTTTTTGGTGTCTTGGTACTTGGATATTCATGGTATAAAATTACAGAGAATAAAGCATACTCTAGGGGCTGATTGGGGCTTTACGAGTGAAGTAAAGATTATTTTGAAGAAAGAATAAAATATAAGTGTGTTATGATAGTATTTTGCTTTTAGTTGTTTGTGATGAAATTTTTTTAACTTTTTGTATTGAAAAGCGGAGTTTCTTTTGTCTTCTAATTTAGAAATATTTTAGGTTTTTAAATTGTTGGCTCATGCACAAAGACTTTATGGCAATAGTGTTAGAATGGTGGTTTCAGTTCATAGTACATGGATTTGCAGGTTTCAAGCTTTCTAAAAAAACCATATGCGGTCAGTTTGGTAACTCTACTAATAGAGTTAGGTGAAGTAAAGTAGATTTTGAAGAAAGAATAAAATATAAGTGGGTTATGATGGTATTTTATTTTTAGTTATTTGTTATGAAATCTTTTTGATTTTTTATATGGGAAAGGGGAGTTTTTTTGAATTTTAGTGGATAAAGGTAGTTGCCTTTTGTCTTTCACAAGATGGCAAATGCTTGTAAAAGAATCTACAACATTGGCAAGATTAGGAGAGGAGAAAGGGATGTCGATAGCCCGGACGAAGTGAAAGAGGGGATTGTTGAGTTTTTTGAATCTCTTTACTTTGACGAAGATTTTCATACGCCGACTTTGGAAAGTCTTCATTTTCCTTCTCCATCTTTAGACATGAAGCAGTGGTTGGAAAGGGAATTTGAAGAGGAAGAAATTACAAAAGCATTGAATGATTGTGCAGAAGATAAAGCACCTGGCCCGGATGGTTTTAATTTTTCTTTCATCAATGCTGGTTGGAGTTTTCTTTGTAAGGATTTTTATAATATGCTTTCAGAATTTCATAAAGGAGGTCATCTTCACAAAGAGATTAATGCCACTTTCTTAACGTTAATCCCAAAAGTTCCAAATCCAAGTGATTTGAAGGACTTTAGGCCCATTAGTTTGGTGGGTTGTGTCTATAACCTTTTGGCAAAGGTTCTACCTAACAGATTGAAAGTGACTCTTTCTCTAAAAATAAGTCCTATGTAGGGGGCTTTTGTTAAAAAAAGGCAAATTCTTGATGATATCCTTATTGCAAATGAGCTTATTGATTCAAGGAGGCAATCACACAAGGAATGTGTTATCTTTAAGATTGATTTCGAAAAGGCCTATGATCACGTTAATTGGAAGTTCTTGGACTATATGATGGGCAGATTTGGGTTCGGTGAGAAATGGAGGGGATGGATCAATGAGTGTATTTCTTATTGTTCCTTCTCAGTCTTTGTAAATGGCTCACCTTCTTGTTTGTTTAAAGCTTCGAGAGGCCTAAGACAAAGAGACCCATTATCACATTTTCTGTTTACGATGGTTGTTGAAGCTACGAGTACTCTCTTTTTGAAAGCCAAAGACATTGAGATAATTAGGGGTTTTAAAGTGGGGAGAGATGGGGAAGCCGTTACTCATCTATAGTTTGCAGATAATACAATTCTTTTTAGTTCTTCTAATTGGGACGAGATTATGTTAATTAAAAGAACTTTGAGATGTTTTGAATTGGCCTTAGGTTTGAAAGTTAATCTTCATAAAAGCATTTTGGTGGGGGTGAATTGTTTTGAAGAGGTCTTAAGGCCTTTAGCTATCAAACTTCATTGCAAGGTTGGTCATTTGCCGATCCAATATCTTGGGTTACCTATTGGAGCTAATTCAAGATCAAAAGCAATATGGGACCATGTTATAGAAAAAGTTGAAAAAAAGTTAGTAGGTGGAAAAGGTGCTATTTATCTTAGGGGGAAGGATAACTCTCATCAAAGCTTTCCTGTCAAATATCCTAGTTTATTACATGTCGTTATTCAAAATGCCAGCATTAGTGAGAAACAAATTGTATTGTGTCAGAAGAAACTTTTTTTGGGAAGGTAAATGTGATAAAAAGAAGATTCATTTCATGAAATGGAGCGAAGTAGTCAAAACTAAATCTTGTGGAGGCTTAGGCATTGGGTATTTGGAGCTTAAAAATTGGGCTTTGCTAACTAAGTGGTGGTGGAGGTTTAGAGAAGAAAAAGATGCTTTTTGGAAAAAGATTATTGTTTCCAAGTATGGTGAGGATGAGTGGGGGTGGGTCCCTAAATGTGTCCCTAAGTATAGGCTGTCAAGTTTATGGAGAGTAATTTCTTGTTTCAGGGAGGTGTCCAATGTTAGGGGGGAAGTCTTCAATAAGAGTGTAGGCTTTAGAGTTGGGGAGGGAAAGAATGTTCGTTTTTTGTATGATGATTGGTTTGGGATGGGGAAGTTTTGGTCTCTTTTTCTTATATTGTTTAGAGTTGTATGTAATAAAGAGTCATCTGTCAAAGATTGTTATTTTTAGGTTGGTTCAAAAGTGTCATGGTTTGTGTCTTTTAGGAGAGGGTTGTGTCAGTTTGAGGTTTCGGAGTATGAGTCATTGTTAAGCATTCTTGCTAACGCCTTTATTTGCAGGGGTGAGGAAGATATATGCATTTGGAAGCCATGTTCTTCGGGGAGTTTATTTGTTGGATCTTTCTATGGTATTTCTTCCATAGTCTTGGGGAATCATTCTCATCTATCTCAAGTGTGGTGTGGTTTAGCCCCATCAAGGGTTGAGGTCTTCCTTTGGTTGGCGGTTGTAGGAAAGATTTCAATAGTGGACAGTCTAAGAAAAAGAAGGATAATGTAAGAAGTCATTTCAGACACTTGTGTCTTATGTGGTAAGGAAGAAAAATCTATCACCCACTTGTTCTTGCATTGTGAGTTTGCCTCTTGCATTTGGCAATCTTTTTTCAAAAAATGTGGAATTTCATGGTGTTTGTCAAGGGCTTTGAGCGAATTGATGGAGGCTTGGAGGTCGGGTCCTTTTAAAGGGGTTGGCTTAATCCCTTGGAGGCTGATTCCTTTCTTTATTCTTTGGACGATTTGGAAGGAAAGAAACAATAGAATCTTCAATAGCAAGTCAGAAGATAGGAAGGATGTTGTTTTTATGATTGTCCTCAAAATAGCCAAATGGGCAAGTATCAAAAAAGAGTTAGAGCACTTGATATTGGATTATATCTTAAGTAATTGGGAAGCTTGTTTGGGAAGCGGATATGTTAAGAAGAAACATTTAGTCACTTGGGCTCCCCCTTATCCTAATGTTCTTAAATTTAATTATAATGGTGCGGTAAGAGAAAAACCAAGACCTACAGGTATAGGTGGCATCTTGAGGAACTACAAGGGAGAGGTATTGTTTATGTTCTCAAAGTATATAGGCATCAAAGATTCTAATGAAGCGGAAGTGTTAGCTATATTGGAAGCTCTAAGGATCTGTGTCTCAAATAATTTTCATAGTATAGTGGTGGAAAGCGATTCCTTAAATGCAATTTATTTAATGTCTTGTTTGGAGAAGGGTCCGTGGAAATTTCAATTTCTTTTCAATGAAATCAAGACTTGGTTATCATCTTTGAATGTTGAGTTTCATCATGTGCTTTGGTCGGGGAATGGCATGGCGGATGCTTTGGCTAAGTTGGGGGTAGAAAGAGATGTAGCTTTGCTTGCTCCTTTGAAATTTGTTGTTCTGTGTTGGTATTTAGCTCTAATACATTTGTAAGTTTTTTTTCTTTCCATCTTCTTTATTGTACATTTCTTAAGTCTTTAATATATTTTACTGTTACCGATAATAAAAAAAAGAAAAGAAAACGGGTTGCTTTTTTACTTTTTTTTTTAAAATATAGTGGGAGATTTGAATTAAAGTTCTTTTGATGTGAACATTTTTATTTATTTATTATTATTATAGAAATGGGGGCTTTATTTTACTTGACTCTACTAATCGAGTTGCCAAATAAGCCAAGTACACCTGTCTTTTACCTTGGTGGATCTGGTGCAATTTAAAAGGCCCGTTTGATAATTTTACATGTGAAATAAAGTTAGTAAAGAGAATAAAATATAATGGGCTTATAATGATGTTTTGTTTTTAGTTGTTTAATATGAAACCGTTTTTACTTTTTATATAGAAAAGTGGAGCTTTTTGCGTTTTAGTGGAGAAAGGATGTTGCCTTTTGACTTCTTTTAAAAAATATGGAGGGAATTTTGAACTAAAGTGCTATTGATGTGACCCCTTGTGTGAAAAATGAAGGCTTTATTTGACATTTACTAATCTAGATGGTTCTTTGCACAAAAGGAAAGGCGTAAGTGGAAAACGTTTCTTGAAAATACAAATACGCTGCTCTTTGAAAATATGCCAAGGCAACCATCTAATAGGCAAACGAACGGTGGACTCGGCTGCTTTTCTGTGAAAAAAAAAAGGTATGAAATGTAGAAATGTATTTCTAGCATAAAGTCTGGTGTTTCCATGGAAAACAAACTGGGCACATTTTGCATGTCCTTTTTCTGCAGAATCATAACTCAAATCACATTGATATTTTCTAGTGTCCCACCAAAATAAGAAGAAGATATTTTCTAGTGCTTGGTTGTTTATGCACCAGGAGTCTTGCAAAAAGTTACTAATGCTTTAACTAATTTTGTATCTTATGGTATGTTTGTGTACACACCCTTTTCGCGGAAAAAGGAAACTGTCACATCAGCAAATTTCCTAGAAATGAAAACCTTGGAAAGGGATTTCAGTAGAATTTAGAAATTCATGTTTGGTGCAAATTTTTTTTCCTCGCTGAATTGGTGCTAATGTTGTTTGGTGCGGCTGTGGATTCCTTTTTGAAAATTAGATGAGCCATCACAGAAATAATACCCATTAGAGAAATATTCATCACACATATACCCAACTAATCAAAGAAAATAAAATCATAATGCAATGGTGATGTTTTGGGTTGAGTTGGAAAAGAGTGAGGAAATGGAATTATACAGGAGGGAGAAGTTTTCTGAGGAAATGGAAATGGAATTCACATAACCCGTCCCCCTCCCCCCCCCCCCCCAGGAAATCCATTTCTAATATGAGTAAGGAAAATGTTGACATTGCAAGAAAGTGTTTCCTTGGAATTGTTCCACACCAAACGCATGAAAAATGAGTTTTCTACGGAAAACCGTCCGCTTTTCTACGGAAGAGTGTTACACAAACATGCCCTTAGAGTAGAGATGCGGTTGTGACCTCCCCCATCATACTTTTGTTTCCACACAAGGTATCTTCTTCCGTGGCGTAACACGAATAAGCTTGGTTTAACTCTTTTTCCACAAGAAAAATCGAAAAAATAAACAAATCGCGATTGGGGTTGGTGCACTTGATTTTTTGTGGAATGCGGAAAATGTTGTCTATTCGTGATTGTTCGAGGGGGAATGGTCGGACTTGATTGCCTGCAGAACACAAAAACACGTCCGTGGAAGCAGGGGTGGACCCAGGAACTCCTCTGGTGTGCACTATGTAGAAAAGCAATTTTGGGAGGGCTACATGCAAAAAATAAATGTAGTTTTAAAAATATATAGGGGCTTTTATGATTTTTTTTTTTTTTTTGGGGGGGTTGGGGGTGGGGAAGCAGTTTGCTACAACATGACACAAACGCATTAGTGAAAAGGCAAGGAAAGGACACATTTTTGCAGTGCAAATTTTCCATCTTTTATTTGGTGCAAATGCCTTTTTCGTGAGGAAAAGCCCAAAAATGAAGGGGACATTTGCACAGCGCCTAGGAAGTGGAAGCCCCGCGTGTCTTCTTTGGTGGCTTATCCAAGTTCGACTTGGATATGTTGGATTTTTTAAGCCCCTCGAGCTCAAATTTCTTGTGATTCCACATAATTGCAAAGAAGTGTTCTAATGGGAAATTAGGGGAACGATTAAAAAAATCAAATGTGTCCTACGGATACTAAACAAACTTGTGATTAAAGAAGCTAGTTCCACCAAATCCATTAGTGGGGCCCCACCTCCAAGGCCTCTTTCTTTTCGGCTTACGTAGAATATGAAGGATTATTTAAAGAGGGAGGGGTGAAGGATATGAGATAGGATGTAGATGCAACCCTATATTTTTTAGGATTTGAATTATTAGGGTGGTGGGTGGATAATCGTTTTCCATCAGGGTGACATAATTTTATGGTCATTTTTGAAAATCTCACAATTGTTTTTTTTTTTAATTTTATTTTATCCATTAAAAGAAAAAAAAAGTTATACATTCCTAAGTATTTAATTACATGAAACAAATAGGCTTTAAGAATTTCCGCTGATTGGATGTGTGGGAACAGTGGCAGACAAAACAGAAAAAAAACAGAAAAAAAATAGAAAAAAACTTATAAAAAGTTATTTGAAAAAATTATTGAGACAGAGAAAAAACAATGCACAAACAGGACCAAGCACCTAACAAAACAAGTCCCAGATATTAAAGAAAATCAATTGTCAGGGACTGTTTTACTATTCCAAAGAATCACACGAGGTTTCTTGACATTTCTAAAAGTTCTAAAATTCAGAATTCAGAAACAAAATAGGGTAGTTCATTCAGTGTCGTTTGGGCTCCATTAGTGTGGGTTAAACAGGTTCAAATCCACTTGGATACATGGCACCCTGGGTCGCCCTTGAATGTACTTCCAACTAGTGGCTTTCAATCATTCAGATGGCCCAGTTCCCTCTGGGCCCTACATCTGCAAGCTTATAGTAGGGATGTTCATGGGTTGTGTCACCATTAGAGTGCATAAAAATAGAAAACTAAATATTGGAGGTTCATGACATTCATCCTTCAGCCCTCCAACGAATGCACTGATCATTTTATCTTACCAAATATCAGAATCAAGCAAGAAATACGCTCAAATTCTGTCTGAAATGCTCAAAGTGAATTTGTTTGCATGAGGTGCATCAATTGCATGAACTGATCGTCGAATGCTATCAGTTTAAAGTAGGCAAGCTGAGCCTCCGTGAAGGATTGGCATTGATAAGATTCATCTGGGTTTAGAGCCAGTTGAACCCTGTTTTTTTCTTTTTTTTCTTCTTTCTCCATATAAAATGTGGCAACTGAGACATACTGTTCTCTTGGGACATGATGAAAGCTCATGAAGCTCATAACTTCATCAATCCAAATTCCTAGATCAGTCCCATCAAAGCTTGGACATCGCAAGTGTAATGTTTGACACAGACTTCATTGGCCTCATTTTGTGGTTGGACCAAGGGTGTGGAAAATTACAATTGGTAACAGAGTGTAGTCGACCCCAGTATAACCATTTGTTGAGATTCGTAGGGTCTGAACTTGGGTCCATCTGAGTTCTCCCTATAAAACATCGTCTTGTTCTTGCCTACAAGGCATAGGTTATTTTAGCGTAGATTTCGATTATCTAATGCCAAGACTTGCTAGATAACCTTCATCTATAATGAAGCCCAAGAATTCTCAGCTTGGCACCTAGGTGGGGTCCATTGGCCCTCCTAGAAATCATCCACAATGGACATTTCTAAATGTGATAAAATATGTAGCCAAAATGAGATATTTCTAACCATCCATATTACCACATTAAATTAGAGCCATTCTTGTTAGGAAATGGCTAGGTCTTAAAAGTAATTTAGGAACCACTACATGTCCTATATGCCAAGTTGAGAGGAAACCTTCTATGTGACCATGCTATAGCAGTCTGATTTAATTCAAATTTTGGGTTCTTAGTTCAATCTTTTGGAAATATGGACATAGGGGATTGGTTGAGAAATGATCTTATGAAAATAAATTACACAATTTGGCTGAAGGAAGATCAAAATTTCTTTGAAATGGCTCTAACTATTTGGTGGGCGCCAGAAAAGTTTCATTTTTAAAGGAGTGCCCATTGAACCTCAAAAAAATCATTAGCATGATCCAAAATTTATTTCATAATAAGAGGGACAGTATATTCAACAAAGAAGGCTGCCCTGGCCCCAAATTCTCAAGATTGTCTGGAGTTGCTTTTAATAATTTGTTATTGATTTTTCCGAATGCGGCTTATCACCATAAAGATGGTAAATCATCTTTTGAGTTTCTGTTGATGATGAATAAAGATCCCATTTGTGCGGGTGCTCATTATGGGCCAAAGCTCACTTCCTTTAAAAGAAGGAGAGGCTAGGGTCATTCTCTTTGCGCTAAAGGAAGCTTCAAGCAAGGGCTTGTCCCAGGTGGCAATTTTTGCAGATGTTAAGGAAGTAGTGGATACCATCAACGGGCAAATGGATTGCGCCATCAATCCTATTACTTTTGACATTAAACTTCAGTGCAATTTTTCTTTTGTTGAATTCCTTTTTATCCCTAGGATTTGTAATGAGGCTCTGCATGTTTTGACCAAGCAGTGTTATTGGCTTGGTAAGAGTTTTTGTTGGCATGGTGATGTTCCTGATTGGGTGAGGTTTTGTTTGCCCCTAGCTTAGTTGTTGTTATGGTTTGTTTTGCTTAATAAAACTCTGTTTTGAAAAAATTGTTGACTAGATATGTCCAGTGATTGATCCATCTACAATTATGGTATCAAAAGGGGTGCGTAGATACAACAAGATGTGGATCGCCTTGAAAATGACAAATCTCAAGTTCTGTGGAAGCAAAGTTCACACTAGCCCAAAATCTAATATATATATATATATATAAATATATATATATATATATAAATATATATATATATATATATAAACCAACGCAAAACTTTGTGTAGAGTTTTGATGGAAATAAATTAGCTTGATTATCTCAAATATTACATACTTTTATATTGATTTGTCACTTCTCAAATTCAAACATACAACTATCGTTGTAGAAGGGCACGTTTGATAACGGTCATTGGAGGGGATTCCATGCAGGTTTTCCTTGAATTTGCAGGATATCCAAATTTGGTAACCATACCACCATATAAGGTGTTTACTCAAAAGCTCCTCACAGTCGAAGGAAAGCACTGTCGAACCTCCCCCTATGGGATTCTAGAAACTCTAGCTTGGAGAGAAAGGCGGATGAATAGTGAATGGGCGGTAACTAAGAGTTTGCAGGTTTTTACTCTGGAAACCTATCTTCTGGGCCCCACAATCATAATCCAAATCGCTAATCATGTTAAGAAGGTCCAAAACGACTATGTGGTCAAATTTGAATCATTGATTCCTGACATTTGCATAAAACGTCTAGATTGTTTGTCATGAGATTTGGATTTTTTGGTCTCCTTTTGTAAACCCGAATAATTTAGTCTCTACAAAAGGCGAAAATGGCTATGGGGTCAAATCTAACATCCTAATTCATTGTGGATAGTGAGGAAATGGCAAAACACTCCTAGTTGCTAATCATCCACAGTGAAAAGATCTCTATTTTGCGCCTGAACAGTGTTTCATGTGTGATATTGTGGTATCTAATTTTTGCCTTGGAACCCTACTGTATGGGTCCTAGAATCACGATCCAAATTGCCCATAATGTTTAGACGGTCCAAAATAGCTTGTTGGTCAATTTCCAACCGTTGATTTTTCATGTATTTTGAGATATTTACAAAAAAGAGTCCACACCTTAAAAAATTATATTTTAATTTTTGTGGGATCCACAATGGAAATCCGAACTGTCCATCATTTGTAAAAGGCCAAAATGGATAGTGATCCAAATTTTAGGGCTTGATTGACCATGGATTGCGAGAAAATTGTAAAAAAACTTGTGACCATTGGATCTAATATATGTAAATCCACAACTACCTTGGTGTTTGCCAAACTTGGTGTGAGGTGAATCTTCTTCACAAGAAATCCTAATGGGGATAGTATCGTATGAGAAGAATGGAGGAATCCTCTGGTCCAGTTGCTAAATGTGCTGCAACTATTTACACCGTCTAACATCCTAATAGCAACCCTATTTTTAACTTTGTGAGAGGAAACTTCATCAAACACAACATTCTTTGAACTATAAAATTATCTATTTTGAAATTCATGCCCTTTAAGGGCTTGTTTGGAGAACTTACCTGGCGATGAAGTGAAATGATTACGTACCGCAACGGATAGAATTTAATATTCACCGTGTTTGGTGGGCAAAGTTAAGAGCAATCTGATGGGTAATCTAGACACACATCAAGGCAAAACGCGGAAATCGCTATTCAGTTGCTGGCGTCTTCAATGTCTGAGTAAAAAGTAGAGGTGACATCCCAACGTAAGATATTGCTGTCTCTGTCTCTCCTCTCCAGCGAAAAAATCCTGGAATATCTTCTTGCAGGGTCCTTCAAATCTACGTTTTGATCCCATTCAGCAGTTGAGTTGGAAACGAGGTAAGTAACGGACACCTTCACTCCTCTTGCTTCTGTGGCGATCTGCAACACATGGTACATGAAGAAACCATTCATCCATCTTTCAGATCAAGTTTGCATCCAGAAGAGTTCTCCATTTCTCTTCCTGTTGGAACTTCTGTGAGTGATTAGAACTAATTAAAACCCTTTGTAGATTTGGTGAGTGGATAAAAGACCCTCTTCAATGGTGCAAGCAAACGAGGTATCATTATAAAGGCTAGGGTAAGAGGGTTTGTTTTTAACATCTTCGCAGCAGGAAGTAGAGTCCTAGGGAGCCTGACCTACAGAGGTACCTTCGACTCATACTAACCCTTCCCCTTTTCTCCTTTCTTGCACACGGTGCATCAAATGGTTTGGAGTAACCCAACCAAACCTGCAGATCTACTTCCTAAAACAAAGTCTTAGCCATGGATTCAGTACCGATTGTCCAAATTTGGGCATAACTGCGACTGTGGGTGATAGCCGAATTTTGTTGTGAAGGCTAGCATGCTGGGTTACATAATCACAATCTCTTAAATCCGTTGCGAACAGTAAAATCAATAAATTTGATCTAGGGGGTCAGTAGCAACCTTAAGAAAATGAGGGTACGGTGGACTGTGGAAGTAGATCCACAGTTTTCTTGAGATCTCCGGCAAGAACCTGTGCATTGATTTAGGAAAATCGTATTTTATGTTGTTTTCTGACTTCTAAATTTTTGAAAAAAAATATATTGCGCAGTTTATTATATAATCATGCTGGCATGCTATTTCTGAAATTAGGTTTGATTATATTTTTTAGGATTGGCAACTTACAAATATTTTACATTGAGAGATCTCATTTTTACTTTTATTTTGACTACTGACCACAGTGAAGGGATCGAGATCTTAATCCAGCCTCAGGCACTCAAGCTGAAGGTCAATATCTACAACATTAGTTACTCCGTACCCTTTCTGTTTGAAGTTCTACTGCATACTACTGTTCTCTCCCTTGCTTTTAATTATCTCAAATGCTATGCAAAAACTGTTCGTGGAGTTTGTTTTTTTGTAGTCCTATGTCTGTTTAAATCAAATGCTTATTTATGTTTGATGATATGCATGGCATAATATAAATAACTACCATTTTATTTGAATTTGTTAGTTGTTTATTTTGTCTTAAATGTTCTACTTATAGCCTTTTTCTTATTACGCAGGAATTGGAAGGAGCTGAAAATATTTGAGCTTAATTCGGAGAGGTTTAAAGCTAAAACCCCATTTGGGAAAAGTTATACACAAAGAGCATATAGGCTTGTTGGAGGATAGTTGGAATTTCAAATTAGAGGTCATGAGTTCAAGACTTGGCATAATCAGTTTTTATTTTTGTGAAGACCGAATTTGGTGGCCCCCACCATATCTAATGCTTGATAATGGTTGCTAAAACTTAGCAATCAACTTTGCAAGAAATGGAAGGAATCTCATGGACATCAATAAGAAAGTTATTGTTTAGCAAGTGATCAAATCATGAAGGAAAGAAGATTTTCGGAATTTTAGCCATCCTGCACAAGCTTTACTATTTTGACCATAACTTGTGACTCAAGACTCCGATTAAGGCAAGGTCAGATGCGTTGGAAAGAGGACTCAAAGGAGAGGAATATCATGTCTCACGAGGATCTCCCAATTCTGACGTTTTGGGCGTCAAAACAAGCTGTCAAGTGGAGGGATATGAGGGATGACGAATTTGAGTGATTTCTCTTTCTTTTTCTTCTTGTATTTTTCTTCTTTTTAAGGGGAGGCTCTCTTTTGCTCTAGAGTGAATTTTATTTTTATTCAATCTTTGTTAGAAATTGAGGGTGGAGATTGAGTAGTGTAATAGACAACTTGAAGGCTTTCAATAATGACAATTTGCTTCATTGTTATTGTTTGTTCTACAATGCTTGGCTAATCCGTGGATTAGGGTGGAAGAGGAAACCAAAACCAGTGAGTTCGTTCCTTATTATTCTTCTATGTCTTTCCCTCATTATGCTTAATGATTTAATAGGTTCTCCTTCATGAATGTTATTCAACTTTTGGTTTTGTAAAGGTTATTTGGAATGTCTTTTACTTTTTATGCTTGATCTTGACATATCATGTTTAAGTTAAACTCCTTTAATGGTTTGTGCTTGATCTTGATAAATAGTTATTAGAGTTTCAACATATTGAAGTGAAGGGAGTCTTAGGTGTTATTTAGAGAATTGGATTCTTTCAAGAAAAAGGGTTTTCAAAGCTAAATCTCTCGATCCAAGGCAATTGCTTGCACATTGGATTGAGTTTTATTAGGATAAGACTATGAAGTAATTTTGGAATGATTAAATCTGTTTTGGTGAAATCCGATACCCTGATCTCTCTTTCTCTGATCAAGTTTGTGTTTAGATTTCTTTTGATATCAGTTTAGTTATTATTTCCTTGATTAATTGTAGTTTTAAAATCTCTAGTGTGAAAATTGATTAAGGATTTTTGGATCTTGTTTCTACAAATCTCTGTGGATCGACCCGTATTTGCCATTATCTACTTAATAGAAATTTGTGCGATTCCGGTTAACTATTTTGAGCATATCAAAATTTGGCGCCGTTGCCGGGGATTTGTTCTTGAAAATTGTTTCAAAAATCTGATTTCTGATTTTTACTCTAGTTCAGTTTTAGGATTTTATTTTATTACTTTTTTCTTTGTGAATTCCTTTTAGGATTTTAACTAATTAGCATTTTTTTTCTTTTTACACTTTGGTATTGTTGATTTTGCAGGATTGAAAAAAAAAGAAAAAGAAAAAAAAAAGTGAAATTCTGGTCTAAAGATGGACAAGGTGTTTAAGAATGTTCAAATCAATATTCCGCTCTTGGATGCCATCAAGCAGATACCTTCCTATTCCAAATTTCTGAAAGATCTGACCACTTTTAAGAGAAAGACTTCTGTCCCTAGGGAGGCTGTGATGGCAGCTCAGGCTTCAGGGCTGATCCAGCAAACAATTGTTCCCAAATATAAAGACCCTGGATGCCCTACAATCTCTATCAGAATTGGAGACACAATGGTTGATAAATGTCTTTTGGATCTTGGGGCAAGTGTGAACCTTTTGCCTTACTCAGTATACAAATAATTAGGTTTAGGGGAGCTCAAGCCCACAGATATAACTTTGAGTCTAACAGATCGGTCAGTCAAAGTTCCCAAGGGGATAGTGGAGGATGTCATAGTAAAGGTGAATGAGTTCTATTTCCCTGCAGACTTTGTCGTCCTAGATACCGAACCTGTCATGAATCCAGGCCGTCACATTCCTGTGATTTTGGGCCGCCCATTCCTTGCCACTTCCGATGCAGTTATCAGATGTAGGAATGGAGTAATGACGTTGGACTTTGGTAACATGAAGTTGAAATTGAATGTCTTCAATAATGGATTCCAGTCCCTTGAGATGGATGATGAGGAAGAAGTGAACATGATTGATGTCCTGATAGGTCAGACAATACAGCAGTCCTGTTATCAGGACCCTTTGGAACAATGTTTGGCCCAATTCGACTTTGATATTGACATTGATGAATCCATTCGCGAGGTCAATGCAATGTTGGACTCAGCCCATCAAATGGATATTGGTCGTTGGAGAGAGAGAATAGAGCCCTTACCGGTTTCTACTGCGGTACCTGTGCCTTCCATTGTCGAGCCCCTAAGCTAGAGTTCAAACCATTACCTGAGTCATTAAAGTATGCTTTCCTTGATAATGCTGAGACATTACCTGTCATCATTGCCTCAGATTTAGAGAAAGATCAAGAGGGGAAGTTACTTGGTGTGCTTCGCGCTCATCAAGAAGCTATTGGGTGGACCATTGCTGACATCAAAGGGATTAGCCCATCTGTGGTAATGCACCAAATTTATCTTGAAGAGAATGCAAAGCCCTCAAGAGAACCACAGAGACGGCTAAACCCTGTTTTGAAGGAAGTAGTTCGGGGTGAAGTGATGAAACTACTAGATGCAGGTATTATATACCCCATCTCTAATAGTAAGTGGGTTAGCCCTGTCCAAGTTGTTCACAAGAAGTCTGGTGTCACCGTAGTTGCCAACCAACACAATGAATTGGTCCCCACTCATGTCCAAACTGGTTGGCAAGTATGTATTGATTATCGAAGGTTGAATGCAATGACTAGGAAGGACCATTTTCCCTTACCTTTCATTGATCAGATGTTGGAGCGTGTAGCTGGTCATGCATACTACTGCTTCTTAGATGGTTATTCTGGATATAACCAAATCCCAATTGCCCCTGAGGACTAAGAGAAAACAACATTCACCTGTCCCTTTGGCACATTTGCCTATAGACGCATGCCTTTTGGGCTATGCAATGCACCCGCGACATTTCAACGGTGCATGTTAAGTATTTTTTCTGACATGGTGGAGAGGTTTTTGGAAGTCTTCATGGATGATTTCTCTGTCTTTGGGTCTAGCTTTGAAGAATGTTTATCTCATTTGACACTTGTGCTAAAGAGATGTGAAGAAAAGAACTTAGTACTCAATTGGGAGAAGTGTCATTTCATGGTGAAATCGGGAATTGTCTTGGGACGCATAGTGTCAAAGAAGGGAATAGAAGTTGATAAGGCGAAGGTAGATTTAATTGCAACCCTACCACCTCCTAAGACAGTGAGGGAGGTGAGATCCTTCTTGGGCCATGCTGGCTTCTACCGTCGTTTTATCAAGGACTTCAGTAAGATCTCAAAACCTCTCTGTGATTTGTTGTCCAAAGATGCCTCATTTGAATTTACTCCTGATTGCTTAGCTGCCTTTGAAAAGCTAAGAATGGAATTGACCTCAACACCTATCATTCGGCCTCCTGATTGGACTCTACCGTTTGAGGTCATGTGTGATGCCTCCAATTATGCAATTGGTGCCATCTTAGGGCAAAGAGTTAACAAGCTACCTCATGTGATTCATTACGCTAGTAAGACTCTAAACGACGCTCAACTTAACTATTCCACCACGGAAAAGGAGTTGTTGGCAGTCGTATTTGCTCTGGAAAAGTTTAGACCCTACCTGATAGGTTCAAAAGTACTTGTATTCACTGATCATGCTGCCCTTAAGTTCCTTCTAACAAAGAAGGATGCGAAAGCCAGGCTGATTCGGTGGATTCTCTTATTGCAAGAATTTGATCTCGAGATTCGAGATAAGAAATGGTCAGAAAATGTGGTGGCTGATCATGTGTCTCGATTACTTGTAGAGCCTCATGTTGAGTCCTTGCCTATCTTAGAAACATTTCCTGATGAGCAGCTTATGTCAGTCTCACATGCAGAAATCCCATGGTATGCAGACATTGTGAATTACCTTGTTACAGAGCAAATGCCAAGTTCTTGGACTAACCAAGAAAAGTGTCGTTTTCTATCTATGGCAAAATGGTATTTTTGGGATGAGCCGTATTTGTTCAAGTATTGCCCCGACCAAATCATTCGACGGTGCATCCCCAACTGTGACCAAAGGAAAATTCTTGCGTTTTGCCATGATCATGCTTGTGGAGGACATTTTGGGGGAAAGAAAACCGCTGCAAAAGTTTTGCAGTGTGGATTTTATTGGCCCTCCCTATTCCGTGATTCACATGATTATTGCAAAACCTGTGATCGTTGTCAACGATTAGGGAGAATCACAAAACGGAATGAGATGCCCCAACACCCAATCCTGATAATCGAAATTTTTGATGTATGGGGCATTGACTTCATGGGCCCTTTCCCAGTGTCATATGGCTACCAGTACATTTTAGTTGCTGTGGATTATGTGTCAAAATGGGTAGAGGCAATAGCTTGCAAAACAAATGACCACAAGGTGGTAGTTCAGTTTCTCAAGGAAACTGTATTTGCTCGTTTTGGTATTCCCCGTGCAATCATCAATGATGGGGGAAAGCATTTTTGTAATCGGGTCTTTGCGGCCTTGATGGGGAAATACTTTATTACTCATAAAGTAGCCACCTCATATCATCCCCAAACGAGCGGTCAGGTTGAAATCTCCAACAGGGAGATTAAGACCATCCTTGAGAAGACAGTCAATCCCACTAGAAAGGACTGGTCATTGCGCTTGAGTGATGCTCTGTGGGCATATAGGACCGCATATAAGACTCCAATCGGAATGTCCCCTTACAGATTGGTCTTTGGGAAGGCTTGTCACCTCCCTGTCGAGTTGGAACATAGGGCATATTGGGCGATCAAACGCCTCAACTTTGCTCTCGATAAAGCAGGAGAGACCAGGAAACTTCAGCTTGATGAGCTGGAGGAGCTCCGAAATGATGCCTATGATTGCGCCAAAAACTACAAAGACCGAATGAAAGCCATGCATGATAGGCATATTCTCAGGAAAGAATTTCACCCTGGCCAGAAAGTCCTATTGTACAATTCCAGGTTGCACTTATTCCCTGGAAAGTTGAAGTCTCGTTGGACTAGACCTTACATTGTTCATATTGTTCATCCCCATGGTGCGGTTGAGGTCCAAAGTCCCAAGGATGGTAATATTTTCAAAGTCAATGGTCAAAGGTTGAAACCATTCTTAGAGACTATTGTTCCGAAGGCTGAATCTGCATCTCTGGAAGATCCCGCCTATCAAGACTGATTGAGCACTGGATCTGACAATGTATTTTCTGTGTATATTATATACAGTGGTTACCTGCTTTTATTTTTTATATTTTTTATTATTTTGTCTAACTTTGGCATGATGTTACAGTTCCAAGTTTTATAATTCTCAGGTGCCCTCTTGTACTTTTATTCCCCATGTTTCCTTGATCATTGCATTTCATTTATTTAAACATCGAGGATGATTTTCATGCTAGGTTGGGGGGTGAGAACAAACACACTTGTCCATCTTTAGACAAGAATTTCACTTTTTTTTTTTTTTGATTTTTTAGGATTTTTAGGAAAATTTTCAAAAAAATAAAAAAAAATAAAAAAATTTGCTATTTGTGTGAGAAAGGAAACTTCAAAGAGAATTCTTTTGAAACGAAGATACCTCGAATTTTGGAATTCTCGATGCTATGGGCAAAAGAAAACAATGGTTTACTGTTCTGTTTTAGGAAAGGATTTTTGGAAAAGTGCTGAATCTTGATCCTTCACTTTTACACAGGTGGTATATATTTGCAAGGTTTTGAATGTGAAGCTATGATTTCCGATTTTCTTTGACGATTGGATTAAAAATATGATGAAAAACCGACCTTTAGTATACAGTTTCCTGGTTCAACTGGTGAATTAATGAGGGCACATGGAAAGGGCTGCCTATTGTTGGGGACCGCAAAAAAAAAAAAAAAAAGTTTAGTTAGAAGTATTAAAAAGAATAAAAAGTTTTGTGACTAGTTTGGGTTCGTAGCCTTTTTAACCTGAGCCAGTAAGCCCGTAGGGGTATTTACATACCTAGTGCCCTAAAAACGTCTGGTTTGGGAGTCATTGGCCTAATGCTCGTTACATGGGTTAATTAGAAAGCTTAAGGGACCTAGGCATTGCACAGTCACATGTGTGTGTTTGAAAAAAAAATATATATATATATACAAATAAAAAAAAATGGCCTTTGAAAAAACAATAGTGTGAAAGCCGTCATGGTCGCCTTGAGAGGAAACTGTTTTTCTTTGCTAAAGTTAGGTTGCCCAAAATTTTGAATTGAAAATCGTTTCCATGGAAGTTTCTAGCTAATCATTTGAGACTTATGTCTTTTTACGTGTACACACTTCTCACTGTGCACGATCAACTTAGCATGATTTTGAGAATTTCTGACCAAATGATAGGATTTGTGAACCGAATTCCATACTTAACTTTGAAAATTCTGAGAATCGAGAATATCGAGTGTTTATAAATATTCTTTTGGAAAAGTTTCCTTTGGTTTTTACTTTGATAGGTTAAAAAAAAAAAAATTTTTTTTGTGGGTAAATTCACTGCAAACCCTCACGAGACAACACTCGTCCTCTAGAGGTAATCTAGGGGTTTAACGGCTTGTTGCATATGTTAAACGCAACCGCGATTCCTGCGAAAGTGAGTTAGGATTTCTAGTTTCAACATTTAATTTTACTTTGTTTTGCTCGAGGACTAGCAAACTTTAGGTTTAGGGGTATTTGATATGCATGGCATAATATAAATAACTACCCGTTTATTTGAATTTGTTAGTTGTTTATTTTGTCTTAAATGTTCTACTTATAGCCTTTTTCTTATTACGCAGGAATTGGAAGGAGCTGAAAATATTTGAGCTTAATTCGGAGAGGTTTAAAGCTAAAACCCCATTTGGGAAAAGTTATACACAAAGAGCATATAGGCTTGTTGGAGGATAGTTGGAATTTCAAATTAGAGGTCATGAGTTCAAGACTTGGCACAATCAGTTTTTATTTTTGTGAAGACCGAATTTGGTGGCCCCCACCATATCTAATGCTTGATAATGGTTGCTAAAACTTAGCAATCAACTTTGCAAGAAATGGAAGGAATCTCATGGACATCAATAAGAAAGTTATTGTTTAGCAAGTGATCAAATCATGAAGGAAAGAAGATTTTCGGAATTTTAGCCATCCTGCACAAGCTTTACTATTTTGACCATAACTTGTGACTCAAGACTCCGATTAAGGCAAGGTCAGATGCGTTGGAAAGAGGACTCAAAGGAGAGTAATATCATGTCTCACGAGGATCTCCCAATTCTGACGTTTTGAGCGTCAAAACAAGCTGTCAAGTGGAGGGATATGAGGGATGACGAATTTGAGTGATTTCTCTTTCTTTTTCTTCTTGTATTTTTCTTCTTTTTAAGGGGAGGCTCTCTTTTGCTCTAGAGTGAATTTTATTTTTATTCAATCTTTGTTAGAAATTGAGGGTGGAGATTGAGTAGTGTAATAGACAACTTGAAGGCTTTCAATAATGACAATTTGCTTCATTGTTATTGTTTGTTCTACAATGCTTGGCTAATCCGTGGATTAGGGTGGAAGAGGAAACCAAAACCGGTGAGTTCGTTCCTTATTATTCTTCTATGTCTTTCCCTCATTATGCTTAATGATTTAATAGGTTCTCCTTCATGAATGTTATTCAACTTCTGGTTTTGTAAAGGTTATTTGGAATGTCTTTTACTTTTTATGCTTGATCTTGACATATCATGTTTAGGTTGAACTCCTTTAATGGTTTGTACTTGATCTTGATAAATAGTTATTAGAGTTTCAACATATTGAAGTGAAGGGAGTCTTAGGTGTTATTTAGAGAATTGGATTCTTTCAAGAAAAAGGGTTTTCAAAGCTAAATCTCTCGATCCAAGGCAATTGCTTGCACATTGGATTGAGTTTTATTAGGATAAGACTATGAAGTAATTTTGGAATGATTAAATCTGTTTTGGTGAAATTCGATACCCTGATCTCTCTTTCTCTGATCAAGTTTGTGTTTAGATTTCTTTTGATATCAGTTTAGTTATTATTTCCTTGATTAATTGTGGTTTTAAAATCTCTAGTGTGAAAATTGATTAAGGATTTTTGGATCTTGTTTCTACAAATCTCTGTGGATCGACCCGTATTTGCCATTATCTACTTAATAGAAATTTGTGCGATTCCGGTTAACTATTTTGAGCACATCATTTGACATGTTATACAATTTGACTAACTGCACGTGATTAGAAAATAATGATTGATTCTCTTCTTTTGGCATTGTTTCTTTTTTGTGGGTAAAGTCAGTTGCCCAATGTTAATGTACAGCTGCACCATGCTTGAAAATAAAATAAGACATAGCTAATGTGGCCAGGTATGAGATGTAGTTGAATGCACCTGGTAATAATTAACCTAGTAAGAAGCATGGAGGGTGTATAAAAATATGTCATGACAAGGAGGAGAATGAGAATCATAATAATGCTATTTTAAGTACACTGTGGGGCAGTGTATCTGCATGGAGGGAACAAATGTTGGTGCTGGGTTCTGAGTTTGCTTCCTCCAAGCGTAAGTTTAAAAAAAGAAATTGGGACCCTGCCAGAACAGAATTTATCTCGACCTTAATCATTGGGAGGGACAGTGAATGCATAAGCCAACTAAGGATGGATACTAGCACATTTAGATTGCTATGTCAAAGACTGCGTGACAAGAAGCTTCTATGAGACACTCAGCAAGTTTCTGTAGAGAAGGCTGTAGCAAAGTTCATGCACACTATTGCACACAGTGTTAGAAACATGCCCAATAGTTTCAGATTTTTTTAGGTCTGGGGAAACCATTAGCTGGCACTTCTAAGAAGTTCTTTACGCAATTAATAGATTGACACTTGATTATTTCATCCAAGCTGGACCTCACACACCCAAAGGGCCATATGGACTCGAGGTATACTTTCTATCAAAGATTGCTGTTGTTTTCAAATTCTTGAGTAATTTCAATTAAGATATCTTTAATCCTAAATATCCAAATAGGATTGCATTGTAGCTCTTGACGGACCTCATGTTCCGATACACATTCCGATAGAAATACAAGGGGCATTTCAGAACAAGAAATGTGTTTTATCCCAAAATGATCTGGGTGCATGTGGCTTTGATATGAATTTTCAATATATTCTACCTGGATGGGAGGGATTTGCCACTGATGCAAGGGTCTTGCAAAAAGCATTGTTGGGAGAAGATCCCTTAATTGTGCCACAAGGTAATCGATGCTCTATATTATGCTTAACACGTTTGACTCAACTGTGTATATATTTTAACAAGGTTTTCATTTTCATTTCGATCAACTAAGAAAGTATTACTTAGTAGATGCTGGTTAAGCGAATGCACCTGCTTTTTTAGCTCCATACCATGCGGTAAGATACCATCTGAGTGAATTCAGGGGCATAAATCTCCAAAATGAAAAGAAATTATTCAACAAGCGGCACTCACAAGCCCGTATGTCATAAAGCGGACATTTGGGGTATTAAAGAACCGTTTCTGTGTTTTGAAGACGGCTACGCAGTATGTGTACAAAGACCAAGTGTCCATTGTAATTGCCTGTTGTGTCATGCACAATTTCATTAGAGCAAATTGTGTCGATTTAGTAGATGGATCAGATGACAGTTTAGAGGACCAAGATGAAATAAACATGGGGTCAACTGAATATGATAATGACCCTTATGAAGATACAGCTACAGCAAATTGTACCCACTCAAGGCCCTGATGTTTTACTCACAAAGTGAGAGGGATGTCTTGCACAGATTTAGGGACGACATTACTAGACGTCTGTGGGATGAGTACTGTATTAATCTGAATAGGCAGTAGAATGTAATGTCTTTTCTGGAATATGTAATCAGTTATTGTATGCCTGTTGCCACCTACTGTAATCTTATAAATAAAATGCAATGTGATTACAATCCATCACTTGAAATCTATATTGGGCATCAATTGACACTCTGTTCATTTTATCTTCTATTCTTTATTTTCTTTTCTAGTAGCAATGTCGCCGAAGAAGAAGAATATTGCATTCAATGCACTGATGGACGAGGAGTTGCTGGACTTGATGTACGCACAAGTACTGTTAGGTCAGAAGGCAGACCGCGGTTTTAAGATGGATGCTTATAAGCACGTGTCTGAGACCATGACCGAGCACAGTGATGGAGCCTACATACTGACAAGTCAAGCCGTCTAGAATCAGTGCAAGCATTTGAAAAAAAAAACTATGCCATAGTGATTGAGATGCTCAATGCCTCTAGATTTGGGTATGATAATACGAAGAAGCGAGTCATCGTGTCAGACGATGCATGGACTGCTTGGCTAAAGGTAAGCTGCATTTAAAATAAATGCTTGAATTCTATACATTTATTTTATTTTTATAAATATCAATACAGTTGGTCTATGTGGTTGCATCTCACATAGGCGCATCCGAAGGCGCTACCGTATAAGAGTTCCACAATTGATTATGATAAGCTCACTATCTGTTTTGGGAAGGATGTGGCAACTGGACAGTACGCGAGATCTGCTACTACAGCTCCAAGTCACCAGTCGATTGAATCGGGTGCTGCCAATTTCAGCCCATTGCAAGCCGATTCTGATGTGGGTTTGACTGACCGATTAGGGGGTTGTAGACTCCAATCTTCGAGCGTGGAGACCAGCTCAAGGCAGACGAATCCACGTAAAATGAACTCTGACCTGCTTGAAATTATCCACTGTATTGAAAGTTCGTCTGAAGGTCTAACAACAACCATTCGTGATGTAACTAATACCACTCGGTTGCCCAAAATGGCAGCACTCAGGTTTGATACTGACGGAGCTTCGTGGAATCTCCACGCTGAGTGGGCTCGACGTCGAATTAGCTCATGAGTGGTTGACTGTGCATGCTGATATGGCTATTGTCTTCATTATTGCTGACAACAAGGGAGACTGGATTATGAGGCAGATGCCTAGGATTCGTTAGGAGCGCATGTAGCTCGAAAGTTTTATGGCTGGTGAAGGGATCTGGAATGCTATGTTGTATCCTAGAATGGATGTAAACATTATATTTTGGCTGGCCACTGCTTGATGAAAGGCTCAGTAACCATTTCCCTTTTATAAAGACTGTTTATGCTAGGGCCTACTGTATGGGCCGCCTTAAAACTGTTTAATAACTTCCCCTTTTGCTTGTGCTTACTGTACTGGCTGTGTTCCCTATGATTGTGAACATGCAGCTGAACTGACTAATTAAGCTATTATGGTCTTCTTTACTTATCTAATTCAGCTGCTATGGTTAGTGTAGTTGTTTTGATTTGCACTTTTAACACCTTACCTGCACTTCTATTTGTTTAATATCTTATCCTATTATGTTGTCTTATACATGTTTTAATCTATGTTGTTCAATCTCTAGGTTGATGCCACCGTAAATGGCTCATTTTCATTGTTATGTGGTATATAGGGGATGCCATCCAGGGATTTAACAAACCTGGAATGAATACAAAGCACATGTCCTTGGATATCCGAATGCAGAATTCAAAGGCTTTAGCAATATGGAGGAGGCTAGGGTAAGCTTTTTGAACTACCATGGACAAGTTAAACTGAAACCAGAATCTGCAAGTGTGCTCACCCTGACGACAAGTGGTAGTTCGGAGTGAATTTCTGTTCGAGCTAAGACTCTGCTTTGGATCATTATTGGCCTTCTTGTTCTCATAAGCTTTTTAAGCTGCTTTGCTATTTACCTTGCTATGGTGGACTATCATTAAAGTGGCCCTTGTAAATGTGCTTTTGTATGGTATTCTAAATGAATGCTATGATGCGGGGCTATCCATCGAGTCTACAACTATTGTGCAGGGGATGGTTTCAATGTCTACATTTTGTATGGTAGCCCACTGCCGATATTTAATTAAGGGGATGGTTACACAGTGTAATTTTTGTAAAAACAAGATATTTTTGTATGAACTCTAGGCTACTGAATTGACTTTCCCATGATAGATATTTCCACATTTTTGGGCTCTTAGTTGCTTATTTGCTAGTGTTCCCTCCACAATGTGCACACATTATTATGTGAATGTAGGCCGACACTTGTTTTACTATGACAGAATGAACATCACAGGTCAATCTCTACCCTCACTGGTTTCAGTGGTAGAGGTTAGTATAATCTTCAAGTCAAACATAGTAGGTTTCAGTAAAATACCATTCATTTGTGGTATATTATTTTCTGAATAAGTTGTGTTTATTTATGTAAATTGTGATGTATGTTTTAAGTGTTTTTGGGTCTTGCAGGGTATATAGATACAAGCAGCTACAAAAGAAGTTATTGGCTTTCTCTATTGCAAACTGCTCCAATCTTAACCCCCAATAGGTACAAATGTTGTGAATGGATTATTTTAACAGAATGTACTAATCTTCTAGTCCTACATTGATTACTTCTTTGAAATCAGCACAATTCCGTATTTTTTTTAAACTCCCAGTTGATTTATGTTAAATCTTTTCTATACAACCATTGCTGATAAACACCCTTTCACCCCACTGAATATGTTCTGGGACGGTTTTAAGATGAATGAAGACCTTGCAGCAGTCGACCCTACAATGCATAGTTGCTGCTGTTCGGCACCTTGTGTCCACTTATATGAACACTATAGACGTTCATGTGTTATTGTGTTGAAGTTCCATCTCTTCAATGTCTAAGTTGTAGAGCAACCTTGGAATACTGATAATAGCCTAAATCTGTATCCAACTGTTGAGACATATCCAGGTAAAGACATTGCAGCAGTTAACAAGGGTGAAATTAAAAACTTGTTGCTGTTTTTCACCTTGTATCATGGTTGTATGAACACTGTTTTGCGACATAGCTAAAGCTTTGAGGTTCCATTCCCATGTGTGAATTGTATTTATCGTGAGATACTACCAATAGTTTCCATCAGTATCCAACTATGGATGTACATTCATAATCTGTTGTACTGTTGAAACTGCCTCGTTTGTAAAGTTATTCTAAAATTAAAAGCTGTATTGATACTTGTTTCTATCTTAAAATATTTTATGCTTATGCACACTTCCAGATCCTATGTGCAATCTTCTTTGCCTTTCATTTTTCATCCAAATAAGCATTATACCACAGGAGTTATGAATGTATGCCTACTCCAACATGAGAAGAACATATCCCATGCTTTAACTGAACGAGCCACGTCCCAAAACGTCCAACACATGAGATATGTTTTTCTCTTTTCAGATTGACAAATGAGGGCTTGTTTTTTACTGCCACGTGGGACTAGATTTGTCCTGTAGGGCTCACATCAGATTTGAGTACTCAAGACATTTGGATATGCATCTAAGTCTCTGTGAGGAGAACTGAAGGAACAGGGACAAAGATATTAGACAACCATAAGTAAAAACCACAGTGAATGAATATATTGAACATCAGATAACCATCTACATCCATTTATCTCCAGAAGTATCTACAGAACTATGTCGTCTCCAGAACTATCTACAAAATCATACTTCAATGATCTACTGGTCCAGACCTATCTACAGAACCAGCCACATAACTATTGACAGAACCATGTACAACTACAAAACAAAAACACTATTTACAACTTCATCTCGAATGAACCATGTACACTGTTCAATGTAACCAATCTCCAGTCACAGAAACATGACTCAAATGAAAAACACAGAACCATCTAAAGAAACATCTAGAGCTACAGATAAGTATACTTCATTATCAGCCATGAAAACCCATCATCATCAGCTACAGATATGTATACCATCTACAACTGCAAAAAAACTATCATCATCGGCCATGAAAGCCATCCAAATTTAAGCCTTAAAGACGCATCAATGTATAAACTGACAGCGAACACCATAGGCGCGTTCTTCATTATTTATGAGACTTGGGCAGACTCGAGTGCTCCTCCAAAGATACATATATATAGCCCGCTGATATCTCTCTTGAAAAACTTGGCTCTCCACCCAAACTTGATCTTCACTTCCAGAGATAAAGAACAACGTATTTCCATTGCCCTCATCCACCCATTATAAATGGGCACTAGAAGGTGCATGCATGGTGGGTATTACCTTGCTAGCATTTCTTTCAACAATGTCGCCCACCGCTAGAGATTGTATGCGAAATACAACCTCTTGATGCCCTATGTGCCAAAATGACCAAATGGGTTTACAAGAAAGGAAAAAACAAAAAAGTCTAGAGGATCTAAATTGGTTATCTGCCATTGATGTTGGTGGCAGCACAAAGAATTAGAGAGAAAGAGAAAGGGAATAACAAAAAGGAAGAGGGTTTACATAGTAAAAGACAACAAAAAGAAACATAGAGTAGGGTTTGAATTGGTTACCTGCGCCATTGATGTTGGTTGGAGCATAGACAAATGGGGAGAGAGAAGGGGAGAAGGTGCAAAATGGGAAGGAAAGAGGAGGGAGAGAGAGAGAAAGAGAGAGAGAGAGGAATACAAAGAGAGTTGGGGCTGGGAAGGGAAGAGAGAGAGGGTTGGAATGTATGAATTGAAGGGCGGAGAGAGTAATGAAATGAAATTAAGAATTGGGTAAGTACAGTGGCAAGAAGATGATGCAGAGGAGGGAAATCTTTGATTTAAAGAAATGGAAGGTTCTAGGTAGGTTTCAATTTATCCTATTTTATACACAGTATGGTTCTACCCAACTGAACATTCTCAGTGGAACAGGGGTATGAGGTTTGAATTTGGTGCTAGATCATAAATTCATAGAAGACCATTGACGAGGCAAATCCAAAGCCAATGTGCAAATTAACTAACAGAGATGAACAACTCTTCTTGGAAACCGTTCCTTTTTTTTTAATGAACGGTTTGAATTTTTTTTTATAAGATGTTAAGCCTGATTACCTAGTAACGGCTGTTCCAAACATGGTGAGGTAGATCCAATCCCCTTTACCTTGCAAATCCAAACACCCTTTTCACAGCCTTCAAAGTCAACTCTACTTTCAACCTTCCACAACTTTACCTCGATGTGACATTTCACCCTACTGCACTTTATAGAAGTTAACATCCAAACTGGCCCTAAAGCTTTCTTCTTTCATTATAACGAGTAAAAACAATATTTTCTCCTTAGTTTCCAGTTTGGTTCTCTATTCATAAAGAACATGTGTATAGCACAAACCAAACATTTTAAAGTATCTCACACTAGTTTTTTCCCCTAAACATTTCATTAGAAGGAAATTTAATATTAATTGGTCCAAAAGGCACCTGATTTATTACATTAATTACACATGCTATATTCTCCACCCATACGGCCATCAGTGATTTCTTTGTATGGAACCAACTTCTACACGTCTCTGTAGTGTTCCTAATGTCACTCCACCTCTCCATTTTGCTGTGGTGCATAGGCACAAGTGAGCTCTCTTTTAATGCCTTCTCATCACAAATGAAGGGAAACCCTCTTCAATTATCTATCTTTAAATGTCCAGTCTTTTCCTTGAATACACATTCAACAGTACATTTTGAAAATACATCTAATTTTTCATCAATGAATAGCAACATGTACCAAAAACTCAAATGTGAATGAGAACAACAAAGTCCCATCAAATCACTATGTATCAATCTACATGTCTCAATAGTGTTCTTAATCTCTCTCCACCTCTATATTTTGTTGCGGTATACAGGCACAACCATTATTATCTTTAAATGTCTAGTTTTCTCCTTGAATACACATTCAATAGTCTTCTTAAATTTGTTACATTTTGAAAATACATCTAGTTTTTCATCAATGAATAGAAACACATAGCAATAACTCGAATGTGAAGGAGTGCAACAAAGTCCCATCGACCAAATTACTATGTACCAACTCCAACGCATTGAACCTTGAAGGACTCATCAAATGGGAGACGATTTGTCTTTTAATACCGACACCCGTCACGCTCCTCTCATCACTACCAAATGCCATCAATCCCGGCAGGCCCTTCACTGAATTTTAACTTTCAACTTGTCCATGCTAAGATGCCAAATCTTGCATGCTAAATGGAAGCAACATTATTTGAAACTCATTTTCTGATCATGTAACTTAGAAGCGGATGAAACAAATTAATAAATCTTGAATTTTCTTACCATCTTGCAAAACACATCCGCATCTAAGCAAGAATGTTTCAAAGAAACTTGATATCCTTGGCCCAAAAAATACATAATAATAATGACACTCACCACTGAGAAGAGATTCTTTATTTTTGGGACATTGAAAACACTCGACTTTGAAGGGACAACTACCATTGATTTTAATAACTTCTTCATCGAAGGAATGGTATTTTCTGATGTTATAATTGTCTCATTCTACAATAGTGTTAGGAATTTTTGAATTTCAATTCATCTCCGACAAGATGATGCCTGCAACTGGGGTCTACTATGCAATCATTTCTCAAAACTGGTCGAGGTTAAGGCATCCACCATCTTTGTTTCTACTTAAGGCATGTTCGGCAATGATCTTTAGGGAGGATTCCTCCTCGGCTTTCCATGATTGGGTGGAAAATCCATGTTTTTTTTGCATCTAGGATTGAGGAAATAGGACATCCTTTTTCCAAAAAACCATAATTTTCTTTATTCGGACCACCTGGCCCCATCAGATCCCGAAATCATCGCTTTTAAAGGGAGAGGTATTTAAATTGACTTTCTCCGTTAAACTCGACCTCGTCTCCTCTCTTGATTTCAAGTCCATTTCCCTCAACATCGAACCCTTTTCTCTGTTGTTGGTGTGATGGGAGGTGACCGGATCGGACCTTGTTGCTGTGACCACCCTTTGCTGTTGCGACTGGAAAAGACCACTGCTTTAGCTCTACTACGACTGAACTCTCTCTCACTCCTCTCTCTATCTCGGCAACAACGATCTTCTTCAACAACGTAGGTCTCCGACATACTCTAGCCCTCTTCCCACCATCGGACTCCATTGACTCCCCTCTCTCCGGTCAATTCGTTCACAACCACAAATTAGGTTTGGTGGTTTTTTGTACTTTTTTTTTCTTTTTTGGCATTTTCCTTCCATCTTGCATCTTCTCCTTGTGGAATGGAAGATTTGGAGTTTATGCAAAAATATGCACATCATTTGACTATCTAGTTATGCACGATGAGATACTTGAGATACCTTTAGTTGGATGGGTTTGAGGTGGATGTAGCGTGTGAGGTGGGTGGTAGGGGTTTTGTCGCAAGGGGTGATTCTTTGCAGGTGGATGGCGAAACAAGTGGAGGCCAAATCGATGGTTGCAAATTTTTGGATTCTATTTATTTAAAATATTCAAGAAAGAGAAGCATCACAACTCCAAATGCGATTGTACCATTTGTCTCAAGGGGTTTGTGGAGATACCTAAGTCTACCGAATGCCTTACATATTGTAGATGTAGGCTTCAACAAGGATCTTGATTCGTTTTTTTTTCCCTTTATTATTGCTATTGTTTCATTTGTATGTTAGTTCTTATATTTTCCAATGGAATAATTATAGATGTCATCATTTTGATTTTTTGTTGGATAATTAATTAATAATAGATTTTCATGGAGTTTAATTATAAGCAACTTTTCTTTTAATTTTCTTGTCTTTGAACCCCATAGAGATTGGATTTTAGTACCCTTAAAAGTCATCTTCTTCTTCAGTTAGAACTTTTCTGCCAAACGATTTTCTCAATTCCTGATGGGATAAGATGATAGTTAATGATTTAGTAGATGCGTTGGTTAACAGGGGCTAGTGAATTGTAACATGCATTTTCCAGGTAGCTGGGGAAAGATACATGAATTGCCTTTTTTACCTCATTGGCTTGGAGGAAATTCGGTTTGGAGAAGTTTAGAATTGGTGGTGGGGGTGTTTGGATTGTTATTTTGGTTGTTGGTTTTTTTTCCATTACTAATATTTTGGTAACTTCAAAGATGTTTCACAAATGTTGAACTTTTTTTTTTCTTTTTTTGGTTGAAATCTTGGTTTCCAACCAATAATGTTATTTGGTAGCTTCAGATGTTGAAACTTTGGGTTGGAGTTTTGAATTCAATTTTCTTCTACCAGTATTGTTAATTGGGAATGGTGGTGGGTATGTTAGAGTGTTATTTTAGAAGCCATACAAAGATGCATATTGTCTCCAGTGCTGGGTGTGGATGCTATTCGAATGTTGACGAAGTGAAGGCTGACAGTCTGTTTAGACCTTTTGTATGCAAGCTAATGGTAAGTAGCTCGCTTTGTTTTGCCATAGCCAATTATAGGTAATCTAGTTACATGTAGTTATATTGAGTAAATGGAAAGTAGGGCAACAAAATTAATAAACATGGGGCTAAGAATGTATTCATGTTGTTGTATGGGTTGGTTGTGGTTTGTTTGTTGTAAATGTTAAATTATTTAAATGCTGTATGCCATGTAATGGGTGGAGTGGAGATGGATGTGTTGGAGATGGCCTTGTTGTTGGTTGGTATTTTTTTTATATGCTTCCTTGGATATTTAATACTCATTGTAAATTGTAGAATTCTAAACCAACTAGCCACCGTGCTATGAATATGACTGGAACAAGAAACATGAAGTCGATGGAATGTAGGCACATCCTGGAGCTAATATGTATAAGTCTAGGCATGTACCCGACTACTATGTCATGTGCGAAATATTCGATGACTCAATTGTTGACGGTCGTGAGGAATTAGTCATGAATGAAATTCCTTGATTACCACCATCCATACACAACAATGACTTGGATGCTAACTTCAATGTTGATGATGATGTCGCTACCCTCAATGAGGAGGCTGGAGATGAGCACATCTCTACGGCTAGGGGTGTAATATGGCCCCTAGAGGGCGCTCCCGACAAACAACAAGGTGCCAAAGCACGAGGGATGCAATGGTGGCAATTATCAGGAGCATGGCATATGCAATAGACACAATGACAAGGAATTCATCGAAAGAATGAATGAAGAACGTATGGAAAGCAATACCACCGCTTGTTCTAGAGATGATGATAAAGTTAGTTGCATTTCAACAACTAGAGAATGAAGAGATGGCCTCATAGTTTTATGCTTTAGATAACGACCACCACCAGATCTTTATACTTAACTTCCTTAACAATGTTTAATTTGATATTTTGGGCTGTTATTTTGGACTTGTAACTCGTGGTTTTGGTTGTGAGGTGGGGCTCATTTTTGCTTTTTTTTATTTTTTATGTCATGTATGTTTTTATTAAGATATAAGATGTTTAGACAAGGAATGTCTTTTATTCATTTTGTTCGAATATTATGAACACTTTTATTAATTTGTGGGATTTGTGGAAAATAGATGAATTCTATTCAATTTCTTGGAATGTCATAGCTTATATAAATTGGTTTGGTTTTATTCTTCACCCGCAGCATGAATAGACAAGATCTTGTAATACTGAAACTAATGTCGTTACATTAATATGTGTTTTATGGTACCCTTACCAATATCTCACTAAAGACAAAGTTCATGAATTTGAACAAAGTGGAAAGACTTGTCTCAATGAGATCTTGACTATACACCCCCTTGTAAGAACTTGACCTCTTAACCCTAGGATTAGCACTAATTAATTATGTGGTTAGGATTACTAAGTGAGATTAGAGGCCAATAGTGGTGTTTTGTGTGTTATAATAGCTTTGAGAAGTTTTGAAAGCATCTAAGTCTAGTTTGACCTCTTTTTGGAGCTTGTTTGTAATTCTGAATGAGACTAAGGGGTTATCAATAAATTCTGTAATTATGTTATTCTGAGCTCATTAGATCAAGACTATCATTCCAAACAACTTTTCTATATGCAACTTGACTCAATTGTGGCCCTGAAACCCTTCAAATGACCAATTCATTCATATGTTGATGGGATTTAACCAAACAGTTGACTTTTCCCTTGAAACCTCGAAATTCATCATTCTTGAGCTCAAAGATTAGATCTTGACCTGCGCAACAACTTTCATGTTTAAGCCAAACTCATCCGAGGTCCAGAAAATCCAATTGTCACCTATCACACTTTTCGAGGTGTGTACCACAGTTCGAAAAATCATAGCTTCTGTCACTGATCTCTGAGAATTCTGATTTTAGGCTTGTTGGGAAGCTCTTCTCATGACCCACAATTCTTCTTCTTCGACCAAGTTTGTTCGGGGTCCCAAAGATCTTCGCTTCAAAGTTTAGTTAAATTATGACAAACTTACAAACTTTCCTTTCACAAAATATCTCACCAACCCTCTCCCTCTCATTAATTCCTCCCAACTACCCCACCCACCCCACCAAACACAATAACTCCCTCATTCACTTCGTCATTTCCATCGGCCAACAAGTGAATCCCTCCTTTCTTCTTTCTTCTTCTTTTCATTCTCTTATTCTTCTATGGCTTGGTGAAGAACATCTACTTAGAGGCCCTCTTGCAAGATCGCAACCCACTAAGAAGCTGTACGCCCTCAACTACGCGACATAGGTTGTTTTGGTATGAATCCATCGGTGGTAGCCCCTTCATCATCACCCTTATTTTTCTTAGACTTCTAAGAGGAAGGCCCCATCCCATTTTTTAATATTTCTTAGGTTAGAACCCATTTTCATAGCTTAGGACCTCTCCTCGTCTAATGTCTCCCAAAACCAGAAAAGGGAACCTAGAAGGCCAGAACCCTAACATTCTAATAGGGAGAAGAACGCAGATTGCTGGACTCACACAACTCACAAGGGGAAAAACACAGAAAGAAAACGAGGAAAAAGAGAAGAAGGAAATAAAGAAGAATAAGATTCGACGCCCGTCGGCATGCCGCCTGCATGTTGCTCCGTTGCCCACCGGCTTGCCTGACTTCCTACCAACATGCTCCACTGCCCGCCGACCTGTGGCCTGCTCCAACGCCCGCCAGCCTACTTTGCTGCCCGCCAGCCTGCTTCGCCACCCGCCGGCCTAATCCGATCAGCTTGTTGTGCGCCTGTGCTGTAGCCTGCAGGTAAGCTTCTACCATTTGCTATTTGTGTTTTTTCTTTTCTTTCACATTTTATACTTACATTTACAGGTTACAAGTGGTTTGTGTTTGCTTCCTTGTTGTCTTTTTGTGCAAATACCACTGCCCCATTTGTCCTTCTATTATACTTTATTCAATTATTTGTCTCCTTTATGAGGAGATGTCCCACCCACTTTATTTTGTTTATTTTATTTCTTTATTAATTTGTGCAATATATATGCTTGAACCTTGGAGATATGTCCAGAAAAAATATAAAATAATATTAACAATCTTGATTTGTTAAAAAAATATTTATTTAAGTTCCCCCTGCCCCCTCAAAGATGAAATCCTGGGTCCACCCCTGGTTGGCCGGATTGACTCTTGATTAGAGGCATGTGTCTAATTAAGGGCTTGTTTGGCATCGTTCCTTGATTGTTCTTGATTCTATAGTAAGATTGGGTTGTGCTGAATTAGAATGTACTGAGAGTGGACTGTAGAAAACGTGTTAGGCATTGTTATGTCAAAAAATTCCGCTAAGAACTTATTATGCAAAACTTGTTTGGCAACATTAGGGCTCTTTTGAAAAAAATGAAACAAATATAAATATGAAAATGGGGAAAAAATAGAGACAATCGAGAATGATGAATGGAATAGTCATTATGTTTTTTTTGAGAAAACCCTTTGATCTACAAATTTATAGAGTTTTATTCAAATTTCACATCAAACCCAAACTCGTCCTTTTTAGATCCTCTTCTCCATTCAAATTTCACCAACCAACTCAGAATCTTGTCTTCTGTAAACATGCACCCATCTCAATCATATCATACAAGCCCATGCCAAGATCAATCATCCCCTTTTATAACCAAACTCACCATCTTATACATTTCTTTTCAATTCATCCATTGTGCAAATCTCCTTTATCGCTACTCAAAATCCAAAAGGCTACATACGTTGGGACATGATAAGGTGGGTGAGAGAGAAGTTATGGAGAAACATAAGGGGTGAGGATGGGGAAGAGAGAGAGACTTGCAACGATGTGGAGAAAAAGAGGTGCCCAGAGAGAAATGCACACGAGAAAATCCGGAGACTGATGCAGGAGAAGATTTGGAGACGGTTGTATTTGTGCTAGACGGATGATTTAAAAGAAATGAAAAATTTTCGATCCAAGTGTTCTACGCCAGCGAGTCAAGTTCCCAGACATCGTTCCAGCGAGAGTAAGATCTGGAACAGTTCTTATGGATACTAAACATGTTTTCCAATACCTGATCTCATGGGAACTTGGGAACGTCTAAGTGGCATGATGCCAAACAGGGCCTAATTTGCATAATTTGTTTGGTTATCTTTGATTTTAGTTTCACATAGTGGTTTTAATCATGTTCAAGTTATAGATGGTTAACGTTTATCATGCTTCTTTGGTGATTGAGTAAATTAATTAGTGATTTTACATCTTTAGATCCCCAGTTAATCTTGTTAATTCCACTTAAGGGATTGCTAGTATTGGAAACATGAATTAATAATGGGATTATGCTTCTTTTTGGGGCCTTAATGAAGTGGGCTCAACCTCTTTTAGTCTTGTTTAAGCAATCATGGTGGACCCTATTTGTGTCCCTTGTGGACCCCATTACTCCCCTCCTCCCCAAATCCCAAGGTGGGCCCCACTAAGACCCATAACTTGCAGGCTAGCAAGCCTGCTGTTGCCCAGTGGCCAGCTCCTAAGACGTCGGCTGCTGTCCAGTGGCTGCAGCGGCCTGGGATAGTCAGAACTAGCGGCCGGCTGACAGAGGTGGTGCAGCCGGTCATGCAGCGACCGGCGGTCCCCCATTCTTTTAGGGTTGTTTTTAGGCCTTTCTTGGGCTATTTTCACTCAATTTCCTCCCCATAAATTCTAAAAATTTTGGAAACCCAATTCAAAATTTAGAAACAGAGTTTAGATGGTGCTCGAATTATGTAACTCCCACAAAATATGGATTTTTTGCCTAAAAAGGGAACCCAGAACTTAGATCATTGGTGGACCCCGTACCTCAACCTTGACCAACTTGGTTTCCAACCGTATTCTCACCCAAGAAAATCAAGAGGGCATGTGGAGCACCGCTACTTGCATTTTTATTAGACTTAAGGCCTTAGATATTTCCACCTGAATGCATCAAGTGTACGAAAATACACATAATAGCCATCCATTTGGCGTATAAGTTTGAGAATCATCGTACTTGCATGTTTAAAATTATTTTAATCAAACTTTTCATACTTTTATCATATTTTATGCACCATGTCAACCCGGCCCTAGTAGTATGCTCTACAGGACATCCTTGGGTCTTAGTGAGCGATTTTCGCCCTTCTTGGTAATTGGATGTATTAGGATCCGTAGATTGTTTCTCGGTTAGCGTGCGAGCATTCACTGCCCTTAGGAGTTACCCTCAGCTTGACTTTCTACCACCCATTTGGGTCCCCTATTCTATCAGAAATGCTGCCCATTTTTCTGTAGGATTTTCCAAACTTAGAAAATATTATTTTAAAACCCAATTCGACTCGATTTACTGTTTTAAGCCCGACTTAACTTGGTTTTTTATCTTAAAAGCCGAATCAACATTGGTTTCTATTTTAAGCATTCTAATTGTTTGTCAACTCCCATACTTGCACATACATATCTTGGGTAATTGAATTACTCATTACTTCCCGATTAAGAACCGAACCCTTCATTCTGCATTGATTATCGAGTCGGCACCACCAAGCTGTTATTCTTGTATTTATTATATTTTCTTGCTGTAGTTTGTAGTCTTGTATATGACCGGTGTCACTGAAGTACCTACCCTGTCCAGGCTAGACCAGGTAGGCAGGTACCGCCGTGGCAGGGCCAAAGATTTCAGACGGCTGTAAACTCCCAGGTGAGTTCAAAGGTACTATCAATCAATTCGATTGAAGTAAGCGAATGCTCCCCCTCCAAGGATTATGTGACATGGTTGCCATTTAGGCTATAGTCTATTTTTCTATTATTATTGATTCTATTATTTTACTCATGCTACACCGAGTTTGCATAGTCATACTGTTACTTGACCTCTGATTAATTTGTCATATATATTCTGCTTTGTACCTGAAGAATGTGTTTTGTTTTGGATACTTGCCATGCAATTTGTCTGATTTATACTTGATGCCGTAGGTATGATTTCTTGACCTGTACCCTGGTACGATTTTAGAGGAGGTAGTTGTTAAGCCGCATGTGACATGTGAGGGGTAGAGGTTGTCATGTAGACTCTATTCCTTGCACATGAGATGCGAAATACCTGGGAGTATTATTTTGGGTTTTGTATTATATTTTACTGGCCTCTGTTGGCCTTTTATTTCAGGGAATGTAATTAATTCATCTTTTGTAATTTCAAATTTGAAATATGGGAATGATTTATCTTGTTTACTTGTCTAGCTTTGTTATCTTCTGTTTATGTTTATACCAGTATGATGATATGATGTATAGTATCATTCAACTAGTAAGACATTAGTGATGCAATGCGGAATTCGATGAGCTTCAGACTTCGGGTTGCACCGCAATGCAAGCTTCTGCTAAATGTACCATGACGGTGATGGATCTTGAAATTCTCACCCATGCAAATTCTGGGAAAAACAAAGATTATGCTAGAGTGATTCCCCCTAATCCTACCCCAATTTTGGGGTCGTGATACCTGTAATGTCCTGAAGTATTCAAAATGAGCGTGGTTATTTCCTACTATTGGCCAATGAGTTAAAAGGTAGGGGCCTTTTAAGAGACTCGCATACATTGACAACAGAGGAGCAGTTGGGAATATTTTTATTCATTGTTGGCCATAGCCAGAAAAATTGAATAACACATGTCAAATATATCTTTCATGATAATTCGATTTCTTCTGTGCTCCGAGCATTGTCAAGAATTTGTTTCTCCACTTTGTCTTCATGATCTTCTATTGTTATAGCACATGGTGATGATATACACCTGCCACACCACTCTTCTTATGCTTATTATTTCACTTCACTCATGGCCCTTCCCTATTAATTACAATATGAATGAATGCATTTTTTCTACTTATTTCTTAAAGGAGTTTTGGTGGGGGTTGATTAACTGTAAATGGTGTTGGGGTTGATGAATGGTGGGCTGATTGATGACTGGTGAATGGTCTACTTGCATGTATTGTAAGAGGCCATGACCATTATCTTATCTCGAATGGGCCTTTGTTGAAATTTATCTTTTGTTGTTCTTTGATGGTTTTCTTCTTCTTCTTTTTTCCCATTCATTCTCTTGTTTGTTGTGTCTATTGTATGTCTATGATGGTGTTTGAGAAATTCTACTATGGCTTGTTTTCATGTCTTGCAATGTTGTTTATGTTGTGGAAATTGTTCTATATTCACGTTGGGAGTGCGGTTAATGAATAGTTGGTGTCAATGAATGCATTTGAGAGTGAGAGTTGATGACTGGTGGTAGTTAATTAATGGTGTTTAATGAATGATAGATGGTGGTTAATGTAAGACCCCGCCCCGAGAGTTTCCTTTTAGTGTTAATTAAGACGCGTTTTAGCTATAAGTGAGATTAGTGGAAATGGGTTAAATCTGGATTAGAATAGCTTTTTATAGCTTTGAATAAATTTGGGAACTCTTGTGATCTAGTGGGGCCCTTTGGGGGTTCATTTTATTGTGTCTTGATTAGTTTTGGGATTTATTTAATAATTCTGGAAATCTGTAATTTGCTCCGTTTAATGTATTTTATGATTCCCGACAACTTTCGTATTTGTTCCGTTTCCATTCGAGACCTCTAAACTCTACTTTGCCAATGATAGGGGTAAAACAGTCTTTTTACACAAAATCTGGACACTATTTTCAATGTCTCCGAAACTCGTAAAATATATACTTTTTGGAAAGTAGAAATTTCGACGATCGATTCTTCCGTCTTCGTCGAATCTATCTAAAGCCCGTAGAGCGATGTTTTAGCCCGATTGGATTTTTAAGTTGTGGGACCCATTCAGATTTTCTATATAAGGAGGAGTTCATTCCTTCTTCCCCCTTTTTCCTGCAACTTTCCCTTGAGAGCATAGAGAGTTCCAGCCCTACGTTATTCTTGTGCCTTCTTGCTTCTCTATCTCTCAATCTCTCTCAAACCTATTGCTAAAGGTAAAATGGAGGTGGTAATCTTCTTTCCCTCCATGAGAGCTTCATCTTGATACCATTTTTAGAGAGAGCCTTCCATTCCAAACTACATTTTGAACAAACTCTTGCCATTAGAGGACTTTCCATGTAAGTTCTTCTTCTCATCTCTTGGTTGTGTGTTCTTCTAGCCATGAAGGTGCTTCACCTTGATTATTGGAAGCTATCTTCATCTATTTCTTGATTTTGACATTCTAGGGTTGTAATGAATGTATTTTGGGGATTTTTGTGTAGATTATAGATTTTGAGCTTGATAGTGGGATTAGAGCTTGACTAGCATATTTGGAGACCAAGGCAAGTGAATGAATGGATTTGATTTGAATAAGTTCTTGTTTTATTGAAAATGTGGATTTTTACTATTCCTATTCCCTTAGTTTATTATGTTTCATAATGCTTTTGAAAATGTACTTATTGATATGCTTTTTCTCCTAGTTAGTTATGAGAATGTATGAATTCATTCATTAAAGCTTATTTTGGTCATTATGGACTTCTTAAATGATATTTGTACTTGCAATGAATGAGATTTGTGTTGGAAGGAGAATTAAATGCATTGATGGAATGGTGGTTGGTGGAAAGGATTAAATGTTAAATGGAAGGGAATAGACCCATTTCATGTTAGTAAATGGATGAAGTTGAGGTGAAAGGGTTTGGGAAGGAAAGAATTGAAATCTGCACCTGATGTGTAGTTCCCGCAACTGGGCTGTCAGCGGGCGGTCACCTTGGCGGCTAGCCGACAGGTGACCGGCGGCTAGCCGACCCAGATGCGGTTAGAAACACAGAATGCTGTGTTTTGACAGGCAAACCGCGGTCAGCCCCGCGGTCAGCTCGCGGCTAACCGCTAACCAAAAACCCTATGACCGCCAGGTAGTCGAGATGCGGGGTTAGAAACACAGAATGCTATATTTTAGCAGGGTGAACCGCGGTCAGCCAGCGGCTAACCGCCGATCACCTCGGCGGCTAACCGCCAGCTAACCGACTAGTGACCGAATTTCACCCAGAATTCCTGAGTCTTTTCTATTGTTTTCAGATATAGTATTTAAAGGTTTGGATGGGTTGTTCTGATGCCCTACCACCTTGGAAAGACCCAGGGGATGAGATAAGGAGATTGACTTAGAAAGAAACACCATTTCAGAAATGTATTGGGACTTTTGGATTCATCAACTTGCATAAGGAAACTTGGTATGTCCTCTATCATTCGAGTATCATACTAAGGGTAATAATTGACATACAAGATCCTTATACATGTTGTTTGAATATGGATGCCCCAATATATAGTCCCTAATGGTATAAGGAGTCATTGCATTGTTTTACTCAGATTATATGTATAATTACCCGATCCTACTGGTTTTATCTCAAATTCTGATTTATACACCTGATATGTCCTGCTAGCCCCGTTTATACATGAATAGATAATGATACGAAATGTGTGCTTACGAGCACCATGCCCCGCCTGCCCGAGTGTTTTATACTGATATAGTTTGTATATGTTTTGATTTCTCATGTAACCTATGAGTCGGCACCACTAAGCTTGGACGTCCTTGTCAGTCTGATCAACTGACTTGGGCCTCCCCCTTGTGCTCCCGCCAGTTACAACTTGGATCCTGTCCTGTCCCGCTACCCGGTTCCGCGGCCGTGGTCTTGTCTAGCTATATGTATATGTATATAATGTTGGTTCTCGTCACTTCGTGTGTTCGAGCCCAACGCACTGAATGTGCTCTCATCACCTTAGTGATAGAGAGGATTTAGCTTTAGTGTGGTTGCCATCTAGTCAGTTTCTGTACCTTGAATACCCCACATGATTTATATTGCATCTGTACTTTAAATGAACCATGCATCCTGTTTTATGACAGTTATCGTTTTAATAAGTTTTCGTTATATCTAAGATATGCTTTGATTTCTTTCTTGGTATTATCTATTCACCCACCTGCCAGACCGTCGTGTTGACCCATTTTTGTGGTACTCAGGTCCAGCTCCCGTTATTGCCTTTGAGGAGGAGCTAGAGGAGGCGGTTGATGAACCGCAACGATTAGTGGAGTGGCAAGCTGACAATGTCATGTAGACATTTGGTTTAGCTTTGAGCTGCGAACATTTTGGGGAGACTATAGAATGATACATGGTTTATACTTTTGGATGTACTGGCTTTGTTGGCCATTATTTTTGGGGAATGTTAATTTAACTTGATCTTTTGTTTAAACTCTAACTTCAAATTTTGGGAATGCTAATGAGATCATCACTCACTCTGACATCATGTCATACTTGTGTATTATCAGTCTCATATAATGAGAATGGATTAAGAGTTTGATTTGCTACACGCTTCCGCACCAATGTAAATGTTCCATGAGTGTATGTGGAATCCTCACCGCGGAAACCTGTGGGAAATTAAGGAAATGTATAATCATTATTAAGGGTAGTTCATTACCCCATCCACACCACCGTCGCGGTCCCGGTCCGGGGTCCGGGGTCGCGACAGTTAATAAATTGGTGGATTCACTTGCAGTTGGATATGTATATACTTTTGCAATTAGATGTCTACAACTTGGTAGATTTTTCTTTGAAAGAATATAATTCTTGCTTTTTGGGTGCTTGCCTCATTTTGATGATGTGACTTTTGGGGTTATAGTCAATCATCTACATGTGCTTGTAGGTTTTTTTATGTGTACGCTCAAATAATGTTTTCATTAGAAAAAGTTTTGTTGATTCTTTTTTTCTTTTTCTTTTTGGAAAATCTTAGTATGGTTTTTTCATTAAACTTGTAGAAATAACATTGAGATTATTACAATATATGAAGAAGCAGAGAAATGTACAAATCTCTTGTAAAGTTTGGGTCTTGCACTTCTTTGCTATCATCTTTGGACAACGGTCGGCTTACTTTTTGTTAGGTGTTTTTTTTTTCCTGCATTAATTTTGCTATTCTTAACAAAACCTAATTTGTATTTTCATGAATTTCAATAGTCAGTGAGTTTAAAATTTACAATTTTCTGGCATTTTTGTCATTTGTTTATATGTTGCAGGTGACATGAATGGTGGTTGTCTGTGGTGTGAACTTAAAGCAATAAAGAGGCTCACTAGTTTTGTTTCTTTCTATTTTATTTTTATTTTGAGTTATTATCCTCTTGATTTGATCTTAGTGCACTATCAATTTATCTTTTTCATTTTCTTTTTTCGGTCCAAAATTTTTTCTTCTTTCATTTGGCTTTGAGGAAGTAGGACTATTTAAACCCATGCAACTGCCCATTTTGAAGGGGAAACTCTATCACCAATGAGTGAACTTAGTCATGGTTGTTTATTTGGTATATATCTTATTTTTTTTCTACTTTTGATATTGCATCTTTTGCACATCTTTATAGCTGCAAATTTTCTTCACTCATGTTGCATGTGTATTTTCCATTGTAAAAATGATTGAATAAGTCTGTTGTAGAGATTGTAAGGCATTTGGCAAGTAACGAGGTTTGTTTCCGAGTCTACATACACCAGTAACTTGACAATGTGAGAGATGGAAACAGAACACAGTAATGCGCTGAATCAGTGCCCTTTGCGGGTCAACTGTGTTTCATATATATAAGGGCTGAATGCCCTAATTACATCCAATTAACAATATCTAATCATATCTCAGATCCTAAAAAGTAGCTAACAAACTAAGTATGTACATATGTGCTTTGACTAATGATAAATACAATGACCGGGCCTAAATGGGCCTGCGAGTTTGGGCTTGGATTGACACCATCATTAACACCCCCCCCCTCAAATTGATGCCGATGAATCAACCAGCATCAGTTTGTCTGTCAAGAATTGATGATGTGGTCGAGGAAGTGCTTTGGTAAAAATATCAGCAACTTGGAGACTGGAGGAGATGATCGGGAGGGAAATAACATCGCGTAGATATTCATCCCTGATAAAATGGCAAGCAACCTTGATGTGTTTAGTTCTCTCATGAAACACTGGATTTTCAGTAATCCGAATGGCACTGGTGTTATCCGCATGTAATGGTGTGGGAGATGTTTGTGAGAAGCCAAGTTCCTCAAGAAGTCCACAAAGCCATATAATTTCGGAGCATGCGGCAGACATGGCATGGTATTTTGCCTCAGTTGATGATTTAGAAAATTTGTCCTGTTTTTTCACTTTCCATGAAATAAGAACATCACCTAAGAACATGCACCAGCCTGTTGTGGATCGACAAGTATCAGGGCGACCTAGCCAATCAGCATCACAATAGGCAGTCAATGTCATTGGAGAGCCAACAGGAAAAAAACAAACCTCTGTGAGAAGTGCCAAGAAGATAACGAATAATTCGTCGAACAGCTGCTAAATGAAAAGGATAGGGCTTGGTCATATACTGACTCATCTAGTTGACTGCACAACTGATGCCAGGCCTAGTAGTAGTCAAATATATAAGATTACCGACAAGCTGTCAGATCAGGAAGGGGATCACCACTGTCACTATGGACTTTAAGATTTAATTCCAGAGGAGTACCCACTAGTGTGGAGTTTGACATGCCTGCTGATTCAATTAAAATCCATAGTATACTTATGTTGATGCAAAATCAACCCCTTCTCAGAGTTATGAGCTTCCAATCCCAAAAAATATTGCAGAGGACCCAGTTCCTTCATTTGAAAAGATTGATGCAGAGAAAATTGGAGATCTTGAATCATGACTGTATCTGTGCCAGTGATTATGATATCATCTACATAGACTAGAAGAATGGTGATTCCTGTTGATTTCTAATGCAAAAACAATGATGGATCATAAGGACTCTGTTGAAACTACAACTTGAGTAAAGCATCCTTGGATTTTTCAAACCATGCTCTTGGTGCTTGTTTTAGCCCATACAAGGACCTTTTCAAAAGAACAACTTGTCCTTCGGATGGTTTTGGGAAACCTTAAGGCATTCATTATTCATCTTGTCCGGATGAAATCGCAGAGGTGAAGGAAGGCATTCATCATCAAAGGATGGTACTTTAGAAAAAGAGATTTATGAAGACGAATCAGGATAAGATTGAAATGGGTACTGGTGTTCAAAGAAGACAACATTCCTAGAAATCCGAATACGCTTGGAGGTGGGGTCATAACAAATAAAGCCTTTTTGTTTGGAAACATAACCAAGAAAGGCACATTTTGCAGATTGTGCAAATAACTTGGAACGTTCATGGGCGGGAAGATGAACAAAACAAACACAGCCAAAAGTGTGTAAATGTGTGTATTGTGGTTTAGTTTTGAAAAGACAGAAATATGGAGATGTGTTTGAAGTTTTGGAGAAGGAAGGCGGTTGATAATATGAGTAGCAGTCGTTAAAGCTTCTGGCCAACATCTAGGTGGAACGATGGATTCTAATAATAAACACATGACCATGTCTAGAAGATGACGATTTTTCCGTTCGGCAACACCATTATGTTGGGGAGTGTAGGGACAAGTCCGTTGGGATATAATCCCTTTGTCTTGTAAAAATGCCTGAAATTGCTTGGACACATATTCCACACCCACATCGCGCCACCCCCCCCCCTGAGTCTGTACGAAGAACCTTAATACATGTTGAAAATTGATTTTGAACATAATTCAAGAACTTTTGAAACGGATCAAAGACTTCAGATTTGGCATGTATAAAATAAACCCATGTAAAACAGTTATAATCATCAATGAAAGTCACAAAATACTTATACTGTGAATGAGAAACAATTGGTGCAACACCCCAAATATCACTATGTACTAAATCGGAACATTTGGTAGCAGAAGAAACATGTAATGGAAAAGGCAAAGTTTTACTCTTTCCCAGCTTACAAGTGGTGCAATCAAGAGCAACATCTGATGATAAAAACTTCATTTTATTAATATGACCAGAATTTAACAAAGATAACAAAACTGTTGAATTGGGATGGCCTAATTTATTGTGCCACAACTGCACATTATTCTTAGAGACAACTGATAAAGCAAACAAAGACATATATGAATTCAATGTTACTAAGTGAAGAGGAAACAAACGCCCACACTTAGGCCCCATCGCTATCACCTTCCCCGTCTCCTGATCCTGCACCACACAACCAGAGGAGGAAAAAGAAACATTGCAGTCACCATCAACCAATTGACCGATAGTGATTAAATTGGAAGAAATATTTGGTGAACAGAAAACATCATGTAAGGGTAGAGAATGAGAGATATCACCAACAGAGGTAATTGGTATTGTGGTACCATTAGCAGCATGGATTTGAATCTGTCCATCATATGGTTTAATTGTGGAGAAGTTTTTGGATGATGATGTCATATGATTGGAGGCACTAGAATCAAAATACTAGTGAAAGAGAGTGATTTTTACCAGATATACCGAGAGTGGAAAAGGCCTGGAGGATCACCTGTTGGATCATGTCAGGAGTGACTAGAGCAGTAAAAGCAGAAGCAGAAGAAGATATGGAAGATGAATCAATAGTGCCAGAAATAGCAGTAACCGCTTGGTAAACTTTTGGATTTCTGTTATGAGGACGTTTGCGGCATTCATTGATTGAATGTCCATATGCTTTGCAATAATTGCAAATCCTTTGCTTGCATTGATTTGCATAATGGCCGAAATTCTGACACTTGAAGCACTATACTTTACTAATATCTTTGCTTGGTTGCTTTCCCTTGGTAGAATAAGCAATGTTTACTGCTAAGTTCGGTGGTTAATAGGGAGTGGGTACACTATAGGCAACATCAATTGCACCATGAGGAGCTTGTTGGAGCACCAGATTGAGTCAATTGTCTATGTTCCTTGCGCAGTAATTCATTAAGACACTCATCTAGTGATGGAGAAGGTACCCTACTCATGAGATTAGATCTAACCGATTCATACTGAGGCCTTAATCCCATGAGAAATTGATCCCGATGACTAGTTACTAGAGTCATTTGCAATTTGGGAAGGGCCTGTGCAGAGATATTTGCATATTTGATTTCATCTAATTCTGTCCATAAATTCTGGAAACCAGAATAATATTCTTGAATCAAAGAAGTCCCTTGCATATAATTTGCAATTTCAAATTCCAACTGATACTGTAGGGCAGAATTCCCCGGATGATATACTATTTTTAGATAGTCCCACATATCTTTGGCAGTTTTGTAAGGTTTCAAATTCGTGAAAAATTGTGGTTCCATGGACTTGAGAATCCAAGTTTTGACCTTACCATCTTTTGTGTTCCAGGACACAATTTTCTTCTCATCTTCTATTGGCTTTGGATCAGTTTCAGAGATATGGCCCCATAGTTTTTTACCCTCTAGGTAAAGTTCAAATTGAAAGGCCCAAGATGGATAATTTTTGCCATTAAACTTGATTAAGTTGATTTCAGATTTCTCCATTTGTAACAACAATTCAGATCACACAGCAACAAATCCTCTGATCAATATGTAAGACAACCAAGATCTAATGAGATGAACTATTTTGAAGAATAAAAACAGAATCTTGATGCCAAGATCTGTGTTTGAAGATGCCTAGAATAGTTTCCAGAGGCACAGAATGAACAGTGCACAAAAACAGTACACATAATGACACAGACAACTCTATCGTCACTATGTAGTTCTGTATGTGGGCCCCACCAATTGATCTACTCACAAGTTTGATAAACAAAGGCAGCAGGCAGTAGCTGATGATACTCCTTGGGTATCCAGAAACAGCAGAACAAGTAACAGATCAAGCAATAGCAGTTTTGGTAACAGACACAGTCAGAAACAGCAAGCCGTCCTTGGTCGTCAATGGAAGAAGTTCCACGTGGGCCCCAGATGGTGATCAATGGTCACATCAGAGTATGGGGATGGAAGGGTAGACTATTTTCGCAACTATTGGAAGAGGTCTCACTCAAAACGGATCAAGATCCACAATTTTGAATGGCTGTGATGAAATCTGTTGGACAAAACTGAAAAACCAAAAGATGTGGTAGATGGCCTACCTCTGATGATAAAAAATTGCTGGAAAAATCACCATAAATAAGAGAAATACCCGGCGACCACACAGGGCTGCTTCCGCAGATGTTGTGATGATGATCTGAAGTGGGCCACGTCGGATCTGAGATGATCAATGACGATCAGGCTTGAGATAAGGTCTCTGAAGGGCTTCCAGATCTTGGAAGATGACTAGGAAAATCCACAATTCCTTGGATCTTGAAGAATAAGATTAGCCGAAGCACTAATTTTTTACTCTGCTCTGATACCATGATAATGTGAGAGATGGAAACAGAACACAATAATGCATCAGTGCCCTTTGAGGGTCGACTGTGTTTCATATATATAGGGGCTGAATGCCTTAATTGCATTCAATTAACAGTATCTAATCATATCTCAGATACTAAAAAGTAGCTAACAAACTAAGTATGTACATGTGTACTTTGACTAATGATAAATACAATGACTGGGCCTAAATGGGCCTGCGAGTTTGGGCTTGGATTGAGACCATCATTAACATAACTTACAATGCTAGAAAACTGCAAATTGTTGAAAGACAAAGGCCATCTTGCATGTGTAATAATCATCTTGCATGTGTGATAATTTTCCAGAATATCCTTTGATATGAATTGGAGAATTTTTTTCAAGGTTTATGTAGAATTTTGAAATAAATATTTTGTCTACCAAATTGGTAAGTTACTAATTCCAGTCTTCTTGGTAAGTTACTAATTCCAGTGTAGGTCATTCTTCATGTTTTCCTCGTGCTAGTCCTTTTTTTTTCTTTTTTTTTTTGTCAAGCCAGCCTTGATTGTGATGGTCCTTTTCCTTAGATGTAGTTACAGTCTACAATAACTTTTGTTTCTCGCTTTTTGGGAAAAAATTTTTAGTGTTCACTTGCAAGTGATGACAATCTTTGTCTTAGAGAACCTGAATCAAGTGACAAAACAACCGCATTTAGCTTACATATGCTAGTCTAAACAAATTTTACCTTTTAGTTTTCTCTTCATTTTCAAGAGAAATGAGGAAAGAACATTTCTTATATCCTAAAACGACATGGACACATAAGCCAGCAGACAAAGTAATCCAAATAATCAAATTGTTGGTTCTCATTACATCTTACACAAGGATTTTCCCCATGAGCACTTCTATTCCGTGGTGGCTACATTAAAACACCAAGTATAAGATTCTACAAAGTATCAAGCACATAGCATTGTGAAATACGAACAAGGGGAAAAACACCTCGAGTCCTCAACACCTCCAAAATCAAAGCAAAAACCATCTACTTCTGTAGTTGAAGGAGGTTTGAGGAACCTGATCTTCTGGGAATGTTCTTTGTAACATGCCAATTTCTAAAAGGGGAATTTTACCAAAAAACTTGTCCAAAACAGATATAAGCCCATTTTAGGGTCGAATACATGGAAACATCCAATTCGCTGGTCGTACAGCGATTTTGGACCCTTTTACCCTCTCTGTGTAGAACGAAATCGTCATGGATTTATAACCTATCCTCAATCGAGCGATTTCCTGCCCTTTTGCTCCGGTGCTCCTATTTCACTGCTCTCTCTGTCCCTTTCACCCTCCACTCGCTCCGGTGCTCCTGGTTTCACTGCTCTCCCTTTCCCTCACTCTCCACTCTGCTTGTTTTCTTTTGCAGTTTTACAGCCATATGTCCCTTTTGTGCTGGTTCTCAACAAAACTAGTTAATAATCATTGACCCTAGGGTTTATAATAATTTGTTAAAAAGAATTATTCTCATAGATGGGACCAAATGCAGGAGGTCCGTCCAAAAAAACCTTTGCCTTTAATCTTCATGAAGAACACATGCAATTGTGCAAAAGTTAGATACCCATGTAAGGAGTGGTCATGTGTAAGGTTGTAAATAGTAATCCAAAAAAGGAAAATGAAAAATGGAATTCCTCATCCTAATTGAAGCTTTAAATGTTAAAAAAAAAAAACATAAAAGAATCTAAAGGGTGTTGAAATGTTGTTACATTACATGTTATATTTTGGAGAACTCATAAAAAATGGGTGAGGAATGGCTCAAACCTTCTTTATCAGGCAATACAGCTAGATTTAGGACAAGTTTTAAAACTATGATCCATTCATTCACAAGATGGAAGAAGGGATTTCCATGTTTTCACCTTCCATTCCACCGTAGGTGAGGCTAGGCTATGAGTCCTTAGATGAGAGAGTCATTACCTTTCAACTCCAGTATGACTTGGAACTTGGAAGGCACGTTCAACTAGTTCCAGTTGGTGTTAACTCTTAAGAGCTCTAGCAAAGATAACCCTCCCCTAAAACACTTTCCCCCTTCAAGATCCTTGACTGCAAATCCTTTAATCTCACTGATTTTCTCCCAACACTACTAAATCTCATGCCACAACCCTCCTTACTTCCAGCCCAAAGTGGCCATATTTCCTTCACCACCTTCTGCAAAGAGCCCCTCCTTAAGACCCATCTCAAGAATCTCATGATAAGCACTAGAATCTTCTTTCAGATCTATTAAGATGCTATATAGTCCTTGGCCTCCACAAAAATGCAAAATTGGACCCAAATTCATCTGGACCAAAACCACAATTTCTGTTCCCCATCTACGCAGGTTCAATTCTGTTGTTGGGTCCACAGTGACATTTTTATCTGCAAAGATAATTGCATGTAGAGCAACCTCCGCGGTGAGAGCAGGGAGGTGTAAAGGAGAATCTGAAACTGTTGCTATTATGATTAAGAGAGGTTGATTGGCACTGGTTTTGTTGAAAGCTAAAGCTTTAGTGTCACTATCTAGTGAGGTGCTAGAAATGACAACCCCATCATGCTCCTGTAGCAATTGCAAGTAGTATCCACTGTTTTCTTGGTCTTCAACATTGACCTGATTTAGAATCCGGCCATTGATAGATGACAAGTATCTGTAGGTTATAGAGAGATTGATAAGAATAACCTAAATTGAAAAAATGTGCTCGTAAAGAATGCATAAACACTAGTATAACATTCTCATCAAACATGGGTCATCTGAGACACAATTCAAAAATAAATAAGTCAAGGTTAAACTAAGCCATATTGGTATTATGCAGCCTGATACCTAGATCTATACGGCCGATGTAAAGCGCAAATTTGAGAATTTTACATTATCTTGGTTCTTTTCAAAAGGTGGTCCGGGCCAGCCCGAGCTAGCATGAGCCCACCTACTTTGGGCGGGATGATTTGAACCTTTTTGGCATGTGGTCCAGACCATGTGCAGCCCTAATGCTTCTTAAATAGATGGAATTTCAAAGTTCAAACTCAATTGGCAAATGTCCCTTCCAATTAGGTCGTGAGCTAATTGTATCTACACCCATTTATCACCATTTGATATGACCCCAGAAGAACGGTTGTGAGCCAAGTGTCAAGGTAATTAAATGATCCAGTCTCCTTCTAATTAGGTCTGGCATATAACCAATTAATTATCAATTCCAAATGCTCCTGGTGCACATGGAACCAATTATATCTACACCCATTTATGTTAAAAGCAAGGAGTGTGAGTATTATCTGTCTTAATTGTTTGTTTTGTTTGTTTAAGGCCAATGGGTAATCATGTAAAGATCATTGAGATGTGGAATGATTATAACTAGATTTGTTGTAAAGGATAAATAAATCATAAAGAAGGAGACGGTCACTTTTTTAGCAACAAACAGCTCTACTAGTCCCCTAGGCAATTGAGTTAAAACCCTTGTTCCTGCTGTTTCCTGCGAATGAGTGAGACAAAAATTCGCTAGCATTTATGTTCTTTTATACCCCAAAATATATGTTAATAAAATACTATATATGTTCTTTTACACCCCAAATCCAAATATCTGTAATCAATTTTAGATCAAATCAAACCCATATCCTGCTTGAAATATAGGTAAACATACATATATATGTTAAAAAAATACCCTCTGAGGTTCCCGTAAGTCTTACAACTCGTCTATGCATTTCATTATTAACTTATTTCAAATTTGTTCTTGGATACCAAAAAAGTTTGATTAATCTGAAAAGCAACATAACGATATCGTTATTGCGAAACTTTTACAAATATATTATGACTGAGTTTGTTATATAATTGTGCATGTTTATGCATCTCAATATAAAGTATATCATTAATTACTGGCTGAGAAAAGAGAGTTGTAGGAGGAACTATTCATGGTGGTAACGATATCGTTACAATTGCATTCACATAACACAAACCATGAATGTATATCTATTATATTTTTTCTGCTAAGTCTCATTTGTGTCTATTAGAAACCTCATTTTAGAACTCTATGATTTATATATGTACGTTGTGCTAACTTTAAACTTGTTACGGATTATAGATGGACATTCTATAGCCTGGTCCTATGGATAACTCCATTCTATATGAGCAGGAGAACCATATCTCAGAGCGAGTCTGGCACGGCAAGGTGAGCATATATTGAAATACAGATGTTTTACTGTTTTGTCTTTACAGCTATTACATTACTGTAAGCTTCTATGTTCCTAATTCATTTAGTAATTGCAGGAAGCCGGCCCACTACGATGCATTCCCACACCAAATCACGACAGCTGGGAAATCAATGACTGTATGTGGGAGCTAATACGTCAGACCGGTCTAGAGCAGCTGGCGAAAATTAAAAAAATCGAACCCGATCATGGCCTAATAACAGCCTTGCTTGAGCAGTGGAGGCTAGAGACAAATACCTTCCACCTTAACAGTGGGGAGGCCACCGTTACTTTGGAGGATGTGGCCTACATATATGGCCTCCCCATTGATGGTCTCCCTGTCAATGGACACACATTCTCTTCTCCCCAAACCATGGTCAAAACATGCGAAGAACTGTTGGGGGTGGTACCGGACATGAACCTTGACTGCTACAGAGTGCAGATTAAGTTCACTTGGTTGAGAGAGAATTTTGGGGTGGAACCCAAGAGCAGACCGCGAGATCAAGACGTTCGGCGGACACGTGCATTTCTATTCTGTCTTGTTGCCGGTCAGATTTTTTGGACCTCTTCGGGTACCAAGGCTCCAGCCCATGTCCTTGAATTATTTAGGCGTTTTGAAAGGTGTTCTTGGGGAACGGCTTGCCTGGAAAATCTATACAGGGGCCTTGCCAAGGTCTCTTTATGTCAAAAGAAGGGAAAAGCCGTCAAGACAATAACGGGTCCTCTAAAACTACTGCAGGCGATTAACCTAGTGTGTGATCTGCGAGAATTTTGATGATTGAATGTTTTATTTATTCTCTAATTGGAACCATCATTTATCTACAACTGGTTAGGTTTGGGCATACTCACGTATGACAATTGGCAAGCCGATCCGCGAGAGAGCAGATTGGGACACAGATGTTGAGTTTCCTTTTCTCTTGACTTGGTACAACAAATTGCGTTCCCATCATTTCCAGATGAGAGTTGAGGATGCCAAACGACATCTGGATAATATGGAAGTCGATGGCGTAAGTATTAAATTAGGACATAGCTGGGTATTGGTTATTTGTTTGGAGTATTGATTTCAGATTTGGGTCTCATCATGCTGTTACTTTATTCAACTCTCTTTATTGTGGTCCTTCTCTTTCCTGTTATGTAATACAGTTATGTATTCAATGATGAATTTATTTTCTTGCAGTTCAACTGGCTTCCATATGCAGATTATGAAAACATCCAAGACTACATCGACGATGCGAATGAACCTCTCTTCAGATCCAACATGGCATTGATTTCCTTTTGGATTGTGGAGCGACACAATCCAGAGTGAGTCATGAAGCAATTTTGTTTACAGCAAGTTGTGCCACCCCGTTTCCAAAGGCCATTTCCGCGGAATGAAATGGTCCCAATATGTGACAATAAACGTGAAAAAATACGTTCCATTTATTCTGGTCTATGGAATAAGAGAATGGATGCAATAACTGTGACGTTTTGATTATTTATATATATATATTATTTATTTTATTATTATTATTATTATGTAATTGGTTGTATATTAGTTAAATACGCAATTAGTGTAAGTGGGGACCACGTTAGGCTTAGGTTTGGTGAGTTAGGCTTGTTGGGTAGGTGGCTTGACCCATAGTTAACACGGGCCCAGTTTAGTAGGTGGAGTTCTTCTCTAATTAAAACTCTTTATCTCTTCCAACCCAAACTCTTATCTATTTAGAAACTCTATTCTTTTTAGAAATTTAAGTTAGATTACAACTCCTATTCCCATTCCCTATTTATACAACACCACACTCTTCTATTCTCACACACAATTCTCTCTTCCAACTTTTATCTGGGATATCACTTGGGCTTTGGCATAGGAATTCTACACCGTCTCCCTCAACCGCGAATATCAGGCAAGTACCTAACCATAATTTGTAAATTTAATACTTGTTTTCTTTCTTGACTTTTGTGTTGATGCATATAGAGACCCCTTTAATGCCCTTTAATGTGATGATTATGTTATGTAAATCTGTATTTGTGGTGAGACTAGAAACTGTGGATGATTCAATTGATTTCTTTAAATTATGTTTTACTGTTGCGGTAATTCCGATTTTTACGGTGACAACCGCCCACCCCTATTTGGATTTCAAAACCTTTTTTTGTGTAAAACTCCTATTATTATGTACATGTGCATTAGAGTAGACAGTTTACCCATTGAGATCTTAGGGAGAACCGGATCTTGTAACAGGGAACACAGACAAATTGGGAACGTCCCATGTGTATGACAGTGGAGCCCAGGTGGACCCCCTTGATGTGAGATCAAGACCGTAGATCTGGTGTGGACCCAGGGGCGACCCTAATGGTGCTGGACCTGTGGGGATTGGGTCCCATCTGGCCGTTCATCTAAGAGTTTCACACAGTCTAGGTGTCAATTGCAAGGGGTTTGTATTTGGACATCTGGCGGTGGCGGGACCCACCGGATCATTTGATCACAGATCTAGTCCATGCATCTAGCCGTACATGGCTGGGCGATAATGGTTATGATAGTAATTTGGGCTTTTGACTAGTGGGACCCACCAGCCATGCACCTTGATGTGTCAGGCGAGAACATCGTTTCTGGAACTTGAACATCGTTTCTGGAACTTGGTTCTGAGTTTTGCCATGAATAGTGGGGGACGGTTTTGCTTTGGATATGCATGAGGAGAGAGAGACATCTTGGTTATAAGGTATTTTAAGTTTGAGTGTGACCCCACATGGTTATTTTGTAAGTTGAAAAAAAGAAGAAGTGCTGTATATGAGAGTTGACCTGGACTTGTTTTGGAAAAAGAATTCCCATGTGCTACAACTTTATCACTTGTCTAGCTTTCCCATACACCCCATTAGTTTTTAGAATTTGAAGAAAGGGCCTTGGTTGCTTTATAAATACAAATTAAATTCCTTGGCTTATTTTGAGTGTGGGAAATATTTTGAATGGATCCTCGGGTTTTCTAAAATTGTAAACTAAGATTTTTATTATTATTTGCAAATTAATTTTAAATGGTATCTTGGATTTTTAATGTGTTAAAATTATATTTTTGTACCTTAATATTTGGATCATTGGACCGAGTAAATACCATTCGGGCACACGGTATCTTACTAATGTGGGGTTTAGTACTTCATATGACCTCAGGGAAATCCTAGTGGATTCGAGCTCAACTCATCTCTATTGGAAAACCCTTAATTCGGTCTACGCACCATTGATGGAAAAGGGATGCGTTGATCTTTTATCTATTAGAGATTCTTGTGGTTGTTGGGTACGGGACCTTATGTTTGACCTTAGGATTGGATTGTGATTATTCATTGACCTTCGGGTGTGCATACATGATTGAGATTGATGTTGGTCTATTAGTTGCATATCCTTTGATTGATTGGATATGGACCGTGATGTAGCTTGGCAATTGATTGAGATATTGTGGATGTTTATTCGAATGATTCATTGGTATTGGTTGTGGATTATTGTGCAGCCAGCCCTTCACTTTGACTTAGGTTTCTGTGTCAGAGCATTACAAGTCACTAGGTTTATTCTACTATGATATGTATATATATGTATATTAATTGGGTCATATTCGAACGACTACAGTTGTAATTGGACGGCTGATCACCGATGTGTGCGGACACTGTAATATCCGAATTGAATTCGAACCGGTTTATCCGGCCCTTTGATTACGAACCGGTTTATGACCGCCGGCCTTTCGAACGGGTTTTCCCGCTATATTAGGGTTGACCACCCAAAGCAGTAGCATTGTTGCTGTGTGATTATTGTATTGCTCTATTGTGTAGATTGGATATAGGTGATACGTTCTTTTCGTCATTGTCACAATGTTATTCTCTTATGATCTTTACCTGTCATTACTCTCATTGATCTTGTGTTTTATTTATAAGTTATGCTTTCGTACTTGCTGTTTACCTTGTTTATTGGTGCATAGGTACCAACCCTTACCCTGTCAGGGAGACGGAGGAGGGTCAAACGTTTCAAGCGTTTGAGCCAGTTGACGAACCCAAGTGGAGAGCCGGAGATGGCTACAATGCTGTTTGAATCTGCGCATGAGATATCGACATCTTAGACTCTTTTAGTTTATTTAATTCCATAATATATTTAGTTGTTGTTTAGTTTAATTGGAAACTTTAACCTTAAATATTCAGTGAGTTATGTGTTGGGTTGATTTTGAATATTAATACCAATTGATTTAATGCTTCCGCAAATGTTTTATTATGACTCACCATGTTTCGAAATTTTGTGGGTCCATATTTGGGAGCTTGTGTTGCATTAAACACAAGAAATTGAATGTTTATTTTCATTTTTCACGTTATCCCCTGGTTGGATTTTTGGGGACGTGACAGTAACTTATGGAGAGGAGGGCGATGCTGGCCCGCACACGGATGCGTACTTCCAGTGGTATAGAAGCATCACTCGGCTTCGCATTGGTCGTCCAACCTTCGGTTCTGGCCTCAACTTGAACTCCATTCAATCTCAAGTAAATTCCTCCATCTTACTTTGCTAACTCCTCAGACAAGTATAGACCTCCATTTTATATAGTTAATTCTAACTCCTATGCTATCTTCAAATTGCCTAATATAGATCCTGAAGTTCTGCGAGAAAATCCTAGCATCATGTGGCGATGAGGCTCAACTAGAAGAAAAAACAGCGGCAAATTTCTCAAACTTCATTGAAACCGTGAGAGCCGATGTTTTGATGTTAAAAGATGCGTGTTTGTCTGATCTTGTGCCAGTTGACTTAGATGGCGGAGAGAAGGGCGGATCTGAGGAGCCATCCCTAAAGGTATAAATTAAGTCCTCATGCACTCTGTGTATTCCATTAAGTTATGTACTAATTTTCATGCATCTTTTTCAATAGAAGGGCAAAGGAGTCTTGGCAGAAGCTCTTGCAGGAATTAGTCCCAAGAAGCAGAAGTACACAGGCAAAGTGGCTCCGTTTTCCTCCACCCCATCCAACACCAGCAGTCCAATGGTCTCAAAGCCCTCGAAAAGATCCAAATTGAAGGTCGAAAAATTAGCACAACCACCCGATGCTTCCAAGTCCACGAGTCCAGAGGGGACCGTCATATCCGAGGGCCCTTCAACTCCCATATCGTTATCACCCCGAAGATCTCCCAGATTAATCCATACCCACCAGATTCCAAAATCCCCTATTAAAGTGGTTTGCCATGGTAGCAGGAATGAATCCTTCAACAAGAGTCCTTTCACTTCCAACCCATGGTCAGTGCCCGAAATAGACAGTACTGTAGACACCTCATTTTGGCACCCTATGAGGGGCAATTTAGTCCACCCTATTTAATGATGTCCTGATTAGGCCCCGAGTCAAAAGTCACCTATCACCTCTAGACCTCTGATCGCCCCGGGAGTTGGCTCATCATGATCTACTCATCGAGAGCTTTCCGCCCATATATAGAACCCCAAGATCTGATTGGCGGATCAAAAAATCATGACAGCGGGTCCCACACCCCGGGGCGCCCGCGTGAAAAGTCACCTATCACCTCTAGACCTCTGATCGCCTCGGGAGTTGGCTCATCGTGATCTACTCATCGAGAGCTTTCCGCCCATATATAGAACTCCAAGATCTGACGAGCGGATCAAAAATCATGACAGCGGGTCCCACACCTCGCGGCGCCCGCGTGAAAAATCACCTATCATTTATGGACCTCTGATTGCCCTGAAAATTGGCTCATCGTGACCTCCTCGCCGAGAGCTTTCCGCCAATATGTAGAACGTCGAAATCCGACGAGCGGATTGAAATCTACGAAACCTGGGCCCCATTAATGATAACCCGGCCAATCTCCACCGGACCCCACCTTCTCGACCCAAACCAGTTTCTTTTAAATCCAAACCCACCAGGCCTGGCCCAATGAACTCCAGCCCAAGCTGAACCTGACCCGATCCAACTCATTAGGCCAAGCCCATCCAAAAAAACGACCCATGCGCAGAACCCTCCTTAGGGCCTCCTCCAACATCGTCTTCCAAAAACCCATACGCAGAAGCATCCCCACCATTCCCTCTCATCATCTTCTTCTACTCACGCAGTCGCCCCATCATCACCCTCCATCTCTTCTGCGCCCGTCTCCATCTCCCCTCCTGATCTTCCCCTCCATTCCAGATCTCTCGTAGCACCCATCTCCCTCTCTTCTTCATTGTCGCAGCAACTCCATCTCCCTCTCCAGACCACCATCACCATCTTCCCCCATCATCCTCTTCCCCTCTCTAACCCACGCGCCTCCATCTCGGCACCTCTCCGATCTCTCACGTCCCCCTGCACCATCAGAACCCACCATCTTCACTACCCATCACCTTCATCCCATCACCCACTTCATCGGGCGCATCCCATCTCCCTCGCAAAACCCACGCTCCCAGAAACCACACCCACCTGCATCCCACCTCATCTTCCCCTCCATCCCAGACCCTTCTTACACGCCACCATCAACTTCCCTTCTTCAAAGCCCCTCTCACGCAGCAGCACCGTCGTCCGCCGCAGCAGCCCCGCGCCCCTTCACACCCTCCATCATCTCCCTGCGCAGAGACAACGCGGAAGCCCGAACCTCCACGCCAGCACCCATCTTCGTCTTCCACAGCGCCTCTCCGTCCTCCCCTGCACGCAGCGCCGCTGGAGACCTCCCCACCAGGTACGCCCCTCTTCCCCTCTCTGCACTACCTTGCACCCACACGCACCACTTCCATCTCTCTCTCTCTCCCTCTCTGCTCGGTCTGCCCTTTCTTTTCTCTATCCTTCTCCCCTGCTCCTTCTCCCTCTCTTCCCAGTGCCAGCCCCTGCTCTCTCTACCCTCTCTCCTTCACCCTCTTCGCGCGCACCGCCCTCTGTCTCTCATCACCCCTTTCTTCTTCTCTTCCTTTTCTTTCTTTCTCATCTTTCTTCCTCTCTCCCTTTCTTCTCCACTCACCCTTTCTTTTCTTCCTCTCTCCCTGCTCTCCCTATCTCCCTATTCTTCTCTGTCACTCTCTCTCCTTCTCTCCATTCCCTCTACCTCTCTGCGCACCATCATTCTCCTTCTCCGCTCCACACACCTGCACGTTTCTCTCCTCTCTCACGCTCTTTCTTCCACTCTCCCCGTCCTCCCTCTTCCACATCTCCCTGTCTCCCTCTTTCCGTTCTCTCTCCCTCTCTGGTCTTCTGCCCCCCCTCTCTCCTTCTTCTTCTCTCTCTCTCTCTCTCTCTCTCTCTCCCTCTCTCTCTCTCTCTCCCCGTGCTTTTCCTCTCTCTCCTTCCCTGTTCTCCTCTCTCCCTCTCCTTCCTCTTCTTCCACCCACCTGCAACACCGCCACACCCACCTACACCCCTATATCCCTGCTCTCCCTATCTCCCTACTCTCTCAGTCCCTCTCTCCCTCACCTTTCTTTCTCCCTCTGCGATCCATCTCTCTCTCTCTCTCTCCCGTCCACTCTCTCTCTCCCGTTGGCACACCGTCCCTCTCTCCCTGCTCTCCCTGTCTCCCTACTCTCTCAGTCCCTCTCTCCCTACTCCTTCTTCCTCTCTCTCGCTCCCCATCGCTCTGTTCTCTCCCCTATTCTCTTCCTCTCTTTCTCTCTCATTCCCTCCTCTCCTCCGTGCCACCCACCTGTAACTGCACACCCTCTCCCCTCACCCTTTCTTCTCCACCTCTCTCTCCCCCGCGCGTCCCGCCACCTGCAACTCAACCTCTCCCTCTCGTTCTCTTCTCCCTCCTCTGCCTGCACTCTCACTCTCTCTCGTTCTTTCTCTACCCTCTCAGCCCCTCTCTCCCTGCTCTCCCTATCTCCCTACTTTCTCAGTCCCTCTCTCCCTCACCTTTCTCTCTCACTCTGCGACCCATCTCTCTTTCTCCCGTCCACTCTCTTTCTCACCCTCTCTCTGTTCCTCTCTTTCCACCTGCGTCCCCTGCCTGCAGCTGCATCACTCCATCCTTTCCTTCTTCCTTTCTTCCTCTCCCCATTCTTCCTCTCTCCACTTAAACCCACCTATTGCACCCACCGGACTAGCCCACTCATCTAAACCTAACCCATGCATGTCTATTTCATTTTCTTGCATTGAATTTAGATCCATAATTATTTATTATTATTTTTTTTTATGATATTGCATATATCTAATATGCTCATGCACCCCAACATGTTCATGCATCTGAATAATATTTTAAGTTGTTAATTATTTTAAATTTGTTTCTAGCATATTCTAACATGCGCATGCATTCAACCTGCCCATGCATTATAATTTAGTTGCATTTTTATTTCGTATTCTTTTAGGTGCAATTTAGGACTGCATAATTTATTAAAAATAAATATATGAAAATTAGAATAAAAACCAAAAACACCAAAAGAAAACAAATAATAAAATAAAAAGTAAAGATTAAAAATAGAATCTTAGCTACCCTACTAATTAAAAATAATTAGGCTAAATTTAATAATTAAGTTCTTTTCTCCTCCCCTTTCACTAGGGTTAGGGAAACCTATTTAGGGAACTCAAGATTATTTAGGATAATTAATTAAATTAAAAATTAGAAATTCATTCTCTTTCCCCCTTCCCATTTCATTAGGATAAATCAATTTAGGATTTTAGGCCCTATGAATAAACATAAAAACAAATAAAAATAATAAAAATCCAAAATACCAAAAACAAAGTAAAAGATATTAAAAAAACCAAAATATTAATAAATTGGAGTTAGAAATTAGACAGTAGCCTAGACTGATTAGGTCAGACCCCGGACCTAGATCAAGGTCTCCCCCTAGCCAGCTTAGACTACCCCAATTTCTTAAACTTCAACTAATTAGGTCCCACTCTCTCTCCGGGCCCCGCTAAGGGACCGGGAGAGTGGATGTGGGCGGTTAGGACCTTAGGATAGGGTAGAGATCCATTTGGGAAATGGAATAGTTAGAATAAATCCAAGTAGGAACTCCCCTAGTTAGGCCCTTCTAGCCCCAATTATTAAAATCCAAAAAAACTATAAAACCAACAAAACCAATTCCAAAAATATTTTCTTCTCTTTTCCTCCACCTCCGGTGCCAAATATTTATCTGAACTCAATGATTAAAGGAAATAGAGGCTGATTCCGAGAACCTGAATTAATGAGAATGACGAAATGAGACGAGTGATTTCACACAGCCCAATATCAGTTTATTTACTACCGGCCCATCATCGGCCACCCTCAATCAATCCCGGCCCAACATCGGCCATTTTTATCTTACTTCTGGCCCATCATCGGCCATGCACTTTTATCACCTGCGTATCGCACGCAAACCCACAGAAATCACAACTCGAAGTTTCGTCTGCATCATTCTTTCGATTCGAAGAATCAGCCTTTAAACCCTAGGTCGTCAAAGGACATTGAAGGGGGTACCCAGGAATGGGGTTGATCCTCTTCTAAATATTTGGCACCTTTCCCCTTATTTTCTTAGTTTATTTTCATTTTATTTCGCTTATCCCCTAGAATACTTGGATTTAACTTTAATTAGTCTTTTCAACCCTGGATGTTGATTTCCCCTGCCTAGTTCATTATGGTCCCATCTCGAAGCCCGTAATTTGACCCTTGACCCAAGTTCGACCCGAATTGAAAGACCCAAATTAAGTGACGAGACAACCGTCGTGTGTTGCCGGCGGCACATTAGACGAGAGAAGAACCCACCCCATTTTCCTCCCGCATTCTTTCTGCTTTCGTCGAAGGACGGTGTTACGGCCGAATCCGTAACTGGCGATCGTGATCCGTCGATTTTGAGGGTAGTCGGAATCCTCATTTTCGATGTATTTTTTTATCTCACACTGTTGAATGGCGATTCCCCTCCTGGGGGGGGTCAAAATTCACATCCGACAGCCTGGCGATCGTGATGGGACATCTTCTGTTGTCTCGTCACGAATTTGGGTCTTTTGCAGGTCCCACGATCTCCATGCCAACAGCCTGGCGATCGTGACGGGACATCTTTCGTTGTCTTATCGTTTACTTGGGTCTTTTAGAAGCTTTATTATGCAACACGAACCTTCGATCAATGACCGAATGTCCGTGTCTCGTTTATTTAAGGGTCATTATGGGTATAAATCAAATGTGAACTAGCGTCCGCATAACCGCCCGCTGAAGCTCTCCCCTTTACAACATAAGAGCGCAGCCCTATTAATCTTTCCTCTTTCTCGCATTAATTCCATAAAACATTTTCTACTTTCCTAAATTCTTTCCATTCTCATCTTTTCTAAAGTCTTTCTCTTCTCACCCCCACTTTCTTACAAATGGCGAATCACCCATGGGGAATGCCGGACATTCCTCCTATTTCAACCCTGGGAGCAACTCGAGCCATCGGTGAGGCTTATTTCCCCCCATTAGATACTGAGATCTCTAGATCTCTTTCTACCCCATTATCTGAACCGCGCTATTCCCCGCGCATATCGGGCTCTCCGATTGTCGAACGGGTCCCTTCTCCCATGAATGCAGTAGTCGCGAGAAAAAGTCACTCTAGTCCTCCAACTCCAATAAGGAGGGACTCATACTCTGCCGACTCTCGAGTCACTATAAGGATTTGGTCGGATCGAGTAAACAGACGGTAGAGCATAAGACCTATGCCAACATCACAACACGGGCTCGCCGTGTGCTTCAACCGGTCACTTCACAGGTCATCCATCATTCAGCTACGGTTACCCGAGCTGAACCGATTACCTCTATGGTCCCCCAATATATAACACCTTTTGATACATCCATTATGACCACCACTAGACAAGCGAGACAGCAACCAGCCCCGATCCCATATGCAAATACACGCCTCCATATAGGCCAAGGACAGGTGGGCCCGGCTCGATCACTCACGCCGAGGGTCCCGCGGCGAAGCCCTGCTGTTTACACCAGCGCACAGAACGCACCCATAACCCACCATCAATACCAGCATGAGGTAGTCCAACCCCAACTTCAAGCAATGACTCCTCCGACTGTCTCCGTAAGCCGATCGATCCCAAACTCATCTGGCCTTAGGCTAACCTATCATCAACCAACGGGATACGAAAGATCACCTCTAACGTATCAAGATCAATTGACTCCGGCTTACGAAATGTTAGACGAGGAGCAGGATCCCCCACTCTATTATGATGAAGTTGCGCACGATGTAGACCCTCATGAGCTTCACAAGGAACATCGGCCGGACCATCCAGCCCACGAGCTCTCCCACCAATTGACTTACATGGGTCGACGATTAGGATTAGCTCATGACCTGGATATAACTCGAAACCAAACCCAAATTCAGGCCCCTAGGAGAACACGAGCCGAGGAAAGCTACCAATATGCGCCTTTGGGACCCCAACCGGACCCTCAACACGATCTTGTAGAACCTCTTTATTATCGAACCCCAGTTGAGGCCCCGAGACGTGGCCAGACGCACGAAGATCAAAACTCTGATTCCCAGGCAATTAGAGAAATGCGGAAGGAAATAGAAGGGCTGAAGACTGAAATTAGAAAGAAGTCGCCGTCACGACAAGGCAAAAGGTTAGGGTTCTATGACTTCACGAAGAAAGAAGAGACCAAGAAATCACCCTTCCCAGCTAAAGCCCTAAAGTTCGTAGCATATGACGGGACTACAGACCCTCAACACCATTTGGTGTCCTTTTGCAGTAAATGCCGTATAATCGCTGACGACGATGCCCTCCTCATTAATTACTTTCAAGAATCGCTAGCCGGAGATGCGCTAACTTGGTACACATCTGTGCCCTCACACGAGATCAATACCTTCGAGGATGTGATAGAAAAATTTCTGGTACGATACCAACACCTAACTAAGAACAAACCCCTGTGGCATGACTTAGCCAACTTAAAGCAAAAGAACAATGAGGATTATGAAGAATTCGCCGCGAGATGGCTGAGTCAATTCACGAGGTCTGACTGCAATATGAAGGAGGAGGAACAAGTCAGGATGGTCATTTCGAACATGAAAGAACCGATGAGGACATTGATGACGATCGGGGAAGTCATGAATTGGAGCGGCCTACACCATCGATTGTCGAGAATGAAACAGAACCTAGATGATGGAATATTGAATAACCTAGGCATCTCCGATCAAAAAAGGATTGTCCGTCGCGTGACCAATCAAGTGGAAAATCGCGCGACCCCGGAAGTAAACTCGACCCAAGAGGTGGTTTATCGCCCATATAATCCTGGTCAGGAAATGAATTTCAACCAACAGCGGAATCAAGGACAAAACAGGGATGTTAATTTCCAAGGGAACACACAAAGCTTCCGGAACGATCAGAGCTACCGGGATCTTCCTCGGAATGATCAGAGATATAACCAACAACCATATGACCAAAGGGGACCCGTTCATCCAAGGCAAAACATAAATCCGGCACGACAACCTGTGAATCAGCCGGTGATGCCTCAAAACCCGAATCAGAGTACTAATCCTTGGCCGAATTATAACGCAGTCTCGTTCAATTATAACGACAATTCAGGCCAAAACAATGACGGGAACAAGAGAAGGCTTGGACCGAAAAGGGCTAACTACCCGCCCCTCCCTCAACCTTGGATCACTGTTTTCTGGTCGCTCATAGAACAAAACGCTATCCAGCTTCCACCAGAAAGACAACAGTAATGGCCAGACCACCTTGATCGGACGAGATTCTGTGCATACCACAGGATGCCGGGACATGACTTAACCCATTGCTATACGGCCAGAGACCTGATCTACGACCTCAGTGATGAAGGGGCGATTGAGTGGAATAGCATCAAACTCACGGGAGTCTACGGTCCGCAGAAAATGCCACAAGCCCAAGGTCCGCTTACCGGTACGACGCAGCGAGTGCCGAACGTGCAAATCTACACAAACCCGATGCCACAACACGCCGCGTCAACCTTGACACAACCGTTGCAGGGATCGTCGGCCAATGTCGCCACCGTGTCACATCAATCAACTGATTTCCCGATCCAGCCAGCCATTAGTCAGAATCAACCCTACTATGATGATTTTTTTGAAGATGATGACTATTGGAAATACGTCAATTGGGACGGAAAAACTAAATTTAGACTAGATAACATCAAAACCGGCATGGTAATCGACTCCCCGGACCTCTACAAGGTGTTCTTTGATGATGATATCGCGTACGAGGGGTCTCGGACCAGCACTCACTCCCAATTCAATCACCCCCAGGATGTTGGGCCATCACAAGCACACCTCCGATCAGGACGGATCCGCCCACCGCGGCTACCTCCGATCGCCAGTGCGCCGGATCCTGGCTTACAAATCCCTAACGCACAGACCGAAGAGGCTGTCGAAGAGAGACATCATGTTCAGCTGGAGACTGGGATAGAGTATGATCTCCTAGGGCATCTAACAAAGATACCAGCTAAGGTATCAATCCTCGATTTGATCAAGACTTCCCCTATGCATCAAAAACAGCTGATGGATGCCATCACCCACTTACAAGTTCCGGAAAATATAACCCCAGAGCAACTACGGGCGTCCATTGCGTCCTTGTCGTCTGAGACATCTTTGCCAATCCTCAACTTTACCGAGGAGGAACTAAAAGAAATACCACCTGAAGCGAGGACCTCACCCCTACATCTCACAGTTAGGGTGGCCGAGAAGGAGATATCCGGTGCTTTGGTAGACACAGGGGCATCCCTAAACATCTGTCCACTGAAAACATACAAGACGCTGGATCTAATTGCTAAAGACCTAACCCCAGCTCCGTTGGTGGTGACAGGATATGACGGAAATAGGAAGAACGTTTGTGGGAAGATCATGTTATTAGTGCAAGCAGGCCCGATCTCAGTACCCGAAGAATTCTACGTCATGGATATCCCAGCGACCTTCAACTTGATATTAGGGCGTCGCTGGCTGAATCACATGAAGGCGGTCATGTCCACTAGGCACCAATGTATTAAGTTTCCCCACTTAGGAAAAATCGTGAAGCTAATGGGGGACCCGCCTGTGATCGAACCAGAAGGACTTCAGATACTTCCCACCTTGCGACCGGCCCCTATCCCGCCTGGAACCAAAACCCATGGATACAGGGTTGATCCCACCATTTCCCTGACGGACATCGATCCCGTCCGGAGTATGATACCAGATCCGGTCCCTCTACCTGAACCGCCATTAAGAAAAGAATGCATACATGGCTGGAACCTCATGAGAAAACTTGGATATCAGCCCGGATTTGGGCTAGGTAGGAATGAGGATGGGATTCTTGACCCCGTTATCCTGGAAGCAAGGATAGGAACAGAAGGACTGAGATTCAACCCGTATGATCAGGTAACACTCTCCAGAAAGGATTGGAAACTAGGGGAACACTTTGTCAGGCATAGCAAGCTCTTGGACCCCAATGAACCTCCCAACGGAGAAGGATGCCATCAGATCCACCCCCAGGAAAAAGGGAAAGAACTATTGATAGAAGGTATAACCGATTCGTCGTCTGACGACGAAGAGGTCGAAACTTACGAAGACATCTTTGGTACCTGGGAAGAATTCCACGAATCTGACGAGATTAGAGGTTCAAGTTTCCCCCTGGAGGAAAGTTTCCAAATGCTGTCTTGTAACATAATTGGTATTAGTGATTCGATGAAATTGCCCAAAAAAAAAAACGCCGATTTCCGAAAAGAGAAACGACTATGAAACCTGGGAAGTCAAAGACCCCGATAGCCAAGAAGTCGTATACTGGCCAGCTGCGTGGCGACACTGGAGAGCAGGACCTTCAGAAGAACACAGCAAAACCTGGGAGATCGAAAATCTCGAAGGCGATGAAGTGGTGTATCGCCCCGCAGTTCGGCATTGCCCGAGGCAGGGATCTTCCTCCTTAGATAGCCCCTCCTCAACCCAACCTGTACCATATCATTCTAAAAACCCAAAAAAATCACAAAACCCCAAAATCCCAAAAAAAGTAGAAAACCCAAAAACCAAAAATGTAAGTAGTTTAGGAGTAGAGACCTTTGACTATTGTAGGGCCATAAGAAGACCTGAGCGCTGGAAAATTCCCCCGATAGAGCAATCACGGCTAGAGGAAATCATGAGCCGAATTAGCAAGATAGGGTATGAGTCGATGCCCATTATTTCAAAGCCAGAATCATCTCCGGGAACCGAGAACGTAAAGGATGAGATGGGCGTTTACGAATTAGTAGATGCCGAAGGAGAAGACGATGAAGTCTCGGAAGAGTTCCAAAGGGTCATCAAGAGGTTTGACGAGCAAACTCAGTCGACGGCCGAGAAGACAAAGGAGATCAACTTGGGGACTGAGGAAAGGCCCAAGCTAGTCCAGATTAGTGCATGCTTGGAACTCGGCGAAGAAGAAAAGATCCTTAAAGTCCTGGATGAATATCAGGACGTATTTGCGTCGGACTACCATGACATGCCAGGACTAGACCCGCTTCTGGTAGAACATCAAATTCCATTGGAAGAGAGTGCGAGACCGGTTAAACAGAAGCTGAGAAGAATGCTCCCTGACGTCGCGGTTAAGGTGAAAGAGGAAGTTGACAAACTTCTCCAGGCCAAATTCATCAGGGTAGTGCTGTTTCCTCAATGGATTGCCAACATTGTCCCGGTCAAGAAGAAAGATGGACGTATCAGGGTCTGCATCGACTTTCGGAACCTAAACAAGGCCTCACCTAAGGACGACTTTCCCTTACCACACATAGACGTGCTCGTCGACAACACCGCTGGGCATGCAATGCTCTCATTCATGGATGGATACTCGGGGTACAACCAGATAAAGCTTTCAGAAGAGGATCAAGAAAAGACCTCGTTTACTACCCCCTGGGGGACTTATTGCTACGTTGTCATGCCCTTTGGACTGAAGAATGCAGGTGCAACCTACCAAAGAGCCATGATGGCGATATTCCACGACATGATGCACGATTGTATGGAAGTATATGTCGATGACATCTTAATTAAATCTCAAACTCGTGCAGACCATGCTGCAGCTTTGAAGAAGGTCCTCCAAAGGTCAAGGGAGACAAAGTTGAGAATGAATCCAAAGAAGTGTGTCTTTGGGGTGTCGTCAGGAAAACTTTTAGGGTTCATGGTCAGTAATCGGGGAATCGAAGTCGACCCCTCGAAGGTGAAAGCTATCCTCGAAATGCCGCCCCCGAAGAACCTCAAAGAATTAAGAGGCCTCATAGGGCGACTACAGTTCATTAGAAGATTCATTTCACAGCACTCGCAAAGATGTGAGCCGTTCTACAAATTGCTAAAAGGAGGAGTGGAATACCACTGGGACGGCGACTGCCAGAAGGCATTTGAGGATTTGAAGAAATATTTATTAAGTCCCCCCATTTTGAAGCCCCCTGCTAAAGATAAGCCTCTCATTTTATATGTGTCAGCGACGGAATTCGCGATAGGCATAGTCCTGGGTCAACATGATGAGACTAGCCGGAAAGAGAATGCAATTTATTACTTGAGCAAATCTCTCCTGCCATATGAACGGAAATACTCCTCGATAGAAAAAACGTGCTTAGCGGTGGTTTGGGCTGCCCAGAAACTCAGACACTACTTCTTAGCCTACTCAGTCAAACTCTTGGCCAGAATGGATCCTTTGAAATATATCTTTGAGAAACCTGTCACTTCAGGACGAGTGGCACGATGGCAGATGCTTTTGGCAGAATTCGACATAACATACGTAACTCAGAAGTCAATAAAAGGGCAAGCCATCGCTGGCCACCTTGCATATCTCCCCCTGCCACAGTATGAACCGGTCAAAACCGATTTTCCAGATGAAGACGTGCTATGTGTAGACATAGAGGAGATAAAGGACCCCGAGTCGTGGACGATGTACTTCGACGGTGCCTTGAATCAGAATGGAAAAGGGATTGGGATAGTGCTTTTGTCCCCAGAAGGAGTGGCGATACCGAAGGCCTTCAAAGTCGGCTTCCCAGCCACCAATAATGAAATGGAGTACGAAGCACTCCTAGCAGGTTTAAGAGAGGCTGCGAAGTTGGAAGTTAAGAAACTCCGAGTTCTCGGGGATTCAAAGGTGGTCATATCCCAAGTGGCAGGTGAATGGAAGGTGAACGCCCCTAAGCTCGCTCATTATCATGAAAAGGCCAAGAAAGCTATGTCCCAGTTCAAGAAAATGTCCTTTCTTTATATCCCGCGAGCTTTAAACCGGCTGGCCGACTCGTTGGCCACCTTGGCCTCGATCGTGGAAGTCCCCCTCGACAAGGGATCCGAGACCTTTCACATCCAAAGGATAGACACTCCCTCGGTTGAACTAAAAGACTTGGCCCTCGGAGATCCAGATAAGATTCCATCCAAAGATGAAGGACCGAAAGTAAGGAAAGCGAAAGGGAAAGAGAAAGAGGTAGAGGAACCCAATCGAGAGCGGATACTGGCCCCCCTACAACATGACGAAGAACTCATAGACGACCATCCATGGTACTTCGATATCTGGAACTACCTGCGCGATGGATACATCCCTGAATATGCCACCAAATCCGACAAAAGGGCACTGAAAGAAATGGTTCAAAGGTACGTCGTTGTCGGAGGACTGTTATATCGCCGATCATTCAGTGGGATCCTCCTGCGATGCGTGACGGTTGAGGAAGGACGAGAAATAATCGAAGAGGCTCATTCCGGTATATGCGGAGGACACGTAAACGGCCTGATGCTCTCCAATAAAATCATCCGGTTAGGATATTACTAGCCGTCATTGGAATCAGACTCCGTGGACTACGTCAGAAAGTGCAAGAAATGTCAGCTGCACGCAGACTTGATTCACGCTCCTGCATCTTCGCTGCATCCCACTACTGCTCCGTGGCCTTTTTCGACTTGGGCGTTCGATATCATAGGACCTCTGGTCCCAACCGTGGAAAACACCCAGAACAAAGCTTTCATATTAACAGCAACAGAATACTACACCAAATGGGCAGAAGCTGAGGCATTTATCCATATCAAAGCATCCACGGTGGTCAAGTTCATTCAAAAGAACATAATAGCCCGGTTTGGCGTTCCGAAAGTGTTCATAACTGACAATGGCCCCCAATTCATATCTCAGGCAATGGAGGATTTGTGCACAAAATATGGTATAGAACTACATCATTCAACCCCTTATTACCCCCAAGCAAACGGACAGGCTGAAGCTACAAACAAGACACTACTCAAGATCATCAAGAAGACAGTGGAAACAACCAAGGGCAGTGATTGGCCAGACCGTTTGGTCGAGGCATTGTGGGCATATCGAACCTCCATTAGGACTCCGACAGGTGAGACCCCATATGCATTGACTTACGGGATGGAGGCAGTCCTTCCGTTCGAGCTCCTGCACCCATCTTTGCTGATCCAATTAGATGAAGAGATGACAGAAGGCCAAAGACGAGAAGCATTGCAAATACAGCTGGACCTCCTCGATGAGAAAAGGATGAAAGCAGCAGAGCACGCTCAGGTGTACAAGAAGCGAATCGCAAGAGCCTACGATAAGCATGTCATAGAGAGGAAATTCAAAACAGGTGACCTTGTATTGAAACGCATCACTCAATCACAACTCCCACACATTAAAGGCAAATTGCGACCTAATTGGGAAGGCCCATATGTAGTTAAAGAAGTATATTCTGGCAATGCATATAGACTAGTGAATGCAGAAGGGGAAGAGCTCCCCGATCCATGGAATGCTATGTACTTGAAAAAGTACACCACATGACCCTTCTTCACTTCTTGCGGAGTATGACCCTCGGTCTCTTGATATGGCTGTATAAATCCCGTAGGGAAGACCGAGGAGAGGTGCAACAGCCAAACTTGGAAGTCAAACACACACTGGCAAAAAAAAAAAAAAAAGAGGAAAACACTAGAATAGTGAGTCTGTCCCCACACAATGTTCTGCACGGTTGAAACCATTCAACGCAAAAGTTTATAAGCGAGCTCGCCCATGTCATGAAAGCTTCCCCTTATCACTTACAAAAAAGAGAAAAGAGAAACCACGGTGGAGTTGCATGAGATGTGGGTGTGCTCCCCATGCCTGATGCTTCAGAAGCCAAAACCCTAGGCACCCCTCTCCCAAACCAGTCCAACAAAAAAAAAAAAAGAGTTTAGTTAGAAGTCCTGAAAAGAATAAAAAGTTTTGTGACTAGTTTGGGTTCGTAGCCTTTTTAACCCGAGTCAGTAAGCCCGTAGGGGTATTTACATACCTAGTGCCCTAAAGCCATTTGGTTTGGGAGTCATTGGCGTAACGCTTGTTACATGGGTTAATTAGAAAGCTTAAGGGACCCAGGCATTGCACAGTCACAAATCGGAACAAAAAAAAAAAAAGGAGAGAATAAAAAAAAAACAGAGAGAAAATGGGCCAAAAGGCCAAGGTAATGGAATAGCATTCATAAAACCCAAGCCCGCTCGAATGACATGGGCCCTTGCCTAATGAACCAAGCGGAGAGTGGCCGGTAACCACAACACTAAGGAAGCACGGCGACTCACTATCTCCCACACACGAAACTCGTGCTCACACATGAATTCCAGGGGCAGCCTGGCGCTCTCCAAAGTTAGATTAAAAGGACCAAAACGGCTAGAAAAGAATCATGAGGGATCGATCTCCAAAGGATAGTTGGGGAAGGTCATATCATAATCAAACTAGCAGCCATGGATCAGAGAGCTAGACCACCTTCACTCTCTCACTCCCAGCCATAAAACACACCAGCTTCACGCTGGGGCATTTTTATATATACATATATGTACATGCGTACACGCACACGCATACTTACTTATTCTGCATGGCTTCCCAATTCAGGTCCCATCACATGCACAGTTGTCATAAACACTCACCAATCCACACACTCTCACCTCATGCATGCTTTTGTTACTAATGCCTTATGGTTGAATGCAGGATAGGTTATACATTGTTTTGTTTCAGGGATCGTTCACATATGTCACCCCATATGCTGGGGCATTTTTATTTTATTTTATATATGAACCTACGTAAACATGCCTCACACCTCCCTGGTTAACCCTTGATCCAAAACCCCACGCGGATACCATGTTTTGTGCACGACTCCTCTCGAAACGAGATATACTATCAGTCGGAAAATGATCACCCCTTTGTTTCGGATTAGCCAACAACGATTTGCCTCTAGTCTTGGTATTGGATGTGTATTGTTTCAAGCTATGTGTGTGCTATGGATAAGTTTTAGATATCTTTCGATCTCAATTTCCTACTCGATCTACCTACATCCAAAGGATGGGCCCCCGCTGTTTATTTTTTATTTTTTTTCCTTGCATGTGGTGGATGCATTTTTGTTATTATCTCTATTGACTATCATGGTAGTGGTTGATTAATGTCATGACTACAGGATGATGTCGAGGACATGCCTTGCATTAGCACTAACATTTTAAATTTAGTATGCATTACAATTACAAGCCTTCTTAACATCATCACATGCATAACACACTTGGCACGTTTATGTACTAACTTCAACGCAAGGCGAGTCGTTGCTCCCTTCTTTCCTTCTAGTCAGGATTTATTACAGGTGAAAATGTGAGGGCCACCACACCGAAAGGAACAGGATCCAAGAGCTAAGTGTCGCTGAACTGAAAAACCCAAACTTAATCTTCCAAACTTGTGCTCTTACATTTAATATCATTACCGTAACATGCACTTCTAGAACCCTGCTTTGACACTTTGTGCACCCCCGAGTAGGATGATTCACTTTGTAGGGATTTAATTTTGGGTAGAAAATGGAAAGGCATGAGGTGACATCCTCATATCACGTGATCAAGCTCAGACCTAAAAGGAGACCTAATTAACGAGATGGCCTAGAACAACCTTATCCCGATTCCATCGAGCCAGTTCGAACTCACCCTCATAGGCTGCCACTCCCTTGAGCCCAAAGGCTCAAGCGGAGGCATGAGTATGTGTCTCCTTATCTTTGGAGAACAACTCTGTACGTGCTGTCCTCCAAAGAGGGGCATACTGTAGACACCTCATTTTGGCACCCTATGAGGGGCAATTTAGTCCACCCTATTTAATGATGTCCTGATTAGGCCCCGAGTCAAAAGTCACCTAGCACCTCTAGACCTCTGATCGCCCCGGGAGTTGGCTCATCATGATCTACTCATCGAGAGCTTTTCGCCCATATATAGAACCCCAAGATCTGATTGGCGGATCAAAAAATCATGACAGCGGGTCCCACACCCCGGGGCGCCCGCGTGAAAAGTCACCTATCACCTCTAGACCTCTGATCGCCTCGGGAGTTGGCTCATCATGATCTACTCATTGAGAGCTTTCCGCCCATATATAGAACTCCAAGATCTGACGGGCGGATCAAAAAATCATGACAGCGGGTCCCACACCTCGCGGCGCCCGCGTGAAAAATCACCTATCATTTATGGACCTCTGATTGCCCTGAAAGTTGGCTCATCGTGACCTCCTCGCCGAGAGCTTTCCGTCAATATGTAGAACGTCGAAATCCGATGAGCGGATTGAAATCTACGAAACCTGGGCCCCATTAATGATAACCCGGCCAATCTCCACCGGACCCCACCTTCTCGACCCAAACCAGTTTCTTTTAAATCCAAACCCACCAGGCCTGGCCCAATGAACTCCAGCCCAAGCTGAACCTGACCCGATCCAACTCATTAGGCCAAGTCCAGACCTCACCTGACCCAAACACAACCCGAGCCTGATCCAAACCTCCTGACCCGAACTTGACCCGTCCCACAAGGCCCATTAGCTGCATGGGAGAGGACAGTCCATGAGATCTGGACTCTCCCCTCCCCCTTAAACGTCATCTTTCCCTCTCAATCTCTTAACACCCAAGCCTTATCCCTCTCATCTCTCTCCCAACCCAGGCCTTATCCCTCTCAATTTCAAACACCCAATCCTCATCCCTCTCATCTCTCTCCCAACCCAGGCCTTATCCCTCTCAATTTAAAACACCCAAGCCCATCCAAAAAAACGACCCATGCGCAGAACCCTCCTCAGGGCCTCCTCCAACATCGTCTTCCAAAAACCCATACGCAGAAGCATCCCCACCATTCCCTCTCATCATCTTCTTCTACTCACGCAGTCGCCCCATCATCACCCTCCATCTCTTCTGCGCCCGTCTCCATCTCCCCTCCTGATCTTCCCCTCCATTCCAGATCTCTCGTAGCACCCATCTCCCTCTCTTCTTCATTGTCGCAGCAACTCCATCTCCCTCTCCAGACCACCATCACCATCTTCCCCCATCATCCTCTTCCCCTCTCTAACCCACGCGCCTCCATCTCGGCACCTCTCCGATCTCTCACGTCCCCCTGCACCATCAGAACCCACCATCTTCACTACCCATCACCTTCATCCCATCACCCACTTCATCGGGCGCATCCCATCTCCCTCGCAAAACCCACGCTCCCAGAAACCACACCCACCTGCATCCCACCTCATCTTCCCCTCCATCCCAGACCCTTCTTACACGCCACCATCAACTTCCCTTCTTCAAAGCCCCTCTCACGCAGCAGCACCGTCGTCCGCCGTAGCAGCCCCGCGCCCCTTCACACCCTCCATCATCTCCCTGCGCAGAGACACCGCGGAAGCCCGAACCTCCACGCCAGCACCCATCTTCGTCTTCCACAGCGCCTCTCCGTCCTCCCCTGCACGCAGCGCCGCTGGAGACCTCCCCACCAGGTACGCCCCTCTTCCCCTCTCTGCACTACCTTGCACCCACACGCACCACTTCCATCTCTCTCTCTCTCCCTCTCTGCTCGGTCTGCCCTTTCTTTTCTCTATCCCTGTTCCCTCTCTGTCTCCCTCTCCCCCTTGCTCTGTCTCTCCCCCGCACCCACCTGCTCATTCTCTCTGTCTCCCCTGCTCCTTCTCCCTCTCTTCCCAGCGCCAGCCCCTGCTCTCTCTACCCTCTCTCCTTCACCCTCTTCGCGCGCACCGCCCTCTGTCTCTCATCACCCCTTTCTTCTTCTCTTCCTTTTCTTTCTTTCTCATCTTTCTTCCTCTCTCCCTTTCTTCTCCACTCACCCTTTCTTTTCTTCCTCTCTCCCTGCTCTCCCTATCTCCCTATTCTTCTCTGTCACTCTCTCTCCTTCTCTCCATTCCCTCTACCTCTCTGCGCACCATCATTCTCCTTCTCCGCTCCACACACCTGCACGTTTCTCTCCTCTCTCACGCTCTTTCTTCCACTCTCCCCGTCCTCCCTCTTCCACATCTCCCTGTCTCCCTCTTTCCGTTCTCTCTCCCTCTCTGGTCTTCTGCCCCCCCTCTCTCCTTCTTCTTCTCTCTCTCTCTCTCTCTCCCTCTCTCTCTCTCTCTCCCCGTGCTTTTCCTCTCTCCTTCCCTGTTCTCCTCTCTCCCTCTCCTTCCTCTTCTTCCACCCACCTGCAACACCGCCACACCCACCTACACCCCTATATCCCTGCTCTCCCTATCTCCCTACTCTCTCAGTCCCTCTCTCCCTCACCTTTCTTTCTCCCTCTGCGATCCATCTCTCTCTCTCTCTCCCGTCCACTCTCTCTCTCCCGTTGGCACACCGTCCCTCTCTCCCTGCTCTCCCTGTCTCCCTACTCTCTCAGTCCCTCTCTCCCTACTCCTTCTTCCTCTCTCTCGCTCCCCATCGCTCTGTTCTCTCCCCTATTCTCTTCCTCTCTTTCTCTCTCATTCCCTCCTCTCCTTCGTGCCACCCACCTGTAACTGCACACCCTCTCCCCTCACCCTTTCTTCTGCACCTCTCTCTCCCCCGCGCGTCCCGCCACCTGCAACTCAACCTCTCCCTCTCGTTCTCTTCTCCCTCCTCTGCCTGCACTCTCACTCTCTCTCGTTCTTTCTCTACCCTCTCAGCCCCTCTCTCCCTGCTCTCCCTATCTCCCTACTTTCTCAGTCCCTCTCTCCCTCACCTTTCTCTCTCACTCTGCGACCCATCTCTCTTTCTCCCGTCCACTCTCTTTCTCACCCTCTCTCTGTTCCTCTCTTTCCACCTGCGTCCCCTGCCTGCAGCTGCATCACTCCATCCTTTCCTTCTTCCTTTCTTCCTCTCCCCATTCTTCCTCTCTCCACTTAAACCCACCTATTGCACCCACCGGACTAGCCCACTCATCTAAACCTAACCCATGCATGTCTATTTCATTTTCTTGCATTGAATTTAGATCCATAATTATTTATTATTATTTTTTTTTATGATATTGCATATATCTAATATGCTCATGCACCCCAACATGTTCATGCATCTGAATAATATTTTAAGTTGTTAATTATTTTAAATTTGTTTCTAGCATATTCTAACATGCGCATGCATTCAACCTGCCCATGCATTATAACTTAGTTGCATTTTTATTTCGTATTCTTTTAGGTGCAATTTAGGACTGCATAATTTATTAAAAATAAATATATGAAAATTAGAATAAAAACCAAAAACACCAAAAGAAAACAAATAATAAAATAAAAAGTAAAGATTAAAAATAGAATTTTAGCTACCCTACTAATTAAAAATAATTAGGCTAAATTTAATAATTAAGTTCTTTTCTCCTCCCCTTTCACTAGGGTTAGGGAAACCTATTTAGGGAACTCAAGATTATTTAGGATAATTAATTAAATTAAAAATTAGAAATTCATTCTCTTTCCCCCTTCCCATTTCATTAGGATAAATCAATTTAGGATTTTAGGCCCTATGAATAAACATAAAAACAAATAAAAATAATAAAAATCCAAAATACCAAAAACAAAGTAAAAGATATTAAAAAAACCAAAATATTAATAAATTGGAGTTAGAAATTAGACAGTAGCCTAGACTGATTAGGTCAGACCCCGGACCTAGATCAAGGTCTCCCCCTAGCCAGCTTAGACTACCCCAATTTCTTAAACTTCAACTAATTAGGTCCCACTCTCTCTCCGGGCCCCGCTAAGGGACCGGGAGAGTGGATGTGGGCGGTTAGGACCTTAGGATAGGGTAGAGATCCATTTGGGAAATGGAATAGTTAGAATAAATCCAAGTAGGAACTCCCCTAGTTAGGCCCTTCTAGCCCCAATTATTAAAATCCAAAAAAACTATAAAACCAACAAAACCAATTCCAAAAATATTTTCTTCTCTTTTCCTCCACCTCCGGTGCCAAATATTTATCTGAACTCAATGATTAAAGGAAATAGAGGCTGATTCCGAGAACCTGAATTAATGAGAATGACGAAATGAGACGAGTGATTTCACACAGCCCAATATCAGTTTGTTTACTACCGGCCCATCATCGGCCACCCTCAATCAATCCCGGCCCAACATCGGCCATTTTTATCTTACTTCTGGCCCATCATCGGCCATGCACTTTTATCACCTGCGTATCGCACGCAAACCCACAGAAATCACAACTCGAAGTTTCGTCTGCATCATTCTTTCGATTCGAAGAATCAGCCTTTAAACCCTAGGTCGTCAAAGGACATTGAAGGGGGTACCCAGGAATGGGGTTGATCCTCTTCTAAATATTTGGCACCTTTCCCCTTATTTTCTTAGTTTATTTTCATTTTATTTCGCTTATCCCCTAGAATACTTGGATTTAACTTTAATTAGTCTTTTCAACCCTGGATGTTGATTTCCCCTGCCTAGTTCATTATGGTCCCATCTTGAAGCCCGTAATTTGACCCTTGACCCAAGTTCGACCCGAATTGAAAGACCCAAATTAAGTGACGAGACAACCGTCGTGTGTCGCCGGCGGCACATTAGACGAGAGAAGAACCCACCCCATTTTCCTCCCGCATTCTTTCGGCTTTCGTCGAAGGACGGTGTTACGGCCGAATCCGTAACTGGCGATCGTGATCCGTCGATTTTGAGGGTAGTTGGAATCCTCATTTTCGATGTATTTTTTTATCTCACACTGTTGAATGGCGATTCCCCTCCCGGGGGGGGGTCAAAATTCACATCCGACAAGTACACCACCTCCGTTGCAACCCAAGCTTGGGATAAGTGTGTCCCCTTTTAGCGAGATCTCCTCTATGATCCTAAATGTCAAGGCATGCTTTAGAGATCCGAAGCCTCCTTTATGGATGGCTGACTACACAACTGGAGCGTGGATGAGAAATCCGAAGTATAAGCTCACGATGGAGGAGTATATATCCTCACCGTCTTTCGGAATGAATATACTAATAGAGCGGGGTATAACTTTCTGTTTGATCACCCATTAATGCATTATTGGTATTTAGGTTTTAAATTAACTTCTCGCTATGCTGCACCCTTTCAGGAATGCAAAGTTAAAGGAGTTCTGTACGCTTGTGACTGCCGATGTCATGAAGGAGTTGCTTAAGGGTGCATAGATGGACAATTGGGTTAGTCATTCTTGGCTCTTCATAATTCTACATTTTTGAATCTGTAAGAACGCACTGTCATTGAAGTGATTTCCATCACCTAATTTACAACACATTTCCATTGTCGCAGACCATGCACTCTTGGTTTCAGATACTGAAGAAGCAAGCTGCATCGTCGTATTTTTTTGAATGTGCTATGTCAGTAAGTGCTATAAAGATCAGCCTGTTCATTTTATGGTGATCGGTACTCCGTGTCCTTGCAGGCTTTGTGGTTGGACATAATGCTAACACACAATTGTGCAGGATTGATACGTGCATGCTCAAGCAAGCCAGAAGCTCATTCAGAACTCCTTTGGACTAGCAATGCTTGACAACATGACGGAGAAGGAGTTCTTGTTCTTCCCAGTATGGAACAACCACCACGTCTTTTTTATTGTTGGTCGGGTTAGCGGAAGCCAATGGGAGTACTATAACAGCTTGCATCGAGACGGAGATTACCGGTTTTTTGAAGGCTATGTAAGTTTTATCGTTACCATTTATCTCAGACAAGTGTATGTCAACCTTGTCTTATTCTCTTTACATGTATTTTTCTGACGGGACGTATGTATTTGATACAGATTGACTGGATCAACGAACGCTTTATGCAATTCGGTTGGAGCGGTCCAATGATGTGGACGAAACAACAAATGCAGTGCCCCATGCGGTCGAACAGGTTAAATTGACTTAAAGCATTAGATCTGAGTGTATTACTGTTTATAGAACTTGTCATGTAATCATCGGTTAAATTACCTTCGTATTCAAATTGTCGAGGTTATTGTAATTACAGCGTCGACTGTGGAATTTTCGTCATGGCGTATGCACAGCACATTGCATTGAATCTGCCGATGGAGTTCACGAAGAGCGATATGTACTACTTTCGTGCGAAGATCGTTGCTGACCTTTACATTGACCAATATGCGCATTGGAAGCAAAAGAAACAAGATGATCCGCTTCCTTCTCAATCTGCTGTGTAACAGTTAATGGCCTTCCTGATCAAAACGAGTTGCCTCATGCACTCTTTCCAGTGGTGGAATTGCTAAAGTCAAGGGCAAGCATTTTGATGACATCTTTTGCGGGTGCTACATTCTGATTTATATCTGCCAATAGCTATTTGTCACATCTCTTTTAACGCTTATTTGAGGAAACTCTAAGTGAAATTCGTGGCCATCTGACATGAACTTGTTGTGCAGGAGGAGAAATTCATCTAGTTATTGCAAGCAGTTCAGATACTTGGGAAAAAGAACGGTTGCGTTCTATCGTTTCTGGGTAACACCGTTTAAAACCGTCGGTAGACTGAGAAGAAACGAGTTTTCTAATTCTACCACCCCCAAGCCATGTTCTGCATATGTGGCTGATGACGGTTTGGATGAGAAAGGTAGATAATTCCACATCATTATCCCACGCAGTCAATAATCTGATCCAAAGCCCATGCATTGGTGAAGAAGGCTGCATAGAGGAACGTCTGGAGTAACATGCTGTGAAGCGCTGGCAACTATGAAGTGTCTATGAAATTGTGTTCTTTTATTCAGAGAAGGCTTTCCAAATCTGTATATTACTTAGAGAAGGCTGTCATTTCTTTTTATTCCCAACTGATATCAAATGAACGTTGTATATTCTTTTTTTTTTTTGTAACTCTCATGTGTCATATAACCTTCAGTCTCTTTGAAGTCATGGATTTGCTCAAGTTTTTAGTTTTCTCATTTCTGTAAATTACATGTAAGGTTGTCCTCATCAGGCTGTAAAACACAGTGGTTGTATTCCTATACATGTATTTGCATTTGTCAGGGATCAGGCAGGGCTTAAGAACACCAGTGGTTAAGACATGGATCGTAACGATATCATTACCCAGAAATTCAGAACTTACTAATCCGTAAGTTGGGTCTTCCCATGCAGACAAACCATGTAACCAGGTGCTGTCTCATCACTTGGCAAACAAGATAAATTTAGTTGAGTGCTCCCTGGGCCATTTCCTAGATTAGCTGAAGGTTTAAACCATTGAATTTAAGGTTCGAACCACTTAATTTTACACTAACTGAGCCATTTTCCAGTAAGGCGAATGGTTTGAACCCTTGAATATTGGGTTCGAACCCTTATTTTTGGACTTCCTAGTTCATTTTCTTGAGGAGAAAAAGGTTCGAACCTTTTAATTTTGGGTTCGAATCTTAACAAATGGCCATCGCTGAGCCATTTTCCAGTTAGATTGATGGTTCGAACCCTTGAATGAAGGGTTCGAACCTTTAACTTCTACCTTCCACGAGCCATTTTCCAGAGGAGCTGAAGGTTCGAATCCTTGAACTTAGGGTTCAAACCCTTATTTTTGGCCCTATCAGAGCTATTTTCCAGAGTCAGGAAAGGTTCGAACCTTTTAATTTTGGGTTCGAACCATGACAAATGGCCATCGCTGAGCCATTTTCCAGTTAGATTGATGGTTCGAACCCTTGAATGAAGGGTTCGAACCTCTAACTTCTACCTTCCACAAGCCATTTTCCAGAGGAGCTAAAGGTTCGAACCTTTGAACTTAGGGTTCGAACCCTTATTTTTGGCCCTATCAGAGCTATTTCCCAAAGTCAGGAAAGGTTCGAACCTTTTAATTTTGGGTTCGAACCATGACAAATGGCCATCGCTGAGCCATTTTCCAGTTAGATTGATGGTTTGAACCCCAAAATGAAGGGTTCGAACCTTTAACTTCTACCTTCCACGATCCATTTTCCAGAGGAGCTGAAGGTTCGAACCCTTGAACTTAGGGTTCGAACCCTTATTTTTGGCCCTATCCGAGCCATTTTCCAGAGTTAGGAAAGGTTCAAACCTCTTCATTTTGGGTTCGAACCATGACAAATGGCCATCGCTGAGCCATTTTCCAGTTAGACTGATGGTTCGAAACATCGATTTGAGGGTTCGAACCCAGATACATTGCATTACCTGTTCCATTTTCCAGTGGAACCAAAGGTTCGAACCATAGATTTAATGGTTCGAACCATGAAATATTGCATAACTAGAGCCATCTTCCAGAGGGGCTAATGGTTCGAACCATCGATTTGAGGGTTCGAACCCAACATTTCAGAACTTTCTACGCCAATTCCCAACATACATTTAGGATTCGAACCATCGCTCCCTGAACATGCTGGGCCAAATTCCAGAAAGCCCAATGGTTCGAACCTGTATATTATGAGTCCGTGTGTTTTAGCTGTGACCCAGTTTGTGTCCCCTTTACATATCTACTCAGGCTCGACGATGAAGAAATAACCAGAAACCTTAGGTCCCAAAGGAGCATCGAAATCTTTCACCGCCCCTCTTCCCCAAGGATATCTGCAATGCCACTTCCCATCATTTGGCCAAGGTGATGTTGCTTCGTTTCCCCCGCCTTGTACACGTTTTTGTAGCAGTTCTTTTGTATCATTGCCATTTAGAGCAGAACCCCCGTCCAGTGCACATGATGAAAATAAAGATTCGCACCCAACATTTCTCTACTGGCCCAGGGGATGGATGGGGAATGGTTTCTTCAACCTTGATGATCTTAGGAAAGAAATGTAACAAAAGATGTTTGATCTTATTCTCTCATTTTGAGAGATTTTTAGTCTTATAGTAGACCACCATAAATGAGATAACATAACAAAAAAGATGATAAACTATATGTCACTGTATACTATTATGTGGTTCTGATTCAATTGTGCTACTGATTTTCTAAAACAATGACATTCTATTTATCATGATACAGAGAAAATCGGCTTACATGTCACAGCTATTTTTATCTTTTTTTCAATCAGAAAGCTTATGCAAGGTTTTCGTGGTTGAGAATCGAATCAAATTGCCTTGCCATTGTTGTATTGCCACTTGGCTTTCCATCTGGATAATTAATTTTACTTGCTTGTTTATCCTTTATTTAGACTTTGGGAGAGCATTAGCCTCTACATCCAAGTGGAAGTTCTAATATGTTTGTTTCACATACCAAGTGTTTGATAAAAGTCTTAAGAGATAAATGTTACATGTGGAATGCTTAATAACATTCAAATGAGTGTGATAGTAATTTTTTAACCTTCCAGCATAAATATATGGTTCCTAGATTTGGGCAAAACTAAGGAATTGCATTTCACAGAGACTGAAACTTAGGGAACTTCAATTTGGGTTATTGAGACAGTCATTGAAACAAGGATGCCTCAAATTTATGTGAGACAATTTATATGGTTGTCTTTGAATTTTGTTTGGTTCTTTATTTTAGTGTTCTTTTACTTATTTTATCTTAGTATAAGGATTTTTGACTTCATCATGTACATGATCAGTGTCCTATTTAGAGTCTCACATGGTAGAGAGATGAATATTGAATAGCTTTTGTGTTCAAAAGAAAGTCAGGATATATGCTCATAGCTAAAATCTTCTTTTTATTCTTTTCCTAATACATCAACCTGACCTCATATTGGATAAAGCTAAGATGATAGTGCTAACAAGGGGTTTTAGGATTTGTTTGGATGTGCTCCAAGTTACTACTACTACTGTGATTCCAAAATGGTTGGCTATGAACCCTTTGTATGTTTTGGGTGTTTAGGCTAATTTGAGACACCTAGCAAAGAATGACGCCCCACCAAAATCTGGCCCATTTAGTCCCATCAGCTGTAGCATGGTCAATTATTTTTTGGTTCAAGGTTTTATAGCAATCATATTCAATGGTTAGGGTGCATGTCATCATATATTTTGATTTGAATGGTAGGGCTTTGTTCTTCTCCCGGTTATCATATTCAATGATTGCGCTTTGTGATTTTGTGTGTGCCATTTGGGTCTAAGTTAGGCACGAGGGCCGGCAATGGGTACAAGTATTTAGTCAGTGTTAATCACCTGTACATGTATTTAGCCATGGCAGTACATGTATTTGAGTCAAACCTTTTTATTCTAAAGAACTGAGCAATTAGTGGCAATTCCGGTTTGATGGGCAGTTTAGGGCCTTTGAACTCTAGTTACTCAGCATTTAATGTTGTTCACCTGTAAATTACTGGAGCATGCATACCATGGAAAACTGTAACTTTTAAGGTTATTCAGGTTATCTGGATGCATGAGCTTAAGGTATGCAAGTAGCTTGATGAAAAGTATCATGCACCCTATTTTGGCTTAACCACATGAGATTGATCGTTATATTCTCTTTTCACATAGTAATTGTGACGATTCTAGTATCTTGTTTCCTGCAGGTTCTGCTACTTGACATGGCTCCAAAAAAGAAACGACCCTGTCATAGAGATTCATTTGATTGGGCTCGGTTTTTAAATGAAGATGGCTAAAATTTCTTTCTGAACAAGTACCAGCATTGTTCTGTTGTGCCCGAACAAATTGTCATGTACAATGAGCTACATGACACTGATTTCTGTTTATGGATGCAGCAGAGAGGATGGTTTACACTATATGACGTTGGCTACCATATAGTGGTCAATTGGGTCAAGGAATTCTACTCTAACATGCATGACGTTTCAGATAATTCATTCAAGACATATGTTAGAGGACAGGAACCCGACATTACACCTGATCTTCTAAGCCAAGTGCTAGAAATTGATCGCGTTGAAGGTGCACACTTCCCGATTGTGGAAAACCGTCAGATCAATTACAATCTGGCAGCGAAGGAATTGACCGGCAAGCCTGTCGCTTGGGTCGGCGGTGACATAGCCCACCACAAGCTGACCGAATCCTATCGCTTGCTAAATATTTTTCATCCGTCACAACGTCAGCCCCAAAGTTAGCAAAAGATTCACAAAAGAGGATGGGTATCTCCTTTACTGCATCAGGACTCAAAGGAGAGTCGATCTTCCTCTCGCGGTGTTTCGTGGAATGGCCAAGTTACACAATGCATCTCATAATGCGGCTCTTCCCTTTCCGAGGGTCATCTCCAAACTGCTAGTTGACATGGATAAGCTAGCTGAACCCAGTGAAGACATTATAATTCCCAAGTCGAAGATTGATCGCTTCACCCTCGAAAAGTCCAGGTCGCACATCACTGCGGTTGAATTGGATGATGATGGTGAGGGAGATACAACTGGTCCCTCTGGAGTTGGTCCTTCAGGGGTAGGACCCTCCGTAGTTGCAGATTCGGAGAGATGATCAAACAGGTGAGGTGGCGATTAATGCATTGAATGATCGTATCGGGCGTTTGGAAGTGCGAGTTAATGAAGGTTTCGCTGAGATGCGACAAGGTTTTGCTGAGATGCTTGATCGTTTGCGCCGCGATTGACTGTTCCTCATTCAATTTGATGTTCTCTAATGGTGCCGTCTCAACCTGAGTGGGAAAGGAGTTGAATTTGTTTTGATGAATCGAATGGCTTGTAATTGTTTCAGACATCTGAACAGCCATGTGTTCAGAATTTCCATATCATGTTGTTTTTTAGCAGTTCCTATTTTATCATTTAACTTTCATGTCTAAACTGTTAATGCAGGGAGTTAGTATAATGGTTAGCTATTTAGAGAAGTTGGTCTCAATTGGTTTTTCTCAAATGTTCCTCTCTTTATCTTTTGGTTGACATTTCTTGGGAGTATGGATGACTGTCCATGTAGAATTCACTTATTCAGCCATCAACAGGCACGTATAAAAGGGAAAATGGATATAATCATTTTGAATCTGTCTAGTTTTGACGGACAATTGGAAGCACAATATAAATTTAAGTGGTTTCTTAATAGAAAGCATCAAACTAGTAATAAATCTATGCTGTGCTGGTACAATACAATGATGAAGCAATAATTATAATGGGAGATATGAAAAGATAATTTCATATAAACAAAATGGGTGGTGAGAACTCTTCATTGATAGCGAGAGAAGCTCAACCATGATAAAAGAAAATTGAGAAACGCAGAAATGACAAAAATGTACAAACCCATTTTCCAATAGCATCAGCTTCATTTGTCATTGCCAGTATACAAAAAATTCTTTTTTCAACTTATCACATGCAAACATCAATACATGTTTGTGTCTATACATCAAAATATACACAGAATATACATTGTATGTTCTCTCATATTCAGCAAGAGATACATCCAAAACAGAAATAAAAAAACCTGCTCCCCCAACATAAACAAGTATTGACACCAAGCCCAAGATCCCACAATCGAGATGTGAACGCCATGAATGTCTGTCTCATTCCACCACCTCACAAAATATATATATAAGGGGGGTTGAAATGGAAGAGTCATCTCCTTGGAGGTGGGTCTCTAAATGTCTGTCTATTATGGCCACGCTTCTTGCAATGGGAGCATGAAACTTGTTTCCTCATCCTATCCTCAGTTCGTATGCGACATTTTTTCGGCCTTCCAGGCTGTCAGCGAGCCATCGGGGCCAAAACACGCTCGTCACTTCGAAGTTCCCATTGTTTTGCGTCGCATGTGGCATGAATGACATCATTATAGGTTCGTCGATAGCAGTCAGTGGAAAACCAGTGTTCACAGAAGTCATACGGATCATATCGCTTGAGCTCAATAGCATAAAGGGCATGTGCACAAGGAATCCCGAGGAGGTCCCATTTGCAGCATGTGCATGACCTTTGATCGAGGTGAACAACGTCTGTGTACCCTAGAGACCACCTGAAACTCTAATTCCCTCGCCTACCAACAATGGAGTCTCCGTGAGGCTTCTTTCTCGCGATTAATGAGCTTATATCATATGGGGTGACTCTTGTCTTCATGTTTAGCCCTTTCTCAAGTCGGACCTGGTAAAATTCCATCAACTTTGCTCGTATAGACTCTATCTGTTGTGTGATGGGCAGCTCTCTAATATCCTTCAACAAGCTATTTGTGCTTTCTGCAATATTCGTAGTTAGCATGTCATAACGCTTTCCGTCAATGAATGCATTCGCCCAATGCTGGCCGCTGATTGCGCTAATGTAATCATGAGCCCCTACATCAATGGATCTAATTTCTGCTATGTAGTTCTTGTACTCACAGGCGCGCGTTGTACGTGCGGCGCACCAAAACTTCATTGCGATTCCATCATTTTTAAATTTCGCTTGAATATTTTGTGAAATGTGACGGCAGCAGTAACAGTGTCTGGCGGTTGGAAGTACATCCTTCACTGCATTGGTTAGTCCCTTCATCCGATCCGAAACAATTGTAAGATTCTGAACATGCTCCAGGGTTTCATCCAAATTTGCTATAAACCATGACCAAGTCGCATAGCACTCGGACTCCACGATTCCAAAAGTGGTCACCGTCCTGACACACCGCAGTGAGCAAGGCTCCTCGGTATTTACCCAGGAGGTGTGTCCCATCTAAGGCGATTAGTGGCCTGAGTGACGATTTGAAAGATCGAGCACATCCACCAAAACATACATAATATCTCTGAAAGGAGCAATCATCGTCTGTTCACAAATTGTCAACTGTGCCCAGGTTAGTGCGTTTCAGCTCCAAACGATAATCACATAGGATCCTATATGAATTCTCAAAAGAACCGCGAATTTGTTTCATAGCTATTTCCTTTGCCATATGGGCCTTCCGGTAAGATATTTGGACGCCAAATTCCCTTTGAAAGTCCGACATAATTTCCTTTGGCCTGTAATCTTGATGAACTCTAAGTCTTTGTCTGATAAACTCCACAATCAAACATGATGTTGCCTGATGATAGTTTGTTCCATTAAGTGGTCCTGTACAGTTATGTTCTGGATTGTATGTCCTGACTTGAAATTGGGGACCAGCCTCTACAATAGAAGCGTGGATGCGCCATGGGCATGTAGAATTGCTACACCTTGCCGTTGCTTCAAATCTATTGGTCCTTATTGGTTTCAAGCAGAAGTTCTTATACATTGCAAATTTGGCCAATGTGCTTTTGAATGCATCATGACTATTAAACACCCTGCCCTTCCACATCTCATGCGACGAATCTTCACGGGGTGGCGTGGAAAATAAATCATCCGATGCAAGCATCGTGTCAATAAGTGCTTTTTCCTTGGGCAAATCTGTGGCTCCCTGATTGGGAACACCCTCAGTGGCAGCTATAATTGGGTTGTGACCTTTTGAGTCATTTGATGGTATGTCTAGGAGCGTGACAGCATCGTCTTCAATATGTATTTTTTCCAGAGAACATTCAGTCTGCCTGGGAAATCCTAGTCCACAACCTGTTGGACCTTCTTTAATAACTTCTATATCCAGATGCAGAGAATCAAGATTGTCACTGTCAATCCCCAACCCTACCCCCAATGTAGCAAATGGAAGTTCTTCTCCTATGCAATTGTAGCCTCCTTCATTATTCGGATGCGGAGAAACAAGACTGTCATTGTCAATCCCCAACCCAGCATCCTTTTCTGCACTTGGAATTTCTTCTTCTCTGCAACCGTAGTCTCCCTCTGAAAAGAGAAAATCACAATCAGCTCCAAGGTCTACAGATGGATACGACTTTTGATTAAACAATTCTCTGTTGACATGGGTATGTTTTGGTGCCAAATCGGATCCTTTCCTCATTGGGTTAACCCTGCATGATAAGTGAGCATGCTAATTACAAATACTGCATTCGGAAAGAAAGTCCTGCCATATTTTTTTTCCCCATATACCCATTATAAAAATCAATTATAATGGGGATATAAACATTCAAGAGACGCCTTAGAGGGGTGACGTTCCACGAAATTCATAACTGAGAATATCAAGATTACCACGAAAAGAGGTATGGAAAATCCTATGGCATGTAAACTACTTATGGAACAAGAAGAATAATAGAGTAGAGAGCATCATTACTTTGGAGATGGTGGTGTATTGTTGAAAAACGCATCCTCGTTTGCACGAATGTTGGTGTTATATTCTCGATGGTGGGTCAGAATCTCTCCGGATGCATTTCTACGAGATGGAAGAAAGGACTGGATGGTTAAGCAAATAATTATTGACTCTTTGTGCTAATATAGATGTATCCCAGCGTCCAGTGCTGACCTTTTACCAAGAATTGAAAGCGGACTCCTAGGCGGAATACCTCTACTAGAGCCCACTCTGCATAGAGGTAGATATGTAGAGCTGCTCAATCAGTATTAAAAAACTGTACCTAAAAATAAGAAGTACGATCACAGCATACCTTTGTTCAATCAATTGATTCTCTTTTTCATTATTCGCACAAGTCTGGATGTACAAGTAAATTGCACTGGCATCCCCCACAGATGCTCTGAACATAATATCTACATCTTCATCGTTTGTTATGCGAACCAAAGTGCATACTTTCCCACTCTGATAAAGGTATTGAACGATTGGGATATGTCCAAACTTGATCGAAATTGAGAGATCACATATTTTTTAAACCAATTCTGAATACGTTGAGTCAGTTTTCAGAAAGGCCATCTTTGGGCAACCTCCGCTATAAATTGGAATTCCATTACCCCAAACAATTTCTCCACCGAAGTGAAATATCACTAGTATTGTACAATTAGGCATCCTGCGACAAGCACATAGAATCCGGCCATTAAAAATACTAGCTATCTGTAGGAAATTGATAAACACATGCAAGGTTTATGATGAGGATGAAATTTAAACTGAATCTCACACATTAGATTAGGCATCATTATAATTTACTCCCAAAAGCCACATCAGAGCGGCCCTAGAATGAGATGCGTAGACAGTGATATGTCCAAAATTCCCTCCCTTAAAACAAATTGGCTAAATTTTGACTTTAGAGAAATTGCTAAACAATGCTGAATGATTAAGAACGAAAACTTCAGTATCCTATTTACCAATGAAGTTATTAAAATGCAAGCAATCATGAAATGCTAGAGCGAATTTAGAAGAGTTCAAATGAAGAACACGTCAGTTCATAACGATATCGTTACATTTAAATTTGATTTTCTTCTTCAGATTTTCATGACCAACAGCAGAACTTCATTGACTTTTTATTGAGATGATAAAGGAGAAAGGGCTAACGATATCACTCAATTTGATGTCTTGGACAAAATGGAAAATGTTCTTTGATAACAAAATCGTTAACATAAATTTTATTTTATTCAACCAATTTTGATGTCCAATCACAAATTCATGTTCAGTGTATATTGAAATGCACAAACATTGTAAAAGACTCACATTTTTTAAATCACAAGGAAAAGGAATGTGTTCTTTGATAACGATATCGTAACCATGAATTTTATCTTATTCACCCAATGTTGGTGTACAACAACAAAACTATGGTGACTTTATATTGAGATGCTGAATAACTGAGAAGGATGCACGATTTAAGTCAATTTTGTTTTTTGAACAATTCCTGATAACGATATTGTTATATTTAAATTTGATTTTCTTCATCAGATTTTCGTGACCAACAGCAGAACTTCATTGACTTTTTATTGAGATGATAAAAGAGAAAGGACTAACGATATCACTCAATTTGATGTCTTGGACAAAATGGAAAATGTTCTTAGATAACAAAATCATTAACATAAATTTTATTTTATTTAACCAATTTTGATGTCCAATCACAAATTCATGTTCAGTGTATATTGAAATGCACAAACATTGTAAAAGACTCACATTTTTCGAATCACAAGGAAAAGGAATGTGTTCTTTGATAACGATATCGTAACCATGAATTTTATCTTATTCACCCAATGTTGGTGTACAACAACAAAACTATGGTGACTTTATATTGAGATGCTGAATAACTGAGAAGGATGCACGATTTAAGTCAATTTTGTTTTTTGAACAATTCCTGATAACGATATCATTATATTTAAATTTGATTTTCTTCATCAGATTTTCGTGACCAACAGCAGAACTTCATTGACTTTTTATTGAGATGATAAAGGAGAAAGGACTAACGATATCACTCAATTTGATGTCTTGGACAAAATGGAAAATGTTCTTAGATAACAAAATCGTTAACATAAATTTTATTTTATTCAACTAATTTTGATGCCCAATCACAAATTCATGTTCAGTGTATATTGAAATACACAAACAATGTAAAAGACTCACATTTTTCGAATCACAAGGAAAAGGAATGTGTTCTTTGATAACGATATCGTAACCATGAATTTCATCTTATTCACCCAATGTTGGTGTACAATAACAAAACTATGGTGACTTTATATTGAGATGCTGAATAACTGAGAAGGATGCACAATTTAAGTCAATTTTGTTTTTTTGAACAATTCCTGATAACGATATCGTTTCAGTAATTAATAGGTGATTCTAGATTTTTTTGTGCCCTACGAGAAAACGATAATGACTCTATGATGAGCTGCATAAGCAATGGGAAAGACATACGGAGTTCACCAAGTAATTCTTTTCAACATCAATCATAGGACAACAGGATCACCGCTCATTATTTATGGGTATGTATAAGCCATTTCGTACGATACTTCATTCTTGCGATTAACCTAGCTCGTATGTTAGTCCAAAACCTTGGAATATTCACTATGGGTTCAAACATGAGTAGTTCGTTTTCTCTACGGTTATACAAATGATAATGTACTAGAAATGAAATTGGTAGATTATAAGTGTTGTAGATGACGAAAGAGATTAATTTGATGGAAAAATGGCCTTCATGACGATGGGGACTAAGGTGGGCAAAAGGAAATGAACTAAAGTCCCACAATTGACCTAAAGTCCCATAATTTGATATCAGGTTTTAGCATCTTAACCACCGATAAAACCCCAAGTATTAAGGGCCAAAAAGTGGGATGTCAAAAAAATGGAAATGGGACATCACAGAAGAGGGAACAACATGAACAACGTGAACTTATATATTAAACCACAAGGCTAAAATCCATAACCCATTTGAATGCCATTTGTTATGGTCCATGTGCCTATATCAAGTAATTAATGAATAAATCACTTAATTACTAGAGATTGTAGGAATTCACTGTCATTTTAACAACGGAAAAAAAATACGGACTAAACTCATCTATCTTAAACATTCTAGCAAATAACAAAAATTCATTCTCATACATAATCTCATTCCAAGAAAGAGCATAACAAAAAAGAAAACAAGTATAAAAAAAGATTTCAAATAGCAACCATATCTTTATCATATTCAAATTAATGAACAGCAATGCAATGCAAAATTCCTATCACGTATTTTAGCAAAAAAGTTACTATATATCTTAGGAAAAGATTACTATCACATAGAAAGGCATGGGTGCATTACAAACCCGATATAATCGTATTAAGGAGACAGAACATTGGGAAATTGGTGCTTACCTACAACTGTCAAGAATATGACATCGAGGCCCATATCCAAATAAGTAAATCAAGTTAAAGAGCCAACATGAGCCTGTGCCAAGGCATGCCAACTCATTTCCAAGTTCTAAAGCAACATATTGGCAGCAGGTAGCTGCTCTTCTTCCACATACTATTACTAGAGAAGTTCCACCTCTAAGGCCATCGATGACCATGAGGCATACTATTGCTAAGCCTTCCTCATATGTGTAACAGTAGAAGTATGGTTACTTTTCTTCATCTACGTTTGGTGTCCAACAACACAAGTATGGTTACGTTGTATTGAGAGGCATAAACAACCAGGAAGACCCACGATGGAGAATGTATTTCGATTATTGAGAAAATAAGAAATTGTTCTTTGACTATAATTTTAAGTTTCTTTACCCAATTTTGGTATCAGACAGCAATAAATTGTGCCAGTTATATTGAGATGCATAAAACATGAGAAGGACTCACGCCTTCACTCAATGTTGAATATTAAGGATTTTCTTCAATAATTTATAGATTCTCATCCATTTTTTGGCAGCATAAGCTAGAACGGTAATGAATGTATGACATGAATAAGAAATGTGAAAGACCTACAGACAGACTTAAAGAACAACTACAAGGTGGAAAAGCCAAGCATTACTTCCAGCTCAAGTTTTTGGATTTCAAATGGGCATAAATCCCTTCTTAGAAATACATTCAAACAAACAGAGCATTGAATGCAGGGCGGCAATTTACACTTTCAAAAGGAAAACAAGGGCACTCAAATGCACTTGCAGCAGGCAAAAAATGGATATTATGCAAGTTCTCACCTCTTTTGGCTAGAAACCCTCTTTCATATACAAGATTTTCTCCATGAACTACGGCGACTAGAGGGCATCGCTGGCTGCTGGTGTAAGATGGTCTGTGCGGAATCACTGATTGGGGTGAAGACAGAGAGGAAGAGGGAAAGAGAGAGTAGGGAGCCAAGGGAAGGAGAGACGGAGGCGAGACGAAAGGAGAGAGGAATCTAGAGGGAAGGAGAGAGGAGGGGCCAAAGAAGACATGCAGAGAGGGAGAGGACAACGAGAAGGAGGAAGAATGAAAAAGGCGGGAGACGGGAGTGGGAAACGAAGGTTAAGATGGAAAATAAGGGGGAATCGGACGATGTCGTCAGCAAAAGGGTAAAACCGTCCAAGTGGGCTGTACGAACACCAAAATAGGAATATACGTATTTTTCTGTTTAAAATAGGCTAATACAGATTTTAGCACACTTTTTTGGCAAAATTCCCTTCTAAAAAACTATCATACCTTACACACATTGTAGAAACATGTCAAGCACAAGTGAAGATAGCTGTTACGACAACACCTTTATAGAAATAAGAATCTCGTACCGACATTAGATTCCATCACATGTATTGTAACTAGATCTTCAGGTAATGATTGTAACCACCTAATTAGTGGCCTTAGAAAGGATGTTAAAATGAAAATAAAATATCCACATTTCAATGGAAATTAGTAGAACTTTGATGAACTAGCCTAAAAGACCATCATAAATTGATCATTTAGTTTTCAACAAGTTGTTGCAAGTATAGTTTCGTGTCCTTGTGAAAGAGCTATACATGGATGTTGGCATTTGCTAGTTATTCTATAGTTTGATCCCTTTTTCAACATACTTAACTTGTTCTTCACAGTATATTGTAATCATTAGCATTAAGTATATTGTAACCAAGACTTATTGAATTGAATCACAAAAGATAAAAATCCTTTTGGTACTCTATTGCGTTGTTTGAACTGTCGAGTAACTCCAAAAGAAACCTATTTTGCTCTTAGCTTTTCTTAATTAAGTGTAAGAAAGCCACACAAAATCATTTTAAAAAGAAAGAAAGAAAAATCCAAAAATAGTTAACATCTGAATGAGTGTTAAATGGGGTTTAGGAATATAAGATATGATGGGTGGTGTAGTTTCCAAACAGCCCAAGTATAATACACTAAAATCATTTTTCAAACACTAGTTTAAATCAATGAACATAAATCCAAGTAACACAATGCAAAGCAACTCTTTATTAACTGGAAGCATAAATCTTTACTATCTAACTGCGAAATCTAGAACACTGCAGTGATTGCTTATAATAAAGAAAAATATCAAACACCGCGAGAAAAAGCAACATGCAAAAGAACCACGAAAAATCAATCAAAAAGAAGTTGATGAGGCGGGCTGCAGATCACTGCGACTTCCACCTTCAAGTATTATACACTAAAATCATTTTTCAAACACTAGTTTAAATCAATGAACATAAATCCAAGTAACACAATGCAAAGCAACTCTTTATTAACTGGAAGCATAAATCTTTACTATCTAACTGCGAAATCTAGAACACTACAGTGATTGCTTATAATAAAGAAAATATCAAACACCGCGAGAAAAGGCAACATGCAAAAGAACCATGAAAAATCAATCAAAAAGAAGTTGATGAGGCGGGCTGCAGATCACTGAGACTTCCACCTTCTTGTGTTGATGCATCAAAGAAGTCCTGCAATGCTATCATTTTGACAGAGCTGTGCTTCATGCTCATTATTGCTTCCACACTCGCTAATGCCCCAGCAACGGTGGTTATAATGGGTACCTTATAAGCAAGAGCCATCCTCCTCAGCTGCCGACCATCTATCTGATCAAGTGCATCATCAGAACTTGTGATAACCATCAGTTGGATCTGACCATTAGTAATCATGTCGGCAGCATGGGGCCTCCCCTCATGCAACTTTAACACCCGCCCCACTGGGATACCCTCCAATTCCAGCACATGTGCAGTCCCTGATGTTGCCACAATCTTGAACCCCATCCCGACAAAGGCTTTCGCTATTGATGGGAGATGTCGCTTTGTCAGGTCATTCAGGCTAAGGAACACTGTCCCAGAGGCTGGTAGCTTCTGCCCTGCCGCAATCTGAGCCTTGGCAAATGCAAGTGGGAATTTGAAGTCAATTCCCATGACCTCACCAGTGCTGCGCATCTCTGGACCAAGCAGCACATCACAGCCCTGAAACTTCTCAAATGGAAGCACAGCTTCCTTTACTGACACATGGGATGGGATCACCTCCTTTGTGAATTCAAGGTCGATAATTGACTTTCCCGACATGACAAGAGAAGCATACTTTGCCAATGGATGCCCAATTGCCTTTGAGACAAATGGGACAGTGCGAGAAGCACGGGGGTTTGCCTCGAGCAAGAAGACCTCCCCAGATGCAGAGATTGCATATTGGCAATTCATGAGCCCACACACATTAAGTCTTTTTGCTAGCTTTGCAGTCCATGACCGGATTGTTTCCAAGCATACAGCTGAGACATTCTTTGTGGGGAGCAAACAGGCTGAATCACCTGAATGGACACCTGCCTGCTCGATATGCTCCATGATCCCACCAATGACAACATTCCCATAAGAGTCTGCAAGAGCATCAACATCAATCTCGCAAGCATCACATAAATATCTATCAATCAAAACAGGACGTTCAGGGTCGACTTTGACGGCATTTTCTAGATATGTCCCAAGTTTCTCATCATTGTAAACAATCTCCATAGCTCGCCCACCTAACACATAAGAAGGTCGGACAACCACTGGGTAGCCAATCTCCATGGCAATGGACAAGGCATTAGCTTCACTCTTGGCTATGCCTCCTTTAGGTTGTTCAATACCCAACTCCTCAAGGATCGCATTAAACCTCTCTCTATCCTCAGCTGCATCGATAGAATCAGGTGTGGTCCCCAATATCCGTACATGGCCTTTTCCGTTGGCAGACAAAGGTTTGTGCTCATCCAAGTAGCGTTGTATAGGGAGTGCCAACTTAAGAGGGGTTTGTCCTCCAAACTGCACAATGATTCCAGCCGGACGCTCCAAGTCAATAATGTTTAAAACATCCTCAACTGTTAATGGTTCAAAATAAAGACGGTCACTTGTATCGTAATCTGTAGAAACTGTCTCTGGGTTTGAGTTCATCATGATTGTTTCATATCCAGCCTCCTGTAAGCAATTAGTGGACAGACAAAGTGTCAGCATGGCCAAAAAATTTATATCAAAAGGACCATCGCAATCCAAATTTTTTAGAGAAAATCTAATAATAGAAAATGAATGCACATTTTCAAGTGCTTAAACATTAAGGGAAAACAACTGAAACAAAAGAAAGAAACAACACCCGAAGAGCAAATGAAGCGTGGCAGCAGCAATAATCAAACTCAATGCCCTGACCAATGCGGTTGGGTCCCCCACCCAAAATCAACACCTTTTCCCTTTTGGAAGGAGCTGATTCACATTCATAGTCATAACTAGAGTACATGTATGGAGTGTTTGCCTCGAACTCAGCAGCACAAGTATCAACCCTCTTATATGCCGGTACTACACCGAGTGACAAGCGCTTGTAGCGAACTTCACTCTCAGTGGATGAAGTTGCAAAAGCAATCTGCTTATCACTGAAGCCTCTTTTCTTCACTTCATAGAAGTCATCCTTTGTCAATTGAGGCAAGCTCTGAGCTAAGAGAAAATGTTCCACATCTACCAGCTCTTTTAGCTGAGAAAGAAACCATTTGTCAATGAAACTCAGTTCATGAATTTCATCCACCTTCATTCCTTTCTTCATTGCTGCATATATCGCATGGATACGTTCAGGAGATGGGACCCGGAGACTGTATTTCAACTGATCCCAGTCCCAGTCTAGTTCCTCAATAGGTGCACAACCCCAGCCATAATAACCACACTCCAATGACCGAACGGCTTTTTGGAAAGACTCCTGGAATGTTCTTCCCAATGCCATTGATTCACCTACTGACTTCATCTGAGTAGTCAATATTGGCTGTGAACCAGGGAACTTCTCAAATGCAAAACGTGGTATCTACAAGATCAAAACAGAGACGTTACTACAAATACATGATAAGCAGAACAGAATATTTCCATGCTAAACATGTCAAACTAAAGACAGCACATTACCTACATTAGTCAAGAAATAAATGGAAAAAAAATAAAATAAAGAACAGCTGTAAGCATTGATACATGGTTGGCATGGCTTCCAGAGCTAATAAAAATGGTTTCTGAGATGTCCTTATATTTACAAATGGGACTGCATTTTTTCTACAGTATTAATATTCTAGGAGAATACATCCTAGGTTAATACATTATTACAACAAACTTGCAACCCAAAGAATTAAACAAACAGTGCAGCATATCCAAATGTTGTTGAGGTGACATCCAGAAGTAAAATACTATTAGGGAGAGAGTAGAGGAGCATTATGTTAGTAAGAGAGATATGATGTTTGAGAGGGTATACTTAATTCTTTTGTAAAAATATTGTGAGATATGCCCCATCTTCTAATAAACAGAGTGTACGCAAATCAAGAACCTTTTTTTTTGTTTTTTTGAATTGTAAGTTGGAAGTCGCCACAAGGAAACCAAGCTAAAGAACAGTAACATAGGACAAGTCCTTACCATCGCCCAATTAGTCAAGCATAGCATCTCATTAATCTAAAGAAAAGTAGAAAACTGCTTCTAAAACTCCCCAAAACTACCAATCAACCATGAAAGAGGATGAAAAATCTCAATATATTACACAATCAACATTATCAACACCATCATCATCATCAAAGCCTAATCCAATCTATGTGAGGTCAGTTAATAATGTAAATAAGGAGATAGTCAGGTAAAACAACGATTAAACGCATCAATTTTATCACCTTTATTTTCATTAATATTGACAAATTTAAGAATAATGAAGGAGATAATCAGGTCACAAAAAATGATTTAATAGTTCTCATGTAACAGTTTTAAAAGAGGAAAGATATTGATAAAAAAGAAACATTACTTACCTTAGTCACCACATAATCTATAGAAGGCTCAAAACTAGCTGGAGTTTTCTTCGTGATGTCGTTCGGGATCTGGTCCAATGTATACCCAATAGACAATTTAGCAGCCATCTTAGCTATGGGAAATCCAGTAGCCTTTGATGCCAATGCCGAGGACCTCGATACTCTAGGATTCATCTCTATGACCATTACCTCACCATCTTCCGGATTGACAGCAAACTGAACATTCGAACCCCCGCATTCAACACCAATTTCTCTTATAATCGCGACCGAATAATCCCTAAGACGCTGATACTCTTTGTCTGTTAGCGTCTGGGCGGGAGCAACAGTAATTGAGTCCCCCGTGTGCACCCCCATCGGATCGATGTTCTCGATGGAGCATATAATCACCACATTGTCTGCCAAATCTCTCATAACCTCAAGCTCATACTCCTTCCATCCCAACAGAGACTTCTCCACCAAAACCTGAGAAGTAAGACTTGCAGCAAGGCCTGATTTACATATATTTTCGAATTCCTCCCAATTATAAGCAATCCCTCCTCCTGTCCCACCCAGTGTAAACGCTGGGCGAATGATTAAAGGGAATTCTCCAATAGAATTTGCGATATCTACACAATCTTCTAGAGTGGTTCCAATTCCCGAAGGGGGTGTCTTGAGTCCAATGTTCTCCATCGCCTGCTTAAACAGATCTCGATCTTCCGCCTTCTTGATGGCATCGAGCTTCGCTCCAATCAACTCGACCCCATATCTCTCTAAAGCACCATTCTCCGCCAATGCAACCGCAAGGTTGAGAGCAGTCTGGCCGCCCATGGTGGGAAGGATGGCGTCAGGCCTCTCCTTCTCAAGGACCTGCTCGACCAGCTCCGGGGTCATCGGCGCAATATAGGTCTGGTGTGCCAAATCCGGATCAGTCATTATAGTTGCAGGATTAGAGTTTATGAGAACTACCTCATACCCTTCCTCCTTCAAAGCCTTGCAGGCCTGCGTCCCCGAATAATCAAATTCGCAGGCTTGCCCGATCACAATCGGCCCCGCCCCCAAAATCATGATCTTTTTCAGATCAGTCCTCTTACCCTTTCGAAACCCATCAATGGATTTCTTCTCCAAATCAACAGAACCACCAGCACACCCCTGGTCGCAACGAATCGAACTGGGTCGCCTCGCAACAGTTCGAAAAGCGCGTTGGAGCTGGAAGCTCAACAAATGGGGGGCATTTTTTCTACTTGGGGTACCCAAAGATCGCAACTTTGAGCTGTAGAAAGCTGGAAAGACATCAGATTTGGTAATCGAAGGTCTGTGTTTGGCTGCAACGAAGTGATTGGAGAAGGTCTGGTTCATGGCGAGACCCATAGCTGAAATGAAACAAACTACAAAACAGATAACAGAGGAAGAAAGATGGGCCTTGTATTTATACAGTAGAAGTGAGAAGATTCGTTCCTATCTTTTCTAATCGTGGGTTCTACAGATGGCATAAGAAACCATCCAACAAGGCAACGTGAGAAGATACTGAAAAACCCAAAAAAGTTTAAAAAGGCAAATTGAATACGAGAGAGAGAGAGAGAGTTGTAGTACTGGTTGTACTAGTATTGTAGCTGTTGTTGCAGGCAGCTCGCTAGTAAGAGATCTTGGGGGATTCAAAATGGGAGACAAGGGTTTAAGGGATTTGAATCTTGACAAGGTTTGGAGGCGAAAACCCTATCGAAATCAAAGATAGAAGAAGAGGAAATGCCTCAGGAGCCGTCAAAACCCTACCCATTTTGTTTGTATCTCAAGTTCAGTAGTTCGCCGGACTACCCGAAATCTCAATCCGCGGGATCTTTGACTTTGACTATGGAACTATCCTCATCGGCTGTGAATCGAATCATTTGCGTGCAGTTTACATGAGTTTAATCTGATGGTGAGGATAGCCCTGATTGAGGGAAAATCTTAGAGAGTGATAGAAAGTATTGGGATTGTGCAGTTGGACCCTGCAGATGGATAAAGAGCATTGGATTGAGTATTGAAATCTAAATTGCTTAGTTTTATTGTATACTTTTCTCTTCGTGTTAAAATATAAGTTTAATTTTATTCAAATAATATCCACCGTTGGATTGAGGATACGTTAGATATGTTTTTTTCGCTATTTTTGTTTTCTTTGTAATCACTTGTTTTAGATAATTTTCACCCATGAGCAAATCAGGTGCTGCACACTGCATATCCAGCTAGCTAGCCTCAATTGGATGCGTTCATATCATAGGGATAGGGCAGCTGGAAAAATCTCTTTGCAGATTGATATAGCATTATTAAATTTTAACAGCATTTTAATCATAATTTTTTTTTTTTTTAGATTCGGTCTAATGGTGAGTAGAAACTATAAATAATGGACAACCGGGAATCACGGTGAGTTATCAACTAACAACATTTAAACAAACTTAATTTACTATTCACTTATTGGGCCTAATATTCAATTTAGATCCAACCTACTATGGGGAGGAAATATAGGCATGGGCCCTATCTCCCTTGCAAAATTCATATATGCCTTGTGATAATTATGTGGGCTGAGCCTTTAAACATGTAAAAGCCCAGCCCCAGTCCATTTAACTATTTGAACCACAATATTAGGCCTGGTGGGCCTCACAAGACTCGGGACATTCCAAGTTTTTATGAACTGTCTTTTCCAAGCACGCTTTCCACAGACGGTCAGATTCATCCAATTGCCAGAATTGGTGAAAATGGACCCACACAATCTATACAATTAGTCCTTCTATTATGAGAGTGTAGCACAACTGGAGTAGTGGAGTTACTTGAGTTGAATGAAATGAATCAGATGCATACGAATCAATTCCAGTGAAATAGTCCTTGCGTGTCCCAGCTGGAGTTGGGCGCTTTAGTCAATCAGACACATCAAGCATCTATTAGGTTCAATATGCTGCCTAGGTCCCCACCCAAGCTGGTCAAGTCAGGTATTCCAAGTAAGAATTTCTCATGTTTGGGAAATTCCAAGATTAATGTGATGGTTGTTCCCTCCTCAATTCGAAATGCTATATGTTTCATAAGCTGGGATTCTTAATTCCAATTCTCATTAAAAACTCGTAGAATTCTTAGAAACCCAAGCCGATTGGCATTTCAAAATGATGAATGGACAGTGAAAATTATAGAAGAACACGAAAGGGACGACATTTGGAGAAATTCGGAATTTTCAGAGGAATACTCAGATTTCTTACAATAAAACAGCCCTCAAATGTTCGGACCGAGTTTTCATCTTTTGGCCAGTTTGACCACCCATATTCTAAAGCAAAGCATGTCTGTGCATGAGAAAAAAGAAAAAAGAAAGATAATTGTTGATAGTAGTATCAATAGGGTTAAGTTTTAAAGATATTATTAGATAATAAAAAAATAATTAAAAGTTTCGGGGTGAGATTGCTACAAAATTTACATTGAATTAATTCAAATTCAAGGTGAAATTCAACAAAACTAAAAGTAAAGGTATTCTTTATACATTTAGGAATAGTTATAAAAAATCGAAAAGAAAAGTCTTTGTTCAACTCTCAGTAATCATAGATTCTTAAAATCTAAAAGTATGAAAAAGATACGTCGTCGTCGTCATCAAAGTCCTGTCCCAACTATGTTCGGTCTGGTACACAAATTTTATTTCTCCATTTCGATCTATCGTGATTCAAATCTTTAGATAAGTTGTACTTCTTCAGATTTGTTTTTACCGTCTCCATTCATGTCCTATTTGGCTTACATCTTCTCTTTGGTGGGCCATCATCAACCATCCTAGCCAAAACTTGTCTTTACCAGTGTCGTTGCTGGCTTGTGTTGGACATGCTCAAACCATCTTCAACGGGTTTCTCTAATTTCATCCCGTATTAATACTGTCACTAAATGCTTTCGGAAGCCCTCATTTATAATTTTATCGTTCATCTTATCACACGTCCACCTCAACATTCTCATCTTTGATACATCCGTTTTGTGCATATGTTGCTTCTTGATTGGCCGAGATTTGCTTCACAGGTCATAACCGGACTAATCGTTGTCCTAAAAAGTTTTTCCTTCAATCTTGTTGGCTTTCATTGGGCACAAGGTACAATGAAAAGCAAGTCTTCACTTCAACCATCCCGCTGTTATCCTATATTTGACATCTTTATCAATCTCCTTGTCCTCACTAATTATAGAGCCAAGGTAAAGGAAAAAATATCTTTGTGGTATCTCATGTGCTTCAATTCTCATAGTAGTTTCAGTTATTTCTATATGAATACTGAAGCTACAATCCATATATTCCTTCTTTGAATAACTTATTTTAAAAACAACATTCCTTTTTTTACTGTTAGTCCCAAGCCTGGGTAAAGAAGGTGGGTTGCGTTAGGTAGGTTGACAGCCATCGTAAAATTCTATCACAACCCAAATAAATGTAAAAAGGATACATATAATAGAATAAAAAAGAAAAAGTTTCAAATAAAGCCTTAAGTCTTTATTTTATTTCAAAACTTTTCAAATTAGTTACTAAGGGGTTGTTTGGATAAATGCATAATATAATATCAACAAGTTTAAATATTGTAAAATTTCATTATCATGGAACAAAATAGTGTTATATTGTTATCTCATGTCACTTATGGTGTTTGGCAATTTTCACAAATTTCAATGTACCTTTGAATTGTTTGGCAATTTATAAAAAAACTCACAAGATATGCTGAATAAGAAATGCAATGAAAGTAATCAATTAACCCAATGCGGGACACACTAATTAGCAATCACATGTGTTAATAATCATGACAGGACCCATTTATTGTTAAAAATCACATGATTAAATGTTAAAACATTGAGATTCAGCAATGTTGATTAATTAAGGTAAGTTCACCAAATGTTGATAGTTATAGTGTAATCTAATGGTGATATCACAAATAGACCTATCTAAGTTTTTTTTTTCTTTTGTAAAACTTTATCTGATGTCAGACATCATTGATGAATTCATTTATGAGAAATTATTGTGGGGCTCATTTGATGTTGGTAGTCATATTAACACAAGGGGAGCTATCAGATTGTGGGTCCCATTTAAAGATGACAAACTGATAATTGTAATCACGCAATTCAATCTTGGTAATTAATAAGGAACATAGCTAATTTTGATAGTATGGGACCCACCTAATGTTGGTAATCATAATGAAGGCCCCTAGTGTGATATTAGTAAGACTCACCTAATATTGATAATTAACAAAGGTTATGTAATTGTGATATGATTATACAACCTGTGAGGCCCCACCCTTGGTGGGCCCTCAGTTTGAATTTAATAATAATTAATTGATTATTTCTATCCTTAATAGGCTATTTAATAGGAAATTAGTGGTGTAGATTCAAATATTCCTAAGTATTAGGGTGTAGCTTTTATTTAATTTGATAGATTGGATTTGATTAGAGTTTAATTAGTATTAGCACTAATGGGAAGGGTTAATGAGAGTGGAACCTTCTAGAACCCACCAATTTACCTAAATGCCCATGGCACCATCTCAATTCTATTTAAAACCAAAATACCCTTTAGGTAATTAGCCTAAAACCCTAAACTATAAAACCTAAGTTATTGCAAACATTGCCCTAAACCCTAATTGACTCTCATCTCTCATCTAACCTATCTTCTTCCTCAAGAAAGCCCTAATTTCCCCCAAATCCCAGCACAAGGAGGGTAGAGACTCTCCCCAATTGCAACTATTACTCCATTAGAAGCTTGGATTATCTTCTCTCTCTCTCTACACTATCACCAATTCTACACTAAGGCAAGTACCATATGCAATTCCATTAAGATGCATGCTATGTTTCATTGTTTCTGTAATTACATGTCATTAGATGGTTATGCTAGTGTAGATCTTCCTTTTGAGCTTGTTTTCATGGAAATTGGCCATTGATGGATGGGTTTCTCCATTTGGAAGATCAATGGCCCGAATGGATTGATGGATTGTTGAAGGAATGGTGATAATTGAAGTGTTTTATGTTTATTCTTGTCTATATGATGTATGGGGAAGGTTTGGAATGATTTGGATGAAAATTGGACTGAAAAAGAGAAATCCCAGAAAACCTGAAATTTTGCAATTTACGTGTACCTAGTGTCGCGCCCCCGAACCCGGGTCCCTGCAGCGGTCCGACCTCGGGAACGCGAATTGGGGAGTAAGTGATAAATATATTTCTCCCTGGGATCCGCGTGTGTAAGGAAGGCAAAATTTCCAAACACATCAATAACATTTCGCGGAAGCTTACGTGGCATTGCGACCCGGAGCCCGTGGCCATCGAGTTCCGTGTCGCACTCAACCCGTCAGCATAAAGCTGTCATAGCATAATCATACTTAGACTGAAACAAAACATGATATCAAAATATACAGAGCTGATAGTGACAAGCTTATCAATACCCAAGCATATTCAAGTTATAATTTAACAAGTGCATTAATTACAATCCCAAAAGAAAAGGCTAACAAAAGCCTTACAAAATAACAAGCTAAGAACAAATACTACCCATGTGTGTAACGTATCTCCAGAGTCAAGCACGACGTCTGTATGACATCACTGAAACAACAACCTGCAAAACTCGTGGCTCTATAGCCATCTGTACACGTACTAGCTCAAGACGAGAACTTGCTACCTAAGGCACCAAACAAACAAGGTCAGACACGACGGTCTGGCAGGTGATCAATTTAAGCATGAGTATGAATCATTTAAAATTTATAAGAAACCATATACTGAATTTAAAACAGTTTACAAATCTTCAAACCATGCTTGAACGATATACACTTCGATAAAACAAAAGTCCACGAACGAGATATGAGGCAAAAGTAGCATGAGTACATGTGGTCTAGCGTTTAAAACCATTTAATAAATTTTCAAATAGTACATGAACAAAATGCAAGACAAAGCTAGCATGATTACGAGAAAACATCATGATTCGTAAATCCACATTGAGCTCATCCTTTCTCCGTCATACATGATGACAAGAGCAAGCAAAGACAAAGCAAGACAGGCGAAACCGGCCGCGGAACCGGAGCAAAACAAAAATGTGTATAAATACACGACTTATCTGCAGATAGTCCTTATGTTTAAGGACCCCCTAACTAGTGGATCAGACTGAGAGGGGCAGTCCAAGCTCAGTGGTATTCAACGAAATTCATGAATGCACAAAACTAATGGAGACTCGCCGTTTGAGGCCCGTGGTTGACACGCTACGCCCCGTGGTTAAGGGTGCCGCCCGGATCAAGTTCCCATAATTTGAATGCTCAAAACTAATGGAGACTCGCCGTTTGAGGCCCGTGGTTGACACGCTACGCCCCGTGGTTAAGGGTGCCGCCCGGACCAAGTTCTCACATTTCCCTCATCGACCACACGGGGTGGACGGTGCACGTAAGACAAAACAAGTTAGCATAAGCTATAAGCATGTCGAAGCACAATAAGTAGTCCCCTTTTTGGGTTCTTAAAACAATTTGAAACAAAGCTGATACTTGTAACTCAAAACAAGTGCAAAGCAATACCCAAAACAAAACTGATACTTGCAAGTCAAAACAAGTGCAAAACAATACCCGAACGGAACCAATGCTTGTAAGTCAAAGCAAGTAAAAAACGAGATCCAAGACAAAACCAACGCTTGTAAGTCAAAACAAGTGCAAAGTAATATTCTTCATGTCAAGATTAAGTTTCTGAAAACAGACTTTCAAGTATATGCTAAGGCCCTTCATTCGATTCTTGTGTAATTGAAACCCAAGTGTTGAAATTAAAAGCGGATTGGTGCCCCTGAAGGTAAACAACATTTCAGATTTCCAAGTACACAATATCAAGACAAAAGCCCCTAAACATATTCTAGTTTTTCGTTGATCAAAATATCTACTTTCTTTGTCAGCCTTTGATCATTAAGCATAGTATACCATTGGATTCCTTGCTTCGAGAGCTTTCCAACGGTATATAGAACTCTAAATTCCGACGAACGATTCAAAAGTTATGGCTTCCGGAAGATGGTCATTACGAGCCCGGAACAGTTAGCTCGAGCGAACAAAAGTTGGCTCGAGCGAACTGGTCACAGAACCTCCTTGGTACCAACAGTAAACTCCACTGCTCCAATTCCACTCCAATATCCATTAACAAATAACATCTAAGACGCAACACCAGTGAAAAACACAGAATTTCAAAAATAATTCGAATTCATACTTTCATAACCAAATAAAACAATGCTGGAAACAACATATCTCAAATCAGAATTTCAAGAAAACAATTTCAGATTTGAATGCAATTGCAGGAAACAACATATTTGAAACCAGAATTTTTTGAAAACAAGTTCAGATTTGAATCCAATAGATCAATACAGGAAACAACTAATTTCAGCAGTGCAGAATTCTGAATCTAAGCAGTGCAGAATTCTGAATTTCAGCAGTGCAGAATTTTCCACATAACTGAAACATTAAATCAACTCCAGAAATCTGAGTCTAACTGAAACATTAAAACAATTGCAAAGTTCTGAATCTAGCTGAAACATTAAAACATTTGCATAAATCTGAACCTAGCTGAACATTAAAATAACTTGCAGAAATCTGAACATAAAACTTAACACTACATGTTGCAGAAATCTAAACAAGATCTGAACATTAAAAGTTATAGAAATCTGAACAAGAACTGAACTCTAAAAGTCGTATAAATCTGCACAAAATCTGAACATTAAAAGTAGTAGAAATCTGCACATAATTTGAACATTAAAAGTTGTAAAAATCTGCACCTAATCTGAATACAAATGTGCACTAAAATTCTGCAGAAATCTGAACTTAAAACTGAACACTACATGTTGCAGAAATCTAAACAAGATCTGAACATTAAAAGTTACGGAAATCTGAACAAGAACTGAACTCTAAAAGTCGTATAAATCTGCACAAAATCTGAACATTAAAAGTAGTAGAAATCTGCACATAATTTGGACAACTAAAGTTGTAAAAATCTGCACCTAATCTGAATACAAATGTACACTAAAATTCTGCAGAAATCTGAACACCATTGCACATTAAAATCCTGCAAAAATCTGAACACAATTGCACATGAATTGGACACAAAACTGCAGAAATTTGCATACTGAATGAACACAAAAATTGCAGATTTGAATGCAATAAACCAATGAAGAAAACAACATATTTCAAATCAGAATTTCAATAAAAACAGTTTCAGATTTGCATGCATTCAAAAGAAACTGATTATTCACTTGCCTTTGTCTCTAGCACTCCAAGATTACTTAGAAATCTCACCAATTAGACACAAGCACACCTATGAAACAAAGACCCCCAAAACATACTCAAAAAGTGGCTCAAAACTTGGAATCTAGGAAAGAGTTAGAGTTAGAGCTTGCATGTTGAAATCAAGGCTCCCTAGGGGCTGCCCTACCTCATATAAAGAAATGAAAGGGAGGTCTTACCTGTAGCATCTCCAACCAGAAAGGAACAGCTCAAACAAAGGGCTGTCCAGCTGCTCCTCACACGAAAATGGGGTCTAGGGAGAGCTTGGAAGGTGGGGAACACAATGGCGAAATCGGATTTTCAAACGGTGATGAATCATGGTTGATTTGGTGGAGGGAGAAGCAGGGAAGGAGAGGAATAAGGCTCAGCTGGGAGCCCCTGCAACTCACTGTCGTTGGGGAAGAGAATGGAGAGAAGAGATGGAAGGTGGGGCTTATATAAAGTGATAATCATGGGGCCCACAACTTAAAACTCTTCATGGACTTAGAACTGGGCTTTCTGGGCCTCGGATGAAATCGACGAAGAATACTAAAATGATCCTTATAAAATCTAGTTTTCAAAAAGTATATTTTTGGCATGGTTCTGAAATTTCGAAATCTGGGCTCAGATTTAAATGTGAAAAGACTGTTTTGCCCCTCGGGCTGAAAAACTGATTTTCTGAGTTTCGAATGGGGTAGGTCTAAATACAAAAGTTGTTGGATCTAATTTGACCTATCAAAAGAAACCAAAATTGTAATTTTTCAAAATCAAGAACAATCCCGCACGCTGACACATACAGCCCAAGGCATCCCCGGGCTGTCAGACCAGGTCCAACCGCTCTCAAAATTCCCCAAAGCTATGGAAAACCATTCTAAACCACAATCTAACTCAATTAGGCTCAAATCTTATTTAGAAAACTAAACCACGGCTAAAAACACACTAATCCCGAAAATTAGGGGTCGGGGTCTTACACCTAGTCGACCGGACCCTATCTCGGTCGACCGGGCACACTAAAATACCTGAAAACACAAGTCTCAATTATTTTTCTGAAACTGTGCACAGATAGTGTACCCGGTCGACCGAACCCTGTCTCGATCAACCGGGCACACAGGAAAATACAGAAATAGCTGAAACCTGGATTTTCAGAACAAAGCAGAAATGCAGTGTACCCGGTCGACATCACGGCCATGATGTCGACCGGATACACTGGATTTTCTGTAGAGCCCCTCAGCTGCTTGACACTAGGTCCCGGTGGACCCGGTCGACATCACGGCCATGATGTCGACCGGGTACATAGCAGGATGTCGACCTGGGAGGTCAACATCCAGTTCACCCGGTCGACATCCCAGGGTGTGATGTCAACCGGGCAAACTGGAATCAGTGAATTTCGGAATTTTGTAGAGTATGATGTTTGATCACATGTGGGGCCCATTGACCATCCAATGACCTTCCATCGAGTGTGCCACACCACGAATCAATGGCATGGCTCAGCCTTGATTCGTGGGGTCCACCAATTGAGGTTTTAGGATTCGAATCATCATTGACTCGAACCTTAATTGTATCCCATGGTGTCCACAAACTTAGGAGCACCATATTTTCTATTCTTGACACCTGAGGCTACAGTTAGGGATCCAATCAAGTGATGGGGCATGAACCAATAGTGGACCACTACCTAGGACTGGTCCTTTGCCTATTTTCATTTGATTCCCTGTTTCTAAGGTTTTCATAAGTTATTCTTTTCTCTTATCCTTGCTGTTGTCTTAACCTTATTAATTAATGAAAACTGGAGGACCTGAACCTAAGATTTCTTAGAGGTGACCCTATATGATGTTTGGAGATAATTGACCCGTGTCTGTGTCTAGGCGGGCCCTCATACGGCCTAAGATTGGGAATGTGGAACCTTAGATAGAAGAGGTTAGTCTTTAATGTTTGGTTAGCTCATTATGTAGGAGCTTAGGATGATTAATTGTGGAATAGACATGGTATGGTACTTGTGTTGCCTCAGGCCACGGTTGTGAGCCTTGGAGTGAATCCAATGTTGTTGGACTTAGACTTGGATATCTGACTGTATTCCACAATGTTGTACCTTAACCTCTTAGAGACTTTGGGTAGGACATTGCTCACGCAAGATTAGCCAGACAGATACAGACCCGTACTTAGTTTCCCGAGTCGGCACTGAACATTCACTCAGTTGTTCTAAGCTCAGCCAGTTAACTGATCATCTCTGGTAGGAGCTATGTTCTGGTTACTTAGAGCTATCATGATGAGCTGTGGTTGGACGGACGGTGTGATACCAAGTCCGGGCTAATATGATAAAGGGGTGTGATCGGTGCGATAAAGGGGTGTGATCGGTGTGATAAAGGGGTGTGATGTAATCGGTGTTATGTATATTGTATGTTATGGTTATTATCAGGGCTGTCATCCCTTGCATGGTTATTACCCTTTCCCCACCGCAAACTGTTTATGGTATGGGACGTTTACAGTACGGGAGGGCCGTGGCATAATATCCCGCGGTGTATCTAGCTTGTGTGAATGTGCCTTTTGTTGTCTGTATAGATTAGTGTACTTTACATTTCTGATTTTACGCTGCTATTACTGCTCAACTGCCTAGATTATATACCTTGTTTACTCATATGATTATGTACCTGTCATTACTCTCTTTGTGTATACATCTGATGTTATCTGCATATGGTGCCTTACCAGATCTTTAGATCTGACCCATCTTTGGTGCTAAGGTCTAGACCTCGATCCCGAGGGTGACGCGGTCATCGAGGCGCCCGTAGTTGGTGACTACGGATGGGGACCGGCTGACCAAGTGGTCGGGCCGGAGGATGGAGAGCCTGCACAGGAGGGTTGAGTGCTGATTGTCATTTTTGGGATTTTGAGAGTATATTTTGTAGTGAGACTTGGGTAGATAGTTGATATGTATAGACATTTGATAATTTCACTTTGAGAGAACTAACAGGCTTCCGCACTTTTACATCTGATATATATACTTGATACTATTGCTTCCGCTATCTTTTATTTCGCTTCCGCATATAACTGTTGATTATGATGTTGTTTAAAAAGTTTTAAAAATTTGACCTCACTGCGGACTATGATCTTGGAAGTTCTCGATTTTTCCGAGAAGTAGCGCGCCAACTTTGGGTACCTTAGCGTTATCTTCGGTATTCGGAATTGGGGCGTTACACAACCCCACATTAAACTTGTAAGCATTATGGGGCAAACTTAATATTGGTAGTCATAGTTGTTAAAACTTATAGTGGGCCACTATAATTAATGGTTGCCCATGAACTCTTTGGTATTTAGGGAAAATTTTATAACAAAAGATTATCTCATACATCATATCATTAAATAATGTAATATAAAGGTTTTTGGAAGAAAGTGATATATTGTAAGATAATTTCTGACTTATCCAAACACCTCCTTTTTTTTAGTAGATTAGATTTTAAACTAGTAGATAATATAACAAAATCTCTTGAATTATCTTGTTTCCAAACACCCTGTAAGTTTTCCTTTAAGTTTTTAATTAAGGACATTCACCCATTTAAATTTATTTTCTGGTGACTTTTTTCCTCAATTTTTAAAAACGCCCAAATTACCGTTCATTTAAAGCCATGACATGATTTCAATAACCACTACATGTTGCTGATTGCCGTGGGGATGCTGGTTGTCCTCGATCACTATGATGATTCCAGTGCAAAAAATGAGAAGAATATAGAGCAAGTGAATGAGGGTTTTATTTTAATGAAAGGTAATTTCGATAGTTTTAAAAAATGAGGGAAAAAAGTTGCTGAAAAACATCTTTAAATGGATGAATGTCCTTAATTGAGAACTTCTTGAAAAATTTAGGCACTAATTTGATGACAAGTTTTAAAACTCATGTCCATTTTTTGAAATAAGGCAAAAAGTTAAGGCTTTATTTGAAACTACTTCTATAAAAACATGCATTTATTGTTAATTACATATGCTTAAAACTTAAAAGCTAATGCATATTTTGCAATGTTTGAGGAAGATTCTTTAAGAGAGATTTAATCTCAACTCTTCTTGGGCCCACCATTAAAGTGATTTATTTCAAAAGACAATTATTTACTCTCTTTTTGGTTCACGAGGGTATCCAGTGGCAATTGACTTGATATCCCAATAAACTAATAGCTAGGTGGGTATTGTAAAACACAATAAAAATACCGAAAGAGCAAGAATAATAAATATTTAAATGTAAATTTAATAAATGAAAAACGAATTCAATACATAAAAAACTAAAAAAATAGATAGAAGGAATAAATCTAAGGCCGTGTTTGGCAACCAAATTCTTAGGGAAAAGATTTTCTCTTTCCACAGAGTCATGAAAAAGTCATGTTGGGCAACAGTAAATCCCTAAGAATTTCGACCAATGAAACTCCTTATATTTGAGAGTTTTCAGGTTCAACCTCCCCCATTGGATTTGAAAATCGACACAATTGCGGATTTGCACATTGAAATCGGTTTTCTCAACTATATGCATTATGTACCACTATTGATGTGAAATCCTTAGCGAAGAATTCCTATTCCAAATGTAGTGGGGAATCCTTAGATATGTGGATTCTTCACCAGTTACCGACCGTGCTCTAAAGCATTTCTACCAAGCAAAAATATACTTTGCCAATAAAATGAAGTCATATGCATTGATTAGTTTTTTTTTTTTTTAATTACTATTCTTAATCATTTGAAACCTTATATTTTGCAGACATATTATAAGATCGTAGATGAATGATATAGTGTTGCAGTCGTGACACAAATCAGATCTTTCATCTCTCATATGGTTAAGGCCTTTGCCTTGAACACTTGTGACTAATATATTTATTTTTTGATTAGTGTAGGGTTTAAATTTATCTTGATATCCATATAAATCAAAATTAATTGGGACTGACAAAATTTAAAAAAATGAATTGGTGAAAGGGTATATGTTTCTTGAGACACCTAGCTCCCTTCTACATAAACAAGCAGGGATCAATCTTTGAATACAGCACAGATGGTGAGGGAACAAAGTTTGGTCCAAGCTAACTTTGGACCACATCCATTGGATGATTCTCTCTGTTTGTCCTAGGCTTTAAAAATATAAAAAGTATATTCCCAGCCATGTAGATTGCACTCTTTCCACGGTTAGATCCAACCAAAATTTCCAGAACAAGTGCAAAATGGATCCCACACAATCTACATTAGGCAAACTGTCCTTCTGTACCAGAGACGGAGTTGCAGAGTCCAGTGATGAATCAGATGCACAAGCATCTGCTAGCCTAGGGTTTGCTATTATTTGGTGGGTACAAATGCTGGTCCGTTCAAAAGTGGTCCCCAAAGGCATATTTCTCATTGGAGAAGTGGGTCTCGAGAAGAATCGACAGCTGAAGGAAACTCTTTTAATTCATGTTTCTGTTGGGTAGCTCAGTTGGCTTAGGACTACGGTTTGCTCCTAGAAGTTAAGGGTTTGAAACTATACTACCACACTAGAGCCACATGGTACTTACCTGGCCCCCCTGGGTCCATAGGGATTAGCTCCCCCAAAGGGCTGGGACACCCCCCGTTATAAAAAAAAAATGTCCTTATGTACAACATAACTTGTAGGTGCATCTTTCCAAAGAAATAAGTAAATGAATAAATAACCTTGCATGTGCAACTAGGTGGTCGTTTGGTCATTGCATAAAACTAAGGTGCCTTTGATAAAGGCCTTTGAAGAGGAAACTAGGTTCGGGGCATCGGTTTTCCGCTGTCATAATTTAGAAGTCCGGATCATCTCCACTATGGAAATGCCACACAAAAACAAAGTTTCCTCCTATGATTTCTCACCGCACCAAACATCAATGAGGAAGGCACCAAAAATTCTAGTGCCTTGTAAAGAAAAAAGGGGCTTTTTTTTGTGGGGGTGGGGGGGTGCTGGGGCTAGTAGATGCATTAGCCAAGTTGGACTTTTCGGTTGTTATTACATTCATAGCTTATCTTCTCTCTCCACTTCAGAGATTTACCATCTTTTTTTTAATAGGAAAACCTTTTGATATTAATGATGGGAAATCAACATGGAATCAATAGTTACAAGTTGTTTCACCAGATATGAGAAAGAAAACCTTCATATCGACATCTCTTCCACAAACTAAGCATGCCTAGCTAGCAAATGAGTCACTGCATTCCCATTCCTACCCACATGAGGAGATTCAAAACTCTTAAAAGAAGCCATCAAACATTTAATCTCATCAACCAAAGGGCCCTATCTAGATAGAACTAGAGAAGATTTCTTCAAAGCATCTACCGTACGTAAAGAATCACTTTCAAGAATAATATCACTTACCCCAATGTGGTAGATCATCTCAATCACAGCTCCATCTACATTAAGCTTTAGAACACCTGCTGGAGGAGGACTCCACCTTAAGGCTTTCTCCTTTTATAGAGGTCTTGCAAAGCAATTGAGAACATTTAAACTCCTGAATAAAGGACATCACTCCGTCTATGACTGACCACGGATCAAGTAGCTCCGTCTCATGAATAAAGAGGTTCCTTCTATGCCATATATACCCCACGCCATTGAGAAAAACAATTCTAGAACAATTTTTTGCTCCCTTTCTGATAAGTTCCACACAAACAAACTGAAGTTACGACAATAGGAAAAGTCTACTCTCGCGAAACAAGCCCTCCACGCCCGGAGTACATCAGTGCACAAACATATAGCATGCATACAATCTTCAGACTCACACATGCAGAAATCCCACGTGGTGATATAAATGACCTTTTTTCCACAAGATTTGCCTTTGTTGGTAATATCTCCTTACAAGCACTCCAGGCAAAATCTTAATTTTATTTGGGACCTTCATATTCCATATCCGCAACCAAAATTTCCTCTAAGTACCTGAGTTTGAGCTCTCACCCCGGCTATTATTCTTTCGGACTTTAAGTGCTACCTAATGAGTTTTAGGCCCCTCAATTTAGACTTTGGTATACACTCCGATGCGTTTAACTAGTCTAATTATGTCATTTTGATGTTTACAGGTTCCCTAAGTGCATGGACAAGAAATTGGCGCAAAATAGGAGGAAATGGCAATGATTTGAAACGAGCAGCAGAAATTCAGAAAATATGGAAAATCCCCAGAGGTTCTGCCTCCGGGCATCCGGACGCCCGGTCACAGAAATGACCCCGAAGCTACTGCTTCCGGGCGTCCGGACGCCCAGTACCTGGCGTCCGGACGCCCGACCCGGGTGAAGACTCCGCCTCTCCACGTTTTGAAGAGATTTTGCGACCCAAAAGCTATAAATATTGTTCCAAACTCATTTTAGAGACAATGGACATCTTGGGAGAAGATCTGGAGCAAGGTTTTGGAGCTTTGGGAAGAGCATCAATGGGGATTTGTCAGAGATTCTTCGTCAACCTCTCGCCATGAGTAACTAAATCTTTATCTTAGGGCTGCGATGAAGCCCTAATCTTGTGTTTATGGTGATGTATAGGTTTTAGGGTTTTCTGTAAACGCTTTTTGGTTATATGACATGTTGGATTTGGTTTCTTTAATTCAATATCTATTTTCCTTGGTATTTTAATCTTGTAGATTTGAATGCTAGTCATATAACGGTGCTTGCATGAATGTGATGCTAGATCGCAGATAATCTATGCCATAAAGATAGGTTATACCCCGATCTACATTCACATCCTTTATTTGTTGACTCTTGAAGGTTTGTAACCAGATAAAGTGTTTTTAGCGTTGATAGTGGAACCCTAGGTCTATACTTTCCATGATGCGAGGTTAGAGTGGATTCGTACCTTGGGATCTTTTCTCTGAGTGAATTAAAACATTGTCTTTTACTTTGCTAATGTAGGAATCAAACCCATCAAACCAACACTTCGTTTTCTCATAGGACTAGTTTAGAAATCAATACTTTGCTTCCTATTAGGATTAGTTTAGGAATTTAGGAAACAACGCAACTTAGCCTTTTTGTCCCAGTGGATACGACACCCGGTTAACATCGGGATAATTTATATTTGCAACCTTGTTCTACGACGGATCACTACCCCATAAGCACTCTTGACAGAGAATTCACCTGATTTTTCTTAGCCCATATCAATACATCACTCAATGAGCCAAGACTCAGAGGCATCTTTAGGATTACTTTGTCTTCATGATGGAGGAAGATATCCCGAACCTTCTACTCATCTCACCATCTGGTATTTTGGTTAATAAGGTCCTTTACTATTCCATCCTCATGTAAGACTCACCTAAGAGAGGTAACCTTATAACTTAGAGGAGTTGGTACCCATTTGTCTTTCCACATCTTAATCGATTAGCCGTCACCCTCCCTCCATCAACATCCCTGCAATAGAATCTTTTTTGTTTCAAAACTTCCTTTCCATGCGAAAAAAGGATTTCTCCCCACAGAAGATGTGAGGACCCGTCCTTAGAAATACCTAGTCGGACCCAATTTGACCAAGTCAAATCCTTGATTACCCTATTTAATAGGTGATTAGCATAAATAGTTAGTAATTTCCATTAATTTAGCTTAAACTATAAGATTAAGACCCTCGTGAGATTAATAGTGGTTTCCTAGAATTAATTTTCTAATTAGAAGCCTAAGTTGTAATCCTAACCATATATGGTATTTCCTACTTTAATATGCTAATTAATAGGAATTAATAGAATAGGGACTAATGTTCCTAAGATTTAGAACTAGCTTGTATATATAATTTTTAATAAATATTAGGTGTTTATTGTGACTTTAATAGGTCTTACTTAGATTAAGACTTAGTTAATGTTAGAATTAATATGAAGGGCATTGATAGTTAAGAACCTTCTAAAAACTCACCTAATGACCTAACTACCCATGGCCCCATTCCATTTTCATTTACAACTAAGTTACGCTTTTGGTAATTATCCCAAACCCTAAGCTATAAAAACAAACTATTGTAAACATTAGCCCAAAACCCTAATCTACTCTCACCTCTCATTTACCCTATCTTCCTCCCCAAGCAAACCTTAATTCCCCAAAATCCCAGCCCAAGGAGAAGCTAGGAGACCACCCATATTGCTCAATTAACACCTCAGGAGCTTGGAATTCACATATCTCTCTCTCAACTCCATCTCCAATTTCGAATAGAGGCAAGTAGACATATTTAGATGCTTTAGTGTAATTGATTAATGTGCTTAGATTGATAATTACTGTGTTTGATGGATGTTTAGCATGATTCTGTTTATGGATGGTTGGTTGAATGATATAATGTGTGGAATTGTTGTTCTAAGGTCGTTTATGTGATTTTTGGCCATTGATGGATGAGAATCCCCCATTTGGAAGATCAATGGCCCATTTGTGATGAGATCATGATGTGGGAGGTGTGTATGAAGTTTGGAGATGATTAGTGTAGAACTGGGTTAGATTTGATGAAGTTTTGATGAAGAAAGGAAAATGGCATAATTCTGAAAATGTGGAATTCGTGCTTACTCGGTCGACATCATCCCCCAGGATGTCGACTGGGCACACAGGAGAGGCTTCAGTAATTGGGAGCAGAAATAGCCATAGGGTACAGTCCCCGTCTACCCGATAGGCCGGCCAAGAGGCCCGGTCGACCGGCCACACAACACTTCTCCCCCACCTGCCAGATGTTTGTGGAAGTGCTACAGTGTACCCGGTTGACCGGGTGGACCATGATGTCGACCAGGGACACTGCAGAATGTGATTTATGACTCTCAGTTAGCTGTCCATTTCCCCGGAGTGCCAGGTCGACCCGTGGACCCATGATGTCGACTTGGTACACTGTAAATAGTGATTTTCCAGATTTAGTTCCTTTTTATGATCTGATCATGTGTGGGCCCCGTTGACCTTTCATTTGGACCGTTTGGGATACGTTGAACACGAGTCAAGGGCCGGGCTTAACCTTAACCCACGTAGCCACCTAAGTAGAGTCTATGGTTGTAAACGGAACCTGATTCAATGGTTATGGATGTCATATGATGCTAAATACCTACAGGAGCACCAATGATACATAATAAGCATCTGGGACTCTGTGATCACTGTCTTAGGTCAAGTGGGGCCCTAGACCTGAATGGAGGGGCAGCGATCATCTATAGATTTGTGACATATGGTACGTATATTGATGAAAAGGACACTAAGGCTGGCTGGTAGGTCCAAACCTGGGATATTGGCCTTGAGGGGTACTATAATCAAGATATTGCACTTAGAACCTGATCCATCGTCACGGTCCGTATTGGATGAGATGTTAGGACATGGTACTTGGAGCCCTGACCTGTAGTATTGGGAACTTAACGGTAGATATTGATGGACGGACTGTATAACGAGATAATGTTAATTAAACGTATCGAGAAGCGGAGTTTACAACGGTATGCATTATTAACTGTTGAGAATCGTAAGGATAGAATACCTATACCTGAACTCCGTGCCTCGTGCCCTTGACTAATATCGTCTTATATTAATTATGATAAGACTATCTAGTTCGGAGTACCCCCACCTAGTGGTCTGTAGGATTTGTGGATGTACGATTGGTCTGCCGAGGGTTATGATGCTGGCATGGACATTGATATTGAGATATTGTTGGTTGACACAGTAGGTACCGGTGTGGGAGAGGTAATGAGACCGCCGGTGCTTGGACCAGGTGTGGATGGACGGTGATGTTGATCTAGCACGTAAGACCAATGGCTGGGACTTGACTATGGCTATAGATATTGATGGACTATTGTATGCTCTTATTCGATGATACAACAGTGATGGGTGGCTATGACCCCCATGATTGATGTCCATCGACAGTTGTCGGAACGACAACGATGGGTTGGCTCTGACTCCCATGTCCCTCATACTTCAACTGTGGACGTACCTTGTGTGCTCTTGTGGTTGTATATTGGATGTATTACTATTACGTATTCAGGATGTTGTAGCGTAGTGTCTTTGACTACCAACGTTGACACGGTTGGATCCAGATATGATGATTGTGAATAGGGTAGAGTCACTTTCTCTGGTTACTCCTGTTACTGGTGATACAGACGTATTTGCATAGTTTACATGATATATTAATGATGATGGCTTCTCTTGTCTACCTGATATGTTGTATCTAACATCTGTATATTATTGTCTCGATTACTGTTCATGCACTACACTCCACACTGTTTATGTTGCACTTTGATATCCTACATCACTATTGAAGTACTAACCATGCAGGTTCAGCTGGGATCAGGTATGGTCTTCTTCCCTATCTGTTTATATAATGTATTTGTCATCTAAGCATGCATATTTGCCTGGTTCATCGAGCCTGACCCAATCATTGATGTTTTCAGGTATATTCTCTTCCGCTTCCTTTGATTGGTAGAACTGCTTGGCGGCTGATCCATTGCCGCAGGGTTCAGAGAATGGTACAGTTGGTGCACCAAGAGGCGTCTATCAGATAGAGTACTATTCTTTCCTTTTATTATAGTTGGCCGTGTTGGCATAGGATTGAATAGTTAGCTTAATTATAGAAAGTACCTTGTAATCGCTTAAAGTGAAATAAAATTTTAGGACTCTGTCCATTTACATGCTCATATGAGATTTAAACCTGATTATATTATTAGATTTTCTGCATCTCTTAGGTACTTTCTCGTAGCACCCCGAGATTCGTGGCGCTCGGATTTTGGGGCGTTACAGAAGATTTGAGGAAATGAACATTTGGAAAGTACTTTGCCTTGAACACTCAATAAAATAGAGATTGTTGATTGTGCATGAGCCAACAACCTTGTTTAGCAAGGAGGGCTAAGTTGAAATCTTCCAACTTGCAGAAACCCATACCCCCCACATGTTTTGACTCAAAAAGCTTCTCCTAACTATCCCAATGGACTTTTCTTTCATCATTACGTTGACCCCACTAGAATTTGGCTAGCATACCCTCCAACTCTTTACAAGGCCCCTGTGGCAATTTAAAGCAGCTCATAGTATAGGCAGGGATTGCTTGAGCAACCATTTTTACCAAGATTTCTCTTCCCACTTAGGAAAGTAATTTTTCCTTCTACCCTTGTAGCTTCTTCGACACCCTTTCTTTGACATTCTGAAAGGTCCTCTTCTTTGATCTCCCAACTAAGGATAGTAGTCCCAAATACTTCTTATGATGTTTAATCTTAGCTACCACCCAAGTTGCTTTTATAATATCTCATACTGTTTGATTAAGGTAGGTCCACCAAATGTTGATAGCCATAATGTAATACTGTGAGGCCCCACCCCTTTTGGGTCCTCAATTTGTTTTGATAAATTATATATATTATTATGAGTTGTCTTAATATACTATTTAATAGGATTTAATAGAATAATTTATTAATGTTCCTAAGTCTTATGATTAGGCTTTTATATATTTCTTTATAGATATAGGGTGTTCATTGTAAATTTAATTGGGGTTTTAGTTAAATTAGGACTTAGCTAGTAATTAGATCTTAATAGGAGGGGTGTGTAGCTAGGAAGCTTCTAGAATCCCTACCTAAAGACCCATTTGCCCATGGCCTTATCTCTTCCTCATTTAAACTAAAATACCCTTTTGGAAATTGTCCTAAACCCTAACTTATATATACTAACTATTGCAATGAAATGAACCCTAAACCTAATTCATTCTCATTTGCCTCTCACTTCACTCTCATCTTCTCTATCTCTCTCCCTAAGAAACCCTAATTCCCCAAATCCTAGCAACAAGAAGGGGTAGGAGGCTAACCTCAATTGATTTATCAACCCTACATTGGCTGCTTGGATTTCTTTTATACTCAATTTTCCATTCCTTATAGTCTATGGCAAGTACCCTATGCTGGATAACTTAGAATACATCCTTCCTCCCTTTGATTCTGCAATTCCAATTCAGTTATGTATGCATGTATGTTTAGATCTACCAATTGATCTTTGTTTATGGATTTATGGCTATTTATGGATGAGTTCTCTCATTTAGAAGACCAATGTCCCGGTTTAGTGATGGATGGATGGACTTAGAAGTGTTTTATTGTTTTTACTTGTTCTTATGATGAATGGAAGAGATTGGTGGTGAATTGGATGAAAAATGTGTTGTAGAAGAACAATCCAGAAAATTGAGTTTCTGCTACAGATACGTGTACCCGGTCGATCGACCTATGGTTCGGTCGACCGGCTACACTGAAATGGAAGGAAACCCAGTCTGACTTAAGTCTCTGAGGAAACTCAGTCTCGTGTGCCAAGTCGACCAGACCATGCCTTTGTCAACCGGCCATACTAAAAACTAAGAAATCTAAGTCTCAATTAAGTTTCTGAAAAAGAAACACAGACAGTGTACCTGGTCGACCGGACCCTGTCTCGGTCGACCGGATACACAGATTTTGTAGAGAATAACTGAGACTTGAATTTCTCAGTCAGTTCAGGAATCCAGTGTCCTAGGTCGACATCCAAGCCACGATGTCGACCGGGAACACTGTGAATTCTAAGAACACAGAGACTACCCCCCCTAGCTGTTTGGCTGCAGGTTCATGTGGACCCCGTCGACATCATGGCCACGATGCCGACCGGGGACACTGCTAGGATGTCGACCTGAGGGTCAACATCCAATGTACCCGGTCGACATCCCTGGGGATGATGTCGGCAGGATACACTGTGAAGGGTGAAATTCCAGACTTTTGTATGTTCTGATGATTGATCAATTGTGGGGCCATTGACCATCCAAATAGACTTCCATTGATGTGCCAAGCACGAGTCAACGGTGTGGCTCAACCTTGACTCGTGGGGACCACCAAATAGGTTTTGGGGATTGGAATTGTCAGTGATTCGACCCGAAAACATAGTCAATGATGTCTGTAACTTCAGGAGCACCAAATATAGCATCCATTTGACATTTGAGACTACAGTTAGGGGTCTAATTATCTGATGTGGCCCTGAACGTGAGAGTGGACCATTACCTAGGTAGGACCCTTGTTGATTCCACTTGATTCTATTGATTGGAGGATTTTATATGTTGTTCTTCTCTTCTATCCTTGTTATTGCTATAAACTTGTTAATTAAAGGGAAATTGGAGGACCTGAACCTTGGACTACTTAGTGGTGGCCCAATGATGTAATTGGAGATAAACAACTCGTGTCTGTGGCTAGGCGGGCCCTCATACGGCCTACGTTGGGTGTTTGGTACCTTATAATGAAGAGGTTGGTTATGATGTATAGTTGTGAATGGATATGGATTGATTATTTATATTGTTATAGACTAAGGCCATGGTTGTATGCCTAGCGTGGATCCAATGGTGATTGGACTTAGACTTGAACTTGGATATTGGACTGTGTCTATATTATTATATTTGAACCTCTTGGAGACTTGGTTAGGACCTCGCTCGCGTGAGATAAGCCTAGACAGACACAGACCTATATTTGTTCCATGGGTCGGCACTAAACATTCACTCAGTTGATCTAAGTTCAGCCTGTCGACTGATCATCACTGGTGGGAGCTATATTGGTTATGAATAGAGCTATCATGATGAGCTATGGCGAGACAGACAGTGTGATACCGAGTCCGGTCTAACCTGATAAAGGGGTATGATCGATGCGATAAATGGGTGTGATCGGTGTGATAAAGGGGTGTGATCGGTGTTATATTTATGTTATTATTATTAGGGTTGTATCCCTTGTATGTTTATTATATTTTTCCCCACCGTGACTATTTACAATATGGGAGGGCCGCGGCATAATATCCCGCGGTATATCCAGCTTGTGTGAATGTGCCATATTGATATTTGTTAGATTAGATTACTAATATTTATGATTCTAAACTGCTATTTACTGCTCAATTGCCTAGTTTATGTTTCCTTATTACTCTTATGATTATATGCTCGTCTCTATTCTCTTTTGTTTGCATACATTCTGTGTTATCTGTATATGCTGCCTTGTCAGATCCTTGGATCTGACCCATCTTTGGTGCTTAGGTCTCGATCCTGACCTTGCGGGTGATGCGTATCATGAGGTGCCTGTAGTCGGCGAGTACGGTTGGGGACCGGTTGACCAGGTGGTCGAGCTGGATGACGGAGCGCATGCACAGGGTGTTTGAGTGTAGTTTATTTTGGGCTTTTGAGAGTTTATTGTAGTGAGCAGGGCATTATCCAAATATGTAATTAAACTGGTTAACTATACTTTGAGATTTTGTTAGACTTTAGCCCTGCTCCATTCGATGCATTTTATATGATACTTATTGCTTCCGCTATCTTTTCTTATGCTTCCGCAATACAACTATTAATTATTTTATTGTTCAAAATGTTTTAAAAATTGACCTCACTGTGGACTATGATCTTAGCAGTTCTCGGGTTTTCCGGGAAGTAGCGCGCCAAATTCATGTACCTTAGCGGTAACTTCGGTATTCAGAATTGGGACGTTACAAATACACCTAATGGTGATTATCATAAATGAGCTTATATATATTTGGTAAAACCTTATCTAATGTCAAGCATCATTGATGGATCTATTTATGAGAAATTATTGTGGGACTAATTTGATATTGGTAGTCATATTAACACAAGGAGAGCTATCAAATAATGGGACCCATTTAATGATGACAAACTTCTAACTTCAATCACACAATGCAATCTTGGTAATTAATAAGAAACCCAACTAATTTTGGTAGTATGGGACCTACCTAATGTTGGTAATCATGATGTAGGGTCCCTAGTGTTACATTAGTAAGACCCTCCTAATATTGATAATTAACAAGGGTTATGTAATTGTGATACAGTATAAGACCCCACATTAAATTTATAAGCATTGTGGGCCAATCTAATATTGAGAGTCATGGTTGCAATAAAGATCATTAAAGTTAAAACTTATAGTGGGCCACTATAATTAATGGTTGCCAATGAGTTCTTTCGTATATAAAAAAAGATTTTGTAACCAAAGATTATCTCATACATCATATCCTTGAATAATGTAATATGAAGGTTTTTTAACTGAAAGTGAAATAATGTAATATACTTTCTAAGTTATCCAAATACCTCATTTTTTTTTGTGCATAGATTATATTCTAAACTACTAGATAATATGACAAAATCTCTTGTTTCAAAACACCCCCTTTTTGGCACGGAACTTCTTCATAGATTTGAAGGAGATGCGGAGTATAAAGAATTTCCTCCTAGTTTGCTGGACAAAAAAGATGACTATCATCTGCAAAGAACAAGTGGTTGAGTTGAGGAGCACCTCCGCTTATACTAAGATCTGCGATCTTTCTCTCTTGCTCAGTCCTCCTTAGAAGTGAAGTGAAACCTTCTGGACATACATAAAAAAAAAAAAAAAAACCCCGAATACGGGGAGAGAGGGTCACCCTGTCTTAAACCGCTAGATGGATTAATCTCACCCTTCAGTTCACCATTAATCAGAATCAAATAAGATACTGATGAAATACAATCCATAACCAAAGAGACCCATTTCGTGTGGAATCCTAACTTCAACATCACTTTCTCTAGAAATCCCCAGTCCACCCTATCATGAGCCTTACTCATATCCAATTTTATAGACATGAAGCCCCTCTTGCCCCTCTGCTTTTGTATCAAAAAGTAACAGCCGTGTACGCTATTAGTACATTATCTGTAATGAGTCTCCATGGTACGAAGGCACTCTGGCTCTCAAAAATTATGAGAGGGAGGACGAGCTTCAATCGGTTGGTTAGAACCTTAGAGATTAGTTTATACACTACATTATGGAGGCTAATACGATGAAACTCAGTAATTCTTTTAGGGTTTTTGCATTTCGGCACAAGGGCAATAAAAGTGTGATTAATTGCTAAAGGCAAAATACCAGTATTTAAAGTAGACAAAACCACATCAGTAAAAGATTATCCAACAATATGCCAAAACTTCTGAAAAAACAGAGGCATACTGTCCGGGCCAGGGGCCTTTGTGGGTTGCATTTGTGATAGCGCTGTGATCACCTCTTCCACCTTGAACTCTTGAAGTAGATTCTCATGCATTTCCTCGTAACCCTATGTCTAGAGTGTCCAATAGAGGTACACAATTGGGGGACAAGCAGTAGAGAGAATTTCATTAAAACAACCAATAAGCTCGTCCTCCATCTTCTTTGATTCACACCATGCCCCCTCCCCCCTTTAGAGATTCAAATACGCATGATATAATTTCTCTTTCTTCGTTGAGACGCTTTTGAGTGGAAAAATTTAGTTTTCCAATCCCCCGCACTCAACCATAAAGCCTTTGATCATTTTCTTCACATTATTTCCTCCCTTTCTAACAACTCATTTATTTCCCGCTTTACTCTCCTCAACCGTGTCAGTATTTCTTCATTCGGCACTAACTCGCCTAGGTGTTCAGCTCCCTTCTCTTTTTCTTTAACAGAACAAGAATATTACCGAATCTGGACTTATTCCACTCTGATAAACTCCTCCTGCATCTATTAATAGAACAACTAAATTCATTCATTGTGCATCCTCTAATATGTTGATCCCAAGCCTTCTCAATAGTTTTCTTGCACTCCTTATTTCCCACCCACATAGCTTCAAACCTGAAAAGTCGATTTCTCTTACAGGTAAGCCACTATCGAGCACAAAGAGTCTAAAATTATAGGGAGATGATCCGAGTGAGACACAAAGCAATGCCAAACCTCTGTAAGTTATGTATCGATTTACCTTCGAGAGCAAAAGATAGCGGCAAAATATTCCAACTCCCTTTTACTTTCACACAGCCCCCACTTCATACACTTCGTGGATGTTTGTACAGATATCAAATGACTCGGACACTTACTCTCCCCAAGCTCAATTCAAACCTCATGCTTTGTTTCCCTTGACAAGGAAACAAATATTAAAAGAGCAAGGTCCTGGGCATGTCATTTTGGCGTTTAAAGGATTTGGAAGTGTTAGTTGGGTTGACTTTTTTTACTACTTTTTATCTTGATCTTTATGTAAACCTTGCTTATCTTCTTTTAATATATCCTCATCCTTATGGAAAAAAAAAACAAAAACAAAAAAACCCAAATTTTATTTTCCTTAGAATTTAAGTTAGACTCAAACTCCTATTCCCTTCTCTATTTATAAACACCACCGTACTCTTTTCTTCTCCCACTCAACTCTCTCTCTCTCTCTCTCTCTCTCTCTCTCTCTCTCTCTCTCTTCCTGCTTCCTTTAGCTTTTGCAACCTTGTAACTTAGAATCCAGCCGTCGGATTCTAGTCTGTCTCCTTCAAACCGCGAACCTAAGACAAGTACCTAATAATAATTTATAGATTTAATACTTGTGTTCTTCCTTGATTTGCGTGTTGATGCATGTAGAAACCCCTTTGATGCCCTTTTCATATGATAATGTTGTTATGTTATTTGACTTATGATGAGATTGGAGATACTAAGGAGGATTCAATTGATTTCCTCATGTTACTGTTGCAGTATTTTCGGATTGCAGTTGACTTTAGCACACCCTTGTTTGGGTTCTAAAACCTCTAGCCAACATCTAGAATTCTTAGAAATTGGGTATTAATGTAGATAGGTTTTTGGAGTTGGATTCCACTCAAATCCACCCAAGGCCAACGAAGGAACAAACTTGTAATAGGTTCCCGAACACGGAATCATGAGGATCTATTTCTTATTGATTGTGGGACCAAGGTGGGCCCCTGATGCTAGATCTGTTTCGTGGATCCGAAGGAGGACCCACGGGCTACCCTAGAGATGGTGGACCAATGTGAGGTGGACCTGTTTGGCCCACCATCTAGTACCTTGATCAGAGAGAGGGCGTGCTTGAGGAGGAAAAACCAGCCAGGGTGGTAGGCTGCTGCGGGACCCACTGGACGACTTGATCATGGATCAGGCCCGATCCTTTGGCCGCATTTGGCTGAGCGACCTTGTAGGAGTGTTTAATTTGTGGGGTAGGGCCCAGTGGGACCCACTACCGATGCACCTTGATGTGTCAGGTGTGATGCCCATTGATCTGGAGATCGGGTTCTGTGTTGATTGTTGAGTGAGGAGGGGCAGTTTAGAACCTAAATATATTGGGAGAAGGGAGTCTCCACATGTATCAGACTTGTTTTGGACTTTAGTAGGTATTGGAGAATAAATAAATAAAAGGAGACTCCATGTAATAATGGTTTCACTTGTACCTATATTGGAAACAAAACAAAAGAGAAGATGAGACACATGTTACAGAGTGTTCTGTTAGGTTTGTTACCAAAATTTGGAAAAACCCCTTGTAGTTTTTAATGAACCCAATTAGGCCCTTTGACTTATATTCTTGGAAATACAGTAAGATGGGACTCTTAAGTTTTCTAAAATGATAAAGTAGGGCTTGTTTTCTTTATTATTATTATTATTATTATATTGCTAATCACTTTGAAATTACCCTTAGTTCTTGATATGTTAATTTAGATTTTGGGACCTTATTAATTAGATCATTGGATCTGAGTAAATACCGTCTGGGCACATGGTTGTTCCATTCGAAAAATAAAAATCTACCGTGATAATGATATGCATGGTTGAGAGGTGAAATAGTCTTTGTAGAAGCTTCATTTCTCATTTCATCTTTCGAACATTAAAAAAAGACATGGAGACAACTCAATTACAACAAAAAGGTCATCCCCACTTTTCATTTTTACATGGGTTATTCACTGTTTCACCTTTTGAGTGAAGGTTGTTTACATTTTTTTTTTTTACAATCCCGTCATCAGGCTTAGGAGATCAAGATAAAAGAAAAAAAGCTTGGGTTGAAGGAAGGGAGGAGAAAGTTGCCGTCTTTAAGGATTTGCTGGAGGCATGATTGGAGAAGTCTGCAATTAAGCTTATTCAATCAATCTTTGTAATTCATTACCATTAATGAGAGATAATGATTAAAATAGAGAGACCTGTTTTAAAACAGCAAAGGTCATTTCTGTCTTTCCTCCCTGGTGAAAAGAATAAAGGCTGACCTTCAGAGGCTATTGCCTAGGGGCCGGAAGAGGAGTGTCTATCACTGCTTGATTCTCACCTAATTGGTGAAGGAGAGAGTTTTCACAATGACAAAGTTTTTGAGCTTCAGGATCCGAGAGACAGTAGCCTTTTCGCCCCAAAGGTAATTTTTGCCAACCCCTCCCTGGTATTCTGAGTCTTCATTTTATAGCCTCTATGGGGCTATAACTGTAGGAGATCATGGAGGAGTGGAAGTGGTTTTGAAACTGCCATTGATAGGCGTGCAAGTGTTCCTCCTTGGTAGGTCCAGCTGTCGTTGAAAAAGTAACTGACCATAAGTCGTGGGCGGCGTGCGGCCTAGGAAGAAGGAGCTCGGCAGCTAATGTATGGAGCTATGCAGCGTCCAGCGCCCACTCTTACATTGTTGAGTGAAGTCGTTTAGCGGCCAGTCCTTGAACGAGAGTTGGCGGCCACTCCCTTATGTTGGGTGGTCTGTACTTTGAAGACTGCAGCGGCTGCTGACATTTTACAACAGTAGCCGTTGGATAATTCATGTTGTAATTGGCCAGATTCTAGCGGTCACTAAGTTGTCATCATATTTTTATGAAAAGAGTATATTTTGCCTTGGAAAATGTTATGTATGGGCAAATGTATTTTTTATGTGCCAACAACGGCATCTTATCATCCTGAGGTTTAGTGCTTGGTATGGCATCGGGGAAATCCTAGTGGATTTGAGCTTAACCTATTTTTATTGGAAAGCCCTTAATTGGGTCTATGCACTATTGATTAGAAAGAATGCGTTGATCTTTTATCTATTAGAGATTCCTGTGGTTGTTGGATATGAGACTTTATATTTGACCTTAGGATTGGCTTGCGATTATTCTTTGACCTTCAGGTTTGCATATATGAATGACTGATGTTGGTTTGTTAGTTGCATACCCTATATTGATTGGTTATGGACCGTGATGTGCTTGGCGATTGATTGAGATATTGTGGAGGTTTATTTGAATAATTTGTTGGTAATCGATTGTGGATTGTTGTGCAGTCAGCCCTTCACTTTGACTTAGGTTTCTGTGTCAGAACATTACTGGTCACTAGGTCTATTCTACTATGATATGTATATATATGTATATCGATTAGGTCATATTCAAATGATTGTAGTTGTAATCGGACAACTGATCACCGATATGTGCGGACACTTATATCTATAATTGATTGTTTGACCGGTACTCCGGATTATTGATCGGTTTACGACCGCCGACGTGATTTAGATAGTTAGGGCTGACCACCCAAAACAATGGCATTCCTTCTGTGTGATTACTGTATTGCTCTATTGTATAGATTGGATTTAGGTTATACGTTCTTTTCGTCCTTATGATCATTACCTGTTATTACTCACATTGATCTTGTACTTTATTTTAAAATTATACTTTTGTACTTGATGTTTACCTTGTTTATTGGTGCATAGGTACCGATCCCTACTTGCCATGGAAATGGAGGAAGGTCAAAATTTTCAAGCATTTGAATCAGTTACTGAACCGGAGTGGAGAGCCGAAGATGGCTATTATAATATATTCTATTTAGTTGTTTTGTTTAGGTTATTTTTGAAACTTCAACTTTAAATATTTAGCTGCTTATATGTTACTTTGGTTTGGATGTTGATAATAATTAATTTAACGCTCTCGCATAAATTTTATTATGACTCGCAGTGTTTCAAAATTTTGTAGCTCCATGGTTGCGAGCATGAGTTGCATTAACTACAGTGGTTACACTTATTTCTCACGTTATGCGCCGGTTGTATTTTGGGGGACGTGACGCATCCCGTAATTCCGTCGTCGGCGAAAGTGGCATTTTTCTCCTGCGTGAATACAAATCCTGGAAACCCTCTTTTCCCTCCTCTTGGTTTCGTTTCGCACTTTTCCAATTTTCGAAGAATTCAGCTCTCTCTTGATCGATATCAGATTCAGGTAATCTGTTTTCCAAATTGTAAACGGATTCCCATTTCCTTTTCTTTTCTTTTAATCTCCCTCCTCTTTTGTAATCCCAACCCCGTCTTCCTCACGATGACAATATGTCGAAACCGTAACTTCGGAGGCATCGAAACTAGGGTTTTGGTATTTTCATAGTTACATCAAGTCCTCCGACAGCATTCAAATGCAATCTGTTGGTTTCTCTTAGATTTCTTTTAAACAAATATGTTTTTTCCTTGACTGGGCTTGGTTATCAGTGATTCCCTTTCTTGTTGCAGTAGTCCATGAAGGAGTTTTCATTTGCTAGCGTCCGTTTGGGTATGGCTTATAGTGCTATCTTTCATTATAGCAGCAATGTTGAAATGGAAGTATTGCTAAGATCAGTTTGGGCCTTGGCACTTGATGTTTCTGTAATGGTTTTTGGGATGTCAGAAACCTTGAAAGACTAGGGCCATCTGCGCAATTGTAGCATTTTCTACTTGGACACAATGACTGTTGGTGACATAGTTTTTTTTTTTTTTTTTGAATGAATGAAATCCTAGCGTTCCAATATTCCTGGATCACACTAAATATTGGCATACTAAAATATTTATATACGATATCTATAATTTGATGTTGCTATACTGGGTGGAAAATGGAAATCAGTCACTATTCTAGACCTTGGACTTGGAGTGCAAATTGGCTTCCCTTGAATTGATGGGTATTGGCAAAAGTAGCACCCAAAACCCAAAACTAAGTTTTACTGAGGACCCTTTTGTCTGTTCGAGTCAGAACAGTGTCTTAGTTGTTATGCACAGGACTCCACCGTGTCCCGGAGTCGGCTGGGTCCCATAGGACTTGCACAAGTCCTATATAAGTGTGCATATCAGGGGTGACTTGACTAATTACTGGTTGACTTGACTTGGCTGATATTTATAACCATGAATTCAATGCTGAATTTTATCCATTTGTTTTTCTTTTGTTTGGACAGCCAACTATTTGAAGTGAATCGTCATTGTGAAATATTTCCAAATGCACCTATATATATTTATCTGTTAGCTGTATATAGTTCTTTGTTTCAATTAGTTATGGATTTCATTTTTTTTTTTTCATTTGATTACAATGTTTTTGGCTGAAACTATTGCAATTTTTATGTGTGCAGGTAGCTATTAAATGGATATGGAATGGTCTGAATCGAGACATGAACATAAGCAAGACAGCAGGTTTGAAAGCAGTTCTCCTGATGCAGTTTATAGGGAAGAGAAAATGGATGACTTTGAAGATGGAGTTGGCACAGTGATAGCCACCAAGGATAAGGAGAATTCGCAGGATTCTGGGAAGCACCGAAGCAAGGATAGGAAGAAGGAAAGAAGAGATCATGGAAGTAAAGATCGAGAAAGGTCGAAGATTGATTTATTGAAAGAAAGTGAGGAAAATCAGAATGAACTGAGGGAAAATGATCATATTGGAAGTAGGGAAAGAAGGAAGGAAGAACACAAGGAAAATCATAAGGCTAAGATAAAGGAGAAAAATTATGACCGAGATAGGCATAGAGATAAAGACCATGGAAAGGATAAAGATAGAGAAAAGGAGCATGAGAGAACAAAGGATAAAGGGAAGGACTGGGAGAGGGATAAAGAGCTAGAGGACCGTTCTTTGGAACGGGAATACAAACGAGGGAGAGAGAGGGAGAAGAATAGGGATCGGGAGAGAGATAGAGATAGGGAGAAAGAGCAAGAGAGGAGTAAAGGGAGGGAGAGGGACCGTGAGAAGGAGTTGGAGAAAGACAAGGAGAGGGAGAAGGACCGGGATAGAGAAAGAGAGAAGGATCGAGATAGAGCCAAGGATAGGGAAAGGGAGAGAGAGAAAGTTAAAGACCGGGACAGGGAAAGGGAGAAAGAAAAGTATAAAGATAGGGATCGTTTGGAAAGGGACAAGGGTAAGGAAAAAACAAGGGAGAAGGAAAAAGAGAAGGATAGAGATCGAAAATTGGAGAAGGACTTGGATAAAGAGAAATCCAGAGAAAGGGAGAGGGATAAAATGATTGGGAAAAACCGGGATCAAGGTTATGATAAGGAGATGCTTAGGAGCAACGACGGCGAAAGATCTGAGAAGTTGAAATTAGATTATGAGGACACTAGGCATATCACAATGCAAGGGAAGGAAGTTCAAAATGGTGAGGTTGACAATCCCGAGAAGTTAAGTACCAAGGAGTATAAACGAAGAACTGAGTCAACAGCAGATGGGTCACACCCATCTACTTCAGAGCTTGAATCGCGAATAGTGAAGTGAGATAACTTCCCTCATCTAGATGTACATTTTTTTGTTCCTTTTTCTGTTATCATTACAATGATTTAACCCACTATTTCAATGTGCAACAGATATGGTCGTGTTTCTGCTTTCGTGTTTGCAAATTATAGTAGTTCCTTAAATCTTGATTACTATGTTAATTGGATCTCTCTTGCATACACAAATATTCAAATTCATGAAAGTGTACTACTTGTTTGATACAGTGACTTGTCTTTCAGTTAGTTACTCTTTACAATTATGGTTTTAGTCACTTTCGATGACAGCCATGTACTTTTGATTAGTGTATTCCTGTTGAAACTTTATTCTGCCTTGCTCGTTGCAACACATTTGACACTCACACATGTGTATTGTTTTGACGGTGTAGCATTCTTCTTTTGTTGTTAGTGAAGTTTGGTTCTTTCTTCAATCTATGCCTATTTTAAAATCAAAGCTTGATATAGGCTCATTAGGCTTTAAGAAAGTTAGGAAGAATCTAGTGGCCTGCTTGCTCCTTTTTTTCATCTGATGTCAAGAAATTGACAATGCATGACGAAATCAAATTAAAATAAGAAAATGCTATAGCAACACATTTTCCTTTTTTAGTAATATAGAAAAAAAAGTTCATTTATAGAAAGAAAGAGATACAAAGTTCAAGAGGAGAGAGGAACTAATTGCAAGAATTGTGAGATCTCTCATATAGTTTTAACACCATGCGAACTGCGATGTCTACCAGCACTGCCTATTCTTGTATATCTTCTGTGGTGAAACATATAAACTTGCATCAACTGAATGTCTTTCCATGGAAGAAAGATATGAGAAAAAACAGCATACCAGATCCTCACCTGCATGGCCTAATCTTGTAGCACTGCCTTTTCCAAAGGTGTTATTTTTGTAATTCGTTGCTGTTTTCAGTTCACTTTCTTTATTCATCCTGATGCAAAGAAGTTATGGAAATGAGTTGCTAATGGTGGCACATACCAATTTAAAGGCATGTGTTCACAAATGAACCATAGTGGGGGCCTTTTAAAAGTCCCATCCTTAAAGGTAAATATATGTATACGTGATGATGGGTCTCCTTTAATCCTCTTTTCAAAGGCTTACATATCAGTTCAAGCATTCATAATTGGAAGGAAGTGGTCTTCTCTCACCCTATCCAAAATAGAATTCTCCCTAGATGGTGTCCTCCACCTCCAGGTGCCCTCAAGCTAAATTTTGATTATAGTGCTTGTGGAAATCCCAGTCCGACTGGTTTAGGGGGAGTCATTCGTGATTCGGAAGGGACCACCATTCTATCTTACTCAGGCCCAGCTTGTTTTGTCACCAACAACAATGCTGAATTAATGGCTCTTAGAACTGGCATCCGTGAAGCTTTAAAGCTCAAACCTCAATGGCTTCTTGTTGAAGGAGACTCCTATTGTGTAATTCAATGGGCAAGCCAATCATCAAACCCTTCTTGGATCCTTGCAGATATTATTCAAGAGGTGGTTCAGCTTTCGCGGGAGTTAAACATAGCTTTTCACCACATTAAAGATCGGCTAATCAGGAGGCGGATAAGCTCGTCAAAGAGGGAGTGCTTAAAACTGCTTTGATTGTTTCTATGTAATGTGTGCTTTCTAGCTTTTTTGAGGGTGACCACAGTTTTGGGTTGGAGGCTGTGCTGTCTTTTTGGGGCATTCTCTGTCTTTCTTTTTGTTTCTTTGCTCCTTACCTTTGTTGTGGGGTTTTCTGGTGTCAGTATATTCTCTTATACTGTATAGTTTCTTTCAGCAATTCAAAACACAGTCACCATTTTCAAAAAAAATAAAAAAAATAAATGACTTGTCAATGAATATGAATAAAAGAACCAAACTAGTAAGATGATTCTAAATTTTGACTTGCATGACTACCAATCAATTTAATGTTGTCATATACAGTAGAAGATATGTAATAACATGACAAGAACTACAATACCCACCATGTTTAAGCAGAGATAATCCAACAGCAAGGGAAAATTTGGGCAGCCCGTTTATGCGAAAACCGGTGCCTCTTTTATTGAGGAACATGAAAACTTCTGTTTGTTGCAGCAATTTCCCTGGAAAAATGTCATCCCTTCTGTCTCTGATTTTCTTTGATAGAGGGGTTTTGTAATTCCCATGCCCCCCCATAGGAAATCCCTTTCTGCAGAAATTGTGGCAACTGCGACCCTTGTATAAAAAGTAAAAACCCTTTCCTTCCATGGAAATGCGGTGGAAGAACGAAAACAGATCTGCCTCTTCCTCGTCTCGTTTCAGGTATGCTCCAGTTCCCTCCATCTGGGCTTTCTCATCTCGTGTCGGGTCCGGGCCTCCAGCCCTGTATCTCTTTTACCTATCCCTCGTTCCGCCGACTGGAAGTCATCGTCTCAATCTCTCACAGTAGAGATGGAACACTCTTAATGCAGTGTAAATCCTCCAAGCCTCAGCTCCAGGTGTGGAGGGGGACTTTAGAAGTCATTGGGGCCTCAAGACCTAAATCACAGGCTCTCTGGAGTTCAAGCTCTACTTGTTTCTGACATTTTTTGTAGTCGCCCATGTCCCGTTGTTTCGTGCTGCATATATCTATCTATACAAGAGATGAATACTTAAAAGCAAAACTACCACAAACACAGGGAGATTAACAACACCACTATGACTACATGCGAGTCAGAAATCCAACTAACCAAAACAAAAGCCCAAAAGACAACAAGGGTAAAAGGAGGTCACTCTAAGAAAAAGCCACCCAAAAGACAACAAGGGCAAAAGGAGGCCACTCTAAGAAAAAGCCACCTCCTTCCATTTGTGAAGAATAAAATCCATGGGAACACCATGAAAGGAAGGGAGAATGGACACCCAAGAGGCCACGAAGAATTTGATTTTATTACATAGAGAGTCTCTCGATGAAGAGACTCCTTCAAAACATCTTGCATTCCTTTCTTTCCATGAGACCCATAAAACCAACAGGAAAGAGGATCTCCACATAATCTTCCCTCTAGCCGACGCCACACACATCTTCCAGGCCTCAGAGATGTTGCAAAGAGCACGGAAGTGTCCAGCTACACTCAAACCACCCAAGGGCTGAAGTCCAGAGAGCTTGGGCCACTTTACAATTAAGAAGAAGATGGTCCACGGACTCATCCGCAGCTAAGCACATGAGGCAAGCATTTACAACAGTCATTTTCCTTTTGCGGAGATTGTCTATAGTTAGAATTCTCCCCTGGAGCGCTAACCAACCAAAAGCTGCAACTCTTGGAGGAACCTTAAATTTCCGGAGATTGTAGAACGGGCTGACTATGTGGGGACCTTTTGATAATACCTGATGGAAGGAAGATACAGAGAAAGCACCATCCTTGGATGGAGCCCGAACCCTATGATCTTGAACCTCCAGATGTATAGAAATATGGCTCAAAATGTCCAAAAGACAAAAAAGGCCCCCTTCCTCTTATTCACGGAGACTTCTTTTGAAGATTGGTCCCCATTGGAGTAAGTCACCTTGTTTCTCCATGTAGCTATTGACTGTTTCCATCTTATTCCTGGCACGAGAATAAATCTGGGAATTGAAGCTCCAAAGGGATATCCCCAAGCCAAGTATCCAACCAAAAAAGGATCCTCTCACCTGATCCAACTTTGAATTTGATGTTGGCTGTGAAATCATCCTTAACAGAAAGTATGCCTTTCCAAAAATTCGTGACTCTATAAGATGGTCCTTGAATGTCCCACCCATACCTATAGACACCATATTTTGATGCAACCACCCGACACCATAGGCTATCCTGCTCTTCAATCTCCACAACCATTTACCTACTAAGGCTTTATTCATCTCATGCAAGGGTCTAATTCCCAACCCCCCCTCCTTTTTGGCTTACAGACCGAGGCCCAATTGACCAAATGAAACTTCTTTTTGTCTTTTTTGTCGTTCCAAAGGGGGTCCCATTGAAGCTTATCTATATGTTGCACGACCGAAGCAGGGCATTTGAAGATAGACATAAAGTACACTGGAAGGTTAGAGAGAGCAGATTGGATCAAGGTGATTCTTCCTCCTAGAGATAAGTCATCTTGTTCTTTTTTTTTTTTCATGTGGGTTTTTGATATTTTGAATTGTTGAGCGACGACAGGGTTTCCGAAGAGGAAAAACTACACCGGCTCAAGCTCAACCCCTGATTATGTCTTTTATTTTCTCAATCTTAGAAAAGCAGTGATGATGAATTGTAATGTATGATGCCTAAGGATTGATATGCTTTCTATCGGATTCTCAATTCCTTGAAGAAATTGAAGTAAAAAACAGTGAGATATTGTAATGGCCAAACCACAGCCATAGGAATCATGAAGGAATCTGTTGTTGCACCAAACAAAAACTCTTGAGGAATCTGGCTTGTTTCCTTTGCTGCACCAAATGCTGCACCAAATGCTGCACCAAATGTAGAGGAAATGATAGCATGGATTATTGTTTCCATGTTTCAAGTGACAAGGAAATGGTTCTCCGAAGACTCCTATCAAGTCGGATTCCTCTCTCTGCACAAACATGTAATGAGAGGATTCTGCGCTCCAAGGCTCCATGTTTCTATGCTAGAGAGGAATCTGTTTTCCTACCTCTCCAAGAGAAATCAAATTTCTCTGTCGCAGAAAATAAGTTCATTTTCATTTTCCTTCACAGTAGAAAAGTGTCGGACTCAACTACGAGAAAGCGGGCTGTGCAGAAAATCAGAGAAATTTTCCTCTCTATCACGGAATCCTTGATTTACACAAATGTGCTCTAATCCTTTCACTTGTTTGTTCACATATTTGTAAAAATCCTGTTATAATAACCATTCTATTATTTTTGTTCAAGAAAGAAAAAAAAACATCTAGTTATATTTTTATTTTGATTCTTTATCCCTGGATATATTTTTTGTATTATATTCCCTTTTTAGCAAATAGCTCTCGTTGTAACTATGCACTATCTTCTCCAATTTTTGGTCACCCATGACCATGGTTTAAAAAATCGGCCGAGTCCGAGTCGACTCGGACTCGGCTCGGTATGCAACTCGGACTCAAATCGTGCGACTTGGCCGAGTCCTCTGATTTTAGGACTCGGCCCGACTCGGCCGAGTCCCGTGCGACTCGGCGAGTCGACTTGGACTCGGCCCTGAACGAGTCGGGTCTCGAGTCCGGTTTTTTAAACCTTGCCCATGACACTCCAAAGATGTCTAAAATATGCCACCAAATGCAGTAGGCACACTTGCAATGTAGTGTTCTATGTTGACAAATGCCCATGGCACAGTGGAAGGTGCTCACTAATGCAACCTTGAGGTTGTGGGTTCAAGTCATGTTAGCAATTAAAAAAAAGAGAATCAGAAAAAAAAGAAGTGATCTATGTTTTCGCTTATCCTCACTACAATTCCTGTGCTGTGTGAGGCACTACATGTGGGACTAGTTGGCATCACACCTTAGCAAGGGTCAGGCTTGAATTTTGGTGGCTTAGTTTGAATATTTCTAGCCAAAAGCCTGACCTGATTCGTTCAAAATTCTAGTATGAATTGCTACATTTGTTGCGCTAAATATGGTCAGATTACTTTACCTTGGATGTGACCTTCTCACATTAATGATCAATCATTTTGCTCTCAAGTGGGATGGAATTGATGCCTATGCTGGGCTGTTTGACATCTTGTTTGGAATTACTTTTCCAACTAATAAAACTTGACATCTGCATTATAGTATTAGAAGTTATCATCAATGCCCGGTTTCTGCTCGTTTATATCTTTTCTCTTGTATGAATTGTTGCTACTTGCTTTCACAAATGTATTTAGAGCACTTTCAGCTTATACGTCCTTCTTGTCCCTATAGAATGAAAGAAGAAAGATTGAAGAAAAAGTCTGAGGGTGTTTCTGAGGTTTTAGCATGGGTCAATAAGAGCAGGAAGCTTGGGGAAAAACTAAATGCTGACAAGGAGAAGGCCTTGCATCTATCAAAGGTTTTTGAGGAGCAGGTTAGTTTGTCTTTCATGATGTATTTCCTTTATTATTTTTCTTATTGTGAAACTTCTACTTGTTGTAACATTGAGGAGTTCCTTTTATCTCATTGTAGTGTATCATTCTCAGGATAATGTGGACCAGGGAGAGAGTGATGACGAGGAGGTACCCCAGCACCCCACAAGTACTGTTCGTTGACTCCCTGTAACTTTGTACTAGTGGACTTTAATGCATATGCTTTACACAATTCCTGTTTTAGGGCCAATTTCATTATGGCTTCATGGGTTGGTTCTGTAAGAAATGTCATGTGAAGCCAATGGGCCTTAAGGCATACTCTCTAATGTTTACACTAGTTTACTGTTGCCTTTCTATTTGATCTATCATGGACTTTTCACCCTCGCTCACATGCGTACATCTGTGTGTAGCATACACACGCAATGAAACTCCCTGTCCTCAAATTGGGCTATTAATATGTAAGCTTTAGGCATGGATGCTTTTTCTTTAGGTGCATAAACATGCAAAACACATCCAATCCTTAAGGTGCTGTCCTTTGTGTAGATGCTGGAAAATCAGACTAGAACCGTCACTGTCAATGGTCGAAAAAGTCTAAATCAATTATCTATATTTATTGTACATGCAACTGCAAGGACTGCCTGGTCAATGGACTGATTCAGTTGTCCAGTCAGATTATCTATATTGTGGGCACCATTGTTGTATATCTTTCATATGGACAGCACGCACCACATTCATACATACAATTTTATCAACTGAGGTTTTTTTTTTTTTTTTGGGGGGGGATTATTCACGTTGTGGGAGAACCACTGTTGCATATCTTAGATATGGTCAACATATGTCAAATTATTTATAATGTGGTCACATGGAATGACTTTTGTTTTTTGGTGTGTGTGTGGGGAAGCTGTGACTATTGTGTATGGTTAAACATTACATCGTGGGGCCGACTAGTGGTGGTGGGTCCCAAGCGGATTGGGAGGGTCCCGTCTTTTTTCTTTCTTTCTTTCTTTCCCCTTTTTTTTTTTTTTTTCCTTTGAGGGTGTTTCTTTTCTTTTCTTTTTTTTTTTTTTTTTGCAAAAGTTGGGAGGAGAGCGGGGTTGTTTTGGGGGGTGGGGGGGATGGTTTTATTTTGTGTGTCTTGTTGTCCCCCACATGCAGTCATCCTAGCCATTGAAAAAATAAATAAACTGCCACATGTATTATGGGATGCGAATCATCATTGTCATTGTCATCAAAGCCTTGTCCCAATTATGTTGGGGTCAACTACATAAATTTTGTTTTCCTTTACCAATCTATCCTGAGCTAAATCCTTGAATGGGTTGCACTTCTTTAATCTATCCTTATTACTTCCGTCCTTTTCTTCTTTAGCCTACCCCTTTCCTAGAGGGGTCATTGGCCTATGTATAGAAACTTTTCCTCACTGGTGCCATTGTTGCCTTGCATTGGCTGTGTCCAAAGCATCTACAACATGTGTCTCTTAATTTATCACCTGTTGAGGCCACCCCAAATCCTCCTGCATGTGCTCATTTTTTATTCTATCTTTCCTAGTTTTACCACACATTTGTCTCAACATACTCATATCTATTGCCCTCATTTTTTGCATGTGTTGTATCCTCATTGGCCAATATTTTGCTCCATAAGTCAAAGCTGGTCTAACCAGTGTTTTGTAAAGCCTTTCCTCCAATCTTGTTGGAATGTGTCGATCACAAAGCACTCCAAAAGGAAGTCTTTACTTCAACTATCCAGCTCTTATCGTATGTTCGGCATCCTTCTCATTCTCCCTTTCCTTACTACTTATAGAGCTAAGGTATCAGAAAGGAATCTCTGTGGTATCTCTTGAGTTCTATTGTCGTAGGAGTTGCATCTCTCTGCACATCCCATTGAAGTTGCAATTCATATATTCTGTCTGTGTATGATTGGAGGAGGGTGAAACTTTAAATGCCTCCTATCCTAGGGGGTGAAACTTTAAATACCTCTTATCCACATGGGCCCCTTTTAATTCCCCTAGGACCCATTGATATAAGCTCTCAATTTTAATGATTTTAACAGGCATCATTTTTCGCCAACACATTCATGGTTGAGTGGTGTTGGCGCATTAGTATCACACACGTGCCTAGGGATTGATGTCTAGGTCCTCAAGTTATAGTATAACTCCATACTAGTACCCCAACCTAGCAAAAAAACAAAGAAAAAAGGAGGCATCATTTTTCTGTAATGGATGGGTTGGTGTCAAACTTAGGTTGTGACAACTTATGTGTGCTCAAGAAGATTTATGTATGTGTTTGAGCGTGGATGATCCCTTGGGTTTCAACCCTTGTGGGGCTCGTCTTTTGCATTTGTGGATGATGTTTGTTATTGTAACCTGGTCTTATGTTCTCCTTGCACCTTAGCAGAGGATCTGGCTGGAGTTAAAATTCTTCATGGACTCGATAAAGTAATTGAGGGTGGAGCAGTCGTTTTGACCCTTAAAGATCAAAACATACTTGCTGATGGTGACATTAATGAAGGTAATGCCATATCTATTATTGATTTCTTTGTTTTTAGCCTCTTGTTTCTCCCTGGTTCCTATGCTGAGAATGCATTGCATCCAACAGAGGTTGATATGCTTGAAAATGTGGAGATTGGTGAGCAAAAACGAAGAGATGATGCTTACAAGGCTGCAAAGAAGAAAACTGGGACATACGATGACAAGTAAGACTATGTTTGGGCTAAGGCTCGTTGTTTGCAAGGTTTCTTAGATATTGCACTATCAAACTATCTTATCTGAATCTAGATATTTTAATATTGTAATATTTGAGAAAACCTTGCACTATTTCTACTTTGCATGTGGGCAACAAGCCAACAACCAATATGACTATATCAAAATTGCTAGTATTGAATTCCAGGCTTGTCCAAGCCAATTATTTTGATAGTATTGAAATAAAAACTATGTCAAACCACTTCCTAAGACTAGTCTTGTCTTTTCTTTCTATACTATTAAAAAAAATGTAGGTTTAATGAAGACACTAGTTCTCAGAAGAAAATTCTTCCACAGTATGATGATCCTGCTGATGAGGTTAGTTTTTTCTTTTAAAGTTCTATGCATCCTTTTCTTGTGGTTCTTTACTTATCTGTCATCTCTCCTTCCCTCCCTCTATAGATATATATATCTTATGGTTTTTATTTGTCATTTTGCAGGGTGTGACTTTGGATGTAAGTGGACACTTTTCTGGGGAGGCAGAGAGGAAGCTAGAAGAAGTAAATTCCACTTTTCTTATTTGATAGTCATGCATACTCATTGTTATGTGACATGTTTATGCACTCGCATGTGATTTATAAAAAAAAACTTTATAATTGGTATGCTTTTTTAACCTATAAAGACCTGGCTTCTTATTTTTCTGTTAAATAATAATGTGTTCCGAATTGTTGGATATTCAAAAAGAGGGTAGTCTTATGCATATACTACTTATTTTGGTATTATTTCCCCCCAAAATGCTATTTGTTATAGTCCTTTACTCTGTTTCTAAATGCTTGTGTTTTAAAATTTCTTGAAACACCACAATCATTATTTGACTAACTTCTGCTTTCATAATCATGTTCTGCCTGAAGGCTGCCAAATCTATATCCAAGGTGCAATGCGCTTGTAAATGACATTTAAAGAGCATCTATTCTTTAGGTCTGGTCTGACATGACAAGCCCGAAGTGGCATGCTAGTGGGATACGATCCAATTTGGTATGCTTGTGAGGTCCAAGCCAGTCATCTAGTGGGTCTTACTGGCATGCTCGGAGTCATTGAACTTGGCAATCTGCTCTGTTGTGGTAGTATAGCATGCCATGTACTGAGCAGGCCAGTCGCTCATCAGGTTACATGTGTGAGAAAAGTGGACATATTTTACAGAAATGATCGACAGTCCACATTTCAAAATGAACTTGCAGCCCACTTGATGAAGAGACTTGTCTGTGTCCGGGCCTCATTGAATGAGAGGAGAATTTGGCTATGAACATGGTCATAACACCTGAATGTGCCTATCTGTGGGTCCCCCTCAAATATTTCCAATCACACTGAGATATGGTGGGGTTTGAAGGTCTCATTCTGTATCAGGTATGGAACCATATGGGCATGATCTGAAGATCATAATCAACTATCCATCTGTTGGGCCCCTAAGTTTATTAGTTTTATAATGGGCCCCTCATGGGCATGATCTAATGATTGTAACCATCTGTCTGATGGCCATAAAGTTTTAACGGTTTTGTAATGCCTTCCAGATCTGTTAAACTTTGGAGCCCTGATCAGTTGGTTACAATCATTAGAATGTGCCCATGTAGGGCTCATACCAGATCCAGAATGAGGCCTTCTTACCCCTGAATTGAGTTGGTCCCAACAATCAGGTTTGCAACTTTGAAAGTTGCAGCCTTAGTCCGTACTGAATTTTCCTCCATCTAAAGAATGGGCTGTATGCAATGCATCGACACGTATTCCAAATTGGGATTTGTGCCAATGGTCCTTTTCATATTGGCTTACTTTAACCTAAATAAAAACTTCATGTGAATATCCTTTGCAATGTTCTTGTAAAATACCTATGATGAACATGGGTTCCTGAATACCCAAATGCCCAGAGGACCTAGATTAAAAAAATACCAGGCGTCGGTCGAATAACTGGATCCATTTTAATTAGGTTATGGGTTTTGGTCCACTGCATGTTGGGGTGGCAAAACCTGACCTGCCCACTAAACCAATCGAACCTGATCTACAATATATATGGGGTTGTTCATGGGTCAAGAAGACCTGACTGCATTTAAATGGGTCGCGTTAGGGGTTAGGGTCAACCGCATAACCTGCACAATCCATTTAAACAGCTTGAGTAAGGGGTTGACCTGCATATCTAAACCCATTTAAATGGTTTGGTGGTTTAATATTTTGGCACTCAGAATAGTTTATTTTGTAAGGAATGAGATGAGCTTGTGTTGAGCTATTTTTTTAAATCCTTCCACTAAACTAAAGTATAGCCTTAAATATTTGAAATGGATTAGGCTTTGGCCAATCTTCTACAGGTTGAGTTGGGTTGGGTTAAATGGTTTGACTAGCAATTGATGTAGGTCATCTAGGTAGGGTTGAGTCGATCCACATGTGGAATTCATGCCTGAGGACCTGATTACTGGGATTGGATCCCATTATAACCTGGACCTTATTCTGTCTTGGCTGATGGGTCTTTGTATGGCTCGAATTACTAATTCTGGTCTGTGTCGGATACATTATGGACCTGACCAGACCTTACCATTTTCATCCATACTTTGCTTGATATGATTGCAAAACCTTGTTCGTACATCTGAGGAAGCATGCAAAACTATTGCACGATTGCTTCCTATTTAGTTCTCAAATCAGAAATTTATTGCACGATTGCTTCCTATTTAGTTCTCAAATCAGAAATCTATTGCAAAATCTGGAGCGAAAGACTGCCTCTAGAAAATATGTTATGTTATGCGTGTGTTTCTTTTCTTTTCTTCTTTCATCTTGCCATCTGTAATTTAAAGATGAGAATAGGTTCTTCTAGTTGTTCATTGTCCACATTGCAACAAGCATCTCTCTCTATCTCTCTCTCATGCAAACTACTACTTGTTGCCAGCTTCGTAGAAGGATACAAGGTACTTCGGTGAGCAATCAGTTTCAGGACCTAACTACTACTGGAAAGATATCATCCGATTACTATACTCATGAAGAAATGGTCCAATTTAAAAAGCCTAAGAAGAAGAAATCATTGAGGAAGAGAGAAAAGTTGGATTTGGATGCTCTTGAGGCAGAAGCCATCTCAGCTGGACTGGGTGTAGGGGATCTTGGTTCTAGGAATGAAGAGAGGAGACAGTCTACCAAAGCAGAGGAAGAGAGAGCCGAGGCAGATATGAGGACTGAAGCATATCAGGCAGCTTACGCAAAGGCAGAAGAGGCATCTAAAGCTCTCCGTCAGGGGCAAACACTCACCATTCAACCTGAGGAAGATGAAAATCTTGTTTTTGGTGGAGATGATGAAGATCTATATAAGTCGTTAGAAAAGGCAAGAAAATTGGCTCTTAAAAGACAGGATGAGGCTGGAGCTTCTGGTATGCATGTTGTTGCCCACCTAGCCGAGACCAACAATGAATCAGAAGAAACCCAGAACCATGTCTCTGGAGGGATTGTCATCACTGAGATGGAGGAATTTGTGTCAAAAATACATTTGGATGAAGGTAGTGCTCATTCTTCTTCTTCTTCTTCTTTTCCCTGCTGTAAATATATATAGCCCAAAAGTTTCCAGAAAGACCCTAACCTCAAATGCTTGGCTCTTATTATGATTGATTGTTTGCCTTGTTCATTTAAGAGAAATGATCATATGCTGATGTCTTCCACATGGACAAATTATGTTGACCAACATGGGCTCCCACCTTTTACTTCATCCAACCCATACATGTCACATTTTTCGTTGAATATGAATTTGCCCTAATTTCAGTCATCATAGTGATATAAGCCACTGCATTGATCAACATGTAAAAACATGACTTAGCTCAAAATTTGATCTCCTTCACATATTAATCAGTTTAATGGTGTATTCTACTGCAATTGGAGTGAATTATGAACTACTAAATATTCACTGTTGGTAGGGTCATTCCTCTTCATTTAGGTATATTTTATCTTTGTGCCATCAATCGAAGGGTTTGTAATTTGTATACCCAATCCATGGGTTGGTGTAGTTCAATAATCTGGATAAAAGATCCGCAGGTTTTCATGTTTGAAAATGGCAGTGCTGCTGATACATTTGCTGAAGAACAGGCACCTATTACTCATCTTTTGGTATATCACTATATCTTAGTAATCCTCGTTATGAAGCGTAAATAGGATGACGGTATCAGGGTGGTGCTCGTTGTAGGGTATCTGAGATCTTTTTTTTATTAATCTGATTATAATGCAACACATTCAAATTATTGTTTCTTTATTCATTCCCTTTTGGTTTCAGAAATCAATAAGCCTGAAGCTGACGATGTTTTTAAGGATGAAGAAGTGCGAAAATCATTTGAGAAGGAGATGGAAGATGAAACGGGTGGTTGGACGGAGGTGAAAGATACTGGTGCAGACGAATTGCCTATTAATGAGGAGAAGGAAGATCTTGTTCCAGATAAGATTATCCATGAACCTGCTGTTGGGAAAGGATTGTCAGGTGCGCTGCAGCTACTGAAGGAGCGAGGTACACTCAAGGAGACTATTGATTGGGGCGGCAGGAACATGGACAAAAAGAAAGGCAAACTTGTTGGCATCTATGAGAATGATGGGACCAAGGAGATTCGTATTGAGAGAACAGACGAGTTCGGTCGGATTGTAAGTTTTCTCATTTTTTTCTAAGCAGATCAACATGTTTGGTATGGGCCTTATAAAATACCAATGATTTTATGCTGAAACAGTACAACTGCTTTAGAAGAATGCGAAACTGGACTTGATTTTATGACAATGAAGATTCTGTTTCTCTTTCCTCCTGTGGTATGGGGTGCTTCATTTGGCTCCTAAACTTTGGAAGGATTTAGTAACCTTTTGTTCGACCATTTAGTGCGATGTAAACAGGTCAGGTTTGGGTTGGGTCCATGGTAGATCTAGACCCAATAAGTATTCTGTGTACCCAGACTAGACATAGTTCTAATGTATACCCAGACCCGGCTCCATTGGATCTGACTGAACCCAGACCTAACTCAAACCCCAAGTATATTATTATATATAATAATTTTAGTCTAATATTTTCAGTATGTCTGTGTATTACATTTATTATTAAGACTGTATTCTGTGTAATATAAATTTGAGTCATTCAGGGCTGGCTAGGACGTTCCTGTGCATGCAACATTCTGGGCCCATGGGGCCGGCCTGGAACATGACAATTATGGCATGGTCGGGGGTTTGAAAGTCGCATGACATTCCTCCATGTAAAACTTGGTTTAAATTGACCATGGGGTGGGCCAGGTGGGACCCACAGGCTAGGGCTATTCCATGCTTATGGATGGCCTGGCCAGCTTTGAAAATTCCTGGGTGTTTTTATTATTACACTATATTGTATGCACTTGAATTTGGGGGTATTTTGGGTTTGGAACCTACTGGCACTGACCTGCTTATCAGTCTGATCTGAGTTGTGAATTTGGCCTGGATCTGATTATCAGATAGGGTCCGAAAGAGGCACCATTCCTGTATTTTCAGGTTGAGTCCTTCGTGTAGCTGGGCGTTAGCAATCAAAAGTTCATTAACATCCTTAGGTGTGACTTCAGAATATTTTCTTTTTGTTGCTTTTCTGTAAATTATTGCTTACAATACAGTAAAATCTTCATTAATTTTGAACATATTTATTGACCGAATTTTATCGCTTGCTATAATCTTCCATTGTTTTTACGAAGGTAGGAACGTTTGTTGACGACATTTTGGGCACTTTGACTATTTTCAAAGATTTTTTTTGCCTGTAAGGGATCAGTTTTAACTTATTTTTTATTGTAGGTTGTAGGTTTTTCTGTTTATTCTGCCGAAAAGGAAATATTTATATTTTTATCATTATAAAATGAAAGCTTGTCTACTGGTTTTTCCTTTTTGCCCTTCTTTGTTTATGTTGCCCATTTTAAGCTTCATCTGTTCTACATTCAGCTGCTACCTTTTTTACCTCAGATGACCCCAAAGGAGGCGTTTCGGATGATTTCTCATAAATTTCATGGGAAGGGACCTGGTAAAATGAAGATAGAAAAGAAAATTAAAAAATATCAAGAAGAATTGAAATTGAAGCAGATGAAAGCTTCTGACACACCGTCAGAGTCAATGGAGAGAATGCGGGAAGCACAAGCTCAATTAAAAACTCCTTATCTTGTGCTCAGTGGTCATGTTAAACCAGGGTATGTTTAATATGCCTTTTCTTATCCATTTTCCCTTTTTCTCCGGGCCATATTTAAAAATTAATATTTTGGAAATGGTCATATCGTAAGTGTTGAGCTAGTAATTTCTCTTCTTTTATTGGATTATGCTGAAGCCTTTCACCTGATCTGACCTTGCAATAGCTGCAGGAACTGGGTATTCTTTGATTTTTTTTTTATCTGTCTGATTTTTTTTTTAATAAATTTTTTCTATGATTGGGAATGGAAAATTCTTTTGGTAATTTCTGGACAATATTCTTCGCTTGAATTTGGAAATTTAATTTTGTGAAAAAAACTCTAGTATTCTATCACCTTCTTTTAGCCACTTGACTCTTGATCACTGTTATTTAATCTCTTTCGGAAGTGATTTGGATTGAAACTCTTCTTCAAGTTGGGGTGGATCCTGATTAATCTCCTAAATTTGCCATTTTCTCAGTATCATTTTCCTGGATTTCTCACAAAAATATTGGCTATATCATCATCACCATGACCAACTGTGGTTAACCTCCAATGCTTTGTCTGTCACTTAAACAACCTTTTACATTTGAAATAGACAAAAACCCATGTACGCTGAAACATTCTTTTTAAACCACCAGCATTGAATTAATTAGTGGAAGCTAGAATCCTGCTGCCAAGCAATTTCAAAATGAAATGGAATGATCCTGATGATTCCATGGTCTCCAAAACTACTAGACAATTATTTGAAGTTGGCCAGGGCCCAGTGAAAGGTATTAGAAAATAAAGACAGTGACTCTAGTGAAACAAGGACCTAATCTTGTCATAATTGAAACTGTCCTGGTTATTTGTCCAGGTAAAAGGAGCTACCTGTTGATAGCTCAATGACTCAATCAGATCATTATTCTGAATCCATTCAGAAAAAGCTTGCGTGCGAGAAGTAATTGAGATCGCCTTCTCTTCTCATAAGAAAAACAGATCGCATTAAAATCACCATCAATGCACCATGGGATCTGCCATTTAGGGGCAATTTCAGCATTTCACCCCATTAATACTGCAGAGCTGGCTTCCTTTACACCGATAAGCATCAAGACTACCAGACTTCAAAACTTGCAACAATACTGAGATGGAAAAGTTCCCCTTAAAAAATAGAAATGATGACTGTGAGTGTGATGTAATTTGAAACTTATATTTGGTCTTTTACATTTGATATTTGGACTAAACAAATACATAATATGCAATATTTTTTCCTTTATTTTCTTTATTATAGTATTTTTCTTTGAATTGATTATCATGAATGCGTGAAAATAAATGTTTTTTTTTAATATTTTATAAGTATTTAATTCAAATTAAGTATTATTTATAAAATAAAAAAGACTCGAGAGAGCCTCTGTGTCGATCTGTCCCAGTCAATTATTTGTGAGGTTAGAGGGTCTGTGTCGATCTGTCCCAGTCAATTATTTGTGAGGTACCTCACAAATAATTGACTGGGACAGATCGACACAGAGGCTCTCTCGAGTCTTTTTTGTTTTATCTAACCTCACAACTGGTGGATCTCAACCCATAACTACCAGAGCTGATGGGGAAACCCCTTGATCCATGGCATCATCTACTTCTAAGGGAATATCAGTCCATAACTCCATATCCCTTCAATTGTGTGGGCAATTTTGGTTGAACTGAAGGAAGCACAGCATTATGCCTGTCTGAACTTTGATTCAGCCGTCGGATCAGGGATTAAGAGTCCTGTCATTTCCTTTGTTGGATTGATGTAGAGTACAAAGCCAGTGCAGACAAATAGCTGAGATTCAGTAAAATCTCATTGCCCCAACACTTTCTAAATTGTCATCATTGTCCTTGGTGTATGTCCAGGCATGTAATCTTTACATTCAAGACTCAAGGCTCGAGCCCGAGAGACTTTACCCTTCTTTACTTTTCTTTACTTTTTCAAACATCTCTTTGTTAGGGTTTTGTGATGTCATGAGAGGGCACAAGACACTACCCTATCCTACCTATTTAAATTGTTAGCCTATGTTGTCTTAGTTTCCTCATGGTTAGGCATATGTGTCTCTAAGGGGCTGTGTGGAAAACTTAGTCTAATTAATAACTGATTAGATTAAGGTAAAAAAAAAAAAAAATCGCTGATTTTTAAGTTCTAATTTACAATTAGTTTGTTTTGTAAAATTATAAAAGAAAAGCTCTTATTTCATGAGGTGATTGGGGCCCACCTTTAGGCCCTGTTTCATTTCTAGAACTTCTGACAAGAATTTGCTATGTTGGGGTTTTTTTGGACATGATGTGACATCTTGTCCCTTAGGATTTGCAAATGCCATGTTTCTTAAGGAGAATTCTGGAATTCTAACAACCTAAAAGGTCTCAAAATGACCTTTGGAATTCTTGGAATTCCAGCCCCTTTGCTTTTTGGTTGAATTTATGGATGCCTTAAGTACGAGGGGGCATTCAAGAATTCCACTATGTTGGAGAATTTCAAATTTCTCCATACTGGAATTCCAATTCCAGTAAAGAAACAGGCCGCTTAGTTAATAAAAGTAACCATTCAAAAAAAAAGAAAAAAGAAGGCCCTTAGGAATTGTGGTAATTGGGGTCCCCCTTTTAAAGATTACACTGTTGAACACACTATTTGCGCCGTTTTGAAAATTTTATGAGGTTGTTTTTGTCCAAAACACTTATAAATTTTGCTTCATCCACCTCCATCCTTTTAAGCTAAAAAGCTCCAATAGTTACCAAATGCCCTATTATTTATTCTTTTTTAAAATTTTGATGCAGATTAATTTCGATAATTTGACAAGGATAAAGAAAACTAATAATTACACGCTTGTGATTGAACCTACGAGATGTGGACACAGTTGTAGGTGGGCCAAAGAATCCATTTGGTCTCAAACAGTACCTAAATATTTAAGAAAATCAGTTGCCAGGTGCTGTTTAAATATAACAGTAAATATCAGGGGCTGTTTTGCAATATCCAGAGAATTCCATTACACAAACAGAGGATTCACGTAGCTGTTTTTGGGCCTACAGTTTGGTGGGTCAAACTGACCCAATTCACTAAAGAAGGGCACCAGCAGGTTTGTCCATGAGTCCACTTCAAGATTGTGGAGTTTGTCTCCATCAAAGGATGGGCCATGTGGGCCCCACACCAGATATACTGCAAGATGTCCAAGACGACGCAGATTATGACAATCTGAGAATTTCTCCATTTTTTCTAGGTTTTTCTGGATTTTTTTGTTTAGAAAGTTTGTCTTAGATTTCTATTTGTATTAGGATTCTATTAGGGTAAGAGTTCTAGGGTTTTAGAGAGGTTTTAGCATTATATAAGGAGGTTATGGTCGCCAGTTACTGTTCATGTTACAGTACCTGAAAATAATAATTTTCAAAAAGCACAGTTTTGCTTTGTTTTCACCTCTTTCTTGATCGTATGATGATTAGAGATTGAGAAGGCTCTTAAGGTCAGATTTATGGTTTTTTTCTGCATTTTTCCTTGTGTAGTTAATTCTGATTTTATAGACTACTTGGATCTGCACATCCATTATTGCTGGATTTTTTTTCTGGTTATTGGTTGTTTCACCGATTGGGGCCTTCGCAAGGCTGGTTGTGTTAAATCAGGACTTTGTCAAATTTTCAGGTAAAGTTTTCTTGCACTTCGTTTAAGTTTGAATTAAGCTGTCTAGTCTCATTTGTTCTTTGGAATTCAGAATCTCTCTGATTAAGGTTGACCCATAAGATGCTATAATGCAAAAATGCTCAGTGGATCAGATTCTAAGAACAGTGGATCTTTGACACCAATACCCTTTTTAGGACTGAAGCTCTCTCTATTGGGGTAATCAACCAATTTCCTATGATGGGTGCCGCCAAATGTTATCTTCATCATTGGCCAAGTGTTCTTATGCCATGCACGGCATTTTTCTATGACCATGTTTTGGATGAGGACGCAACTGCCTGTGAACACACACACACATATGTTTTGCTTTTCTGACATACTGAATTTTATTTGTATCTGTAGCCAGCTTTTTTAGCAGTATATCTCTGTCTGTAACATTGTAGAACCTTCTTTGAAGGCTACTTTGTAATTGTCATGTTTCTAACGTCCTAATCTTAAGATGGACCTTTCATTTTCATTATATATCTTTTGCTGCAAATTCAGGCAAACCAGTGATCCAAGAAGCGGTTTTGCTACAGTAGAGAAAGATCATCCTGGAAGCTTGACCCCCATGCTTGGGGATAGGAAGGTTCTCTCTCTCTCTCTCTCTCTCTCTCTCTCTCTCTCTCTCTCTCACGTGCGCGCGCACAATCAAACCGATGCCCAAGTGAATTAGAGTCTGGGTCCTCTACATCCTTAACTTTAGAGGATTCTCTGCAATTTTTTAAAATAGTGTATAGATGGCATGTTGTGGGGACCCACAGAGACCTCTGCAGCAAAGGCTGTGGAGGATCTGAATGGTCAGTGATTATGCATGCGTGCCTAGCAACACAAATGCAAAATATGTCAACCTGTGTGTGTTGATGGTATAAAATTCATTTATCTGCTGTTTTCTAAATTTATTTCTTTTATGGGTCATTTCAAGAACTGTCAACCAATTCTGGTGTAGTCTTGTGTTACATTTGTCCGGATTCTGATTAAAATGTGGGACTGTTAGCTTGCAGCTATTATTGTTGTTGTTATCGTTTTGGGTAGATGAGAGTGTCAACCATATTGTTTGCAAGCATACTTAAAACCTTTTCATGTTAAGGTTAAGTGGTTTTTGGCTTCATTGCCCTCAAATGATCCTAGAACCCAAAATTGAGTGCTAATTCTATGATTACGTCAGAAAATTAGCTCCTTTTATACAGGCAATGTGCCGAACCTATTCTCTGTTATGTGCATTGTATTGGGTGCTTTGAAATCAAGTGTGTGTAGAAATATATAATGGTTTGCTTGGTAAAACCCTAAAAAAGAATATGGCAGGTGTGCCCAAATTTCTGCAATAATGAATGTTAATCTGATTTGCCCATCTGGGTCTTGCTTCAAAATTCCCTCTTTTAGAATCTGTGAAATCTTGTACCTGATTTTTTCTTTGGCAACATAGTAGTGCATCACTCATATGGTTATTTGTTAATCCTTTATTCTTGCCTACTAGAGATTACAATCATTATACCCAACCTGATGTGTCGATGGTGTCTCATTTCTATATAGGCAATATAGACTTTAGAACTCTTGTCCACACTGTTCTTTCTTCACTATGTTAGTAGGAAGAACAAACTCTAATCAAGCAAACTAGAAGCCCTCAGAGAATGAATTTTCTTTTGAGGAATTTCACTGTTGATGGGAACACAAAGCATGAGTTTCGCTTAAGATACTGACTTAATTGCAAATGTAAGATTATTAACATAAATATATGACACAGTGATGCAGGCTAGACAATAGGTCGGCCAACCCATTGGGTCCAGTCCGTAGGCCCAAGGGGACAACCATTTAGCTAGGAAGTATTATTAACTAGTTTGGTTTGTTTAGGATTATTATTAGTGAGTTTCCTATTTCATTTTAGGCATTATTCATATATTAGGAAATATTGTTGCTTAGGGATCAAGCCAACTCCCCTATATAAGGATGTTAGGCCTCATTGTCATGCAATGCATATTTTCAATTAATCAAAAGCTTTCTTTGAGATTAATCTCCTATGGTGTTTTCTCTTCTTGTGAGGGTGCTCTAGTGGCTAAATCCACCATTGGGTTCGATCAATCCTTTGGGAGTTTGATCTATTGCTCGATCGCGGATCCGGACTGTGCCACACAATCCCGAGTCGCAAATTGAACTATCTGACAAAGCCGAACAATGAATCTTGATTTTTGAAAACTCCAAAATCAACTCCACCCATATCAACAAACAAATGAGCAAAACACGGAATAAAAGTAGACGATATTTTACCTCGAATCACTAATCTACTACTTGATAAGTCTTAAATCCTTGGAAGAAACACTCAAGCCAATGGAGAAGAGAGGAAATTGCAAAAACCTTGCAACTTTATTGAATGAACATAACAAAATATCCAAGCTAGGGCTATACTTTCCCCGTACTTTGATTTCATAACATTCTCATACAAAAAGAAATCCCTAATCTACTTCTAATGCTATCCGTACATCCTATCTAAATAACTTTTATGAAGATTACTAAATAAAAGTCCTTACATTATAACAACTGAAAAGAAGGAAGAAAATTAGAAAGTTTCTAATTGATTCTAATTTAGAATTGGACGCCTGTATGGAGTGAGATTTTATCCCACTTGCCTCTTTTATCATTTCTTCCTATATTTTAGAAAGTTTTTCCAGTCTAGGATCTTTCCTTGGAAAAGTTTTCAATTACCATCTTGCTTGTATAGGATGTAATTGTGGGCCCATGTTTTCTGCTTGTAGAACTAGAACACAGGCCAGCTCTAGATGTTCATCATGGGCCTTTTTAGGACTCAATTGGGTTTGATTAGATTGTCTAAATGGACTCTTTAAGGAACTAATTTGGGTCCTCTTAAATTCAACATATTTGTTTTCCCATTTTAGACCCATCTTAAGCCCATCTTGACTATCCAATGTTAGATTTGAGCGCCTTTTCTTAAATGGGTGCTGATTGAGATGGAGCAAAGGTCATTTGATCAATCAAGTCGATCCAAATAATCAAGGGCCTGATCAATCACATGATATATAGAATCTAGGCCATCCGTTCTTGTCAATGCTAGGTGTAGAATATAGGGGAAATGTTCTCCTACGAGCTGCAAATGTTGTCCAGCAATGTGGGCCCAAGCCCACCCTTCATCTATCCAGCGCCTTTGATGCTCTTTTTCTTCCCATGACCTAGCATCAGGCTCAATTTTACACTCACTAAACCTTCACTCACTGTTGGATTAAATCTCAAGAAAATCTACGGTTAAGATACCATTAAAAATTGAGGCTCTTAAATCAAGTGCTAGGATAATCTGGTGGGACTCAGTTTTTGAATCCCCCCTATCCATGAGGAGACCTTTCTACTGCCCTACTTCCATTGGTAAAGTTGCATCTAAGTGGGCCCCACAAGCTCCACTGCATATAAGCTATATGCCACATAGGACATCTACCTAGAATCTAGATGAAGAAAACATTGTTTGGTTGAATTGGTGAACAGTCTCTTTTCCTTATTCATCTGGAATCTTCCAAACTGATTCTAGTTTCCACCTCTTAAATCTGAGGGTTTTGTTTCATGTAGTGGGTCCTTTTGTGTCCTGTATGAAAGGTACTGAGAGGATTTGCTTTTATCCATGTAAAACTGAAATCCGAGCATAATGGGCTGCTGAAACACTCAATGGAGGCTGTTTGTTGGATCCATTGTTTTGAAAATTGAAATTGTACGGAAAATTGTTAGAGTGGGTTAATTGAATGGTATCATGAATCATAGGATCCTTTTTTTCCCTATAAAAATAAGAGAGACAAAAGTAGTTATCCTTATTCACAACCCATCCATTTTCCATTCATATCTGCATAATTACAATGATTGATAAGCTACGATACAAATACAATCATGAATCATATGAAGAGTGCAATGTCATATATTAATATATCATCATGATATGCATGAATAATTAAATATATTTTGTATTTCAATATTACTAGAAAAATAAACAAGTTGAATTGGTTTGTTCTCTTTAAATAGAAAATAAAAATGAAATCCAAATAACAGCCTTGCATGGTTAGGTTGTCTCTTGAAGTTAAAAAAAAAGGTGTAATTAAGTAGGAAAAAAAGGAAAAAAAATATTAAAAAAATAAATGCAAGACAAAATCTCATACTTATTGTTGAATGCTCTAGTCATATGCATGATCCCTATTAATCTAAAAATCACAAAAGTTCTTAAAAGGGTTTGGTAATCACCATATAATTTTTTAAAAATAGAAAATTTAACAAAAAGAAAATAACAAAAGTAAAAAAAAAAAAAGAATATTAACCTCTTAGGGATGGCTCTCCTCGCTCAGATAAATTGCTTGAATCATAAGATTCGATAAAAAAACAAGTGTTGAATTGTAAGATTCACTTGTAAATGGGACTCCTTGTATAGATAGGAATCATTTTTCTTGGGTTGGTTTTGATAAGAATCATACGATTCAAGATATGAATTGTAGGATTTTGACAACAATAAGTGAAGGTCCTCGGCTTAGTCTAGATGGACTGTTTTCTTTATTCATTTTTGCTTTAAAATGTCAGATTCTCTTAAAGATCCTTCTGTGGAAGAGGAAGCAAGGCAATGACTCCTTTTTGGGCCCTTTTTTCCCCTGCTGGTGGTAGGTAGACCTGATGGGTTTCCTGTGGTTTCTTTCCCAAAATGATCTGAGGCTTCGTAAAAGAGGAAATTATGGGATGCTATTTATCAAAGGAAAGAGGTATGTTATCAAAGGAAATTGGGATGCTATTTATTGTTTTGCGTTTAAAGAAGAGGGTGCTTTGAGCATGAAAGGCTTCTGTCCTGTAATTAGCTGGGAGCATTTACAAAATTCTGGCTAGAGTTTTATCTAATAGACTCTGGAAATCTCTTCCATGTACCATCTTTGATGACCGAAGGTTCTTTTACTGAAAATCGTCAAATTTTTTATTCAGCTGTTGCCCACAGGTGCCTCAACTCTAGGTACAGAAATAGAACCAGTGGTCGTGTCATGTGTGTAAGCATGATTTCAAGAAAACCTATGAGATCTCGGATTGGGGGTTTCTTGATTATGTGCTTTAGTGGATGGGTCTATAGGGGAAAAATAGATATTGCCAATTTGGGTCTGCATCTTATCAGCTCACTTCATTTAGTTAAATGACTCCTTAGGATTATTAAATGGTTCTAGGGTTAATGGCTAGGTGATCCTCTCCCTATTGTTTTTAATTGTGTTGGAGGTGTCGATCCAGTTTCTTCAAGAAGCAAGGTCCGTGGGTTTGATTTCAGGATTTAGTATTGATAAATTTTGTTATTGAGATTTACCGATTTGCAATTTGCTGATGATACCATTTTTTTCGGCAATGCAAAGAGGGAGGAGATGGAGATTTTGAAGTGGATTCTTTGTTGGCTTGAGTAAAAGATCAAATTTTATAAATGTGGACTTCCAGGGTTTCTTATGATGATATGTTTGGAAGGAATCTTTGGTTGTCGTCTGAGTAAGCTTCCTTCTGCTTCATATAGAGAAACTTTTGTAGGTCATTTAGGGATCCTGTCATTGAGAGGTTTGAGAAGAAACTCCCTTGCTGGAAAATAACGGAGGGTGTCCGCGCCCCTGTAAAAGGTCATCATCTCTAGGAGGAAGGATTACATCAAAATGTTTGGTGTTGGCGAGTAGTCCAATTTACAGACATGTTGGAGTTTCAGTAATCGGTGGGTGTGGTCAAATGCACAGAGAAAGTTCAAAGGGATTTTCTTTGAAACAACGTAGATGGCCATTTTAAATATTATCTAGTGGGATGGAACGTGGTTTGTAGCTACTTCATCAAGGGGGAATTGATTATCTTATAGAAGGGTCATTACTGATTTTTTTGGAGATATGATTGTGGTGCTTCGAAAGTGTTTTTTTTTTTTTTGAATGGTTACTTTCATTAAAAAAGCAAACAGTATAAGAGATGAGTACTGATAGCAAAAGACAGCAGAGCAACAGAGCACAAAACAGAAAGAACCCTAAAATCAGCGAACTAGGGCCCTGCGTAAGAGAAGGCTAGCTCTTTCCAATGATACACTATTTGTTCTAAGGAGTAACCTCTGAAAGAAGGGATAATGGACACCTAGAGAGCCACTAGAAACTTTGATTTCTCCCCCAATCTGCTTTCGCCAGATACTATCCCTTCAAAACATCTTGAGTTACTTTCCTTCCAAATCGTGCAAATCACCGCCAGAAAAGACAGCCTCCACATCACCTTGCCTCTAGAATCCCCAATTGGGGCCTTCCAAGCCTGGAAGAGCTCTAGAATCCCCAAGTGGTGCTTCGAAAGTTCAAAGGTATTTTCTTTTAGATGGCCATTTTAAATATTTTCTTGTGGGAGTGGGATGGAACGTGGTTTGTAGCTTCTTCATGAAGGGGGAATTGATTATCTTACAGAAGGGTCACTAGTGATTTTTTGGAGATATGGTTGTGGTGCTTCGAAACGGAAGAGAAAATGTTATGGACAGAAGTAATTATCCACAATTATTGTGTTGGTAATAATGGATGCAATGTTTGAGAGCCTAATAATTGGTCTTCTGCAATATGGAGGTTGTTTCCTCTGCCAGAGTTTTGTTCTTTTGAGAAACCTCCGATATAAAGTTCGAGATGGCAGTCAAACCATGTTTTAGGTGGACCGGTGGTGTATACATGGTTACATACTGCCCTTTGTTGTAGTTTTCCTTCATTGGTCCATGTAGCACTGAATCTGTTTGTTGAAGTTTCGGATTATTATGACAGGTTAGATGAAAGCTTTTAGGAGATAAGAGCAGTTGATTCGACTTTCAGTGGATCTTCACTGGGTGTTTATTCCTATGTAAGTGGTGGATTGTCATATGTGGCTTCTTTCTCAAATGGCATTTTTACTGTGAGGTCATTCTATAAAACAGTTTGTCAGGTCAAAAATCTAGTTCTCGTGGCTAGGCTTATTTGTGGAAGCCATGCCGTGTTTTGAAATTTTGTTGGACAGCAGCCTTGGATAAAATACTAAAAAATAATTTTTGTGGAAGGAAGCATTAGTAGGTTTGGGTTCTTGCAAATTTGCCACATCTTTTAATTCCTTGACTAAAGTATGAGATTTTTGTTTTTAATTATCTGGAGTCAAATGATTTTTGCTGGATTTAGTGTTGCATCACTTGAAGAAATGGCAATTGGGTTTCTGAGCAGAAGATATTTGTTGGAGTAGCACTTTAGTGGCCCTTCTTGTTTGGTTACCAAAAATAGGAGTCTATCACAATATGTCATCATCCCTAGAGTTGGTGGCAGTAAAGGTCAAGGTTGAGCAATATCTTGGGCGCCTTCATCACGCAGAGTTACCTGACGTTTCCTTGGTGTTGCTGGTTTACATTTTGGCATCTGTATTTGATGCCCTTAGAGGTTGTTTTTTCCATTTTTGCTTTATGTATGATGTATCTTCATTTATGGTCTTTTAATAAAATTAATGTTTCCATTGAAAAAAAAAAAAAGTGAATAAAGAAATAATCTGAGAAATCTTTTCCTAAATTGAGCCTAAATGTATGATGTATCTTCATTTATGGTCTTAAGCCTAAATTGAGCTTCCTCCTTACCTGATGATTTATTGGATTGATAAAAAAGTCTTTTCATGAAACATCATTTGACTCTATGGCTAAAAACATTTATTTGTTTTTTCTTTGTAAAAATCTCGTTGGTATTGTATACTTCATGCATTCATCATCATCAAAGCCTTGTCCCAACTATGTTGTGGAGTCGGCTACATGAATTCTGTTTCTCCATTCCGATCTATCCTTAAGCCAAATCCTCAGATAAGTTGCATTCCTTCAGATCTATTTTTACTACCTCCATCCACATCCTCCTGGACCTACCCATTGCCCTTGGTGGGCCACCAACTTGTATAGTCAGATTTTTCCTTACTAGTGCTGTTGCTGACTTGCATTGGACATGCCTAAATCATCTCAAATGAGTTTCTCTAACATACTTCACACATATATAACTCACAAATTTCTCTTGTTTTTTTTTTTTGAAACCTTTGCCTAGGTTTATCAGTGGCATCCGCATAATCTTGTAAATGGTAACAAATGGCACATGCGGTCACCGCAAGTAGAATTTTGTTTTTCTGAAAAGCAACTCTTAACAATTTGTTATTTCTTATAGGTTGAGCATTTTTTGGGAATCAAGCGCAAGGCTGAACCAAGCAGCATGGGCCCTCCAAAGAAACAAAAGGAGTGAGCTATGCAGTGAAGTTGTAGACTCCGATTCGACCTATGGCAAGTGTTTACACTTAAATCATTTTCTGCCTTGCATGATCCTGTAAAGAAGTAAATATGTTTAGTTTTGGTTGTTACTTGGTAGAGCAATACCAATTAGATATATAAATTTCCGGATGGTTGTTACTTCAATCCATTCGTTTCTGGTGTTTTATCTATTTTAGGGTTGCAGGCTGCCAGCTAGCGCAGCCCTTTCTGGTGGAGTTTATACTATTATGCGATTGTGCCTGAAACAAAGGTTCAATTTTGTATCTAGCAAGTTCAAGTTGTGTTCTTTTAATGCGCGCAGCCCCTTCTGGTGGAGTTTATACTATTTTGCAATTGTGCCTGAAACGAAGGTTCAATTTTGTAGTTGAAGTTGTGTTCTTTTAATGTGTAGCTTGTTCTGCCAATGAAAGCAGACCATATGCACCCATTCAAAACAAACTCCGAAAGGTAGGAGCTCTTTTAGGGTAAACGGATTGTGGTGTTTAGATAAATGCCAATCATTATTATTATTTTGATAATCCAGGGTATTTCCTGTCTAGCCCAGACCAGGGGCTTTTGGCCCTGAGCCCGAGGGATACTCAATTTTGGACAGCCTAGGAACTAATCCCTAGGAGCACCTGCCAACCCTTCTATACATGCACCGAGTAAAATTATGCAAGGTGGCGAACGAAGGTATCCCCATATTTTGATGGTGAGGTTTTTTTTTTTTTATGATTTGTGCAGAACAGGAAATGAGATGTACATCTGACAAAAAATTCAACAAAATAAAAATGATGGGTGTTTTTATCGTATGGTCACCCCTACAATCTAAAATACCCACCACCTAAGCAAACATCTAAATTTTCTCTAGCAGTACCATACGGTTAGTGCACTGTGTACAGACTAAAATGCCCAAATACGTGCCATATCAAAAATGAAATTTTGTGATCGCAAAATTACTTCGCAAATTTCTGCCTAGTTCGCTCGTATAAACGACACATTATATTTTATCTTTATAGTACCACTGATTGGTTCTAATAGGTTGGTTAGAGCTTGGAACAGTCATAGAATGAATGATAAATATGGCACGGATTTGTTGGAACTTGCCACATTTAGGAACAAATGATTAGTATGATCTACTTATGATGAATGGGTGATATATATGGACCACTTATCATTGGCGTCACTATAAGAAAGACCAAAAAAAGAAAAACAATTTATACCCTCTGTGACTTGAGTGGATGATGAATGTGGCCCACTTATGGCTGATTTCACTATAAAACTATGGATAAATAAAATAAAAATTCATGATTTGGGAGCCTGCGACATCTAGGAATGGATAAAAATAACCCATTTACAATGAAAGGATGATGTATATGGCCTACTTGTAATTTCTTAAGATAAAAAAATGATAAGAGTAAAGAAATTATACCTAGTGAAACTCAAATTTGGAAAAATATTGCCCATGAATGATTGGTGTGATTATAGAAAGACAAAAACAAAAGAGAAAGAGGGAAAAAAAAGGGATAAATATCACCTAATTCAGATGAACAGATTATAATATATCCTACTTATGATAAGTGTTAGTATAAAGAATGAAAGAAGAGAGAGACAAATATCACCTACTTGATCATGATTCATGAATGGATGGAAAATATAAGAAGGATGGAAAATGTAAGCTACTTCGGTTCGAGGATGCTATCAAGGACGAAGAAATCAGAAGTCAACTGCATAGAATCACACGGAGGGGCCTCACCAACTGATAATGATTAAATCAGAATTATAATTGGTCTACATTATGTCTTTTCTCATCCCCTTCTCTATGTGACTGACATCATGGATTCAGGTGGGACACAAACTGGCTGTTCTTTTAGGAAAGAGACCCACTATTTTTAGGATTCCCCAGCAGAAATTACTCCAACAATACAATTTTATTTATTTATTTATTTATTTATGACCCGGGTATCTCTCGTCAGCCTTTGGACTTTTGGCCTTTAGTATGGAGATTACCGGATTCTGACGAAGAAGGTCTATTTCCAGGAGGTACATGAACTAAAGACGGCAAGCCCCCATTGAATCTTTCCACAAGCTGCAGTTCTATCCACGTGGTCCCCAACTGGAGTTCACCTCGAACCTTGATCATGCCGCTAATGGGCATGTGAATATTTTATGAAGAAAGCATAATGGGCAGCCCTACCAGGTTCCCAACTCATGCACTCTCGTCCGCAAGGGACTCTGCATATATCATAGTTGATTATTTTAAACATCAAATAAACCCATTGTACCTATAAAGTTAAACCATTATCTTCTTTTAATTGCCATGATCATCAGATGGGTTAACTTCTCAGTAACTGGCATCACCTGAATACATTAGATCACACATCAAGTGAAACGATAGATAAGTAGACGTAATAGATACTCGCATCATTGGGTCTGATTTCTTATTTTTTCCATCATTTTACAGAGACAATTATAAGTAGGGGTATGCATGTATCATCCATTCATTATAAACAGGTCATGCATTTCATCTATTCCCAAAATGTGGCAAGAGTTTCAACTATTGTCAGCCATACTTTTTGAAGTGTTCCAACCTCTAGCCAACTTGTTTGGACCAATCATTAGCTAATATCATATGATCAATCATAACACGAGCCTTGTACATGAGTAAACTTTATAGCTTGTGATAAGATCACAAAGGAAGAAGAAGAAGATAGGTTGTCCAAGTTCGAGGATAGACTGGGCCTCCTTGTGCAAGCACGGATTGGGAATAATTTCTCTGATTTTCTTCTACTAAATAGCCATTCCAGTTTACATGGATAGAAATAAAATTAAAAGATCATCCAATCAAAGAAGGATTACCACTTATTGTTAGAAATACCACTTATTGTTAGAAAGAAATCGTATTGACGACTCTTATTCAATCTGCAACCTAATGTGATGATTAGCCTAACAAATCAGCCTCAATCCTTATCACTTATTCAATTCTTAAACTGATGAGCCCGTATTTAGCACTCGGCCTACATGCTCACCCCATGGTCCCAGTCGGTGGGCTTACTCTTATCATTCCTACCCTCTTCAAAATCGACCTTGTCCCAAGGTCAAAATCTGGAAATCTCTAGTGAAGAAGTTGGGGGTCTTCCCAAGTAGCATCATATGTCGGTAAATTTTCCCAACGTATTAAAACTTCATGAATGATTTTCTTCCCTTGCTTAACCCACCGATGTTCAAGAATCTTTGCTTGGATAGGGTCTATTGTCCTTGCTTCTGAAATTGCCGGGGGTTTGGGTTGTGCCACAATTTTATTGCCCAAGCATTTTTTTAAGAAGAGACACATGAAAGATCAGATGTAACCGCGATCCTGCTGGAAGTTCCAATTTGTAAGCAACTGGACCTATTCGTTCAATAATTTTGTTGGGACCAAAGAATCGTGCAGATAGCTTCTGGTTAGATCGTCTAACCACTGTGGATTGCCTGCAGGGTTGCAAACACAAATACACCATGTCACCCACCTCAAATGTGCATTCAGTCTGGCCTTGATCATGTTGGACTTTCATCTTGTTTTGGGCAACCTTTATGTTGGTTTTGAGGTCTCGCAAGATTGCATCCCGCTCCAGCAACTCATGTTCCACTTGTGTGGTAGTACCTCGTAGGTAAGTGAAAATTGAGGGTGGTTCTCTGCCATAAACTGCCACAAATGGGGTCATTTTGATTGTCAGAGCTCGACCCAGGTTTGCTGTGTTTAACGTTGTTTAAGCCGAGTTTAGCTCTTAAGTGGGATTGGATGGCGTTTAGCTTAGATTTTTGTTTGGCTAGATTTTTCTTAGCTTTGGATAATTTTGAGAGCTGTTGAGCTTAGATTTGACCCGCCCAGGGTGGCCCGTGTGACGAGTGTCCGTGTGGGAATTCATCTTTTATTTAAAATTTTTTGATTTCGACTTGTTTTGATTTGTTATATCCGACCCTACAACTTTTATGTTTGCTTCGTATGTATTTGAACCTCAGAAATTCCGTTTTTCGAGAAAAAGGGCAAAACAGACTTTTCACACCAAATATGTGCATGAATTTCGATATTTGCAAATCATGAGGAAAATATACTTTTTGGAAACTAGATTTTTTTATGATCAATTTACGCTTTTTCGTCGATCTTGTTTGGGGCCCGCAAGATGGTGTTTTAGCCACTTGAAGCTTTGGGGCCAGTGGGGCCCACAACCCGCTTAAACTTCAAAACAACCCACGTTGCAATCCCTCTTCCCATTTTCTGTTTCAGCCCCAACCAGACCTGAGAACTCTTTCTTCTTCTTCAAGCTTGTCTCTTCTGCATGTCCATCTTCCTTGGTGGAAAATGGAAATATGAACTTGCCAATCTCTTCCTCAATCTCTGGGCTTTCTAAAGATATAGTTTTTGAAGGATTTCAGCCGGACCCATCTTCTTCTTCAAGCTTCTCTTCTTGTTTAGAGCTTCTAAAGTTAGGCAATGGCTTCCCTCTTGCAACATTGGTTTTGTTTGATCCTTTAGAGCCTCTTTATCATGCATGCAAGGTCTTCTATGGAGAAATCTTTTCTTTTTTAAAAATGTTGAGTTTTGAGAAGTATTTTCATGGGGGTTTTTGTTTAGATTGGAGGTTGTGCTGTGAAGGAGAATTCTTGGAGTGATTTAGGACCCATTTGGAGTCAAGGCAAGTGAATAATTCAGACAATGAGATGCATGCAACCTATATAATTGATTTTTCTCAAAATTCTAGATGTTTGTTCATTCTCTTTTGCTATGTTGTTTTCCTCTACAATTAGTTGGTTGATTCTTGAAATGTTTAAGTTTATAGTTATCTTCTTACCGGTTGTTCACATAAAAAATATGGATTTTTATTGTCAACTCGTGATCTCTAGATCATTAGTCAATGCATTTTAGAAATTTACACTTTTAAGTGAATGGAAAACTTTGTTAGATTTGTTTGGAATTGGAATGGGTGGTAATATTTGAGGTTGAACGGAGTTTGTTTGATGCTAAGGGAAGTTTACAATTGTGTAGGAAGGAAGGTGGAAGTGAATGAAGGAGATAGGAGGGACTGTGGTGTATAGAAGCAAAAAAATCTGCAGGGAATGAGCGGTAGCCTAGCCCGCTAGCCCCGCTCGAGCGAGCTAGGCTTTGTCTGGTGAAGGAGTAGGCAAAAGCTCTACCTGCTCGAGCGAGCGAGCAAGCTTCTAGGGAGCTCTACTCGAGCAGATGTCCCCTCACTTGAGCGGACCTAGGCTCTGCCCTAGGGTTGCTTCATGCACACTGTTTGTCCCTGTTTGGATGTGTGGACTCCCGAAGGAACCCTGGATGCTAGGGAAAGGGAATGTGGAGTATAAAATACTCAGTATAATGGAAAACAAGGGGGAAGAAGGAAGAATGTTCGATAATTAAATTACAGAGGAATTACTACTAGCCTCGATGTACACTTTACGTCCTCAAATGTCAGAGATCTTCAGAGGCACCAAATCCTTCGTTCATAGAATGATATTGAGGAACTAAGTGTATAGCGAAACGACCTTAGGTAAACCAATCAGCCACTATGCATTACCTTATTCCAAGTTTGAAGATTTATACGTCTTTCTTATAAATCGATTTGAAATAGATTTGAGTGGTTCGCCACGTTTAGAAAATATCGGTAAGGCTATTTGTTTAATTCGCTTTGTATTTGTCCATTTGTGCTTTGTTCAGAGTAGTCCTTTTATCGATTTGATTTGTATTGATTCGGATTTTTGGTCGGCACCACTAAGCTTGGGTTGCCCTGTCGGGCTGATCACTCGGCTTGGATCCTCAAATATTTCGCCAACTGCAGCTTGGACACTTTGTTTGTTTGCTATCCGTTCCGCAGCAGACTTTGTTTGTTACCTATCTATATTAGGCTATTATGAATCATATGTTTTTTCCTGCCATTTAATATGGTATCGGTTATTTTGATTGCCCTTGTTACTTCAGTAATAGGAGAATATAGCTTGATGTAGGTTGCCATTGTTTTGTTCGGTTTGTATTAAGCTTTCAAATGTTCTCATTGTAAATGATTGAATTCGGTATTCGTCTTCTTTATTTCATCGTTACTTATGCTTAGACTTTCAAATGTACCATTATGATTTTATAATGTTTTTGCAAACACTTGCCATACAATATCTGCTTTATTTGTTTGCCAGACCATCGTGTCTGATACTCTTTTGGTGCTAGATATCGATCCGGTTGCCCTTGAGGCGGAGCGAGCGGAAGAGGCGGTAGAGCCGCCAATTGGACAAGAGTGGCAACCCGACGATGTCATTTAGACATCGGGTTGGGTCATGAGTCATGTCACATTTTGGAAGTGGATGATTATTTTGGAGAACTTGTGTCACTAGCCTTTGTTGGCTTTATTTTGGGACATTGTACAACTTTAACTTACTTTGTGTGTTGTATTAAACTCAAAATTTGCTTATTGATATTTCTCACTTTGACATGAGTTTGTGTATATTTGGAAATTTATGGACTTTGATTTATGTTTGCTGCACGCTTTTGTACATCTATTCATTTGTATGTGATTGTTTGGTTATGGATCTTGTGAATCCTCACCTCGGAAACCCGTGGGAAGCCAGTGTGAGCGGGCGAAGTTTTCTTACTCGTCGCGCCACCGCCCCAGATTAGGGACTCGGTCAGCTCGGTCTCGGTCCCGGCTGAGACATTGATGGTCGTGTGGTATGATGAGTTGTAGCTCCACTCTTCCTAAGGAAGTCACTTTGCCTACTGTTTTGGTTGATCAGAAGTAAAGCACCGCAAATATGTCTCCATGCTACAATTCAAAACTTCAGTTTGACCATCTATTTGAGGATGGCATGCTGTGCTCAATTTAAGTGTTGATCCCTGTTGAGCAAAAAATTCTCTCCAAAACCCACTGACAAAAATTGGATCCCGATAAAAAATGATGGACCTTGGCATGCCGTGCAACTTGGCCACATCCTTTATAAACACTTTAGCCACTGTTTTGGCGGAGTAAGGATGCGCAAGGCTTGAGAAATGACCATATTTGGTTAAACGGTCAACCACTACCAGCATTGTATTTCTTCCATAAGAAAGGGGCAGCCCTTCAATAAAGTCCATTGATATATCTTCCCAAACATTTTTGGGAATAGGTAATGGTAGAAGTAACCCGCCGAGTTTAGATGTGACAAACTTGTTGTGTTGACAAGTAGAACACTCGGCAATATAAAACTTGAGATCTTGTCTTAACCCATGCCAATAAAAATGTCTAGTCAGGCTCTTGTAAATGCCAAGAAAGCCAGGGTGGCCCGTAGCAGGTGAATCATGAAATTCACATAGGATTTTAGATCGCAATTCTGGCATTGTTGGGACTACCAAACACCCTTTGTAAAATAATAAAGAATGTCGTTCTACATATCTGGGTGTGGAACTGAGCGACTTGCATTTCTTGATCAATTCCTGCAATTTCACATCATAGCTATAGTGTGCGAATGTCATCCAATAGTATAGATATTGGAATAGATATTGCATTAATAATGCCATCTTCATGTTGCCTGGACAATGCATTTGCAGCTTTATTTTCATGACCTGCTCGATAAATAACTTCATAGTCACAAGCCATCGATTTTGATACCCATTTTTGTTGTGCTGGGGTGGCCACCCCTTGCTCTAAAAAATGCTTCAGACTTTGGTGGTCTATAGGTATGCGAAATTGGCGCCCAACTAAATAGGGCGTCCACTTTGGTGGACAAGGCCAGTGTGCATCTAGCCAAGGCTTTGCTAAAAAAAGTGAGTGGTCGCCCATCTTGCATTAATACTACCCCGATGCCAGTACCCGACGCATCGCATTCAATCACAAATACTTTGGTAAAATCTGGTAAGGCTAGGACCGGTGTGCTAGTCATTGTTTTTTTAAGGAGTTGAAAGGCATGAGCTGACTCATCATTCCAATGGAACTAGTCCTTTCTCAACAACTTAGTAAGTGGTAATGCTATTCCTCCATAGTTTTTAATGAATCTACAGTAATAGCCGGTAAGCCCTAAGAACCCTCGAAGTGATTTTATTGACTTGGGAGTAGTCCATTCTATCATACATTGCACTTTGCCTGGGTCTGTTGACACCGCATCTCGTGAAACAATGTGGCCCAAATATTCAATTTGTTGGTGTCCTAAGGAACACTTGGATTTTTTAAGAAATAATTGATGTTGAGTCAATACTTGGAAAACCAGTTTGAGATGATCAATATGTGATTTCCATGATGGGTTGTAGATGAGGATGTCGTCAAAGAACACTAGCACAAATCTTCTTAGGAAGGACTTGAATATATCATTCATCACACTTTGGAATGTGGCCGGTGCATTAGTTAGTCCAAAGGGCATGACCAGGAATTTATAGTGGCCGTCATGGATCCGAAATGCAGTTTTATGTACATTCGCTTTTCGGACACGGATTTGGTGGTCCCCGGGCCTTAAATCCAGTTTTGAAAAATTATGAGCCCCATGTAATTCATCAATTATTGGAATTGGGTATTTGTCTTTCACTGTAATTTGGTTAAGGGCACCGGTAGTCCACACAAAATCTCCATGTGCCAACATTGGTCAACATTTCCTTGACTAATTTTTCTCACTAGTAATACTAGTGAGGAAAAAGGGCTGCAGCTGGGCTGAATAATCCCATTGGTCAACATTTCCTTGACTAATTTTTCAATCTCATCTTTTTGAAAATGGGGGTACCGGGCATCGGGAGCCAATGGAATTTAGTGATCTTGAGATCATTTAGGAGGTAAGCCTTTGGGTTCCTCAAAAATATTAGGGTAGATATTGATGAGAGAAACTAAGTCATCATGAATGGGTTCAGTCTTACCTACAATTGGGTGTGTGAGTTGCATGATCATCCCATGTGATTGATGTCGTAGGATGTGTTCCATGGATTGTGTAGTAGCTGGTGTGATTGAGGTCTGTGGTTGGCCTTGAAGATGGTAGTGTTGTCTGCCCAATGTGAAATCCATGGTGAGATTTTGGAAGTCCCACATGACCGGCATAAGGTTTTGCAACCATTGAACTCCGAGTACCACATCCGAACCCTTCAAGGGAAGTAGATACACATCTGTATGGAACTGGTAGCCTTGAATATTAATTTCAAGAGTAAGACACTTGGTTGAGCACTCCAACCTATTGCCATCCGCTACCAATACATCAAATGAAGAGGATTGATGTGTAGGCAAAGCAAGCAATTGGGTAATTTTATTATTAATAAAATTGTGTGTGCTCCACTATCTATCAACATGGATACCAACTGTTGTTTTATCCGCCCCTGTATTCACATAGTTTGAGACGAATAACCAGACAAGGCATTTATGGATATGGCTGGGGAATCTTCTTCGTCGACTATTTCATCATTTGGTTTGTCTTCCACTTCATCCACGACTTCTAAAGAGAAAAATCTGTTGATTATTGCATTTGTGACCAGGTCCGAACTTCTCATCACAATTGTAGCAGAGACCCTTTTCCCTCCTGGCTTGTATCCCAACCCATGTGAGTCGTCGTATAGGTGGAGCAACCCTCTACCCTGCTTGTCCTAGTGATGGAACAGGGTTCGGCCGAGGTGGTGGTTGCATCACTCAACATACTCTTTGTAGCTTCTCTTCTTGCATTCGAGTAAGTCCGATTGCCGCATAGATATTGTCGGGTTAAACATTTTAATTTCCATTGCGATCTCGTCCTTAAGCCCTCCAATAAAACACCCTACTAATGCCTTCTTTGGCCATCTAGTCACACGATTTGCTAGACATTCAAGCTTTGTTTGATATTCAAGCACGGTGCCTGTTTGTCGAATCCATGAGAGAGCCTCATTGAAGTATTCTTATTTTGTTGACCCAAAACGCACGCAAATGGCTTTCTGTAGCATCGCCTATGTCAGATTTTCTTTAGTTTTTTCATACCACTGGAACCATTGCATTGATTCCCCATCTAAATGAAAAGAGGCTAATAGGACTTTTGATCTTCTGTCGTCTTTTGATATTGAAAGAATTGATTTGCCCTATAGATCCACGAGGTTGGTTCCCCGCCTGAGAGCTTTGGAAAGTCCAACATTGCGATGTGAGGTTGAAGCTGACCCTTGTGATCTAGGCCATTGCCGTTGCTAGATCCCTCTGGTTCTACCTTGCTTGGAAGGAGCAAGAGTATGCGGCCATACTTGCCGTCCATGGCTGCCAATGTCACCTTGATATCCTGCAATGATCTAGTACACTGTCTCACTTCGTCATCGAGCTTGTCAACCTTCGTAGATAGCACTTCGGTTCTGGTATTGTCTGTCATGCTTGTCATGCCAAGAACGGAGCTCTAATACCAATTGGTAAGATCACGAAAGAAGAAGAAGAAGATAGGTTGTCTAAGTTCGAGGATGGACTGGGTCTCCTTGTGCAAGCACAAATTGGGAATAATTTCTCTAATTTTCTTATTATTTTCTTCTACTAAATAGCCATTCCAGCTTACATGGATAGAAATAAAATTAAAAGATCATCCAATCAAAGAAGGATTACCACTTATTTTTAGAAAGAAATCATATTGACAACTCTTATTCAATCTGTAACCTAATGTGATGATTAGCCTAACAAATCAGCCTCAATCCTTATCACTTATTTAATTCTTAAACTGATGAGCCCATACTTAGCACTAGGCCTACATACTCACCCCATGGTCCTAGTCGGTGGGCTTACTCTTATCAGATTGGGCCGAAAGTCGACCAACCCAAGCACATCACATGCTTCAGGATAAGATGCCTACCTTGTCCTCGAATACAGCTCCCCATCCCGGCCAACTCCTCCCCTAGTCTCACCCCTCCCTCCATCGTCTCCACCGTGCTATCGTATGCCTCATCCACGATCCCGATCTTCGCCGCCCTCACCGTCGTCAACTTCTCCGCCCTCAACACTACCTCCCTCCTCGCCCTCGTCACCGGTATCTTCGCCTGCACCGCCACCATGAAGTAGTCAAGAATCATGAGGCCGATGTCGAGATCACTCATGTATAGGAAACCCCTGTCATTCCTCATCACCACATAGTCGTGGCTGAGTGTGAGGAATCAGGCCCACGAAGCATGGCCAATGTCGACGACGACGGTCGGCATCGAGAGCAAAAAGAGGTCGTCGACGATCTACTTGAGCTTTGAGCCCATGAGAGTCAACGGCCCAGCTAAGGTCAAAGCCGTTGGAGAAGAACTTTCCCCCTGCAGTGGTGACACAGCGGAGGGCGGATTGGATAGAGTGAAGGTGATGCTCGCCGGCGCCGGTGAGGGTGAGGACGAAGACGGGTCCACGCAATTCTAACGTGCACATCGTCGGCTATGTCTTGTTGACATGCGCATGTCAATTCTCCCTTTTGTTAAATAAAGGGAGCTACTATTTGCACATCCAAAGTTGCTATGTGCACATCTCTACTATGTGCACATCCTTCAGAGCTCAAGTTTTGCTCCTTGCACTTCTCCCTCTTCCCAGTTTGCCCAAACACTTGCTCAGTGTACATCCCTCATTCCTTCCCTCTAATTCTCGATTTGAAGCTATAGAAGAGAAGATGACTCGAGGCACAACTCTATCCTCCTCCTTTTTCTTCTCCTTCCCTCCTTCCCGACAGAGTGCTGGTTTCCAAACGATTCATTGGGGTTCGGTTGAGGTTCCAAAAACTTGTCTCCTTCACACAGTCGAGGATCCAAAAGCTTCATTGGGTAATGCTTCTCTCCATTTATCATCTCTCATTTCAGTAGATGTTGTTTCGATGCATTCTAGTAAGATTAAAATGTTTAAAGTGGCCATTCACTCCCTCCTTCGCTCAATCTTGGCGTGGCGTAGGTTTTTTTTTTTTTTTTTTTTGCAATTGTTTGGCCATGTAAAACCGAGTTACCTGATTATGTTCGGTAGGTAATAGCTAAACAGGGACATGTTGTTCGGTTTGTTACAGTCAGACATAGTTATTTTTTTCTTTTATTTTTAGATTTCCTCATCTTCACTCTTTAAGGCCCTCATCTTCACTGCTCTAAACCTAAGTCTCCATCGCCAAACAAACCAGTCAATCGCTTCATCATCCTAACAGCACCTCCATCTTCATCATATCAAAGTCCTGGCCTCTCCACTTCGCTTCTATTTCACACATCTTCGGCCCCAACTCCTAGCACAATGTACAAAATGAGACTCCACCATTTTGCTTCCCTTCTCTTAGCCCATTTCCATCTTCCCATCCAAAAAACCCATTTACTTTAGCACATTTTACCATGGTTTATATGGTAAAGAAAAAAGTGACTTGTGATAAAGTTGATGGTAAAAAAGTGGTAGCTAGACTTTACTTTACCATACCATTTTTTCATCTAAACATGGTGAAGGGATAATATGTCACATCTATGTCAATGCAATTTGTTTAAAATTATAGTAGAGTGAAATAAATATTGATATCATATCATGGTAAATGATGAGGTAAAGTAAGGTATTATGAAGTATGTGATGAAATAAAGTAGGAGAGAGAGAGTTGTAAAGTAGTTGCCCTTTATATTGACTTTACTTTATTATATTTTACGTAGTTTTACGTGATCAAGAAAAATGACTTACGGTAAAAAAAAAATTGTCAACTAAACTTTAGTTTACCATACTACGTTTTCGTCTAGACATGGTAAATTCCATATAAATTAGGTATTTAATATAAAATTATTCTAATAATGATCTTTACTACATTTATTAATATTAACTTAATTATTATTTTGGATTTTCTAAATTTATATTAAAATCATAGTACCTTCCAAACTGCTGAATTTAAAATCTGTAATATTCTTCAAAAATTTCCAAACAATAAAAATATTACAATATCTTAATATTACACTATTCTATTCTATGCTATATTATTCATGAAATATTTAAATCTGTAAATATTGTATTTTGTAATCATCCAAATGGGCCCTTAGTCTTCATCTCCTAGTCGGTTTAGGTCTCCTCCTCATATAATTCAAACCACTTCAAATTCTTTTTGGTTCCTAATGGAACAAATCTTTCTGCTTGGGAATTTGGATTTAAATAATAGAACGAGTGCTTCAAATGTTGGACATCAAGTAGGAGAAGAATTCTTCAAACTTTGGAAACTTCCAACAATTGGAGAGTGGGCCCCCTCTCTTGGGCTCAAGCTCAAGGGAGTGTGGTCCCTACATCTTTCATTTATTTCTTCTTTCTTTCCTTTATATCTTGGTCTTCCAAAGGGTGGGCCCTCTTAGGTGATAGTCTCCCACAAAACAATGAAATTAAATAGTTGTGAGAGAATAATGTATATCATGCATGAGACCCAACTAATATCTCAATGTGCCCAATTAAATCATAGTGCAAGAGATCAATGCACTTTTAAAAATAGAAAAGTCTAATTGGTGGGGTGATCATATGGCCTAAAACCTTAATTCATGAAAAACATGCAATTGAACCAATTTTCACTCATTTTGACCTAATTTCCAATTAAATGTACAAATGCATGAAATCATGGAATTTTATGCAATTGAATGTGAATTGACTTAATTAAGTCTACTAATTTACATGAAATGATGACTTTATGTGCTAATTTTGTGGACTTATCACCAAACCCACTTACATAATATATCCAAACCACCTACTGCTCTATTTGCTAATCAAGTAGAACTGAGCCTCACAATAAAAGAGGAGGAACAAGAAGAAGCAAGTGATGATATCGCAGCTCATTGTAGGTGAGCAACGATATCGATGCCCAACAAAACAACTAAAAAACAAAAAAAAAGAGAATATTTTATGGAAAACCCCCTAGATGGCACATGTACGAAAAAGGACCCCACTGATATTACTGCACATTGGCAGTCATGTGGGGCCTTTTTTCATTTTTTTTAATTAGTGGGGAGGAACGAAGATATCATCACTTGCCGGTACAATTTAACCCCGTGCGAGCATCATTTTTTTTTTTCTTTTCCTCCTTCTCCTCTTTCCATGCGTTGACCGCAACGATACTGCACCCTGATTCTCTCCCATCCGTGGTCCCATGGGGTTTTTTTTTCATGACTCCTTGCATTTGTCCATCACATTGGGTCCTACTGAAGGTCGTGGACGTGTTTACATTATCGTTATCTTCTTGGTTGTGCCCCACACATTGACGACGGCTAGAGGTTTGTATATTGGTTTTTCTCTAATCCACCAACCTCTAATATCACATCTCTCTGCAGAGGCACACCACCTCCAAACTTTTTTTCTTGACCAATTTGTGCATCGAACTCGTTTCATAGACGCTTGATGTTTTAGCCCTTTTTAACTGTGCATGTATCTTTACTTTATTATTTGGAATATTGGAGTTATTTCGCATTATTACTGTACCTTTGGATTATCATAGTGTCAATAGTCCAGTATTTCTAATGTCTTCCATAGTCTCTTTAACTTTGTTTCTCCATAGCTGTTTTAATGTAAATGGTTCTATGTGCGTTGTGAGTTTGTAACGTTTGAGTGCAGTTGATTCGTGCGTTGTATTCATTAAGTTATTTTTTTTTAAATTTATCTCTATTACATTGCATTTTTACTGTGAGTTTGTTCACTTGTTAGCTAACTATAGAATTTATTAATTAAACTGTTGTTCTGCTATTGCATTGGTTAATGCCCAACACACACTTATTTATGTAATCTAGTTAATTAAACACTAGCATGGTCATTGGATATATGATTGGTTGTGGATGGTATATGTGATGTTTGAAGCCCTTCATCTTGATTTTTCTCATAGTAAATCCTATTGTAATTGAATTGATGTTCACGAATAATGAAGTATGAACTGGCTATTGTTGGCACCTGATTATTTTTTCAAAAGAACGATCCAGTCAAAGGCAAGAACATCAGGGGGACAACCAGCCAACAGGACGGTCAAAGTTCAGTCAACCCCTAAGGTTAAAGCGTGGGTGGTCAAAGATTAAAGAGGGTTTAGTCGATGGTCAATAAGGTTTTCTCAAAACTTCAAGGCAAATAGAGACCAAAATGCCGAAAACAAAGCTAAAAACCTTCATCATCTTGCACAATCGGGCGGAACTGCCTTGCACAACTAGGCAAATCTCTTCACAACTGGGTAGACTGTGTGCATCGACAATCAGACGTGTAACCCGGACAATCGACGTTGACTAGGTCCATAACCGAACAATCGTTCCAGGCAATTTTTGTACGTTGCACAGTTCTCACTCACGATTAGCCACAATTACCTGATTTTACTGATTCCAACAATTGGACAGAGTTCCAATCTATTCGTTAGCCAATGGCAGTACATGGTTTGCCGCTCAATTCTCTAGTTTCTTAGTTTCCTCTCCTCCATGTTCTGCAACTGCTCCCTCTCCTTGGAATCTTATAAAAGGAGGTCATTAGGAAGAACTTGGCATCAAGCATCAAGCACAAATTCACCCAAACTCTACCAAAACTTTGAAAACACCAGAAACAAGGAGGAGATTTTTTCAAACTCACTCCAGCACCTTCAAAACCTCAACACAAGGTATTTAACCCCTTGGAACACAACCGAAGGACTCTAGATAGTACCTTAGGTCATGACAAACCCATGGCACCCCTCACATTCTAAGTCTTGTAGGACTTGCTTTGTTCTCTTCACTTAGGAGGGATAAGGTCATTGTCGTTGTTGTGTTCATCATTCTGACTTATCATACAACGGTCTCAGAATGGCACAACCTTAGACTTGTTGGTTTATATACGAACTACTTCCCTGGAATTTACACTTCGAGTCCTAAAAAAACAAGTGATAGGCTATAAAGACTGCCTAAATGACATTAAAAACCAAACCATCCTCTCACCTTGAGTTTGACAGTATCCCCAAGGTGTATCATAGCAACTTCGGAAGATAAAATAAGCAACCAAATGCCTTGTAAGTTATTGCCGGGCAGATCATCTGCCTACAAGGGACTGCTAGACAAGACATAATCCACTCAACAATCACTAAGAGTCCTTGTTTCCTTTATTTTATGTAATTTGTTGTAATTTCTTTAGCATTTGATCTCCTAAACCGAACATGGGAGTTGTATAAAAAATGCATATAAACAACTTGCACACAGGAGGTGAGAAATGTAGAACACAGGTAAAAATAAAAATGAGAATGAAATAAAGGCACACTTTTGGTTACTTTCATGTGCAAATTTGTTTCTTGACGTGTCCTCTATTTGTTTTAGAAGTTGTGGCATCATCCCATTTCCACAAATCTTCTGTGGCCAATAGCTACAATTATCCCAATGTATATCGCATGTTAATTTGATTGTTGGATTCTACATTTTTAATTTGCATTGTGATAGATTGGTCAATTTGGACTGTTTATGGTGCCTTTTTATCTTGCGTATTTCCTATGGATTTCATGATGTTAAGCATACATTTGTCTGAATTTGTATGGATTTGATGTATATCCATTAGATTGCATACCTTTATTCCAAGTATGCCACAATTTTGCTATTAAATGATTGTACTTTGTTTTGTATTATAAAACGAATGAGTCTCTTTGGTTTTTTATTCTACAACACAATAAACTTGATATTTCACCATTCTACATTTTTTTTATTGAATATGTGATTTGAAAATGAGCAAATGGCACAAGAAAATCAAATGGATGATAATGGAACATTACGAAATGACCAAGATAACCATGACTCGGAGGCTATTACAAATGGATTGGTGAATCCTCCTTCATTGTGACTTGTTTTATGAATTATTCTGAAATTGATTTTCTAAACTTATGAACATGATAGGAGTCACATACCTATATATGCATTCCAACCAATCCAAATAGAAATGTATGTGTGTTAACGAAGACCCAAAAAGAGTATGTGTGACATTGCACCTTTAAGAAATAGACTATACGAGGATAAACTACGTTCTAATATTTGGTTTGGTGGAAAGGTGGCATCTAGAGATCAACACATTCCATCTACCAATTGGTGAAATGACAATTACATTGGAGGCGTCGCCTACTTATATGGGCTACCAATCGATGGCCCACCTGTCTCCAAGAGAACTTTTTCGAATGCCGTTGTTTCGTAGGTGTGTCAAGAGTTTCTCATAATGGCTCCATGGCTGAGAAAAGATGTTAATGACACTAATATTAAATTCAAGTGGTTAGAAGATAATTGCAAAATATCAGAGAAGAAAAATGAGATCTATAAAATCAAAGTCTACTTGTTCTTCTTTGTGGCAAGACAATTTTTTTCTAACTCTTCCAGTACGAGAGGCCCTGCTCAGCTACTCAAACTTTTTAGAGACATTGATACTATATCCTAAGCTCAATAATAAGTAAACGAAAGTTTATGCGAGCATATCTAGGTTTTCTTATAATGAATAAAAGAAAATGGCTTGACAAAGGAAATTGTGTTCATTGTTTAAGGTAAACTTGCATAAATGAAAGCTAAAGATTGCACCAACCTCTTTAATGGAGTCCAACCACCTCTAAAATGGATTTAAAGTAATTAAGAAATAAGGACATGGAAGGTAGAAGTAAGAATCTTCAAACGAAAATTGTCTAAACTCACAGGAAGGCTTATGAGGGCAACGATATTCTCGCTATGTCCAAAAGGCCCAGAAAATTGAAAAACTTGGCAAGAGGACCTTTTCTGTGTAGCTCGAACTACGGGATCCTCTTTTATGCATGTCAAGGAGGCTTTTCCCATAAAATCCTTAAAAAAAATGGCAGGAGGGCCTTTATGGTTAATATTGATATGTGAGGGGCTTTTTTTAAAGAGCTTCTAAATGCAACCCATTTTTCTTTTGCACCCCCTTTTTCTCTTTACACCCATCATTGAATTTGGAAATTTCAAATTTTTCTTTGCACAGCCCCCATTATACCAAAACTAATCTCACCTCGAACCCCAACCCCACCTCAGCCACCATCGAGTGAGAAAGAGAGAGGTAGCAAGAGAGAGAGAGAGAGAGGGATTGAGAAAGGGAGAGGGAAAGAGAAAGAGAGGGGGAGCGGGAGAGGGGGCGAGAGAGAGAGACAATGGGGGGTAGGTAGGGAGAGGGAGCAAGAGAGGGAAAGAGGGGGAGGGGAGAGGGCACAAGAGAGGAAGATAGACATGTAGTGGTGAGAGGGGCGATGGAGATGGAGAAAGAGGTGGAGAAGGGGAGGTGATGGAGATGAGATGGATAAGGAGGTGGATAAGGGGAGAGCGGAGAAGGGGTAGTCTGGGGATTTACCACAAGAATATATTCAATATATATATTTTAAAACGGTGGGTGTGTAAAGAGAATTGGGGTGCATTTAGAAAGTCACTCTTTTTTCCTTTCTTAACATGGTCTAAGGGGATATTTCTATTGCACTAAATTGGAAAAAAAAACTAATGGAAAAATTTTCAAAACAAGGCTCAAGTTTCACCCAGATTTCAAATTAGGGAAAAAAAGACTCACATTTCAAATTAGGGCTTAAGTTTTTCATTTACATTTCAAATCATGACATCCACCAAAATTGTGAGTTTTCCGGGGACTTGTTCCTCTATTTTTCTCAAAATACCCAAAATGCCCTTATGCTCTTTTCTCTTCCTCCCTCCCAAGGTTCCAATTCACATACCTGTGATGTCCAACACCTTTTGAATCTCCGAGTAAGATGGCCTTCTTCTCAATCACAACGGAGAAAATCAGAACAAGGAAACTACTTTTCATGAAGGAAATGTGTGGGTAGCACCAAATATGGAAAATCAAATGCAATCAAAATCCAACAAATTCAATAGTTGTATTGCTCGATGATCTCTGTGGTAAGCTAAGACAAAGTGAACAGGGGCATCTGGTCATGCAATCCAGACAATACCCGTTTGTTTCCGCCATGTAAAGACTTATGGCTCCCTAGTATTCAAGCCAAAGAACATGGAAATGAGAATTTAGAAATTATACATGGAATTGAAAATAAGAAATTGGATCTTAGGCAACGATTCTTGCTAATCATAGTTTTTTGGTTCTTGGGTTTGGATTCTATGGAATTGGGCTCTTGTTAGTTTGAGCATGGAAGAGGGGATGGGAAAGGAGGGCTTTTTTTATTTTGATTTTCTTTTGTTGTGGAAATGGGTTGGGAGGATGGGAAAGATGAGAAAAGAGATGTCTCCAGAAAAACCCAACCTTCTTCGTCTTGAGATCCACCACCTCTATTAACGCCACCGCCACCTCCACCTCTTTCTTGAAAACCACCATCATCACCATGCAACTGTAGGGTTTAAGAATTTTGCTCCATACCTAAAAGGGTTTACAAAGAAATGGATGGAGAAAGACAAATGCGAACACACAAGGATTTGTCTATGTCACCCACCTTTTCCAATGACCTTACTGCCGGAGAGCCCAGATGATGGAGGATTGCTACTAAGGACACCGGGGTGGTTGGAGGGAGGAAGAGGGAAGGGACTAAGGGTAATTTGGATATTTAAAAAAAAATTAGAGGAACAAGTCGCCGGAAAACTCATGTTTTCACCGGATGTCCTGTTTTGAAATGTAAATGGAAACCTTAAGCTTTGAGGTTTTTTTTTTTTTAGAAATTCTAAACACATCCACCCATTTTGCTGAGCCAACCCACATGCTGAGCTTACCTACAACAAAAATATAAACTCCCCTTTTTAGCTAAGCCCACCCATGGAAAATGACCAACGTGCCCTTCTTCTTCTCCTTCTCTTTCTTCCCTTCTTCCTCATTTCCGTCAACATTGAGAAAATGAGCGATGTCATTTCCGATCGTCTTAGCATCTCCTCTGAGCTTGTGGATAGCTCATCTTCTACTCTTCTTCGTGAGCAAAGGTTTCTTCATCTTCATCTCCCCTAGGTAACTCTTCATCTTCAACTTCTTCCATTTTTGTTTTCCTCTTTGTTAATCTTTTTCCCAACTAAATAAACATGTAATGCAAATGGATTGAGCGCATGCAAATTGAATGGAGTGCGTGGGTTGCAATTGGGAGGGAAATCCAATTGAATGGAAGGGATGGGAGAGGGGACAAGGGAAATGACCGACGGATTGCATGCAAAATAAAAAAACATGGTTCGCGTTCTGCACGGAAACGTAGATCCATGCACATTAAAATGTGCATGGCAATTTGATGAAGTGCAAAAAAAAATTTGCACGTCAATTCAAGCCCATGTAGTTTGCATATGCATGGAGATTCAAATCCGTGCAAATTGCATATGCACGTAGTTTCAAACCTGTGCGTTGTGTATATGCACGGTGATTCAAATCCGTGCAGGTTGCATATGCACGAAGTTTCACATCCGAGCATATGTGAAATGCACGGATAATTTAAACCATGCAGTTTCAGATGTGCACTTATAATGAAATCCGTGCAGTATGTTTACTTGTTTATTGCTAATCCGAATGATGTATATATTCCAGCATGCCGCCAAGACAAGTTCGTCATGGTAGTTCTTCGACCTCAGGGCGCGATGGTGCTTTTAGTAGTCCATCGACCTCGCCAAGTTGGAGTGGTGTGGCGAGCTCATCCAAGACAGATCATCATAGGCATACAGCGTCAGAGCGGAGACGCAAGGCGCAACAGGATCCAAGTCCGGATCCGATAGTGGAGTCAGAGGAGGATGTAGCCTCTCAGGAGGCTACAGATGATGATTTTACTGATGAGGACGCACATTTGCTCATTCTAGAGGAGAGGGTGGACCAGGATTATCAGGCAGGTCCTATTCCAGGTGGTCTAAAGGAAGCCTATGTCCTTGTTAGCTTTAGTACGCACATAGCTATGTCGATATGGGGAGGGGAGGTATGACATTCATTCTGACAATGTGTTAATGATTTGTTTTTCTTATTGGAATTGCTAGAATCTAATTTTAGTATGTTTTCTTACAATGTGCTGGATCGCGATGCTCTTAAGTGTGCAAGTCATTGGCCTAAGTTGAGATTGTGGTATCTATCGCAACTGGAAGATAATCATGTTCATGAACTTCATGCGATTATAGAGGAGTCTGGCTTGGCACCACTGAGATGCACTTATCTTATCACTATATCGAGCAGGCTTTGGTGTCGACATATGTAGAGAGATGGAAGCCCGAGATTAACACTTTCCACCTATCATTTGGTGAGACGACGATCACATTGGATGACGTCAATGTTATTTTTGGCATTCCAATTGTTGGTACACCTGTCCACGCACCGACTTAGCTGTCTTTTACTGATCAGATATCATTGTTGGAGCATGGATTGGGGGTGGCTAGAGGGGCTACCAAAGCAAAGTTGTCCTTGACTCACGGTGGGGTAGTTAGAATGTCATGGGTCAAACAAATGTATAGTGATGTGACTCCTTAGTCGTCTGCACAACGGATAGAGTGCGCTGCCGAGGTTACCTATTATATTTGTTAGGTTGCACACTCTTTGTTGAAAAGTCCGCAACGAGGGTTCCCATCTTCTACTTAGGGTTATTGATGGACGTTGGACATATTTGACATTATGCATGGGGCGCTGCTACGTTGGCATATCTTTATTGCCAGTTGGGACAGGCGATAAGGATAAATGTTCGACAAATTGTCGGATATCTCACATTGCTCCAGGTATTTCACGCATGTATTTATATATATAACACTTTGGTATCATCTGATTTGTTAATCCATAGATTATGCGTGTACAGGCTTGGGCATACGAGCACTTCCCTTTTGCTCGTTCGCGAGCACAGATTGGATATACTATAGGCGAACCACTAGCACGTCGATGGTAACCTTCCAGGAGTTCGGGCAACATGATGGAGAGTATACAGTTGATACGTGAGAGGTTGGACAGTATCCATTCAAGCGAGATGAATAGACATACATATCTAATAGTTACTATTATATTGAAGTCATTACTATTAATTTATTGTTCTCTTTTTTATTCACAGGTAGCTTGGGTCCCCTATACTAGTGTGAGGGCTCATCATCCCTTCCACCAGATATCATTTTTTTGTGGAAGCATGAGATCGATGGATGTCATAAAGCCTATCATCCACAGAGGGTCCTTTGTCAATTTGGACATGTGTAGAGCATCCCACCTCCATCGTATGCCTCTGTTCGTGCATCTAGGGGAGCGATTGCTGCTAGGTATAGGGTCTTCTACCATTTTCTGGACCAATTCTGGATTACGTGGGGTGACAATATATTATCCCCAGAGCACCGCGGGAGTCGTGCGATGCATGCATGGGATTGTGCCCCTGATTACCATCAGTGGTTTCGGAGATCTTGCATGTACAGGTCCAGAAACCAGATCGCCATTCACATTATGCTCACCAGGGCATTGATGACCCTACCCCCACAACGGTGAGATTAGTTAATTTGATGATTTCCCGTTGATGGTATTTGCATGCCTAACCCATTTGCTAAATTCGTTCATCTTGTTTGGCAAATACAAGTCTACCGAGCTGTGAACCATCTCCATGCCATGATTGCACGAACTGGACAGCCAGCTGATGTGTATTATTGTGCGTTACATACTACACTCGAGATTCTAGAAGACTTGCCGCTTACATACAGGCGTCATCTACAAGGACCATAGTCGGACTTTATGGGTGTGATATGTATTTTGTTGGTTGAAATATGAACTATGTATTATTTTTTGTGGATGAACTTTGATGTGGAGAAAACTATTTACATGACATTTGATATTCGGATGTACGTTTAATGGATAGTGGATGAAGTTGTTTACCAATTTGTTTTTAAAGTATGCATGTTGATCAAATCAGCAATGGTGATGCAAAATTTTGCGATAAAAATCTAAAATAACATTACATTAAGCGTAAGAGTACACAATATGATAAAATAAAGTTCACATTGACATTAGATCAACAAAGTCAATCGCTATCTAGATGGATCATCTCCTGCGTAGCAACATAGTCTCCTATAATATCTTTGAACTGCTCAATGCCATTTCTTTCAGTTTTTTCAATATTTGCATTTTACCAAGTTGATCACTATCCTAAAATCTCTTTGCGATCAACTCGAATCTACACTGGTGGTCAACCACAGTGGGAACCAAACTTCCTCAGCTTCATTAAACTCTTTGACATATCAATCAAAACAGTTAATTCTTCTTCGGAAATCCTCCTAACATACGAGTGCCCCTTAAGATGTTGTAGATTCGGATGATTGTGCACCCCACAAATTACTGTTACCATCCAATCGTCATCATGTGCCAACTTTCGGCCTTTCAAAGTAAAAAGGGCAACTGCACTTCTTCGTTCCTGTAGCTTTATTCGGATCTTTCTTTTCAAAGACCTTCGAAGAATCGCTGTAAGTATCGCTTATCTCACAATAAAATACAATTCTTAGTTTCTTACCATCTACACCAGCATCTGACATTTTGATTATAATTACTAAGCCATATTTTTTTCCGACATCTCGTGTCCATTGGATAAGGGCATCTCGGCTTCTGAATATAGTGTCGGTGGTGAAGACGTTAGTAAAATCCAATAAGTATTCACTTGCACTTGTAGAATCAACATCTTGGAAAAAAAAATCAGTGTTGGACGGCCCTACTAAACCGCCCAACATCACACTAATTGGCGAACATTTGCCGAGTCATATTGTATTGCATGGAAATCCAGAGCCATGCAATACATTGATGCATGGCTTAATGTTGTTGAGTAATACACTGATGCATGGCTTCATATTGTCGAGCATTTATGTGATGCGCGGTACTGTAAATCTATGCAAAACATGAATGGAAAAAAAATGAAAACATGTGTAAAAAAACGATACCTTCTCTTCATATATGGTCATATGCTTGTCCATATTGGAGATGGCTTCTCTAAAATGCAATGTGGTGCCTAAGATTGGAGATGTGATTGCTTATATGGGGAAATTGAGAGATCGGTTAGGAGATGAGTTCTTCCAAAGTAGGAGTTTTATGATGATGAGAGGAAGTAGAAGAAGAACTAAATACTTTTGAATGAAAAGAAGTGCAGAAGAAGTGAAGATGAAATCCTGAAAAGAGGAGGAAGATGAAGTGAAGAAGAAAAATCAGCTCAGGAAGAAGCAAATGGCCTGAAGAGGAAGATGAAGGCAATGGTAATTAGGGAAATTCACATATGGGTATTCTTAGAATAAAAAAAGGGATTTTTACCAAATAATTAAGCTTAAAGTGTAATTAATCAGTTTTATGAAGAATAATAACAAAACCACCATTTAGTTGTTCGTACTTTTTTTTTTTTGGCGAAATTACCCTAGTTTACGATATCAAACTTCCTGTTTCTAAACCTACGATTTTTCTTCTTCTTCTTCTTCGTAAAACACTAGTTTACCATGTGCATGCCATAAATTAGTCCCCTAACTCTCTTCAAAGCCCCAAGCTCCATTCTAAACTTCCAATTAAATAGAACCCCCAAAAAACCCAACCTATTCGCCAAAGAATGGAAGAAGAAGAAGAAAAATCGTCAACTTCCTGTATCTAAACCCACGATTTTTCTTCTTCTTTTTCCATTCTTTGGCGAACAGGTTGTTTTTTTTTTTTTTTTCTATTTAATTGGAAGTTTATAGCAGAGCTTGGGGCTTTAAAGAGAGTTAAGGGACTGATTATGGCATGCGCATGGTAGACTAGTGTTTTACGAAGAAAAAGAAGAAGAAAAATCGTGAGTTTAGATACAGGAAGTTGACGATATCGCCAGGAAGTTGGCGATATCATCAACTTCCTGTATCTAAACCCACGATTTTTCTTCTTCTTCTTCCATTCTTTGGCTAACGAGTTGCGTTTTTTTGAGGTTATATTTAATTAGAAGTTTAAAACGGAGCTTGGGGCTTTGAAGAGAGTTATGGGACTGATTATGGCATGTGCAGGGTAGGCTAGTGTTTCACGAAGAAGAATAACAAGAAAAATCGTGGGTTTAGATACATGAAGTTGACGATTTTTCTTTTTCTTCTTCCATTCTTTGGCGAACAGGTTGGGTTTTTTGGGGGTTCTATTTAATTGAAAGTTTAGAACGGAGCTTGGGGCTTTGAAGAGAGTTAGGGAACTGATTATAGCATACACATGGTAGACTCGTGTTTCACGAAGAAGAAGAAGAAGAAAAATCGTTAGTTGGCGATATCGTCAACTATGGTAATTTCGTCAAAAAAAAGTACAATCATAAAACCGATTAATTACACTTTAAGCTTAATTATTTGGTAAAAATCCCTAAAAAAATTTTAAATGGAAGAAACAGATGGCTTGAAAAGGAAGATGAAGGCAAGGGTAACCAGGAAAATTCAAAGGGTATTCTTGAAATAATTTTTTTTTTTTTTTTAATGTGAATTGGCTCAGGAAAATGGGTGGGTGTGTTTGGGTTTCTTCATCGCTGTTCTGTTTTATTCAGCAAAACTTGAGCGCTGATTTGAAAATTTCCCAACAAAAAATGCTTTCTTCATCCCCCACTATTTCCTTCCTCCTCATTTCATTACGCGGAAAATCCTAGAGAACGGTCGAGTAATTCAAATTCCGCGGATTTTTATTTTTAAAGGAAACCCATGATGATTTCTCCATCTCTTCGAATGGCTCTCCACCTCAATGCCGGTTTTCGCCTCTTTCTATCGCCAAACCAGAGATTTTCCTCAAATGGGTTCTTGAAATATCGAAAGATATGGAAGCATTCGATGAGTTTGAGAGCAAAAGCGGCCATCAGTGACGGGGTTTTGAGGATTAATGGGAAGGAAGCACTGAAGGGCGTGCCAGAGAATGTCGTCATCACGCCATCGACGAAAGCGTCGGCGTTCTTGGGCGCTGTTTCGCCGGAGAGGAGCTGCCGACACATCTTCAAGCTCGGAGTTCTTGAGTGAGTTTTCTGGGGTTTTCAGAATTCCAGTTCTTGTCATTTTTTTTTGCGGGTTTTGTGGGATTTATTTATTTATTTGCTTTGTATTAGTGTGGTTCTTTTGAAATTTGATGGGTTTTTGGTTGTTTGGGCAATTCAGTTTTCATGTGTTTCTGGGGTGATTTTTTTTTTTCTTTTGACATTGCAATATATATAAGTTAGAATGCATTTTTAGAATTTTACCAATGGAATACAATGTGGATGTTTTGAAAATTCATGGTGTGCTTCTTTTAGCATTGGCATTTGATGGATTTAGGTTGTTGGACAATGGAGTATTTTATGTGTTGCTGAGGTGTTTTTCTTTGCCATTGAAAGAAGTAAATTATAGTTGATTTTTAGCCCAATGGAATACAATGTAGAAGTTTTGAAAATTCATGACTCTTGTCATTCTTCAGTGTATCAAGAAATTTGTGTTATTTTTATTGAATTGATATGATTGTTGTTGGTTGTCCCGTCAATTTTTATGTGTTGGTAAGAAAAATGCATTTTAAGAGTTGAGGTAGTTGAAGTGATTTTGGGTGATTTTTCCTGTAGGTTTTGGAATTTCAAATATTGGACACTTGTTGCCTGCTTGTGATGTGATTAGAAAATTTTAAGGGCCAGGCAACTTAGTTGGTCTGATTTTGGGTTAATAGGGACATGACAAGATGAAACCCACCTATCCGGTCGTTTACACTTGAGTTTTGGGTAGTTCCAACCGCATTTTACTTATATATTTTTTTCTGAACTTGTATCAGAAAAGCCTTTCTTTGACACATCACATTTGCTTTCAGTGCATAGGTACCACTGGTTTCCTTTCTTATAAGATCAAATTTTCTTAGTAAAATGCATCTAAATAATCAGTTTATCTTTCTTGATGATGTTGTAATGCTTTCTAGAACATTGCTATGATTTTGTCTCAGAATAGCCCTTTAGGCAACTAACTTCCATGCAATTGATGCGGTTAAACTGCAATAGGTTCCTCAATTCATTGTCATCAGAGCCTTATCTCTTCAACCTAAGATGGGCTCATAAGAGTTAAAAAATCTTAAACGAAGGAAGACCAGAAAAAAACCGATCTAAATATTAAGCATATGGAAGTAAGATCCCGCTCTAAGTAACAAGCACATGGAAGATCTCTGTCTGTGTGTGTGTGTGTGTCTGTGTGTGTGTGAGGACTGAGGACACACCATTGAATAGGAAATCTAGCAAATAGTATGCACCCACTAAAAAATAACGAGCACTAGTTACATTACCCTCTAACTGGTCAAGGATCCATCTGTATCATCAACCACAATGCCTAACTCACCTATTTAGGGTCTTCCTTTCTGAGTTCTGCTTTTACACCCCAACCTATTTGAACCCATTATCTTTGTTACCCTACCCATGGTCTTGAATCTCTTAATTGGTCTTCTTCTTCTCCTACTTCCTCAGACTTGTAACCTTTGATCATCTTACAGGGGCCATCTTGGCCTTTTGTAAATGTGCCCATGCCATCTTGAATGATATTCCTCGATTTTATCTTCTGTTGCAGCTTCCATTGAATTCTTATGTACTCGTTTCTAATTCTATTGTTTCTAGTAATACCATTCATTCTTCTTGATGAGATTTTCTTCTAGAAGATTTTCAATTGAAATTTATGATAGTTCTGCCTAAATATCTACCTACTGAAGTGTTAAATACTTTAATTGAACATCTTGTGAAATATCCAGGAGTTATCATTTAGGAAATGTTATCAGTTTTCTCTTATGAAATCAAATTATAACTAGAATTCCAGTTGGGAGGAAATTCATTTAAAAAAATGCCCTTCAATGTTTTCTTTTCAGGGATTACAGATTACTTTGCTTGTTCAGATTTAAGATCTGGTGGATGATACCTCGGATGGGAAACTCGGGAAGCGACATTCCTGTAGAGACACAGATGTTACTGTTGGAAGCAAAGGCAGAATCTGTCATTGATGAGGAAAGCCATGAAGTTTCTGATGATACTTCATTCTATATCCTTTTCTTGCCAGTGTTGGATGGTGAATTTAGAAGCAGTTTGCAGGGAAACTCAGAAAATGAGCTCGAGTTTTGCATGGAAAGTGGTAATTCTTATTGTAGAAATATAAAAGCCAATTGTTAGATTTGTCCTAAAAAAACTGTGACCTTTGATGGTTATCTTTAGGGCATGTTTGTGCGGCACTGCAAAAAACTAGTTCCGCAGAAAACTTTTCAGTTTCCACAGAAAAACTTTTCCGACCTCCCCCCTTTGGAAATGGTTTTAAGCAGAATTGCATAAAAGTTGGTTCATTTTTCAAGTTCTCCTCGAGGAAAAGCAGCCGCACCAAATGTGGAATTTTAAACGCCGCGGCAAATCATTTCCACTGTACATGCTTTTTCCGTGGAAAACTTGTCGCACAAACATGCTCTTCCGGTTTGTGGGTAAGCTCAGTGTGCTTGTGCATGTACAAAAATACTAGATTTGTCCTGAAGAAGTTGTGACCTTTGATGGGTATCTTGTATGTTTCAAAAGGCCTTAGGGCATGTTTGTGTAACACTTTTCCGTGAAAAAGTGGACGGTTTTCCGTGGAAAACTCATTTTTCAGGCGTTTGGTGCGGAACAATTCCACAGAAACGCTTTCATGCCTCATTAGCATTTTCCTTGATAAAGGTGGAAATGGGTTTCTATGGGGGGGGGGGGGGGGGGGGGGTGGGGGGGGGGGGGGGTATGGGAAATGGATTTCCTCGGAAAACTTCTCCCTATTTTCCTCACTCTTGTCCATTTCAACCCAAAACCCTATAACTCTTTCATTTTTTATTTCTTTAAATATTATTTGATGTTGAATAAATAATATACATGTTATTTTTTTCTTCAAAATATTGTTTCTCCAAATAAGAAAATTTGATTTTCTATGAGGAATTCACAGCCGCACCAAACAACATTAGCACCTATTCAATGAGGAAATTTTTTTTGCACCGAACATGAATTTCTAAGAAATCCTTTTCCGAGGTTTCCATTTCTATGAAATTTGCTGACGTGGCAATTTTCCTTTTCCACCAAAAGGGTGTGTACACAAGCGTGCCCCTTAGTGTTCTTTTACATGTACAAAAATCACAACCATTTTATTATGGTAGGAATGCAGATGGCTTATCCATTCTGCTTTGTTTGAGTAGGGTATATATTGGTCACCACACTGTGGAACGTCTATTTTCCTTTGTCTTTGACAATCAGAACATATGCCAAAAACAAGAGAGAGAGAGAGTCTGTGAATTGCTTCCATTCGATGATCAGTCATCTTGGATCCCTTATCTTTAAATATACTTTACAATGCCTAAGATTAGGCTACAAATCAGGGAATTAAAGCTAATTAGATCAATTAGATCTCTAAAACAGGAAAGACAATATTGTATACACGGTTTTGCCTTGCTGTACATGTTATGACTAAGTCTCCTCTCTACACGTGGGCTGGGCTTTATTATCATACAAGTGGGCTGGGCCCCTGGGCTTATTATGATACAATATTACACTTTAGCACCCCCCCTCAAATTGATGCGGAGAATCAACCAGCAACAATTTGCGAACCAGGAATTCATGGCGCGGCCGTGGAAGGCCCTTGGTGAAAATATCAGCAAGCTGGAACTCTGAGGAAATATGGGGAAGAGAAATGACTTTGCGATCATACTCGTCCCGAATGAAGTGACAGTCCACTTCAATATGCTTTGTCCGCTCATGAAACACAGGATTTTCAGTAATTCGAATGGCACTTGTGTTGTCGGCATGAAGAGGAGTCGGTGTAGTCTGGGAGAATCCAAGCTCTGAGAGCAACCCGCGTAGCCATAGGATCTCAGAACAAGCAGAAGACATGGCTCTGTATTCGGATTCCGTAGAAGATTTGGAGACTTTATCCTGCTTTTTACATTTCCAGGATATCAAGGCGTCTCCCAAGTAAACACACCATCCTGTGGTAGAGCGACGTGTGTCTGGACAGCCGGCCCAATCCGCATCAGAATAAGCAGTGAGTGTAAGTGGGGTGCCAACTGGAAAAAATAGGCCGCGGGTCGAGGTACCAATGATATATCGAATAATTCGTTTGACTGCCGCCAAATGATGATGCCGTGGGGCAGTCATAAACTGACTAACCAGATTAACGGCATAAGGATCATATGGGCTCTGTATAAAAGAAAGCTGAAGGAGAGTGGTCCGGAACTTGTCGAACCAGGCTCGGGGTGCCTGTTTGAGGCCATATAAGGAGCGTCGTAACCGAGCAACATCAGTCTTGGAAGAAGAAGGAATGCCATGAGGGAGACGCATGTATACTTCCTCTTTAAGATCCCCATGAAGAAAAGCATTCTTCACATCCATCTGATATAGGGGCCAGGATTGAGATGCAGCTATTGCAAGAACTGTACGCACAGTTGTCATTTTGGCCACTGGAGCAAAAGTCTCCGCATAGTCGATACCGTACTCTTGCCTGTTTCCAAGTGCAACAAGGCGAGCTTTGTAACGATCCAAGGATCCATCAGACTTTAATTTCACCGAATATACCCACTTGCATCCAATTGGTTTGACAGATGAAGGACAGGGAACAATGTCCCATGTATGATTTTCTTGAAGAGCACTGAGTTCTTCCTGCATAGCCTGTATCCAACAATCATGCTGCACTGCCTGAGAGTACGAGTTAGGGATAGAAATAGAAGACAAAGTGGTTAATAATGAGGCATGAGTAAAGCCATAGCGATCAGGTGGCTTTATGTGGCGAATGGATCGGCGAAGAGCAACAGGGGCCGGAGGTGGATTAGGTGCAGGAGCAGGAGCAGGAGGCGCCGGAGGTGGATCAGGTGCAGGATCAGGAGCAGTTAGGGTCGGCGTAGCGAGAGACCCAGAGCCAGGATCACCTGTAACATTCCGTCGTTTATACACAAAATCCGGCTTAAAACGAGTAGCAGGTGGAGGCTTTGTATCTACAAATGATGGTAAAAAGGAGAACGAGACAGAGTCATGTGAATCACCATGCCGGGGAAAGAAATATTGATTCTCAAAAAACACGACATTGCGAGACACTCTAATTCTGTTGGCATTAGAATCATAACATAGATAGCCTTTTTGATTAAGAGCATAACCCAGAAAGGCACAGATGGAGGATTGAGCTGTTAATTTAGTGCGCTCAGTGGGAGGAAGAAGAACAAAACAAACACACCCAAAAGGACGAAGATGATTATAGAGTGGATGCTTTTGAAAAAGTCTGAAAAACGGTGTCTGGTTGTCTAATCTAGATGAAGGTAGCCGGTTTATGACATGCACAGCGGTTGAGAGGGCTTCGGGCCAAAACCTAGGTGGAACAGATGATGCTAACAAAAGTGAACGAGCAATATCCAAGAGATGTCGGTTTTTTCGCTCAGACACACCATTTTGTTGGGGAGTGTAAGGACAAGATCGTTGAGAGATGATGCCTTTGGATTGTAAAAATGCTTGAAATTCCTTAGAAACATACTCCCCCCCTGAATCAGACCGAAGAATTTTAATGGTAGTGGAAAATTGATTCTCAACATAAGACAAAAAAACTTTAAAAACCGAGAAAACATCAGACTTAGCATGCAAGAAATAAATCCAAGTAAAACGACTATAATCATCAATGAATGTAACAAAGTATTTATAATGAGAATGAGAGATAACAGGTGCAATACCCCACACATCACTATGAACAATATCAAAGCAGTTCATTGCTAAAGAATCATGAAGAGGAAAAGGAAGGGTTTTTCCTTTCCCCAGTTTGCAGCTATCACAACTAAAAGAAACATCCTTAAAGGAAACTTTATTATCATTAATTAAACCAGAATTTAATAAAAACATCAAAGTTTTGGAATTAGGATGTCCTAAACGATTATGCCACAACTGACATTTATTTTGACTAAAATGGGAAAACAAAGCCGACTCCGAAGGGAGTTTTCCGTTTGATGAGATCTGGAGGGGAAACAGACGACCCAGTTTAGGGCCCTTCGCTAGCACCTTCCCCGATGCTTGATCCTGCACAACACAACCAGAGCGAGAAAACAAGATGGAGCAATTACTATCAACAAGTTGACCAACGGATAATAAATTTGTGGTTAGGCGAGGGGAAAGAAAAACATTATGCAAGGGTAAGGAATGAGGAACCTTTCCAATAGCAGAAATGGGAATACTGCCACCATCAGCAGTATTGATGCAGAGGTCTCCATCATACTCCCTAATATGAGTCATATTCGCAGGAGAGTGTGTCATGTGATTGGAGGCCCCTGAATCAATATACCAGGTGGATTCTGAAGATTTTGGATTACCTGATAGGCCAAGGGCAGAGAAAGCATTTATGATCATTTGCTGGACCATTTCAGGAGTGAGGGTAGAAGAAGAAGAGGCAGCAGGTGGTGCAGGCATGATTGTTGAAGAAGCATCAGGAAGATGTGCAGAGTAGGCGCTCTGTTGCGGTGCCCGATTCGCCCGATTCTGAGGCCGCGTTCGGCATTCCGGAAGAACATGACCTTTGGTTTTGCAGTAGGAACAAAACTTCTGGTCGCACTGAGTGGAAACATGTCCGAGTTTGTGGCAGCAAAAACATTTTACCCTGCTCATGTCCCGGGTTTGAGACTTACCCCTGGCAACATAAGCAACATCGATAGGAGCAGCCTGAGGAGTATGCTGTGTAAGAGCCGTCTGAGTCACCAAGCGCTGTTCCTCTCTAAGGAGTTCGCCCAAACATGATTCGAGTGAAGGGGATGGAACCCTGCTCAGTAAGTTGGACCGGACATTTTCAAATTGTGGCCGTAACTTCATCAGAAATTGATCCCGCTGACTCGTCTGATGGATCTCTTGAATAGAGGCTAAAGAGACAGCAGGAAGGTCAGCATAAATAAGCTCAGCATAATCAGTCCACAGACTGGTAAACTGAGAATAGTAATCCTGTATCGACAAGGTCCCTTGAACGAACTGCGAGATTTCATGTTCTAAATGAAACCTGCGAGCAGAATTTTCTTGCAAATATATCTTTTTTAGATAAAGCCACATTTCTTTGGCAGTCTTGTATGGACGAAGGTTCAGGAGAAACTGTGCATCGACGGACCCCAATATCCAGGTCATGATCTGACAATCTTTAACCTCCCATTGAGGTAGGAGCTTGGTATCAGTAGGTTTGGGATCGGAATCATCAATATGTCCCCAGAGTGCTTTACCCTTAAGGTAAATTTGAAATTGAAACGCCCAAGTAGTGTAGTTTTTACCATTAAATTTGATCAAAGTAATATCTCCTTTCTCCATAACTAGAAATGCAGAGATATATAGCAATCCGACTACCAGTAGAAGAAAACAACTTGAAGACAGAGGAACAGTCACCAGAGAGTGCAAAAAGAACCAAAGTATCCAACTAGTGTAGCACCAAACAATAACAGAAGAGCAAATGAACTGATATGATTGTACTAAAAAAAAACAGTAGTAGTGGGGAAAACACACAGCAAAAAATGGCCCCAAAATAAGCCAGACGACCTTGATATCCAGAGCAGACAAGAGTCGTGGGCCCCACAACGTGATCCAATCACAGATCAGAGAACCTTAGCCTGGAGGAGATCAAAACTGTGTTCTCTAGTCCAAGTTTGATCGGATTTGGAGAAATATCCACAAAGATGGACGGCTGAGATGAAAACTTTGGAGAGAAAAACGTCAAAAATGCCAGAGGAAGAAGTGGGTGAACAGCACCTGATCCGATGAAGAAAAAATCCAGAAAAATCTTCAAAAATCCTTTGAAGAATAGTCGATCATCATCATATAGTTTGCTGACCATAAGTGGTTTGATCAGAGGTGGGCCACCTTGATCAGAGATATCCTACGCAGAGAGAAGAGAAGACCGAAGCTTTAGAAGTCTCTCAGAATGAAGGAAGAAGAAGATCTCCTAGAACCAAGCTCTGATACCATGACAATCAGAACATATGCCAAAAACAAGAGAGAGAGAGAGTCTGTGAATTGCTTCCATTCGATGATCAGTCATCTTGGATCCCTTATCTTTAAATATACTTTACAATGCCTAAGATTAGGCTACAAATCAGGGAATTAAAGCTAATTAGATCAATTAGATCTCTAAAACAGGAAAGACAATATTGTATACACGGTTTTGCCTTGCTGTACATGTTATGACTAAGTCTCCTCTCTACACGTGGGCTGGGCTTTATTATCATACAAGTGGGCTGGGCCCCTGGGCTTATTATGATACAATATTACACTTTAGCAGTCTTGTCATTGATGTTTGTAATAGTTTTTGTGGAAAGGCTTTAAACCAGTATTTTAGCTTGATTTGGTTCAATTTCACCACCATAATTGCATGGAGATGCTTGCCATAAGTTCTGCCAAATTACTGAAAACTACTAAAAATCTGGGGCTCCACCCCAAAGCACACTTGTTTGGAAATCTCTGAATCTGATTCTCTAATTCAGGAGATAGTGATTTCTTTTTATTCTCTTTAGGTGATCCTGCCGTTGCAGCATCTCAGTTCCTAGAAGCAGTGTTTGTAAACTATGGTGACAATCCCTTCAATCTGTCGGAGGAATCTATGAAGTAGGCCACCTCCCATGAAAATAAAAATGATCAAATTTCATCAAATTCTCAAAACTTTCCCGCTTCTTACTTTTCTTCGTGAACAAATCTCAGGATATTGGAGAAGCACAAGGGTAACTTTTCACACCGTTCAAGCAAAAAGGCAATTGAGAACTTCTTTGATTTACAGTTTCGGAGGCCATGACGATAGAAACCATGAACCCCGCTTTTCACACAATTACCTAATTTTCTCACTTCCATTTCACACATTTGTCTCACATGTTGGCAAGGCTGTTTCATTGTAGCCTCATGCAAATAGTTTTTGAACATTGTGCATGGATGAGATGGTTATTCATTTGCTATACCTTTATGAAAGGAGAAAAATTCAAACTTCATTAGATAGTAATTTTCTTGTTCCATCTTAAAATATTATCACAGCCCATCATCAATATTGTTATGGGAATAAGTCAGAAAAGAATTATCCATCTTTCCAACCTGCACAGCTGCACCATCCCAAACGCTTTGTGAAACAGAAACAATCAGTCAGACCAGGCTAGTTAATCCATTTAGTTTTGGGCACATCCATACACACCTCAAGAAATACTGAATATAAGACTTAAGCAGCATGATGACCGGTCGCCCGTGATGATCTGGCTAACTATTTTCGCATGGTATGTTGGTGGTGTCCCATGGCCATATAGATAAAAGGTGGACTGAGTATTAGGAATCTATCAAAAATCAGTCTCATTGAGCATTGCTAGTCACTCTTTCCTTTTCTTTTACATTTTTCTAATAAAAAAGAGCATTGCTGGCTGTCAACCCTGAAGCGATGAAACAGGCATGTAAAATAAAAAAAGCAGCTCACTCACATTCACAGACGTTGAAAAAGATGTTTAGATGTTTCTCAGATCATGAAAATGATGTTTAGATGTCTAGAAACATCTGATGTAACTGATCTTTTGGTAGAAACACAAACCCTCTTTCATTTGGTAGAGCTAGTGTATCCACCAACAATCCACATTTGAGAATCTAAAGTAGTTATCAAGTTGTCATGCACAACTGGTCATTGCACTATCTTTTTTAATTAAAATGCAGTGTTTCTTGCATCATCTCCCTTCTCTCTCTCTCTCTCTCTCTCTCTCTCTCTCTCTCTCTCTCTCTCTCTCTCTCTCTCTCTCTCTCTCTCTCTCACACACACACACACACACACACACACACACACACACACACAACACACAACACATCTCAGGACTACCATTGTCATGACTGCAGATTAACTCGAACTCTTAGTTAAGACACGTTTGTATAGATAGCTTACATTTTGTGTAACATGGTGTTCCATGTTTTATTGAATCAGATGCCTGAAATGTTGGATTGGTTTGGTTGGTGCACCTGGGATGCTTTTTACACTGAAGTTAACCCTCAAGGGATTGAAAATGGACTAAAGAGGTGTGCTTTCATTCCTTTTAAATATTTATTCCAAGTTTCACCATGTTATATTGTCATTTTTTTCATCTTTTTTTCCAAATAGACCATCAAATGTCTACTGTTTAATATTTTTAAAAAACTATTTCCCAGACAGGGTAGTTTATCTCCTAAAAGAACTTTCATTTAGGGTCTGTATGCCTTTTCTGTTTCATCACTTTTGCTACCCTTATCTATTCAAGCACTGTTTCCATATTGGCTTATTTGTCCTTTTCTAATCATTTAGCTTGTCCGAAGGGGGTACTCCAGCAAGGTTCTTAATAATAGATGATGGTTGGCAAGACACGGTCAATGAATTCGTGAATGAAGGTGAACCATCTGTCGAAGGGTCTCAGTAAGTTCACACTTTTCATAACATTCATTGAAAAATTTGCTAAATTTACACTAGCAAAGGTGTTGGAATCTGGCAGAAGTTACACAAGTAATTGGGTAAACTCATTGCTGTCTAATTCATGGATTGGCATGATATATTAATTTCTTCTAAAATGAATTTCTTTTATATAATACTAGTTGTTTATTGCTTTTGTAACAGACGATATAAAGGTAATATTTAATGTCTTTAGAAAGTTCATTTTCCAATACAGTGCAAAGGTTATATTGGCTTCTTCAATATCAGCTGCAGCTGGCAATATAGTGTTGTGTTTTTTAAATTGTACAGTCTTTTTGTCAAAATAGTGGATGAAATGCCTCTACCAAGTGTGCTTTTGGTTATCTGAATTTAAGAATTAAGATAACAAGATTGTGTACTTGTGTTGGAATGTCTTGAGTGTTCAAATGCAATTGTCCAACAAAGGTTCTATCCATTTCAAAAAATACAATGATGACCCATGCAGTCTTCATCAGTTTAAGCCATTTCACCATACTCATCCATATGTTTATATGCATTCTTGTCTGTATTCTTCAATTTACAGATTTGGAGCCAGATTAGTCAGTATCAAAGAAAACAAGAAGTTTCGTCGAACTGCAGATACAGATCCTAGGGGAAAAATTTATGATTTGAATGATTTCGTTTCAACTATCAAACGGACTTTTGGCTTGAAGTATGAAACTTCCATTTGTACGCCTTTCTTTTTATTTATTTGTTTATTAGTATTAGTGATTTTTACAAAAAAAAAAAATCTTAAACCTTAATTAAACGATTTTATGAAGAAAAACTATAAAATGATGGGAGAGTTGTTCGTGCAAATTTTTGACAAAATTACCCCAATTGATGATATCGTAACTGAGTTGATGATATCGTCAACCTAACTGATGATCTTGTCAATATCCTTTGTAAAAAGAAAAAAAAAAACCATCATTTTGAACTTTGCACTTCGTGTCCTTTCCCTAGCTGCTATCCCAATGATGGAGTAACTTAGGGTTCGTTTGGCATCATGTTTTGAAAGATCAGGGACACAGGCTGAAAAATGATGGTTCACGAAGTCATCATCTCCTGTGATCTTCACTCTATTTGGAAGTCGTCAAAGCCCGGTCCCAAAGCCCTCAAATATTACCGGAAATCAGCCACCAAGCACATGCAAAACTAGCTCAGATACAATGGTTTAGTATACTGCTCGTTTTGCTTGCTTGTGCCTGTTCCGAACCTGAGATTTGAGTGTTATATGCCCTATTAGTTTTACTTGTTTGATCCAAATGTGGGTATTGGCCATCCGATTTGATGATTAGCATCTTCTTTTTCTGTACATTCATAGTAAGTCTTATGTGTGCTTCGTTCCAATCGAGGTTTCATGTAAAACTGCCCAATTTATCTTGTGTTGGGTATTGATGGGAAACAAGGAAATCTTGTATTTTCTTGTGCCAAATTACTGCTTAAGAGGGGCTTTCCGAATGAGTATATTTGAGAGAATATGAATTGGTTGATATGAATGGGTTGTGGTGACCTTTTTCTATAATTCATTTTAATCTCATAGTTAAAACATAGATGTTTTCTAGATTGAAAAACAGGGAAAGGACATGGATGTTTTAATGTCCATTTGACAAAGACATGCAACCTCTCTTAAATCACCAGTCACCACAACAGGACATTTATGAGCTCCATGATTCTGTCTCTCCATCACCAAGCGGGAGAAGAAGCAAAAGATGCTTTTTAGCAATGGAGGTTGACAATATCATGAACTAGGTTTATGATATCATCAATTCAGTTGACGTTATTGTCAATTGGGGTAATTTTGTAAAAAAAAATTTGCATGAACAACTCTCCCGTCATTTTATGGGTTTTCTTTATAGAATCATTTAATTAAGGTTTAAGCTTATTATTATGATTTATATGAACTGGATTTCACCTGCAGTTTTGTTTGATTTTCAGGTATGTTTACGTGTGGCATGCTCTGATGGGTTACTGGGGAGGAGTTGATCCAAATGCACCAGGAACTAAGAAATACAATTCGAAGTTACTATATCCAGTTCAGTTTCCAGGAAATCTGGCAAATAGAAGGGATATAGCTATGGATAGCTTGGAGAAGTATGGTGTTGGTACTATAGATCCAGCAAAGGCATATGAATTCTATGATGATCTACACAGCTATCTCGTGTCACAAAATGTGGATGGAGTTAAGGTAGACGTGCAGAGTGTAATGGAAACCCTTGGGACTGGCTTTGGAGGCCGGGTATTGTTGACCCAACTGTTCCAGCAAGCGCTTGAAAAATCCGTGGCTAGAAACTTTCAGGACAACAGCATAATCTGCTGCATGGCTCACAACACTGATTCTGTTTACAGGTAATGAATTCTGTGCCAAAGGTGAAGTGTTTATTAACCACTGCTCAGAATGTCTATAACTGAGGTGAGCTGGCCTGTTAGGCTTCCCACCCTAATTGTTACGTGCTAGATTTGGGCTGATTTGTTGATATGTAGACTGCTTTTTAGCCTCAGTTTTGAGCCTTCCAAATAAAACTGCTGGCATTGGGCCTAGATTTCACAAATCTTCTATCGATCAGAGATCATCTCTATGGTTAGTGACTGTTCTAGTCTAGACCTGAATTCAACTCCCTATAGACATTTGTTCTGGGCTTGGACTGACCCTTTCTAGGCCCGAACTTAGCCAATTGCCACCTCTAAATTCATTGAGCAGTGAAACTTTTATGACAGCTATAAATTTTTGTGCTTGCATATATCATATTCAGTTTAAAAGCGAGCGCTATTACAAGAGCATCAGATGATTACATGCCAAGAAACCAAACAACACAGACATTGCATGTTGCTACTGTTGCTTTCAATAGCTTTGGAGAAATCGTTATTCCAGATTGGGACATGTTCTATGTAAGATGCAGCTCTTGACCATCATTATTTTTCAATCTTTTGACTGGTTTTAGTCTGCTAGTTTGACTGCTGCACTGTATTTCAGAGCCGTCACTATGCAGCTGAGTTCCATGCAGTTGCACGAGCCGTAGGCGGTTGTGGAGTCTATGTTAGGTAAGTTAGTTATGCTACCAACAGTTCGTTTCTTTAGGTTGGGTTTGATGGAGCCCAACCAGCAGGCAGCAGTTCAAATATTTTGGCAGCACATATTGTTACCTGCTCTGGTAGATGGTGCAGACATCAGAAAGAGTCGGTTGGAACTTGGAATGTTGTGACCAATATTAGATGGGATAATCTTCCACCACTAAATCATTGTTTGTGCTGATTGCTAATTTTATTCAGGTGGTAAATTCTTAACCCAATTCTTTCTGATTTTTATCCCACCCAAATGCATATCATGATTCCGTTACCACCAAAATATTTCAAGTGGTGGTCCATCCAGTCATCAAAATTTCAATCACAATTGGCAACAATTTTAGCCAAGCAAGCATTGCAGTCCTGCTTTATTGTCATTCTTTCCAGTGATAAGCCTGGTCAACACGATTTCACGATACTTAAGAGGCTTGTACTTCCTGATGGGTCAGTGCTGAGAGCCAACTATCCCGGGAGGCCCACACGAGATTGTTTATTCAATGATCCTGTCATGGATGGGAAAAGGTACATGAATTATCAGAATTGTGATTAATTTACTTATTAAGGAAATTTATGGTCCTTTGTAAATTATTATTTTCTGAAGTGAAATTCTAAATGGAACTCAACGTTGATGGTTCGGACTGTTAAAGTACGGGCCCGCATTGCTGGATGGTGGAAAATCAAAATATAGTCCACATTGAAAGGTCCTAACCCTAAAATCAGTGTCCTACAAATAAATGTTTAAGAGAATAGAACATTGATCCAGATAAAAGGTTAAAAATCAAATGGTCCGATCTTTGAATCGGGAAGACCATAGGAGAATTGCCATCCACGGCGGAGCCTATTAAATCAACAGCGATGATCACGAAACCATGTTCTGTTCCAACTTGCATGAATCCTGCAACTCTGTAGAATATGCTTTTCTTGAGGCTCTAGACTATATGATTATTCTTTTCCATATAAAAGAGGACAATTTGGCTTGTTTTCCTTTTCTTAAATTCTTCCAGTTGTCTTGCCACAGCTTGCTGAAGGTATGGAACCTGAACAATTTTTCTGGAGTTCTAGGCATATTCAATTGCCAAGGAGCAGGAACCTGGCCATTTCTAGATACCTCTCAGAGTTACACGAGTTCTGAGCAATCATACCTCACAGGGCATGTTAGTCCTATTGATATTGAGTTTCTAGATGAAGTCACTGGAGAGAATTGTACAAGTGATTGTGCAGTTTTTTGCTTTAAAACCGGTAAGATCCACCTCGCCTAATCTATATTTGACTACGAAGAAGTAAGAATACACTGGCTCAGCAATGAAAGTATCACACACAAAGCAATCTAGTTACAGAATCCTCATCCATGTAATATTCACACATCAGAGCAGAGTTGATGGCAATATGGAGAAGTGTACATATAAGAAAAATAAAAACACAAGCACAAGAAGGAAACTGAAACTTTACGCAGTTCATATCCGAGGGTTACCTCCTTTACATGATATGAAGAGAAAAATAAAATCCACTGATTCAAGGAGGGAGCAAGATATTACAATCTTCTTTCCTGTACATGCCAAAACAACAAACCTCTTATATGAACTATTTTCCCTAGAGAACCCTCTCACAAAACCTCATTCTTGCCCAAGGAAAAAAAGGACCAGCTTATTTAAGTAAAAGATATTACAAAACCTCTAAGAAGTAAGAAAAGCATAATACTTAGAGGAAGTTTCCAATAACAGAGATCTCATTAGCCTCTTCTCAAATATCAATTCAAGAACAGACCTTGTGCATACCTCGTTAAACTAGTGAATTACCATTGTTTTCTCCCCACAACTAACTTCTCCATCACAATGTTTGCATTCCAAGATACAAAACCCCTAAGAAATAAGGAAAGCATAAGACTTAAGAGTTAGTTTCCCATAATCTAGATACTTATTAAGATAATCGTCAACCTCCTCTCTCAAACATGAATTCAAGAACAGACCTTGTGAATACCTTGTTAAACTAGTAAATTGCAGCTGTTTTTGTCTTTTTTCACAATTAGCTTCTCTACCACAAATTTTGCATTCAAGAGCTGAGCAACTGTTGAACCTCTACTCACTTCTGAATATGATCCAAAGCTGCAAGGGAAATCAAACCAAATCCATCAGTAGCTCAGATGGTGAGGTAGCTCCCTTCCACAAAAACAAGCAGGGATCAATCCCGGGCTGTAGTTCCGTAGAAACAACCAGGGATCAATTCCTGACTGCAGTGTTGATCTCACACCAAATCAAATCCAAAAACTCAAACCAAATAAACCATTACATTTTGGGAGGATTAAATAAATGTAATGGATTAAATATTCTAGATATTGATTTGGGGAACAAAAGGAGAAGGGGATTTTCTATCTTGTAGAACTCAGGTACATTTATTCCACTTAGTAGTTCAAAATAGTAAACTAGATGAGTTTTAGAACTTAACTTAAATATTCTTTGGCTCATGTTATGGGTTAGATCCAAATGCTTTAACTATTAATTTTAATGTCACTGACTCCAATTAAAGCTGAACAGTGTGCGCGCACACACATGTGTCTGTGTGTTAATGCAAAAGTTCTTGGCTTTTGAGCCTGAAACTACATGGAACAGAAAACATATGAAAAACATGAAGAGCTAATGCACTTAACCTAGAGAACACTATTGTACCCACTTTTAAATTTGTGTTATTGGAAGTCACCTGAAAGCTGCTACACATAAAATCATGTCAACTTTTCCACTTATAAGTTTGTGAATGATAATTACAAAACATGAAGACCACCTACTTTGTATGGAAGTAGGTACATTTGATGACTCGGGCCTGATGGTAATTAGATTTGAAAAAAAACGTGTTCTACTGTTCTGAATGCTAATACTCCCTTTTATATATTGGATTAGATTTTTTTTTTGGACTCAACAACAATGTTCTAATCTCTCAAGAAGGAAAAATATGTTACGAGCAGTGACAATAATATGGGAACAGCCTCTGTGGCCCACCTGGGACCGTCCGCATGGTCTGTAAGGTCGGATGGGAAGAGCCCACCATGTATGATAGATGAAACAAAAATAAGCTAAGCTGGATGATGTTAACCATCGATGAGGTGGGACTCAGGAGGAATTTGAAGGGAACATCTAGATAGGGGATGGGTGAAGTTTCACCTCTATCCAATGATCCTAGTACTAGTTGTGCTCAAGGGAAGGGCCAGCCCGGGCCCCATCTGTTCCCAGCTCACTTTTGGCCAGGTTTGGGCCTTGAGTTTTAGTACGCAGGTCGCACATGGATATAAAATCTGGGCCTGATTAATATTTGGGCCAGGCTTAGATTAAGTGATGAAAGCTAGAAGCCTGGCCCAAATAAGTAATGCATGTAGTTTAGCGACTGATTAGCTCAAACAAATCATAGAAATCCCAGCCCAGCCCAGCCTGACTGACTAAATGGGCTGGCTCAGGTCTGATATGTTTGAAGTGGACTGGGCTCGGCAAGCCACCTGTTATAAATTTGTGTTTCTAAAGTCGGGATGGGCCTAGATATGCCTAAACCTGGCCTGGCCTGACCCATGAGGGCCTAGATATGCCTAAACCTGGCCTGGCCTGACCCATGAACACCCCTACTTAGTCCTCTGATTTGAGGCCTTGGAAACTTTTACCATCTGTTGACTTGGCATGGCCAAATCAGTGAACTATAGGATGCTTGGATGGGAGGCAATTGATACCCAGATACTTCTACATGCCCAATGTACCCAAGTGAGACCGGTAGCTCATCATAGCAGTACTTGTTACTGCATTGATACTTCTAGGATACCAGTTTGACATATTGTACTATACTAAGTTAATTATTTCATAAAGTTATATTAATTTTCTTGCTTTTTATATAAAATTTTAGCAAGGAATGCAAATAACGATAATTTCATTAATTTAGAAAAAGAAGAGAATTAGTATTTTGCATAAAAACAGTAATAGAAAATATGAAATTTCACGTTGAGAAAGGAATAGGATAACTGTACCTTATCCATATCCTGGATTTCCAAAAGTGTGGAGCTGTATCCCCATCCCTGATCCACGTAGCCATATCTGTATCTAGGCATCATATGAACCTCACCAACCCTCTGTCCCTGTCATAGTCACTCGCCCCTTGAATTAGCAGGCTTCCTTCCTTGATTTGGTTTGCAGTTTCCTTCCTCAAAACACAGCAGATACCTGATTTTAATGAAGCCATAACTGCTAACCGATAATCTGTTACCCTTTCCCTTGTCAATGTGTTTGCATATGTAATATGTTAACTTTGCATTGCCCATATTTTGTTGTCATTACAGGATCCCTGCACCATTTGGCAAAGAAAGGATCAGTGGATGTCTCATTGAAAGTTTTGGAATGCGACATATTTACAATATCCCCAGTCAGGGTCAGTTAATGAACAACTTGTGTCTTTACTGATTTCCTGTGGATTCACCCACCATTGATTCCAATCACAGGCACATCGACAGTATGTGAAGATTCAACTTGGGGTGTGCTTGGATGCACTTAATATAATGGTTGGTCTGAAAATTCTAGAAGAATGGACATTTTCCATTCTACTGCATTTGGGGCGATGCAAAAGATGGAAATTACATTGGGTGAGAACTTGTTGCAACTTAAACACCACAATCAATGTCATCATCTACCATCACAGAATGATTTGAAGCACCAGTGATATTAAGCTAATGTGGTTCCAGGCCTTTTGTATTGCTCAATATGCAGGGTGGATTTTCTGCCTAATCTTTTATGCCACTTGTAATATCAGGTGCAGCCTAATGCATCTAAAGCTGTCTTAAAAAAGTTAGCTTACTTGCAAAAGATTCTTCCATTATGGTCCTGTTTGGATCCAAGTTGGTTGCACTGCATTAACTTTACCTGTGACTCTGTCTACCTTTAATTGGTTGTGGCAGAAAAAACACTCACTCACAGATAACTCCAGTTATTCAAACGTGTGAACCCCCATTACACAGAACCAAGTTACCTGTAGTCGGTTTATGAAGATCCAAACAGGCCCTATAGACTTGTAAAAAGATGTCTCTATGTGCTTAGATTGGTTCTAAGAAAAATTGGCATGATGAAATACGAAGGGCCCACATGTATGTGGAGGCCTCTTGTCCTTGCAAGATCTAAATGATAGTAGTTTTGTTTATTGCATCTGCAGGCTTATTGCAAGAAGGTTCAGTTTGCCCCCATTGGATTAATAGATATGTACAATTCTGGAGGAGCTGTTGAAGCTGTGGACTTTGTTAGCGATCATTCTCGATGTCAGTTAGACATAAAAGGGAGAGGTTCTGGTCAGTTTGGAGCATATTCAAGCATAAAACCGAAGTTTAGCACTGTCAACTCAGGAGAAGTGGACTTTGAATTTAATAGCAAAGATAAATTTCTGAAATTAGTGATTCCCCCCAAAAATAACTCATGGGTTATCTCAATTCATTTTGAGGCTTGATTTTTCAGGAGAGGCCTCACTTACACTGTAAATTTTGCATTATTCATTTTATCAATTTCTATTATTGAAATTTGACATTTATGCTATGGAAATGTAACATTCTATAGAGAAATTTTGTATTAAATTCAAAATTTGTTAGATCCATACCATTTTTGTTGTTAGTTTGGCAGGAGCAATATTGGAGCTGTTGGAAGTAGGTGGGTTTCGAGGATAAGTATTCAAAATTTTTGACCCACTTGATGCAGGGATCAAATATCCATAAGGCCGAGAACCCAAGCACAAGATCTAAAACCCTTATCTCATGCATTAAGATCAAACATCTATCAACAAGATAGAACAAGAAGCAACAAGCATAACTAGATCTACTAATTCAAATAGATAACAGATCTATACCTTTGGAGCTTAGTTGTGCTCTAATCGAGAATTTTATCTCTACGAGAACTCTTTTCGCAATCTTTGATCTCCCTTGCCTATATGTTCTTCCATGCTATTACCCTTGTAGAGAACTTCTAAAGGAGATGGTGGGATCTTCCAGTAGAAGAAAACCCTAGATCTCTAGTATGAAACCAGAGGAGAGAGAGAGAGGAGGAAGAAAGAGATGAACTTGAGAGATTATTGTGTGTAGTATTTATAGTTTTTGGCGCACCTCCTCTTAAACCAAGATTAGAAGTCTTACTTCTATTCTTAGTAAGTATCCGACTACTCATTTCCTTAAGAGTTCCAATGAGATTAGTAACATTCTTTTATTAGGGCTAGCATAGGGACTACTAGGGATTCATTAGAATCTGGCTCCAATTAGGAATTTGGAACCCACTTCTCCTGTGAACTCTGTAGCCACAGTCAATTGCAAATAAGTCCACTAATTAAATGCAATTGAACTCCAGTCTTAGGAATAATTACAAGGAGACCTTAAACTTTCCAAATAGTACAAGTAGACCCCTCCATCAATTATATCCATAAATCTATTGGAATAAATTTGTCCAACCAAATTGGATCCATCTCTTATTATCATCGTGTTCAATTAATTACAGTAATCATCAGTATCATCCAATTAACTCTTAGTTGAGATGGGTGCGCACTCACTAATGATAAAATCCATTAATTGACACAAGCGGATATTTATGGGGATAGATTCCATCTTGAGAATTATATGCTCCTACAGCCCCACTACCACGTACCCAAGACATCAAGGTGTTGACCTACAACTGTCCTCAGTCATTGATGACTCAAAATAAATGTATAGTAGAAACTTGAGTCCATTAATCTCTTAAGATTAAGAGCCCATTGCTTGGGAATTATGAGCGCAGTCCTTTAATCAAAATACATATTTATACAAGGTGCTGCTCATGGTCATTCAGTACATCCAATGTACCAGCATAATATCCAGAGTCTTACACTTTGATGATCAAGACCTATGATGCCTGGATATGGACACGGGTACGGGTACATGACATGGGTACGGGTACATGACACGGGAACGAGAGTTTGATACGTCAACTTAAAAAATTTAGGACACGGATACGGGTACAGCAATACTTAAGACGTATTTTGAAATTTTTTATTAAAGTTTAATTTAGATGGGGCCTATTAATTGGTAGGACATTTATTTTAGATAGGTTAAGTTTTTAATAGGTGAGCTCATTGCTCACTGAATTTTAACCTTTATAGTCTTAAATAAAAGAAAAGGGGGCTGAATGTAAAATGGACATATAAACTAAAATGAGTTTTGACTTATGCGGTCTTAAAAGAAAATCAAAGGGGGCTGCATGTAAAAATTAAAAAAGAAAATAAAAGGGGACTGGATGACATTTGCCATTTCGGTCTTTCCTTTTTATCTCATCTCATCGTTGACAAAACAATGAAAAGAAAGAAGGAAAGAAAGAAAGTCGCGATGGAGACAGGAGGGAAGAAGGAAGAAAGATAAGAGAGAGGAGGAGAACGACCCTGAGACGGAGGTCACCATCATCAAAGACACCAACCATGAGTCCTTGACGCGTATGCGACCACCACCGTTGCCTACCTTCTCTCCAACACCCGGGAATGGAGTGTTGCCCTTTGTTGAACAGCAGCACTCATGATTCAACTATAGAGGTCAGTTGCCTCCTTCTCCTCCTCCTATTATATATTTTGATTTGACACTTTCTTCTAAATCTTTCTTTTCTTTCTTTTGGTCTACATGAAAGGGGAAATAAGGTTAGGGTTTTTATTTTTTAGTTAAAAAATACATGAAATATATAAAGAAACAGATGAAAGCAGTTAGAGATTTCAATCGAAACTCTCTGTTTCTATTTTCTTTCCATAAAATATGAGAATGCCGTATCCTTATTTTTCTGGCACATATCCCAACTGTATCTTGCCGTATCCTGTACCCGTATCCGTATCGTACCGTGCCCACACTGATACCTTAGGCAAAATGCCGTATCTGGGCATCATAGATCAAGACATGCCACACTATCTCATAGTGATCAAAGTGTTGTAACCTTATCAGATGAGATGCCCAACCTCATCACTGGCCATGAATCAATTTAAGTATAAGATTTGTGATCTATGTCTCCTGTATATGGATCTCATCCAACACATGGATTACATCAATATACTTGTGGCCTTTAGGTCATCTCACGAACCATCATGTCACTTTGTATTGGTCATGTGCAAATATAGAATAAAATATCATATTGGTCATGTGCAAATATAGAATAAAATATCATTCATATAATAAATAAAGCATAAAAATATAAATTAATTAATAAAATAAATAAATTTATCCATAATATCCATTGGATTGAAGTCATACAATCTAACAGAAGCACTTCCATTAAAAAGGTGTAAACTATAATAGATAGATAACTAAATCAATAGTCCAATGCTAAATGCTAAATGGAGAGAAAACTAAAATTAAAAAGTAGCCGTCACCCACATGCATGTGCCTGTGTGATTAGGTTTGTAAACGGGTCGGTTCCAGTCCGGGTCCATGGTGGACCCGGAATCGAAACCATTAAGGAGAATGTGAAACCGGACCCGGACCCAGAACCGTTTTGGAACCGGTTTCTTGGCTCCGAAACCGGAACCAGAACCATATATGGGACGGGTCTGGATCCGGGTCTGGGTCTAGGTAGAGAATGATATTAAAAAAACATAGATTTTAGGTGAGATTTTCAAAAATTAAGGTAATATGTCGGGTCTCAGGTCCACGGGTCCAAGCCAAAGTGAAACCAGATCCAGACCCATTTACTTATCGGGGCCTAAACAAGGACCCAGACCTGGTTTTTGCGAGTCGGAACCTTCGAGTAATCGGAGAATCGGGGACCCATTTACATCCCTATGTGTGATGTTGTGCACGGGCACTGCATTTCACGTACCAACAATAGGGTTTCCTCAATTACATTACAGTCTAAGTAAAATAAGCTGACAAGTTATTGATGTATTTGCAAACCTTTTTTCACATTGTTTGGCTGTAAAATTGTGTTAGGAAACAAGTAGCAAAGTAATTTATAGTGACTCATGTTGTAATTTCTAGTGGGTCCATGCACATCAATTTCCTAAAAGCTCTAGAATGAGACTCACCAGGATTGGTATCTCTACTCGAGCCATCCAAAATAGTGCCAAAAAAAAAAAACAATAGAAAACGTGTTTCATCTTAAAACATAAAAAAGAAACTTTCTGCACTACTTTTTTTTGAGACGCTAGGTTCTTATTTTGGGAAGAAAAGATTGGGGTTCTCATTTTAAGATGATTTGTCTCTACTTTTTAAAAACATGTTAAGAGTACAATCATGAGTACAATCATGTGTGAAAAGCTCTTTTTGTCCAAACCTCTATCCCCGTCGGACATGTTGTGCCTTTGGTGCCGGCTATGGAAGAGGAAACCAGGCATTTCCTCATCCGGCTTTCCTAGCACATCATAGAGGATTTTCAAATCCTCTCTTGTGTGGAAATGAAGCAAAAAATGTAAGATTTCTAAACCACATCATTGATGCACCAAACATGTTGGGTTAAGGCATAGAGTTTTCCAATGCCTTATCACGGGTGCTTTTCCATGGAAACTAGTGTTGAGTAGAGATTGGAAATAGAGCTACCAAACATGAATCTCAAAATAAGAGTCCAGATTTTACTATCCCAACTATTACACATGTAGTTGGTTATAAGGAAAACTACCGGAAAAATCCCCACAGGACCCTATGGGACCGACGAGGACCCAATAGCATGTTGAAGACGGGAGGGGCCCTTTGACCTTTCCTGTAGGTTGGTCGGTATCGACCATTCTATAGTGTTCATTCCAGTCCCTTCTCCTTCTTTCTCCCTTCTCCTTCCTCGCACCGACCTGCGCTGCACTTCCTATTCCTACACTGCGCCTGCACCACTGCACTGCACGCCAATCCATCTCCTGCATCCTTCTTCTTTTCTTTCCTTTCTTGCTCCCTTCCTTTCCTTCTCCCTCTCCATCTTGTCTTCTTTCCTCCCTTCTCCCCCTGCACTTATTGACACATTGCCATTGAGGCTGCACAACTTTCACTCTACTGCCGCACCTACTCTCATTTCCTCCATTTTCCTTCATAACATCAGCGTTGCCACCTTCACTACATTGCCCACCACTGCGCGACCACACCTACAGTAGCACCACGCTTGTAATCCCACGACGTTCACCTGCACTGTCAGCCCACTCGAATTGCCTCCCTGCACTTGCACCCCATTTGCACATACTACACAGCCCTATACACTCACTTACTGCCCCCACCGTATGACACTTAGACACCCTTTTTCTTACCCGAGTCCAAACCCATGCAAGGCTGACTCCATTTCCATACAAATCCTTGCATAAACACATAAATATATTTCAGGAGACAGTTCTCCACCCCCCATCATCTCTCTCTCGTCTCTCGCTCTTGGTACTCTTTTAGTCATTTTGTTGAATATCTGATCAACGTTCTACTCGCTCTCCTGCGGAAGAGAAAAGAGCTTTTTCTTCTTCTTAGCTCTAATAGTCGATATTGACCATCACTAGCTCTAATGGTCGATATCGACTAATTTGTCGGTCAGATTTTTTCTAATCTATTACAATCTTATTCGTTGAACACGACAGAGTGGTCGATTTCGACCATTACTACTTCCTCCTAATGGTCGATATCAACCAATCAGTTGGTCAGAGTTTTTCCAACATGTAAGTGTCTTATTTACTAAACATTACAAATATTGCAAAATGATAAAAAAAAAAAAAAAAGACTGAAAAGGAACTTGAGGACTCCTCCTGTCTTTAACATGCAATTGATCCTCGTCGGTCCTATAGGGATTTTTCGGGTAGTTTTTTTCTTGGTTATATATCTTCAAATTTCAATTTAAAAGGAACAAAACCCACCAACGGATTGAGGAACAGGAAGGAATAGTGATTAATGTCACGTCATAAAATGATGCCACTTCATCAACCCATCCCATTTTCAATCATGTGATCAATTTTATTACAGTGGGACTCCTTCCATTAAAGTGAAATCGAGGATACCTTGGATTATCTCTACGTTGGACCCATAATAAGCTGAGCACAATCCAAAAAAGAAAAGAAAAGAAATTGGTCTTAACTCTCAAGCTCAAGCATATTGATGGATAGAAATCCAAACAAAGTAATAATAACTCATAGGAACGGCTCATATCTTCAATAGGATAGGCGGGCCCCAGTTCCACTCCTTCTGACTCCTGATTTCTCGCGGTCTCTTTCTAGCGGTTGTTTTCCTCAACCTCAGCTGATTGATCGATCGATCATCATGATCCGGACTCCTTTTGGAGACAACAGGTTCAATCTCATTTAAAGTTGGTCTCCTCTCCGCCTTTTTGTGTTCTCTTATGTGGTGATGTTGATGGTCGGTGCAGCGACAGCGAGGATATGCTAAAACCATGCGTCTACGCCTCTCTGGAATTCCCTTTAACAGAAGACCTCTCTATCTATCTCTATGTGATCAGACCGGCCCTTTCTTTATATTCTGATCCTCTTTTTGCCATCTTAGTTGATTCATAGCTAAGACCTCTCTCTTTTTGTCTCTCTCCCGATCCCAATCTCTCTTCTACAAAAAAGATCCTTCCTTGGATAATTCGCTTTAGATCTGATCGAAGATGTCGTACGCGTATCTTTTCAAGTACATAATTATCGGTGATACTGGTGAGACCTCTCTCTCTTTTTCTCTCTCTAAAATTTGATTGCTTTGTTGCAAAATGTTGAATATGGTGGTGGGGTTTTCTGGGTTTTTAGTATGGGTGTGATTCTTTGTTTGCAAGTTTTGAATTTATGATTTTGTTGTGAATTGGATTGGAAGTTTCTGATTCTAGGATCCATTTTTAAGAGAAACCCTAACTGGGTGCCTTTTTTTTTTTGAAATTTGTTATAGATGTGTTGAATTTATGGCAATTTGTGAATATATCAACTCTATAGATGCGAATATTCTTGTGGGGGTTTCTCGGTTTTTGTATTAGAAAGATACCAAGCATGTGTGGAATTTATGACGATTAATTGTAAAGAAGAATACTGTGTGAAAACGGCTTGGAGGATTGGGATCGGGTGGGAAGTGGGTCTTGTGGAATTGTTTTATGTGATATATGTTAAATTTATGGTCTTTTATGAACTTAGGCCTTTTTTTAATTTTGGGAGAAAGAGCTAGTGGATTTCCTAGGTTTTCCTTCTTATGAAGAGGCTGTTTGGGTTGCATTGAATTTATGGGTCTATGCTTGTTCTCGTGTGCAATAGAATAGGCCGCTGTTTTTGTTCTTTCAATTTCTTATTTGAAGAAAAATCTGCTTATAATATGTTGAAGTTATTATTAGTTTTATTTGTATCTAGGCTTTTTTTTTTCCTTGAATCGGGAGGTGGAACAACCTTTTTGTCTGATTTTAATTGTAGTAACTATTTCCTTTTAAGCCTTTGAATCTCGGTAATGTTGGTAATGGAGAAGAGTCTATAAATCTAGTGTTTATTTATATTCAAATGAATTGGCATGAATTTCTAAGGTTTAGAATAAATAGGAAGAATTGACATATGACTAAAAATGTGGAATTTATGATGATCTTTGAATGGAATAGAACTTTGAGAGTATAGTTTTGTTTATAGTGCAAAGGCCTTGATGGGTTTCTATTGCTTTAGTGGGTAGATTGTGTGAGATTCTTAGCCTTGTTGATGAGGTTTTCTCTTATTTAGTAGGGTAGTTTGTGTAAGATTAGTAGCTTTGTTGATGACTCAATCTAAAATAAAACATAGAGAACCGTTTCTAACTACTCATTTCTTATCTTCAAGAAAGTAGGTCTGTTGGCAGTCGGGTCAATATTAGGTATGCTATTGACCCACCTCTATCCAATCCTGAATATGGGTGGAATTAGAGTGCATCAATGATACAATAAAAAAGACTTGTGCGTTGTGAGTGAGATGATTGTTGATAATGGTAGACTCCCTATCATTCCTTTGAGTTTTAACATCCCAAAATCGTACAATGTCTGCTAAACACCTATGGACAGGTGCTCCACAACAATGCCAATAGTGAACATTGCTACTAAAGAAGGGAGAGGGGAGCCTCTGCCGCATTTAAGTTCCCTTGTGACTCTACTTTTTAGTGTATGTGTTCTGGGAGTTCTTAATTCCCTTAAAACATACTACCGGTTGTCCCATAAGATGGAGGGTATGTATCATGTACCTGGATTCGTAATTGAACCCTAAACAGTTGCACAATTGCGCATGGGCCCTGAGGAAGCAAGCTCATAATAGGCAAGGGGTCTAGGAACCAGACGATTCTCTTTTGATGAACACCCCCAGTAAATGAAATAGATCTGTGATGTCACAGGTCGCGATTGTTTCCCTATTGAATGAAGGAAAGGATTTCATTCCTTCCCCTCTTTGTGTCTGGCCAGTCAGGTTTTCATATTTTCGTCCGGCCATGGTCAAATCTATATCAGTTGTCCGATCGTCCATATTCTCTCACCCAGGTCCCTTCTTCCGCAGCTTCATTGGTTGAACTATTGGTCCTTCTGAAAGTCCTACCCGTTTTGCTTTGCCGAGCAAAAAAGACTGAAAAAGATTTGTATCTGATTCCTCTAATATTGCCGCGTCAACTACTGTAGACAGGAGTGCTTTGCCTATAAATGACTGTCTCTATTTTATCTTAGCTGGAGTCATCAATACGGCTAAGAATCTTACCAGTTGGTGGTACCCACTAAAATACAGAAGAGAAAATTAAAACCAAGCATCAAGGCGCATCAAGGCATCTGCATTTAAAAATACTTATAACGTTTCATTTCATTCACAATTCATTACAAATCCCATACACTAGTCACATAGAAAATCTTCTCATTTAGTTTAAAACCTGAAAAACCTATGCTAAAGCATTTGCATATAAATTAACAATAGATTTATAGACTCATCAATAGTACCAAAATTACAAAGTCTTAAAAGAAATAGTTTCTCAACTTAAAATCCTTGAGAACAACCAGAACCCTCTCCACTGTTAAAAAAAAAAAAAAGAAAGAAAAAAAAAAAGAAAAAGAAAAGCCTAGATCTAAACACAACCAATAATAAATTTAACATATTTCATACAAAAAATCTTCTTTAAATAAAAGATAGAATAAAGCACAAAGCTATTTTGTTGCATGGAAATGAGAATAGAACCATCGATTAACATAGCCCCAATGCTTTTTTCATAAGAACAAAAACCCAAAGAATCCACTATCTTTAGAAAAAAAACTTAAGTTCATAAAAGACCATAAATCCAACATTTCTCTCATAAAAATTACTCTCTCCTCGTGCTCCTACTACAAATTGTTTTCTCACTCAAAGAAACAAGCATAGTGTCATGTCCCAAAACCGGATTACTGTAGGTATCCGATCTCAGAGTGTGAGTTTAGGAATTAAGAAATGAGTATGGTTCTCCCTAGAATCCGCGTGTGTGAGGATATAAGAACTCCATCACAAACATGAATATTTTCGCGAAGGTTTAAGTGGCGTTGCGACCTGGAGTCTGTGGCCCTTGGATTCCGTGTTGCACTCAACCACGTTAGCACAAATCTACTATAATATGATGCATCGTCAGACTAGTACTAGACATAAATGAGAAATTACAGAGCATGACAGTAATTAGGATATTTCATTATCCCAAATGTGTTCAAGTTACAATTATAAAAATAAATTAATTACAAACCCAAAAGGAAAGGCTAACAAAAGCAAATATAAGTACAATAAACAAAGTACAACTACTACCCCAATGTGACAACGGCTTCGGTGCCAAACTCAACATCCAAATGACATTGCCGACACTACAAGTCTCAAATTCCTATGGCTCCACAGCTGTCCCCTCGCACTCCTGCACAAGGCAAAGGTCTTGGTACCTAGAGCACCAAAAGTAATATATTAGACATGACGGACCGGCATGTGATTGATATCGAAAGCATAATCATGTTGCGGAAAATATGAGCATAAACATGTTAAAAATTAAATAGAGTGCAAAGGATAATAAAACTAGGCAAATCATGCATGAAAAGATACTAATGAGCATGAACAAGGATCAAAATAATAAACAGGTGTACTATTCATTGTGTCTTAGCAAAATGGCAATCCACATATGCTATGTTCTCTGTCACGGTTGCGGTGGCGTGACTGTGACAGGGTAGAGAATAGCTATAGAACAGAGCAAGGCCAACTCTCGGTTGTGGTGGCATCACCGGAGTAGCAACAGAGAAAAACCAACTGCAGTGGTACAAATAAATATATACCTTGACTTGGTTTGGCCTAACCAAGTAAGGGTCGAAGCTTAGTGGTGCTGATTCGAGAATTTAAGACAAAACTAGCTAACAGGGCACTACCTTAGAGGCGGTAAATAGGGTAGAGGAACTACTTGGATACGAGCAAAGTCTGAAAAATCAAGTTAATCATACCGAGTAGTCCTTATCCGGGTCCAAAACTGGCTAACTAGTACAAGGTCCAAATTTGGTAAATAGGGCATTTTTTAGGCAAAATGAGGGCAAAACGAGCAAAACTAGTAACTTGAGTTAACAAAATGGCCAAATTAGGTAATCTGAGTTAAAACTGAAACAAAACAATGCCTAAGGTCTGGAAACAGTTGGACAACATTTTGGTAGGCAATGGGGTGTCCCAAATGGACAGAAAGAGTATAGTGTGGATCCAGTGTATAAGGATGGAAATGGCGTCATAGAACCCATGCCAAACTCCATAGCACCTTAACCTAGGATTCTGTCACCCCGGGAATCAATAATGGAAGCAATTGTGCGTTACACCCCCAGGCATTGACTTCTGAGCCTAACCATCCATTCTAGGGCCGGGTACGGAGATGGTTATAGTGGGTAGCTTACAGGTACAAGATAGATAAGCATATGCCGTGCATGCGAGTAACAATATGTGAACAATGTAATGTGTCACACCCTAAGCCCGAGACTACACTCATCTCAAGGTGCGGTGTACGCCCATGTGGAATTTTGAGTCGAAACTTCATGAACAATTGAATTCCACGAACGAGTTTTCCCACAGGATTTCACGTGTGAGGTTAGATTTCCATAAACCTGTATAATTCACTTGTATAATTTGACAAAGATATCCATCTATGTTCATCATCTATCACATATTCGTCATGATATAAGAGCATAACTAGTTCATGAGGATAAATTAAAGTTCAAGTTTCTAGTTTAAGAAAAAGAGGAAAAGTAGCGGAAGCAAAGTATTAATTAAGGTTTACATTCCAAAATAAAACATCCTAATCACCAACTAAACATGTGGCGATCCAGGCCATGGTCATGGGAAATATAACGTCCAATAGCTCATCATGCAGATGTCTAAAAGTCATCTTCCGGGGCCCCGCTCAACTAATTGTTGAGGAGTTTCTTCCTCTGGGGGGTGGCGTCGAGGTCATCACCTGTAATGCCGAGTCTAGCACCATTAGACATAGGTCTAGCAAGATGAACAAATATAAAATGGAACATGGGCATCAAATGAGTAGAAATGACGAGATAGATCATATGAAGTCACAGAAAGTAATCTAGCCATTATTAGTGCATGAATAGGCATGATACATATGGATCAAAGGTGACAAATGCATAAGCATAAGTGGCACAACCACATTATTCTCCCACACATGTGACAGTTGCACATGCATGAAGAGAACGGTAATATTGGAGTAGGAAAACGTGTGCCCGTAGAGTTGTATCCTTCTCATTATATAAGGGTGGACTACCCTATTATTAGTATCCTCGTTCAAATCAAGTTCCTAAGTTATAGCTAACTTTCTAATACAATTAGCGTTCATAAGTTATAGCTCACTTTCTAATACAATTAGTGTTCCTAGATTGACACCCCCTTTCAAATTGATGCGGGGGAGTCTTAAAGTAGCAATTTGGAAACCAGAAACTGATGTCGAGGCCGATGAAATCCTTTGGTGAAGATGTCAGCAAACTGAAGGTCAGTAGGGACATGAGGTAAATAAATGACATCACGCTTCAATTCATCCCAAATAAAGTGACAGTCCACTTCAATATGTTTGGTGCGTTCATGAAAGACAGGATTTTCAGTGATCCTGATAGCCCCAATATCATCCGCATGCAAGGATGTTGGAGATGGTTGTGCAAATCCGAGTTCCGAAATAAGTTCTCGTAGCCATAAAATTTCTGAACATGCGAAAGACATTGCCCTATATAATCCGCCTCTATAGAAGATCAAGAATCACGTTTTTTTTTCTTGCATTTCCAAGAAATTAAAGAATTGACAAGATACATGCACCAAACAGTAGTAGACTGACAAGTATCTTGACAGCCCCCCAGTCAGCGTCTGCATAAGCCGTCAACTGAAGAGGATTATCCTTGGGATAATATAAACCACGAGTGACAGTGCCCAACAAATAACGGATAATGCACTTGATAGCAGGAAGATGATGGTGTCGAGGAGATGTCATGAATTGGCTCACAAGATAGACAGCATGGGAGATTTCCAGTTGAGTGATGGTGAGATAGGCAAGGCTGCCCACCAGGCATCTGTAAGTATGTGGATTAGGAAGAAGGCCACCATCATCTTTACTCAATTTGAGGTTTACCTCTATAGGTGTATCAATTGACGAAGATTCATGTAGATCAGCGAGCTCAATAAGATCAGATGTGTATTTGTGTTGATTGAGAAATAGGCCTTTGGGAGATTGATGCACTTTTAAGCCCAAAAAATAATGTAAAGGGCCCAAATCCTTCATATGAAAGTAATCCCTGAGAGAGGCTTGGATAGACTTGATCATACTATCATCAGTGCGAGTAATAATAATATCGTCAACATACACAAGTAGAAATGTAACACCTGTAGATATTCTTTGCATGAATAGAGAGGGATCGTAAGGGCTCTGAGTAAAGTCAGTTGTGCATAACCGCCCCCTAAAAGTTTCAAACCACGCCTGAGGAGCTTGCTTTAGACCATAAAGAGATTTCCAGAGGCGATGGACAACAGTTTTAGATCGAGAGGTGACGCCCTGCTGTATCCTCATGTAGACCTCTTCTTTCAAATCTCAATGGAGAAAGGCATTTTTAACATCTATCTGGTATAATGGCCAAGAATTTGAGGCAGCAATGGCGAGAAGTAACTGAACAGATGTCATTTTGGCCACATGTGCAAATGTCTCATCGTAATCAATGCCATAGTCTTGCCTGTTACTGAGTGTCACAAGTCTAGCTTTGTGTCTATCCAAGGAGCCATCAGATTTAAGTTTATTGGAGAAGATCCATTTGCAACCGATTGGTTTAATTGCTGAAGGACAATCCACAATGTCCCAACTGTGATTCTGATCTAAAGCATCTAATTTTGCCCTCATAGTCCGGTTCCAAGTATCATGTCGTATTGCCTGCAAATAAGAACTAGGGATATAGAAATAGAGGAAAGGGTAGTCATCAAAGAAGTGGGGGTAAATCCTTACCGCTCAGGTGGTCTAGAAGGTCCGGAGGAGCGACGTAGGAGAAGAGTGGTGGAACCAGTTGCCAGCAGTGGATCAGGAGGATTGGCGTCTGCAGTGTTAGGTTTTTCTTGACGATGATAAACAAAGTGAGGATGAAACCTGGTAACAGTTATTTTTTCTGAAAAACCCGGTAAGAGAGTGGGAGAAGAGGGATGAGAACAATCCAATTTAGTTTGAAAAAAATACTGGTTTAAAAAAATAAAAAACATTGCAGGAAACTCTGATGCGACGACCAATGGGATCGTAGCAAACAAAATCCTTTTTGATTGGTGGCATAACCCAAAAAAGCACACCTGCAAGATTGTGCAATTAATTTTGTTCGTTCTGTGGGAGGTAAGTAAACAAAGCAATCACATCCAAAGGTATGTAGATGATCAAACACACGATGATAACAAGACAGTTTAAAATGTGGTGTTAATTGAGCAATGGTAGGGGATCGAAGACGGTTTTTTAAATGTACGGCAGTGGTGAGAGCTTCTTCCCAAAACGAGGAGGAACTGATGATTCAATTTGTAGGGTTCGAGTAACATCAAGGAGATGCTTGTTTTTTCATTCTGCGACTCCATTTTGTTGAGGAGTATACGGACATGTACGTTGAGAAATGATTCCTTTATTCTTTAGAAAAGATTGAAAATCATTGGAAACATACTCTCCCCCTGAATCTGAGCGCAATGTTTTAATGCATTTTGAAAATTGGGTTTCAATATAGCTGAGGAAAAATTGAAATGCATTAAGAACATCATACTTAGAATGCAATAAATAAATCAAAGGAAACCCACTGTAGTCATCGATGAATGTAGACCATGGGAAAGGTGAGGGGCAATGTCCAAAACATCGCTGTGAATTAACTCAAAACATTCAGCGCTCTGTGTTGTGGAGTGAGGAAAAGGTAAAGTTTTACTTTTTCCTAATTTACAGGCATCACATTCAAAAGAAGCATAATCAAAATGTTTATTTAATAATCCAGATTTAAATAAAGTAGACATCGTAAATGCATTCGGATGACCAAGTCTATTATGCAACAACTGAGAAATATTCTAAAGAGAAAAAAAAAACAACTGGTTTAAAATTTTGTTCTGAGTCAATGTAGAAACTGGATGGGAAAATAGTCTACTATGCTTAGGCCCGCTCGCGATCACTTCCCTTGACTCGTGGTCCTGCACAACACAACCAGAAGAAAAAGAAACATTGTAATTATTCTCAGTAAGTTGACCCACAGAAACCAAATTTGTAGCAAGATAAGGAGATACTAAAACATTGATTAGTGGTAAGGGGCCAGGGATATCACCGACAAAGGTGATAAGAAGATGGTCTCCATTAGCAGTTTGAATGGTAAGAGTACCCGTGTAAGGAACAACATTTTGCAGTGTTGTGGGTGAAAAGGTCATATGGTTACTTGCTCCAGAATCTAAGTACCATGTATGAGATAGAGACGAATCAGTACCTGAGATGTTCATAGATGCCAAGGCATTGATACTCATTTGATTTACCATAGTAGGAGTGAGAGGAGCTGGGGATGCATATTGTGAGGAGAAATCAGGCTGTGAAGAAGACTCATACTGGAGGGAACCATTGAAGTCAGAGGGTGTATATTGTTGAGAGGTCTCTATGTAAGCACTAGGAGCGGACTGTATTGTGTAAGTACTAGGAGCTGACGACGTATAGCTGCGGGAAGTAGAATTGCGACCCTTATTCCGACATTCTTCAATAACGTGACCATTGGCTTTACAATACCTGCAGATCTTTGCTTTGCATTGGTTTGCATAATGACCATATTTTTTACAATTGTAGTACTGAACTTTACTGATGTCCCTGGGAGGTGGTCTGGTGGTAGTAGCATAGGCAAGTGGAGGCTCAGCAGATTTCAGTTGTTCCATAGAAGTTTTGTTAACCAGACGTTCTTCTTCCCGTAGAAGTTCCCAAAGACAGTCATCTAAGCTGGGAAGAGAAGCCCGGCTCATCAAGTTTGATCTAATAGGCTCATACTCCAAACGAAGTTTCATGAGAAATTGGTCCCGATGACTATTTTGCTGTAATGGAAGGAGTTCAGGTAGAAGTGTTTCAGACATAGTGGCAAACTTGATCTCATCATATTTAGACCATAGTCTTTGAAATTCATTGTAATATTCTTGGATGGACAGGGTGCCTTGGGTAAACTGAGAGATGTCAAGCTCCAATTGAAATTGGCAAGTAGCATTGCCTTACTGATAAATCTTTTTAAGGTAGTCCTACATCTCATGGGCAGTTTTGCAAGGTTTCCGATTGAGGATAAAATGTGGTTCAATAGAGCCCAGTAACCAAGTTTTGATTTTAGCATCCTTAGTTTTCCAGGCTGAAATCTTTTTGTCATCATCCTCCGGTTTACTTTCAGACCCATCAATATATCCCCACAGTTCTTTTCCTTCTGAGTAAATTTGAAACCGGAAGGCCCACGATGTGTAAAATTTTCCATCAAAACGGACTAGGACAATTTCAGACTTTTCCATAATAGCAGACTAGTATGTAATTAGGGATGTGGGCCCTGCCAAGTGATAACAAGGAGGAAGAGCAGCAGTAGGGCACGTAGATGATGCAAGTATTTGAAATATATTGAAAACAGCAGCAAGTGACACAGGAGCAGTAGCAAGTAGCAGCAGCAGAGACTGGAAAATAAATCGAAACAGCAGCAATTGAAACAGCATAAATTGGAATAGGAGCAATTGAAACAGCATAAATTGGAATAGCATCAATTTAAATAGCAGCAGTAAGCAAGTAGCAGCAGCAAATAGCAGAGACAGAAGCAGTAGCTTCAAGACACCCAGACATCCAGGTTCGGCAGTGGAAGATCCTCCATGTGGGCCCCACCAGATGATCTTTTGACAGATCAGAGGCAAGGGATGATAGGAGATATAAATTCTGCAACTGATGGAAGAACTCCTTCTCAAAAAGGATCAAGATCTGAGATTCTAGACGGCTGAGATTGAATCTCGTGGATAAAATTGAAAAACCCTAGAAATTAGTAGATGGCCTACCTCTGATGATAAAAAAATCTTGGAAGAATCACCAGAAAGTTTGATTACTCCAGTCGACCAGGATGGAAGGAATCTGCAGATGGGCTGATGAAGATCTGAAGTGGGCCACGTCTGATCTGAGATGATCAGTGATGATCTAAAGTAGCGCTGAGGGCTTCCATATCTTAGAAGATGTCAAGGATGATCTTACAGACTATTGGATGTGGAAGAAAATAAAGCCCTAGGCATTGATACCATGACAGTTGCACATGCATGAAGAGAACAGTAATATTGGAGAAGGAAAACTTGTGCCCTTAGAGTTGTATCCTTCTCATTATATAAGGGTGGATTACCCTATTATTAGTATCCTCATACAAATCAAGTTCCTAAGTTATAGCTAGCTTTCTAATACAATTAGAGTTCCTAAGTTATATAGCTAACTTTCTAATACAATTAGAGTTCCTAGATTGACAATAAGCATGTAAACATGAAATTAAATGAGAGCATGGGTATACATAACATGACGTGAGGTACCGTTAGAGGCATAGGGCCCGGAAACTCTATCGTGGACTTGAGGTACCGGTGAACCTCCCATAAAATCCCATCTGTAGAGGTTCATGAAAATTACTAAACCCACAAGCAGACGGGGCCGACTGTGCTAGCTAGATGGGTCCAACTGTGTTAGGGTTGGAGCTAAGTGTTGCCGACTCGAGGAATAGAATTTAAAGGCAGATCATGGTGTGACAAACTTGAGTGTAAGCATGTACAAAACATAAACATAAGCAGAAGCTTCTGACGTCCTTGGGCTACAAAAGGACCCTTGGCATTACATAATTTGGGACACCAAATGCCTTAAGAGTACACATTTGGTTCGGGTACATGAAGCTAAAGACTGAGTTTCCATAAGAGTGTAAGTGCGCTCAAACAACACTCTCTAAGGTGGGAATCACAGGGCAGCAACTCTCGCTTCCATAGCCCCTGCTAGGGATCAATCCCTGGTAGGGTGGTTTACACCTTCCTCTCCTGGACACTGGGGCTACTCAGCCCAAAAAAAAAAAAAAAAAAAAAGAGACAATCTCTAACGCTAATTAATCTATTGGACATGAAATTAGGGGCATAGGTTCCATACCATGGTCAACTAGGGCCCCAAACGTCCAGTCTTAAATTCCTACAAGTCTGAGTGGGCGTGCTTGAACGGGCATAAGCGCGCTCGAGTTATGCCTGCTCGAGCAGGCCTGCTCTCGGGTTGCCCTGTGCTTGAGCAGATCAGCTCTCTAGATGATGTGTGCTCAAGCGGGCATCATGCGCTCGAGCAGGAACTCAAATCTGCGTGTTTCAGCTGATTTTGAGCCCCATTATGCTACAAGGGTATTCCAATCCCTAATTTCCTAGTCCAACTTATGGGTCCAAAACCTGCAATAAGAGCCTCCAATGCTCTCCAAACTATTACAAATAACATCTAATCTCCACCAGCACATACATTACCAATTCCGTTCACATAGCTAGAATCAGTTACGACAAATTGAGCTAAAAGTTGGGTATTCTAACATGGAACTCTTGGTAAGAATAAAAAATAGGAATAAACATGCACAAGTCGTAAGTGTTCACTTGCCTTTTGATGCTTTGAACTCAAATCCCATTAATCACAAGCCTTACCCCCCCAAATCTATTGCTCCGAAACAAAACCCTAAACACAAGAGATGAAATGGGGATTGAAATAACTTGCCTTACTAGATCTAGGCTTCTAGAAATTGATTCCAACCAAGGGAAAGAGTTTTAGAGTGATAGCTTACCAAATAGGGCAAGTAGAAAGCAAATGGGTTTGTTGGAAGCTTGGAGAAGATGAACTTGGGGAAGAAGAAAGTCTTGGAGCCAAGAAATCTCTCTCTAAAGCTCTCTTTTGGTGTTTGAAAGCAAGGAAATGGAAAGGGAAATGATGGGGAGATGAGCTCTAGGTGGCCTCTTGCAATGGAGATGAGAATGAGAAGGGAAGAGATGGGTTTTAAGGTTTTAGTAGAGGTTTTAGACATGAATTTTTGTTATTTGCAGGAAAGTCCAAAATCTCATGAGAATTGATAGTTTAGGGATTTTTTAATCATAAATGGGTTTAAATGGGCTCAAATGAGTTGGATCAAAACACAAAAGTTGTTTGAGTCAGAAAACTCTACCCAATGGACCTGGTCTCGCTAAATCCAACGCCACGTGCAAAAGCTACCCATAAACCCAAAACACCAAAAAGGTCTTCAAGCTACCTAATCATTGGTCAAGCCCCTTCCAATCTACCTAATCAAGACCAATTACATTCAAAACATCCATTAGGCATCTAATTAGGATTAATTAGATACTAAACGCGATTAGGGTAGGGTTGGGGTGTTACATAATGAAGGGAATTAACTGACCAAACGTGCAAGGAAAACCGCCTAGATATCCAATTCGAGTATGGGAATCGCCATTGACATGCTAAGGCATCACGAAACGCCCTTATATGCATTCAAGGTTTGGATATCAGATGATAATGATTTTGGTGCTTCTGAAGTCAATTGACATCCTTAGGCCTTAAATGAGCATACATTCGGTTCATTATTCTCTCACACATGCCTTCAGACAATCCAAGAGGTGTTACACAACTTAAACTACTCAATTTTGTAGTCCAAGGATCAAGTCCAGTGAGTCCGGGCCATAGTCCCAAGATCCTAAGTCTAAGGTACCAAATTCTAACTAGAAGAATCGGATTTATTTTCCTCCAATTGGTGCATTAGATGGGGTAAACAAGGGCCCTAAATGTGGTCTACAAAACCCGGGAAAGGATGGTGAAGAAATGGCCTTGAAAACCCAAAAAAAAAAAAAAAAAAAAAAAAAAAACACGCACACACAAAATCCCTGGACATGGCCTATTTGCCCAGACATGGAGGCCATGTCCGGGGCTGGGCATGGGTTTTCAAACCCCATGTCCGGCCAGTCTCAGGCCCATGTCCGGAAGCCTGATACTTGGCCGAATTTTCACTGTTTTCCTCCATTTTCCTTCGCCAATTTTGGGGATTTTTGCACCACCTTTAGAGTATCATTTGGCATCATTTTAACACTTAATTAAGTGTTTAATTACAACATTAAAGTAGCAAATTTATGAATTAAACACGGGCAAAATCTAGAAAAACAAGAAAGTAGATCATGTGATTCATGGAATGACAAGCAAAAACACTATGAATTCAAAATTAATCACTTGCCTTGGCCTCTACCATTCTCAAAAACACCTCCAAACTCACTATTTGGGCCAGAACCCACCTAAGCATCAAAGCCCCCAAATCCAACCTTAGAAACCCTCAAAATCGGAAAACTCGGAAAGAGATGGAATTGGTTCATGAATGTTGCAATGGAGAGCCCCTAAGGCCTGCCCTAGCATATACTAGAAATGGAACAAAGCTCTTATCTCTAAGATGGCTGATGGAGAAGATTTAGCTCAAGGAAGGGGCTGCCTGACACAGATTGGGGTGAAAATGGCGTCTACTGGGTGTGGAGAAGGAGAGAAAGATGGTGGCGGCCTTCAATTTCCATGTAGAGGAGGTTAGTGCTTGATTTGAGGAGGAAGAAATGAAGAAGAAGAGGAAGAGGGTGCTGCTGGAGGTTCAAGTCGTTGCTAGAGTGGAAGACGAGAGAAAATAAAGAAAGAATAGAGGTGGGGTTTATATATTTGTAAAGGTGGGGCCCACCACTTAAACTCAAAGATGGCTCCATAATTGAGATCGAGACCTCGGATGGGCTCGGCGCAAGAAACAAAAGTTCATGAAATTTAATCTACTTTCTAACAAAGCCTAAATATGACGTGTTTTGAGAACTTTGGAATTTGACCCAATTTTTCAGAAATGACCACAATGCCATTAGGCAGCTGATAAACAACAAAACAAAGGGTTTCTAGGTGCCAAATGATTTCGGACAAAACATGAAAGTTGTAGGGAATAATTTTATCTATCAAACGGAGTAGAAATGAGAATTTTCAGAAATTATGAATAGCCCGTTGAGCTTTCCTGAATTCTACACTTGGGCCCCTAAAATCACCCGACTTGTCCACAACGCCCTCAAAACTTCCCAAAGCTATACAAAATCCATTCTAACCCTCAAGCTAAGTTGGTCTACCTCTAAACCATTTAGAAAATGAATAAACACAATTAATTAATATAAATTACTATTATTTAGAACTAATATATACAGAATTAGAGGGTTGGGGTCTTACACATAGGCTACTTATTCCGTATATAAATGACCATAAATTCAACATATCTCACATAAAAATCTCAATTCAATGATGTTTTATGTTTAGTCTTTTTTTTTCCTGGGTGCAATACAATTTTTATAGTTATAAAAAAAAAAAAAAAAACTCTCCCCTCTTACTCCCACTCCAAATTGTTTTCCCGCACAGAGAAACAGACATAGGTTATTTATTTACTTTTTCTTTACAATTAGTCATCGTAAATACAATGTATCTTAGCCAGTTATCATCCTCATACAAAAACTGAGAAACCCCCACGGGTGTTTGCATCTAAAGCAGTTCTATATTCATAAATTGCCATAAAATTCAATGCATCTCTGAAGTATTTCAAAGGCACTTAGTAGTATTAGAAAAAAAAAAAAGTCACCTACTTTGTTTTTTTTTTTTTTTTTTTTTTAAATGTTAGGTGCTTCTATAACATTTTCTGAATGATAATTATGAAATGTAACCATCGTTTTGTTATCAGTAGGCATTTTGCAAGTGTATGGGTGTTTTTTTTTTTTTTTTTTTTTTTTTGACGGTTCTCATTATCGCAATAACAAGGTGTCTGGTTGTAGTTGGACTAACTTAAAAAAAGGAAAAGCCCTGGAAAGATATTGTATTGATATGCTCATATTTTTTTCTTTTTTGAAATGGTAATGGTTCCGTACAAAGTTTAATTTTGTTTTCTGTGGAAAACTAGGATATGCATTTGATTTTTAGGGCCCATTTGTTTGAAGGAATTAAATTCCTAGGAATTCTAACAAATGGAATTAAATTTTAACAAATGTGGTTAAAATTTATGAAATGAAGGTGAAGAAGTAACCATCAAATAATCTCCCTTTAGTCGGAAAATGAATCAGGAGGAGATGGTAAATGAACAATATCCTTCAACCCTTACCTCTTTAATAATCCTTTCTTGGAACTCATTTTACCTTGAATTCCTTGGAATTCAATTCAATGCAAGCAAACGGTCCCTTGGAATTTGCGCATGTGAGTTTTATTGCATTGTGAATTGGGAATTTGGCATGTTTGTTAAACAAATCTTTCTTACCCTTTTTTATTTATTTATTTTGTGTACTTGTGGGTTTTGATTATGACAAAGTTAGATTTTTTATTTGTATTTTCTTCTTGAAAATTTTAGAAATCTGCTATTTTTTACCCTTTCATCTGATAACACTTTGAGGTAAAAGAAAGTTGGATATTAATTTTATCAAGTATCTTAATACTACAATTACCTATATTTTGTTGTGCAGGAGTTGGCAAATCATGTCTCCTTTTACAGTTTACTGACAAGCGTTTCCAGCCTGTCCATGACCTTACCATTGGGGTGGAATTTGGGGCCAGAATGATTACTATTGATAACAAGCCCATAAAGTTGCAGATATGGGATACGGTATGTCTTCTTGCCCGTTAGATTAGTTATTATTCTGTAGGTGGTTGCATACAAGACTCTCTCTCAGATGGTTATTTCGTGTGATTGTATCTTCTCCTTCAATAGTGAGCAGGATCGATTTGTTGTTTTCTCACCATTTTAGTCTTGCTGGAAAACTTTAGTGCAGATTGTGGTAAGATCGAAGTGTATGGGTGGTATCTCACCATTAGAGATTTATCACTTAATATAGCTTAATTACATGGATTTTACCTATTGTGCTCTTATGTTGCATGGATTCTTCGAAATGATGAACACACTCATGTTGGACATGTTTGAACTTCACCGTGTCAGATTCTTCACTAATTCTTTTATTTCTAATTTTAAATGTTTTTTCTAATTTATAAAATATTACTATGTTGCATCGATTCTTCAATATGAACACACTCATGTTGGACTTGTTTGAACTTGACAGTGTCAGATTCTTCACTAATTCTTTTATTTCTAATTTTAAATATTTTTTCTAAGTACACGCTTTCTTATTTGTATATCTCACTAAAGCTGTAAAATATTTATCTGGTGGTTATTTAAAGGTTTGCATGTAACTTCTTATTCGCTATGATGCATGGATACTTCAAAATGGGCAAAGTATCGTGTCGTTTCGCATCCAATACTTCACGTTTTATGCGTAAATGTCCCTGCAATGTCCATGATGTGTCCCCATCATATCCATCCCATATATGGGCATCACAACTTATTTGTGCTTTTTCTTTGTTATTGTTTTTATTTATGGATATGCTTTTTTATCTTTGTTATTATCTAAGAAGCATGGACACAGACACGGGACACGGACACGGCATGACACGGACGCATTGACACGGCATTTCTCAAAAAAGTAGGACACGGACACGTCGGGGACACGTTAATATTTAATAATAATATATTTAATCATATACTAAAAGATAATTTCATTTTAACTTTGTAATCAATTTAGCAATCAAATAAATAAAAATTCAAGTACCAGTGTACCACTGTACCAATTAACAAACATATCAAATTATCAAATAGAAATACAAAACTGAAACATAATTCATAATCATTAAACATAAAATATCCATAGTTCCATTAAATCCATACAAAGAAAAGGGAGGATCATCAATTTCCCCTCCATTCCAAAAATACAAAAAGCAAAAAAGAACGTCTGAAGTGTCCCTAGCGTGTCTGGAAAGTAAAATATAAAAAAATAAGCAGGACACCATTTTTGGTGTGTTAGATATGTGTTCGGGGCTTGTCAGAGTCTGACACGTGTTGGACACTGACACGCCGGCCTCGGAGAGGTGTCCGTGTTTCCTAGGTTATTATGAATCCACTAGCCCTATGTTTTTGAGTTAGGTGAAATGAGATGTGTTGTGCCGGTGATCATTGTTATCAGAATAGTACGATTTGTATCCTGAATCCTAAGGAAAAAGATATGTATCCATGCAAAGAATCTCATTTATAGATGAATCTTAAGATTCATGTGTAAATCTTACCATTTGATACTTGTTTCATTGAATCTTACGATTCAAGAAATTTGGCCGAGCTAAAATAGTTACAACCAATTAGTTAATATTAATAATATTTTACCTTTTTTTTTAAATTCTTTCTCTTAATGGTTTTACTTTAAAAATATTATTTAGTGGTATATGAAATGTCGTAAGAATTTTTGCGGCTTGGGGAGATTTTAGAGATGAATAAAGAACATCCATTTGATTAAAGCGATCGACTGTATGTATGTGGCTTGTGTATACCTTCTTCTTTTTAATATCATTTTTGGGTTTTTTCTTCGTGAACACTTTCTTAGAGATATCTTACTTTGCAAGATTGATGGTCTGATTTTATTTTTACTTTTATATTTTGATTACAAAAAATAAATATATTGATACCTTAAACCATATCATGTATTTTATATTAATATATGTCATGATGTTCTTGACATGATTGTATGCTAGACTTATATGTTATTGTATTTATATTGCTATGAACGGGAAAATCGATGGGTCATGAATAACTACTTTTTCTTTTTCCTGTTTTAATTAAAATATTTATTTTTATTAGAAAAGTAAAAAGTCCTACGATTTGCGATATGATTCACGATTCGATTCATCGGAACGAACAATTTGCGATATGATCCCGGTTTTTAGAAATATGCTGGTGAGTGGTGTTGGATTCTACTGCATGTACCCCATATTCATGCAACTTCCATTGTGCCTAACTGAACTTGTCCATTCCAAGCTTTAATGTAATTTTATAACTTGGAAGAATATTGCAACATTTTTGAAAGCATTGGAGTTTTAATTTTAATTTTTTTTTAAAACATATATGATCTGAGACATCTCTTAAGTTTAATCGACCACCACAAAGATGGAATCAACCTTCCGGAGTTCAAGGTAAACCTAAGATCAGGTTTGTTAATCAAATCCTTGGGTTTTCCTCACTGATTCTCTACAAATTCAAAAACCCCAAGGATTTGTGCCAATTGAAATCCTCATTTTCCGAAGATTTTCAGGTATGCCCCTAAATAGAATTTGGAAATCCTAAGTTTTGCGGATTTACGCAATGATACCATGATGTAGAACGAATGACCCAAGTGTGGTGCCCAACAAAGTATTTTCGAAATTATTTTTAAATTGCTTGTTATTTAGGATAGTTTCTAGTTTAATCTCTTTCATAGTTGATTAGGTTTCTTAGCCATCAAGTTTGTTTGCTGTTTATATTACGTTATAGAGATGAAAGTCTCAGAATTTATTAGTGGAATAAATTTATCATTGGTTTCTTCCCCAGAGAGGTGCATCCTTGCGTTGAAGTCTTTGCGGAGATGTGTTGAAGTGTTTGTAGACACGTGCTTCGACACTACCATTGTGCTTTGACACTCCCACGCAAGCCCTAATGGTAGGGCCTGCATCATACCATTTTTTCTCCACTATATGCATTGATATCAATGTGAAACTCAATGTGGAATCCCTATTACAGGGGTAGTGAGGATTGAGGAATCATCAAATCAGTAGATTCCTCACATGTCACCAAATGTGCCCTAAAACAAAATCTCTGCTAAGATCATGTCATGGCTTTTGCAGAATTGGCTATATAGCTTGCATATTCATGTGTTCTAATATATGGAGTGCAGGTTCAGTTTATCTGAGAGTAGAGAAGTCGATACGGTCACAAGTGAAAACAACCTTGCACATCAGTGTGATAGATTTTGCTACTTGGGAGGGTTTGGGTTAATATAATTGGTAGGATGTGCAGGGTTATTAGAAATGATAGAATTAGAAAGAGTATATTATATGCAACTTTATGATCCTTGCTATAGAAGATAATTTAAAGAATATTGTTTGACATGGCGTGGCTGTCTACAGAAGGCCAAAAAACTTCTACTGTAAGATTTAATCACAGGGTTAATAGTGGAAGGTGCAGTCCAAGTAGATTATCCCACATGTGGGACTGTGTTAAGTATTGTACAGAATGTCTTATGGATTTACTTCTACAGAAGGTGCTAGGAGAATAGGGTCACTAGTCAAGACCTTGGGTGAATCGGTACCGAAATGTCGCTATGTAGAGTAATTTGAAGCAAGGTGTTGAATAGGGGAAAAAACGCACAAATGCAACCTCAAGTACACAGGTTTAGCATCATTGTAGATGGGAATTTAGCAAGTATCATATTCCAGGGTGAGAGATTTTCTCGTGTCACTTTTGAAATTCCCACCTAATCCTCCAGTTAATTGTTCCTAGATAATGTTCCCATGTGGAAAAGTGATGCAGTACACAATCTAAAGAGGGCCCCTGGGCCCACATGATGGACCCAAATATCAAATCCAGTCCTTTGGGTTCAGTCCACAGGCCCAATTGATTAAGAAGCTACTGTGGCATGCTATTTTTAGCCTGAGTCTATTTCCTTATGTAGTTAGGGAATTGTTTCTAATTTATTGTTCGATTAGGATTAGAACCTTTCTATTTAGAAGTCTTAGTGGCTAAGAAATACTACCCTATATATAGTTGAGTCCATTATTACCGGACAATGCTTATTCCAATTAATTAGAGAATTTATTGCGTTATCTTCAATTATGTAGTGTTTCATGGTTGTGATTGTGCCCTAGTGGCTCGAATCCATCTTTGGATTCGAGCAATCCCTTGGGAGATTGATCTATTGCTTGATTGTGGACTCGGGGCTGCGCCAATTTGGTAACAGAGCCGAAGACTGATCGTCGGGAGATGTTTGTCATTCTCGGGTATCCATCCATCTATTTCATCTCGCCTCTCATCCGAACTCAACACTTCAGCCGAAACCCCTAAACCCCAAAGGTCCCAAACCCTAATCTTGCCCAACCCGCCAAACCGAAATCCAAACCTAACCATCCCACCAAAACCCAACAGCCTCTGCCCAACCCACCAAACCAAAACCAAACCCAACCTCCCCGGCCTTCGTAGAACACCCAAAAAAAAAAAAAAAAAAAAATCCCAAACCCTAATCCTGCCCAACCCACCAAACCCAACCAGCTCTCGGCCTCCCCACCGGACTTCCAAAACCCAAATCGAATCCAATCAAGACCCCTCAAACCCAAATCCACCCCCACTGAACCAGCCTCGACAACCCCTGTCCATCTTCCAAAACCAAAAAAATCCCAGACAACCAAATACCCCACGCAAAACCCTAGCCACAGCATCAATCCTAGGCCACAAGCCCACTTGAAACATCCCTTTCGAACACTAGTGCGTGTTGCAAATGGTGAGATGCCTATGGAGCTATTAATTGAATTGTTATAAGCAAATTCAGCCATAGGTAGAACTTGATTCCATGTGGTGATATGATCACCCACAAGGCATCGCAACAACTGTCCAAGGCTTCTATTAACAACCTCGGTCTGTCCATCAGTCTGCAAATGGTAGGTAGTAGAAAAGTGAATTTTTGTTTTAGCTGTCATCCACAAAGTCTTCCAGAAGTAACTCATAAACTTGGTGTCTTGATCAGAGACGATTGTCTTGGGAAGGCCATGAAGATGGACAACTTCCTTGAAGAATAATTGAGCGACCTTGTAAGCATCCGCTGTGTTGTTGTATGGAATAAAATGTGCCATTTTAGAAAACCGATCAACAACAACGAAGATGGAATCAACTTTTCTTGCAGTCTTTCGAAGTCTGAACACAAAGTCATGTTGATATCTTGGTGTATTAGGAATTGGCAATGGTTGATATAACCCGATATTCTTTTTGTTACCGTTAGCCAATGGACATGTGCGACATCTTTCACAAATGTTGATAACATTAACTCTCATGCGCGACCAATAATAGCGATCATCTGCAAGAGCAAGTTTCTTGTCACGTCCCAAGTGACCACTACAACCTCTTGATTGTAATTTGCGAACAACATGTTCTCAAATAGAAGGAGCAAGGAGGTAAAGTTTGGCACCTCTGAATAAAAATCCATCATGTATGCTGTAATGAGGGTGCCTACCTTGGTCACCATTAAGAAGATCTGAATAGATTGTGCCAAAATCTTTGTCGACTGTATACTCCTACTTTATTTGCTCAAAACTTGGTACAGTGACTGTCATAGTAGTGAGGAGATGTTTCCGACGACTTAATGCATCAAAAAGTAGCTTCTAGACGCAGTCAGGTGTCATGTAAGAGGATTTTGTTGTAGGATGCCAATGTGCATATGGTTGTCTACACTTTCAAAGTTTTCGATCGGGATGAAGAGGCGATAGAACCTGTTTATTGATCCGGGAGAAATTCGGAACAAATCCAGATCTGGGTCTGAATAGAGCACAAGGATCCAGGAATTTCCGGATTTAGACCTGGCTATTTATGTGCTCTGAGTCTTCTCTCACATGGATCTGGATATGGATCTGATTTTACCTATGCAAGAAAAAATATATATTTTAGGAGTCTACAGCTTGGATCATATTGCCATTTTAGAGTCGATAGAGCATGTCCCACTTGTATATTTTACAGATGTATGTTGGACATGATGATCCAAGTATACTCATATTTACCTCATCCTATTTCTCGGATCCAGATATATGAGTCATGTCAGATCCATCCTATAGAAATTAGAAAATGGATTTGGAATCTGGATATTATACACCATGGTTATTCCAATTTATGCTGCAAATTAATTGTGTATCTTGTACTTCATATTTGCAGCTTCCTTAGTTCATCAGGTACATGGAGACCTGCAACACAACCAAAACTTCACATAGAAGCGACATTATGCTTCTCTTCCTTTTCAGTCTTTTTCTGGTGCCCTACCATGAAAACTCTTTCCTGCTAAAATGTAAATAGCAAATATAATGGCTTCCGTTAAAAATTGCTTTCCTAAGGACTTGGCTTTCAACATACATACAGTAATTTTAGGAGTGGTCAATTTTCTTTCATGCTATGCCATGGTGTTGAGAGTCTAGAAGTTAACTGTGGTCAATTCCTTTTTGTTTCTCTTTTGTTGAAATTCATGAAATTGGTTAGAGGTTTACTCGTGACTTCTACTGTACCTCAAGGACTATATTTTGAGACCACTTTGCTTTCCCTTAAGTGCCTTTTCTTTTTTTTTTTTTTCTTTTTTTTGGCTTAAAATTTTGACAATAGGGGTTTACTCGTGTTGCCATCCCTAAAGATAATCCTTGCACTGCTTTCAAGGTATATATGCTTCACATAACCGATCTGGAAATAAAAGCAAACTCTTCTGTGGGGCCCTCTTCTCTGCATCTCAGTAATGTGGTGAGGCTGGGGTTGAAAGGTCATAATATTTTAAAAGTGAGCTGAATATCAGTATGATACTATGATCTGATGACTGGATCTAGTCAAGGGCTCCAAAGTGCAATAGTTTTATTAGTTCTTTGTTGTTGATATGATTCCTGGATTCAAAAGAATTTTTATTCTCTCAAAAGTTTTAAGGAACTAAAGAACAACCTACAGAACGTTTTAAGACAATGGATTCTCTCTCTCTCTCTCTCTCTCTCTCTCTCAAATCAGTATTTAGATGGGCATGATGTTTAGTTCTCTCTCTCTCTCTTAACTCAGTATTTTAGATGGGCATGATGTTGAGGTGTCTCATATTGCAGGCAGGCCAAGAGTCCTTCCGCTCCATCACAAGATCATATTACAGAGGGGCTGCTGGTGCTTTGCTTGTTTATGACATTACCAGGTTCTGTTTCTATTTGAAATGTGTTGGCATATACATAAGCATCATACTTTATATGAAAATTCATTCTCGGAGGGTGTTATGTTATACTTAATCCATGTTAGGGGCATTATATGATACTTGATCCCAAGAAATGACCTTGTGATGTTTTTACTTTTAGACCAGCAATGACTTAAGTGTGCCTGGTTCCCTAGTAATCCCGGCATTTAGTGTGGACACCACACACTGGGTCTGTCTTTGTTAATGGATGATAGCACCCTATAACACATTTTGTGAGACAAGCAGAATCAATCAGTTAGGATTAGATGACTGGGATATCTCTCATTAAGAAAATAGGGCGCACCAGCATCAAAATTTGAAGCACTATAGAATCATCATCATGGTGTCCTGGGGTGCCCATTCGATACAACTAGAGCCTCTTAATGTACCCACTTTGCTTTTAGGTGTTGAAAGATTTTATTGATTATCGAATCTTTGCCGTTGTGTATTGAACAATGTATATACTCTCTCTCTCTCTCTCTCTCAACATCCTTTAATGGCTTAGACATCTGATGTCTGGGATGATCTTCCAAGACTAGAGTGTTGGCTACCCAAATTAGTATTGGGACCACTCAGAGTGGGTACATGATGATATATTCTGTGCTTTGATATGTGAAGACTCTTATATAAATCATTTCGAAGCTTTTGGAGTTATGATGGGCCTACATTATTATGGCCTCTAGTAGAAGGTGCTGGCTACCTTTGCAAATGAACATCAACAGCCACTGGGCTACATATTGTAAGAGCAGAATCAGTTATAAAAAATTGAGAAATTCTCAGATCCTGACATGCCAGGTCATTATGGCCTGCTGGTATGCGCATTCTGTGCAAGTGAAGCCTGTGTTTCTTTTCCACTTAGCATCATTGTGACAGGACCCTGCATTCCGGGATATTCCATGACGAATGGTTCTAGTCTTTGAATTGTTATACTTTTACCTAAAAAGAAATTTTTATACATATTTTTCTAGATTATTATAGTCTTTGAATTATTGTACTTTTACCGCAAAGAAATTTTTATTCATTTTTTTCTAGATTATTCTATCTTGTTTGTCACTCTTTTAACTGTTTTCAGCTTGTGGCTCCATACATTTGATGACTTGTAACTTTCCAGATGTTCTAGACAATGTATCCCTATCCAAAATGTGGCTCATCAATAAGTGGTCTGGGCCACACATGACTATACTGTTGTATCCTGATTCATCGAGAGCCTATAATTCATCCCATTGGTTGGTGTTCTAAAAGTGGCACATGTAAATATGTAATGCTGAAAGGTGGTGCAATGCTTTTTGTATTTTCTAATTATTATCACTCCATTATTTCAGGAGAGAAACTTTCAACCATCTTGCAAGCTGGCTGGAAGATGCAAGGCAGCATGCGAACGCCAACATGACCATCATGCTGATTGGGAACAAGTGCGATCTTTCTCACAGGAGGGCTGTTAGTACTGAGGAGGGTGAGCAGTTTGCTAAAGAGCATGGGTTGATATTTATGGAAGCTTCTGCCAAAACTGCCCAAAATGTGGAGGAGGTGATGACCCTTATTAAGTACCTAAGAGAATTCATGGTTTTCCTCTTTTATTTTAACTGAAGCTTTGGTTTTCTTCTCTTCTTTTGAACAAAAAAAAAAAAAAAAAAAGGCATTTATAAGCACAGCGGCAACAATATACAAGAAGATTCAAGAAGGTGTCTTCGATGTTTCAAATGAGGTTAGCTTCTGTACTTTCTATTTAGTGCAAAGGCTGTTTTATTTTGTCATGTTTTTTAGCGAACTTGGCTGGTTGTTTGTGGACCCTTGGAAACTGGATACTTGTTTGACTTGATCCCACTCTTAATAGGCTATGTTGAGTTGCTTTTCAGGTCCATTTACAATTACATATAGGAGCCAATGGTATATACCTTATAGGATTATAATGAGAGATTGGGTGGGGGCCCTCACATCCATATCTAATGCCAAAATCTTAAATGTGAGGGCCCCCACCCCTATTTCTCATATAAGGTGAGAGATATCTCTCTAGGATCATCTCCCATATATATATTGTTAACTACTAGATTATATTTAGATGAGAAAGTACAACGAAGAACAAAACGTTAGAGAAAGTACAACGGAGAACAAAACGTTGATCAAGAGCATTATTCCATATGCTACAACACAAATTATATAATAGAAGGAACTAAAGGGAGATCCCTGCCCACCTCCCATTATGCAATCCTAGGGTTAGGATTGCAAGGGCCGGAGGACAATTAGGGTTCCCACAGGAACATTCACATGTAGAAGAACACTCTCCAATGATAAACCCACAAAAGGGTAAATTCTATTAACTCCAATCTGAGGTCATGGATCTCTATAATGCCATATATATAATAAAAAATATTTAAGCCCTTGGAAACAATCCTAATCAAACTAGGAAACAAAAATAAGAATCCCATTCAAATTAATAACTAATCCTAATTACAATCTTTGCTAAAATTAGGAGCTAATAAAAATAAAAAACTAATAACAATAAAAATCAATTCCTTGGGTCCCACATGTGGCCCACAATATATCTCCCATGGAATTGTGGTGCGGCTGCATCATTCCCCCTAGGTTGGAAAAGAGTTCGACCTTGAATTCGGCTCTTCTTGATGCTGCTTTTGTAGACATTGTGTACGTGAAGTGCTTCCTTGGTTATACGAGAACTTGACCCTTTATTTGGTGGTGCCGGCTTCATAGGATGGAGTGTGATTTGCTTTTCACCATGCATGAATGCGTATGTGTTGTCGCACATGCCATTAATTTCATTCTTGTCATACATCCATGGGTGTCCCTAATAAGATATCGCCACTATCTAAGGGTACCACATCACACCAAATTGTATCTGTATAATCTTCACCAATGGAAACAGTAATTGAGCATGCATACCTCACTTGCACTTCATTACTTGTCATTAACCATCTAGCAAAATAGGGACGATGATGCTTCCAAACTTTCATCTGCAATTGAACCACAAGAGCTTGAGATATAATGTTCTGACAAGTGCCTCCATCAATGACTACCATGCATTCTTGCCTAGTGACTGTTCCTTTTGATAAAAACAAATATTATCTCGCAACCATTTCTTCTCAGTAGTTGATGTAGTCTCTTTGATGACCATGGGAGACTCAAGACCCTCCTCGGGCCCAATGCCCTCCACCTCCTTTGTTTCATTTTCTTTAGAATCATCTGGAGTATCTTTCACATCACTTTCATTCTCAATGAGGTGAATGCGTTTGGGACATTCCATTGCACGTTGCCCCTTGTTGTTTACAATTAAAACATGTGATCCTATTTTGACCTTTGGGCTTGGTGAAAATTTTCTCCAATGAACCACTTGGTTTAGAATCTTGCATTGGAATTCTTTTGTACTACCCATTTAGATGCATTAAATTTCCTGGCCTGATAATTTGCAATATCCTCGGCCTTGATAGCATGTTGGACGATCTCATCAACATTATCAGAATGTTTGAATGTGAGGACATGTTGTATGTCAAGTCTAAGCCCATGAAAGTATCTATCAATTAAAACATCATTATCTTCATTCAAGCCACAACGAGCTTGCATGGTCATGAACGCCTCAGAATACTCAACAATTGTCTTAGATCCTTGTTTCAAATCTTGAAAAGTTGAACGTAGATCTCTTGCGTAATTTACAGGGAGGAACTTTTGCTTCAACGGATTCTTCATCTCAACCCATGTGTCAACAGGGTTAATTTTTTGATTTTCTTCTCTTCTTTTACAACTCGGCCCACCATATCGCAGTTAATTGTGAAATCGAGTTGCCATTAGGGTAACTTTTTGACCATTCGTCATTGACTTGTGTGCAAAAATATTTTTTAAACACACTAACCAATCCATGAATTCATCCGATTTCTACTTTCCATCATATTCGGGAATCATGAGTTTAATACCTAAATCTCAATCAACATTTAGTGCATGTGGATCTCGTTGATTCCAATTATGTCTTCCATCATCTTGGGGATTATCCTCACCAAATTGGCTAATCGGGTTTCCATCCTTGCAAGAGTCTCTTGGATTTAAACGATCGTTGTGGATAGTTGATTAACATTTCCTAATAATTGGGCAATGGTGCCCCTCAAATCATCATCGTTTGTAGAGGACTCCACTTCTATATGCTTCTTGGGAGGCATTTTTTTTTAATGAAAATTTAAAATTTTTGATTGACCTGATTTGCAAATTTGCTTTCCACGATCACGCTAGTGAAAACGGATCTGAAATTTGACAGTGGATGGCTTTGATATCGCGAAAAGAAGATTCAATCGTTGATCTTGGTCAAATTTGGGCCTTTAATTCTTTGCTGATATTAGAAGTGCTGTTTGCTGGGTTGAAACTATTAAGTGGGTTGGAACTCGGAATTGACCTCCTGAACTCGACTTGCTGTAACCTGGGCTATAACCCAAAACTCGGGCACGTGATACAGAAGATGGCAAGCTTGAGTGCCTTTGCCTGCGTCGATTCCAGCGCCAGAAAAGAATAGAAAAAAGGGTCTAAGCCCTTGTATGGTTTTTCACTGCACTCCTAAAACAAGAAGATGCCTTCTCTTCCTGATTGCTACCTTGTTGACGATAAGAGATGAGAGGGGAGGCGATGGGCTGTGTTTGTCGGCGACGGCTTGCGGCAGTGGCGAAGGAGGATGGTGTCGCCGACGACCTTGGTGAACAATACGTTGTCTTTCTTTCCCTTCTTCTTCGCTGCTTTTCTATTCTTCTTCTTCCTTCTACAGTTTTTTTTTTTTTGTAAGATGTGGAGGGGTCATTTTACCCAAATTTGTGGTTGTCTCAAGTTAAATTAAGACCCATGTTTTAGACCATCTTCAAATTCTCAGCAGTTTATGGTACCGATTATCACATCAGAGAACTCCATTTTTGTAGTTGCTTTGCTTCCCTAACCTTTTATTAATTAGCATCATGCATTTGATTTTTGGGTTTTCATGATCGTCTTTTCTTTCCTTTCAATTAACTTTCAATTGTATTGTTTGAGTTTTTCTATTACAACAGCTCTGATACATTTCTTGGTTTTGTTCTTCCAGTCTTACGGAATCAAAGTTGGGTATGGAGGAATTCCAGGCCCGACTGGTGGGAGAGACGGTTCTTCATCTCAAGTTGGGGGCTGTTGCAGTTAAATCACTATCTCAACTTTGACTATTATATAAATCCTTTTATTTTATTTTATTATTATTTATTTAATTTTATCGGTTGTGCTAAATGGATTGGTTTGTTTGTTTCACGTTTGGGAACTGAATCTCATGGAAAGTGGTAGATATCCAACTGTATAATTCAAAATATTCCTCCTATAACTGTTTGTAGATCTTTTTTGTAAATTGATTTGCACTGGTTCAATTGTATTTGTTTGAAAAGAGCTTTTGATTTGGGGTTGCTCAGGTGGGCTTCCATGAAGGTTGCTCTCTGTGCAAATGCACTGGGTTTGCATGTCTTAAAGTTCCATTGGACTTGGACTTGATCTTGGTCCAGTCTAGTCTTCGGTCGACAAGGCCCATTTACAGCTCGTAAGTCATCAGGTCGGACAACTGGTCCAGATGGACCACTAGAACACTGCTATTCAATAGGATGGACCGTTGTTCTGTCCAAGTAGAAACCTTTCAAATCGGTGCTAATTCACAGAAAAAGAATTGGACAATGCATGGATACCTTTCTCAGCCCCACTTTCCGACTTTAAGACTCCCTTCCCTCTGTATGGCTTCCAATTGAATTCTTATGAGTTCCAATAAAGGATTATTTAAGAGGTGAGAGGTGAGGATATAAGATGTAGATGTAGATATAGATGTAGATGTGATTCTCACTTTCATAGGATTTGAGGATTATTAAAGAGGTGAGGAGTGAGGATATAAGATTGGAGATGGGACTCTCACTTTCCTAGAATTTGATTTATTAGGGTGGTGGGTTCATTTCTCTCTTAAATTCATTTAACATTGAGAGAGAGTTTATTTGACCATCATTTATGGATGGTCACCTTTGTTTCTTAACTTTTAGCCACTTCTAGGAATAAAGCTTCTAGACTTCCTAGGAATTTTATTCCGTGCAAACAAATGGGTCCGCAATGATAATTGAAAGATAATTTTCAGCAGAGAAACCTTTTTTATTTTTTATTTTGGGGACCACTTCTCTGTCTTGTTGTGTGATTCACATTCTGCTATACGTATTTTGCGTGGAAAGGAAGAACGAACTGGTTTTGAGTGGGGCTGCCGATTTCCTGTGAAGTGGTTAGGATTGCATGTCTCCTTTCTAGAGTGGAAGTGAAAATTTGCAGAAGGAATGATTCTCTCATTATTCTCCCGAAGGTACCGACTGATGACATAACTGAGTAAAAGTGGAGCGATGAATGGCAGCACAATTTGGCCATTGTAACCATCTAATTTTGAAGGCCAAAGTCCAATGGTTGTACGTGGGGTGGTGATGTTTGTGGGAAATGATTTTAGTAAACTTTGGCACATTTAATGCCAACGCTTCGGACCCATTTTTCATGTAAATAGCAACAAGGGCCGGTTTGTTAACATTGGAATACATAGGATTGAAATCACGCCATGAGTGGTTAAAAATGAATATGTAAGTTGAATGTACAAAAATGACTATCAAGTAACTTCTTAAAGTAAATCATGGGCAGAAGGGAAATAATAGCCAGTCGCCACCCTACTGAATCACATCGTTGGAAAGTCAAGGTAGGATTTACACCGCTACCTCCCTCTCATGTCATTCACAGTTCAACTCTTCAATAATCCTTTGAAAGAGCTCACTTGACCATGAATCCCTTTATATTTAATTCCTTGTGTTCCAATGCAGCCAGAAAGGCCCTAAGGGGACCAGGCATTGAATTTCATAGGGTTGGGCATTCATGTCGGCTATCTCCCATTTAGATGGACCAGGATTTGCCTTGTGTAGAACTTTTAAATTCATGGATCTATAATGTGGCCTGCCTGCTACGGGGACCCATGTCGAATTAAGCAACAAGTAAAGGCCAAGGTTGATCTCCAAATTTAAGTCTCTGTTCGGTAACATTATGCGAGATTGAGTTGTGTTGAAAACCCATGATTTATTGACATCCATCACTAATTAAAGAAAAAAGAATAATAAACAGACAAAGCCCGTTTTCAGTTAAAGACACAAAACTAATACATTCAAAATAAAATTCAGTTTTTTTTCTCAATATTAAAAATTCAGAATCAATTAGTTAAGCATAAAACCTAGAAATTCAATTCCATGCAAACAAACAAGCCATGGGGCTTCTATTGCCCTCCCCACTTAATCCAATATTTGCCTTTCAGCTAAAACGAGAGGCCCTTTAAAATGTTCTTTTTTCCAAATGTTTGAAGTTGAAGGTAAGCACTAATAAATCAAGAAGCTCTGTCCCTTCTAACATTTATTTGAGGAGCCATGAAAATAAAAGTGAACGTGAGTTCTAATTACATTATATACTCATATGGAGACACCAAATTTGATGTTTCAGCCTAATTGTTCAATGGCCATAGTCTGTTTGGGAACTTCATTAGTAGAATGGGGTGAAGTAAAACCTCCAATTTTTTTAAAAAAGTCACATGAAAAGTACACATTTTGAAAATTCCATCCTTCTTTTTTCGAAAAAAGAAGTAAAAAAGCAACACCCTTTCCCTACTAAAAGACAAAAAATACCCACTTTTTAAATAAAAAGTCTAAAAATATTCCCAACCAAACAACTAAAAACAAAATATCATCATAACACACTCATATTTTATTCTTTCACTATTTCCTCCTTTACTTCGCTTCATTCTACATGAAACCATTAGACCTATATATCATGTCTCCTTATAATATGGACATATACCGATTAGAAATAGAAATAACCACGACAAATTCATAAAATCCTCAGAGGTGCACCTTTCCGGCCCTTAGAACATTATATATACATATATATATATATATATATATTTATATTGGATGGTTTTGATGTGGGAAATATTCATATACATTCATCCCTCACCTTGTTATGGTGAGGGACAACATAGTAGGGCTGACTTTATAACACATCCGCGTATATATATATCGAACTTATTCAGGTGAAAACTAGTTCTCACTTATTATATGAGAACTTTCAGTGGGGCGCAATTGTGGATCCCATTTGGGGACGGGAATAGGGGGCATGGAAAGATTTATATTAGACCACCTCAAGTATCAAATTTGACCCCAATCCCATGCCCCTATATATATACATGGGAACCGGTCCTCTAAGGACCATCCTTACAAGCTTATGGTGTGGACTGCCTAGTGGGGCCCACTGTGAGACCCCACTAATCATGGGATAGAGGGGGACCGAAAAATCCAAGTGGGGCCAACCAACATATCAAATTTGAAGTGAATCTAATACCTCCAACCCCATCATCTGTGGTCAACAAGTTTAACAACTTTATATCAAACAACAAAAATTGACCATCAATCCAACGGTCTAGTTCATCCAAATTCATGGGGTTCGGTGCCTATAAGGCGGTTGTGAATGTGTGGTCAATTTGGATGGGTAATAAGGTGGGCCCCAGTGGGCATTCTAAACTGTGCGGACCGTAAAGATGGTCCTTACATGATCGGTTCCTAGAGAGAGGAAATTAGTTACTGTTTTATGAAATGTTCCATGAAATATCCACCGGAATGACTTGAAGACAACATCTTAACACTATTTCTTGTCTCCCTTCCCAACATGGGGGAGAGTTGTTTTAAAAAAAAAAAAAAAAAAAAAAAAAAACAATTGCCAAAGAGGCCTTGAGATTCTAATAAAAAAAACTAATGATATGAAGAAAAAAATTTAGAAAAACAAAAAAATTTACCTTAATATTAGAAAAAAGGATGTCATCGGCCATCAATTATGAAGAACTTTGCCGAGTTACACGTGGTCACTGGACTATATATGGAGAATGAAGGGGGTAGGCTCGGTTGAGAAAAAGAAAGTTAAAGCAAAGGTGAAAAAAGGATTGTAGGAAAAAGAAAAGTTTTCTTGGTGATAAATAAGGAGATGGGCAAAATGAGCAAAAAACCTAACGACCCTTTGTCTTTGTCGTCAAATCCACTTATTTTTTTTTTTTTTATATGAAAAGGTATTAAAATGACTAAGCAAGGTCTATTTAGAAGTACCAAAACCACAAGGGCCTATTTGCAAATAATAGAAGCCTTAGGGGTATATGGAAAAAGAAATTCATAAAATTAAGTTGTACGGGTATGAGGTCTACTGTTGAAAACCTCACTTGGTAAATACCAAGAGACCATCGGGTGGTGTTCTTAGGAGTGGACGCAAGCAAAAGGACTGAACCACTATAAATCTCTCTGTCATTGTATCTTTGCTTTGCTGTTTTCTATGCATGCTTTGGGATGAATGTGCGAGTTTGATATTGTTTAGATATAGCAGTACTCGTGCATAACACTTGTTAAATCTAATTTGATAATCATAGCTGTTGGTTTAAATGTTATTAATGCACAATTGATTATTTAAATTGTCCCAGCACTTTATTTTATCCTGTTAAGTTAACACTAGCTTGACCACCCTTGCTTAAAGCATGAACATTTGTCATAGTAACCTTGATTAAGGTCAAAAACTTAAAGATGTAATTAGTTTTATGAATTAAACATTATTTAAATTTTATTGGTGTCAATGTTTAAACGTTAAAAACTAAAAGGTAATAAAAAAAATATAAAAGTTTATGAGAAGTAAGAAATTAATATAAATTTTAACTACATATCAAGTAATTTGGTTTTTCTTTTATTTATGATCAAGTATTTTAAGCATGATTAATCTTACGTGTCTAATTTCAATTGGAGTGACATAAGGAGATTTATTAAGTTTAAGCCTAATGAAAAGCCCCATTTACAAATTGAGGAAAAATAAAATATAAAGTGAGATTATTTTGGGTGAAGGAAAAGTTATATAAATATAGAGAGTATATAAATGTAGTCATCTTTTTTGTGTGGAACTTTAAATTAGTGACATTTGGAGTCACAACTTTTTAATATCAATTGAATAGATAACACTTGTCAAATATCCATGACACTTTTAGCTAATAAATAGGGTATGTTCTTCCGTTTAATTCAAACACTCCTATTCATTTTTCATGTATTAGTCTCTCACCCTTACCTAATTTTAATTCATTTTTTCAAAAGCTAGTATATCGTATTACCCAAATCAAGTTAAGCCAACTCTAAGGGTGCTTGAGTCCATGTCAAAGACTACATGAATTCATCAACAATTTTCGTTTCAAAGGTTTTACTTCTACTTATTACTTTTTTATGTATGTATTATATTATGCATAAGTTAACAAAATGGAATACCGTATAAACTTATATAATTGAAAATAACCTACAATCATATAATCTAGAACCAAATTAAAGTATATCAATTGCCTTTAAACAAAAGGGATTTGGACTTCTTTATTTCCCAAATAGATAGACTAAAAGTTGAATAAGGATACAAATGTGGTTTGAATCCGATTTATTGATAGGACATATTTTCAAAAAGCAATGGAGCATGTTGAAATGATTATTTTCTATATGAAAAACTACTTGATTATATTTTCGTTTATTTTCATATCTATTCTTTTTATTTATGCTGATATTATTTTGAGATTTTTAATCTTATAATTTTGAACATCTTCCATAAATATGGTGAGCTTAGTTTTTAAATAAATTATAAAATTAATTATTAAATAATTTTTATATTGTAGTCATAAAATCTTTATCGGGAATAAGTGTCATAGGAAAAAGGTAAGCTTAATTTTTTTTTTCTTTTGTGAAATTACATCATAGCCTAAAGTAATCTCATTTTTTTATTTTTTACTATTTATTTAATAAATAAAAAAATCATCATAAAAAGAAAAAAAATAGAAAACCGTGAGAGAAAAATAAAAAAGAAAAACCAATCCACCAAAATCTAATATAAAGAAAAAGGATATAGAAATTGTTGTACACGATGGGACCAACTTCAAAACTTCCAACATGGACCCATCTTTAGGAATTTGGGTGGAGGGCCATGTTTAGAAATTACAACATGTGGCCCTGCCTTTAGGAATTAGAATATGAGGTCCACTTAAAAAAAGTTTATTGTACATGGAGCCCATATGTATAAATCTCTATCTAGGATACACTTTTAAAATCACAAACTTTTAAGATTTTCTAATCATAATAGATATATTAAGAATTTTAATTCAACTAAAAAAGACTCGTTTTGACTTGGCTAGGTAGAGTTATTGAGAAAGGTGGAATTCTTGTATCTTCCGGATTCTTTAATCTCGTATCCATAATAGATATATTAAAATTTTAAGTTCACCTAAAAAAGGGTTAACAAAAGTGGGCACTCGATGTAAATCTTGAAATTCCTCTCCCATCAAAATAGAAATTGAAATATGAGTTCCAATTTTAAAATCAATTGCGAAATTGGACTCCAATTCTGCAATCAATTTCGAAATCGGACTCTAATTTGGGAATCAAATCCTATATCTATAATATATAATAATTGTTGCGTGGTTGGGACTTAATTGATTTTTAAATTGGTATAGTTTGATTACTAACCCTAGCAAGCAATTCTCACAATCCATTGCGGGGGCCCAATGCCTTTGGATGGGTGCAAACTCCATGAATCCGGTGTATTGGGTCGACCTAGAGTGGGCCCATGATCAAGTGCTGCATAGTGATAGATTTTATTCACGTACACACATCGTACAGTGCTTCCCTTCAAGGTAGCATGATGGGCCCCATCTATCAGCAATCCAAATTGAACACCAAATAGAGACCACTTAATAATAGTCACTGATGCTTGGGCTTCGTACCTATTGAAGGGTCCTATGTGTGGACCCTTCATACTGGCCGTGAAGTAGGTGTGTAAATGGGCCCCGATTCTCCAATTATTTGGAGGTTTCAACTTGCTAAAATCCAGGTTCAGGTCTTTTTTTGGACCCGTGAACTAAACGGGTCTGGGCCCAACATGTTACCTCAATTTTTTAGAATATATCTTAAGATCTAGGGATTTTTTATTTATTTTACCCGGACTCGACCGATGACGGTTCCGGTTACGGTTCACCTTGTTGGTTCCAGTTCCGCCGTGGACCGGGACCCATTTACATCCCAACCATCAAGTCACCCCACACACCTGCAGCTGATAATGGTAAATGGGTCGTAGGACCTACGCATGCCCACCTGTTTGAATAAGATAATAAACACTATATCCTCATATAGCCAATAAGGCATTCATAAATACTCTATCCTCATATAGCCAGTCAATAAAGGATTCAAACAATCACTGCAAAATTTGATTTCGGCTTCTTTGAATTCCAACAATCACTGTGATCAGTCTTTCTGAATTTAGTGCTCTCCTAACCCTTTCACTGGGAATTCGGATTTGTCTCTCTTGGTAAGAGATTTAATTCTTCTTGGTTTTCTTAACCCTATTATCAATGCTAATGTTCTTTAAGATTATATTGGATTCAAACAATCACTGCGAATTTCGATTTCGGCTTCTTTGAATTCCAACAATCACCGCAATCAGTCTTTTTGAATTTGGTGCTCCCCTAATCCTTTCACCGGGAATTCGGATTTGTGTCTCTCTCGGTAAGAGATTTAATTCTTCTTTGTTTTCTTAACCCTATTATCATTGCTAACATTCTTAAAGATTATATTGTTCTTTAGTTTTGGTTTTGGTTTTCTATCCACTATGGTTTAAATGGGGTTTCCCCTTCCTATTCTCTGGAAGGGAGAAGTATATTGATTTTTTTTGTGATTTCAAGATTGACTTTCTTATAATAAGGGTTTAACCAATATTAGATCGTGAATTTGGTATGCCTAAAGTAATGATTTCAAAGGAGACTTTCTAGGGAGTATAGTAAGTTTCCCCAAAATGTATACGGACACAGCAGTGTGAATTACCCTAATTGGATTTTTTGTTTTTGATAACCAAACACTGGGCTAACCTAGGACTGGAATGAGCAAGCAAGGTAGCATAGTAGCCCAGTATTTACGGGTTGTTGAAAGGTAGATATCTGATAGATGTCGTCATAACTCCAGGATGTTTGTGACGTCCATCCAAGGGTACAGAGGCTTATGTGTTTTTTTTTCTCTTTTATTATTTTGGGGGGGGGGGGGGGGGCGGGCTGGGGTGGAACTAGGGGGGCTGGCAGGGGCCATGGCCCCCATATTAGCCCCCTAACTGTGTATATCTTGGTTCAGACGGGGGGGCGGGGCGGGGCGCACACGTAGAATGTCGTCCTGATGTGTTATGGTCTTAGAAGTTAGAAATGGGACTAGGCAGCAGGGATGAGACGTCATGCTTTATGTGAAGAGAGTAGCGAGGGGGAAGAGCTGATACTGGGCTGGCAGCTTGAAGAAGTGTCTAGAGTATTGATGACATAGTTTGGAGCAGGTGTAGTGAGGTCCAGGGAAGGATTATCTGTGTTGGGTGCAGTGGTGTGGGAATCAAGGGGATTGAGGGATGGGGCACTGACTATGGGTAAATAACAGCTGGGCGTACCTGTAATGTTGAACCTTGTTCAGTAGAAAACCAGATTAGATGATTAATTTTCTTCGAGCCACACGTGAGAAAAGACCTAGATCAGCCACAGATATACATATGCCAAGAGACAAAAATTCCTATAAAAACAAGTGAAGAGGTAAAAACCTAACCTCCAAGAAACTAGCAATTTAAGAAAGTGACAATATCAAGTCTCAGACCCTTAGGGGCCATACACTCCCTTTGCTTGCGATAATGCATTATCTTTTGCAAAGAGATGGGAGGGCATAGGCATCAACTTGGGATGGACTATTTGGCAGTTGCCTCATGGAATCTTGGGTGATACTAAGTAATGAAAGTGGTAAGTACAGTGGGAGTGTTAATGGCATTATGGGGTGATAGTAGCAACGGTAAGAAAATTAACAATAATACCACTAGTAATTAAGGATGTGGTAGTAATTCTTGTTGTGCAATACACATATCATAACAAAGAGAGGTGTTGTGATTTACCCTTCTTTTTTTTTTGTAGAAGTTACGATTTACTTAGTGGTCTTTAAGCTTCCTTTCAGGCACATCCTATGGCTGTACTTCTGCGTGATGATTAACCTGATCAAAGGTCAATATGTGAGTAGCTTTAAAAAGTTCTAAACTGCTGTCAACTTCCAAAACTCACAGAAACAAGGAATTCTGATAGAAGTCGAAAAGTGAGTAGTTTTGAAGTGTACACTGCTTTCAACTTCCAAAACTTAGGGACATGGAAGATTTCTGAGAGAGAGAAGGTAGTACCGAGGTTCAATCTCAATGCTAGAATTTAAAATGTTTCATCCATTCATGGTGTCATCACCAATAGAATCACATCAAAACAAAAGAAAATTAATGAATTCAGTGTGGGAAAATCGCTCAATTGCAGTTTCCCAAACAAATACCCCCATTAATTTCAAGTGATCGAAACAACTCAAAATAACCAACTCAACACAATTTAATTAATGAGCATAGAGTTAATAATGTTGTTGATGCATATGGGGAATGAAGAGTGAAATTTTAGGACATCCAACTAGAGGTGAGGGCTTTCATTTCAACAGTGTTCTTCCTTCTAATCTTGTTGTTTTTTTTTTCTTTTCCGAAATCTTCTTGCTCATAACCTTTGTTGTTTTTTTTTCTAGGAATCACAACCATTAAGTCAAGACACTATAAGGAAAAGAAAGTGAAAGAAATGCAGGAAGTTCCGACAAACAGAGCAAAGAAAGAAAACCAAGAAGAAAGGAGCTGGTCGGATCTGCCCTTGGATATCCTTGAGCGCATCAGGAGGCGACTACTTCGTTCACAACATCTAAGCTTAGCCAGAGCATGCCAAACATGGTCAATGAATTTTGAGAGAACACCATTACTGGTAATTTACAATGCTAAACGCATACGAAAGAGAAGGTTCGGCTTCTACAGTCCAGTAAGTGACACAGTGTACTGTAGATACCTCATTTTAGCACCCTATGAGGGGCAATTCAGTCCACCCTATTTAATGATGTTCTAATTAGGTCCTAAGTCAAAAGTCACCTGTCTTCTCTTGGCCTCTGATTGCCCCAGGAGTTGGCTCATCGTGATCTGCTTGCCGAGAGCTTTCCGTCGATATATAGAACGCCGAAATCCGACGAGTTGATTGAAATCTACGAAACCTGGGCCCCGGCGAAGACAACCTGACCATCCTCCACCAGGACCCCACCTTCTGGGCCAAACCTGCTTTAGCCATACCAGGCTCAGGTCAAGCCCAACCTAACCCAGCAACCCGACCCGTCACCTTGGATAAGGGATGGAGTGTCCCAGATCCGGGAAACTCAAAAACCCCCCTTGAATCTCGTCTTCCCCTCTCTATCTCCCACGCCCTTGTCCCAGTCTCTAACCCTCAAACCTATCTCTATCTGTAACATCCCGGAATTCCAAGGTGGTAATTAGTTTAGTTAATTGTACTTTTAGCTAATTAAGCTTGTTTATAAGCCAAACAGGTCCGATTAATCATTAGGATCGCGCGTGTAAAGTTGGGTTGAGATTCGAACCCGTTTGAGTATAGTAGGGGGTAGTTAGCAATTTTCTAAAGAATTAGAGGGCTTTTTCATAATTTTAGATTTTTGAGATTTTGCCACCATTGGATAGATGATTTTATTTCCTAAACTTTAGTCTTTTGCATTATCTTGATTCGGATCCCCGAAACCACTCTAAAACCAGGCCTAACCCAAACCCATTTAAACTCTCATGTCTATCTCTCCTAATTCCTTTCTCTCTCCTCACTCATTTCTTTCTCTCCCCTCACTCCACGTGAATGCCCCACCCTCTCCACCTTAACCCACGTGCAAGTCCCAAACCATTTCCCATTTCCCCTTTTCATTTACTAGGTCAGAACACCCCCCCTCTCCTCATTTCCACTCCACTCAGCAGCAGCCCCCTTTCCTCTCTCACCCTCTCGTTCTCCACTTCCCTTCCCAGGCTCCTCGCTGCCGCCGGACTCCGAGCACGCCGCTGCCATCACCACCGCCGGCCATCTCTCCTTCTCCACTCTCTCATCTCCCTCCAACGATTTTCTCTCTCTCTCTCTCTCTCTCTCTCTCTCTCTCTCCCTTTCAGCTCCCTGCTGCCCCACCATCTCGTACCCATTCCCGTCAACACCGAGCTTCCCCATCTCCGGCGAACCCAGCCCACTCCATCTCTTTGTTTTTCCCCATTTCCCTTTCTCTGTTTCTTGTTTTCTTTCTCTGTTTTTTCTTTCTTTATTTCTCTTATTCCCTCATTCACCTTGCTGCCCACATGACTGAGCTTCCCACCCATCTCATCCTCTCATTCCATGTCTCATTTCACTCACTGTCCACGTGAGTTAACCCCCAGCCCACTCCACCATTTCTATCCAACCCATTTCATTTTCTCTCATCTCACCAATTTCTCTCGTCTCACCAACCCATTTCACTCTCTCTACACTCACTGTCAACGTGAGTTGACTTTCCACTCACCCATTTCACCATTTCTTGCTCTCTTTTCCTTTCTTTATTCAATTCTGTCTTCTTCCTTTTTCTTATTAATGGACCACCAAAGAAACCCTTCACCATGGTTTAAAATCGCGGTATCGGTCGCGGTCTCGGCCGGGCCGAAAAACCGATATGATATCGGTATCGGTCGCGGATATCGGTCCGTCGCGGTCGTCGCTGTGTGAATTTTTTTTAATAAAAAAAAATCACAAAAATATCCAAAAAATCCAGAATATTAGAAAATGGTGGAAAACAATATTTTTTTTTCCATTAGTAACAACAATAAATAGAAATCTCGGTCACCTTAAGTTATGAGCCCTGTCTGTATCGTAATTCGCTGTCTTCTCTAGTATTTCATATAATGCAACAATTATTGATGCTCATAATCAATTTATTAGTGTAAAATATAAGAAAACAAAGATAATATAAAAATTATCTATACACTATTAATATGCTATTAGTATTTACTATTTAGTAGCATAAATACTCTAATAATTTTTTTTTTTTTAAGTAGAAGATTTAAAAAGCACCATTTTTCTATACCCAAAATTATATTTATAAGTAGATCTAGCATAAAAGTGTGTAGATCTAAGTGAAGAACACAGCACAAACCAAAAAATGACATGCAAATGATCTTTTCATTCATTTTCATGCTTTATCTAAAAATAAAAAATAAAAAACACATAATAGTAAAACTAAGGTAGTTAAGTACTTGATTTTCTCTTACTAAATAAAATGATTTCTTCAAAAAATAGTTTTGGAATTTGGAAAACATGAGAGAATGAGTTATGGAGACATGGTTCCTCTAAGGAGATGAGGGGAGAGGAGAAGAAAATTGGAGAATAGGGAAAAAGTTACAAAAAATTACTTTTTTTTTTTACCATTATTCCATCACAGTCCATCTCGGAAAATATTGGCCAAGATATCGGTGAGATATCGGTAAAACCGATATTTTGACCATATCGGCCGAGATGAACCGATAGTTTGGGGATATTTTGACCATATCGGCCTGACTCGGTATCGTGGCAAAATATCGTCGCAGTATCGGCAGATACCGGTTCATATCGGCCGATATGAACCGGTATCGGCCGAGATTTTAAACCATGCCCTTCACCACTAATCTAGTGAGCTACCAATCAAGTGGGCCTCACAACCTCCCCATCTCAATTTCAATTCTTTTTCTCTCTTTCTCAATCTCTCTCACCCATCTTCTTGGAAATAGATTGCAAAGGCAGTCCCACCATCGATAATGGCGATCACAACTTCGCGTGGACCCTGCGAGCTCTCCCATCTTCGATTTGCAAGCCACCACTCCATCCACCCATTTAATTGGTAAGCTCTTCTCCCCTTAGGTTTGGGTTATATGTTTTGGGTGTTTTGGTAGCATAGGATAGTATATGGCCTTCCATTATCTTTGTTTTGTATTTTAATTTAGTTTTATTTTGTTATTTATCCCTTAGGTTTGGTTTTTTCGGCACTATGGAGCTCGGATTTATGGATGTGGGCATTTTCAATGAACGACAAGTAGATATTTATATATATATGCTTGGATATATTTGTCTCTCCTTTGATTTGATGATTGATGATGATTTAGATGACCACATGCTCATTGATGTCTTTGATTTTGGAAAACATGATAATTAGATTTATATGTTTAATGGAATGGATTCTCAATTGGATGGATAGATTGATTGGATTTGCAGGATTAGAATGGATGGGTTTTGCCCTTCATATTGTTTGATTACAGGTTCAGGGATTGTAGGAAGGTTGTCCATACATTTCACTTCAGTTACAGAATTGTGGTTCTGTAGCTGCAGTGCACGTGATCGACCGACCATGGGGCGTGGTCGACCGGCCACACAGGGTCAGGTTCTCTGGAACCTGACCAAATCATTGTTCTCCTTTTCTGCTTATAACTGCTGGTCGACCGGCCAAGGGCTCGGTCGACTGGGCACACAGGGAGGATGTCGACTGGCCAAGGCTCGGTCGACCGGGCTCGCTGTGTATGGGTTCGACCGGCGAAGGGCCAGGTCGACCGGGACAACTATGAAGACCCTTTTCGAAGGGTTCTTTTCACCATGTTTTGTAGGACTTTAGGTGGAACCTTGATTAACCTTTTTGGACTCATTTGACTATATGTGAGGATGTTTTGAGCCGACGTTATTCACGGTTATTCCGATGACATCGGGTACCAATCCTTTTCAATCTTGAACGGTACGGGGCAATGTGATACCCTTCTTTATATCTATTCACAAAGACTGTCTGTTTGGGTATCGCGAACCTTATCCCTTTCGTTGACTGAGTAGGTTGTACGATGTTTCAGGTTTAACGTTTGACTTAGGTTTGGATTGTTTATCGCTTCTGATTCCGAATCGTACCGTCTGGTACTATCTACATGTAATGTTCATGTTCTTTAGCTTCGTTTGCTTTGCTTTGTATTGGGATCACATGAAGAACTTAGATGATGGACTTAGGATCCCCTTTGATGTTTCGTTTATTCTGAGATCTGTTTGAAACGTTGAGACTAGGCGGCTTTGATTGTAAGGCTTGAAGAGAACTACTATTGAATTCTGAAATCTGTTTGCAGTCTGATCTGATTAAAGTAAAGTAGTTTCTCTATTGGTTATTGAATCTTGTTCGCGCAAGAAAGCCTAGTCCCTCACTGATGTCTGTTTAGGATTCTGTTTGTCGGGCACCACTTAGCTGTTAACGTTCAACACAGCTGGGGCACCACCTGTGAGAGGACTCTGAATATAAAACCTTGAGGCAAGACTAGGCCAGAACCCACGGGGACCGAGCCGTATGAGCCAAGAGAGGAATGGTATGAGTTAAGCGTTGCCTCTGACTCATGACCAGATGCCAAGGGGTATCACTCTGAACACTCTGAATACTCTGTGATTGGGATGTGTTCCCATCTATTAGCCTATGTGGACTGCCTACTTTGATAGATGTTTATGTTAGTTTGATTTTGATTTGAATGCTATGCATTTCTTACGATCAGGATGTTATGCATTTCATATGATCTTGTCTATCGTTTACTCTGTTTTAGTACTGCATATCTATGATGTTTTATATTTATATCTGCCTGCTGACCGTCGTGTCTGATGCTGCACTTGGTGCATAGGTATCGGGTACATTTACCTTTGGGAAAGTGGAGGCGTCGCTTCCGGCAGTTTAGCCTAATGGTGAGTATGAATTGTGTGTCGACGGTATTGTCATTGTGACCAGCACACGAGTGCCTTCATACTTTGGTTAGTTCATATTTATTCTCTTTTGGCTTAGGTTTTGATAGAAGCCATTAATTAATATACTTTTGTTATCTTTTGCTAAACTTAAACTATAGAAAATGAAGATGTGCATACTCTGAAATGTTATATTGTACAATCTGTTTATTATGATGTTCCGCTGTGTTTTACCGAGGAAATATTTATACCTCACCGCGGACTTCGATCGTATGGGATATGATTGGGGCCACGTTGTATTTGTTTAATGTTGAGAAAATTTTTAATTGACCCTAATCTCACGCATAACCCCGATTTCACTTTTCGGGGCGTGACACTATCCCTCCCAGGACTCTCATCCTAGTGGTAGATCTTCTCCAAAGCCCATCTTAGATGCTCATCTCTCTCCCTACCCCTGAGATCTCTCACTCCCTCACGATTTCAAACTCCCAGGCTTTATCCTCACTTCACGGGATAGAACAAAAAAACACATGCGCAGATCTCTTTCTCTCTGGCCTCCTTCCTCGCTCCCCATCTCCATCTCAGGCGCACATCTCTCCTCTCCCTAACCCTGCTTCTCCATCTCCCTCTCTTCTTCATCGTCGCAGCAACTCCATCTCCCTACTTAGCATCGTCACATCACCGCCCCTTGCACGCACGCCACCCTCTGGAGCACCTTCTTCCTCCTCGGAGTACTGTCTCCTCCGCCTCACCGCCAGATTCCGGAACAGGATCTCCTTCCCAGAACCCATCTCACGTTCATCATCCTCCCATCTCCCGTATCACCATCAGATCCATCATCTTCTCACGCACGTCCATCTCCTTCATCACACGCAGAACCTCCATCCAAAACTCATCTTTTACTACCCATCATCCTCCATCTAGATCATCTCCTTCTCCATCTCAGACCCATCACATCTCCCCTCTCGTTCACATCACTGTGCAGATCCCAGGCCTCCCGGATCCACCTCCCATCTTCATCTTCCCCATCACGCAGGCGCAGTCCTCTTACGCATCATCTCCCATCTCTCCCTTCCATCTCACAACTCCGTCTCCCCTGCAACCCATCTCACACACATCCATCCCCTGCACCCGTCTCCCCATCTCTCCTCTCCCATCTCTGCGCCCATCATCCTCCATTCAACCCATCTCCTCCCAGGCTCCTCTCTTGTTCTCCCTTTCCTCGCTCTCTCCACCTCTCCTTCTCCTAGTCGCAGCAGCACGTCCGCCCGCGACCCATCTCACGCAACACTCCCTGCCAGAAGCGCGCAGCAACCCCCTCGCAGCCACAGCAGCCCTTCGTCTTCCACAGCGTCTTTCCCTCTTCCCCTGCGTAGGTACGCTCCTCTCCCCTTCTCTGTATCACTCTGCACACACGTCCCTCACACTCACCCTCTCCCTACTATCTCTCTCTCATTCTTCTCCTCTCTCTGCTCCCTTTTACCAGCACCCATCTTCGTTTTCCATAGCACCTCACTCACTCCTCTCCCTCTCGTTCTCTCCTGCTCTCGTTCTCTCCCTCTCTGCTCACCCTTTCTTCTCCACCTCCCTCTCCTCCGCGCGTCTTGCCACCTGCAACTCCACACTCTCCCTCTCCCGTGCTCTCTTCTCTCCCCGCACCTCCCTCTGTTCTCTCCCCTACTCTCTTCCTCTCCCTCTCTCTTATTCCCTCCTCTCCATCCTGCCATCACCCCTCTCCACCTCTCATTCTCTCTTCCCCTCCTACTTCACCTTCCTCTCCCCGTTCTCTCACACTTTCCCTCTCTCCCGTCTCCCTCCACCTCTCTGCTCCCTATCTGTCTCTCCCCCTGCGACCCATCTCTCTCTCTCTTCCGCCTTGCCCCTCTCTCCCCTCTTGTTCTCTCCTTCTCTCCATTCCCTCTCTCCCCGCCTCTCTACTCTCTGTCACTTTCTCTCCATCTCTGCACCCTCTCTCCCACTGCGCACCCTTCTCTCTCGCTCTCCATTTCTCTCTCCACTCTCTCTCCCTCTCTGCTCTGTCTGCCATTTCTTTTCTCTATCCCTGTTCCCTCTCTATCTCCCTCTCCCCCTGCTCTGTCCCTCCCCGCACCCACCTGCTCATCCTCTCTGTCTCCCCTGCTCCTTCTTCCTCTCTTCCCTGCGCAGCCCTCACACCTCCTTCAAACCCCTTCACAGCCACCTTCTCTCCCCTACGCCATTCCCTGCACCCTCCCTACACACACCACCTGCACACCTACTGCTTTCTCCTCTTCTTCTTGCTTTCCTTTCTTCTTCTTTCTTTTCTTCTTTTCCTTCTCTCGTTGCACCTCCGCCACCTGCGCACCCACTGCACCTCTCCTTTTCTTTCTTTCTTTTCTTTTTTCTTCTCTTCCTCTTCTTCCCCATCTTCTTCTCCCTCACCCACACGCAGCACCAGAGCACCCTTTTTCCTCCACTGCACTCTGCCTGCACACCCCACCAAGCCACCTTTTTTTTTTTTTTTTCTTTCTTTCTTTCCCTTCTTCTTTCTTCTCCTTCCTATCCTTCTCTTCCTCATCCCACCTTACCTTGCACCCACCTGCGGCACACCTTGCTTCCTCCCTGCACCCATCTCCACCGGACACTCCTTCCTTGCACCCACTTCTCCCTGCGCCCCTCACCCAACTGTTGCACCCACTTGACTAGCCCATTCATCTAAACCGAACATGCCTATTTTATTTTCTTGCATTGATTGAAGCTCTCTATTTTGTTTATTGTTCCTTTTTATGATATTTCACGCATCTTAATATGCCCATGCATGTTGTAAATTTTCAGTTTTATTGTTTATTTTAAATCATTCCTAGCTAGCTTCAAGCCCGTCCATGCCCCAAGTTTAGTTATTTATTTATTTATTTCATCATCTTTTATGCATAAATTATGCCCATGCATTTAATATGCTCATCCATTTAGATTGGCATTTTTCTTTCCTTCTATCATGTCTTATTTTAATTTTTTCTTGATTCATGCATTAAAACATGCTCATGCATTCAACTTGCCCATGCATTATAACTTAGTTGCATTTTTATTTCATATTCTTTTAAGTGCAATTTAGGGCTTCATAATTTATTAAAAAAATAAAAAAATAAAACAAAAACAAAACCAAATAATAAAGTGAAAAGTGAAAATTAAAAATAGAGTTTTAACTATCCTTTTAACTAAAAATAATTAGGCTATATAGAATTCTTTTTTCTCCTCCCCTCTCACTAGGATTAGGGAACCCTATTTAGGGAACTCAAGATTATTTAGGATAATTAATTAAATTAAAAATTAGAAATTCATTCGCTTTCCCCTTCCCATTTCATTAGGATAAATCAATTTAAGATTTTAGGCCCTATGAATAAACATAAAAACAAATAAAAATAATAAAAACCCAAAATACCAAAAACAAAGTAAAAGATATTAAAAAACCAAAATATTAATAAATTGGAGTTAGAAATTAGACTATAGCCTAACTGATTAGGTCAGACCCTGGACCTAGATCTAGGTCTCCCCTTAGCCAGCTTAGACTACCCTAATTTCATTAATCTTAACTGATTAGGTCCCACTCTCTTCGGGCCCCATATAGGCCAAGAACAGGTGGGCCCGGCTCCATTACTCACGCAGAGGATTCCGCGGCGAAGCCCTGCTATTTACACCAGCGCACAGAATATACCCATAATCCACCATCAATACCGGCATGAGGTAGTCCAACCCCAAATTCAAGCAATGACTCCTTCAACTGTCTCCGTAAGCTGATCAATCCCAAACTCATCTGGCCTTAAGCTAACCTATCATCAACCAACATAATACGAAAGATCACCTCAACGTATCAAGATCAATTGACTCCGGCTTATGAAATGTTAGATGAGGAGCAAGATCCCCCACTCTATTATGATGAAGTTGCGGACGACGTAGACCCTTATGAGCTTTACGAGGAACATCGGCCGGACCATCCAGCCCACGAGGTCTCCCGCCAATTGACTTACGTGGGTCGACGATCAAGATTAGCTCATGACCTGGATAGAACTCGAAATCAAACCCAAATTCAGGCCCCTAGGAGAACACGAGCCGAGGAAAGCTACCAATATGCGCCTTTGGGACCCCAACCGAACCCTCAACACGATCTTGTAGAACCGATTTATTATCGAACCCCAGTTGAGGCCCCGAGACGTGGCCAGGCGCACGAAGATCAAAACCTTGATTCCCAGGCAATTAGAGAAATGCGGAAGGAAATAGAAGGGCTGAAGAGTGAAATTAGAAAGAAGTCGCCGCCACGACAAGGCAAAAGGTTAGGGTTCTATGACTTCACGAAGAAAGAAGAGACCAAGAAATCACCCTTCCCAGCTAAAGTCTCAAAGTTCGTAGCGTATGACGGGACTACTGACCCTCAACACCATTTGGTGTCCTTTTGCAGCAAATGTTGTATGATTGCCGACGACGATGCCCTCCTCATTAATTACTTTCAAGAATTGCTAGCCGGAGATGCGCTAACTTGGTACACATCTGTGCCCTCACACGAGATCAATACCTTCGAGGACGTGATAGAAAAATTTCTGGTGCGATACCAACACCTAACTAAGAACAAAACCCTGTGGCATGACTTAGCCAACTCAAAGCAAAAGAACAATGAGGATTATGAAGAATCGCCGCGAGATGGCTGAGTCAATTCACGAGGTCTGACTGCAATATGAAGGAGGAGGAACAAGTCAGGATAGTCATTTTGAACATGAAAGAACCGATGAGGACATTGATGACGATTGGGGAAGTCATGAATTGGAGCGGCCGACACCATCGATTGTCGAGAATGAAACAAAACCTAGATGATGGAATATTGAATAACATAGGCATCTCCGATCAAAGAAGGACTATTCGTCGCGTGACCAATCAAGTGGATAGTCGTGCGACCCCGGAAGTAAACTCGACCCAAGAGGTGGTTTATCGCCCATATAATCTTGGTCAGGAAATGAATTTCAACCAACAACAGAATCAAGGACAAAGCCGGGATGTTAATTTCCAAGGGAACACTCAAGGCTTCCGGAACGATCAGCGCCATCGGGATCCTCCTCGGAATGATCAAAGATATAACCAACAACCACATGACCAAAGGGGACCTGTTCATCCAAGGCAAAACATAAATCCGGCACGACAACCTGTGAATCAGCCGATGATGCCTCAAAACCCGAATCAGGGTACTAATCCTCGGCCAAATTATAACGCAGTCCCGTTCAATTATAACAACAATTCAGGCCAAAACAATGTCGGGAACAAGAGAAGGCTTAGACCGAAAAGGGCTAACTACCCACCCCTCCCTCAACCTTGGATCACTGTTTTCTGGTCGCTCATAGAACAAAACGCTATCCAACTTCCACCAGAAAGACAACAGCAATGGTCGGACCACCTTGATCGGACGAGATTCTGTGCATACTACAGGATGTCGGGACATGATCTAACCCATTGCTATACCGGCCAAAGACCTGATCTACGACCTCAGTGATGAAGGGGCGATTGAGTGGAATAACATCAAACCCATGGGAGTCTACGGTCCGCAGAAAACGCCACAAGCCCAAGGTCCGCTTATTGGTACGACGCAGCGAGTGCCGAACATGCAAATCTACACAAACCCGATGCCACAACACGCTGCGTCAACCTCGACACAACCGTTGCAGGGACCGTCGGCCAATGTCGCCACCATGTCACATCAATCAACTGATTTCCCGATCCAGCCAACCATTAGTCAGAATCAACCCTACTATGATGACTTTTTTGAAGATGATGACTATTGGAAATATGTCAATTGGGACGGGAAAACTAAATTTAGACTAGATAACATCAAAACCGGCATGGTAATCGACTCTCCGGACCTCTACAAGGTGTTCTTTGACGATGATATCGTGTACAAGGGATCTCGGACCAGCGCTCACTCCCAATTTAGTCAACCCCAGGATATTGGGCCGTTACAAGTATACCTCCGATCAGGACGGATCCGCCCACCGCGGCTACCTCCGATCGCGAGTGCGCCGGATCCGGGCTTACAAATCCCCAACGCGCAGACCGAAGAGGTTGTCAAAGAGAGACCTCATGTTCAGCTGGAGACTGGGATAGAGTATGATCTCCTAGGGCATCTAATGAAGATACCGGCTAAGGTGTCAATCCTCGATTTGATCAAGACTTCCCCTATGCATCAAAAACAGCTGATGGACGCCATCACCCACTTATAAGTTCCGGAAAATATAACCCCAGAGCAACTACGGGCGTCCATTGCGTCCTTGTCGTCTGAGACATCCTTGCCAATCCTCAACTTTACCGAGGAGGAATTAAAAGAAATACCACTTGAAGCGAGGACCTCACCCCTACATCTCACAGTTAGGGTGGCCGAGAAGGAGATATCCGGTGCTTTGGTAGACACAGGGGCATCCCTAAACATCTGTCCACTGAAAACATACAAGACGTTGGATCTAACCGCCAAAGACCTAACCCCAGCCCCGTTGGTGGTGACTGGATATGACAGAAATATGAAGAATGTTTGTGGGAAGATCATGTTATTGGTGCAAGCAGGCCCGATCTTAGTACCCGAAGAATTCTACCTCATGGATATCCCAGCGACCTTCAACTTGATATTAGGGCGTCGCTGGCTGAATCACAAGAAGGCGGTCATGTCCACTAGACACCAATGCATTAAGTTTCCCCACTTAGGAAAAATCGTGAAGCTAATGGGGGACCCGCCTGTGATCGACCCAGAAGGACTTCAGATACTTCCCACCTTGCGACCGGCCCCTATCCCTCCTGGAACCAAAACCCATGGATACAGGGTTGATCCCACCATTTCCTTGACGGACATCGATCCCGTCCGAAGTATGATACCAGATCCGGTCCCTCTACCTGAACCGTCATTAAGAAAAGAATGCATACATAGCTGGAACCTCATGAGAAAACTTGGATATCAGCCCGGATTGGGGCTAGGTAGGAATGAGGATGGGATTCTTGACCCCGTCATCCTGGAAGCAAGGATAGGAACAGAAGGACTGGGATTCAACCCGTATGATCAGGTAACACTCTCCAGAAAGGATTGGGAACTAGGAGAACACTTCGTCAGGCATAGCAAGCTCTTGGACCCCAATGAACCTCCCGATGGAGGAGGATGCCATCAGATCCACCCCCAAGAAAAGGGAAAGAACTCCTGATAGAAGGTATAACCGATTCGTCGTCTGACGAAGAGGAGGTCGAAACTTACGAAGACATCTTCGGTACCTGGGAAGAATTCCACGAATCTGATGAGATTAGAGGTTCAAGTTTACGCCTGGAGGAAAGTTTCCGAATCCTGTCTTATAACATGATTGGTACTAGTGATTCGGTGAAATTGCCCAGAAAAAAATGCCGATTTCTGAAAAGAGAAGCGACTATGAAACCTGGGAAGTCGAAGATCCCGACAGTAAAAAAGTCGTGTACTGGCCAGCCGCGTGGCGACACTGGAGAGCAGGACCTTCAGAAGAAGACAGCAAAACCTGGGAGATCGAAAATCCCAAAGGCGACGAAGTGGTGTATTGCCCGGGGTAGGGGTCTTCCTCCTTAGATAGCCCCTCCTCAACCCAACCTGTACCATATCATTCCAAAAACCCAAAAAAATCACAAAACCCCAAAATCCCAAAAAAAGTAGAAAACCAAAAACCCAAAAATGTAAGTAGTTTAGGAGTAGAGACCTTTGACTATTGTAGGGCCATAAGAAGACCTAAGCGCTGGAAAATTCCCCTGGTAGAGCAATCATGACTAGAGGAAATCATGATCCAAATTAGCAAGATAGGGTATGAGTCAATGCCCATTATTTCAGAGCCAGAATCATCTCCGGGAACCGAGAACGCAAAGGACGAGATGGGCGTTTACGAATTAGTAGATGCCGAAGGAGAAGATGATGAAGTCTCGGAAGAGTTCCAAAGGGCCATCAAGAGGTTTGACGACCAAACTCAGTTGACGACCGAAAAGACAAAGGAGATCAACTTGGGGACTGAGGAAAGGCCCAAGCTAGTCCGTATTAGTGCATGCTTGGAACTCGGCAAAGAAGAAGAGATCCTCAGAGTCCTGGATGAATATCAGGACGTATTTGCATCGGACTACCATGACATGCCAGGACTAGACCCGCTTCTGATAGAACATCAAATTCCATTGGAAGAGAGTGCGAGACCGGTTAAACAGAAGCTGAGAAGAATGCTCCCTGACGTCGTGGTGAAGGTGAAAGAGGAAGTTGGCAAACTTCTCCAGGCCAAATTCATCAGGGTAGTGCTGTTTCCTCAATGGATTGCCAACATTGTCCCAGTCAAGAAGAAAGATGGACGTATCAGGGTCTGCATCGACTTCCGGAACCTGAACAAGGCCTCACCTAAGGACGACTTTCCCTTACCACACATAAACGTGCTCGTCGACAACACCGCTGGGCATGCAATGCTCTCATTCATGGATGGATACTCGGGGTACAACCAGATAAAACTCTCAGAAGAGGATCACGAAAAGACCTCATTTACTACCCCCTAGGGGACTTATTGCTACGTTGTCATGCCCTTTGGATTGAAGAATGCGGGTGCAACCTACCAAAGAGCCATGATGGAGATATTCCACGACATGATGCACGATTGTATGGAAGTATATGTCGACGACATCTTAGTTAAATCCCAAACTCGTGTAGACCACGCCGCAGCTCTGAAAAGGGTCCTCCAAAGGTTAAGGGAGACAAAGTTGAGAATGAATCCGAGGAAGTGTGTCTTCGGGGTGTCGTCAGGAAAACTTTTAGGGTTCATGGTCAGCAATCGGGGAATCGAAGTCGACCCCTCGAAGGTGAAAGCTATCCTCAAAATGCCGCCCCCGAAGAACCTTAAAGAATTAAGAGGCCTCATAGGGCGACTACAGTTCATTAGAAAATTCATTTCACAGCACTCGCAAAGATGTGAGTCGTTCTACAAATTGCTAAAAGGAGGCGTGGAATACCATTGGGACGACGACTACCAGAAGGCATTTGAGGATTTGAATAAATATTTATTGAGTCCCCCCGTTTTGAAGCCCCCTGCTAAAGATAAGCCTCTCATTTTATGTGTCAGCGACAGAATCCGCGATAGGCATAGTCCTGGGTCAACATGATGAGACTAGCCGGAAAGTGAATGCAATTTATTACTTGAGCAAATCTCTCCTGCCATATGAGCGGAAATACTCCTCGATAGAAAAAACGTGCTTAGCGGTGGTTTGGGCTGCCCAGAAACTCAGACACTACTTCTTAGCCCACTCAGTCAAATTCTTGGCCAGAATGGGTCCCTTGAAATATATCTTTGAGAAACCTGTCACTTCAGGATGAGTGGCACGATGGCAGATGCTCTTGGCAGAATTTGACATAACATACGTAACTCAGAAGTCAATAAAAGGGCAAGCCATCGCTGACCACCTTGCACATCTCCCCCTACCACAGTATGAACCGGTCAAAACCGACTTTCCATATGAAGACGTGCTATGTGTAGACATAGAGGAGATAAAGGACCCCGAGTCGTGGACGATGTACTTCGACAGTGCCTTGAATCATAATGGAAAAGGGATCGGGATAGTGCTTTTGTCCCCAGAAGGAGTGGCGATACCGAAGGTCTTCAAAGTCGGATTCCCAGCCACCAATAATGAAATGGAGTACGAAGCACTCCTAGCAGGTTTAAGAGAGGCCGCGAAGTCGGAAGTTAAGAAACTCTAAGTTCTCGAGGATTCAAAGGTGGTTATATCTCAAGTGGCAGGTGAATGGAAGGTGAACGCCCCTAAGCTCGCTCATTATCATGACAAGGCCAAGAAAGCTATGTCCCAGTTCAAGAAAGTTTCCTTTCTTTATATCCCGCGAGCTTTAAACCGGCTGGTTGACTCGTTGGCCACCTTGGCCTCGATCATGGAAGTCCCCCTCGACAAGGGATCCGAGACCTTTCACATCCAAAGGATAGACACTCCCTCGGTTGAACTAAAAGACTTGGCCCTCGGAGATCAAGATGAGATTCCATCCAAAGATGAAGGACCGAAAGGAAGGAAAGCGAAAGGGAAAGAGACAAAGGCAGAAGAACCTAATCGAGAGCGGATACTGGCCCCCCTACAGCATGACGAAGAACTCACAGACGACCATCCGTGGTGCTTCGATATCTGGAACTACCTGCGCGATGGATACATCCCTGAATACGCCACCAAATCCGACAAAAGGGCACTGAAAGAAATGGTTCAAAGATACGTCGTTGTCGGAGTACTATTATACCGCCAATCATTCAGTGGGATCCTCCTGCGATGCGTGACGGTTGAGAAAGGACGAAAAATAATTGAAGAAGCTCATTCCGGCATATGCGGAGGACACGTAAACGGCCTGATGCTCTCCAAGAAAATCATCCGGTTAGGATATTACTGGCCGTCATTGGAATCAGACTCCGTGGACTACGTCAGAAAGTGCAAGAAATGTCAGCTGCACGCCGACTTGATTCACGCTCCTGCATCTTCGCTGCATCCCACTACTGCTCCATGGCCTTTTTCGACTTGGGCGTTCGATATCATAGGACCTCTGGTCCCGACTGTGGAAAACACCCAAAACAAAGCTTTCATATTAACGGCGATGGAATACTACACCAAATGGGCAGAAGCCGAGGCATTTATCCATATCAAAGCATCCACGGTGGTCAAGTTCATTCAAAAGAACATAATAGCCCGGTTTGGCGTTCCAAAAGTGTTCATAACTGACAATGGCTCCCAATTCATATCTCAGGTAATGGAGGATTTGTGCACAAAATATGGTATAGAACTACATCATTCAACCCCTTATTACCCCCAAGCAAACGGACAGGCTGAAGCTACAAACAAGACACTATTCAAGATCATCAAGAAGACAGTGGAAACAACCAAGGGCAGTGATTGGCTAGACCGTTTGGTCGAGGCATTGTGGGCATATCGAACCTCCATTAGGACTCCGACAGGTGAGACCCCATATGCATTGACTTACGGGATGGAGGCAGTCCTTCCGTTCGAGCTCCTGCACCCATATTTGCGGATCCAATTAGATGAAGAGATGACAGAAGGCCAAAGACGAGAAGCATTGCAAATACAGCTGGACCTCCTCGATGAGAAAAGGACGAAAGTAGCAGAGCACGCTTAGGTGTACAAGAAGCGAATCGCAAGAGCCTACGACAAGCATGTCATAGAGAGGAAATTCAAAATAGGTGACCTTGTATTGAAACGGATCACTCAATCACAACTCCCACACATTAAAGGAAAATTGCGATCTAATTGGGAAGGCCCATATGTAGTTAAAGAAGTATATTCTGGCAATGCATATAGATTAGTAAATGTAGAAGGGGAAGAGCTCCCCGATCCATGGAATGCTATGTACTTGAAAAAGTACACCACATGACCCTTCTCCACTTCTTGCGGAGTATGACCCGTGATCTCTTGATATGGCTGTATAAATCCCGTAGGGAAGACCGAGGAGAGGTGCAACAGCCAAACTTGGAAGTCAAACACACACTGGCACAAAAAAACAAAGGGGGAAAAAAAAGAGAGAAAAAAAAGGAGGAAAACACTAGAATAGTGAGTCTACCCTCACACAATGTTCTGCGCGGTTGAAACCATTCAACGCAAAAGTTTATAGGCAAGCTTGCCCATGTCATGAAAGCTTCCCCTTATCACTCACAAAAGAGAGAAAAGAGAAACCATGGTGGAGTTGCATGAGATGTGGGTGTGCTCCCCATGCCTGATGCTTTAGAAGCCAAAACCCCAGGCACCACTCTCCCAAACCAGTCCCAAAAAAAAAAAAAAAAAAAAAAAGCAAAAAGAAAAGAGGAGTTTAGTTAGAAGTCGTGAAAAGAATATAAGTTTTGTGACTAGTTTGGGTTCGTAGCCTTTTTAACCCGAGTCAGTAAGCCCGTAGGGGTATTTACATACCTAGTGCCCTAAAGTCATTTGGTTTGGGAGTCATTGGCGTAACGCTCGTTACATGGGTTAATTAGAAAGCTTAAGGGACCCAGGCATTGCGCAGTCATAAATCGAAAAAAAAAATCGAAAAAAAGAAAAAGAAAAAGAAAAAAAAAAGACAAAAAAGAGAATAAAAAAAAAAAAAAAAAGAGCAAAGGGCCAAAAGGCCAAAGTAATGGAAAAGCATTCATAAAACCCAAGCCCGCTCGAATGACATGGGCCCTTGCCTAATGAACCAAGCGGAGAGTGGCTGATAACCAGAACATTGAGGAAGCACGGCGACTCACTATCTCCCACACACGAAACTCGTGCTCACACATGTTTTCCAGGGGCAGCCTAGCGCTCTCCAAAGTTCAACTAAAAGGACCAAAACGGCTAGAAAAGAATCATGAGGGATCGATCTCCAAAAGATAGTTGGGGAATGTCACATCATCATCAAACTAGCAGCCATGGATCAGAGAGCTAGACCACCTTCGCTCTCTCACTCCTAGCCAGAAAACACACTAGCTTCACGCTGGGGGGCATTTTTATATATACATATATGTACATGAGTACACGCACACGCATATGAGTACTTGTTTATTTTGCACTGCTTCCCAATTCAGGTCCTGTCACATGCACGGTTGTCACAAACACTCACCAATCTACACACTCTCACGTCATGCATGCTTTCATTACTAATGCCTTATGGTTGAATGCAAGATAGGTTATACATTGTTTTGTTTCAGGGATCGTTCACATATGTCACCCCATATGCTGGGGCATTTTTTTATATATATATGAACCTACGTAAACATGCCTCACACCTCCCTGGTTAACCCTTGATCCAATACCCCATGCACATACCGTGTTTTGTGCACGACTCCTCGAAACGAGATATACTATCAGTCGGAAAATGATCACCCCTTTGTTTCGGATTAGCCAACAACAATTTGCCTGTAGTCTCGGTATTGGATGTGTACTGTTTCATGCTATGTGTGTGCTACGGATATGTTGTAGATATCTTTCGACCTTAGTTTCCTACTCGATCTACATACATCCAAAGGATGGGCCCCCGCTGTTTAGCTTTTATTCTTTGTCCTTGTATGTGGTGGATGCATTTCTGTTATTTTCTTTTATCTCTATTGACTATCATGGTAGTCGTTGATTCATGCCATGACTACAGGATGATGTCGAGGACACGCCTTGCACTAGCACTAGCATTTTAAATTTAGTCTGCATCACACTTATAAGCCTTCTTAACATCATCACATGCATAACACACACTCGGCACATTTATGTATTAATCTCGCCGCAAGATGGAGCGTTGCTCCCTTCTTTCTTTCCAGATAGGCTCTATTACAGGTGAGAAGGCGAGGGCCACCACACCAAAAGGAACAGGATCTATGAGGTAAGTGTCGCTGAACTGAAAAACCCGAAATTAATCTTCCAAACTTGTGCTCTTTCATTTAGTATCATTACCATAACATGCGCTTTCAGAATCCTGCTTTGACGCTTTGTACACCCCCTCAAGTAGGATGACCCACTTTGTAGGGATTTAATTTTGGGTAGACAGTGAAATGGCACTAGGTGACATCCCCTGAGCATCCTCATATCACTTGATCAGGCTTGATCCTAAAGGAGACCTAATTAACTGGATGGCCAAAAACAACTTCATTCTGATTCCCTCGAGCCAGTTCGAACCCACCATCATAGGCTGCCACTCCCTTGAACCCAAAGGCTCAAACGGAGGCATGAGTATGTGTCTCCTTATCTTTGAAGAACAACTCTGTACGTGCTATCCTCCAAAGAGGGGCATATTGTAGACACTTCGTTTTGGCACCCTATGAGGGGCAATTCAGTCCACCCTATTTAATGATGTCCTGATTAGGTCCCGAGTCAAAAGTCACCTGTCGTCTCTAGGCCTCTGATCGCCCCGGGAGTTGGCTCATTGTGATCTGCTCACCGAGAGCTTTCCATCGATATGTAGAACATCGAAATCCGACGAGCGGATTGAAATCTACGAAACCTGGGCCCCGGCGAAGGCAACCTGACCATCCTCCACCAGGACCCCACCTTCTGGGCCAAACCTGCTTCAACCAGACCAGGCTTAGGTCAAGCCTAACTTGACCCAGCAACGCGACCCGTCACCTTGGATAAGGGATGGAGTGTCCCAGATCCGGGAAACTCAAAAACCCCCTTTGAATCTCGTCTTCCCCTCTCTATCTCCCACGCCCTTGTCCCAATCTCTAACCCTCAGACCTATCCCTATCCCTCCCAGGACTCTCATCCAAGACGTAGATCTCCTCCAAAGCCCATCTCATACGCTCATCTCTCTCCCATCCCCTGAGATCTCTCACTCCCTATCTATTTCAAACTCCTAGGCTTTATCCCCACTTCACCGGATAGAACAAAAAAACACATGCGCAGATCTCTTTCTCTCTGGCCTCCTTCCTCTCTCCCCATCCCCATCTCAGGCGCACATCTCTCCTCTCCCCAACCCTGCTTTGCTTTTCCATCTCCTTCTCTTATTCATCGTCGCAGCAACTCCATCTCCCTACTTAGCATCGTCACAGCACCGCCCCTTGCACGCACCGCCACCCTTTGGAGCACCTTCTTCATCCTCGCAGTACTGTCTCCTCCGCTTTGCCGCCAGACTCTGGAACAGGATCTCCTTCCCTGATCCCATCTCACGTTCATCATCCTCCCATCTCCTGCATCACCATCAGATCCATCATCTTCCTCTACGCACGCAGCGAACCCATCTCCACCGAAACCCATCACTCCGTCTCCATCATCGCTTTCCACGCTCGCAAAAGCCCCTCGATCCGATCTCTCCATCTCACGCAGAGGCAGAACCCATCACTCCATCCCTTCATGCACGTCCATCTCCTATCTCACGCAGAACCCATCTCTTCATCATCCATCACACCTCTCATCTCCATCTTCACGCAGGCCCACCTCTCCCTCTCCCTCCTCGATCCCCATCTCCATCTCTGTGCCCGTTTCCTCCTCAGATCTCTCTCATCTTCCCCTCCATTCCAGATCTCTCGCAGCACCCATCACCTTCCATTTCAGGATTCTCGTAGAGACCCGGACTCCCCATCTTCTTCTCCCTCGCACGCAGCACCGCCACGCCAACACTCATCTCCGGTTTCCACAGTGCCTCTCCCTCTTCCCTTGCGCCAGACCCACCTCTCCATCTCCTTCCATCACTCATCTCCCTCGCAAGCAGCAGTCGCCACCACGCCCTTGTACGTGGCCCATCTCAGACGACGCCCATCTCCCAGACCACCACCTCCTTTCTTCATCACCACCACCCTCTCCATCTCCGCGCAGGCCCACCTCTCCTTCTCCCAGTCGCAGTAGCACATTCGCCCGCAACCCATCTCACGCAACACTTCCTGCCAGACGAGCGCAGCAACCCCCTCGCAGCCATAGCAGCCCTTCGTCTTCCACCTCCCTCTTCCCCTGCGCAGGTACGCTCCTCTCCCCTTCTCTATATCACTCTGCACACACGTCCCTCACCCTCTCTGTCTCCCCTGCTCCTTCTTCCTCTCTTCCACTCTGTGACCCATCTCCCTTTCTCCCGTCCACTCTCTTTCTCACCCTCTCTCTGCTCTGCCCACTCTCTCCCTCTCATTTGCTCCTTCTCCCCCTCGCTCTCTCCCCTTCGTTTCCGCCCTGTGCCCACGAGCAGCAGCGCTGCCTCCCCATCTCCTTTCTCTTTCTTCTTCCTCCCTCCTTCCTTTCCCCACTTCTTCTTTCCCCGTTGCTGTGCATCACTATCGCACCCCCCCTCCTTTTCCTTTCTTCCCTTCGTCTTGGTCTCGGTCGTCTGTGTCTCAGCAGTTCGGCAACTCGGCAGCTTGGTAAGAGTGCCAGTTCAGTACTTCGGCAATGGTGTCGGATAGCAAAACTACTCTCAGCACGGTAATAGTACCGCTACTCTCAGTTCGGCAGCAGCGCTAGCCGTGTGGGCACATCGGCAATGATGCCAAGACGCATCCATCTCGTGACCGTCTCTGATCTCGGTACAGGTACTGAGCGTCATTTAAACACAGCCATGCTCCTATGAAAAGTACGGACAAGTGCTATCAGATAGGGTGGCACGTGATAGGGATAAGGAGTTGACTCTATTAGGCGGTCACATCAACAATCCTATGGAGAATGGGGAGCCGTCCGATGGGACCTTCCCTTTTCACTTACCACCCGGTGTTAAGGTAAGGTCCGATGGGACCTTACCCCCACCTACCTCCACTCACCAAGAAGCTTGATGGGACTTGCACCTATATATGCATGGGATCAGTCCCAGCGAGGTAGGCAAATACAGAATACAACACTTCCACCTCTTCTCTCCTCCACTCTACCTTTGCTTAGTTGTAGAACTAATTTAGGCATCGGAGTGCCTTCGGCTGACCCAGCCAGGGCCTCTGACTTTTGTTTCTCTCCTTCCCTTTCAGGTCTCAGGCGTTCGGTCTCTCCCTAAAAGAGTTCTACTTTCTCCTAATTAAGTGGGTGTCATTTTTGGCACTTACAAAAAGGATGTGTTGGGGAGGTTGCGATGGGGAGGGAGGCGTCTAGAGATAGATGCTGCGAGGGGGAGGGTCCTTGAGAGAGAGAGAGATGCCGCGAGGGGGTATAATCACGATGGGGAGGCGCGGCGTGGCGATGTGTTTAGTATTGGAGCGAGAGAGGATGATTCTTCGTCTCTAAATTTCTTCTTTCTAGGGCTTCTTCATTTTTTTTTATCCAAAGAGAGATGACTTTTTTTAGTCTGGCGGGCTTACTTCAAGTTTCTGGCCGGCTTCCCAATTTTAGGTCTAGTCACCGATCCAGCTGGACTCTAGCTCGGACCGGGCTGGAATTCATGCACATTAAGTTGGGCTATGTAGACTTTTTGTTAGATTTAAGATTTAATTTTCTCTTGTTTTAAATAGAGAGGGAGGAAGTCCAACAATAAACACTCGAGACCTAGACCAGCTTAAGCCAGGCCTATTTAAAGGTTCAAACTAAGTGTGTTGCTTTCCATGCCTACAGGCTGGAAAGCCGTGTGGGTGCAGGAGAGCTTTTGCTTTTTCACACCCACATGTAGCTTTAAGAGCACGATCTTCGTCTGCATTTTCAAAAGGGAAACCAAAATTAATTTTCACACTAGTTTTGGAAATGGACCTAGTCCAAGGCATACTCAACCGCCCCAAGAAATCAAGCATGTTATGTGTCTACTTATTCGAGTACAAACTGTATCCAACCAACCCCTTTTTAGTAACTCGGCTTGCACTAGTCTAGCTCCTCTCCGTCATCAAGAAGAAAGTATAAGCAAAAGGGTAGGTAGGTAAGTGTGGACTTCTCACAAACACGTGATGGACGGACGGGCTTCTTAATTACGACAGTGTTAAAAACTCATGTGCAATTGATGTGTAATTGTGGTTAAATTAAAGCATTTACGAAAATTGTATTTAATGGAGGTTAAAATACAATTTTTTTTTGTAAAAAAAGAAAAAGGGTTTAAGTGGCGGAAAAAAACAACCTCCGCTAATGCTCCATTTGTGGCGGTTTTTTATCAGCCACTAAAGGTATTAGCTACGCTAACCTTTAGTGGCGGACATTGGGACGGAAATCTTTCCGTTGCTATACTCTTTAGTGGTGAAAATTCGACTTTAAGTGGCGGAAAAAGTCCACCGCTAAAAACAAAAATTTCTGCGGTGCACCTTTCACGTGAAATAATCTTTTCATTGGGAAACTTTCAGGGTTTTCATAGTTTAAAAAAAGTACAGTAATAATGATTTTTTCAAAACGGGGTTTACGTTTAGAGATGATCTTTTTTTTTTTTTTTTTTGAACGGTAAGTACTCACACACCCAATCCACACACACCTTTTCAAACAATCTTTCAATTGACACTAGTGGTGAGTGATTTGGCCAGAAAGACCTAATTGAAAAGACGTTGTAAAACTTAGAACCCTAGTGTAACGCCCCAATTTAGAATGTCAAGTTTACCTCCAAGGTACCCGAAATTGGTGCGCTACTTTTCTGAAAATCCGAGAAATTCCAAGATTATAGTTCGTAGTGAGGTCCAATTTAAAACTTCTAAAACAATATAATGATCAACAATTAATTGCGGAAGCATAAAGAATATCGAAGGCAAAATCATATAATAGTGGAAGCATAAGGGTATCATATGTAGTAAAGCAAATGTAGCAGGGCTGAAGTTCAGCCTAAATCTTAAAGTATGAATAAAAGATACATCTCAGTCTATCTCTCTGCTTTCAACATAATCACTAAATCCATAAAATAAGTGCACTCAAACCCCCTGTGCAGGTACTCTAGTCTCCAGCTTGACCTCCTGGTCGGTCGGTCCCCGTCCGTAGTCTCCAGCTACGGGTGCCTCGATGGTCGCGTCGTCCTTGGGGTTGGGGTCAATACCTAAGCACAAAAAATGAGTTAGATCTAAGGATCTGCTAAGGCACAATATACAAGTAACAGAGGATGTATGCATCAAAGAGAATAGAGATGATCATATCATCATAAGATTAGCAACGGTATGATTACTAGGCACTTGAGCACGATATAGTAAATAAAATAAAAATGGAAGTAAGCATCTATTCTAACCATACATCAAGGTGGCACATTCACACAAGATGGACACCGTAGGATATTATGCCGCGGCCCTGCCATACTGTAAGCAGTCGCGGCTAGGAAAAATAAAGTAACAATGCAAGGGAACCGCCAATAATAACAACATCAATATTAATACTCTCACGCTCAATAGACCGGCACCGGAATCACACCGTCCGTCTAGCCATAGCTCATCATGATAGCTCTAATCCATAACCAATATAGCTTTCACAAGTGATGATCAGTCCAAAGGCTAAGCTTATAATGACTGAGTGAATGGTAATGCCGACTCAAGGAAACAAGTAAGGGTTTGTGTCTGTTTAGTCTTGCCTTGCGCGAGCAAGGTTCTATCAAGTCCATAAGAGGTCCAAGGCCATTGCTAAGGCCCAACAATGCCAAGGTCTTTGTAAGACCCCGTCCCGAGAGTTTCCGATTAGTGTTAATTAAGACGTGCTTTAGCTATAAGTGAGATTAGTGGAATTTGGTTAAATTTGGATTAGAATAGCTTTTTATAGCTTTGACTTATTTTGGGGGATTCTTGTGATTTAGTGAGACCCTTTGGGGGTTCCTTATCGTGTTTTGTGTGATTTTGAGATTTGTGTGATATTCAGAAAAATCTGTATTTTGCCCCATTTGACTTATTTTATTATTCTAAAAAACTTTCGTATTTGCTCCGTTTCCGTTCGAGACCTGTAGACCTTACTTTGCTAATGATAGGGGTAAAACAATCTTTTTGCACAAAATCTGGACACTATTTTCAACGTCTCCGAAACTCGTAAAATATATACTTTTTGGAAACTAAAAATTTCGACGATCAATTCTTCCTTCTTTGCCAAATCCATCCGAGGCCAGGAAGATGGTGTTTTCAACCCTAGGAGTTGAGTAAGTTGTGGGACCTATGGCCTTTGTCTATAAAAGGGATTCTTCTTCCTTCTTCCTCTTCTTGCAGTTTTCATTGAGATAGAGGAGAGTTCCAGCCCTAGATCTTTTCTTGCATGTCTTCTTGCTTCTCCATCTCTCAATCTCTCTCAAGCTAGTGCTAAGGGATAAATGGAGGTTGCCATCTTCTTCCTCTCCTTCTAGGCTCTCTATTGGCGTCATTTTTAGAAGAAGACCTCCACTCCAAGTTATACTTTGATCAAGTCTTGGCCATTAGAGGACCCTCCATGTAAGCTCTTCCTCCCATCTTTGAGATATGTGTTCTTCTAGCCCAAGAGAAGCCCCATCTTCATTATTGGGAGCTCCCTCACTCTATTTCTTATTTGCCATTTTAGGGCTTGAATGAATGTCATTTTGGGGATTTTGTGCAGATTGTGGAATTTGAGCTTGGGAGAAGTGCTTAGAGTTGATTAGCTTTATTTGGAGACCAAGGCAATTGGTTGAATAGGTTTCTTTGGATGATTTTATGTTTTTAATGTAATTGTGGGTTTCCTTTCACTATTCATCTTGCATATGTGTTATATCTCAAATTAATTGTCAGAAATGTATATGAGTATGAGCATCTTTCTCTTTTAAATATTCTTTTAAGATTTTGTACATTAATGTTGTACTTTGGTTGGTATGGATTCTCATTTTTTGTTGGTTGTACATTGAATGGGATTTAAAAAGAGAAGAGATGTGAATTTGGGTCTTTGAATGGGATGGTTGTTGGAGGATTTATTGTGGATGAAGTGAATGGTAGGAGAGCCTTAAATGTTGAGTTATTAGTGTGCTTGAATGAGGTTTTTAAGAGAAGAGAAGTTGAGGTTCGGACTACTGAAACAGAGTGTTTCTGAAGCAGTTTGCTCTAGCGAACTTCCCTTCGCTCGAGCCAACCCTTCACAGAACCCCTATCGCTTAAGCTAACCATCTCCTTCGCTCGAGCCTTCCTGTTTCGGAGCAGTTCGCTCGAGTGAACCCCTCACAGAATTTTGGTCGCTCGAGCCTCCCTTCTTCTTCGCTCGACCTTTTCTGACTTAGAGCAGTTCGCTCAAGCGAACTTATACTCGCTCGAGTGAACCCCTCACAGAACTATGTTCGCTCGAGCCTCCCCATTCTTCGCTTGAGCCCTCCTGAACTGAACCAATCCGCTCGAGTGAACCTCCTGTCTGCTCGAGCGAACTGTATAGAATTCCTGGGTCTTTTCCATTGTTTCCAGGCAGGATGTTCTAAGGCTGGGATGGGTTGTTTTGATGCCCTGCCACCTTGGGAAGACCTAGGGGATGACATAAGGAGATTTACCTGGAAAGAAATACCACTTCGGAAATGTATTGAGAATTGTGGATTTACCAAACTGTACAAGGAATCTTGGGATGTCTATCATCATTCGAATACCATGCCAAGAGCAATAGTAGACATTTAAGGTCCTCATACATAAGGCTGGCTGGATGAATCGAATATTTGCTGTGATGAGTGTCTGCTAGAATCTCGTCCTATAGCTCTTGGATGTTTGGCACTCACAATTTGTCCTAGTAGTAGAGTACTCCACCAATCAATCTGAACTTTGCCCTCTGGTCATTCTGCTCGATCGCTCTAACAAGCTTGGGATCATTGCGTTGACTATCCTTGACCTTTCCAAGTAACTCAAGTTTCCACGCTAACATGGTAGCAAGCATAACTCTATCACTGAGTGCCTGAAATCGAACATCTAAGTTTTTGAAGTCATCAGTCTAAACACCTTTTCTTGCTATGAAGCTAACCAAAGCGGTCTCCCTACTCAATGCATCTGTCACGGCGTTTGCCTTACCTAGATGGTATTTGATCGGAAAGTCATAATCCTTGATGTACTCCATCTAGCGCCTCTATTGGTTATTGAGATCACTCAGAGTAAATAGGTACTGTAAGCTGCGATGGTCTGAATGAACTTCAAATTTCTCCCCAGAGAGATAGTGTCTCCACATCTTCAGTGCGAAGACAACTACTGCTAGTTCCAAGTCGTGAAGTAGGAGTGTAAATGGGTCCCTGATTATCCAATTATTTGGAGGTTCCAACTTAATAAAAAGGGGGTCCGGGTCCTCTTTTGGACTCGTGAACTAAACGGGTCCGGGACTTGACATGTTACCTTAATTTTTTGAGAATGCATCCTAAAATCTAGGGATTTTTTATTTATTTTACCCGAACTCATTTGATAACGGTTCCAGTTACGGTTCACCTTGTTGGTTTTGGTTCCACCATGGACTCGGACCCATTTACATCCCAACTATCAAGTCACACCATACACCTGCAGCTGATAACAGTAAATAAGCCGTGGGACCTATGCATGCCCACCCATTTGAATAAGATAATAAACACTTTATCCTCATATAGCAAATAAGGCATTCATAAATACTCTATCGTCATATAGCCAGTCAATAAAGGACTCAAACAATCACTGTGAATTTCAATTTTGGCTTCTTTGAATTCAAACAATCACTGCGATCAATCTTTCTGAATTTGGTGCTCTCCTAATCCTTTCATTGGGAATTCGGATTTGTGTCTCTCTCTCAGTAATAGATTTAATTCTTCTTGGTTTTCTTAACCCTATTATCAATGCTAATGCTCTTTAAGATTATATTGTTCTTTACTTTTGGTTTTGTCCGCTATGGTTTAAATGGGGTTTTCCCCTTCCTTTTCTATGGAAGGGAGAGGTAGATTGATTTTATTTGTAATTTCAAGATTGATTTCCTCATAATAAGGGTTTACCCAATATCAGATCCTGAATTTGTTATGTCTTAAAATAATGATTTGGTATGCCTAAAAAATTGATTTTTAAGGAGAGTTTCTAGGAAGTATAGTAAGTTTCCTCAAAATATATGGACACAACAGTGTGAATTACTCTAATTGGAGTATTTTTTTTTATTTTTTTTAACCGTACACTGGGCTAATCTAGGACTGGAATGAGTGAGCAAGGTAGCATAGTAGCCCAGTATATATGGGTTGTTGAAAGGTAGATACCTGATAGATGGGGGCATAACTCCAGGGTGTTTGTGATGTTCATCCAAGGGTACAGAGGTGTAGGTTTTGTCTTTTTCGGGAGGGGAACTAGGGGGATGACAAGGGCCATGGCCCCCTTATTGGTCCCCCCACTGTGTATATTATGGTCTTAAAAGTCAAGAATGGGACTAGGAAGCGGGGATGAGACTGTTGGAAATTTATACTAAAAGCATACTTTTATGTATTTGTCTTTGACTAATTCATTACTTAATATATATTGTCTTTTCATCTAAATGAGATTTTGTATGGGCAAATTGTTGTATTATTTATTATTATGCATGTGTGTGTCTTTTATTCTATAAAGTAGACAAGTTAGTGTGTAGAGTTCTACTTATACACGGAGGACTTATTTGTCGGTTCTTATAGAATATAAGTCATTGTTTACAATCTAGATGGATTTGGACACACCATCGATACGATTGTAGCATGATGCTTCAGCAAGCTTGTCTTTGCTTTGGGAAACGGTATAGTTTCGACTTATTATGCTAGTACGCTTTGTATGTATTGAATATGACCGCTTTTGGGTTCATTGTCTCGATACTGACTATATAAGATGATTAACATCCAAATGGTTATTATGAGTGCTTGTACTCTTAATTCCGACATAAATAATAGACACATACATTTAGTGTTTGGCATTTTGATTTACGAAGGAGTGAGATCTTTTATGGGTCAATAATCTCAGTGAATTGGATGACTACACTGCGTGTACGGTGCATATTAGTTTATTGACGGAATCCACGTCCCGTAATAGGAATTGATGATATCCCCTTGATGAAGATTTTAAGATTTGATTATGTCAAACCCTGCAGGTGGACTTTGTGTCCGACATATCAAATAAGTTAAGTGTAAGGTCTCAAGTAATTATCAAGACATCGATTAAATATAGATGTTAGTAATTATTTAATTGATGGATATCTGAAATCTTAACCTGAGGAGATTAATAAGCATTTAATAACATGAAGCTCAAGATATAATCTTGAGAATAAGGACAGGAGTGCAATTATAATTCTCTAGTGGACTGAATTGTAATTTGTGGAACTAGGATACTAATTTGGATCGAATTAGGGTTTCCTGCTTCCATAAGGAGCCTATCCTTATTTACTTCTTAAGGTCCCTATTGTAGCCTATAAATATGCGCTATTGCTCTCTAGGTCAAATAACAAGAGAAATCTCGTTTTGGAGAGCAGAGAGAATTCGTAGAAGAGGCCCACTCCCTGGTGCGAATTCGAGCATAGAGGAATATAGTAGAAGATCTTGAGATTTTCGGGTTGCTATAAGACCAAGATCAAATCAGAAAGACCGAGATCAAATCGGAGAGATCTCGCAGGTATGGTTTTTGATAATCTCCATTTACAATTATTTCCGCTGTGGTCAGTACGCAATATCTAGGGTTCCTGGCGGAAACCCCTTTTTTAACAGAGACGTCTTGCATTATGTGAAGAGAGTAACGAGGGGAAGGGCTAATACTGGGCTGACAGCTTAGAGAAGTGTCTAGAGTATTGATGACATAGTTTGGAGCAGGTGTAGAGAGGGCCAGGGAAGGATTGTCTGTGTCAGGTGCAGTGGTTGTGGGAATCAAGGGGATTGAGGGATGGGGCGCTGACTATGGGTAAATAACAGCTGGGCGTACATGCAATGTTGGACCTTGTTCAGTAGATAACTAGATTAGATGATTGATTTTCTTCAAGCCACACGTGAGAAAAAACCTAGATTAGCCACAGATATACATATGCCAAGAGACAAAAATTCCTATAAAAATAAGTGAAGAGGTAAAAACCTGACCTCCAAGAAACTAGCAATTTAAGAAAGTGACAATATCAAGTCTCAGACCCTTAGGGGGCATACACTCCCTTTGCTTGAGATAATGCACTATCTTTTGCAAAGAGATGGGAGGGCATAAGCATCAACTTGGGATGGACTATTTGGCAGTTGCCTCATGAAATATTGGGTGATACTAAGTGATGAAAGTGGTTAAGTATAGTGGGAGTGTTGATGGCATAATGGGTAAGAGTGGCAACGGTAAGAAAACTAACAATAATACCTTTGGTAATTAACGATGTGGCAGTAAACCTTGTTGTGCAGTGCACATATCATAACAAAGAGAGGTGTTGCGAATTTGCCCTTCTTCTTTTGGTAGAAGTTACGATTTACTTAATGGTTTTCGAGTTGCCTGTCAGGCATGTCCTGTGACTGTACTTTTGCCATTTGAATAATGATTAACCTGATCAAAAGTCAATATGTGAGTAGGTTTAAAAAGTCTTAAACTGATGCAACTTTCAAAACTCAAAGATACAAGTAATTATGATGGAAGTTGAAAAATGAGTAATTTGTACACTGCTTCCAAAACTCAGAGAAATGGAGGAATTCTGAGAGAGGAGGTAGTACCAAGGTTTAATCCAATCTCAATGCAAGAATTTAACACCCATTCATGGTGTCATCACCAATAGAATCACACCAAAAAAAAAAAAAAAATTAGGGTATTTAGTAAAAGATATTCACCCAATTGCGGTTTACCTAACAAATACCACAGTATATTTCAAGTGATTCAAACAACTCACAATAACGAACTCAACACAATTTAGTTAATGAATATAGAGTTCATAATGTTGTTGATGCATATGGGGAATGAAGAGTGGAATCTTAGGACATCCAACTAGAAGTGAGGGCTTTCATTTCAACAATAATCTTCCTTCTAACCTTGTTATTTTCTTTCTTTTTCGAAATCTTATTCCTCATAGTCTTTGTAGTTTTTTTTTTTTCTAGGAATCACAACCATTAAATCAAGACAATATAAGGAAAATAAAATTGATGGAAATGTAGGAGATTCTGACAAAAAGAGCAAAGAAAGAAAACCAAGAAGAAAGGAGCTGTCGGAACTACCCTTTGATATCCTTGAGCTCATCAGGAGGCGACTACTTCGCTCACAAGATCTAAGATTAGCCTGAGCATGCCAAACATGGTCAATGGATTTTGAGAGAACACCATTACTGGTGATTACGCATACAAAAGAGAAGGTTCGGCTTCTACAATCCTGTAAATGACACAATGTACAAGGTCCGATTAGCAGAATCACTATCATATTTTCGTTGTATTTCTTCTTCCTGCAATTGGATGCTTCTAAAATCACCAAAAAACGACCCCCCAATACTTATACAACCCATTTGAAGATGATGGTATTAGTCTTCCACAAGGAAAAGAATACCAAGAATTTTTGTTCTTTCTGACTGAAGAAGACCCAAAAGGCAGCATGCTTGTCAAGCAACGAAACAACAAATCCTTGATATATCAACTTGGTTCTAGAGCTTTTAGCAAACATTACTGGGATAGTAGTGATAGCTCAATCATGTCAAATACGGTGTTCCTTGATAAAAAAATATATTCACTGTAAATAGACTATAGACTTTCAATTATCGAGTCATCAGGTCCCTATAACGACGCCAAAAACTTGCAGATGAAATTCAATACCGAAGAAGCGCATTATCTAAGATGTATTTTAGTGGCTTCAGAAAAAAGATTACTTCTAGTAAGATTGACACTACACAAGCTATGCGACAAACTCAACTGTTCCATTTCTCAAGCGAACTTCAACGACATGGAATGGGAGAAAGTGAGAGATTTAGGGGACATGACATTGTTTGTAAGTGAAAAAAGTTCATCATCAATCCCCGCAAATGACTATCTTTTCTATGTTATTTTCCATTACAAACATTGGTAGCTTAACTTTCAGGGCTAGGGTGTAATTGAAACCCTAGCCTAATTTTATGCAGTCGCTTTTGATATTCTTCAATTGAGATTCCATTTTTATTGGATGAGTTTCTAAACCATGTTTTTGATTTGATGAGTTGCATATATGCCATGCCAACCATGCCATGTTCAATTAAATTTAAGATTAGCTAACTTATCTTTGATTGATCTTCATGTTAAGCATTTAGGGTTTAGAACAATGAATAATCTAGGTATATGCCATGCTTAGACTCATGCATTTATTATTCCCAATATTTTTATGCATCATGCATGTATTGACTAGGACATATGTCATGCTCAGTTTTTGCAAACTTGATGAACAATTCACGTAGTATGCCACTCATTAACTAGGTTTAGGGGATTTAACCAATCACTTCGAATTTCGATTTCGGCTTCTCTGAATTTAAACAATCACAGTAATCTGTCTTTCTGAAGTTGGTGCTCCCCTAACCTTTCACTGGGAATTTGGATTTGTGTCTCTCTCGGAAAGAGATTTAACTCTTCTTGGTTTTCATAACCCGATTATCAATGCTAATGTTCTTTAAGATTATATTGTTCTTTAGTTTTTTTTTTTTTTTTTTTTTGGTTTTCTTTCCACTATGGTTTAAATGGGGTTTTCCCCTTCTCTTTCGATGGAACGGAGACATAGTTTGATTTTATTTGTGATTTCAAGATTGATTTCTTATAATAAGGTTTACCCAATATTAGATCCTGAATTTGGTATGCTTAAAATAATGATTTCAAAGGAGACTTTTGATATGCATGACATAATATAAATAACTACCATTTTATTTGAATTTGCTAGTTGTTTATTTTGTCTTAAATATTCTACTTATAGCCTTTTTCTTATTATGCAGGAATTGGAAGGAGCTGAGCATATTTGAACTTAATTCAGAGAGATTTAAAGCTAAAACCCCATTTGAGAAAAGTTATACACAAAGAGCATATAGGCTTGTTGGAGGAGAGCTGAAATTTCAAGTTAGAGGTCATGAATTCAAGACTTAGCACAATCAGTTTTTATTTTTTTGAAGACCGAATTTGGTGGGCCCCACCATATCTAATGCTTGGTAATGGTTGCTAAAACTTAGCAATCAACTTTGCAAGAAATGGAAGGAATCTCATGGACATCAATAAGAATGTTATTGTTTAGCAAGTGGTTAAATTATGAAGGAAAGAAGATTTTCGGAATTATAGCCATCCTGCGCAGGCTTTACTATTTTGATCATAACTTTTGACTCAAGACTCCGATTAAGGCAAGGTCAGATGCGTTGGAAAGATGACTCAAAGGAGAGGAATATTATGTCTATGAGGATCTCTCAATTCTGACGTTTTGAGGGTCAAAACAAGCTGTCAAGTGGAGGGATATGATGGATGACGAATTTGAGTGATTTCTCTTTCGTTTTCTTATTGTATTCTTTTCTTTTTAAGGGGAGGCTCTCTTTTGCTCTAGAGGAAATTTTTATTTTTCTTCAATCCTTGTTAGAAAGTGAAGGTAGAGATTGAGTGGTGTAATAGACAACGTTGAAGGCTTTCAATAGTGATGATTTGCTTCATTGTTATTATTTGTTCTACAATGTTTGGCTAATCTGTGGATTAGGGTGGAGGAGGAAACCAAAACCGGTGAGTTCGTTCCTTATTATTCTTTTATGTCTTTCTCTCATTATGCTTAATGATTTAATAGGTTCTCCTTCATGAATGTTATTCAACTTCTGGTTTTGTAAAGGTTATTTGGAATGTCCTTTACTTTTTATTCTTGATCTTGACATACCATGTTTAGGTTAAATTCCTTTAATGGTTTGTGCTTGATCTTGATAAATAGTGATTAGAATTTCAACATATTGAAGAGAAAGGAGTCTTAGGTACTATTTAGAGAATTTGATTTTTAAGAAAAAGGGTTTTCAAAACTAAATCTTCCGATCTAAGGCAATTGCTTGCACATTGGATTGAGTTTTATTGGGAGAAGACTATGAAGTAATTTTGGAAGGATTAAAACTGTTTTGGTGAAATCCGATACCCTGATCTCTCTTTATCTAATCAAGTTTGTATTTAGATTTCTTTTGATATTGGTTTAGTTATTATTTCCTTGACTAATTGTGGTTTGAAAATCTCTAGTGTGAAAACTGATTGAGGATTTTTAGATCTTGTTTCTACAAATCTCTGTGGATCGACCCGTATTTGCCATTATCTACTTAATAGAAATTTGTGCGATTACGGTTAATTATTTTGAGCACATCAACTTTCTTGGGAGTATAGTAAGTTTCCCCAAAATGTATACGGACACAGCAGTAAGAATCATCGTAACTGGATTTTTTGTTTTTAAACATTGGGCTAATCTAGGATTGGAATGAAAGTGGTAAATACAGTGAGATTGTTAATGTGTCGCGACCCCGGACCGAGGTCCCCGGACCGGGGCCCGCGACATGTTAAGGGTGCTGTGTCCAACCATCAATTACGATTAACCCATAGGTTTTTGCGGTGAGGATTCCCAAAACACTCTTGGAATTTGTCTCACTCGAACTATGATCTGCTGAAGCATGCAAGTTATCTTATCCTTTCCAATACTCGTGACGCAACCTTAACTTACATAAGTTAAATCATCTTCAAGACAATATTCAGAGAAGGAAACATAAGCATGGCATTACCAAAAATTAACTTTCAAGTTTCCAAAAGAACAAAAGTAAGTTAAGTTGAGTTTACATATTCCCAAAGTATGAAAAAGGGCCAACAAAGGCCATACAACCCAAAATACTAAACAAAATATTCCCATCCATGTGTTGTACTCAAGACCCCACCTGACGTTTAGAGGACGTCGTCGGGTTGCCACTTACGGGCTAGGGGTGGCTCGAAAGCCTCCTCCGGGCGCTCCTCTTCAGGGGCAGCGGCTCCTGCATCTAAACACAAAGCAAAATAGGTCAGACACGACGGTCTGGCAGGTGATCAATTTAGACATAATATAATTCAATTGAATATGAAATAACAATGCTTAAAACATGGCATGAGTTCTGAATAAAACATATTTAAAGTATAAAGCAAGACAAGCATGATTTCAAGAAAACAACATGATTCATTAATCCACATTGAGCTCACCATTTCTTCGTCATACTTGATGACAAGAGCAAGCAAAACGAGACAAAACGAATAGAAACAAAACAAATGCCCGAGCCACACAAGGTGGGTGGGAAAACTGGCCGCGGAATCGGACAAAACAAGAATGTATAAAATTGCACCACTAATCTGCAGATTGTCCTTATGTTTAAGGACCCCTTACTAGTGGATCAGATTGAGAGGGCAGTCCAAGCTCAACGGTATTAAATGATATTCATGTATGCACAAAACATGTCGATACTTGTACAAAACTTATCGAAAACAGGGGAAAACACTTATCAAAACAATGCAAAGCGAAGCTAACCAAGAGTAGATTGTAAAGTGTTCCCCAACAAGGTTCTTGAACAATTCAAAACAAAACTTATACTTGTACAAAACAAAGCAAGTGCTAGAACGAAATTCGATGTATCAAATCACAACCCCAAGCGAAACTTGTCAAGCATACGATACGACCTTTCATTTGATCTTCATGTGGTTAAGACCCAAATGTCTTAATGAGAGAGAGAGATGGGTGTTTCAGAAGGTAAAAGGACATTTTGAGCCTCAAGCACACAAACTCCAGCTTGAAAGTTCCTAACCATATTCAGGTTTTCAATCCCAAGAAACGCCTACAAAACAAATCAATTTTGAAAAATCGGTCAGCTCTCGGTTACCTGTCGGCTAACCGAGTAGGGGGCTGTCGGTTAGCCGTCAGCTGACCGACGGCCGACCGTCAGATTTCTTGACAAAAAATCACCATTCTGGAAATGGAACCGAACTTCCCTCGGTTGTCTGTCGGTCGACCAAGGTTGAGCATGTCGGTTGGCTGACAGCTGACTGACGATTCCCTGTTACAAAACACGCTTCTGGAAGTGGAACCGAACTGAACTCGGTTGGCTGTCGGTAGACCGAAGTGGACATGTCGGCTAACCGACAGCTGACCGCCAGCTGACCGACTGTGCTCGGCCGCCCAGTTCAAGTCAGAATTTCAGTTCCTCTTCCTACACATTTCTTTTCATTCCACTTCCTTTCTTTCTTGGTCAAATCCCTGCACATCCCCTGAGCCTCCATGCTTTCCTAGGGGCCATTTCCATTCCAATTCAACAACCAATTCATTCATTCATTTCACAACACATTCCACCATTCTCTCATCCATTTGCAAAACATTTAAACAAGATAAAAATCACTTGAATGGAATGAAAACCATTAAGATGAAACTTCTAACACATGCATTTCAAACTAAACAAAATTTCTAACCACAATATATATATCTAAATAAATACATTGTTCATCTAACATGGAGAAAATATCAAAACATTGAAATCAAACCATTCAACATTGCATGCATCAAGAAAAACTAAGTTGATCACTTGCCTTCACCAATAGCGGAGTTCAAAAATCCATCAAGATCCCTACCAATGGAAGCCATGAAATCTACAAGAAACCCCATGAAAACATTCCAAAATCATCATTTTGGGCAACCAAAACCCCAATTTCAAAAATGGGTTTGCATGTTAGAGAAAAGGTCTCATAATGGGCTCAAAAGACAAAAATGAAAGGAAGAAGAAGATCCTTATACCTGGAACTTGCTAAATAAGGATCAAGGACGAAAATGGTGGTTCCTCACAACGAGAATCTCCACACTAATATAGAGCTTAGGTTGAGAGGAGGAAGAAGGTATGATCAAATCTTGAATTGAAGCCCTTTAGCCTTGACATGCAAGAAGAGAAAGTGAGAGGAAGAAGAGCTTTCTCAGCTGGTTCAAGAAGAAAATAAGTTGCAGGATCGAGCTTCTAACGTGAATGAGGTAAGGGAGAAGAGAAACTTAAGTCACATGGGTCCTTGTGGGCCCCTTGAGTTCAAAACTTGTGGCCATTAAAACATCACTTTATGGGCCCCGGATGGAAACGACGAAGAAGACAAAAAATGATCGTCGAAAAATCTAGTTTCCAAAAAGTACAAATTTGGCATAATTTTGGGATTTCAAAATTTGGGTCCAGATTTGGTGTGAAATGACTGCTTTACCATTTTGGCCAAAACTTGGATTTCTGGGTCTTAAACAAAAACAGGTTGAACCCAAAAGTTGAACAATAACATAAAACCATTCAAATGAGGTCGAAATCACGATTAATATCTGGAAAACTAAAATTTCCTCCCATGCTTACACGTATGTACACTCAAGGCACCCCTGAGTGTGATTGAATAGCATAGACGCTCAAAATTTCTCAAAGCTAAATCGAACCAATTTCTAACTCACGAACACTAAACCCACATTATAACTAAACATGCACTTAATTAACACTAATCACGCTAATCCTGGGTTGGGGTTTGACATAGTGGCATTATAGGTGATTGTGGCATTATGGGTGATTGTGGCAATTGTAAGAAAACTAACAATAATACCAATACTAATTACGGATGTGGTAGTAAACCTTGTTGTGAAGTGCACATATCATAACAAAGAGATGTGTTGCGATTTACCCTTCTTTTTTTGGTAGAAGTTGCGATTTACTTAATGGTCTTTTAGCTACCTGTCAGGCATATCCCGTTACTGTACTTCTTCCATTTGGGTAATGATTAACCAGATTAAAAGTCAATATGTGAGTTGCTTTAAAAAGTTATAAATTGATGCCAACTTCCAAAACTCACGGATACAAGGAATTTTGATGGAAGTCGAAAAGTGAGTAGTTTTGAAGTGTACACTGCTTCCAACTTCCAAAACTCAGAGAAATGGAGGATTTCTGAGAGAAAAGGTAGTACCTAGGTTCGATCTCAATGCTAGAATTTAAAATCTTTCACCCATTCATGGTGTCATCACCAATAGAATCACACACACAAAAAAAAGAAGAAAATTAACGTATTCGGTATAGGAAAATCTCCCAATTGCAGTTTCTGAAACAAATACCTCAGTAAATTTCAAGTGATTCAAACAACTCAAAATAACAAGCTCAACACAATTTTGTTAATGAGCATAGAGTTAATAGTGTTGTTGATGCATTTGGGGAATCAAGAGCGAAATTTTAGGACATCCAACTTGAGGTGAGGGCTTTCATTTCAATAGTGTTCTTTCTTCTAACCTTTTTTTTATCTTCTATTTCGAAATCTTCTTCCTCATAACCTTTGTTGCTGCTTTTTTTTTTCTAGGAATCACAACCATTAAGTCAGGACAATATAAGAAAGAAAATCAAGAAGAAAGGAGTTGGTAGGAATTGCCATTCGATATCCTTGAGCTTATCAGGAGGCAACAACCTTATTAACAACATTTAAGCTTAGCCAGAGCATGCCAAACATGGTCAATGGATTTTGAGAGAACACCATTGTTAGTAATTTCCCGTACTAAACGTACACGAAAGAGAAGGTTTGGCTTCTACAGTCCAGTAAATGACACAGTGTACAAGGTCCAATTACCAGAACCACTATCATATTTGAAAAATTCGGCCTTAACACAGGCTTGGGTCCCAACCAACCGATCTCTACTAGATTTCAATAACTGTGATTAAACTAGTGATTAATCATAGATCCGATTAAAATCAAGCAATCCACACAAAGAGAAGGACACAGGATTTATACGTGGAAAACTCTACTCGGGAAAAAACCACAGGCCTTATTGTCTAGGCCAACAGACAACCAAGCACTATAAATTGAAAGTTACAAGAAAACTCACAACCCTTTCCTAGCTGCTAACTCAACCTAAGGACTGCTTTGATCTTGCCGACTGCTCGCCGTGCACCTTCACCGCACTTGAACCAATCACCTTGAATGCCTCTTCAAGATGAATCCACTTCAGAAAAGTAGCAAAAAAACCTCCAAAGACTTGAACTTCAGCGCAACAACTTGAAGCTTTGGAGAATAAAATAATCTCTCAATAGATCTCTAGATTTTTGAATGGGAGAGTCGTACCCTAGAGTTGAGAGAGGAAGGCTATATATAGGTTTTGATTCGTGCGTCAATGCTTGTAGATCAAGTAGAACTCAAAAAAGTAATTTGAACCAAATTAGAAGACAGTTTCCTGTTCAAAACGGACTTTCTGCGCACTGACCGCTCGAGCGAATAAGTGTGCGCTCGAGTGGATGACATTTTGTGTTCATTCGCTTGAGCAACCATAAGATGGGTAGAGCGACATGTATTCTGTTGCTGCATGAAATCTGAGGCCTATCACTTCTTCCGTAGATTGATTGTACACAAAGATGGAGCCAACGCCTGAAGCCCTATTTTCTTTTGACTTTTTTGGTTGTTAACTCCTTTCCATTCCAACATCAACATCATGACAAGACAAGACACGTGATGTCATCAAAGTAAATAGCAAGGCAACTCAACGTGTGTATGGAAAAAAAAAAAACTTAGTGATGTCATCAAGTCAAATCCTCATATGATAGTCCTCATGAGTCCCCAATAGGAAGTTCCATCTTCCTATTCACTGTAACCATCTTCCTTGGGCAGTCCCACTAAAATTACAGTTATAAATCCCAGGTTTTGTCCAATACCCAATGAATTTTCCAATACTAATTATAATCGGATTATAATCCTTACAGAATTAAAGGACACATTAGACCACACTGCAATAAAAGAAAAAAACATATCAGAAATCAGTTGAGGAAGAAACCTTCTTCTCCTCAACAGGTTAAGACTAAGGCTGTTTGGATTTGTAAGACTGACCTGAGCTATAATGTGGCCTACACTACACTTTCTAAATCAATTGAGAATGCTGAAGTTGATCCCCCTCCGCACAAGCTCCTAGGCACTGGCCTACACCCTTAATCCTCAAATCATGTTTTGAATAGCACATGCATACTTTTTTGAGCTAATTTTAAGATTATCTGGCGTGTGATACACTTTGATTTGTTGGATTTTCGCACTGATTTTTTTTCACGATTTAAGGAGTTTGATCATGTCCATAAGTACACGATGACTCACTTGGACACTCACTTAGGGTCAATGAGAAACTAGGATTGACATGATTCACGGTCTTAGTAGTTTTGTACCTATTCGGAGCATCAATTTTGATTTTCACACTTCCATCTATGCTCTCTTATTAATGTCTATATCTTATATGTGACCCAAAAGAGCGTAGAGATTTCTATAGACCGACGCAATGGAACTGTATCCTATAGGGTTCATAAATTTCTGTAAAAAATGAGCACTCAAACTTGTGCATTATTTTATGCCGAGAAGTTCATAAAAAAAAAAATCTTGAGTTGGGCTACACAAAAGAAAAAAAAAAGAAAAAAAAGAGAAAAATGTGTGTGACATTAAGGGAGAGCCTTTCACCTCATTACTGATTGGATCGATTGTTTTTGAAAGGTGTGAAATTTCCTATGTATCTGATGATTGTTGATTTGTGGTCAAATTGCGATTTCTTTGTGTTTTTCATTTGAGATTATCTTACACAAAATTAACACACATAACAAATTCCCCAAAATTGTGTTGCCTCATGACTTGCAAATTATAGTGTTTGATCATCGAAGGTTTACGATTGTTGGCCTGATTAAGTTTTGCATTTCTTCGTTTTTTTTGGGGGAGTATGAGCTTTGTCAATTATGAACAAAAAGGGGGAGAAGCTAAGATAGCTCATGTGACTTCACATGCTGATTAGTGTTTTTCTTACCTAATTAGTGGTGATTAGTGTTTTTCTTACCTAATTAGTTTCTTGTTAAGTTTATTATATTGCTCCTACAAATTGTTGAGGTCAACGTCCACCCTCGCTCCTGAGCAGTCATAGTTGTGGTCGAGCCCTCACCCTCACCATAAAACTATTGTTGTGTCGTTTCCTATCACCAATTGGTTTTGGGATAAGTGGTACATCAATGGGGGTGTAAGATCCTACAAGAATTGGTGAGGTCAACGTCTACCCTCGCTCCTGAGCGGTTATAATTGTGGTCGGGCCCTCGCCCTCACCATAAAACTATTGTTGTGCCGTTTCCTATCACTAATTGGTTTTGGGATAAGTGGTACCTCAATGGGGTGTAAGATCCTACAAATGGTATCAGAGCCTGGTAGGTTGGGTGTTCGAGTCACGGGACACCCGTTTTGCGAGTTAGCAGCAGGAGTAGCGGCGGATGTGCCTTGATGGAGGGATTGTTGAGGTCAACTTCTACCCTCGCTCCTGAGCGGTCATAATTGTGGTCGATCCCTCGCCCTCATCATAAAAGTATTGTTGTGCCATTTCCTATCACCAATTGATTTTGGGATAAGTGGTACCTCAATGGGGTGTAAGATCTTACAAATGGTGTAAGATCCTTCAATGGGGAGCTATCATACTGCGGAGTTTCACATGGCCATCACATGTGGACCATCATACGAGGCCTTGCTACCCATCACACGTGGATTATCTTCTTGAAATTTATCACACTTGAAATTGGTATACCATGGGATTCGTGCAATTCTTTCAAGTCCTTCATGATATGTCATCACACGTTCCTCCATGAAGTTTTTTTTCTTTTATGATGACATCATCTATTGTCATGATGGTAACCTTTGGAAAAGAAAAGCCTTAAAAGTAAAAGAAAAAAAAGGCTTCAAGCGTTGGCTCCATCTTTGTGTACAATCAATCTACGGAAGAAGTGGTAGGCCTCAAATTTCGTGCAGCAACAGAATACATGTCGCTCGAACCATCTTATGGTCGCTCGAGCGAATGATAACAGAATGTCATCTGCTCGAGCGCACACTTATTCGTTCGAGCGGTTAGTGCGCAGAAAGTCCGTTTTGAATAGGAAACTGTCTTCTACTTTGGCTCAAATTACTTTTTTGAGTTCTACTTGATCTACAAGCATTGAGGCATGAATTAAATCCTATATATAGCCTTCCTTTCTCAACTCTAGGGTACAACCCTCCCATCCAAAAATCTATAGATCTATTGAGTGATTATTTTATTCTCCAAAGCTTCAAGTTGTTGTGCTGAAGTTCAAGTTTTTGGAGGTTTTTCTGCTACTTTTCTGAAGTGGATTCATCTTGAAGAGGCATTCAAGGTGGTTGGTTCAAGTGTGTTGAAGGTGCACGATGAGCAGTCGGCAATATCAAAGTAGTCCTTAGGTTGAGTTAGCAACTGGGAAAGGGTTGTGAGTTTTCTTATAACTTTCAATTTATAGTGCTTGGTTGTCTGTTCGCCTAGTCGAAAAGGCTCGTGGTTTTCTCCCGAGTAGGGTTTTCCACGTATAAATCCTGTGTCCTTCTCTTTGTGTGGATTGTTTGATTTTAATCGAATCTTGGATTAATAACTAGTTTAATCATGGTTATTGAAATCTAGTAGAGATCGGTTGGTTGGGACCGAGCCTGTGTTAAGGCTGAATTTTAGAAGTGGTATCAGAGCCTGGTGGGTCGGGTGTTCGAGTAACGGGATACGCGTTTTGCGAGTTCGTAGCAGGAGTCGTAGCGGGTGTGCAGTTGAGGGAGGGATTGTTGAGGTCAATGTCCACCCTCGCTCCTGAGTGGTCATAAGTTTGGTCGAGTCCTCGCCCTCACCATAAAACTATTGTTGTACCATTTCCTATCACCAATTGGTTTTAGGATAAGTGTTACCTCAATGGGATGTAAGATCCTACAATATTTTCATTGTATGTCTTCTTACCATAGTTGGATGCTTCTAAAACCCATTTCAAGATGATGTTATTAGTCTTCCACAAGGAAAAGAATACCAAGAATTTTTGTTCTTTTTGATAATGAAGAAGACCCAAAAGGCAGCATGCTTGTCAAGCAACTAACCAAACAAATTCTTGATATATCGACTTGGTTCTAGAGCTTTTAGCGAACATTATTGGGATAGTGATAGCGCAATCATGTTAGATACCGTGTTCCTCGACAAAAAATATATTCACTGTAGATAGACTATGGACTTTCAATTATCGAGTCATCAGGTCCCTATAACGATGCCAAAAACTTGAAGATGAAATTCAATACCGAAGAAGCATGTTATCTAAGATGTATTTTAGTGGCTTTAGGAAAAAGATTACTTCTAGTAAGATTGACACTGCACAAGCTAGGCAACAAACTCAATTGTTCCATTTCTCAAGCGAAATGGGAGAAAGTGAGAGATTTAGGGGACATGACATTGTTTGTAAGTGAAAAAACTCTTCATCAATCCGTGCAATTGAAACTGGTACAAAATTGAATTACATATATTATCTCAGAAGTTTTGCACACCATAATGGTCATTTGGCGAAAATATACCTCAGTACGAACCACATAAAAAAAATTACTTTTGATGATTACCCATATTTTATTTTTTCAGGCGACATCATGATTGGTGGTGGTTGGGTGACACCTTTTGACAAGTCCTTAATTCTTTACGATTTGAGCCCTAATAGTTGATTTATCTTGTGCTAGTTCATTGTTATTTTATTTATTTTTACATTGTCCTTTTCATTTTTAATGAAAAGGTCAAAAGGAGACAAAAGAGAAGAATTTCAGCAGAAGAATTGATGAAAGATTCAGGCGTGAATCCCAAGAAGGGGTGCCACGGTGGGCCCCTCCAAGTTGTTTCAAAATTTCAAGATTCCCTTCTAATTCTTTGGATATTCTAAAATTCAAATTTGAAAGAACTGGAGGGCAAGAAAGCAAAAAAAGGAAGGAGAGAAAAAAAAAGGAGATAAAGAAGGAAGTTGTTGAACAAGACACTAAGCTAAGCTTAGGCGTCCAACAAGGGAGTCCCACAGTCCACCTTGCAAGCCCCATATGGGCCTACTCCCAGGTTCAAAGATTCAGATTTTGTCTCTTGAAAATAAATCTCAGATTTGTGGGTGCATGAGAGAAACTTTCAAGAAGCTACAAAGTGGTACCGGAATTAGAAAGTCTTACCAAGAAAAGAAGACTTCTATTGTCATCTAACTAGGAAACTTACTTGAAGAAGTAAGCAAGATGTTTAATCACAAAACGAAACAAAGCCAAAAAAGGAGGAAACTTTTTACAAAAGCATAAAAGGGGACCAAAGGGATGGACGACTAGGACTCATACCCAGCCCTAGCAGTCGTACATCAACAAGGAGGACCTTTTTTAACCAAGGAAAATTCAAGCAAGCTGCTGGCTGGCCCCTTAATCTTCATCACCCACTACAACAAATTGCATATTTGCCGACACACACTTCGCGTCGACCATTCCGAAAACCACGTCGGGATAGGCTTTCTCGACGCATTCCAATGCGTTAGCACCGTGTCGGCAACCAGATGTCTGGAAATCCTTTCTCAACGTTTAAATGTTCCACGTCGGGAAAAAAAGGCCTTTCACCGACGCAATGGTGGGTCATCCCAAACGTCGACAATGTCAACAGCGTCGGCAGAAAAAGCGAACTTTAGTGGTCAACGTCACCTCACTGCCGACGCATAACAACGTCGATTATACATTAGCCGACGCACATGCTAGCGTCGAAAAAATATTTAACGACGCATAAACAACGTCGTAAATACATATTCCGATGTGTTGAAGCATCAGGAAATGTATTCCACAATGAGGAAATTTTACTTTTGATGACGCAGAGCATGTGTCGGAAAATAACTTTACTTCATTGCAGACGCATAACAACGTCGGTTATACATTAGCCGACACACATACTAGCGTTGGAAAAAATATTACGACGCATAAACAGCGTCGTTAATACATATTTCGACGTGTTGAAGCATCGGGAAATGTATTCCACAATGAGGGAATTTTACTTTTGACGACACAAAGCGTGCGTCGGAAAATAACTTTACCTCACTGCCGACGCATAACAACGTTGGTTATACATTTGCCAATGCACATACTAGCGTCGGAAAACATATTTAACGATGGATGGATAGTGTTCGTAATACATATTCCGATGTGTTGAAGCATCGAGAAATGTCTTCAAAAAGGACAAGAAATTTACTTTTGACGACGCAGAGTGCGTCGGGAAATAACTTTTCTTATCAATTAAAAAATATTTGAAAAAATAAAAAAAAATTTCCTGTACAATATTTTCCTGTTCAAATATACATTTTCAATATTGCACAAGCAAAAGCATTGATAAACAACAAATAACCCATCATTCATCGTGAAATAATAAAAAAGAGTGAGTCATCAATAAACTAAAATCAACCATAAAACTTGTCCATGCCACATAAAATGTAATATCCCAAATCAAAAGAAGTCAAATATCTCAATAAAGTAAATTTCATCTAAAATCTAATCATCATCAAATATCCAAAGTACATCATGAGACACGGCCAGTTAGGAGCAAAATAAACTTGTTAGAGGTATGACCCATGCCAATTCATAAAACCATCAATTCTTTATCTTTCGGAGGAGCCCGAACTGTCCATACCGACCCAGCATGTGAACCTACATGGCTGGCTGATCTTGCATTTACTTCTGCGACTCCTCCCACTATCGCTGCAACTTTTCTTGTGCTTTTAACGAATTAGCTAGTTGCTGCCGTAAGGTGCTCATCTCAGAAGACACAAAAATACTAGTAGAAGATGATGATGGGCCCCTCGAGCGATACCCTTGCCTCCTCGCAACCCTCTTCCCTAGCAGATTCTCGATCACCTGCTGCAGCCACTGGAGAGTTAATTTCAAGCTGCGATAGTGCCGCCTCCATTCTTCGTGCGCTGCATTATCAAAGCATTCAAATATGTCATGTAATTAATATATACTAGCAATAAAGGCCGGGGCTAAGTTGAAAATATATTTAGAATTAAAGTAAAAGAAAAAAGCAACTGAAATAAACAATGATATATAATTTTGTTAAGAAAATTACAACTCACATGTGTCTCCTTAGCATGATCTGTGATCCATTTGTTCTGCTTCTTACTATAGTGTCGCTCTCGATATAAATCAGCTTGAGAGGAAGTAGGTTGCTGGTCATCTGCCTGTATGATTGAGAATTGGGCTGCAAATGATCGAGAACCAGCTGTATGAAGCGTCTTCACTTTGCTCCGGCTCTCTGAATTCCTCTGTGACTTATTACAAGTAATAGACAATGTAGTTAGCTTATTTAAAATAAACTCGAGGGAACAAATAATGGTATTCCTCCAGTCTCTTCTTTAATGATTAAAGGAGCAAAAAAAAACAACACATGAGGACCTTCAGTCCTCTTATTGTCAGAAATCAGTATCAGCTTCATTCGAATCTCTAATTCCCAATAGCCAGAAAACACCAATAATAAGTTGCCTTGGCCATTCTTTCAAACATGGCACTAAAGAACTATCTCATAGAGAAATTTAGTGCCATCTAGGCCAACTAAAGTACTTTGACCAACCTAATATGCCACACCAGGAAATCCTCCAATTTCACAAGAGAAGAACAAATTGGGGTGGTTTGTAGCTCTACAAATCTCAGACAAGTTGCTTTTTTGTGCTTAATCCTTCTATTCATCCCTTGTTTTGCATAAAAGAACTGATGATTGCATATAAGGCAATCCAGCCAAGTAAACCCAATGCGGTATAGGTAAGTGGATTAGTAAACAGTCACACTTTAAACATAACACATTTATCATTGCCCCTTGAAAAAGAAACAAATTCAAGAAACTGTTTCCAACTAGTCTTGATACACAATACACACATTCATACTGTATTTCTAATTCAATTCTGCCAAGGCACTCAAACAAGAACTCCAACAAAGAAAAATGAACTAAAATTTCCCAAAAAAATCCTGGAAACATCTCTTTCTGGGGTTGCAATCACTAGATTTATGGTTCTAAAACATGGACCACATTGAGTACATGCGCAAGTAATAAAAATAGGGATCCTCCAAAACCAAATTCTAAGGACAAAGAATCCAGCATATATTATTGCTCAAGTACCCCCAAAAACATTCACAAGATTGACATTGAAACATTGGTAAAGGTGACTCTAAAGCCCTAAATTACTACATTTTTGAAGTATTACCCAAAGAACTTTCACAAGATTGACTTATAGCGAAATTGGTAAAGGTGACTCCAAAACCAGAAATAACTAGATTTCAAATAACAAAACCTAATCATACATGGAGTTCAAGGCTTGGGGATCTAGAAGGATATTTCAATTTTAAAAAAAAGAGTATCCAAGGGACTCAGTCCAATTTAATAGATCTCATTATCACAATGTTCAACAGGTTAATATAGCTTAGTCGAAGAAATGTAAAAATCACACGTGCATATGCTTGCTAAACCAACCCTATTCCTTTTACTACATTGGATCAAATTCCTAACAGAACAGGCCAGTGAAGACAATTGTTTCTAACATGGAATTTCTTCCATTTGTTTTCAAGGTGTGGTCTGACCCATAAATTATGACAAAACTTAGGCATGCAATTAAATGAGTTTCATAAGTTTCTCATAGCTCCAATTGATGTTGTAAGCTAGAAAATCCGTTTTAGAGGTGAAAAACAATTTTGGAAAATATGCTCAAGACACAATCACAACAAGTGCTATTAAGATACATGATTTTGTTTTTTATGAATGGTCTACTAAGATACATGATGTGCCAGCGTCGACGAATTCTTTCAAGGTTCATCAAAAGTTGAGAAAGACTTGAAAAGTACTGGTTTGTGGGGAATTCCTCTTAAAGATTCCTCTTCAAGGTAAATGAAATATGGGAGATAGCTACATCCTTGAAAGTTGAAAGAGTCAAAATGGTCCACAAATGTCCAAACCTATTCACTTGAGAAGGTGGCACGGACATAACAGAATCTCTCATTTCTTTCTCTCTGCTGGAAAAATGTAACCCGTTTGCACTCTTGCTTTCCCAAGGACATTCCTTTTGGCACCAATATTTTCCATGGATGCTTGTTTCTCTTGTATGGTATCTTTGTTCCTTTGATTATTAATCATGATTAAAGAAAAAGTCACCATGGTAGTATATACTGATCACTGCTGGATTGCATGCGTTCCAAACACTACACATTTCCAAGAAAAGGAGAAATTTTTTTAGAGAGGTACTTGCAACCTGATGATGAAGATTACTCAAACCGGGCCTGTTAACTATCACAACGAAAGGGGTTAGATCCAATGTTTTTCCATGAAGCGAAGAAGTGGCCTCCACAGCATAGTTGAGAAACTCATTTCGGAGCCCATTTTGGTTTGTCCTCCAAACCGAAATGTTTTGGCTGATTCAGAATTTTGTCGAAATATTTCGGAGTTAGGTTTTGAAAAAAAATATAAAAATTAGAAATATATATAATTAATATTAAAATTTAAAAAAAAATGTTTTGATACGTAAAGTTTATTCTACTAAATCAACTCATAGTATGGCATGTCTGCTATAAACAATTAAACATAACAAACTAATGTCATCATTATGACCGATAATCATAAAATCCAACAACCCTAAGTTTAAAACTTTAAATATTCATCACAACAGTAGAGTTTAGAATTTACTGAAATAGGCCAAAATTTGGGATGAAATTTTTGGATAGGTAGTTTTGTTTCGTTTTTATGGCTGAAAGGAAAGATCTAGCAAAATTTCAGCCGAAATGAAACAAATTTCTCAACTATGCTCCACAGGTAGATTTGCTTATGCCGGCATTCACTCAATTCTCTACTTTGACAACGAAAATCACAAGGCGTTGTAATAATTTCCTTGACAAGAATAGATAGCCTTTTGTAACAGACAGAAAATGTGGATGGTGCGATACAAGATTCCTCCTTTGACATTGAAATATCATGCCCAATCATTAATAATGACATCAAAAGAGAACCTTATAAAACAAAGGCATAACAATGTTTTCTAATATAGTTCCCTCAAAAGAATTTAGGTGAGAAAAACTGTTGGTTTTCAATACTTCGGTACTTTGAAGTCATCAAGCTTGCAATCTATATAGATGGAAGGAAGTTTCTCCAAGAAACTATTAAGTAGGAGTTTCAGAATATGAAAGACCATGATGCAACACAACATTCGATGCAACAAATCCAACCCCCACCAACTTTTTTCCTCTTCTAAAACTAACCAAAGCCAAATGCAGCCTCAAAGCTGCTAATGATTCAAAAGCCAAAACTCACTCAATTCATAAACCCTTTCAATTATAAATGAACTTACAGAGCATAGAGAATGTTAATAAAGCAAGGCATGTCACTAACATTGTCAGAAAAATGTAAATTATTCAAAATGCCTTGGAGAACCTTAATCATTACCTGTTTCAGCCAGCACTCCTGATGTTTATGCTCATATTTATCTGGTGAAAAACACCCAGCCTCAGAAGGACAATAAACCCATATGTTACACTTCATTTCGCTAGGCTTTGCACGGTTAGCCTGGTCTAAGCAAGCCTGACAACAATCAGCAGACTTTCCTTATGGTGGGTAAGGCCCCATCTGACAGCAGCCCCATCATAATCTGTATGTGCTTCAATATGGCATTCAGGCGGAATTGGTTGTCCAGGGATAATTTCCTCTTCTGAAGAAAGGCAATATACAGACTTAAATATTATTCATTTCTGAAAGACATGTTTCAAAAAGGAAAGTATAGTTAAAAAATGTACTCGTCAAGAAAAATTTTCTTATATCAAGCTCTTCTTCATTCTCAGGTTTGTCATCAATTTCCTTGTTCACAACTTCTGCTGGAATCCAAATGCCAATGTCTTCCAGTAGTAAATTCCAGTTGGACTCCAAGACTCTTTTCAGAATCTCTGCATAAAGGCACTCTGAGAACGCTAAACACTATGCATAAATAGGGATGTAAACAGGTCAGATTTGGGACAGATCCATGTTGTCCCCTGACCTGACTTGACCTGATTTAGTTTACATGACAGGACATGCACCTGACTCTGGGAACGACTCAAATTCCACACACATATATATAGACACTTCTACATAATTATCATTTTGAAAATCGAAATTGTACTACAAATTGTTCAAAGGGTCGAATAATTCATCCCCTTCCTTTCATAAGAAAACTTATGTTTCCTCTCACTTTCAGTATGGAATTTAACTGTAATATTAAAAACAATGCCCAGGACCATCCTACAGAGGTGGATATCAAAGTAGAGGCACTTGAAATTTATTTAATTTGAGTAATGTCAAAGAGACTCTATTCATGTTACACCTTTAATCATTAGGATCCCAAAAACAGAGGCTTGGCATGGACGTAGAGCACCAAAAGAGTTGGAAATGAGGGCCACAACAACCCTCTTCAGGAAATTTAAAATCTCAGATACAGGAAGATTTGCAAATACCATGTGCCCAAAATAACTTTGAAAATATAGCATAAATTTCAGGAAACCAAAAATCCACATTTCCTCACCGAAGCAACTGTGCAGCATGACAAAGACCAAGGGTTATTTTTTGGATGCACAGAAACAGGTGGAGAAGGCATTCCAAAATAAATAATTAAAAAAAAATTGAACCGTGAACAGTTTTCCACCTTCATTCTCTCCCCAATTTCTCATCATCCAAAGATGCCCTTGGGGACTAATCCACAGGCTGGATGAACTACAAGTTGAAATACCAAATAGTAAATGACATCAAATCTATATTCATAAGATGGCCAAATGTATCAGTTGTCATCATCATTATCAAAGCACAAAACCAAAACAAATAAAACCCCATTACCCTATATTCATCATCCTCAGGGACAACCCCAGTTACAACAAACAAAACCCAAAACACAAGCCAACTGTCTAACACCATCACAAACAAATAAAACCCCATTACCCTAATCCTAACACCAAATGAAACCACCAAAACCAAAACCAAAACCAAAACCCACGCGGATTAATCAAATCATCCTTCCCCAGGAAAAAGGAAAAAAAAAAAAACATAGAGAAGATTAATGAAACACGAAGTGGAAGAGTCCAAACCCTCCAAAACAGCATACCATCAATCATCCAATAAGACATGAGATGTATGTCCGATTCTTTTGGGGAGATTAGGGTTTCGTGTTAGAGAAAAGTGACAAGATGAGGATCACCTGTTCGACAAAAGGCTGCAGAGAATAGAGATTTTCCGGAGGTACTCTAATCGGCAAGTGAATCTCGGGCGGCAATGGAAGAACGAACTCAGCCAAAGAGAAACCCGTATAGAGGAAAAAAGAGGGAAAGAAAAGATAGCGAGAAAAAACGAGGGAAACAATTTTATATATTTATATATATTATGGGGCCTCAGCAATTATGTGACTTTTGCCAAACGGAGTCCTACTATGTGTCGGAAATTAGAATTTTTACCGATGCAAATTGTTACTACGTCGGCACATAGTGTTGGAAAATGTGCAGTTTCTTGTATACGGAGCTTTGCTGATGCAAATAATGCGTTGGCATTGGGGAAAAATAGTGCATTGTCTTTCCGAACATTTATTTCCCGACGCTATAATGCATCGGGAAAAATGAAATTCATGTCGGGAAAAAATTCACTTCAAGACCCAGATGGCGCTATCCTCTCTACCAACGAGATGTTCCGACGCGCAAAAGGTAGCGTCGCGTAATTATTTTGCCAACGCTGTGATTTGTCAGCTAAATACATTTTATGCGACGTATTTAGACTGTGTCGACAAGATACGTCAGCAAATATGCAATTTGTTGGAGTGACCTTTTAGATTTTTTCTTATTACCATCTTTTCTGGTTTATTTTCCATTACAAACATGAGTAGCTAAATTTTCAGGGCTAGGGTGTAATTGAAACCCTAGCCTAATTTTATGCAGTCCCTTTTCGCATTCTTTAATTGAGATTTCATTTTTATTGGATGAGTTTCTAAACCATATTTTTGATTTGATGAGTTGCGCATATGCCATGCCAACCATGCCATGTTCAATTAAATTTAAGATTAGCTAACTTATCTTTGATTGATCTTTATGTTAAGCATTTAGAGTTTAGAACAATGAATATTCTAAGTATATGCAATGCTTAGACTCATGCATTTATTATGTTACTTATTACCATAATTATCGTAATATTAGTGATACTGTGTATATTAGATAATTAGGACTTCCAATGATTAAGGGATTGTATATTGTTCATATCCCTATATTAGAGTTAATTATCTCCTAGACTTAAGGAACAAGGAATTGTATTCTAGCTATATATGGTATATGTTTGAATGAGAAAGATCACAACAGAATTCATAAACTTATTCTCTTGATTTTATCTTGGTATCAGAGCCAAGTCCTTTCCTGTATGCTGTACATCTTGTTCAACCCAAATCCCATTCTTGAATCATGTCTTCCAATTCTGAATCATCATCTAAAACCCCTACACCGATTATCCATGTTCAGTCTAAGAATTCAAGCTTCAACGCTGGTATCAATCTGAATGAAACAAATTACGATGTGCGGTCTCAAATCATGGAGATGCATATCGCCGATCGTGAAAAACTCGACTATATTCTTGGCAAATCACCTCATCCAAACGAGAGTGATTCTGACTATGCAAAATGGTATACTGAAAATCAAAAGGTAAAGGGATGGTTGCTAACCTCTATGTCCTCAGAGATCATGAAGCGCTATCTATGATTGCACACCGCAAGAGAAATTTGGAGTGCTCTTGCCAAAGCATTCTACGATGGATCAGACGAATCACAAATCTTTGCACTCAATCAAAGAGCGGTTTCCACTAAACAGGTTGGTCGACCTCTTTCAACATATTATGGTGAACTCATTGAAATCTTTCAGGAACTGGATCATCGTGACAAATAAAAATGAAGGACCCAGATGATGTTGTCCAATATGCGAAATCAATTGAAAGGTTGCGTGTGCACATCTTCTTGAATGGTCTTGATGTAGAATTCAATCAACTTCGCGGTGAAATTCTATGCAAAGACCCAGTACTGGACTTGGAAGCTACCTATGCTTATGTCCGTCGTGATGCCAATCGACGGACCACCTTGAATGGAGAGTCTGATTTCACCGAATCCGCTGCTATGGTGGCCTGCCAATACAAGTCGCAGCCACGGAGGTCTAATCCAAATCCATAATTGCAAAATCGTAGCTATGAAATAGGGGGTGCTCGGAATGACCGAGTGTGCACTCATTGTGGTGCAACCGGACATACTAAATCCAGATGTTATGAACTAATTGGTTACCCAGAGTGGTGGGATCCTACCAAGGCACCCCGCAAGCCGAAGTCGAAAAAAAATTACGGTGCTTCTGTTGCTGTAGCTGAATCTGTGACAAATCTTCATGAAGACGCTTCAACTTTGATTGCTACTTCAGATAATGATGGTAAGACTCTTAATACCTTTGCACCTAATAGGAATAATGCATGGATAATTGATTCAGGTGCAACAGATCATATGACATTCGATGCTGCCCCTATTCAGTGTATGACATCATCTAATCAACCTGTTGTGTCTACAGCCAATGGTGCCTCTTCTCCTGTAACTGGAGAAGGTTCAATTACACTTACGAAAATTCTCAATTTGGATTCCGTTCTTGTTGTTCCATCTCTCAGTCGTAATTTATTATATGTGTCTCAAATCACCCTTGCTTTACAATGTATTGTGATTTTCTGGCCTAATCATTGTGTTTTTAAGGATATCAAGACTCAGAAGACAATTGGTTGTGGTACTAGACGTGGAAAGTTGTACTATCTTGACTTGGAAACAGCTTGTTCGGCTACATTGGCTCAAGTCTTCTCAAGTGATGGATCAACAAAAACCTTGCATTCACAAATTTGGTTATGGCACAAGCGCTTAGGACATATTTTGTTTGGATATTTAAAAAAATTGTTTCCTCAATTATTTTCAAAGTGTGATGTTTCAGATTTTAAGTGTGATGTTTGTGAATTGGCCAAGAGCCAACGTGTTCCCTTTCCAATCAGTGTGAATAAAAGTCCCGTGCCATTTATGGTTATCCATTCCGATGTATGGGGTCCCGCCAAACAATCTTCACTCAGTGGTGCCCGATGGTTTGTGTCATTCATAGATGATCATGCTCATATGACATGGGTATGTTTAATGAAAACTAAACATGAAGTGAGTTCTTTGTTTCAGAAATTCCACAAGATGGTCACAACACAGTACCAATCTAATGTAGAAGTTCTTCGCACTGATAACGGAGGAGAATTTGTGAATCAGGACTTAAAAAATTATTTGAATGTTTATGGCATCATCCACCAGACAACGTGTCCTTATTCTCCTCAATAGAATGGTGTTGCCGAGCGAAAGAATCGTCACCTACTTAAAGTGGTACGTTCATCCTTATTTGGTGCTCATATGCCCACACATTATTGGGGGGAAGCCCTTACTACTGCAGCCTACCTTATAAACCGCGTCCCTTCTAGCACATTAAAATTTTCCACTCCATTTAAAACCCTTCAAGCATCCATTTGTTCCCCTACTGTCCCAAATTTGCCCCTTAAAGTATTTGGCAGTGTTGTGTTCGTGCACCTCCCTACCCACCTATGACATAAATTGGAACCCCGAGCTCTTAAATGTGTGTTTGTGGGCTATACTTTGCATCAAAAGGGGTACAGGTGTCATCATCCACCTTCGCACAAGATGTATGTTTCTCATGATGTTCGGTTCCGTGAAGGTGAAATGTATTACTCAGTACTCAAGTCTACATTTCAGGGGGAGAATGAATCACCAAGTAATGCAAATCCACCACCACCACCTTCTCATCCACTACCTTCTCTAGACATCACGGATTTTTTGAGTAATGATAGGACATAAATAACTGATGAAGAACTGCCTAATGTAGCAAGTGGAGACCAAGATGTGGCAATTGATGCAATGAATTCACCAAATATTGAAGATATTGATACAATGGATGCATCGGATATAGTTGTGCCACATCAAGATAGTACAAGTTCATCTCTGCTGCATAACCAATTGTCTCATGATGAGTCCAACTCCACTCGTACCTCAGGTAATCACTGATCCCAATCTGAAACAATTACCCAATTGGGTTACTAGAGGAATTCCTAAAGCCCATTATGAACCTGTCCTTACATCTAATCCAAAATACCCACTTCGTAATTTTGTATCTTACCAAAATTTGTCAAAAAAATCTGAAGCATTCATGAATCAATTATCTGCGGTACCTATTCCTAATAGTGTGCAGGAGACCTTGAGGGATACCAGGTGGAAGGAAGCAATGAACGAAGAAATGGAGTCCCTCCAAAAAAATGCAACATGGGATGTGGTTGACTTACCAAGAGGGAAGAAGTCAATGGGGTGTAGATGGGTATTCACTGTGAAATACAAAGCTGATGGAGCCATTGAACGTTTCAAAGCAAGACTCGTTGCTAGAGGGTATAGTCAAATATATGGAATCGATTATTCAGAGACTTTTTCTCCCGTAGCCAAGATCAATACTGTACGTCACTAGCCGTGAACCTTGACTGGCCCTTACATCAATTAGATGTAAAAAATGCCTTCTTGCATGGAACACTTCAAGAAGAGGTATATATGGACTTACCTTCAGGATGCAATATGTCTCTTAAAGGAAGTCAACAAGTCTGTAAATTACGAAGGTCATTGTATGGCTTAAAGCAATCTCCTAGGGCTTGGTTTGGCAGGTTCACGAGTTCGATGAAAGCCTTTTGGTATAAACAATGTAATTTAGATCATACTCTTTTTTTGAAGCATAATGGGAATAAGGTTACTGCACTCATCATATATTTTGATGATAGTGACTGGAAATGATTCAGCAGAATAGAAGGCGTTACAGAATTATCTTGCTCAAGAATTCGAAATGAAAGATCTCGGTCCATTGAAATATTTTATGGGAATTGAAGTATTGAGATCCAAGAAAGGTATGTTCTTAACCCAACGGAAATATACTTTAGATCTCTTGAAAGAAACAGGTATGACAGCGTGCAACCCAATTAATACTCCTATGGCCAAGAACATGAAGCTTTGCATTTTTTAAGATCAAGTACCTGCAAGCAAAGAAAGGTATCAAAGATTAGTAGGAAGACTTATGTATCTTGCTCATACGCGGCCAGCTTTGACTTATGCCTTAAGTGTGGTTAGTCAATTTCTACATTCTCCAAGCGATGAACACATGAATTCAGTTAATCGAATCTTACGGTATTTGAAGTCATCTCCGAGCAAAGGGGTAATGTTTAAAAAGGGTGATACATTGACTATTGAAGGGTATACCGATGCAGATTGGGCTGGATTAATTGATGATAGGATGTGTACATCAGGATATTTAATGTATGTCGGTGGAAATTTGGTGACTTGGCGAAGTAAAAAACAAGCTGTTGTATCTCGTTCAAGTGTGGAGGCCGAATATCGAGGAGTAGCTAATGGAGTATGTGAATTGTTGTGGCTAAGAAGACTACTGTGTGAGTTACGTATTACTCAAGTAAAGTCTATGAAGTTATTTTGTGATAACAAGGCATGTGATATAGCTCACAACCCGGTTCAACATGATCGGACTAAGCACATTGAAATTGATATACATTTTATCAAGGAGAAGCTTGAAGCGAAGATCATTGAAATCTCACACATTCGGTCACAAGATCAAACTGCTGATGTTCTTACTAAGGCAGTTTCGAGTCAAGTATTCAACCGGCATCTCGACAAGTTGGGCATGATTGATATCTATGCTCCAACTTAGGGGGAGTGTTACGTATTACCATAATTATCGTAATATTAGTGATACAGTGTATATTAGATAATTAGGACTTCCAATGATTAAGGGATTGTATATTGTTCATATCCCTAGATTAGAGTTAATTATCTCCTAGACTTGGAACAAGGAATTGTATTCTAGCTATATATGGTGTATGTTTGAATGAGAAAGATCACAACAGAATTCATAAACTTATTCTCTTGATTTTATCTTATTATTCCCAATATTTTTATGCATCATGCATGTATTGACTAGGGCATATGTCTTGCTTAGTTTTTGCAAACTTGATGAACAATTCATGTAGTTTGCCACTCATGAACTAGGTTTAGGGGATTCAACCAATCTCTGCGAATTCTGATTTCAGCTTCTTTGAATTCAAATAATCACTACGATCAATCTTTTCTTATTTGGTGCTCCCTTAATCATTTTACTGGGAATTTGGATTTGTGTCTCTCTCGGTAAGAGATTTAATTCTTCTTGGTTTTCTTAACCCTATTATCATTGCTAATGTTCTTTAAGATTATATTGTTCTTTAGTTTTGGTTATGGTTTTTTGTCTGCTATGGTTTAAATGGGGTTTTCACCTTCATGTTCTGTGGAAGGGAGAGGTAGATTGATTTTATTTGTTATTTGAAGATTGATTTTCATATAAAAAGGGTTTACCAAATACCAGATTTTGAATTTGGTATGCCTAAAATAATGATTTCAAAAGAGACTTTTTGGGGAGTATAGTAAGTTTCCCAAAATGTATACAGACACAGCAACGTGAATCACCCTAATTGGGCTTCTTGTTTTTGATAACCAAACACTGGGCTAATCTAGGGCTGGAGTGAAAGTGGTATAAGTACAGTGAGAGCGTTAATGACATTATGGGTGATTGTGGCAATGGTAAGAAAACTAACAATAATACCATTGCTAATTAAGGATGAGGTAGTAAACCTTGTTGTGCTGTGTACAGATTAAAACAAAGAGAGGTGTTGCGATTTACCTTTCTTGTTTTTTTTTTTTTTTTTTTTTTTTTTTTTTTGTAGAAGTTACGATTTACTTAATAGTCTTCGAATTGCCTATCAGGCACATCCCGTGATTGTATTTCTTCCATCTGGGTAATGATGAACCTGATCAAAAGTCAATATGTGAGTAGCTTTAAAAAGTTCTAAACTGATGCCGACTTCCAAAACTCACTGATACAAGGAATTCCGATCGAAGTCGAAAAGTGAGTAGTTTTGAAGTGTACACTGCTTCAAACTTCCAAAACTCCGAGAAATGGAGGATTTTTGAGAGAGGAGGTAGTACCAAGGTTCAATCTCAATGCTAGAATTTAAAATCATTCACCCATTCATGGTGTCATTACCAATAGAATCACACCAAAACAAAAGAAAATTAATGTATTCAGTATAGGTAAATCGTCCAATTGCAGTTTCCCAAACAAATGCCCCAGTAAATTTCAAGTGATTCAAACAACTCAAAATAACGAACTTAACACAATTTAGTTGATGAGCATAGAGTTAATAATGTTGTTGATGCATATGGGGAATCAAGAGTGAAATGTTAGGTCATCTAACTAGAGGTGATGGTTTTCATTTCAACAGTGTTCTTCCTTCTATCCTTGTGGTTTTTCTTTTTTGGAATCTTCTTCCTCGTTGCCTTTTTTTTTTTTTTTTTCTAGGAATTAAACCATTAGGTCAAGACAATATAAGGAAAAGAAAATTGATGGAAATTGTCGCGTCCCCAAAACCCTAATCTAGATTAGGAGGCCATGACTGAGGAATTACTGTAGCATAATCTTTCATTTTCCCTAGGATCCGCATTGGTGGAGTTACTGGGTCCAATCACCGTCATAGAACTTTTAGTGGAAGCTTGCATTGCGATGCAACCTGAAGTCTGGTGCATATCGGATTCCATATTTGATCACTAATGTCTCATTAGCAGAATCACATGAATAATAAACCCTCAGACTAGTACGTCAAACAGAATATAACTAGAGCTAGACAAGTAACATGAGATTTCATTCCCAGATTTCAAGTAAAAAATTACAAAAGATGTATTAATTGCATTCCTAAAGTAAAAGGCCAATAGAGGCTAGTAAAACAAAAAATAGCCCTACATAAAACTCTCCTAGGTATTCTTGTCTCAGGTGCAAGGGGTGGGGTCTATATGACAACCTTTGCACTTCAATCACATGTCACTTGCGGCTCAGCAACCGCCTCCTCGGAGACCTTCCCAAGGTACAAGTCGGGAAAATCATACTTGCGGCATCAAGCGTAGATTAGACACAAATGCCTGGCAAGTATTCAAGATAAAAAGCATAGTTTGCAGATATAAGCAGACCATAAATACATGTAATAGATAAGGAAAACAATAGCAAAGATGCTAGACAACTGATGCAAAAAGGTATAATTTTCCAAGTCATAAACATAAGTGATTATTTTCAGAAAGCAATGCAGACATGCTAAGCAAACTAATGCAAGAAAGTATGATTTACTAAATAATAAACATGAATTAAATTCAGAACAATGAGTACTTAGCAACCACATCGCATAATCCTCGGAAGAGGGAGCTTTCGCTTGCCCCAACCGAGCAAATTGAGAGTACCCAAAAACTCAGCCTGGAGTTACGGCTGTCAAAATCTTTGGCCCTGCCACGGGGAGAACTTGAATCAAGCCCGGGCAGGGTAGGTACTATAGTGGCACCGGTCACATTAGAACTCAAGCTGCAGCGAGCAAATTATATATAATAAATACTAGACTCAAATATGCAGCGAGCAATAAAAGCTTGGTGGTGCCGACTCAAAAGATCAATGCAGAAAGCAGGGTTTGGTGCTTAAATCAGAATTCATGAGCAAATTGGTTACTTCCAAGGTATAAGTGCAGGTACCAGAAATTATCAGACAATTTGAATGCTTAAAAAAAAAACATAACAAGGAAGATACGACTTTGAAAATAGTAAACCAAGATAAAGCAGGCTTCAGGACAGTATTCTTTTCAATTCCGGCTGAAAACAATAAAACGGGTCAAAGCGGCTTCGAGACAATATTTTGTAAATCTGGGGATTTTATAGAAAATTGAGCAGCATTTTGGGTAGAAATAAAGGACCCAAAACGGGTGGCAGAAAATAAAGGTGATCTAGGTAACTCGGAATGGCAGGACAATAAATGCTCGCATGCAAACCGAGAGACCCTTTATGGATCTGGGTACGTCCAATGGTCCAGTAGGGCGAGAGCCGCGCACTAAGACCTTCGGAGTCCCGTAGGACAAGATGCATAAAATTAGTTTTGCAAGATGCAAGATAAAAGTACAGAAAGTCTAGTTAAATAATCATAAACATGCAAGTACGGTATTCTCAAAGTTGTACACTCAAAGGGATGGATATTGATGTATTTTTATATACTTGATGTATTTTGAAGGTGAGAATATCCAACCCCTAAGTTTGGATAAAAATACGAGTCACCGTGCTCCACATGCATCCGTAAATGTCTGGGTCTAAGTACGGAGTTAAAATTAACATCGGGCGAGTCGAGGCACTGGGTTCATCATAGTATAGGTCTTGGTCTTTTGTTTCCCAAGAAAAGACAGTCTCTTTGCATTGCCCGGGGTTTTAGTCAAAAGCCCCTATTTTCAAGTAGGAGGGCAACTATAAATTGTTCTTTAAACCTTAGCTAGATATCCCAATTTCTGGTTCAAAACTCAGAAGTCATTATGAGGTTAGTGGGGCTCAAAAACAGGTTCAAATCAGGCCAAGGTTCTAATTAAAATTCCATTTTTACAAGGGTCATAAAACAGGGCTCAAGGTTAGGGTTTAGCGGGTCCCAGGGTGGGACCCATTGGTCCAAGTTTATACACAAAGGTTGGCTGAACTTAGGTGTAGTTGTAGCTGAAATCAAGTGGAAGTTCAGGCTAAAAACATGTGGAGGTTCGGGTTGCATGTGGGCTGGACAAGTGGCAGGTGGGCTGGACATGTGGCAAGTAGGAGTAGTGCAGGTCGAAGGGTGTGCAGGCGGAGTTTCATGCTGTAGCTGGAGTTGCAGCATAGGGGACGCTTCAGCTGTGGTACAGCAGAGGAGGAGCTACAGTGCAGGCGAGATTTCAGCTGAAATCAGGTGGGATCTCAGGCTGAATTCAGGTAGGAACTCAAACTGAATTCAGGTGGAAACTCAGGCTGATTTCAGGTGGAAGCAGGGGCGGAACCGGGATTGTATCTCGTGGGTGGGGGGGGTGTTGGAACTTGAATACATTTTTATTTCACCAATTATTATAACTATCATAATTTTAAGTTTTCTTTCAACATAATTGCAAGTTCAAACATGAAAAATATATTACGATTCAAGACTAAATTTTACATAAAAATTAAAACCAGTATATATTCAGCCTTAACAAAATTTAAGCAAAGAAAAGTCGTAAAATAATTATTTTTAGTACATTTCAACTCAATCATCTATCAAAATGGAACTTAATGTTCTTCCAAATCTCAAAAATCATCTATGATTGATTCTGTGCTAAGCTCCTCAGCAATTTCTTTTTCAATGTACACAATCAAAGAGTCTGAGAAAATCATCCTCTATTTTGCTGCGAAGCATAGTTTTGACAATATGCATGGCTAAAAATGATCATTCAGTTGTTGCAGTAGAAACTGAAAGAGTAAGCAAAAGTTCAATCACTCTAAAAACAAGTTGGTAGACTGTTGATCTTCTAGTCTTTACTAACCATTGACACAGATCAGAAACAGTTGACAATATTTTAAAGTCTGAATGTCGAACTACATTATACTCATAATGGTGAAGTTGCATTCTCAATTGCATTTTCTCATTTTTTGTGAAGTCTTGAGGATAAAAATCGTCTACCAACTTGCAAATATCATCGCCACTGAAAGATTCATGTGCATTTCGATGATTCAAAGCTGAGCTAAGAATAAGCAACTCTACCGCCTGCTCACTAAACCGACCATTTAATTCTTGTAATTGAGAATCAATCGCAGCATAAAAAATCTCTATTCGACAATGATGCTCAATTGTAAACTCATCTTGTTGATGGCGGGCTCGACCTCGTCTCCTAACATAACAAGCATTCATATCTGGGACATCTATATTACATGCATCACAAAATGATTTCATCTTGGTAAGCAAAGCATCACATCCAACATCTCTCAATTTTTGGATAAGTGCTTTAGTAGATGAAACAAGATGCATGGCATTTAAAATGTCTTGAGATTGACATTGCAAAGCTTGACAAAGTAATTCAGTGATATCCATGATTTCTTTCATAAGATGCAAGATGAAGACAAATTCAAATGAAGTCATTGCCTCGTAAGCTGAGTTTGCATCTCCTCGTTAAGAAAAAGTAATTCCATCCTCAATGACGTTAATTAGAACTGCACATGTTGGACTAAACATCTTTATCAGGGTAGAAACTGATTTCAAGTGAGAACTCCAACGAGTATCTACTGCCCATTGTAAAGAACCAATCTGATTAAGTCCTCTCCCACTCTTGAGCTCATCAATGGCAATCAAATGTGCAATTTCAGCAGCTTGAGCAACTTTTAACTCATCATTACGCTTGCATGAAGCGCCAACAATATTAACAATAGAAGTCAATTTAGTAAAAAATTGATAAATTGGATTAACTTCTTTTGATGCTGCAACTTATGCCAATTGTAAGCGATGTGCTAAACAATGGACATAGTAAGCATATGGACAATCATTCAAAATCAAAGCTTGTAATCCATGCCACTCACCCCGCATATTGCTTGCACCATTGTATCCCTGCCCTCGAATATTCTGAACATCAAGATTATGATAAGACAATACAACATATATCTCATTTTTTAAGGTCAATGACGCAGTGTTGGAGACATGAACAAGCCCAAAAAAGGCACTTGCACAAAGCCATCTTTGTCGACAAATCTCAAAACTATAGCCATTTGCTCGTTCTTTGACTCATCACAAGTTTCGTCAACAAGTATACAAAATTTTGCATCACCAATTTCTTCACGAATTATCTTATTCACTTTGGTTGAAAAACATATAGAATTTCTTTTTAGATCTTTGGTGATGTGTAAGAAGCATTTTTTGGAGCTTTATCTAACACAACTACTGCAACTTTCTCATTATAAGAACTCAATAAATTCAACATTTCAATATAGTTTCCACAATTGATTGAACTATGACTTTCATCGTGGCCTCTAAAAGCACAACCTTGAAATGTAAGCCATCGGACCGTATCAATTGAAGCCGTAAGCCGTAGTCGATTGTTTGTAATTTCTTCCGAAGTGAATTTGTCAAGCACTTTCTGTATGTGTTGAGATTGATTCATCAAGTCTTCACATGATCTCTTGGCAACTTTATGAAGAGAGTTAGGATCCTTCCCCACATAACTCAATAAAGTACAATTTTTTCCATCTTTAACTTTCTTCCAATTCTTAAATCTAGTAAGAGTGAATGCATTTTGCGAAGCAAGTCCAGTTTGCTTATTAAAAAGATAGCATGGTAGACAAAAAATAGCATCTTTCTCAGGGGAATATTCCAACCATGAAGGAAATAGCTTGAACCACGAATGTTGAAAGCTACGAAGATGAGTTGTTGATCCAGATTTCGGATACTTTGAAAGTATAGGTTGGTATGGACCAACCTTAGTGTACTTCCGTTGAATTTCATCACGCCGATTAATATCATAATCCCATATCTGTGGACGCAATCCTGTATCATGCTCTAATGAACTAATATCAACTTCATTGATTTCAGTTCTTTGTGATTTTGTAGAACGATCTTCAGAAATTGGAATCTCAACCTTAGAGGTCGGCAATGATGCATTCGCTTCTAAGTTTTGAGGATTTTTTCTTTTAAAAAATCCATCAATTGTAGATGACTTTCTCATTTACAAATTAAATAAAAATCATATTTATTATATGTCCAAAATCATATTTGTTATGGTAAAAGAATGAAAGACCAACCATTTATATTTGTTGCATCTTATATTGATATTTCTCAATATATATGACATGCCCAACCCCAAATTCACCTTGAAGACATTCACTTTCTCAACTAAAATTATCACTGTTGCCTATTGGTACTAACTAAATAAACTCAAATCTCAGCAAAAAAAACCCACATCTCTTTACCGTTAGATCACCAAATTGAAATTGCACCACAGAAATCAAGTCAAGTCAAACGGCAGATTCTTTCTTAAAGACAAATGCATTACATTTACATCAATATTCCGCTCAGAAGTATAAATATAAATAAACTTCAAATCTACAAAACCAGAAAAAATAAAAATAGCAACATAACACCAGGTCATTGACTACATCCCTAACATATACACTTCAACTCACTAAAAATAGAAAGACCCAGATATAAAAACGCAAAATAAAACATCGACAGCACTGAATACCTTCTTGATAAACAAGAATCGAAATCAACAGAATGTGGAAGACCCAGCTCACAAAATCAAAATAAACAACAAGCCCAGATCACAGAACTGACAAATACAAACCAAAATATGCAGCATAACAGCTGGTCATTGAATTCCTCCTCAGCATATACACGTCAAGTCACTAACAATAGAAAGACCCATATCATAAAAACGCAAAACACAAACCAAAACAGCGAAAGATTCCTTCTTGCCAAACAAGCATCGAAATCAGCAGAATATGAAAGACCCAGATTACAAATCGAAATACAAATCAAACCCATATCACAACAACAAAAAAAAGATCTTTTTACTGTTAGATCACCAAATCGCACCACATAAATGAGAAATCAAACTTGAAATCACAAACCGTAGAAATGCAATTCGATTTAGGGTCGAGACATTTTCTCCAACAGATCTTGCTTCCATGCATTCACGCGCCTTTTACTTTCAGTTTCAACAGCTGAAGATGAGAGGTTAAAGGAGAAGAGAAGAAGAATAAAATGAAGAAGGAAAACTAGAAAAGGGTTAGGGGCATAGGGCTGGAGTCTGAAGGAAAAAAATTTTTTTTTTTGGGGGGGGGGGGGGGGGGGGGGGGGTGGTGTGTGGATTGATTTTTACATTTAAGAATTCCAAAGACCTGGCGGGCCCATTGGGGATGGATGGATTTTAATTTTTAAGAATTCCAAAGACCGTGGTGTGTGTGTGTGTGTGGGGGGGTGGGGGCGGGCGGGATTTTAGTGATTTTTAAAGAATTTTCCAAAGCGGGGGGGGGGGGGGGGGGGGCCAGGCCTCACTTTGGTTCCGCCACTGGGTGGAAGTTCAGGCTGAAACAAGGTAGGGTTTCAGGTTGAAATCAAGTGGGGTTTCAGCTGGTTCCAGGTGGACATTCAGGCTGAATTCAGGTGGAGGTTTCAGCTGAAATCAAGTGGACATTCAGGCTGAATTCGGTTAGAGGATTCAGCTGAAAACAGGTGGAATTTCATGCTGGATTAAGGGGGAATTTCAGCTGAAAACAAGTGGGATTTCAGGCTGGGATCAGGGGGAATTTCAGCTGAAAACAAGTGGGATTTCAGATGAAATCAAGTGGCTGGGCAGCGTAGGTGGAGGAGCAGTACAGGTGGTGATCAATGGAGAACAGTTGCAGGCTGTGAAGGAGCTGCAGTGCAGCCAAAGGAAGAGCTGCAGTGCAGCAGAGGAGGAAGAAGAGGTTGGCCTGCTGTAGGGAAAGCTGGCCGCTGGCTGTGCAAATGATAGCCGCTGGGAGGAGAAGAAGTGGCTGAGAGCTTGCAGGAACTGATGGGCCGCGAGCTGAACAGGGAGGAGAATGGCCGGCTGAGTGCAGGAAGATGGTGGAGTGGCCGCTGAGTTCTAAAAGGAGTAGCTGCTGAAATCTCAATGGACTGGCTGCTAAGTTTTAAATGGAGTAGCTGCTCTGCTGAATATTTAACGGACTGGCTGCTGAATTTTTTTAATGGGGTGGCTGATGGGTCGGTGGGAACTGATGATGGCTGCTGGTCCTTTCATGCAGGTGGGCTGAGGCATGGGCCCTACTGCTGATCTGAACCATAGGAGGCAGAGCCCCCATGGTGGGCCCCGCAGATGGGGGTGGCCTCTTCGGGCAAGGGTGATGGTGTAACGCCCCATCCTAGACGCATGCATGATATTGTCCGCTTTGACCCACAAGCCTCACTGTTTTTGTTTCTGATGGGCCAGAACCCATCAAAAGGCCTCATGCAAGGTAAGGGTGTAAGCTCTACATATAAACCCATTCACTTTCCTCTCTATAGTTGATGTGGGACTCCGAGGCGTCACAATCCACCCCCCTTAGCGGGGCACGTCCCTATGCAGTAGCCTGCCAGCCCTCTTGGCCCACCCACATGGAAACCCGCCCACTTGCACTAGACCACGGCAGGGGACCCACATTCGAACTAGTCGAGAATCGGCTCTGATACCATTTGTAACGCCCCATCCTACACCCATGCATGATATTGTCCGTTTTGGCCCACGGGCCTCACGGTTTTGTTTCTGATGGGCCAGAACCCATCAAAAGCCCCATGCAAGGTAAGGGTGTAAGCTCTACATATAAACCCATTCACTTTCCTCTCTATAGTCGATGTGGGACGCGGCGTCCCACATCGACTATAGAGAGGAAAGTGAATGAGTTTATATGTAGAGCTTACACCCTTACCTTGCATGGGGCTTTTTGATGGGTTCTGGCCCATCAGAAACAAAACCGTGAGGCCCGTGGGCCAAAACGGACAATATCATGCATGGGTGTAGGATGGGGCGTTACAAATGGTATCAGAGCCGACTCTCGACTAGTTCGAGTGTGGGTCCCCTGCCGTGGTCTGGTGCAAGTGGGTGGGGCCAAGAGAGCTGGCAGGCTACAGGGACTGGCATGCTACTGCATAGGGACGTGCAGCTCTAAGGTGGGGGGGGGTGGATTGTGACGCCTCGGAGTCCCACATCGACTATAGAGAGGAAAGTGAATATGTTTATATATAGAGCTTATACCCTTACCTTGTATGAGGCCTTTTGATGGGTCCTGACCCATCAGAAAGAAAATCGTGAGGCCCGTGGGCCAAAGCGGACAATATCATGCATGGGTGTAGGGTGGGGCGTTACAGATGGCTGACTCCACAGGCTAAGGGATCCATTTTTCCTCATTAAAAGACCCATCCAGATTAAATCAAAACCATCAAAAATTAGATTTCTCCCAAACGAACCCAACCATGGAAGGGGGTTAAAAAAAAAAAAAAAAAACCGATTTCATTTCCTTAAACAAGATTATCATTTCAAGATCAAGTCAAATCAAGATTAACCATACACAACATGCAATTTAAATTGAATACTCGCTTCTTATCAAAAAGCTAATCGAACCTTAACCCTTGGTAAAGCCAAGCTCCAACCAGAAGCTATCTATCTAACAACAAGCCCCAAAATCCAACCTAACAAGAAAAACCCACTCACTGAGTCAAAACCCACTCCAAATAAAAAAACACAGAGGAAGAAGAAGATGAGTTTTAGCCAAGAAGAAAGAGGGCTTACCTCATAGTAGATCAAGGAATAAGAAGTGGTTGCATGAGGGGGTTGCCACAATCGGATTCTTACCAAAATGGAGTATGCAGTGAAGAAGACAACGGGGAGTTGATTGGCTGGGCAGGATCAGGCAAGAAAAGCCTCCAAGAAGATGTTCTCCAACAAGCCACGAAGGAGAGAAAAGGAGAAAAGAAAGAGAAAAAGAGAGAATGAGAGAAAACTCTCATGTTTACTAGTCGGATGCAATAAGCAATGAATGGGAATTGCAAAGATAAGTAGTGGTGGTAAGTGGCATTCAATGTGGTAGGTGGGATACTTTGCAAAGGCCAATGCTACCATTTAGGCCGAAGTTGAAGCGAGTTAACAAAGATCTTTGGGACCTCGGACGGATTAGGTCAAAAAAGAAGAATTATAGGTCTAGAGCAGAGCTTTCCAACAAGCCAAGAATCAGGATTTTCTGAAATCGGGTACAAGAACAAATATTTTCCACACTGCGGTACTTGCCTTGAAAAGTGTGTCAGGGGTTAAATTAGGCTTTCTAGGCCTTGGATGAGTTCGGGTTGAACATGAAAGTTGTTAAGCAGGTTGAGATATAAATCTTGAGATCAAGAGTCATTCGATAAAGGGTTCCAAGGAGAACGTCAACTGTCTGGTGAAGGTCTATCCATTTCTGATGGAATTGGTCAATTGAATGGTTTCAAGGTCTCCAATTGATTCGAGTTGAATACAAAAGTTGACTGGAATGACAATATCGATCAAATGAGATCAAAATAATATTTTGGTTAGAATTCAAGAATAATGTACAGGTCTCACTTGAAATCATAAATAGGTTTCCAGAAGAGGTCAAACTAGACGAAGAGGCTCTCAAAACTCCTCGAAACTAATCAAGGACTATTCAAGAACAGAAAACGCCACAAATGGCCTCTAATCCCACTTAGTAACCCTGATCATAGAATTTAATTAGCTCTAATCCCAGGGTTAAGAGGTTGGGTTCTTACAGAAATGCAGGAGATTTTGACCAAAAGAGCAAAGAAAGAAAACCAAGAAAAAAGGAGCTAGTTGGATCTACCCTTTGATATCCTTTAGCTCATCAGGAGGCAACAACCTCGTTCACAATACCTAAGCTTAGCCAAGGCATGCCAAACAAGGTCAATTGATTTTTAGAGAACACCATTACTGGTAATTTCTAGTATTAAATGCATACGAAAGAGAAGGTTTGCCTTCTACAGTCCAGTAAATAACATGGCGTACAAGGACTCATTACCAGAACCACTATTAAATTTTTATTGTGTTTCTTCTTGCAATTGGACGCTTCTAAAACCAGCACAAAACGGCCTTGAGTACTTATACAACCCATTCGAAGATGATGTTATTAGTCTTGCACAAGGAAAAGATACCAAGAATGTTTGTTCTTTTTGACTGAAGAAGACCCAAAGGGCAGCATGCTTGTCAAGGAACTAAACAACAAATTCTTGATATATTGGCTTCGTTCTAGAGCTTTTAGCGAACATTATTAGGATAGTGATAGCACAATCATGTCAAACACAGTGTTCTTCGACAAAATGTTATATTCCCTGCATATAGACTATAGACTTTTAGTTATAGAGTCATCAGGTACCTATAATGACGCCAACAACTTGAAGATGAGATTCAATGCAGAAAAAGCACGTCATCTATGATGTATTTTAGTAGCTTAAAAAAAAAGATTACTTCTAGTAAGATCGACATTGCACAAGCTAGGCGAAAATCTCAACTGTTCCATTTTTCAAGCAAAATGGGAGAAAGTGAGAGATTTAGGGGAGATGACATTGTTTGTAAGTGGAAAAGGCTGATCATAAGTCTGTGCAAGCAAAGCTGGTTTAAAATGGAATAACATATGATATCTCATAAGTTTTGCACACCATAATGGTCATTTGGCGAAAATTGACCTCAGTACGAACCACATAAAAAAATTACTTTTGAAAATTACCCATATTTTATTTTTTCAGACGACATCGTGAATGGTGGTAGTTGGGTGACACCTTTTGATATGTGCTTAATTGTTTACGATTTGAGCCCTAGTAGTTGATTTATCTCGTGCTAGTTTATTGTTTTTTTTATATTGTCTTTTTTATTTTTAATGAAAGGTCAAAATGAGACAAAAGAGAAGAATTTCAACAAAAGAATTGATAAGAGATTCAGGCATGAATCCTAAGAAGGGGGAGCCATGGTGGGCCCCATCCAAGTTGTTTCAAATTTTCAAGATTCCCTTCTAATTCTTTGGATAATCTAAAATTGTCCTTTAGAAAGAATTGGAGAGCAAGAAAGCAAAAAAGGAAGGAGAGAAAGAAAAAGGGGAGAAAAAGAAGGAAGCTGCTAAACAAGAGACCAAACTAAGCTTAGACGTCCAACAAGGAGGTCCCACACTCCACCTTGCATGCCCCATATGGGCCTACTCTCATGTTCAAAGATTCAGATTTAGTCCATTGAAAATAAATATCAGATTTGTGGGTCCATGAGATGAACTTTGAAGAAGCTATAAAGTGGTACTGGAATTTGAAAGTCTTGCACACTAAGAAATGAGGACTTCTTTTCTCATCTAACTAGGAAACTTACTTAAAGAAGTAAGCAAGATATTTAATCAGAAAAGGAAACAAAGCCTAAAAAAAGGAGGAAACTCTTTACAAAAGCTATCTTTTGCAAAATGCATAAAAGGGGACCGAAGGGATGGACGACCAGCACTCATATTGTGAAGCCCCACCCCTTGTGGACCCTAAGTTTGATTTGAATACTTATAGTTATAATATTAGCTATCTTAATAGGGTCTAATAGGATAGTTTAATTTTGTTCCTAAGTTTTAGGATCAGGTCTCGTGTATTTCTTACAGATTTAGAAGGGTTTTGTAATTTAATTAGGGTTTTTAGATAGATTAGGACTTAACTAATAATTAAATTTTATTAGGGGGGGGGGGGGGTTGTTTTAGTTAAGAAGCTTCTAGAATCCCTAAGATTGACCAATTTGCCCTTACCCTAATTCCCTATTCTATTTAAACCCCAAGGGCCTTTTAGTAATCATTTACCAACCCTAACCTATATATACACAACTATTGCAAATGAAGCCTAAACCCTAATTCACTCTCACTGAACTCTCACCTTCTCTAACTCACTCTCTAGAACCATAATTCCCAATTCCAGCAACAAGGAGATTAGGAGATCAGCCCCAATTGCAACACCAACTAAATTTCAGCATTGGATCTTCTCTTTTACTCTATTTGCATTTCTATTTATCAAAGGCAAGTACCCTGTACTAGTACTACAGAATGCATGATCTCCTTCTCTTGATTCTACTGTTTCAATTTAATTTATGTTCATATGTGTTTAGATCTTTCTTTTGAGCTAGTCTTTTGGGTTTATGGCTATTTGATGGATGGGTTCCCCATTTGGAAGATCAATGGCCGAGGATGGATGATATGATGTGTATTGAAGTGTTTTCGTGGTTTTATATGATTATGTGAAGAATGGAAATGATTGAAAGTGGTTTGATTAGAATTCGGATTGAAAAATGAGAATTCCAAAAATCTAAAATTTTACATCAGGGCGTGTACCCGGTCGACCTGCCTGTTGCTTGGTCGACCAGCTACACTAAAAGCTGAGAAAACTAGGTCTCAATTATTTTATTCTGTTCGACTCTCAGTCCAGTGTACCCGGTCGACCGGACCCTTACTTGGTCGATTGGATACATAGGTTTTTGTAGAGAATAGCTGGGACTTGAATTTCTCAGTCAGTCTCAGGAATCCTATGTCCCCGGTCGACATCCAGGCCATGATGTCGACCGGTAACACTGTGAAATTCTGGGAACACATAATTTGCCCCCAGTTGTTTGGCTTCAGGTTTATGTGAACCTGGTCGACATCCAGGCCACGATGTCGACCGGAGACATTGCTAGGTTGTCGACCTGGAGGTCAACACCCAGAATACCTGGTTGACATCCCTGAGGATGATGTCGACCGGATACTCTGAGAAATGTGAAATTCCAGCTTTTGTTAATTTCTGATGTTTGGTGTTTGTGGGGCCCATTGACCATCCAAATAGGCCTCCATTAATATACTAAGCACGAGTCAATGGTATGGCTCAACCTTGACTTGTGGGGACCATAATAGGTTTTTGGTATTAGAATTATCAGTGATTCGAACCTTAAACGTAGTCAAGGATGTCCATAACCTCAGGAGCACTATATATATCATCTTTTGACATCTGAGACTACAGTTAGGGATCCAATTACATGATGAGGCCTTGAACCAAGAGTGGACCATTACCTAGGTTGGAACATTGCTTTATTTCATTTGATTCTTCGTTTGGAGGTTATTAAACATTGTGCTTATCTCATATATTTGTTATTGTTATAACCTGTTAATTAAATGGGAATTGGAGGACCTGAACTTAGGATTATGTAGTGGTGACCCGGTGATCTAATCGGTGGTTAATGACCCATGCCTGGGCTAGGTGGGTCCTCATACGGCCTAAGTTGGGTGTGTGGTACCCTAGAATGAAGAGGTTGGTCGTGATGTATGGTTATAAATGGGTATGGATTAGTTACTTACATTGTTATAGACTATGGCCATGGTTGTGGGCCTAGTGTGGATCCAATGATGATTGAACTTGGACTTGGATATTGGACTGTGTTCCATGATACTGTACTTAAACCTCTTAGAGACTTGGTTAGGACTTTGCTCACGCAAGACAAGCCTAGACAGACACAGACCAGTATTTGTTTCTATGAGTCAGCACTAGAGATTCACTTAGTTAATCTAAGCTCAACCTGTTGACTGATCATCACTGGTAGGGGCTATATTGGTTGTGACTAGAGCTATCATGATGAGCTGTGATTAGACGGACGATGTGATACCGGGTCCGATCTAATATGATAAAGGGGTGTGATTGGTGTTATTTATATATACTGTTATTGATAGGGCTGTTATCCCTTGCATGTTTATTATACTTTCCCCGCCGCGACTGTTTACAGTATGGGAAGGTCGCGGCATAATATCCCGCGGTATATCTAGCTTGTGTGAATGTGCCATATTGATATCGTTTAGATTTGATTATTTAATCATTTTGATTCTAAACTGCTATAAACTGCTCAATTTCCTAGTTTATGTTTCCTTATTACTCTTATGATTACATGCTCGTCTCTATTCTCTTTTGTTACATATATCCTGTGTTATCTGTATATGGTGCTTTGCCAGATCTTTGGATCTTACCCATCTTTGGTGCTTAGGTCTCGAGCTTGAGCCCACAGGTGACGCGTACCATGAGGCGTCTGTAGTTGGCGAGTACGGTTGGGGATCGGTTGACCAGGTGGTCGAGCTGGATGACGGAGTGCATGCACAAGGTGTTTGAGTGCAGTTTATTTTGGGTTTGAGTGAATTTGTAATGAGGGGAAATTCAGATTAATATATAATTAAACTGGTTAACTATACTTTTAGATTTTGTTAGCCTTCAGCCCTGTTCCATTTGATTTATTTTATATAATACTAATTGCTTCCGCTATTCTTTCTTATGCTTCCGCAATACAACTATTGATTTTATTATTGTTCAAAAAGTTTTAAAAAAATTGACTTCACTGCGGACTATGATCTTGGAAGTTCTCGGATTTTTTGGGAAGTAGCGCGCCAAATTCGGTTACCTTAGTGGTAACTTCGATATTTTGAATTGGGGTGTTACACATGCCCGGCCCTAGCAATCGTACATAAGCAAGGAGGAGCTTTTTGAAGCAAGGAAAAAACAAGCAAGCTGCTGGCCGACCCCTTCATCTTCATCACCTTTTAGGTTTTTTCTTATGACTATTTTTTCTATGTTATTTTCCATCACAAACATGAGTAGCTAAACTTTTAGGGCTAGAGTATAATTGAAACCCTGGCCTAATTTTATGTAGTCCCTTTTGGCATTCTTTAATTGAGATTTCATTTTTTTTATGAGTTTTTAAACCATGTTTTTGATTTGATGAGTTGCGTATATTCCACGTTCAATTAAATTTAAGATTTGCTAACTTATGTTTGATTGATCTTCATGTTAAGCATCTAGAGTTTAGAACAATGAATAATCTAGGTATTTGCCATGTTCTCATGCATTTATGATTCTCATTATTTTTATGCATCATGCATGTATTGACTAAGACATATGCCATGCTCAGTTGTTGCAAACTTGAAGTACAATTCATGTAGTATGCCACCCATGAACTAGGTTTTGGGGATTCAAACAATCATTGTGAATTTTGATTTCGACTTTTTTGAATTCAGACAATTACTGCAATCAGTCTTTCTTAATTTGGTGCTCCCCTAATCCTTTCACTGGGAATTTGGATTTGTGTCTCTCTCGGTAAGAGATTTAATTCTTCTTGGTTTTCTTAACCCTATTATCAATGCTAATGTTCTTTAAGATTATATTGTTCTTTAGTTTTGGTTTTGGTTTTTTGTCCGCTATGGTTTAAATAGGAGTACGATAAGTTTCCCAAAATGTATACGGACATAGCTGTGTGAATCACCCTATTTGGGTTTTTTCTTTTCTGATAACCGAACACTAAGCTAATCTAGGACTAGAGTGAAAGTGGTAAGTACAGTGGGAGTGGTAATGACATTAGGGGTGATTGTGGCAGTGGTTAGAAAACTAACAATGGTACCACTGCTAATTAAGGATGTGGTAGTAAACCTTGTGGTGCAGTGCACAAATCATAACAAAGAGAGGTGTTGCGATTCACCCTTCTTTTTTTGATAGAAGTTACGATTTACTTAATAGTCTTTCAGCTGCTTGTCAGGCACATCCCGCGACTGTACTTTTTCCATTTGGGTAATAATTAACATGATTAAAAGTCAATATGTGAGTAGCTTTAAAAAGTTCTAAGCTGATGCCAACTTCCAACACTCAAAGATATAAGAAATTCTGATGGAAGTCGAAAAGTGAGTAGTTTTGAAGTATACACTACTTCCAACTTCCAAAACTTAGAGAAATGGAGGACTTTGGAGAGAGGAGGTAGTACCAAGGTTCAATCTCAATGCTAGAATTTAAAATCCTTCACCCATTCATGGTGTCATCACCGATAGAATCACACCAAAACAAAAGAAAATTAACATATTAAGTATAGGATAATCGCCCTATTGCAATTTCCCAAACAAATACCCCAGTAAATTTCAAGTGATTCAAACAACTCAAAATAATGAACTAAACACAATTTAATTAATAAGCATAGAGTTAAAAATGTTGTTGATGCCTATGGGGAATCGAGAGTAAAATTTTAGGTCATCCAACTAGAGGTGAGGGCTTTCATTCAACAGTGTTCTTCCTTCTGACCTTGTTGTTATTTTTTTCTTTTTTGAAATCTTCTTCCTTATCACCATTGTTGTCGGTTTTTTTTCTTTACTAGGAATCACAACCATTAAGTCAAGACAATATAAGGAGAAGAAAATTGATGGACATGCAGGAGATTCTGACCGAAAGAGCAAAGAAAGAAAACTAAGAAGGAAGAAGCTGGTCATATCTTCCCTTCGATATCCTTGAGCTCATCAGAAGGCATTCACAACATCTAAGCTTAGCCGGAGCATGCCAAACTTGTTCAATGGATTTTGAGAGAACACCATTACTGGTAATTTCCAGTACTAAATGCATACGAAAGAGAAGGTTCGGCTTCTACAGTCCAGCAAATGACACAGTGTACAAGGTCTCATTACCAGAACCCCTATCATATTTTCAATATATTTTTTCCCGCAATTGGATGCTTTTAAAAATAGCAAAAAAAGTCCTTGAATACTTATGTAACCCATTTGAAGATGATGTTATTAGTCTTCCACAAGGACAAGAATAGCAAGAATGTTTGTTCTTTCTGATTGAAGAAGACCCAAAAGGCCGCATGCTTGTTAAGTAACTAATTAACAAATTCCTGATATATCAGCTTGATTATAGAGCTTTTAGCGAACATTATTGGGATAGTGAGAGCGCAATCATGTCAGGTACACTGTTATTCGAGAAAAAGTTATATTCCCAGTAGATAGATTATAGACTTTCAGTTATCGAGTCATCAGGTCCCTATAACGACACTGACAACTTGAAGATGAGATTCAATACAAAAGAAGCGCATCATTCTATAATATATTTTAGTGGCTTCAGAAAAAAAGATTACTTCTAGTAAGATTGAGACTGCACGAGCTAGGAGACAAACTCAACTGTTCCATTTTTCAATCGAAATGGGAGAAAGTGAGAGATTTAGGGGACATGACATTGTTTGTAAGTGAAAAAAGCTCATCATCAGTTCGTGCCAGCAAAACTGGTACAAAATCGAATTACATGTATTATCTCACAAGTTTTGCACACCATAATGGTCATTCGGCGGAAATTGACCTCAGTATGAACCACATAAAAACAATTACTTTTGAAGATTACCCAGATTTTATTTTTTCAGACGACATCATGATTGGTGGTGGTTGGGTGACACCTTTTGATAGGTGCTTAATTGTTTACGATTTGAGCCCTAATAGTTGATTTATCTCGTGCTAGTTCATTGTTTTTTTATTTATTTTTACATTGTCTTTTTTATTTTAATGAAAAGGTCAAATGGAGACAAAAGAGAAGAATTTCAACAAAAGAATTGATGAGAGATTCAGGCGTGAATCCCAAGAAGGGGGTGTTGATACCAAAAAAGTCACTTAGCCTCCTCAACAACAAAAGCTACATGGAGCGGCATCCTATTACAAACAGGCAAAGCTGCTTCAAGCATAAGATCTTGTCAGAATCAAACAAAAACTGTAAGATCCTTCAAAATAGCCAAAAGAAGGGTACACATGAAGTTCCGGGCCATTTCGACACCATTTGGCCTAACTTCAATCCTCCAACAGCTGAGCGGGAGCTCTTCGCGGCGACAGTGTCGAAGGCATCAAATCTTCGATCAGAGTCTATGGATGGTCTCAAAGTACCTCCAAAAGGCTCCACGTGGAATTTCAAGTCAAACCGACACCGTTTGACCCTCTATCAACTCTCGAAAGGCAAAATCAAGCCTCCCGGCGGCGAGAGCCTCCGATGTCACTACTCATCAAACAAAGCACATGGGTAGCTTCTACATGCTTCCAAAGGGCTGCACGTCAAATTTCAGGTCATTCCAACAACGTTTGACCTAGTTTTGACGCTCCGAAGCAAAATCAAGCCTACTGGCGGCGAAGCTCCCCGGGACCATGGCACCTAAATCGGAGCTAATGGATCGTCTGAAAATGACTCCAATAGGCTCCCTGTCAAATCTTAGGTCAATCGGACATCGGATGATCGTACATCAAAGCTCGACATCTTCCGCACGGTGAAATCAAGTCAAGCATCGACGGGACCCAAACGGCTTCAAAACTCAAATAAAAGCCCATGGTTGGTCCTATCTAATGCTCAAGAAGCTTCACCTCAAATTTCAGGTCATTCTGACATCGTTTGACCTAGTTTCAACTCATGGCGGAAAATCGGCTACGGAGTCTTCGGCTTTTCCAAGAATAAGAAACTTTGTGCTCTTATTTGCACAGCCTTTTGATGGGTTTTCTTCAGTGGAATCAAGCCAATAAATGAGAAGAAATGTCAAGAAAAATAAAGGAGAAAACAGAAGCGAAAAAGCCCGAGAAATGGCGACCGGAAGGCGACCGGAAAGCACCCATGACCGCCGGCGACCATGGGTGCATGGTGGCCGGATTTTTGCCGAAACACCTGTTTTTCTGATTCTTTTCGCGTTTCGCGAAGTTTGGTCCCTGTGATTTTCTTAAAATCTGATTTTTGAGGCCTGATATCCGTCGATCTTCGTCAACATCACGGATTTGACGTCGAAATCATTCGATCATCATTGGACACTCCAAAATCGCCAACCGGCGGACCAAGAAAGCACACTTTCTGCACGACCGATCATGAAATCGACTAGACAGATGTTGCCGGCCCATTGGTGTCAACCAATGTCTGAATTTGCATCGCCATCTGACATCAAACAACGTGCGGATCCATCGATGATCATCGCAAGAAGAATTCCAAAAGACGCGGCGCGGCCCGCGACTTTTCAAGCGACTCGGTGACCAATTAATGTTGTTAATTGACCTTTTTATAACAACTTATTAGGGTCATTAACTCATTATTTTGGACGGCCCAATTAGAAGCAAGCAAATGGGAGTTACGAGTCCAATTAATCATGACAATTAACCATGTAGCTCCTATCGTTATGGAGATTAATCATGGTAATTAACCATGGAACTCCCATCATCATGGAGATTAAATGCCCATTATTCTCTATCGGCCAATCAAAATCCAAGAAAAAGGAGTTACAAAATTCTGAAATTAATACTTGTAACTCCTCCTATCATGGAGCATTAATACCATTAATGCCCATAAAACCCTCCTAATGTCAACCAAAAGCCTATAAATAGGCAGTCATCCCAAAGGGAAGGGGTCCAGAAAAATTGTCTGAAGTGATCTTGCCTTGAAGAAACCTTGCTGCAAGAGTTACAAGGCGATTGAAGTCCCTTGGGGGGCCACCCCCCCAAGGTTTCTCTTCTTCTATCCAACATGGCCTAGATGTGGCTTTTCAGCCCATCTACCCGTTTTTTATTGGATATAGGACCTTCCCTTGGTCTTTGTCCTCTAAAAATCTGGGGTCCAAGCCAAGCCAAGCGAACTAAAGCATCAAGTGTTCTCATCTGAAGGACGATGGCGGAGTCCATACATGACTTGTGACCGTCGATCTGAACGAGTCCCTACAATCGCTTGAGAAGTCAGATCCCTTTTTCTTCCCTTTCTATTGTATTTTGTATTTTTTTAAAGAGACAAAAAATCACAATTCTTGTCTTTCACTATTGATAAGATTTGTAAAATCGCCTTCTACGGCACAAAACTGCCTTTCACGGCAAACTAAACAAAATCGTCTCTCACGGCATTTTAAAATCTTGTCTCTTTCTTTAAATATATATTCAATGGAAAGATAGAAAAAAGTTTGATTTCCTTTCTAGTTGTGAAGGTGAATCTCCGGATCACCATTTCAAATTCCAAGTAGAATAGAAAATCTGGCATACCGGTACAAAAAAAAAAAAAAATGTTGATGCTTGCTCTTTTTTTTCTCTTCGCCCCGCCACACCCCGGCGGACCTAGGACGGAGGAAGGCAAGAAAGAAAAAGACGGGTCCATCAAGTTGGCACACCCGGTGGGACCTTGTTCATTTGAGAACACGATGCTTAGAATCCTTGGCTCCTTTCTAGTTGGTGGTCTATGTTGGATCTTGTATCTAAAAAAAAAAAACAAGAGATGGGATTCTTTGGAAACTTCTTTCTTTGAACTTGTTTCCATTCTTTCTTTTCTCAACAAAATAAAAAAAGTGTTTTTTCTTTTGGAATCAAATTGGAGAAACTTTGGTTCTTTCCTTTTCGTACAATGACTCGCAGAAATGTTTGAGCCAACGTTCGGATTGAGAGGGGCCATTTTCCTCTCTTTGATGGGTCCATTGGAATTCTTTAAAAAGAAAAAAGTTAAAAAAAAAAGTTCTCAAATTCCTTTCTTTTGGATTCAAATTGGAGAAACTTTGGTTCTTTCCTTTTCGTACAATGGCTCATAGAAATGTTTGAGCGAACGTTCGGATTGAGAGGGGCCATTTTCCTCTCTTTGATGGGTCCATTGGAATTCTTTAAAAAAAAATTAATTTAAAAAAAAAAAAGTTTTCAAATTCCTTTCTTTTGGATTCAAATCGGAGAAACTTTGGTTCTTTTCTTTCCATACAATGGCTCACAGAAATGTTTGAGCCAACGTTCGGATTGGGAGGGGCCATTTTCCTCTCTTTGATGGGTCCATTGGAATTCTTTCAAAAAAAAAAGTTTTAAAATTCCTTTCTTTTGGATTCAAATCGGAGAAACTTTGGTTCTTTTCTTTCCATACAATGGCTCACAGAAATGTTTGAGCCAACGTTCGGATTGGGAGGGGCCATTTTCCTCTCTTTGATGGGTCCATTGGAGATCTTTAAAAAAAAAGTTTTTTTTTTATAAAAAAAAAAAAATTCAAATTTCTCTCTTTTGAACTCAAATTGGAGAAACTTTGGTTCTTTCCTTTTTGTACAGTGGCTCGCAGAAATGTTTGAGCCAACGTTCGGATTGGGAGGGGCCATTTTCCTCTCTTTGATGGGTCCATTGGAGATCTTTAAAAAAAAAAATGTATTAAGGTTGCACCAATTGCGTTCTTTGACCAAAGTGAATCTAAGAAAAGCCTTGTCCAGAGTGTGGAGGCAGCTAGACTGTTCGAGGTAAGGGTCCTTTAAACGGGTTCATTAAGTAATCCTACCCTTACCTAGGGGCTAATTTATCTACTAAGGTTTCATAAGACCAAATTGGAAGACCTATGTGCACTCTTAAAAAAAAAAAAAAAAAACGAAAAATCTAAAAAAAAAAAAAAACTTCTGTCACTATTGTATTCAAATTGGAGGAATTTTGGTTCTTTCCTTTTTCGGATTTAGGCTTGCAGAAATGTTTGAGCCTGTATTCGGATTGAAATACCATTCGCCCTCTTTTATGAATTCAATCTTGACTTTTCAAAAAAAAAAAAAAAACTTCCGTCAATATTGGATTCAAATCTGAGAAATCCTGGTTCTTTCCTTTTTCGAATTTAGGCTCGCAGAAATATTTGAGCCTATATTCGGATTGGAATACCATTTGCTCTCTTTTTTGAAACCCAATCTTGACATTTCAAAAAAAAAATCCCATCTCGTGTCATTTTTCAAGGATGCGATTTACAACATTTGTGCCTAGCGGTGCTAGTACGCCCTTTCGGGTCTACTGTATTCGCGACAGACACATTTGTTTCTCTAACCTTATATCATTTTACCTCGAGTGAGCTTCGCTTCTCGGTAATTTAAATTAAGGTTTACAATTGCTTCTAGCAGTCACTGGAACGCTCGTTTCAAGCTGACCATACTTGCGTTCAAAACAATTGTACCCTCTATGCCTTTTGCCTTCTTCATTACGCTCAAAATGGGCCATGCCCCTGAGCGATTTGAAAAGACAAAACCATAGTATAGCCCATTTATGATCACCATATTCTTGTGATTACTAATGGATGTGGTCTTGTTTCAGAAGTTTTTCCAAAACTAACAATGGCAGCCTCATTGACCATCACCTTCAATGAGAACAAGTACCAAGTCATGCTTCAAGAGAAGCAAAGCAAGGGCACTTTCAAGCGCCCTGCCAACTGCCGATGTATCACCTCCCTCAGCAACTCTCAAAACACCGGGTCGACACCATTGTCTTCGGGTCACTAGGACCATTCCCACTACCCGTAGAAGAGACAGTGCCTGCTAAGAAGCAGAAGACCACCCCTCAACGTGTCGCTGCCCCGACACCAAAGGCGGTCGCCAAGAGACCTGAAGCTCGTGGCAATTCCACAAAGCCTCAACCTACAAAAAACCAGGTTTGCCCTAAGACTTGGTCCCCGCGATCTTCGCCAAAACAAAGAAGGTCCCGGACATCTGCAAAGCCAGCATACCTGGCTCCTGTCAAGGAGAACTATTTCTGTCCTCTCACTTACATCAAAGGAGAAAAACCTACCCTCCACCGAACAACCAAAACAACTCAGCATGAGCCGGCTTGTTCATGCAAGCCCAAATCAAGTCGTGCATCACAAGGCCTCGAGAAGAACCTGCCAGGGCCTGCTCTCCTGCAACTCGACCCTTCATCTCAACAGGGGACGAGCTTGCAAAATTTAAAGCTTCGCTGCGACAGGCCAAGAACCGCGTCCAATTCCTGTCCATGTCAGTCTTCAAGGAAGACAAGCTCGGTTGCTGCGCACAAGGGACCACATCCTTCATTGCCAGAGCACAGCCCGAGCTAACCGAAGCTCAAATTGCTCGTCGCATTTGTCGCTGCGCTGCATATCGACAAAAGATATTAGAGAAGCAAAGAACTCAGCATTCTGAGCATCAAATCTCCAAAAAATGGGTCGAAAAAGAAAGACCCGACCAAGTTGCTGCTGTCCACTTGGTTGGCAAAACCAAAAGACGGCAGAAATCAGCAACAAAAATACAACTCAGATGACCGGTGACTCGCAATGTCTCCCGGACGAGAAGACATCAGGAAGACTCTCCCACTCCTTCAAGTTAAGGACACCGGAGTGATCATTCCTCGGGCTCTTCATCTAGAAAAATGAGCTCCAGCTCAGTCACTAAGACAGTATCCTCTTTTGACTCACGAAGGATGAATGTCTTGGTCACAAACTTTGAACATCCTCCACCACATGACGACATGGCTCTACGCATTCAGCAGCTAGAGCAAGGACAGCAGAGAATAGAGGTTCTGATGGAAAACCTCTTTCTCACTCTCCAGCGTCCACCAAACAATGAGGAAGTTCCTCCACAAGATGAGGCAAATGGTGGAGAAGATGAGTCACGCGCCCTTACTAAAAAGGATGTTGACAATATCCTCGCCAAAGCAAAAGAAGAGGATACACTGAAGGTGCATGGAATCAAGCCACCATATCCCTTATGGATGGACTCGGTTCCGTTCCCCCCAAAGTTCAAACAACCTCTTCTCCAAATATATACGGGGAAAGGTTCAGCGAGACAGCACGTCATCCACTTCAAGATCTTGACAGGAATGATAGCGGATCAAGATGCTCTCAAGATCCGTCTCTTTGCAAGTACCCTAAAAGGTACCGCCTTTGATTGGTATTCCACTCTACCAGAGGACTCCATTCAAAACTGGACCATGCTAGAGATACATTTCCTGACCCACTTCAAAGGTGAGGATCATCCTCTTACTATAGCTTAGCTCTGCAGCCTTAAATAGGGAGAGAATGAGTCGATATACGACTTCATTCACAAGTGGAAAGCAATGGCATACAAATGCTCAGATTGGCTCCCACAAGCGTCGCTAGTCGACATTTGCCGAAACAACATGAGAGCAAGGATCCACTCCATGATCATCGGCAACAAATCAAAGAACTTGGGAGAACTCCTAGAAGCATCTATGGAGGCTAAAACGGTGATCAAAGACCTCAACAGTCAGAAGTCATCAAAGAAGGAGCCGACCGCCATTCCGACCTCCAAGCCAAATAAAAAGGAGGTTCTCAATGTGCAAACCAAGTCAGCCCCTCAGCCGCCAAAGAAAGCTGAAAACAAAGCTGCAGGTAAGAGACCTAAACTCTTTGATGCCTTCAAAGAACGAGTAGAGAAGAAATACCCGTTTGATGAAGATGTTGAAGAAATCTTTGGGGCTCTCTTGGCAAATGGTAAACTCACCTTGCCTGACCCCAAAAGACCGGGAGATGTTGGCAAAACTAATGATCCCCGATATTGTCCATACTACCAAATTGTCTAGCATCCTCTCAACCAATGTTTCGTTGTGAGAGAGAAGATCAACGAGATGTGGAAAAACGGAGTCATCACCTTTGACAAAAACTATGGGTCTGCCTCCGTTAACATGGTTTCATATGGACAAACATCCAAATCACCAAAGGAAAAAGTTACTACTTCCTTCAAGGTGATAAAAATGACCCAGACATCCCGAGAGCTAGTGCCTTACCCAACACCAGAAGGACAACCCATATGGGTGCATCCCGATCTCCTAGAAGATGAAAATTGGGAGATCGTCAAAACAAAGCCGACCGCTCAACAGCGAAGGCAAGCCAAGAGACAACTCCGCAAGCTTAAACAGCAGGAGAAGGCTCAAATAAAACAAAAGGTCCCTGAAAGGGCAGAAACCTCCTCTGCCGCTTCACTGGGGGCAACAGAGGAGTCCCTCCCCAAAGCTCCAAGAGTGATAAGAAAATTCACCCTCGGTGATTTCATGCCACCACGGCTCAGGGATGAGACTACGTAAGGGGCATCATGCTCTTATAACTCAGTAGTTGGATTCTCCATGAATGGATACGAGTCTAGTGACACTGCCAGTGACACAGATGAGTGGGAGGAATCCCTTGAAACTAGAGAATATCTCTCCGATGAAGAATGGATTCTGAAATCCCACCTTATGCCAGTAATTTGGTATAACCCCTTCCAGCCACAAGGATCCTGGTTTGATGATGATGAAGACCAAGAGGCTTCCCAAAATGCTGTTGACACAGCACAAACAAATGCTCTAGTGGATCCCAACCATGTTGAACCACAAGGAGCAGATGAAGACGAAGATCTAGCTCCTATGCCAGATCTCGAAGAATATGCGAGGACCTTGCAGCGTCTCGCCATAGAGCAGGAGCAAGATCACATCAACCGGCTTCATCAAAATCCAGAACCGGAAGTCCCGGAAAATCTACAAGCATCTCCTCCAGTGACTCTGGAAAATGAAGAAAGTTGCTGGATTGATGATCATCTTACATCGGAGGATGAGTCTGATTCCCAACAGTCCATTGTGGAGGCATCTTCTATCGAAGTTGCTTGCAATGTGATAGTTCAGGATGATAGTGCCTCTGAAGCATCATCTGCTGAGGCCACGGACTCTCAGAATGCATCCGGTAGCATATCTTCTGGAGATACATATTTTCGGGTGACTTCCACTGAGATAGCATCTTCTCAGCCGTCGTCTCCTGAAATGGTGACGTCAGAATTCAAGCCTCTTCCGACTGATCACCACGGAGAAGCTCTGGCTGACGAAGTCTTCAAAGAAAACCCAATCAATTGGTCCCAGGTACCCAACCTCATTGGAGATGTCTGGATTGATGAAATACTGGACAAAGAAGAAACGTTATTGGAAGCTGTTCAGGACTTGTTCCCGGAAAATGCTCCATGCAACGCAATAACTAAAGACGAAAATGCTGCTACAGAAGCGTTTTCAGCAAAGGGGGAGGATCAGCCCCTTGAGCCCGAAGGGGGTCTTCCAAAAGAAGAACCATCTCTAGAAGCTTTTGAAGTTGGGAAAGGTACCCGCTCTGGCCGGGATTACCACAAAAACTACAGCCAACCTTCTTTTTCTTCTTCTTATGTAAATCCTTCAGGAAAACAAGCTGTAAATGCCCCAAGTGGCAACAATAATGAAAATGCAGGCCCCAAGGAGGCTTTCAAGTATGACTTGATCAAGCACTTTAAACACATACCTGCACGACTGCACATCCTAGACTTATTACGAATGTCACCACAAACTCGTGATAGTCTCATTTCAGAACTGCAAAGGCTGAATATGGATGTCGACAAACATACCCCATAAGTCCTACGAATTGAAATGGACTATAGGGTCAAAAAATCAAAAACCTCCTCAAAGGGAGAAAAGAAAGAAGCTAGAGGACCTTACACTAGATGCCTCTTGGTCCAAAAAGCCGCAAGTGCTACCATCGCCTTCAATAAGGAAGACCTTCTGTTAGGTGAGGCAAAGCACAACCGACCCTTCTACTTCATAGGGTACATCAAAGAGATGCCGATACACAGAGTCCAGATTGACCTGGGTTCTACACTCAACGTCTCTACTTCGGCACTCGAAGAGCTGGGTATCCCCACCTAGCAAACTGAGCCACACATCTGTGTCTATCTTTGGACATGATGGGAGTGCTCAAAGGCCCATTGGCAAAATCCGGTTTAGGTTGCAAATCGGCGATCTTATCTGTGAGGTCACCGTGTATGCAATAAAAACCCCTTCGTGCTACAATATCCTTCTCGGACGCCCTTGGATACACGAGAACGGTGTTGTCCCTTCGACTCTACATCAGTGCATCAAGTTTGTTGACAACGACAGCTTGATACATCGAGTGTTTGCAGACAAAAAGCCCCTGAAAGGCAAAGAAGTCCATTTTGCAGACTCTCAGATGTATAAGGATGAGAAAGTGAAGGAGGGGGAGAAAATAGCATCCTTGGCCGGCAATCTCCAAAAAGACAAAGGCAAGGCTCATCAGCAATCATCAAAAGAAAACAAACCTTCCAACAAATCCGGAGAGAGCAATCCGACTCCCTTCGTTGTCTCCTTCAAATCTTCCAAACCTTTGGTAATTACTACTAAGGGAAGGAAGACAAAGCAAAAGACTGGGGGGCAAGTTTGCTGTCCCCTTCGTGTCTATCATACAAGACACGGATTCGGATTCAGAGACTGAAGACGATACATCGTCAAGCCAAGCTGATGCTCAGCAAGTTTGGCCTGCCCTCACTCCATTGCAGACACCTGCTGATGTAGAAGATCTTGCATCTGCTACCTTCATTGTTCCTGCAACATCGGCGGAAAAGAAACCAATCTTCTTCCATAGGTCGGACGCTTCTTCATCAAATTCCTTGCTTGAACCTTTCCAAAATGAAGGTATGCCTCAACTATCCTTGATAGTCCAATGGCGCAAGCTATCATGAAGAAAATGGGCTATGACGCTCAAAATCCAATTGGTTTGGGAGGTGGCTGTGGTATTCTTATACCATTGGAACCCACCCTAACCAAAAGTCAGCTGGAAGATTGGAAACTCTACTGTCGCATAGACAAGTCTTCATATGGGTTGGGGTATGATCCTGACACTCCGATGAGACAGCTGACACAAAGGCTGCAAAGTCATTTTGCCTACCAGGCCTCAACATCTCGTGTTAATGAAGACATCGATCTTCCTGGACATCTCTTTGAAGAGTTACCCGACAAGGACCCAGGAAGCTCATCAAATTGGTATGATTTCTCTGATGATGAAGAGGAATTGTCCGATGACACAGACGCACGGTTCTCTGATTCAGAAGAGCCATCGTCTCCAAAAGAGGTGCCTTACTTTGACCCAGTTTCAGCTGGTGATTGGGATCGTCTCATAGCAAGTCTTAAGAAGAATACCGATCAAGAAGATTTATGGACAGAAGCGGAGCCATGGTCTGAAAATGCCCTTGGAAATCCATAATGTCTTGTTGAGCTGGAAGCCTCCGAAAATATTGTGGAGGAACCACCTTCAAACCTTCCAACAGAAGATTCTGTTCAAAAGATAGACTTGGGAACACCAGATAACCCACGTCATGTATTCATAAGCAAGATTATAAAGGATGATGAGTTACTCGAGTATGTCTTTTTTTCGTGAGTTCGTTGATTGTTTTGCATGGTCTTATGCTGAAATGCCTGGCTTAGATCCAAAAATAGCAGTTCAGAAACTCAACTTGCAAGAAAACATCAAGCCTATTAAACAAGGCCAAAGAAGATTCCGTTCTGATGGGACAAAATTGAACAAGAAGTTCAGAAACTCAAAAACGTTGGCTTTATCCGCGAGGAACAACATCCTGAATGGTTGGCCAACATCGTCCTTGTGACAAAGAAAAATGGCCAAATCAGATTTTGTATTGACTATAGAGACCTGAATAATGCTTGCCCCAAAGATGAATTCCCGCTCCCTATACGGGTGGTAATGATTGACAATACCTGCGGGTTTGAGCGAATGACTTTTATGGACGGCTTCTCTGGCTACAACCAGATAAAGATGCATCCCGAAGATGAAAGGTATACATCCTTTCGGACCCCATTTGGCGTGTATTGCTACACTGTCATGCCATTTGGTCTGAAAAATGCCGGTGCAACATATCAAAGGGCTATGATGAAGACATTCCAAGATATGCAGCACAAGACGGTCGAATGTTATGTTGATGACCTTGCCGTCAAAAGCAAAAGAAAAGAAGACCATCTCCAAGATCTTCAAGAAGTCTTCCTCCGGCTTCGCAAACACAAACTGCGAATGAATCCCCTCAAATGCTTCTTCGGTGTCTCATCGGGTAAGTTCCTCGGATTCATAGTTCGGAAAGCTAGAATAGAACTTGACCCCATCAAAGTTAAGGCAATTCTAGAAATGCCATCTCCAAGAATCCTAAGAGAACTAAAAGGGCTTCAAGGAAGATTGGCATACATCCGACGATTCATTTCCAATTTATCAGGAAAATGCCGTCCATTTTCTCGCCTGATGAAGAAAGGTGTAGACTTTGTTTGGGATGCTGAATGTGAAGCTGCATTTCAAGACATAATGTCATACCTGACCAAACCTCCGGTGTTGGTTGCTCCCATAACCGGAAAACCATTCATCTTGTACACAAGAGCTCTCGACTATTCTGTGGGCGCTCTACTTGCACAAGAAAATAATGGAGGTAAAGAAGCTGCTCTATACTACCTCAGTCGCATGTTGGTAGGTGCAGAGCATCGCTACTCTCCAGTCGAAAAAGAATGCCTGGCAGTGATGTTCGCTGTACAAAAGCTGCGTCACTATTTGCTGTCAAACACAGTATACCTGATATCGAGGATCAATCTCTTAAAGGTCCTTGTCACAAAATCTGGTTCTCTCAATGCCCGGCTAGCAAAATGGTCCATCCTTCTGTCGCAATTTGATATTAGGTAAGTACCACAGAAGGTAATCAAAGGTCAAGCTCTGGCAGATTTTCTCGCAGAGCATCCACTGCCTAAGGATTCTCCACTCAGGGATGATCTCCTAGACGAGCCTGTCTACAGCGTGGATATTTCCTCACCAAATGCCTCCTAGACCATGTACTTCGATGGTGCAACCAAGACAAATGAAAAAGGAAAGCCAATATAAGGAATTGGCATTCTCTTTGTCAGCCCTGGCAAATACATAATTCCACGCGCATTTTCGCTACTGGAATCATGTTCAAACAATGCAGCTGAGTACCAAGCCCTGATCTTAGGGTTGGAACTCGCCCTCAAATCCGGCATCACCATGCTGGAAGCATTTGGGGATTCTCAACTGATCGTCAACAAGATGAATCAGAAATATGAAATCAGGAAGCCTGATCTGCTGCCTTACTACAAAAAGGCGCAATCGCTTCGTAAAAAGTTTGATATCTGTCACATCACCCACATCTGCAGAGGTGAAAACATCTGTGCAGATGCCCTGGCTGGACTTGCTGCATCCATGGCAATCCAAGAAGGGGAAAATATGCAAATTATAGTGTGTCAAAGAAGGATTCTGCCTCCTTTCAACACACACCAAGCAGTTGTTGAATGCCACTGATTGATCGGAAGTCAGATTTCCATCCTCAAACCTCCGATTGGCGACTGGAGGGATCCGTTTATTGATTATATTATGTTCAGAATCCTACCTGAAGATCCAAAAGAATGGGTAAGCATTCAAAGACGAGCCCCAAATTTTCATTTAGATATTCCCTCCAAAATGCTTTACAGAAAATCCTTCAATGGAGTACTTCTACGCTGCTTGTCACGACAAGAGGCGGAAGAGACTCTAAAAGAAGTTCATGTTGGTCTTTGTGGAGCCCATCAAGCTGGGCCTAAGCTCTACGATCAGATAAACATGTTAGATTATTATTAGCCTACCATGGTAGCTGACGTAATGCAATTTGCTAAACGTTGCCAATAATGCCAAGTTCATGGAGATTATGTACACATGCCTCTAGATTGGCTATATCCTACAGCGATCTCATGGCCCTTCGAAGCTTGGGGTATGGACATCATAGGTCCTATCTCTCCCCCGTCAAGCAAAGGTCATCACTTCATCTTCGCCGCTACGGATTATTTCTCTAAGTGGTCAGAAGCATTTGCGTTTAGCAAAATGAAGACCTCATCAGTCCTTCAATTCTTGCAAACCAACGTCATTTGTCGCTTCGGATTACCTAAAAGATTTGTCCACGATAACGGACCACAATTCCGGGATCACAGATTCTACAGGTTCTGCGACAAATACAAAATCCAAAGTTGCCCTTCAACTCCGTATAACCCGGCAGCAAATGGACTAGCAGAAGCCTTCAACAAGACACTCTGCAAATTTCTCAAGAAAATGGTCTCTTGTCACAAAAGAGACTGGAGCGACAAATTGCCTAAAGCTTTATGGGCCTACCGGACTACCGTTTGAGGACCAACCCATAACACACCATTCTCCTTGGTCTGTGGATGTGAAGCAGTTGTCCCGTTAGAGGTACAAATTCCTTCCTTAAGGGTATCTCTACAAATTGAAATGACGCAAGAAAGCAACGTTAAATTGAGACTCCAAGAACTGGATAATCTTGAAGAAAGACGACTCGAAGCTCCACAAAACGTTGAGCCTTACGAAGCACGCATGGCAGGATCTTTCGATAAAAAGGTCAGGTAACGCGCCCACAAAAAGGGTGACTTGGTTCTTGCGGTGAAAAGGCCAATGGTTTTTGCCCACAAATCCAAAGGCAAATTCGAACAGAAATGGGAGGGACCCTTCGTCATCAACAAAGTCTTCTCCAATGGCGCATATGCTCTTCTAAACATGGAAGGTGACAGATGTATGCTGCCCATCAATGATAAGTTATTAAAGCGGTACTACCCTTCATGACTTCCTACATTGGGTCAGAGCAATGCCTGAACGGCCAAAGCCTATTCCTAGGTACTTGCTCGTCAAACCCACCCCTTTTAGAGTTTTCATCCCTATGTTGAAATTTCTAAAGACCTAAAACAATGTTTACTTTCAATGTTTCATTGTTCAAAAAAAAAAAAAAAAAAAAAAAACAAAACCCAAAATCCAAGTTTAGGAGCCTCTTCCCTAACTTGACCAAAACTTTTGATCCTTGAACCCAAAATTCATGGTTTGAAACAAAAATAAGGAATCAAGGATTTCCACCCTAGTCCACCTTGACTTTTACCGCCAAAATGGTTTTGAGTCAAAAATTTATGACCCTCGTGTCTTTAAACAAAAAAAAAAAAAGGTTTTTCAAAAACCGTGGGGAAGCGATGTTTAGTCGATACTCACACAAAAACCAAAAATCGGAAGGATGCGAACCCCATTCGATACTTCCAAAACTTCAAATCGCAAGGAAGTGACACCTCGTCAATACTTGCAATATTTCAAAAATTGTGGGGACATAACGTTTCAGTTGATATCCACAAATTTCAAAACCAAAACAAAGGTTCGAAAAAACCTCAAATTTCAAAAATCGTGGGGAGGCGACGTTCCATCGATACCCACAAAACCAAATTTTTGATAAAAAAGCAAGGATGCGACATTCAGTCGATACTTGCACCCAAATCCGCGAGGAAGCGACATTCCATCGATACTCACAGCCGAATGAGCAAGGAAGTGACATTCCATCGATACTTGCAATACCATTCAGCAGGGACGCAACTCTTAGTCGATACTTGCATTTTAAAAACCAAAAAACCCGGCTTTCATGCCAAAAACCTGGCTTTCATGCCAAAAACCAAAAATCTGGCTTCCATGCCAACAAAACAAAAACCTGGCTTTCATGCCGAAAATAAAAAATCTGGCTTCTATGCTAACAAAACAAAACTTGGTTTTCAAAAAACTCGGCTCTATGCCACAAAATCTGGCTTTCACGCCAGACAAACAAAAACCGGCTTCCATGCTACAAACAAAATTTCGGCTTTCATGCCATCTCAAAAGTCGGCTCTCATGCCAAAAACCAGTTTCCATGCCACAAACAAAATTTTGGCTCTCATGCCACAAAGAAAATTTTGGCTTTCATGCCATGTCAAAAATCAAGCTTTTACGCCACAAAAATCGGCTCTCATGCCACCAAAATTCGGCTTTCAAGCCATCAAAAAAAAAAAAAACAAAATTTTTGCCACAAAATCTAGCTTTTATGTCCAAAATAAACTTTTGACAAAAGATTTTCAAATTTTCAAAAAAACCATTCCCATTCAATTTTTTGCTTATGTTTTCATCAAAAGTGAATTTAAGTAAAAAAAAAAGGGGATACAAAAAAATAAATAAATAAATAAAGAGTGCCAAAAATGTTTATACATGGAGGTACAAAAAGAAAAGAAGAAAAAGTTTGTTACAAATCAGGAGGCTAGTCCGACATGGTCTTCAGCCAAAGGCTTAACTCCTTAAGCAAACTCTTGGCCTTAGCCTCCAAAGCTTCCAGGTCGCGTTTCTTCATAATCTTTCCATAAAAAGCAATAGGCCGTCGCGATCCATCCTCAGCACGAGGAAGCTCTTCCCAGAGAATCTGCCATTGTTCATATTCTTGAGTCTTCCTCCGGAGATTGTTTTCGACCTCCTCAACTTGGCGAATGAGAGTCCTCTCTCTATAGCGAGCTTTCAAAGTAGCAGTCCACTTGGCAGCGGCTTGTTTTTCCAATAGCTCAAGGTGCTGTCCGGCTTCGGTGGCCTCCCTATCAAGACGGTGCTGGTCTTGTGTCAGCTCAATATTAGCCAACTCGGTGGCGTTCCTCTCCCGAATAAGCTGCTTCCGAGTTCGCGAGATCTCATTCAATTCAGATTTGACCTTGCTGGAAGGCTTTAAAAACATCTAGTTGAAGAAGTCATCATTTGGAAAGCTCTTGGTCTCAATCCACTTGTTACCTAGAGAGATGACTTCATCAACAAAAGCCTTGGCATCTGTAATGTCCAAACCGACTTCTTCGCTATCAGCAAGAATGTCTTGCACATGCTTCACCATGCCAAAACCAGCCTCCAAATGGCCAGAAGAAAAAGTCTTGACTCATGAGCTCAAGACTCTCTTCAACACCTTCCTCGCAAACTGACGGGATGGCTCAGATGAAGACTCGCCATGCTCCGTTGGTCGACTACCCATGTCAGGCATCGTTGGAAGAGTAATCAAGAAGCTCTTTCCAACCGGAGCCGCTGGGGAAGGAATATCAGTAGGCGAACTCGCCTTTGCCTCATCAAAGCTGGTGGAAGAACCCCCTACTCCTGGATCGGTCATAGGTACCCCCTGCTCTGGTTCTGAAAAGGATAGAGGAACTTCTTCTGTCATCTCATAGCCTGCCAATGAAAGATGAAAAAGGTATGAATATGATCTAGTCAAAAATCAAAATATCAAGATTATCACTATAAAGTACCTTCTTCAACTACAGGCGGAATGTTTTCTGCCTCCATGAGCTCATCCGAAGCATCGTCAAAGGTTGTGTCCATGGATGGCTCAAAGTCGTCGGAATCTTCTAACAAGTCAGCCGGCAAGAAACAAAAATGCATGTCAGCAAGCGGCGGTAGAGAAAAAAAAAACAAAAAAAAAAAAGAAGAAAAAGAAAAGAAGTCATACCAGGAGGAGATTTTGGGTCTACTTCAGAATCTCTAAGTTCTTCCTCAGATGCCACGATAGGATCCGTCACCGCCTCATCGGCCGGAACCTCAGGCATCATCAAACCATCATCTTCTGCCAAAAGAAAGAAAGCAGTAGATCAAAACAAAAGCTCTCATGAAAGAAAAGAAACGGAAAGAGAAAAGGGAAAAGCATACCATCATCAATAGTCTCTTCCCCTCGGCTTCTCTTCTCTGGAGGCTCATCATCATCCCCTGATGCCTCCTCAACAATGGTGGAAGGAATTTCCATATCAAGGGAGCTTTCGTGCAGCCTCTGACTTCGGCACTGTCCTCTTCTCCTCTTGCTCCTATGGGACGAACTGCTGGAAGCACCCTCCCCACTATCGAAATCGGGCCTCTCGCAAGAGTCCTCACCGAATGGTCTGCTCCTGCTAGTAGACTTCATGGAAGCCTTTGCTCGCTCTGCTTGTATCCAAGCAGGGACCTCAGCTTCCTCCTTGGCAAGTTGTTCTAAGACCTCACCAGGCACCTCTTGTGCAGCTCCCAATCTGATGACGTCCTGGTTCTCGAGGAAACCTGTTCTGTGCTTTTCTCCAAAAAGGAAAGCCAGAACTTTCTCTCGGCGGACACCATCTGACTTCCCAAGGCCCTTCCCGGAAGACTGCTTTACATCAAGCTCTTTCTTGGAAAGCCCCTGGCATGCTGAAAAGTTCTCCACAAACCATTTTGTGAAGCCAGCAGTCCGGAAAGCGGGTACCTCAGGATGGGAAATCATGGCAGTAGTGTCTTCCGCGCTATAAAAGGCCCATGCATTTCTCCCGTCCAGTAAACCTCCAAAACGCTTCACCTTGCTCGAAGGCGCTCCAACAACGCCTTGAGAGAAGCCCAACTGCATGGCAAAACGCAAAGGAACATACGGCTGGATGTCGACGAAAAGATGTCTGCGGTATACCATTGTGCCGACACGTATGTTAAATAGCCAACTCCTCTTTGCGTTTGTCAAAGAATAGTGTCTCCCCGACCCTGCCCTGGTCGAATCATGGGAGACACCAAAATCAAAAGCCTTCTTCCGTAAGCCCGGAGAAAGCTTCACTGAAGACTGCCCCATTTCGACATCCCAGAATTGTCGGATCCTCAAGCGGGCAGATAAAAGAGATTCGGAAACAGGCTTCCCTCTAGCCAACCGAATCATAAATGGGTCATCGTCCTGAGTAGCACCTAATCAGTGGAAAGCGGGACAGTGGTATACATACCACGAATAGAAAATATGGGCTGAAAATACCCTATTCATGGGAAGCCCAAACCAAACTAGAAAAGCAGCAGCCTGCAGTTCGGTACATAAATAGGAGTAAAGAGCAGGCACCAAAGCAAGCCACTCTCCAAACGCCATCTGACAAGCCGGAAAAATACAGTGCGGCATGATGTGTGTTCCATCTCCTCCAGCAAAAACATCCTCACCCAGCCAATAAGTGAGGAAGACAGCGAGATCTCTCCGCAGTACAATCTCATAATGAATAGCGTCTGTGCTTGTGAAGAATACCCTCAAATTCTCTCGCATGACGGAGATCTTCTTCGAATCTGGGTTCTTAGCCCTGGCTTTCTTGGTTGTACTCTCAGAAGACTCCCCGCTGTCAAAGAAATTGGAAGACAAAAAGCTACCACTCCTCCAACTGCTACACCGGACTTTCGAGCCCTCCTTCTCCTTCAAAAAATCGTAGAAGGTGACGAGCTAAAAGTACAAAAGCCTGAACTCCTCAGACTGTTCCTCAAGGACGTTGTCAATAGGCATAAACTCCTCATAGAGATTGCCAAGGATAGGCAGCCCAGTGATGGCGTTCAGTTCCTTTAAAGAAAAACCAATCTCACTGTTCATGACAACGAAGGTGTTGGTTTGTGGAAGGAACGACTCCAGCATGGCCATGAAGGCCTCATCGGGGAAAACCATGGTTTGCCGAAAAGCGCGAACTGCGTCAAAAACCTCGGCCTCCTTCAGAATGGCACCGCCAACCTGCAGAATGTGATCAGTCCACGACTCCCAGCTCGAGTCAGCACTGAAACGGTTGCGAAGTCGAAAAGGCTTCACGTAATTGCTGCCATCGCCCTTGAAAATGCCAAGGCCCACCGGTCTCAAATCGACCGAAGGATGGTCTGAACCTTGGTAGCCGCTGGCCGGCATCAAAATGTCCATGCGGGGAGGCGACTTCTCTGCAAAACCAGAAGGTCCGCCAACAAAAACCCTGATCTTGATCACATTTGTCCTCTTCACCCAGCTTAGAGGATCTTCCCTCTTCGAGCATGTGGAGGAAAGGCTCATGATCGAGATAGTCTGATCGAAGGTCGACCGGGTAGAAACAGTTCTCTTCTCACCATCAACTGTGAAAGAGAACTAAAAACATCTCCTTTGGTATGTTGAATAGTCGGGGACGGCATCACCAAAGAAGAAGATAGGCTTGGGCACAATGCTCTGATCGTCCGTGACCCAGGGACGGTTGCTTACCGTGATTTTATAATACTCCTCATCCTTGAGGGCAATCAAACGTTGCCTCATCTCATCTCGGTTGAGCGAGTCACACTCTTCCAAGTTCCTTTCAACATACTGAACCTCTTCCTAGGCCTACTGTACGACCACATTAGAAGATCTGGTAGAACGACGAGGCGCATCAGCGACGGGCCCCTTACCCTTGTTCGTTCTGGAGGAACTACCTGCAGAGGATGGAAAGAAAGAAAATCAATCATCAAAATGACAGAGTTTTGCTATAAAAAAAATTTCTAGCGAAATTTTGGCATGGTTTCGGGGCAATTCTGAAGAAAAGGGAAAACACTCCGAAAGAAATAAGAGCTTGAAGATGGGCTCAACATCACTGCAAGCTCATAATCAATGGAAAATTCTCGAAGAAGGTTTGAACTCAAACATTGCTGCGAGATCAAACAAAAGCTTCTCGAATATCAGCAAGATTGGAAAAGGGCTCAACATTGCTGCAGCTCCAGAATCCAAAACTTGCAAAGCTCCTCAAAAATCAAAACAAGACCAAGAAAGGGCTCAACATTGCTGGGAGCTCCAAATCGCAAGACTTGCGAAAAGATTTCTGGGTGTGCACTATCATCGTTCCAATTCCATTCTCTAAAAAAAAAAATGCATAGAAGGAAAGTTGTCATGCATGCGCGTCTTGAAATCCGAGAAAGAAAGAAGGAAAAAGAGAGAGAAAAAAAAAAAGGAATCTCACACACACACAAAAAAAAAAAAAAAAAGGAAAAAAAAATGCCCACAGGCCACGTGGCCGTATGGTCTTGTCCGTACGGCCACACACAAAAAGGAAAAAAAAAGAAAAAAAGCCACGGTAAAAAACAAAAAAGAGAAACCGTGTGAAAAAAAAAGAAAAAAAAAGAGCTAAGGTAAAAAAAAAAAAAAAAACAGAGAGAGAGAGAAAACCGTGCAAGAAAAAGAAAAAAAAAAGAAAAAAGAAATAAAAAAAAAACGTGTGAAAAAAAAAAGGATGCACGTGAAAAAGAAAAAAAAGAAAGAAAAAGAAAAAGAAAAGGAAAGAATGAAAACTCTTTTCTATTCCTACATGAGGTTTCTTAAGGAAAAAAAAAACTTGAAGCCATTGATGGAGAAGAAGAAGAAATAGCTTGAAGATCCTTGAAGAAGAAGAAGAATTCTTGATCTTGGAGCACTCTTGACGACTTTTGCAAAAAGAAGGCAATAGGAGCAAGAGATCCAACCTCTCCTTGCTTTTATAGAAGAGAGCAAACCAAGAGAGGAAAAGAGGAGAAAAGAAAGGAGGTAAGTGCTACAAATTAGCAAACTTCCTAAAAGAAAGGAATTATGGGATATTCTTTCCCAGTGAGGAGATTCTTTGAAAAATTCTCTCCAAAAAGAGAGGGATTATGAGAAACTTTCTCCCAAAGAAAGATACTTTGAGAAAATCTCTCCCAAAATCAAGGAAACTTGAGAGATTCTCTCCAAGTAAGAATATTTTTAGATATTCTCTACCAAAAAGAGATATTTTTAGATATTCTTTAAAAAATGACACCACATGGGATCTAAGCCATCTTTAAAGCTTAAGGTCCCATGAACTAGCCCACATGAGCCAGGTTTGACCACCTAGGCACTAAAAGTGACTTTTAGTAAAAATTTCTCTTACCAAGAGCATACAAAAATGGTTCCATGCCTCCTTTGAGTTGATTGGACCATACAAAAAAAAAATCCAAGCTCATGAGTTTCCAAAAATCCAAACCATCTCACCTCATGAACCAAATTAAGCCAAAACCTTGAAATTAACAGTCCACAAAAACCCAAACCACTCTAATGGACCCAAAATTGTCCCAAAGAGTGACCAAAATCCAAACCATGGTCCCCTAACTCGCCACATACAGCTTGTTGGGTCACAAGGACAAAACCAAAACCAAATCCCGGTCCCCTAACTTGCCACATACAACTTGCTAGGTTACAAGACCAAAAAACAAAATTCAAAACTCGACCCCCTAACCTGCCACATACAGCTTGTTAGGTCACAAGGTCAAAAACCAAAAACCTTCTTAACCGCCTGATGCGCCACAAAAAGCCTTTAGGTTCACAAGGTAAGAAAAAAAGAAAAATTCCAAAACTGAAAAAAAAAAAAAACCAATCCAAATGTCATTTTCAAAATTTTGCCTTGAAATGGTACGTGATCTCTCTCACTGCCATAAGATCCCCTTGGAAACTCAAAAGGCTACTTTATCAAGAAAAATGCTCAGAGACTCTTGGTCAAGTCAAAAGTTCTCCTTCAAAGCTTTCTTCGAGGCACATCGACTGCAAAAGCTATTCAATTCGTCACTGTACCTCGAGGGGGCATTTGTTGACACCAAAAAAGTCACTTAGCCTCCTCAACATCAAAAGCTACATGGAGTTGCATCCTACTACAAACAGGCAAAGCTGCTTCAAGCATCAGATCTTGTCAGAATCAAACAAAAACTGCAAGATCCTTCAAAATAGCCAAAAGAAGGGTACACATGAAGTTTCGGGCCATTTCGACACCATTTGGCCTAACTTCAATCCTCCAACAGTTGAGTGGGAGCTCTCGGCAGTGACAGTATCGAAGGCATCAAATCTTTGATAAGAGCCTATGGATGGTCTCAAAATACCTCCAAAAGGCTCAACGTCGAATTTCAAGTCAAACCGACACCATTTGACCCTCCATTAACTCTCGAAAGGCAAAATCAAGCCTCTCGGCGGCGAGAGCCTCCGATGTCACTACTCATCAAACAAAGCATATGGGTAGCTTCTACATGCTTCCAAAGGGCTGCACGTCAAATTTCAGGTCATTCCAACAATGTTTGACCCAGTTTTGACGCTCCGAAGCAAAATCAAGCCTACCAGCGGCGAAGCTCTCCGGGACCACGGCACCCAAATCGGAGCTAATGGATCGTCTCAAAATGACTCCAATAGGTTCCCTGTCAAATTTCAGGTCAATCGGACATCGGATGGCTACACATCAAAGCTCAACATCTTCCGCACGGTGAAATCAAGTCAAGCATCGACGGGACCCCAAACGGCTTCAAAACTCAAATAAAAGCCCATGGTTGGTCCCATCTAATGCTCAAGAAGCTTCACCTCAAATTTCAGGTCATTCCGACATCGTTTGACCTAGTTTCAACTCATGGCGGAAAATCGGCTACGGAGTCTTCGGCTTTTCCAAGAATAAGAAACTTTGTGCTCTGATTTGCAAAGCCTTTCGATGGGTTTTCTTTAGTGGAATCAAGCCAATAAATGAGAAGAAATGTCAAGAAAAATACAGGAGAAAACAGAAGCGAAAAAGCCCAAGAAACGGCGACCGGAAGGCGACCGAAAAATGGACCAAAGTCCAAGGTCGCCGGCGACATTAGCCCATGGTCGCTGGTGACCATGGGTGCATGGTCGCCGGCGACCCTGGAAATCCGGGTGGCCGGATTTTCACCAAAACGCCCGTTTTTCCGATTCTTTTCGCGTTTCGCGAAGTTTGGCCCCTATGATTTTCTTAAAATCTGATTTTTGAGGCATGATATTCGTTGATCTTCGTCAACATCACGGATCTGACGTTGAAATCATTCAATCATCATTGGACACTCCAAAATGGCCAACCGGCCGACCAAGAAAACACACTTTTTGCACGACCGATCGTGAAATCGACTGGACAGATGTTGCCGGCCCATTGGTGTCAACTAATGTCTTAATTTGCATCGCCATCCGACATCAAACAACGTGCAGATCTATCGATGATCTTCTCAAGAAGAATTCCAAAAGACGCTGCGCGGCCCGCGACTCTTCAAGCGACACGGCGACCAATTAATGCTGTTAATTGACCTTTTTATGACAACTTATTAGGGTCATTAACTCATTATTTTGGACGACCTAATAAGAAGCAAGCAAATGGGAGTTACAAGTCCAATTAATCATGACAATTAACCATGTAACTCCTATCATTATGGAGATTAATCATGGTAATTAACCATGGAACTCCCATCATCATGGAGATTAAATGCCCATTATTCTCCATCGGCTAATCAAAATCCAAGAAAAAGGAGTTACAAAATTCTGAAATTAATACTTGTAACTCCTCCTATCATGGAGCATTAATACCATTAATGCCCATGAAACCCTCCTAATGGCCACCAAAAGCCTATAAATAGGTGGTCATCCCAAAGGGAAGGGGTCCAGAAAAATTGTCTGAAGCGATCCTTAAAAATTGCCTAAAAATTATCCTGAAGAATTCTCTGCAAAAAGAAGCTCTCCTGCCTTGAAGAAACCTTGCTGCAAGAACTACAAGGTGATTGAAGTCCCTTGGGGGGCCACCCCCCCAAGGTTTCTCTTCTTCTATCCAACATAGCCTAGATGTGGTTTTTCAACCCGTCTACCCTTTTTATATTGGATATAGGACCTTCCCTTGGTCTTTTTCCTTTAAAAATCTGGAGTTCAGGCCAAGCCAAGTGAACTAAAGCATCAAGTGTTCTCATCTGAAGGACGATGGCGGAGTCTATACATGACTCGCGACCGTCGATCTGAACAAGTCCCCACAATCGCTTGAGAAGTCAGATCCCTCTTTCTTCCCTTTCTATTGTATTTTGTATTTTTTTAAAGGGACAAAAAATCACAATTCTTGTCTTTCACTATTGATAAGATTTGTAAAATCTCCTTCCTTGGCAAAATCGCCTTCTACGGCACAAAACTGCTTTTCACGGCAAACTAAACAAAATCGCCTTTCACGGCATTTTAAAATCTTGTCTCTTTCTTTAAATATATATGCAATGGAAAGATAGAAAAAAGTTTGATTTCCTTTCTACTTGTGAAGGTGAATCTCCGGATCACCATTTCAAATTTTAAGTAGAATAAAAAATCTGGCATACCCGTACAAAAAAAAGAAATATTGATGCTTGCTCTTTTTTTTCTCTTCGCCCCACCGCACCCGGCAGACCCGGGACGGAGGAAGGCAAGAAAGAAAAAGACGGGTCCATAAGGGGGAGCCATGGTGGGCCCATCCAAGTTGTTTCAAATTTTCAAGATTCCCTTCTTATTATTTGGATAATCTAAAATTGTCCTTTAGAAAGAATTGAAGAGCAAGAAAGCAAAAAATGAAGGAGAGAAAAAAAAAAGGAGAAAAAGAAGGAAGTTGCTAAACAAGTGACCAAGCTAAGCTTAGACATCCAACAAGGGGGTCCCACACTCCACCTTGCACGCCCCATGTGGGCCTACTCTCATGTTCAAAGATTCAGATTTAGTCCATTGAAAATAAATCTCAGATTTGTGGGTGCATGAGAGAAACTTTCAAGAAGCTCTAAAGTGGTACCAGAATTAGAAAGTCTTGCACACCAAGAAAAGAAGACTTCTATTCTCATCTATTCTCATCTAACTTTGAAACTTACTTGAAGAAGTAAGCAAGATGTTTAATCACAAAAGGAAACAAAGCCTAAAAAGGAGGAAACTCTTTACAAAAGCTATCATTTGCAAAAAGCATAAATGGGACCAAAGGGATGGATGACCAACACTCATACCCAGCCCTAGCAGTCGTACATCAGCGAGGAGGAGCTTTTTGAGGCAATGAAAAATCAAGCAAACTGCTGGCCGACCCCTTCGTCTTCATCATCTTTTAGATTTTTTCTTGTGACCATCTTTTCTATGTTATTTTCCATTACAAACATGAGTAGCTAAACTTTTAGAGTTAGAGTGTAATTGAGGGCGTAATTGAAACCCTAGCCTAATTTTATGCAGTTCCTTTTGAAAATTTTTAATTGAGATTTATGTTTTATTGGATGAGTTTCTAAACCAGTTTTTTTATTTGATGAGTTGCGTATATACGATGCTAACCATGCAATGTTCAATTAAATTTAAGATTAGCTAACTTATCTTTGATTGATCTTCATGTTAAGCATCTATGGTTTAGAACCATGAGTAATCTAGGTATATACCATGCTTAGACTTATGCATTTATCATTCCCATTATTTTTATGCATCATGAACGTATTGACTAGGACATATGCCATGCTGAGTTTTTGCAAATTTGATGAACAATTCATGTAGTATGCCACTTATGAATTAGGTTTAAGGGAATCATAATCTAGATCCATATGCCATATTTTAGATTGATAAATGTCACCAATAAATCTGGTTTTGATTAAGGGATAGTAAGGGACATGCATAAGACAGGGTTAGGGGCGTAGATGAATCCCCAGTTCATTCATTCTCATTGTTTTCAATCCTAGTAGTAGCCTTGTATGTTGGGTTATTTCCATTTTGCTTTTGATGTATTTTAATAGTTTTAACTTACTTTTTTTAGTAATTTCATTCAACCAATCAACAGTCAACCACTTTTTCATCCATTTAATATTCTGAATTTATAGTTACTTATGACATTGCTTTATCACAAGTTTTCGTGGGATCGACCTCGTACTTATAATTCATTATACTACATAGCGATCTTGTACCCTTGTGAGTTTAAATTGTCTGCATATTAAGTAGCTTATTTCTAGGTTATTTGGTGCATACCACCTTTCACGTGAAATAATCTTTTCATTGTGAAAATTTTAGGGTTTTCCTAGTTTCAAAAAAGTACAGCAATATTGTTTTTTTTTTCAAAACGGGGTTTATGTTTTCAGATGATCTTCTCTTTTTCTTTTTTGAATGGTAAGTACTCACACACCCAATCCACACACTCACCTTTAAAAAATCTTTCAATTGACACTAGTGGTGAGTGATTTAGCCGGAAAGACCTAATTGAAAAGATGTTGTAAAACTTAGTCCCTTGGTGCCCTTTTTTTTAAATGAGAAAAAAAATTTAAGATACTTTTTGAAATTTTATTTTTTAAAAATAAATTTTTTACTATCCTTTTTTGAAAACTATGAAAAAATAGGGACTTTCTGAGATTTGCCCATAAAAAAGGGATTGTATTAGTGTTGTTCTTACTCTCTTTTTTTTTGTTTTTTTTGGTACCTAGCCAAGGAGACTAGGACCCATGAGAGACCCCAACCATGGGGAAAGAATCCCATCCTCAACGAAAGAGGAACCCAGGGATTGATGTGCAATTAGATGAGAAATAGGGTACCTAATGTCACATCTTGGTCCCGAATATACTTGGCCAAGGGTAATTCCCGAGGTGTGACATGCATATTCCCGTGCACCCAGCACCTACATCGGGCCAAGTGTGAGTCACAAAGGATAATTTTCCGAATTTCCACTTGTGAGACATGCTCACTGACACCTATCTCTGTACATTTAATAGCGGAAGCATCAAACATTCAATAAAAGCTATCATACCACGAGCTATCGAAGATTTTCAAGTTCATTGGCAAACAATGAATTCATTACTAAAAGAAGTAGAGATTTAAAACATACTCTACCTCAAATACTACAAAAGTATTTACATACATCAATACCAAAAGTAATATCTAGTTCAATTATTATACTGACTAGGTTCACTAAACAAAAGATCTCTATCTACAAAAGTACGGAACATGACGCTCTCAGAGACAAGCTAGACAACTCCCTCCGTTGTCCATTTTTCTAAGCCTGGATGTACCTCCAGGGCCTCTTCCTCTCCCTTCGTGGTCTCCTTACGACTGAGGGCGGGATCTGTGTCTGTAACAGCAAAGAATACTAATGAATACAACGATTCAGTTGAGTTTAAGCAATAATCCATTTACACATGTTGTATCAAATTCAGAATTAATGACAAAAGAATAAAAGTGGTCATGTAAAAGTACACTAGGCAATTGTGTAGTCCGATTAATTCATGCTTAAAGAGTCAATAATAATTGAACACTTATACAATCTAGTTGGTAATCACATTAGCTAAATCCCCTCAAAGAGGGCACATGTTTTGGGATGTCACCAATGACCCGGCCAAAGGTTCAACTAGCTACCCAGGTTCTAGAGTTCTGGTGCTCCAGAATGCCTACTATGTAGCGACGTTCACAATCTAAACCAAGAGTCAACCTCGTTGGGTATCGTCTGGTCGAAGTTAAGTAGTACCGACCCATTCAATTCAATGAGCAAACTGAACTTGAGTAGACCACACTGAGCATTTCATATGGGACAATCATTCATACATGCACATTCACAAGTCCACTCAAGACTTCTCAATTTAATTGAACGAACAAGATAATTAACAAGGTATGACATTTGACTTATAAATATAAGAGGAATTCATGTTAAGTAGATGAACACTAAATAGTGTATGAAATCATGAATATGATAAACAAGATGCTCATGCTTAGAATTTAAGAGAGTCAAGGTATATTACTAGCCCATCCTATTCTGTCTATCCACCGTCTTTTCCCATCCAATCCGATGTAATTTTAGAAGGTCAATGTACCACTATTTAATTTGGTGCCAAATTGTATGGACAAGGGACATTGACTTTCTAAACCAACACCCAAGGTGTGATGATAGACTCATGAATAGTGTTCACGAACTGATCTTAGCCTCTAAAGAACATTTATGAGAGGTAGAATTTCCATTAGTTATAAGAAATGGTTTAAGGTTTCAACCTAAGGTCTCACATGGCCTTTCCATATTCTACAACCTTATTCATTTAGTTTTTATCTCACAATCATCCTCATGAATTGATTATGGAAGATTTTAGGCCCTTGAGGAGTGGAGTTAACTCCTTAAATAGTCAATGGTGTCCATTTCCCTTTTATAAAAGAGATAGACCTGATTCATTGATCCAGATTTTCATTTTCTCTCCCAACCTCTAATTATGAGGATATGTGGAACAATTAGATTCTACGTTCCAATAGCTTTCCAATGATATGTGGAACTCTAAAATCCAACATACGGGTCAAAAGTTATAGCAGTTCAAAAATCTGCCCAAAAATTTGGTTAAGTTTGCCAAGAGGTCGAACTCTCAATACAAGAGTTCGAACATTTGAGGTTAGGTCATCCCAGGCCAAAGACCAGAGAAGCCAGGAGTTCGAACTCTCAGTACAAGAGTTTGAGAGAGTTCGAACGTTCAGTGCAGATTTTCCATAAGAAAAGTTGTTTTGCACTGTTTCTCAACTCCCTTTTTCCCCTATCTTTTCTACTTATTTCCAGGTCTTTCCAAGGACCAATTTAACCATGTTTTGGGCCTCCAGTGCTCTTTATATAACATCCATACAATTTCCATTAACACAACACTAAGAAACCCATTTACAAACTTGTCTTATTGAAATTAAAGAGGTTAATAACAACACAAGTGAACTTAATTTTCTTTTAAGAACCAATATAGACAGCATGCATAGACAAAAATTACTTATACTTGCCTCTGATCCAAGCTTTCTCACACTCTAATCCCCTCTTGAGCCAAAACAAGTAAAAACCCCAAATATGACCACCCTAAAACCTAATTTCAGGTAAGGGAAACGGTAAAATGCCATGCATGACTAGAGTGAATCTCTTTGACTCATTATAAATAAAAAATCCAGAAAGGAAGTGGGTTTCTCATCTATTATAGCAAATGGCTGAATGAGAAGGAAGACCTTGTCAAGAAAATACTATGGTTGTGTAGAGAGGATGATGGAGAAACATAATCTAGTGTCCAAACTCACATGCAAGCTCTCAATTAACAGAAAGTTAGGAAGAAAGAAGGGAATGAGAAGGTTGAAGATGGATGTTCTCCTCTTGCTCAGCTGAAACATTCGAATGAAATAGAGTTGGTCCGTTTTAAGTAATATATATTGCACAGTTTATAAGAAGATCCTCCTTCATTCTCATATTTCCAATTTAAGTCAAAGGAAAGCTTATATGATTAGTTTGAGGTCAAATGAGGACATGTCCAATATGAAAGATGACGTGCTCGACGAGATGAACACGATGATGCTAAAATGACGTGCATATGATGCAAAAATAGAAACTCTGAATTTACGAAAAAGTCCTCAGCCCTACCTAAAATGGCTAATCCTTGGTCAAACTACCTACCCAAGACTCAAGGTATAACCAAATACTAAAATAAGACTAATTTACAACTAAAATAGCTTACTTAGTATCTAAGTACAGTTAATTTATATAAAATATAATTAATTAGAATAAACAAGATTAAATTGGGTCGGGGTGTAACACCTAACGAATTGGGCAATGGCTTGTTCTCAAACTAGGGGAAGTTGGGTGTTTTACAAGGGACCAGTACCACATAGGTCAGTGGTCTCTACGAACTTTAAAATTGTACTATATTATATTTTCATAGTGAAAGTTTTGCCATTTATTTGGCAGTGGATGTTTCCCCTTTTTAGCGTTTTACCACGTAAAAGAAAATCCTGTGTCTCGTGTGCAATTAGTCTAGTGGTGTTTTTGGTTTGTTTGAAATATTTCTCATGCAGGAACTTGGTGATTGGTGGTTTAAAACTTCAACCTCTCAGAAGAAGAAGAGGGAAAAGGCTCTCTCATTTTATGAATAAATAATAAAGAACTTTCTGTTGACAAGTACCAAGCCAATGTCTTCTAGCGTAATATAAACTAGTGGAAGAACAAACCAGTGTACTCTATTTATATTAATATGGATGCAATAATGATTTTTTTCCCCATCTCATTTGCGCAGAATGAAACACTTCACTCGCCACAACTAACTGTAAACTAGGCCTTTGACCTCGTGTTTTAGGTGATCTTTTGCACATTTAGATAAAAAAATGTGAAACTAGATCAATATGCAATTCACATGACATTCCTACCCAACATTCTATATTCGATACAGAGATATCAAACTAAGAAAATATATACCAAAAAAGATTCTTCTCTATAAATAAATGATGAACACACCAAAAGTGTGTGAGGTACCTGATTTTTAAATAAATTAGCATTTACAACCCTTTGCAACCCAATTGTTTAATTTATCCATGTTTCGTACTTTTTCTATTCTTTTCTCAATAAAAAAAAAGAGAAGAGAAACTACCATACGATGCATCAACTCGTCGTGTGAAGCCTTCAACTATTTGCCAACATAAAAATGCTATGTTCAGTTTGAAAGCATTACTGATGAAGCCATCAAAAAGGCAATATTCAACTTAAGTTACCCAAATGTCTGATGGGGCTCGACATAATTTTATATCAGAATGCACAACCGTGTCTTCCTTTTTCTGTAAATGAGGCATAATCGTCAATAACAACATTTAGAAGCTTATTGTTTCAATTAGAGAGCCTATTTAATTCAGTTTGACTAATTAAAGAGGACGGAAACAATGCAATTCAACCCAACCGTTGTAATAACTGTTGGGATTTTTAGTGTTGGCAAATTCTTTTGGATGGACAAAACTTGGGTCAAATGTAATTTTTTTTCATTTATTTTAGATGGACCGTATCAAGCATGCTTGTAGATCGAAGATCGTCCGAAGATTCGCCAAGACTATTATCTGGATCAGATCATCTCTGTTCGATCGATCGGCCTTGGAAGAGCTCTCAGTTAAATTCTTTATCCAATTGATCGGGCTATCTGTTCGATCGATCGGCCCTGGAATAGCTCTCAGTTAAGAGACTGTCCGATCGATCGGACCCCCTGTTCGATAGATCGGACAGCGGCGGGTCTGGATAAGTTTTTAGGATAGATCTCTCTCAAACTTTTCTTCCTATTCTATTCAAATTATTTCACTTCTACTCGTTTTAAAAGGCTTGATCTTAACCCTTAAGCCTCATCTGAGAGATCATCTCTTTTTGCTCAAAACCCTATATCAGAATTAGAGATTTTTCTCTTCCCTCCAAAGAGCCCTTGTGAGATTGTTGTGCTGAAGCTTCCCTGTCTGGAGACTCATCCTCTACGTTCTCGGTGAATTCGTTTTGTTCAAGGCGTGGAGATCGAAGCACTTGAGAAGGTGAACGGCGTGCTCGTTGGCAAAGATCTACTACAGTCCTTAGGTTGAATTCAACTGTAAAAGGTAGTGAGTTTCTCTGTAACCTTTGTTTGATTAGTGCTTGATCTTTCTGACTGGCGTGAGGTCCCATGGTTTTTTCCCTATTCAGGGTTTTTCCACGAATAAAATCTTGTGTCCATCTTTGTAGTTGATTAATTGTTTAACTTAGATTATTGCTTGTTAAATTCCTTATTAAAATTTGTGTTAGGACGGTTTTTATCCTTGGGGTTTGTTCTTGATCGACCCTCATGGATTATCAATAACTATTCATGGTTAATCGCTTTGGCCTTCATCTACTACAGAGGACAGTTCTATAGTGCATATGCAAATTCATAGGTTTTTTTTTCTTTCTTCTTGGTTTTTTTTTTTTTTTTCAATTTCCCCATCCTAATTAATAGAATGGCTTCCCGACCCGCTCAAATGCAGCAGCAGTATCTGACTGTCATGCTTCATGGAACACATGAAATAGGACCATGGAACTGGTAGTGTACATTAGAACTGTTTAAGAAAGTTATTATTTCCTGTGATGGCGTGGCTTTCTATAACAAGATCTGTAATAGTTAAACATTCAAATTGGAAACAGCAGAATACGAGATTCCCAGTACATATAAATTTATGCCAAGGAATACACAAACTGCCCAGAAGTGCCATGTCCAGGTAGGCACTGCACCATTTAGAAGAAAAAATTATGAAACTAAAACATACAGATTTAAGTAGGCCTGGGACATCAATGACTTGCATGGGAGGTCAAGGAGCACAAAAAAGCAGTGAAATGTTCTGCTCATTTCAAGCCTGGCGAGGGCCTTCTAAGTAGTTAATTTGTGAGGATTTGATCTGCCACCAGCAGTTTTCTTAATCCAACCTGCTCTCCTGGTGTTGAGGAATTTGATAATTGGAATCAAGTTTAAAAATCAGATTTGTAGAACAACTAATACCAGCAGCCCATATACTGCATATGGTCATATGTACACAAACAAACACAAATCTTGGGCTAACTTCAATGTTCAACTATTACTCACTTAGCCTACCCCTCTCTCTCAAAATATGTGCAACCCTGTTTTAACACTATACCATTCTTACAGTATTATGAATCTTAATTTCATTGAGATTCAAATGATGGCTATCTGTTCTGACTAAGACCACCCTGTTTATTGAGATTCAAATGGTAGCCATCTGATTTCAACTTTCTACTACGATGTGTACAAATCCCCCAGCATTATTACAAGCTCTACTCTTCTCTCATATAAAATTCTACTTGCTGAGCAAATAATTCACCTTCTTCCTAAATCAATGTTAGCATAGATGACCTGTTCTCCTTCAACTCTGCATGAGAAGAGAAGTGTGTCCAACAAATTGTTTTGGGTGGGGGAGGGGTCGCAAGGGAGGAGTTGCTGGCCCCAGGCAGCAACCATATTCCAGGATGTGGATGGAGAGAGAGAGAGAGAGAGAGAGAGAGAGAGAGAGAGAGAGAGAGAGGGTCACAGGGGGGAAGAATTGCAGGCTCCAGTCAACAACCACATTAAAAAAAAAAAATGTAAAAGGGTAAAGGCAGCAACCAAATCCAGGCACATTGTTATTGTTTGTTACTGTTGTTGTGTGGGCGGGGAGGGGAGGGGAGGGGGGAGGGGGGAGGGGAGGGGGGAGATGTCTTCTTGGTGAGAGCATGACCGTGCGAGAGGAAGAAGATGGCCATGGTTTACTCGACATGAGGAAGAAAAAGCACCGTACGCATGTTTCAAGCGATATGAGGAAGACAACAGGTAACATGAGGACTTTGTTTAATTTCTTTTATGCTAATCACAACTCATCAAACGAAATGAACGGCTGGTGAGCTTTGTGCCCGAATAGGCCATTTACACAGCCGAAAATCTCTATGTATTGCACGTATGTATGTGCGCGTGTGTATCTCCCTGCTCCTATACATTCTTATGGTACAGAACAGCTGTTCGGGCTCACCTAGGACCAGATCCATCACGGGACAGGTAGGGACAGAAAAATCCAATGTGCGACTGCCCACAAATATCAAATTTGTGGCCAATATGATGCCCAATAATCCCTGCACCGCGTGACCTATAAGTTTAACAGCTTCATATAAATAAAAAAATGAACTTTGATCCAATGATTCAATCCATTTGAATAGGTGCAAACAAGCAAAAGTGGTTGCAGAGGATTTGGATGGGTCCTAGGGTGAACCCCACCGGGTCTTATGCACCATAAGATGGTAGATTCCAGATGTACAGGAGGCATTTCTTACAAAAGCATGCCCCTTTACGCCGCCATTAGGAAGCATTCGGACATCATATAACTCTTAATATGCAGATGGACATTTAAGAAATTTGGAAAGAAATCTAAGGGCATTCTAGGCATTTTGAGAAAAGACAACCCCACAGGTGACTTTTGCCTTTTCCTAACCCTATGTTTGGGAAGGGGGTAAAATGAGGGGAAGGATAAAAAGGAGTGGAAAATGGAGGGAAAATGGAAATGGAGGCTGTTTGGAAAGGGGGGAGGGAAAATGGGGGAGGGGAATTAGGGGGTAAAAGTTTAAAAATCTTACCCCCAAATTTTTCCTTCAAACTTGGGGGGAAAAAATGAGGCAGAAGGGGATTTCCCTCCCTTCCCCTACTAAACAAACAAGAGAAGGGAAAACTAATTTTCCCTCCCCTCCCCTCCCCTATATTTTCCTTTCCCCTCATATTTCCCCTCCCCTTCCCTCCCCCATTCCCAACATAGGGTAAATCTGCTGTGCTTCCTGTGCACTACACGCAAGGTATCAAGTGTGAGGCTTCCATTCCATACAAATTTGTGGGCCTGATATAGAAAACATTTCAATTAAATATGTTTTAGGATCAACGTAAGATATGTTAAGTATGATGTACTTGAATAAAAATATTAAAAGCAAACATGTCCTTTATAAAAGATCAATCCAATAATGGGTATCTTCTATCAAACTGGAATTTGGCGAGGGCCAATATACTGACAGAATATCTATTTTAAGCGATATAGATTTTTTAAGTACAGCATGTTTGTTTGATAGTAGATGTATAAAGGCCCATTGGCTCTCACAAATAGGGAGATAGTGTAGGGGACATAGCTCTCCCAGACTCAAGAGTCAAGAGTACTCTGCATCCAACAAACTTGAGATACCAATATCCATTTGAAGTTGACTGCCATACCATATGAAAGGTGACATATGTTCCATTTTTATTCTCTTTCAAAAGAGGGGATAACAGCCTAACACACCCCTTATCCACTAGAGCAATTCAGAGAACAGCTTTTATATATATATATATATATATATATGGAAAATGTTCATATGCATATTTTTTTCACCATGGGGTGAGGGACACTTCCCTTTTTGTACAAGAAGATAAGAAGGGTGAGGGAAAGATGCATATGAACATTCCCCTTTCTCTCTATATATATATATATATATGGGGGACATTCATGTGTATATATCCCTCACCATAGGATGATGACACTTTTCCCTTTTGTACATAAAGACAAAGAAGTGTACCTCACCCTATGTACTTGAAAAATCACTTTTGTACTTGAAAATTTTCATTTATGGAAGCATCCTCACCCTATGGTGAGGGATAGATGCACTTGAATATACTGTACAAAACTCTTTAGGCGTTTTTCAATAAAAAAAAAAGAAGAAGAAAAAAAACGCCCTTCTTTTAGCCAATAAAAGTATGCCACGTATAATCAAGGATACATTTATCCATTCTTTCCCCCCGTTTTGAGATAGGGGAGTTTTTGAGAGTTTATCTCTCTCTCTATGTATATATATATAGCGCCCTTCTCCTCAGCTCATGTGCAGGACATCATCCGCTCAAATGTGCCAACTGCACGTGTGACCGATGAAAAGGCTCCAATAACTTAAAGCCCGCCCAAGCGTCTACCAAAATGAAAAATTTTCGCTTGTCCAGCCCAGACAGCTACGAAAAGCACATAATCTCTCTTCTGAACTTTCTCTCTGTTTCTCTCTCCCGGAGCTTTCTCCATCTCGACCATCTTTCTCTCTCCCAACGAATGGCAGTCTCTCTCACGCACCTCTCTCTTGAATGTCCGCCCACGCCCTAGCCCGACCGAACAGCAAGTGAGCTGTCTCCCCTTCCCTCTCTTGTTCTCTCCTTCCCTATCTCTCTCCATCTCTCTTTCTCTGTCAATTGTTTATTTTTCCTTCCCTACATGCCCTAATCTCAGATATCTGCTCACAGATTAGGGTTTGTTTGATTTGGGCGTTTGGACCTGGGATTTTAGGGTTTGTTATGGAGATTTGAGCTCACAGATTGGGGTTTGTTTGATTTGAGCATTTGGATCTGGGATTTTAGGGTTTGCCACCAGTTAATTTCTGCTGTCTAGTTGATCCTTGCCATCAGATATCCATTGCTGGCTCCTAGTGTTGTTTTGTATTCTAATCAGGGCTTCAATACAAAGTAGTCGTCAATTGGCATCAAGACGAGTAACCCAGTGCAACTCGACCAAGTCATTGCAGGATGCAATCTTGGATCTCAGTTACTGCAGGTTTGAGCTAATGCAGTCTGAGTCAGATTGACTTGTTGAGTCATTCCGAGTCACGGGGAGTTGTATCTATTTTTTGCACGATGATAGCAGCTTGTTCCTTTCTGTATATTTACAAATTGCACATGACCTTAGCTATCCCAAATTGTAAAAATACCCAATGATGATAGAAGTAATGCCTGGTCACTTTCCATCCATATGTCTACTATACTTATTTCGCATTCAAACATGACATAAAAATCTCATCTTCTAATTGGCCCACACCCCTCTTTTTTGTTATATGGGTTCGTCTAAAAGAATTCTCGTCATCATTCGATATGTGCTGTAATTTTATTTGTGTTTTGATGGTTTGATTTCTTTACTGTAATTAAATGATTAGATATGTGATCTTATATTGATTCTCGTCATCATTTTTTGGATTTTGTAGTAGAATTGATGTGCATCATCTTCTTAGTTTTCTTTGGATACTGCAGACACCTGCATCTTTACTGTCGTATTTTGATTTATATTGGGTGTTTTACTTTATAATTGTGAATCTACTTATTCAAATGGATTTGATTGGGTTGCACATTTATGTAAGTCCATTTTAGGCAATCTGCGTCACATTACGGGTTTGTTTGTTGTAGTGGAAACCTGAGTGGTATCAGAAAGTCCAAGTAGAGATCATCATTATGCATGTCATCTTCAAGTATGTGATTTGAAATATTTTATTTATTTCTAATATGTAAATATTATGTATGTCCAATGTAATATCAATTAACATTCAAGCTCGACGATATGTAGGCAGGTCATCGTCACATTCATTGGCAAACTTAAAATGGGCTCCACAATGCTCATGTGGATATGGGTCTATGATTCCAAAGACTTCTTGTACAAATAAGAACCCCGGGCGCAAATTTTGGAAATGTTTAGATTTGCATGTAAGTTAACATTCGAACATCAGTCGTTTATATATTCTATTTTACTACAACATCATTTATATTGCGATGCATTTTATTACGGAGAGAAATAGGTTGTGGTCTTCTAATTTGGATGGATGAAGTTGCGTCGGAAAGCATTCCCAACTCAAATTCGGGGCATAGCCAAATGGAAGGAATTAGAAGCTCCATTGAAGAAATGAGGCTGGAAATTCAATGTCTAAGAGAGATTGTAGAGCGCCAAAATATGAGAAGCAGACGTGAAAATGGATTTGCCTCTATTTTTTTTAATTGTTCTTTTTTTTTTTTATGCTGCTTATATTTGGTTTTTGTGAAAAATGGACAAAACAGTCTATTGGAGTTGATGTAATTATTTTGCTTATTGTTTTGTTATATTTTGTACGAAAAAGAATTGACTTTTTTACATTTTGATGGTCACAATGAAGAATTTCTTTTCTCATTTGGTTTATAAAGGTGTTGGATTTGAGTCGAAACGGTATGGATTAGTCATCGATAATCCATACAATGGCAGGTTGTATCTTTGGATGCATGTGATCGGTCTCATACTCCTACTTGAAATGTTATTGCCCCACTTCAACTCTAAATTTCTGCATGTAGTAAGCAGTCCCTTTTCTCTAACAGTTATGGTGTTCATTGTCAGATTTATAGTTCAAATCTGAAAGTTCCATCTTTCCATTATCAGCTTCATCACACCATATAAGTCTTAATGTAAACATATGCAGAAATACATAAACAGCATCCAGTCACAATGTTATCCTGGTTCCACCCCTGGGTCCGCCTATATATTTTAGATACTTTGATTTTTTAGAAGTCTTCTTAGAATGTTATATTAGAAACTGTCCAGTATTTATATCATCAAAAGTCTTAAGTAACAATAGTCCTAGTTGTAACTTGCTACAAATAGATGTATACGAATTTTTGGATGGGCCAACCAAATATATCTAATGAAGAATTTTCAAATCTTGGGGGCATGGCCTCCTAAACACTTCCTAGTTCCACCCTTCATCCCAACCCCAGTGATAGGAATACATTAAAGTGAGCCTCACAAGCTGCACTGCATAACCGTGGCCTAAATTTTGATAATGTAACATTCAGATTGCATATTAATCAGGCTTGAAATTCAGTCTCAACTGATCTCAGGTTTGAAATCTTAAATCTAAAACTAACCTAACTTGTAAATTAGAAAATAATTGTTCTATTCATTTGCAAGATCCAGAAAAATGAATATCCGATCCAACCCTTCATGAACCGGGATCATTGTGATGGACATGAAGCAAACTGCAACCCACATCCTGCTCAGAACTTTGATAGCATTCACCTGCACACTTCAATGATTCAGTCAACACTAACCATTGCACCTATCAAAGTAACGACGCATGAGCCAGCTATCTCACGCACATGCAGACTGGTCTCGTTCTAAATTATTCCTATTCACCACCATCTTAGTTTCCTCTCGCACACTCACTCATATTTTTCATTGCTCAAAAAGGAAGGAATAATAGCTCGGCATTGATATCATATATTTGGTTGGCCCATCCAAATTGTTTCTCTTCCAACCAACGTAAGTAGTAGAGGGCATCAGGAAAGTATTCCATTAATCAAAACCATAAAAAACACAAACCCATTCATCAAATCAACACATTAATCGAAAACCATAAGTTGCGGACATCCTCATCTTCACCAAATCACCCAATTCATCAAAATACAGTCAAGTAATAGATCATAAAAAACAGACAATAATAGTGACAACAGTGGAGAAGTCCCATAATTGAGAAACAACCAAAGATAATGACAAAAAACGAAAAGATCATTATAAGTCCATGCCAGCTGCACCATCTTCAGAAGGCCTCATTGACATCATCTTCAAACTCCAGTATCATACTCCCTACATAAGCAGTCAAATAACAGCTCACATTAGAAAATCTGATAAAAGAAAAAATTGAAATGAAGCCATGAAAATTGAATCCTTTACCATTTTCTTATCCAAGCATTTCAGAATCAGAGCCGTCTGAACTTGAATAGCTATTGTCTTGTGTTCGGTTTAGATCATTATCAACTAACCTGAAATTATATATCAAGTGTACTATGTTAATATGCAAGATGGAAGAAAAAAAGAGCTAAAAATTAAAATCATAGAATGTATACTTGTTCAGTAGCATAGGACAATTTCGCTTGTCATGCGAGATACCGCGTTTGTCGCAACCACGATAAAGATGCCTTTTTGTTCTCGATGATTTGAGTCTCTTGACGCGTCCTTTCGTTACAACATGCGATGATTCTTGATATTTTATAACATCACTATCTAATCCTTTCCATGGGTGCATGCTTGCCTCTGATGGGACGTCCAAGTTTAAGTTTCGCAATTTCATTTGCAATTCGGCATGAGCATTGACTAGAATTTTGAAGCCTTCTTTAGATAGACAACCTTTGTTAAATATCAGCGTAAAAATGCCTGAAATGTAATGACGTCTAGCCATGCAAGAGTCAGAGCCATAACTTCCAATTTCAACTCCATCATTATCAATAGAATTTACTTTTGTAACTCCCTTCGTCCACCACTTCAAGATGTAATGTTCTGGTAAATATCTTATGCTTAATTGGACCATAACAGATAATGCATGACGATACGGTATGCCTTCAAACTCAAATTTCTTGCAGGAACAGTATGCATGCATCTCTTCTTTCTTCCATAAAACCTCTTTGTTTTTTTTTTTTTTCATCCATCAGAGTTGTCACAATAAAATTACAACTGGCAACATCTTCATTTACAAGTGTTACACCCATCGACAAGGTAATGAACAACTCATCTTGAGACTTATAAAATAAGCTTCTTATGTGGATATTGGCCATTTGTTTTTTCCATTCGCGAGAATATTTTTTTAACTTAGGCATCCCATTACTACACTCGAAATCCTCCTTGTCTTCAGGATATATTAAACGTTCTACCCTAGAGTAAAACCACTATGAAATCAATCAATGAATTTTTCTACTCAACATACTGCTTCACAAATGAATTCATACTTTCACTTCTTTGAGCAGTTGACATGCTCGCAAAGAAATTCTCCTTTAGATATGCCGGATCACGTATTACGGATGTTGAATATAGCTTTCAACCAATCATTGTCCATAAGGGAAGCATCTGACATGATTTTATTCCAAGAACTCTAAATTCGAGAGGAGTATCAGATTTATGAACACAACTTTTAATCTTTTCAACCAAACCCTCATTGTGAATAGAAACTCCTCCCAAATTCGATGGCAGTTTATCCAAAATGTGCCATAGGCAATATCGGTGACATGTGTTCGGCATGACTTTTTTTTATGGCTTTTGTCATAGCCAAATATTGATCTGTTATAATTCCTCTAAGTGGGCCACAAAACATGGTTTCAAGCCATTTTTTAAACAACCATTCAAAAGACTTTGCCTTTTCATTCGGTAGGAACCCGCATTCAAACAACGTTGTTTGACCATGATGATCACAACCAACAAATGCACATAAATTAGCTCATAACAGCTCATAACATCACCAAAAATTTTGTATGCCGAACAGAAACTTCTGTTCGCTCAAAAAATATATGTTATCTTCCTTTCTTCATCTCGCTCAATGTTATAAGCAAATTCATGACTCATTTCCATGTGATTTTCAAAGAGTTGAAACAATACCTGACTATCTTGCCCCTTTCTCTTTTCTTATAATTTCTATAGTGATTCTCAGCATCTCTACCTGTAAATCCAATCTTGTCTAGTCCCCAGATTGGTAACTGAATATTTGTATTTGTTGTTTGCTTTGAATATTTGCGGTATTATATGTATTTTTCAGTTGTTTTGTTGTTTCCAGAACAAAAAGATACGACCTCAGCACGGATCGTTTGTGAGGAGTGGGGGGATGGTAATGCCTAGGAACAAATTTCGACACTTCATAACCACCTGATTTATCTTTTTTCACTTGCATTTGCGCCTTACAATTTACTCGTGTTTCCATACGACGCCTTTGAACAACACCCTTGCCAATCCAATGCGTCTTGTCTGTTTTACCATCCTTTGAACAAAAAAAAAAAAAAAAAGCTTCCAAATTACCTCCTCATCTTTAGTACGAGTTGAATCTTTTCTTACACTAAACCTGACCGCCTTTGCATAAACATTGTAAAATTCATATGCTTTCGTTAAATCCTTAAAATGAGGTAGGTGGAAACATTAATGAGGTAGGTGGGCATTTAATGGGTTAGGTGCCGTAGTTGGGATATTTTACAAGGCTTATGTTGTGAGTTTCATACCAATCTAGCTGAACTTGGGATGTGCTAACGAAGATCTTCGAAACTCTAGACGGATCATGTCAAAAAGAAGAATTGTAGGTCTAGGGAAGAGCTTTCCAACAAGCCAAGAATCAAAAATTTTTGAGATCGGTGATAGAAGCTGTACTTTTCCAAACTGCGATATAGACATTAAAAAGTGTACCGGGGGTCAAATTGGACTTTCTGAGCCTCGGACAAGTTTGGGATAAACATGAAAATTGTTAGGCAGGTCGAGATATACTTTTTGAGATCAAGAAAGACACATTTCAGGGCTCCGAGGGAGAAGTCAACTGTTTGGTCAAAATCTAATAATTTATGACGAAATTGGTCAATTGGAGGATTTTCAGGCCTCAAATGGATTTAAGCTGAATACGAATGTTATTGGGTTTGTCAAGACCTAACTTTTGGGCACAAGATACAAATTTCATAAAATTCTCAAAATACCCCTGAATTACCCAAATTTCTAACCTGGGCTTGACAAAAGTTGAACTCTCTACTGAACCTCTCAAAACTCTCCGAAATTGACCCAAACCAAGTTCTAACCCTCAAAAGACACGATTGGCCTCTAATCCCACTTAGTAACCTTAACCACATAATTTAATTAGCTCTAGTTCTAGGGTTAAGAGGTCGGGTTCTTTACAGTCGGATTGTACGTCTCAAGTGCTTGCCATCGATATATTACACGTAGAAATCCAACAGCTGGATTAAAAGTTACAAGGGTCCGAAGTTGTCAAGTTCTGCCAACCTGCACCATCTGATTGATCGAACAGAAGATCCGATCAATTGGCCCTAAACACCATCCAGTTAGTGCACCATGTCCGATCGATCAGACAATTAACGTCCTCAGTTAACTGGGGCATGTTCCATGTTCGATCTATCATACAGAGCTACCGACCGATCGGACAGCGGACTGTAAGCCCGAATTTTGGTTTTCTGCATCTTTTCCCTAGGCCATTCCATGGCTAAACCTGCACACATTGAGCCTCTAAGCTCCCCATCTATTGCATTCATCATTTTTCATATAATTTAACAGATCAAACATTTATTGCATGCCAATTAAGAATTAAAACCATCACAATACACAAACCTAATCTAGCGTGTTAAATCCAATAAAAACCAGAAGCCACTTGGAATTTGGGTATTCTAACATAGAATCATTGCCAATCAATATAAACCATACATACATATTAAATCATAAATTTTATATCTACTTGCCTCAATGAAGAAGATAAAGAAACTTGGGGAAAAACTTGAAGAGAAACTTGAGGAGAAGCTCTACTACCACGAAATCCACCGATCTAACCCACATAAAAGTAATCTAGGACACAAGGAAGAAGAAAGGAAGGAACAAGATTAAGAACAAGCCTAAATCTAAACTAAAAGGAAACTATTAGGGAAAATGATGGTAGGGAAACTTACCAAACTAGGATCAATGGAAAGAAGAGATTGAGAAGATGAAGATGAGAGGTTTGGATCACGGAGATGATCTCTCCTGGAGGGGTTCTAAAGCTTAAGAAGGTGAGGAAGAAGAAGGGGCTGCTACTGGAGCCTTCGTTGCAGAGAATGAATAAAAGATTAGGGTTAATCCCTACTTAAGGAGAAGAGAGGGGGGGAAAAAGACCAGTTTGCCCTTAAATGGGTCTGGTGAAGGAATTGACCTCTTGAAGGTCTCTGATTGTCAGATCGCGACGAGCCAAGAGACAAAAATGATCAGCACGATGAGACCTTTCCAAGGAACCCAAAATCACTGCGATTGGAATTTTTTTAGAAAAATGCTCAATTTTCCCTAAATTGCAAACTACTTCCTTGCTAGGGTCAAACATGCTCGAAATCGCACAAAACTTTGCAGAAACTATTCTAACATTAAAAGAAACTCGCTCATGATCTAAATCCACCTAAATATCTAACGATACAATTAATTATAATATTTACGAAATAAATGAGTCAACAGGCTTGCTAATAGGCCTAACTGAGCCAGTAAGGTCGCGGACCTTACAGCAGATAATGAAAGTGTAAATCTACTCAATACACTATATGAATGCAAAGATGAATGCTCTATGTGTATGAATGAAAACTTCAATTAAGTTTTATAATGACAGATCAATGATTATAAGTTTAAAGCTTTTAAAGGTTTAAAACACAATTGTTTTGATTGAAGTGAAAATGCTAGTTACATGTTCTTTAGATAAACAACTTGTAAAGATATGACTTATCAAGTTATGCAAGGTGTATCGAAATTTCAAATCTAAAACATGTTATGCATGGGCATAGTTGTTTTCTAAAAAAATTAGTTTTCCTATGTGTTCATGGATTGAAAACAACTAGTTAGAAATTCAACCAAGTGTGAAAATCATGCAACAAATAAAATCAAAGATGTTGACAAAGCATGATTTATAAAATAGAAAACAACTTGGTTTGAATCAAAGTGGAGAATCCAAAATAATGTAAATCAAAGATTGAATATATGTAAATGATTCAACAAATCATAGTAAGCAGGCTAAAAATTGATTTACCAATTATTTAAACAAAGCATGAAACATATGATGTTGAAAACAATGCTTACTAAGAGAATTAACTCATGAGTCCAAAGCTTTGCTTTCCAAATGCCACACACTAGCTTTCCTTAGCATGCTTCCCAATCCTTTGTCTAATTGCTCTTAAAAAATTCCTCAAAAGTGATAGCACTAACCCCAAGGAAAGACTCATTTTTATTGCAAAAAGGTCTTTAGTGGCTCTCTCGTCGGTTAGCCAACCTTTGGATTTGGTTCACCGAACTTAATGGTCATAAATGCAACGGACATATTTCGGTTAACCGAATAAGTTCAGTTGACCGAGTGATCACCGACAGATTCACCGACCACATAAATTCACAGAGAAATGAGCTCTCTAGAATTTGAACAGAAGTTGGTTCGGTGAGGGTTGCGTTGCCTATTCAATTAGCCAAACCATGACTAATAGGTCATTGACATGAAAAACTGAGCCTTTTGGAATTGGAACCAATGTTGGCTCGGTGAAGGTCGGCTCCTCACTCGGTTCGTCGAACCTTGACCGACAGGTCACCGACATGAAAAAACTGAGCTCTTTGGTAACCTGAAGTTTTGACCATAAATTCCCGGAAAAAAGTTAATTTTGGTAAAGTTGATCTTAGGAGGGGATTTGGGGTCATGGGAAGCAAGTTTGAATTCTTGCTTAAATCAACTAAAAGATGTTTGTTAAAAACATGATTTTACCAAACTATGCAATCCACAATCAAGTCTAGATTTCATGATTTTCCACATAATGAGGCATATGTGAAAATTCAAGATATGTTAAAATGAATGCATATGTGAACATCAAATTGCAATCTAAATAGGTCTAACACATCTCCCCTTACTTTGAGGGTGGGTGGGCAAAAATCCCCTGAGCAATGGAATATACTTGATTCTCAACCTCGGTAAGGCAACAAAGTGCGCGCTCAGAAGGTTTTTGAATCAAGGCCTCCGGTTAAGTAGGACAACTGAATGCGCGTTAAAACTATAAGGAGACATGCATGAAAGTGAATGAATGGAACAGAGATGTTGTAGGATCTTACACTCCATTGAGGTACCACTGATCCCAAAACCAATTGGTGATAGGAAATGGCACAACAATAGTTTTATGGTGAGGGCGAGGGCTCGACCACAATTATGGCAGCTCAGGAGCGAGGGTGGACGTTGGCCTTAACAATCCCTCCCTCAACGGCACACCCACCACGACTCCTGCTGCGAACTCGCAAAACGCGTGTCCCGTGACTCGAACACCCGACCTACCGACTCTAATACCACTTGTAGGATCTTACACCCCATTCAAGTACCACTTATCTCAAAACCAATTGGTGATAGGAAATGACACAATAATAGTTTTATGGTGAGGGCGAGGGCTCGACCACAATTATGACCGCTCAGGAGCGAGGGTGGACGTTGACCTCAATAGATGTACACTTTGCAATTTTGGAACAAGGTCTAGTGCTTGACAGTCGCTAATACAGTTTACAAATAGCTAATAGCGGTTGCTGTCAGCCATTGAATCAATCTTTAACAGTCACTATTTTTATAGCTCAGCGGCTATAGTTTTTCCGTTTCAGCACTCATCGGCTTGGATATTTTAGCGATCAGAACTTAGTGACTAGCATCTAGGATTCAGTGATCAATATCCTAACTTAAAAAATTCTCAATGGCCGCTATTTTGCTCAGTGGCTAAAACTAAAAGTTTCCCACACTTGATGACCACTATTGTGTTATCTCAATCCTTAGCGGCCAGAGCCCAAACCTCAAAAATCCTCAACGGTCGTTGATTACCCTTTCGAGATTTGGTATTCATTCCATTTAATGCTTAGCGGCCGCCTCCACCCTTTCGTATTCCAGTGTTTGGCAGTTAAGGTTAGAGTTCTCAATGTTTGGCGGCCAGAGTTTCTATTATTTTCCCATAGAATTACTGTAGATGGGTTAATTAGTTTCTATTATTTAGATTAAGTGTAGTTAATTGAGTTGATTTGTTTTAGTTATAGGTTTTGGGGATTTTGAGCTAAGATTGAAATGTGGAGCACCTTTTCAACCCAAAGGCAAGTGGATATTCTTAATTGAACTTAATATCCATGATTTACTTTGAATTAAAGGTTTAATCATATTTGGTTTTAAATTGATTTATTGAATTACTTATCTTCAATTGGGTTTTAAATGAAATGAATAAATGGACATAATGGTGGAGATGATGAATGAAGAACGGGATTTGACATATATATATATATGTATTGTGTGTGTTAGAGGGTTTGGCCTTGAAATTTGATGCATGTACAGGAGAAATAAGGGAGGAAAACTATTGAAAAATGACCTTGTTCTTGCTTCCGAATGTAGATTCTAGGAAAGGGTGGTTAACCGAGCTTGGTGGTGGGTTAATCGAGTTGCAGATAGAGAGATTTCGGTGACTTGTCAGTCAGAATTCCAGAGAGCAGAATTTTAGATGGATTTGTACAGGTGCTCACCTGGCGGTCACCCCACTGTTAACCAAGCTTGTTGGCTAGCCGCCTATTAATTGTAAATTGATCTGTTTCTTTTGCAAACTAGGTCTTTTCCATAGGTTTTTGGGACCTTTGTGGTACCTTTAAGATCATATTAGAGGACTTATCACATTTTTAAATATAAATTGTATTTTCTCTTTTATATGCTTTTAAAGTATGGATTTCTAAATATATGAACGAGCACCACTAACCTAGTATGATTCCGCAAAAGAATTTCTGTATGCGGCTCGGTATGTATGTACTTATGGAAAGGTTGATCATCATAGTATGAACTTCTATATAGGGAGTGAGATCTATGATCCTATGATTATGTTATGAATATGCTAACCACCTGAAGTGGATTAAAGTGAGACTTTTGGGTGCGAGATCTCTAGATTGGTCCACTCAATAAATCAACCCAAAAGTATGCAAAAACAATAAAAATGTAGCGGAAATAAAATCACAAGCACACACCACAAGGACACCATATTTTTACGCAGAAAACCCTAACCGGGTGAAATACCACGGATCCGAACTGGATCTAATCAAGCACTATGAATCTCGCAATTACAAGAAACCCAGATTTCTTCCCCAGATATCCTCTACCTAAGGACTGAAGTTACATTGTGTTGCTTTACACTTCAACGACTTCACACCGTTGATTGCGACAGATCCAATCCAGCACTTGACTCCTCAAATCTTCTCTGCAAGAAGATGATCTTCTACAAAGGATGCAGAAGAACTTGGCTTTAAAGAACTTAGTAGCACGACTCTCAATAAAACTCTAGAGAAGAATTCTCTCAACTAAATCTCCAAATAATAACTTGAGAGATGAGGGATACTCTTAGAATAGCCCTTGAGTCCTTTATGTAGCCTTGAATTCGTGCTTAAGTCTTCTAATCATAATCCACTTCAGAATATTAAGTTTTCTCAAACTTTCACTCAGAGTCCGGATCAAACTGCACTTTCTACGCCACCCTCGCTCTAGCGAGGTGCCATTCTGCCTCGGCCCAGTTTCGCATTCTCGCTATAGCGAGACTACTTACTGCCAACTTTCTTCATTCAACCCCTTTTTTTTTTTACTTTACTTGCCTTTTGACTTTATAGAACTTGTGTACAGGGTAAGGACCCAAAGTGGCATGGCTTATTGTCATGGTAAAAGCCTAAGTGGCGTGTTTTCTGATATGAAATTATGTTTTCAGTGGAACTTATGAAAGTATGGATCTGGTTTGTAAATAAGAATTTCTGATTTTATATGAGAGTATGAATTACAGAGTTTATTTAAAATTATAAACTATTGTTTTAATCTCTTTCCGTTGTGTAAATGTTTTTGTTTTTATATATCCACCTGCCGTCTAGTCGTAATCTGAGGATGCTATGCTTGCATAGGTACTTAGTTCATCTATTGGGGAACGCAAAGGTGGTGATTCAGGTGATACAACATGATGGTGAGTACGCGTGATGTGTAAACGACATTGTCGTTTTGACCAACACATGAGTGCTTTCATTTTAATGGTTAGTCTGTATTTATTTTCTTGTTGGCATAGGTTTTGTAGATTTTATTTAATTAAAGTACATTGTTAGCATTCATAAACTTTAACTTAAGTTTAGAGTAAACAAGCATACTCTGAGATGTTGTTTTGTACCTTTTGGTTAAATAATAAGTTCCATTGGATTTTTATGACGAATTAAGGAAATATTTATACCTCACCGCGGACTTCGATCTTAAGGTAATATGATTTGGGGCTGCGTTGGATGGTTTGTTTGTTAAACATTAATATTGGGCCCTAATCTCACGTGAATTCCCATGCCCATTTTTGGGACGTGACAGTTACCAATGTAGATATTCAGACAAGGTTAAGTAAGCTCAAGTACCTGAAAGTTAGGCCTAGCCTTAGCCCATTTATGCCTAATGGAATCTGATATTGGTTCAACTTTACTGTACTTGTTAATATAAAACTTTTCTGCTATAAAGATAACTTGATCACTGAATGTACTACAAATGTAATTATTTCATTCTAAATTCCCATAAGGATTAAACCAAACAAAGGACCGCATGTATTCTATCCATGAAACCAACCCTAACTGAACCATGTCTCTTGGCATCTAGCAAACCTCACGGCCCTTTCACCACAATTGGGCTCCTTACATTGTGCACCCCATCAAACCAGTCAAGCCTCCCAAATGCATAACCATTTTTCAAACTATGTTTAGGTGCTAGTGTAACCTTAAACTCCTTTTCCTCTCCTGTCTTATTGAAAATTAGGCTGTCCGGCTTGACAATCATCGACACATTGGGAGGTGCGGAGAAACGAACCTTGTAAGTACCTGGTGCACCAACGTTCTTAACCCTTCGTGTCACAGTGGTTGGGCGACTGAGAGAAGGGACAGTGATCGATGGGTAGTTGAAGTCGATGAGTCGAAGTTTCTTCAATGGGCATGAATAAGGCTTGCCATAGAACAACAACATCTGGGTTGAGTTGTAGCCAGAAGCGCAAAGGAAATTCAAGTAATCTTGGGTGGTCAAGTCGTACACAAGGCCTGGGTCCATTGCATGGTTGGGCTGCACATGGCCTGCTCCATAGTTGAATGGAGTCGCCTTGGAGAATGATGCATTTTTCATTGGCCCATCCATATTATCTCTCGTTCGGGCTGCAAAAGACATAAATGCAAATTGATTAGTACAAATAATAAAGATACTTGGGATTAGTTTGGGTTGTTTGCATGGGAATTGAATAGAAATTCATGAACAAACAACCTCTAAAAGGAATGAAAGATTTAAGGTGGAGATATAGATGCAACCTCACTTTCCTAGGATTTCAATTACTAGGGAAGTGGTTGCATATTCATTTCTTATCTTTCCATGGTTCATTTTCCATCAGAGGGGAGATAATGTACTATTCATTTTGGAAATTTACCTTTAATTCCTCGATTTTTATAATTTTAGAAGTAGCAGTCTTACAAGTTACAATTCCTATGTAGTTAATTACATGAAACAAACAGGCCTTGGAGTTTCCAATCTTGAAAGATGAAGGAGCTAGCCATAAGACTACTTAGAGTTTCCCTTCTTTTATAAGTTCACAAAATCTCACTTTTAATTCATTATTTCATGTGAATTTGTGGGTTTAATTAAAATAAAATTCATCGAATTAATTGATTTTCACAAAATAATGCAATTGGTCTTTCATGTTTGAATTTAAGTCAAAATTATCAAGAATTTCAGAAAAAAATGCATGCTTTGGTGAAATTATCAATTTCCGCATTATCAAACTTTCATTGTTCGTAAATTTTTGTTACACGTGAATTGACGTGATTTTTTTGAACCATAGCGCAGAAGACAAGAAATTAATGAACATGGTATGCTCATATGCGACCATTTGACGTAAATTGGGCCCCATGCATAGCATCATTCTTTTTGACAAAAATTATTACTTCTGAATTAGATTTAATTATTTATAGGAAAATTGAGAGAGAAATCAAAGAGGAGAAAATTTGAAGAAGACCCACCATGGGGAACACCCCCCCCCCCCCCCCCCCCCCCACACCTTGGACGCAAATCCGAAGATCGGGGCAGCCAAGATGGGACCTAATTGAGTTGCAAAAATTCAGAATTTCAGGCCCAGTTTTGAGAAGATTCCTTGCAATATTCAAATTAAAATTCAAAGGGAAAGAACGAAAGAAATCCAAGACTTGTGGAGCAAGAGTCCAAGGAAGAATAGAGAAATAAATAAAGAAGAGAAGAAGGAGAGAGAGAGAGAGAGAGAGAGAGGGAGAGAAATAAAGTCCAAAAGGTGAAGGACATCCATACTTGGTCCATTCCAACTTGTTGCATGCCAATGAGTGGGTCCCATCTTTGGTTCAATTGTGCGACAAAATTTGAAATCAGATTTTGAATAATTTCTCTTATGATAAATTTGGCCCAAGTAAGAAGAGTTGCACAAGGAAGAAGAGTTCCAAAACTAGAAGACTCTTGGTGCCATAGAATTCAAGTTGGAAACAAATGAAATAGTCAAAGATCTTTGCAAACTAATCTCCAAAGATTATCTCCAACTTGGTCTCCTAGATTTTCAAAGATTCAAAAATTCTCAAACCAAGAGAATATCCAAGAGAGTGGAAACCAAGAATTATCCAACTTGGAGTGAAAGTCAAGAACTATATATCCAAAAAGTGGGAAACCAAGACTTTGGAAAAAAAAAAAAAAAAAAGCCAAGAGGGGTGGGACGCGCTATGTCAGATGCATTCTAACGCTCCGTGTCCAAATCTCAATCCCCCCCCCTTTCTTTTTCTTTAGTAAATTGCAATTTTGTAATCGGGTTGAGTGAAAGAATGAAGACAGAGGGGTATAAGCCACATTGTAATCTAGGATGGTGTGAGTAAACAATGTAATTCTTTGATTGATTATGAGAGTAAGAAATTCAATAAAGGTATTTTTCATATTGTTTGGGTCTATTTTCTTGATTTCAGTTCCTTTGAATTTTTTTATTTTTTTATTTTTTTTGGGGATACATAGCATGTTTACGACTGCTGAATTCTGAAAATAATTGTTGCAACATAGATGAGGGTAATATCTGTCAAATACTAAACAATTCTTAATTTATTTTGGCTCGTCCTTATAGGAGGATTGCAAAGGCCTTTACTTATATTTTTAGTGCTTAGAATGCTTGTTGAGACCTGACTTCTAGATAGGAAATTCCCATATCATTGATTCTATTTTTATGATTTTATCTATTATTGATTTTTATTTATTTTGCTGAGTTCTTTCATTCGATTGGTGAACTGATGAATCTTATGCTGGATGCGGTGTCTAGACTAGGTTTGTTAGATTAGCAATATTAGTTAAGAATTTTATTGATTTATAAAGTGATTGTAATGAGTTATTTTTGGGCAAAATTAGGATTGCTAATTGTATAGATTAATTAGGCTAGTAGTAGTGTTTATTTAGAACAGGTTTCAAATAGTCCCTGATAGCTAGCTCCTTCACTGGGGTTTTAATGCATCATGTCGACCCTACACCTGGGGTAACGATCAAGCGGTTGTCTTACTTGTTATATTACTTAATCAACACATCATAACCAATCAAATATTCTCAAATTTATGCACAAAATGTAACAAATAAATCAATTGAAAAGTCTCACAAGAAGTCATGATTGCGGAGCGAATTGCAGAGGGACTCCAGTCTCGATGGAGAGACTTGAGAAGGCCGACAATGCCGGTAACATGGGGGCATGACATCGACGTGCCACTCAGAAGAAAGAAGGGAACACGACGCATATCAAATGGAAATTTTGTTGGGCTTGAACTTTGAGTATATGCGGCAAGAATATCAACTCCTGGTGCAGTAATATCAGGCTGCAAAAATATTTTCAGTTAAATTAAAATATAGCATTTAATGTTAGACCATAAAATTTATCAGGGAGGATTAGCGGTCAACCTTGAGGATCTCTGGTGTGACTGGGTTGGGTCCTACAGATGAGAAAATAGCCATCGAAGGCGCTGGTTTCATGTCAAATTTGGTTAAAACAGGCTGGATGTATGCTTTTGGCGATCTGAAACACAATTTGAAATGATATCAATAGAGAAATTATGTTTACTTAGAATATTGTATGGAGTATATGGTCTAATAGATTTTGTGCTGCATTGAGCAACAAACTCGACAAATGGTTAAGACTGTGGAACAAAAGCTCCAAGTATTAATCAATAGATCACGTATCTTTTTATAGTTAATCAATATGGCTCTTATTTTTAAAAAAAGAAAAAAAAAAAAAAAAAAAAAGGAAAAAACCAATGAGACTGTTTAAAACGTGATTAGGAGATTTTCATTTCACATAATTTAACTAGTAGATCTCTTAAAGCGAAGGCGCCATTGATGACGATCATGGTGAGGAAGAACTTCATATGAGAACTTACTTGGTAGAGTTGATGTAAGAGTAAACTGCTACACCATCAGTTGCACCAATGTCCGTGGCTGGAAGGACATGAATTTCATCCATTAATTTATCTCCAGAGTTTTCATCAATGGTAGCGATCATACCCGCACCACCGGCCTGGAGGACTGACTCGCCCATATCCACTGCTATGGTAGACCAACTATTGCAGACCACAATCTTTCCCTTCACCTTAATTGGATCAAGGGATCCATTATAGCATTGATGCCTGCAAGAATAAAGAAATAGATGGTTTCTCTTAGTCACTCCAAGGAAAACATGTATCCTAGTGTATTTTTCTTTTTTCTAGGCTGAATGTTTCCACCGTGGGCACGTTTGTCTGCTCGGTAATGTATTCCTAGGATTTCTAACCATTATCTCCCGTGGAAAGTACTAAAATTGAATAAGTATAGTTTTTTTTTTTTTTTTTTTGCTATAAGGGTAATTGTATTGCAAAAGGTGCAAAAAAGAACAAAACATGGGTTGGTTGAACCCCCAAAAATAGCTAAATCTCAAGAAACAAAAAGAGATCTAAAGATGGAAGAAAGCCAGCGAAAGAAGAGATTGCTTGAAGGTCAAAAAAGCAGAAATCCTTAATCCTGTTCTTGTTGGAGTTGCTGATCAGGAATTCCCAATTGGAGGGTGAGTAACCTGAGCTAAGGGCTTTTGTAAGGTTTTACAATTTTCTGCAGAGTGAATGAGAGGTCTTAATATGAATTTCTTAGGTTTTTTCCTTGGGTATTCACTGCCATATGCTGCCCAAGTTTCTAACCAACAGAGCTACAATTTGGGACTGATTCTCTGGACAACGATGCTTCCCCACTAGCTATTAGTGGATTCACAATTAATAGGAATTGAATACAAAGCAGGCAAAGTGACAAACTCAATTGGATGAGGAATACACATTGGACAAATTTTTATTTAAGCCTCAAATGTAAGTGCATGGTAAGTTAAATAATTGAGAGGCCATTAGGGTGTGGAGAAAACAGCCCACACTTTACCAAATAGTTTTCTTCGCCTGTTTTTATCCCATTCAAACTTTCATGGTTCATTTGCAGTGGAGAAAAGTATTTCAAGGAAATCTAAAGTTTAAAATGCTTTCTAGTGAACAAATTTGAACTGTGGACAGCTTTTCCAACGTTTTGACCAACAAAAATTAAAATAAAAAATAACATTATACCAAATGAAAGTATAACTTATCATGTGCATTTTCTTACGCGTCCTCAATGGATGAATTTGGGGCCTTAGCGTCAGCAGCATTAATAAGCGGATAGAACTTCTTTGCTCCAGGAAGAGAATATTGAGCAAGGCTTTTTCCCTGTTAAGATAATTAATAGAAAGCAACCAGTAAAAAGATTATTAGTAGAAAGAGATCTTAAGTGTTTGCATAAAAAGACTAAGGAAAGACTGTTATGAGTTCATTTGAAAACAAAATAATGAACAAAAATCCTAAATGTTTTTGTGACAACTTGGCATTAGTATGCATATGCCAGAAGAGTCCCGATCCTCTGAGGCCTAATATAAATCTTGAGTTAAATCACTGGAGCTCCACAATGAAACCCATGTAATGAAAATCAGAGGAGCTCAAAATAAATGACCCTACAAAGTATGAGGAATTTCTATATTCTACTCAAACAAAAGTTGATTCCACCGTAAAATTGATATTTTAACTAAAAATGTGATTAACACAGTCTTTTCCATTAATCATTATCAACTGATTTTTTTTTTTTTATATCAAATATTCAATTTTACTGTAGAACGGACTCCTAGTGGCGCATGAGAACAACTCCTATATGTTGAGAGGGTTTTATTTTAAGCACCTCTAATTTTCATTATGTACCACTATGGAATTACCCTGCTTCAACTTAAGATTTCTCTAACTCAAAACCTAAGAGGATCAAGACTCATGCCATAAAAAGAGTGGCAAACCAAATTTGAGAGTACTTTGTGAAAAGTATAGCCAAATTTTACTGGAATGGCTTAGGGAAAAATGATGAATCTCACACTGAATAGACTGGAAACGGGACCGAAATGCATTTTCTCAGTTTGGTGGTTGTATCAACTGGGGCCCACTTTCTTTAGGATCACATCCGGGGCAGTTCAATTTGGTACACAGAGACCAGCTGTCTTGTCATCAATGTGAGACAAAGCCTGGCTTCCACTGTAGAATTATTTTTAATGATAATATGATTTGAACCTGCAAGCTTTTATAGTTGTTACATTGAGAACCTTTCCATTGTGCTGCAGGCTCTGGTCTAGTGATCCAAAAGTGATGAAATGGACCAACTAAAATGGGTCAAGCCAATTCATTAGGATGATCACCTACCTTGTAGATCTTCTTATTCCCAAGCAACACATCTGACTGGAACCTCCTGTCCATGGTGCTAGCTCCCACAGTAAAAATCCATGGGGCCACATTGGTGACAGTGCCAAGACGTGGGCCTTCATTTCCAGCAGAACCGATGACTGGGATCCCATTGGTAATGGCGTGGAATGCACCGATCGCAATGACATCCTCATGATAATTTATGGCGTCCCCACCGATCGATAACGATAAAATGTCGACCCCATCATGGATTGCATCATCAAATGCAGCTAGAATATCAGAATCGAGGCAGCTACCTTGGTCCATCACGACCCTGGGCCAGCAGACCTTGTAGCTGGCCACCCGGGCTCTGGGTGACCCACCCTTTGCTGTTCCGTTGGCATGACCATAGACGCTGGCGGGTACAATGCGGCCCCCAGCAGTGGAGAGGGTGTGGGAGCCATGGCCCTCGCTATCACGTGGGGTGAAAAAGGATGAATTCAAGGTTATATTCACTGAGGCAGCGGAAGCCTGGAAACCTTTATAGTAGATTCTTGCTCCAATAAGCTTCCTAGAAACAAATTAAGACCAACATGGTAGAAGTAAGATTGTGTGTATATATATATATATATATATTTATATTTTTGTGGTGTGTGTGTGGGTGGGGGTGGTTTGGGTAAGAGAGTTTGGGTCTAGTGTTTGTGTCCATCAAGTGCTAGTTTAAGTACACCTTTGGCCCAACTTGGAGCCAAGTTATACCATTTGTAGACTATAGCCTTAGCTGTTGCTTGTTGCCCAATCAATTTACTGAATCAGTGAGACTTTAGGCTCCAACTCTAGACGCGAAGATACATTTTTACTACTCAATGATGAAAGACTCAAATTTCAAACAATAAAACAATGCATTTGAGAATTCCAAGGGAAAGCTTTTATTAAAATGTTAGACAGGGTTGTTTCTAACTTTCTATACAAGAATTCTATTCGGAGAATTTGAAATCCTCCGACTGTTGTCTACGACCGTGGAATTCCAAGCAAAAAATGTAAATAGATTGGAATTCTAGGAATTCCAATAAGTAATTTGAGGCATTTTACGTGGCTCCAATTTGAAATTTTGGTAAAAGAAGCATGGCATTTCAAATGTCATGAGACAAAGCCATCACATCATTTCCAGAAAAACCCAAACACATATATATTTTTTGTTACAATTTCTAGTAAAGAAATAGGCTAGCGTTTAGACTTCTTAGATTTCCAACCCCCTTATATTCCGAAATGCTAGATGAGCCTTGGGGATTATGGAGTTATATGTGGGTGATATATCAAAATTCTCCAGACAAGGATTCTGGGAGTTCTTACAAAAGAACATCTTTAGAATTGTCTATATGACTCCATCAAATTGTGACTTAGTCAAACACTTAGGGCCTGTTCTATAGTAGAATTTTAGGAATTCATTCCTGGAGAATCTTCTATTCTCCAAATGTTGTTCCCTTCATAGAATTCCCAAATTCTCCTTTTAAGGGGAGCATCTGGAAATGCTTAAGAGGGGTAGAATTTGAGAATTTCCAAAGGTCAAGAGGGACTTTTCCGGTAGCAAGAATTTGGGATTGTATGTCATTTGAAACTACCAAGGGGACAGCCGTCATATCATGTTCAGAAATCCCCAACATCCAAAATTCTTTTTGGGAATTCTCATAAAGAAATAGGTGCATTAATTACCGCTATAAATATTTCAAGCTTCAATGAGATTTTATTAGAAAACCAAGTATGTCTATGTACAACATCCATTTTTTTTAGATATATTAAACTGGTCAAGGTGTTTCTTGAGTGTTTTTAGGGAATATTTTCCATTTCGGGATTTAAGATGGTACTAAGAGGTCTCTAAAAGCACCTTACCCAAAAAAAAAAAAAAAAGACGTCTCTAAATAGATTAAAAGTGGTCAAGGTATCAAAATAGCGAGACAATAATAACCATGTATTTAAAGATGTTGAAGTGGTGTTTAAGTGTCTATTATAACAATTAAAGTTTGAGGCTCCTTAACAAATCACTACAGACATCAAATAATGTCAAATTCATGCGACCTTCAAAATCCTACCTTAAACATGTGATTTTATTTTATTTTTTATAAAATAGCAACTCAATAAAAAAAGAAGGCGAAACAATGACAAACAACTACAAAGAACCAACCAACTTATCAGTCCAAACAATATTTGTAGAATATTTATGACAACAAACAATTAAGCTTTCTAGAAATAAACTCAAACTAAATGGAAATAACCATGTTATTGAAATGCATGAAGTTGAGCCATAAATCTGAATTGCAAGTTTAATATCTAGATACCAAGAATGTTTGAAATCTATAAAATAGACAATGGGCTCGACAAATGCAATTTCCTAGTTTATGTCAATGGTACAACATTTAGGGGTTGGCAGTGTAACGCCAGCCACCCTGCTGCACCAACAAATGATGCGAAAATCGAGTCCTTCATCTACTACTTTTTTGCAGATTTGCAGGTACACAATTGTGCTCCTTTTTTTCTTTTTCTTTTTTTAAGGGGAATTTGCTTTAAACAAGAAATTTGCGTTAAAAAAAAGAAAAGAAAAACAAAGGCACAAGGGCCCTCGGAACAGAAACAGAGGGGAAGACCAAAGGAATACAAGCAAAGTGGCAAGAAGATAGGAGGGGCCTATTAGTTGTTTACATTTGGAATTGCTTGAATTCCCTGGAAAAGAAGAAGAAGAAGAAGAAGATGGCAAAGTTGATCACAATGGAAAGATTTTGAGATTTTTTTGAGAGAAAAAAGAAGAAGAACCGTTCTATAATTCGCCTTGTGTAAACTTTGGTTACTTTGAAAGTTGTTACATTTCTAGCCATACATATAGATCACTACGGCACAAACATGCAGGAAGTGTTATAAAAATGTGATATTGTTGGTTTTGGATTTCATTACCAGCTTAGTTAGAATTGATTCTCTCTTTTTCTCAGCTACTCGTGGTAACTTGCCTGCGACTATGTGAGGCTACATCCTAACAACTCAAGGACTGATCCCTAAAGTGTCATATGAAAGGGAGATCTTGACAGCACTGAACCATTGTTGGCTTTTCTCTTATCACTTTTAAAAGGAAACCATATACATAAAAGTTAGAGGGGTTCAAAGGAAACCTGTTGCAACTAATTGGATTTGTGGTATTTGTGATACATATTCCCTTCCACCTTGATGGAATCGGTCCCATTTCTTCATCATTAAAGCTTACAGACTCTGGCCACACACCTGTACCACCACACAAAAACTCACAAATTAAATTAATAATAAATAATTCAAATTTTCAGAAATTGACAAATAAAAAATGACAGAAGTTACCAATTAAACATTGGCATACAAGCAATAAAACATAGTGATACGCTATGGACAACAAAATTATAAAGCCACTTGGATGCATGCCAATTACGGGAGGTTACTGTGATGGGAAGGTCGTGGCTGTAAAATTTACTTTCACATCATTCATAAGAGAAACGACGTAGTAAAACACAACCCATGTGGGGTTGGATTTTTTTTTTTTTTTGTTTTTTTGTATTTGGTAAAGCAGAATTCTATTAATGAGAACAACAAAACAACAAAAACAGGAAAAAAAAAAAAAAAAAACCCCAAAAATGTATTAAAGAGAAGAAGAAACAACATAAACAGAGAAAAACTCCAAAAAGGCTACATCCCAATATAGTCGATAGGGGCCAAGGTGGAAAAGAACCATCTAAAAAAACAATTGCTACTTGCCAAGGAGCTAAACTAAGCTATAAAATGGGCTATCCTATTAAGTTCTCTAGGAATGAAAGAGAACTTAACACATTCAAAGGACTTAAACAATGTTCAAAATGTCGTCGATGAGGGTAATTAAGGACCAATCTATTGATTCATTGATATATTGAACCACCTCCAAGGTGTCAGAAAAACTCGAATTCTTGAAAATCCTTTAGCCACATCATAATTTAGTGCAAAGATGATCGCGGCCGCTTCAGCCACTTTGGAAAACTTGGAGACAAAAGCTCTAAAGGTGAGTATGATTCAAGTGAGTGTCAAACTAAGTTACGGGTAAGTAACAGTGAGGGGGGTTTAGATTGATGATAGGTGGGTTTGATGTGGTATTAAAAATGGTACCTCCCTTTCCTTCTATGTGTGCAACACCTTAGACGTGTCAATTGCTATCTAGATACCCAAAATCTGTCTTTTGAAACTATTTCTCGATTTGAGATGAAATTATATCTAAATTCAAATCCTATCATATTTTGACCTAAAGATTGAGGTTAGGAACCAACAATAGCCATGTTTTTTTTATCAAGAAGATGCATATTGAAATTCTATATAGCATGGATCATTTTGCCATTTTAGGATCTCACTTACATCTTTATTGGATCTATTTTCGCAATTGGGAGCAGAAAAATCTAAGCCAATGTGCAGACTGAACCGTTATCTAACCCGTAATTGACGTGTATAAATCAACCAAGGCCCCAGTTAAGTCGGTCATGGGTTGGGTAAATAGCATATATGGTAAAATAGATTGAGTTAGGGTTGAATTGCACAAGCCTTTTAACTTGAGTATGTCTCTCAAATTGTCTTATTAGTGTAATTTAAATGAGAAAGTAAAGGGAAAAAAGACCCAATAGCCTTTAAAGATGATTAAGAAAGTTATTCTTAGGCCCCTTTGAAATCCCTGTCTTTTGTAGGAATGTTGGTTCTTTTGGGTCCATCATCCCGTGAAGGCCCATGTAGGGTTTCCTACTTAAGTCCACATGTGAGCATAGAGATTCTTAAACCCCATTCTCTTCTTTATTTCAAACCATCGTAAGGTGCAATAGGAGAGAGGTGTATTGAGACAGAAGAGAAGCAATCATTCACAAGGTGAGTTCCTCTTGTTGAGGATGAGAAAAAGAAAGATTGGTTTTCATCGCAAGCAGTCCTTCTTGGGTGGGGGTTTCTTGTACATGAGAATGTGTTCCTCTTCTTCTTCTAGTTATGCGAGGCTGGGAGGTTTTCCGACTCATTTTAAAAAGGGGCATTTGGTCGGAGGTCCATTAACTTTGGTTTTTATTGCAAGCAGTCCACGAATTAAATTCGTAATGGCAAAGGTCCCTTCCACCGTTTCATATATTTGAAAGGGCAATAATGCCCTCATAATCTTTTATTTCTTTATTAAAAAATGCTAAGCCTAAAATCTCATTAACTTACCAAAGAATGAACCGAAGCGAGAAATTAGGGGTTTTGAACATCAAGCATAGGGAGAAGGAGGGAAAGTGAATAAGGGAAGGAGATTCCCTTACAGAGCCACAAGCATTCGTAACAACTTCCAAGAAACGGTTTCAATGTCCATTTAGTGGTTGCAGAAGTGGTTCATTTGACTTCAAACATAGGAAGATATAAAATCTAGACCAGTCTAGACATCTTATCATACAAACTGTTAGCATACTTTCATTCCTAGACAAGTAAGTTGATTTTTTTCTCTTTTACGAACCTTAATAGTGTTGGAACCCTATCTATCTGTCTATCGCAAACTCAGACAAATTGTTCCAGACTCAGATAAATTTCTTTCAGAATTCAAATTAATTTGTCCAGAATTCAAATAAATTTGTTCCAGAAATCAGATAAATTTGTCCAAAAACTCAAATAAATTTGTGCAAAACTCAGATAATTTTTTTCTAGAACTCAGATAAATTTGTTTAGAACTTAGATAAATTTTTGTAAAACTCAGATAATTTTTTGTAAAACCCAGATAAATTTGTTCCAAAACTCAGATAAGTTTAGACGCAAAACTTGTCTTTAGTTGAAATATGAGAAATCTCAACAGAACTTCTCCTTATTCATCCTGATTGAAAAAACGAGAAGAAAGAAGATTGTGGGATAGATTGAAATCTAAATCGTCTAAACCCTATTTCTTTGATTCAGATTACAAATGCTATATTAAACTAGAATGGTCATAGAACCTATCCCTTTCAAAAGTCTACTTTGAAAACTCGAAGGTCGCAGAATCTGTCCTTCACACCTAGAACGAGTGCATATGATTTTCTTTTGGAAAGGAGATTTGTTAAACATATCACTATCCATTGCCATTACCATTTGAAATTCAAAACTTGATCTACAAAAAATTACAGGGACATATCAGTCATAAAGGATCGGGCTTACGCATGTAACATGACGGCTACGAATGAGTGACTTGTTTAGATGGTTATGCATGACGTGTTGAGGCCGTTAGAGGGGAAAATCAGTCAAGCCAATGTGTGCCTCGCTAGTGTATTTAGGGACCTTTGCCAAAAATATGTCTAGCAGCGTAGACTAAAGGCCTTAAATGAAACTCTTGTGGAGTAGAGCCTTTAAATGACAACATTAAGGGACCATTTGCTTATTTATCCTTTTAAAATAAGTTGAAAATGGGTTTGTCTTCAACTAATAGATGCTGCTTGCCAATCTGACTTCCTTTTAATTGATTTGAGTTGTTTGCCATCATTAGGGAAAAAGAATCAAATATATTCATATTATTCCTACTATTTTCCTTGATGTGGACCTAAAGCAACATAATTGGTCTTTAGTTAGCGTGTATTTGGATCCAACATAATAGATCCATGATAAATGCATACCCAACTTCTAAATTTTTGAGAGATTATTATGTAGGTCTAATAAAAATGCCCAAGGCCTTGTAGGCATTAGCCATATAAATCCAATTCTCATTAATAAGTTCTTCTTAAATAAAATTTACATATGTTGAACAAATTAGACTTTTTTATTACATATGCAATTTTTATTCCATTTTCATGTGTAATTCATTTAGAAGGTTTGCTTTTTAGATGTGTAAATATACAGAAATGTAGACGTGAAAATATGAGCGAGGGTGGAAAGAGGACGAGGAAGAGAGTCTTTCTTAGTTTTTGTATAATTTAGTTAACTCCAAGAACTTTTCTAAAATGGAAATAGGTATGAAAGGCAATGAATGGCTATGATCATACATTTGGGGCCACTAGAGTGCAAAAAAAAAAAAAAAGTTTTGAAAAATGGATAAGTATATTTTTTATGTTTCTCACATGTCTCTCACTATCTATGAGAATCTTAGTTATGAAACTTCACACCTTCAGATTTACCAATTATATGAGAATGTCGGGCAACCCATGGAAGTGAGAAAGAATTAGAAAAATGGAATTATGCTCTTTTATGTTTTCAACATATTTCTCAAAATATGTGATAATTTATGATATGAAAATTTCATATCTTAAAACTAATTACCACAATGAGGATTTTGAATGGTTGAGATCGTGAATTGGAGCCACAAAAGTGGAAAAACTATAAAAATAAAATTAGGTTAAACTTTTATTTTTCACATATGCTGTGAAATTCCTGAGGATTTCAGATATGAGAGACATACCAACCCCCCCCCCCCCCCCCCCCCCAAGCAGTTTATCAATTTATGATAACTTTGGACACCTTGGATCATGAATTGGGAGCCCTTAATAACACAAAATAAAACATAATAATAAAATAAATGAATAATAAAAATAGAATTAGAATATTTTCAATTTTCATAAAATTCAAATAGTAGTTGGCAAGACTTGAACTCGCAATAATTTGATAGAGACAGTTACAAATTCCTACTTGGCGCACTTTAAGAGGTATGATTAGAATATAACAACTACATATATAAATCAATTCATCAACAGTGGACGTGTGAAAACTTTTTTATGAAATTGAACTCATTTACACACCATGTTTCACACATGATTGATTTACACATGTAATACGATGTAAAAATGTAAACATATGTAATAATTACATATGTTTCTAATTCTTTTCTGCCTTCAAGCAAAAAAAAAAATGTAATAATTACATATATAAATGGCTGAATAGGAATGACCCCTAAGAATTAAACTGTAATTTCTTTTTTTGCTTTATGGTAAAAATTATATTGAAAACCAACAATTTTTATAAGCCTACTTGAAAGCAACAAACGCTGGGCCATTTCAAAAAGTTTCTTTATCAACATATGGTCTAAATGAGAAGGTTCACAATTGTATTATATCAGAGTGACAGTTAAACAGATTATTTGTGTGTTTTTTTATGAGAAAAATGCCTTTTGTTATTTGATGGAGTAGTTATTGCTAGAGAATGTGGATATGAAATTTGCAGTATTTGTTTAGGATTTTGTAGGATATTATCATTAATATTATGATTATAGTGTGATCAGGCTAAATTGAGAGAATGATTAGATCCAATTAGGACTTGAATTCTCAATAAAATGATTTGGTTAAGATGTAGTAGTCTCTATGGGTTTTCTTGGTATCAAGGCCACGACCAATAAAAATCCCATGATCGGGACGGCCATGGTCCTGCGTTGTGTTGTTTCCTTAATAATGTTGTCATCATCTTCTCTCTCACTTTTTATTTACTAGAATGATTTTTTTCTTCCAAGTAAAATTAAACCTTCCCTTTATTCAGATTTAATCCTCTCCCATTCGTCATTCATTCAAGCCTCACGATTTTGTTATTTCTTTAATCTAACTATTTCTAATGAGATCTTTCTTCAAAATGCATGATCCTACCTTGCATCTTTCTAAACAGGTCTGATTTAGTAGGTCACAAGCTTCGATGAACTCCAATTGAGCAGGATAGTGATGAACTCTGCACACAGATAGTGACCACGTACCACCAAAGTTTTCCAACTTAACTATGAAATTTTTATTTTTGAAGAGAGCAACAAGTTATCCTTTGCGAATAATGACATGATCCTTTCTTGAAAAAACAATGTGACTGTGGAAGTATGATAGAGATAGATGAGGAATGCTGTGGTTGTTAAATATTTTTAGGATCTTTTAGGATATTATCATTAACACGTACGACTAGATTAGTTTGATATTCTGATTTAAGTTTCCTTTTTATTTCATTGTACTTTTTAAATATGACTTCAGCTTCTCCATAATATAATATGATTGAGATGTATTCTCTAAACCTTTTTAGTTAAAAAAGGAAACTTTGTTAGAGGTTGACCACTGATATTCATAGATTGGAAGAAAATCAAGAAGATGATGAATATGTTCAAATGACAGAAAATTACCTGTGTCAAGATTTGCGATTATTACATCTTCTCCGAATCTTGCTTGATGCATTAATGATTCTTTTGGAATCCTTCCATTTTTCTCTAGTCCAAGAAATTCCCATGATCGGGTGGTGTGTAATTTCTTTCCCTTGTCTAAGAAAACCGACACAACATTCGGATGCTCTATAAAGAATAATAAAATGAAAATAAACAAAGAGAGATTGTGAGTTATAAATAAGATTAAGAAGAAAATAGGTGAAAGTTACAAATAGAAATGGAAACATTGCTCATTACTCGATATTTTCATGGCTTCTTCCTCATCGAGAATTGCAGAAAAGCCATTGATATGTTTTGTGTATGAATACAAAATGGCATCTTTTGCCTTCTCCTTACTGCAATAATCAAAACAACATAAAATTTAGGAGCTTGTTCTTCTATTAAATTTAAAATGAGATAAGGAACATATCGAGAAAAGAAACATTTTGATTGCAATTCCTCACCTTTCCAAGAAAGATTCCAAGAAGTCGTGATGAGAGTCTGTCACTTTCTCATAGTCAGCTGTAGTGGCAGATGGTCCATGAGAATGTGCGCCTAAGTACACCACATATGACTGTAAGGAAAGGAGAACCGGCGGCAGAGTTAGTCAATTCCATCGAAAACTTCAAAGACAAGAGAAGCAAGACCCAGGTCAAAATGGGTCGGTTCCGGCATGTACAATACTGTACCTAGAACCTCAGCTATTTCTAAATGACGGTTCCGTTTTGGATCCCATTCCTATTCGAAATTGATTTTGTTCGTTATAGATCCAGTTCCGATAAGATAAGAGGAACTGAATCATATTCCAAATAGAGGAATATGATTTAATTCTAAAATTGATATTGACTTTTTTTTATTTTTTTTATTTGTTAATTCTTTACTTAAAATAAGGATATCATTCAACTTAAAACAGCAAGTCAAGTTCTCTACCATTAAGATTAAACATAAAAATAACCGTCTAGAGTTTAGTTTGAGCTACAATGCGCAGCATTAAAGAGTCATATGTTGGGTCCTGTTACCACAGGTTAGAACTTGTAAGGATCTAGAATTGAAACTTGTACGGGTCTAATTCTAGACTTATTCACCAATGAGAACCTAAATATGTTCAAGATCCTGACTCGTTTATGAATAAGAACCTAAAACGAGTTTAAAATCTTGTTTTTGATGTGTTAGAACCTCTGCAGAATCAGAGAATCGGATACATGTTTACATCCCTTCCGGCGAACCCCTAACTTCTATAGAAATCTCTATTAAAATATGGGAGAGAAAAAAGAAACCTAAAAATTAAAGAAAACCTAAATAATAAGATTAGCAAATACAAAATCAAAGAGAAGAAAAACCTAGATAATATTAGTACCTGAAGTGGTGAAAAAATCCAAAGGTAAAACTTTCCAACTATAAAAAAAATAAATAAATAAAATAAAAAAATTTAATGCATTGAAGCACACTTATAAGACAGCATAATTAGAACAGAAGAGAGGAAGCTAATTAACAAATGCCACTAAGAACTTTTAAAGCAAGAGAAGATAAGGCTATCAAATCAAGAGACAGAGAAGAAAAACCCTGGTGAAACTAATACTAGAAGTAACTAAAATTTTAACATTCAATAGAAGTTTTAGAAAAAAGATGGTTTCTGTCCTACATAAAAAGAGATGAATATAGAAATCATATGCATTGCTTGCCTGTTTGCTAGCAAAGGTAAGACTTGGAAGTACAGAGAAAAACAGATAGACGGATAGCAGGAAACAATGAAGGCTTGAAATCCCCATTGCTAACTCTCTTTCTCTGCGTGTCTAAAAACTCAGAAGAATGAGTTTTACATCCACCAATGTTCTTTTATAGAGGAGAGGTACTTTGTAAGGAAAAGATCTAAAAATGCAAATGCCAAAAATAGAGGAGAGGTGCTTTGTATGGAAAAGACCTGAAAATGCAAATGCCATAACTAGAGGAGAGGTACTTTGTATGGAGAAGATCTCGTAATGAAAATGCAATCTACTTTCATGTATATGAAGATAGAAGGCAAAATAGATTTTTAAATATGAATGCATTTCCATTTCTGTAAAATTGCCACTTTCATGTATATGAAGATAAAAGGCAAAATAGATTTTTAAATGTGAATGCATTTCCACGTCTGTAAAATTGCCAAAGCAAGCTTCTGCAAGAGGACATGAGAGCAGGAATTAGATATTATGTTGAATCCTCTCACCTCGGAAGACTACTCAATATGGGTTGCTGCCGGGTGTGGACCTAGATCAGTCCCCATTACATCCCTATCATTACAACAGAGTCCATCTATATTGTACTGGACCAATAAAAACTAAGACCTGTACCAGACTTGGGTCCGGTTAGAGGACCAATGACGATGCCAAATTTTGAACTATTAAAGCCTATAATCTTGTCCTAAGCCCAAAGAAGGGCCTCTTCTTGGAACTAGATTGATGCCCAAATGGGATATGCTCTTAACCTTATTGTAAGAAATAGGGTGGGGGCAGGGCCCCCCTATCTCTCATAAGTAAGGTGAGAGATCTTTTTATAGGAGCATCTTCCTATATTTATATATATAAGGTAAGCTCAAGTATTTGGTGGGGCCCACCTAGAGACCTACATGGGGATGGGGATGTAGGGGATTTCAAGGACTCCGCGGGACTTTCCTCTCTGCAAAAAATCAACCCCAACTGTGATTTATATCATCTCCATTTAAGCCCCAAAAGTTTAATGGTCAAAAGTCAATTTGGATTAGTACACAATCGATCCAACGGTTCAATAAATTCAGATCTAACCGAAAATTGGTGGACATATACACTTCAGGGGGGTTGTGTTTTTGGTCGATTTGGATGGACCAAGGGTGGGCCCCACAAACTTAAGCTTACGGAATTTTCTCCTAAGCTTGAGCTTATGAGAGCCTTATCCTATAATGAGAGAACTTTTCCTTTTTGCAAATGAATATTCCTTTTATGCATATGACCATATATGACTTTTCCCCTTTTGTACATAAAAAGTTTCAATTGTGGAAGTGTCCCTCACCCTATAGTGAGGGATGGATGCACATGAATATTCTCTTATATGTGTGTGTGTCTATATGTATATATATATATATATATATATATATATATATACACATGGAGATGCTCCTATGAGAGGATCTCTTACCTTATATGGGAGATAGGGGGGCCCTTACATTTAAGCATATCACTATATATATATATATATATACACACACGGGAGTTATCAAGTGCGCCCAACACCGGTCGTGGGGCCCACCCGAGGTCCATCAAAGTGGACCCAAACCCCCTATTTACACGGATCCCACCCGAGTTGCACCCATCTGAACGGACCGTACACCCTGGTTCTATTGCACACCCAATTGAATGGATTGTACACCCGTTAAACTTCTGATGCCTAGATAAAGGTCATACAAGGATCGGATGGGTCCAAATTTTTGTGGGTAAATTGGTCTCATCTCTTGGTGTGGCCCCACAGCCAATTGCGCAATGATGCTAAGCGCACATGCCGCACACCTGATGGACCATCTGTATGAGTTCTAGAAAAGGTCAAGAAAAGTGGTGCTTTTGCCATCTATTTGCATCCAACTAAAGTAAGCCAATAATATAACTTCCAATTATGCACCATTTATGATAAACTTTTGAATTTAAAATGCCAGCTAACATTGCCTATTTGTTTCGCTAATGGTTTCCAATTTGTTTTGGGATTCACTGATGAAAATTTAATATTCTTTCATGGGGCCCCCTTCTATGGCCCGCAGTCAAGATTCACTCAAATAAAAGTTGGACCTACATGATGCCATTAATCTATTAGTGGGGTGCTCTTATAAAATAATACTAGCATCAAAGGCCCGGGCTTAAAATATATTTAAAATTAGTATTTTCTTTAAAATATTATTGATAATAGATAAATAGGTAACAAAGGCTCCTGAATAAAAAATATATATATATATTCATATTTGGTGTCTTCGGGGAAATATCATTGATAAAAATATATTAACATAATAAATCTACTATTAATCATCAAGGGTCTGATTTTTAGTCAACCCATAAAATCTGTTAGTGGGGCCAAGCTTCACCTAAATTAGACTTAAACCCACCAACATATTTTTTTGCACTTTACAATTTTATAAGAGGACCCACTCATAATTTTTTAATATGGCCATGAAATCACTGTCATAGATCCATTGTGAGGCCAAGTTTCACTTCAATCAAAATTTAACCTATCATTGAGGACCCGCTAATAAAGTTTTAATGTTCCATGAAGCAATGATATAAGTTTACTGTGTTAGTTTTATGGTCTCAATCTATTAATATTGATGTAATAAATTGATTAATTTCTTTATTTATCAATATATATTCATGTTTTCCTTTCATGGGATGAATAGTATTTTATTACTTAAATGCACACAACCAATACAAACGACAAACTAGCTCATAAGATGAACCGGAGTTCACAAGTATATTTAGATATAACACATGTGTGTGGATGAGATCCACATACAGGAGACATGTGTCACAAATCTTATACTTAAATTTATTCACAACCAGTGATGAGATTGGGCATCTCATCTGACAAAGTTGCAGTATTATGATCACTATGAAATAGTGTGATCTGTCTCGATCATCGAAATGTAAGATTCTAGATCATTATACTGGTACATTGAATGTATTAAAGAACCATGAGAAGCACCTCAAGAACACTGTCTTTTACTTTAAGGTCTGCTCTCATAATTCCCTAGCAATGGGCTCTCAACCCTGAGACATTGATGAACTCAAGTTTCTATCTATTCATTTGCTTTGAGTCACCAATAAGTGAGGCCAACTGTAAGTCAATACCTCGGTGTCTTGGGTACATGGTAGCAGGACTATGGGAACATTTAATGGTCAAGATAGAATCTATCTTTTTCCCTTATGCCAATTAATGGATTTATCATTAGTAAGTGTACACCCATCTCAATTAAGAGTTAATTGGATGGTACTAATGATTACTATAATTAATTGGGTCTCAAGGATAAAAAGATATGGATCTAAATTGGTGGGACAGTTTGTCCAATCGATCCATGGATATTGATGGAGGGGCCTACTTGCAGTGATAGGGAAGTTTAGGGTCTTCATGTATTTTATTTTTAAGACTGGAGTTCAATTGCATTTATTTAGTGGAGTTATTTGCAATTAACTGCAGGCCTGGATTGCACATGAGATGTGGGGTCGCGGTGTCCCAGTTGGAGTCAGCTTTCTATAGAATCCCTAGTGGTCCCTATGCTAGCCCAAGATTGGATCTTTAATAATTCTATTTGAACTAAAAAAGGAAAGCTACTATTTCTATTTGAAGTGAGACTTCTAATAGTGGTAATAGTGGAATAAAGGGTTGCTAATTATTATAGAAGTTGGACTTTTAATAATAAACAAGGAGAGGAGTTGTAAAAACTATAAATAGGAGACAAGAGGAGGCCATGGACGTCCATGCACTTATTCCCTTGGAGTTGACGCCCACCTCCCTCTATTGTGCAAGAGTTGCACTCCTCCTCTTCCCTTCTCTCTCTTCTAGTTTCCTTCTAGTTTCCTTAATAATTCTAGTTAGTCTTTCTCTTAGAGATTCCACTATCTCTCTTGAGAAAAGAGATCTAAAGTGGGACATAGCGTGGAAGACGATTGGGCATTGGAGATTCTGATTTGCTTCATGAAAGAGCTCTTCATCAAAGTGTTTAATCAAGTTCTCCATTAGAGCACAACCAAGCTCCATAGGTATTATCTACCCCTTGTGTGTTGTAGAAATTCGCGGTTGCTTGTTAGGTGCTATTTCTATCTTCTTGATAGGTTTATTTGCTGACTATGATGGCTAAGATTGAGGACATGCATCCTGGACTGGGGTTTGTTGCGTTTTGGATAGACGATCACTACTTCTAGTTGGTCAAAAGTTTTGAAAACCTATCTAAGAGGCCCACCCACTTCCAACAGTTGGTATCAGAGCCATACCTCATCTCTAATCATGTAAGAGCAGCAAGCTTGCTCTGTTCTTTGCATGAGATGCGAAGAAGATAGAGGAAGAGCTATGTATGGATCGGGTTTTTATGGGTATGCTTTGTTTTAATAGTAAATCCATGTTTGGATAGTCATAAAAGGGTTTAATAATGATGGAATGATGATAGGAAGCCATTAGAACACTTCAAAAGAGTTCTGGAGTTGAATGGACACGAAATAGAAAAAGCCCAAAAAATTTTGGTTCGTCAGTCCGGTCGACGGGGACTCGTGTCCGGTCGACCAGGTACTTGCAGGCCGATCGATCGGGCTCTCTGGCCGGTCGACTGGGGACACTATGACAGAACATGTAGATTTTAGGATTTTTCAGTTTCGGGTCTTCTTTGTGTGTCCTATTTTTCCAGCACTGTTCGGCAGTCCTATTTGTGTATTTTGTGTGGATGTATGAGATACTAACATGCAGGTTATCTTGTCCTCTCCATATGGCCCACAAGTCTTACTTTCTTTTGTGGTTGATTGTTTTTAAGGCTAAGTGTAAAGGGCATCATGGTTTCCTTAGTTTCCCATGAAAGGGCAAGGCATGATGGTTTCCCTATAGCCATTTTAATTTTAATTCTTAGATTACCATGTAAGTCTCAACGTAGAGACATAAGGATTTATGTAATTTTCAAAATTTATAAATTCTGGCGATGTCCGAGATGAAGAAGGAAAGTGAAGTTGAACTCCTAATCAAAGAGTTTGAAGATTACCAAAAGTTTTTTTGGAGATACCCAAAGAGTTTAAGGAATCCCAAAGTTTTGGAAAGTCCAAGAAGTCCAAGAAGTCCATTCCGCATGGGCCATGTGGAGGAGAGGACTAGTTACTAATTTTAGGATTTTCTATTTATGGATAAATGCTTGATTTAGAATATTTCCAAATCCGATCCAAACATAGCAAGTTACTAAAATTGGTCAAGTCAAATTATTTTTTGGAAAGAGTTCTAATTAGTGTTGATAACCCATGAGATGGATACATTAGTAACACTGATTTAGAAACCGAACTTTCCTTAAAATAACTTGACTTGGAACCAATCTTTGATCATATCATGAGATGATTTGATATTAATATGGGCCCTAATACCTTAAAAGGAAAATCCTCAATTCTAAAATATTAAGTGGGAGCGGGCCATTAAATTGAGAAAATCCCCATGGTTTTCCACCATAGGTCCATTGTAAGGAAAGTATTAGCCTCGTGCCATCTTGAGAATGACCATTCCACATGGAGGGCTTTTATTTGTTTGGTTATTAGATATGGATATCCCAAAAGGATAGTGTTGGTGAGACGGGGTGGGGGTTCACTCTCCAAGGAGGGGCTGCCCACAACGGTTGTCACGTAATGTTGCTTGGTGGGTCACACTTAACTAAAATAACGATGTAGTATCCCCAAGGATTTTGATAAGTCCACAAAATTGTTGCTTTCATTCATCATTTCATATGCATTTCTGGACTTAATTAAGTTAATTGCATAGAATTACACTTAATTTCATATTTTCATGCATTTGAGCATCAAAGTTGGAATCTTTGTCAAATTTGGTCAAAATTCATTACATTGCGTGACTTTTGTGAAATTAGGGATTTTCATCTCATTCATCACCCAAAAATTAGTTCTTTTGGCTTCACTAATGCATACCTTCTAATTTTGACACCATTTGCTATTTTTTGAAAGTTGGGTACTTTTTGTGCATTAATTAGGCATGTAGGGTCCAATGCATAGTCCATCTAGATTCCTCACACTTGATTATTATTGGCATTATTTAATTTTATTTTTGTAGGATAAATCAAGAGTGGGACCTACATTGGTGAAATTTGAGATAGATCAGAGGCAGGACACGCTTCATGGTGGGCCCACATATCTTGACATCTTGGTGGAGTTGGAAAAATTTGAAAATCTCAAAGATGGAAAGGGAATCAAATAAGCAGAGTCCAAGCATGCCTTGGACGTTCAACATGGGTCCCACACACTCCATTGCATGCCAAACATAAAAGTGTCCTTAATTGCACAATTATTCCCGGATTTTTCAGGGGTAGTAAATTGAAATGGCCATAACTTTCAAACCCAGTATCGGATTGTTGCAATCTACCAATTGCTGGAAAGCTCTTTTCGAGTAGATACCCTTGGAGCCCAAGATTATATAAATCGAAGCTATATTGAGGGAGATATGACCTCGGGAAGTTACCTATTATAATTCTATGCGGGAATTACAAGAAGTTTTCAAAATTGGCAACATGAGAGATGTTTGAGAAGTTCAATTTGGTAATACTTGGAGCTCAAGAGACCACACTTAGTAGAAAATCCTCTCCAATTCAAACTCTTTCCAAGTGTGAAGCCTAACTTGAGTCCTAAGCAAGAAATCTCTCCACATAAGGGAACAAATCCTAAAAGAGAGGAGATTCTTTGCTAAAAAGGAGGCATCAACATCTATAAAACCAACCCAAAAGGGGATGGAGGCATCTCACATCTAGCCCTCTCTCCAATTCCCTTCTTTCTTTTCTTCCTTTCTTGTTTTCCATTAGTAATTTCTTTATTTATTTTATTTTGGTAGCCTTGGGCCATGTCCAAGGATTTATTTTGAAGGAGAAGTTTTGTGAAGGAGAAGTTGTAAAGATGCAGTTTTTAATGACAAATCAAGAAGCATTCTTTTCAATTGCGGGCTAATTTTCTTGATTAGAGCTATGGATGAAGGTAAGTAACTTCTTTTTATTTATTTAGTAATTCTAATTTGTGTTCTATGATTATGTGCTTAATGATTAATAGGCTTGTCTTCTTGCCCTGGGTAAATCTCCATTCTTAAATTCTGAAAATAAAAATTGGTTTTTGACTATTCATGCTTAGGTTTGATAGGCCATGCTTAGAATTTAGATCTTTTGATGGTTTACGATTACTTTTGATGGGTAGTTCTTAAATTACTTTTATTCTTTTATGAGATGGAGGAAGTCTTGTGTTTTGAATTTTTATGATTGAAAAGGGATTTTAAAAGTTAGATTTTCCAAATTAAAAACATTGATTTGTCTTTGATTTGAAGTAAAAATTGGAACAAATTAGGATTACTTGATAAATAATTTGTGGATGCTTATTGGATTCCTATGCTCTAATCACTTTCATTAATTTGTAGTTTTTCATCTTTCTAAATTAGTTGCTTGATTTTATATCTAAATACTTAAAACTTTCCTTGATTATAGTTAATTAGTTTTCTTAATCTAAAAGTTTCTTTAATTAGCTCCTTGTGGGTTCGACCCGTTCTTGCCGTGATTGAAAAATGGGGAATGTTCAAGGTTAAACCCAAAATTGAGACAGAGGCCAAATTAGCCACATTGGTGAGGAGAGTAGAGGCCCTAGAGCTGAACCAAAAGCCCACTCCAAACACTTTGGAGTCATTGGAATATAATCAGGGCATGAATGGAGGGATTGACCCAACAACTTTGGGTCAGGCCGAATCTGTTGAGGAGGTTAATGCACTATATCAAAACACTCGTTTTGATAATCGTCAGAGGTATGACCCATACTCCAGCACATACAATCCAGGTTGGAGGGAAAATCCAAACTTTTCTTGGACCAAGGGTCCAACTCAGGGTGGCCCAACCCAGGCCCATCAACTTCAGCCTTTCCATCTCAAGCCATGCCATCTCCATGGTTCCAAAAGCCACTTGTGCAAAATTTCACCCCCAATCCGCAAAATCAGCGGATAGATTCTCTTGAGGAAACCATGAAACTGTTAGCTCAGAATACCCTCCAGTTCCAGCAAAGCTCTATTCAGAGCTTGAATGCTAACACACAATCAAATGCAAAATTGGAATACCAAATGGACCAACTGGCCAATTCATTGAGTGCTAGAGACAAGTGAACATTTCCTAGTCAACCTGAACCCAATCCCAAGGGCCAAGTTGTTCATGATCCTAAAGGAAAAAGCTTGGAACAAGTCAAATCCATTATCATTCTTCGGTCGGGTACAAAAGTTGATAATAAGGTTGAACTACCTAGGGAAATTGAGGGACCAAGTGTAGATGCTAAACCCATGGTAGAACCTGAGCCAGTCAAAGAAAACCCAATCAAAACTGACCCATCACCTAGTGAGCCATCTCCTAAGACTTATGTTCCCAAGGCACCATACCCACAGAGGCTAGGCCTAGCAAAATCAAATGTTCAGCTGGATAAAATGCTAGAAGTATTCAAACAAGTGAGGATCAATATCCCACTACTTGATGCTATCCAGCAGATTCCGGCCTATGCAAAATTTCTGAAAGACCTTTGCACCTTCAAACGGACTACTTATGTGCCCAAGAAAGCCTTTTTAGCCCAACAAGCTAGCTCGATCATTTCCTGTCCAACCCCAATCAAATACAAGGACCCGGGGTGTCCTACCATTTCTTGCCAGATAGAGGACTATCATATAGAGAAAGCTTTGCTAGATTTGGGTGCAAGTGTGAACCTTCTTGCCTATTCCATATACGAAGAATTAGGTTTAAGGGAGTTAAAGAAAACTCAGGTGACTCTCCAATTGGCTGATGCTTCAATTCGATACCCAAAGGGGGTAGTGGAGGATGTCCTGATTAAAGTAAGAGAGTTTGTGTTCCCTATAGACTTTGTTGTCTTGGACATAAATCAACCAACAGGAACTGCGACCAAAATACCAATCATTCTAGGACGACCATTCCTAGCCACCTCAAATGCTTTGATCAATTGTAGGAATGGAGTTATGAAAATCTCTTTTGGGACTATGACAGTTCAAGTGAACATTTTTAATGTCAGTAAGCAACCTCCTGATGAGGACAATGGGATTTTTTAAGTCAGTTACATTCATGAACTGGTGGAAAATCACTTACCCCATTTTAAACTTGAAGATCCACAAGAGGCTTGTCTTGCCCACTTTGGCAGTGACTTTGATGTAGATTGTTACGTTGAAGAGGTAAATGCACTGCTAGCTACAACTCCATTCATGAAAAAGAATAGGTAGCTACCTAAGCGAGAGATCTTGACCTCAATTTTGGAAGGTAGGTTTGTTTGGGATCCGGGTGGATTCTATGTTAGGTGTTAGATAGGGTAGTTTCTTTTTCTTTGTTTTTATATATATTATTATTAGTTTAGGTTATCTTTTGTTATTGTTTTGACTAACTTTAGATAAGGAGTGCCATGCAAAATCATCAGGTAACTTATTTCCTTTACCTCCTGCTATTTATTTTTCCTCATGTTACGTTATCACTTTTTGCATTACATGCATGACATCAAGGACGCTGTCTAGTTTAGGTTTGGTGGTGGGAGCAAGCACACTTGTCCAATTTTAGGTATTTTTTAAATTTTAGGCAAAATTTTAATTATTTTTTTTTATTTTAGGAAAACTTTTCGTTTGTGCAATTTTATTTTATTTTTTTTTAAATGGAAGTTTTCAAAGGAATTGATAAAATTCAACGGTGCTCGGAAACCCGGAATTTCGAAATCCTTGGAAGGAAGTAAAATGAAAGTTCAAGACTTTTCTAGAATATTTCAAACTTTGTTTTTCACTAAAACACGTATACATCTATCATGATTTTGGATATGAAGCTTTAGTGTCGAATTCGGGATTTCTCAAGAAATATAGGATGACTTTCTAAAGTTTAGCCTTGTAAGTCTACCTGTTTCATCGGGATGGTTAAGCCAACCAAAACCAGTGGATTAGTTCGGGAGAATTGAAAAAGGTTGCCTATTGTTGGGGTTTGCAAAAAAAAAAAAAAAAAAAAAAAGGTGTTTAGTTAGAAGTCTTGAAAAGAATAAAAAGTTTGTGACTAGTTTGGGTTCGCAGCCTTTTTAACCCGAGCCAGTAAGCCCGTAGGGTATTTACATACCTAGTGCCCTAGCCATCTGGTTTGGGAGTCATTGGCCTAATGCTCGTTACATGGGTTAATTAGAAAGCTTAAGGGACCTAGGCTTTGCACGGTCACATGTGTGTGTTTGAAAAAAAAGTTGCGGCCTTAGAAAATATAGTAGTGCGAAAGCCGTCATAGTAGCCCTGAGAGGGAAACTTATGAGCCACTAAATCTGGGAATGATAAGAGCATTTGAAAGAGAATTTTGTTTTCATGGCACCATAGCGGAACATTTGAAGGATTGATTTGATGTGTACACCTACACAGAGCACACAAAGTTTTGAAAAGAAAAAAAATTCTTTAAACTTGAAAGGTGAACTGAATTTTGAAAAGTCTGAGATTTTGATTATTCCAGGTTATACAAGTGGCATCCGAGATGAGTTAATGTCCTTTTGGGAAATTTCTTTTCTTTTTATATTTTTTAGGATAAATGAACTTTGTGGGTAGATTCACTGCAAACCCTCACGAGGCACAACTCGTCCACTAGGGGGAACCTGGGGGTTTAAGGGCTTGCTGCATATGCTAAATACAGTTGAGAAGGCCAGCGAAAGTGGCATTTTTCTTTTTATTTTTCTACATTTGTTAGGATAGTAAACTTCTCCTTTTTCACTTCTTTTGCTCGAGGACTAGCAAAAAGCTGGTTTGGGGGTGTGATAAGTCCACAAAATTGTAGTTTTCATTCATCATTTCATATGCATTTGTGGACTTAATTAGGTTAATTGCATAGAATTACACTTAATTTCATGTTTTCATGCATTTGAGCATCAAAGTTGGAATCCTAGTCAAATTTGGTCAAAATTCATTACATTGCATGACTTTTGTGAAACTAGGGATTTTCATCTCATTCATCACCCAAAAATTAGTTCTTTTGGCTACACTAATGCATACCTTCTGATTTTGACGCCATGTACTATTTTTGGAAAGTTGGGTATTTTTGGTGCATTAATTAGGCATGTAGGGTCTCATGCATAGTCCATCTAGATTCCTCACACTTGATTATTATTGACATTATTTAATTTTATTTTTATAGGATAAATCAAGAGAGGGACCTGCATTGGTGAAATTTGAGAGAGATCAAAGGCGGGATACGCTTCATGGTGGGCCCACATATCTTGACATCTTGGTGGAGTTGGAAAGATTGAAAAATCTCAAAGATGAAAAGGGAATCAAATAAGCAAGCAAAGAAAGAGTCCAAGCATGCCTTGGACGTCCAACATGGGTCCCACACACTTCATTGAATGCCAAACATAGAAGTTTCCTTAATTGCACAATAATTCCCGGATTTTTCAGGGGTAGCAAATTGAATGGCCATAACTCTCAAACCTAGTATAGGATTGGTGCAATCTACTTATCGCTGGAAAGATCTTTTCGAGTAGATATCCTTGGAGCCCAAGATTGCATAAACCGGAGCTATATTGAGGGAGATATACCTCGGGAAGTTACCTATTATAATTCTATGCGGGAATTACAAGAAGTTTTCAAAATTGGCAACATGAGAGATGTTTGAGAAGTTCAATTTGGTAATACTTGGAGCTCAAGAGACCACACTTAGTAGCAAATCCTCTCCAATTCAAACTCTTTCCAAGTGTGAAGCCTAACTTGAGTCCTAAGCAAGAAATCTCTCCACATAAGGGAACAAATCCTAAAAGAGAGGAGATTCTTTGCTAAAAGGGAGGCATCAACATCTATAAAACCAACCCAAAAGGGGATGGAGGCATCTCACATCTAGCCCTCTCTCCAATTCCCTTCTTTCTTTTCTTCCTTTCTTGTTTTCCATTAGTATTTTCTTTATTTATTTTATTTTGGTAGCCTTGGGCCATGTCCAAGGATTTATTTTGAAGGAGAAGTTTTGTGAAGGAGAAGTTGTAAAGATGCAGTTTTTAATGACAAATCAAGAAGCATTCTTTTCAATTGCGGGCTAATTTTCTTGATTAGAGCTATGGATGAAGGTAAGTAACTTCTTTTTATTTATTTAGTAATTCTAATTTGTGTTCTATGATTCTGTGCTTAATGATTAATAGGCTTATCTTCTTGCCCTAGGTAAATCTCCATTCTTAAATTCTGAAAATAAAATTGGTTTTTGACTATTCATGCTTAGGTTTGATAGGCCATGCTTAGGATTTAGATCTTTTGATGGTTTATGCTTACTTTTGATGGGTAGTTCTTAAATTACTTTTATTCTTTTATGAGATGGAAGAAGTCTTGTGTTTTGAATTTTTATGATTGAAAAGGGATTTTAAAAGTTAGATTTTCCAAATTAAAAACATTGATTTGTCTTTGATTTGAAGTAAAAATTGGAACAAATTAGGATTACTTGATAAATAATTTGCAGATGCTTATTGGATTCCTATGCTCTAATCACTTTCATTAATTTGTTATTTTTCATCTTTCTAAATTAGTTGCTTGATTTTATATCTAAATACTCAAAACTTTCCTTGATTGTAGTTAATTAGTTTTCTTAATCTAAAAGTTTCTTTAATTAGCTCCTTGTGGGTTCGACCCATTCTTGCCATTGTCTCATCTAGACTCCTGTGCACTTGCGGTATTTTATGATTGATATTGATCACATCAGATTTGCCTCATGTATTTTAGAAACTAAAGCTAATCGATAGTCATACATTATTTGGTATAAGATACCTAGATAATAATGAATGATAGGGGATCATGGATAGTTAATCTTAATCCAAATTTTGACCTACTTTGATTCGCACCAATGTAGGAGGTATTCGCACTCCCCAAGGAGGCATATCCCGGGGATTGGAATTCAGATGTATTCTAAATTTTAGTAGTCATGAGGTTCCCCACATAAATTTGGTAGAATAGTAAATCCTAATGTCATTAATATTCTTTAATTGAATGTATAGTTATGTGCTACAGTTTATTCAACATGAATTCGAATACTTTCAATCCACTTGCGACTATTCTCAACCAGAATAAGTTGGTGGGATCCAACTATGTAGACTGGAAATGGAACCTAGATATTTTCCTGACTGCATCAGGATATAAATATGTCCTTACTATGCCTCCCCTTGATGAGCCGGTGCCAGATGCAGCACAGGACGAGAAAGACCATTATGCCAAATGGACTAAAGACGATGAGATGGCCAGATGTTATATACAAGCATCCATGTCTAGTGCTTTGCAACACCAACATCAATCCTATAAGACTTCATACGATATTATATCGAACTTAAAGGAGATGTTTGCGGACCAGGGCAGGCCTGCTAGGCAGGCTGCTATGATGGTGCTCATAAGCACCAAGATGGCTGAGGGTACACTAGTACAAGAACACATGCTAAAGATGATGGACTCATTGAATGAGTTGGATGTACTGGGTGCCGCGATTGATGCAGAATCACAGATTGACATAATCCTCGAGTTGCTACCAGATTCATTCAACCATTTTAAGATCAATTATAATATGAATAAAATGAATCTGACCCTAGCTGAGCTGTCTAGCCAACTGATAGCAACTGAGGGGATCATGAAGAAAAGGCCAACTACCATGATGACAGAAAAGTCAAATGCCAGGTCTAAGCTAAAAGGCAAAGGCCAGAAAGGCAAAAGGAAATCAGTCCCCAAGGGTCCTAAGGGAGAAAATGTTCCTAATGGTGGTGTGGCAAAGGTTAAGGGTTCAGGGACTAAGGGAGAGTGTTTCCACTGTGGTAAGACAGGACATTGGAAGAGGAATTGTCCAGATTTTCTGTCCAAGAAGAAGATCTCAGGTATGATTGAGTCACTTGTTTTTTAAGTTAATTTTGCAACTGGTACTTCAGAATCATGGTGTGTTGGCTCCGGTGCAGCTAATCACATATGTAATTCGTTGCAAGGGTTTCGGGAAACCAGGAGGCTCAGTGACGGTGAAATCATTGTCAACCTAGGATCTGATGCTAAGGCAGAGGCGGTTTCAGTGGGAGTTATTACTTTATTTTTTTCAAATAATAAATTGATTTTGTTAGATACATTATATGTATCGTCTTTAAGACGGAATTTAATTTCAGTTTCTAGTTTGGTGAATAAAAGTTATTCTATTACTTTTGGTACCGAAGTTGTCATAAAGAGGAATGATACTTTCATATGTTTTGGCAAGGTAATCAATGGACTTTATTTGTTAACTCCCACAATGTATGAAATACATGATATCGAGATAAATAATAGACCATCATTAAAGAGAAAATCACCTTCATCTAATCTAACAAAGCTTTGGCACCTGAGGCTAGGTCACATTAACCTAAACAAGATTGATAGGCTAGTGAAAGATGGTATCTTGCCTTCACTGGTGGTAGAACCAATGCCTGTCTGCGAATCCTATTTGGAAGGCAAAATGACCAAAAGACCATTTTCATCTAAGGGCAATATGGCCAAAAATTGATTGGAATTAGTGCATACTAATGTGTGTAGACCCATAAATATTAGAGCCAAAGGAGGATATGAGTACTTCATTACTTTCACAGATGACTACTCAAGATATGGATACATATACCTTATGCACTGCAAGTCCGAGGCTTTTGAAAAGTTCAAAGAGTTTCGAGCAGAAGTGGAAAAGCAATTAGGTAAAAGTATTAAGACTCTTCGATCAGATCGAGGAGGGGAATATCTCTCAGTTGATTTTATGGGATACTTATCAGAGAATGGGATTATATCCCAGTTGTCTGCTCCTGGTATGCCTCAACAGAACGAAGTAGCAAAAATAAGGAACCGGACTCTTTTAGATATGATCAAGTCTATGATGAGTTTCTTAGGATTACCTATATCATTTTGGGGATATGCTTTAGGTACTGCAATGTACATACTAAACTTCGTACCATTTAAGTCTGTACCTAAGACTCCCCGGGAGTTGTGGTATGGAAGAAAGCCTAGTCTGCAACATTTACATATTTGGAGTTGTCCGGCACATGTGCTGAAGGTAAAGACGGATAAGTTGGAATCGAAGTCGGAAGTGTGCACCTTTGTAGGATATCCTAAAGGAACTAAAAGTTGGATATTCTATAATCCCAGATAGCAGAAAGTGCTTATCAGCACCAATGCGGTTTTTCTGGAAGAAGATTATATGACTGATCAGAAATCTTTAGAAAAGGTTATCTTGGAAGCGATTCAAGAGAAGTCAATTCCAAATCCTACTATGACCGAACTTGAAGAGAATCCGCCCATACCTAACCCAGTAGTTACACCAATGCCTCGTCGTAGTGGGAGGATTGTCAGGCTCCCTGACAGGTTCTCGTTTTTGGGAGAGTCTTACGAGACAATCCCAGAAGAACTGGAACAAGATCCCTGTAACTATAATGAAGCAATCAATAACATAGATTCGGGACGTTGGCAAGAAGCTATGAAAGCTGAGATGGAGTCGATGTACTCTAATCAGGTCTGGACACTTGTGGACTTGCCTGCCCATATTAAACCTATTGGGTTCAAGTGGGTCTACAAGAGGAAGAGAGGACCAGACGGAAGAGTTGAGACCCTTAAGGCCCTGCTTGTTGCGAAAGGGTATACTCAGAAAGAGGGTATCGACTATGAGGAAACCTTCTCGCCGGTAGCCATGCTCAAGTCTATCCAGATACTCTTATCCATTGTGGCTCATCTTGATTACGAGATTTGGCAAATGGATGTCACGACAGCGTTTCTCAATGGCCATCTTGAGGAAGACATCTATATGATGCAACCAGATGGTTTTGTGGCTAAAAACCAAGAGCAAAGAGTTTGCAAATTGCAGAAATCCATTTATAGATTAAAGCAGGCATCCCGAAGTTGGAACATCCGTTTTGACCAGGCAATCGAGGCATTTGGTTTTTGTCAAAATCCGGATGAGTCATGTGTGTATATGAAAAGTGAAGGTGACAAGGTAGTTTTTCTAGTATTATATGTCGATGACATTCTTTTTCTCGGGAGAGACATAGGAATGTTGTCTACAGTAAAAGTTTGGTTAGCTAAGACTTTTGATATGAAAGACTTGGGAGAAGCTAGCTACATCCTAGGGATCAAGCTACATCGAGACCGGAAAAATAGGATAATCAGCTTATCTCAAGCTGCATACATAGATAAGGTACTAGTGTGGTTTGTAATGCAAGACTCCAAGAAGGGTATCACACCTTTTAGGCATGGTGTGCATCTTTCCAAGGATCAATGTCCCAAGACACCTCAGGAAAAGGAGCAGATGAGAGAAGTGCCATACGCCTCGGCTGTTGGCAGCCTCATGTATTCTATGCTTTGTACTAGACCAGATATCTGTCATGCAGTAGGCTTAGTCAGCAAATATCAGTCTGATCCAGGTCTTGATCATTGGACTACTGTGAAATGCATTCTCAAATACTTGAGAAGGACTAGAGATTACATGTTAATTTACGGCAGTGATGAGTTGATTCCAGTCGGTTACACAGATTCTGACTTCATGTTAGATAAGGATTCCAGGAAATCAACCTCTGGGTATGTGTTTATGCTGGCGGCGGAGCTATTAGCTGGACGAGTATTAAACAGGAATGTACCACTGATTCCATCTCAGAAGCTGAATATGTGGTGGCTTGTGAAGTAGCTAAGGAAGCAGTTTGGCTAAAAAGATTCCTTATGGAACTTGGAGTGGTACCTTTGGCGCGACAGCCGCTCACAGTTTACTATGACGGCAGCGGGGCAGTCGCACAGTTCAAGGAACCCAGAAGACATAAAAGCCAAAAACATGTATAGAGGAAATATCATTTGGTCAGAGAGATTGTGCAGAGAGGTGACATTGCCATCACCAAGATAGCATCTGTGGATAATCTTACAGATCCCATTACTAAGCCATTGACAACCAAAGTCTTTGAGCAGCATGTCGATAGGATGGGCATGAGATGCAACTCTGACTGGCATTGAGCCTAAGTGGGAAATTGTTAGTTTTATGTTCTCAATACATTAGGATTGATGTAATAAAATGATTAATTTCTTTATTTATCAATATATATTCATGTTTTCCTTTCATGAGATGAATGGTGTTTTATTATTTAAATGCACACAACTAATACAAACGACATACTGGCTTATAAGATGAACCGGAGTCCACAAGTATATTAGATGTAACACATGTGTGTGGATGAGATCCACACACAGGAGACATGTGTCACAAATCTTATACTTAAATTGATTCACAACCAGTGATGAGATTGGGCATCTCATCTGACAAGGTTGTAGTATTATGATCACTTTGAAATAGTGTGATCTATCTTGATCATCGGAATGTAAGATTCTAAATCATTATACTGGTACATTAGATGTATTGAAGGACCATGAGAAGCACGTCAAGAACACTGTCTTTTACTTTAAGATCTGCTCTCATAATTCCCTAGCAATGGGCTCTCAACCTTGAAACATTGATGAACTCAAGTTTCTATCTATTCATTTACTTTGAGCCACCAATGAGTGAGGCCAACTGTAGGTCATCACCTCGGTGTCTTGGGTACATGGTAGCAGGACTGTGGGAACATTTAATGGTCAAGATAGAATCTATCTTTTTCCCTTATGCCAATTAATGGATTTATCATTAGTAAGTGTACACCCATCTCAATTAAGAGTTAATTGGATGGTACTAATGATTACTATAATCAATTGGGTCTCAAGGATAAAAAGATATGGATCTAAATTGGTTGGACAGTTTGTCCAATCGATTCATGGATATTGATGGAGGGGCCTACTTGTAGTGATAGGGAAGTTTAGGGTCTTCATGTATTTTATTTTTAAGACTGGAGTTCAATTGCATTTATTTAGTGGAGTTATTTGCAATTAACTGCGGGCCCGGATTGCACATGAGATGTGGGGTCGCGGTGTCCCAGTTGGAGCCAGCTTTCTATGGAAACCCTAGTGGTCCCCACGCTAGCCCAAGATTGGATCTTTACTAATTCTATTTGAACTCAAAAAGGAAAGCTACTATTCCTATTTGAAATGAGACTTCTAATAGTGGTAATAGTGGAATAAAGGGTTGCTAATTATTATAGAAGTTGGACTTCTAATACTAAACAAAGAGAGGAGTTGTAAAAACTATAAATAGGAGACAAGAGGAGGCCTTGGACGTCCATGCTCTTATTCCCTTGGAGTTGACGCCCACCTCCCTCTATTGTGCAAGAGTTGTACTCCTCCTCTTCCCTCCTCTCTCTTCTAGTTTCCTTCTAGTTTCCTTAGTAATTCTAGTTAGTCTTTCTCTTTCCACCATCTCTCTTGAGAAAAGAGATCTGAAGCGGGACATAGCGTGGAAGACGATTGGGCATTGGAGATTCTGATTTGCTTCGTGAAAGAGCTCTTCATCAAAGTTTTTAATCAAGTTCTCCATTAGAGCAGAACCAAGCTCCATACGTATTATCTACTCCTTGTGTGTTGTAGAAATTCGTGGTTGCTTGTTAGGTGCTATTTCTATCTTCTTGATAGGTTTATTTGCTGACTATGATGGCTAAGATTGAGGACATGCATCCTGGACTGGGGTTTGTTGCGTTTTGGATAGACGAGCACTACTTCTAGTTGGTCAAAAGTTTTGAAAACCTATCCAAGAGGCCCACCCACTTCCAACATATTGTGGGGCCAAGTTTTACTTAAATCGGACTTAAGCGCACCATCGTAGTTTTTGCACAAACGATTTTATAAGAGGGGTCAAACAACTTGTTTTTCATAAATTTCAATGTTACTTTGAAGGTAATAGTATAAATCCATTAGTATGCCCTTTATAAAATACGTAATACTTCAAAATTACAATTTTTTTTTAAAATCATCGACCCAAGTTTTATTCAAGGAACACCACTTGATTGTATCAACTGTCCGACTCATCGTTGTTTAAATAATATGATGAGATTTTCAAAGTGGATGATATGTATGTGATATGGAGATCACATTTTACCCTATTAGTAGGAGAGACTTTAGCGGAGTTAAATGGAGGGAACAAAGAGAGATTTATTGTGCTGCTATTCCTAAGAGCAGGCATGGACCGTGCATCTATTCCTAGGATTGGGAGCTTGGATCCTCCTTGAGCCAAACTTTGGTATTATTGGTCCGGATAAGATTGCTACTGGTACCAGAGGAGGTGGCTTGGTGTCGCGACCCTGGCCGAGATCCGGGCCCACGAACGATGATAAACATACAAGAACAGTGTTGATGTGCGGTTACAACAACGAACATATGAATATACACTCATTTAATTTCCCACAGGTTTCCGCGATGAGGATATCACACACGCTCACAAAACATTTACATTGGTGCGGAAGCGTGTAGCAAACCAAATTCTTAATCCATTCCACAATACGAGACTGATAAATATATATAAATGACGTGATGTCAGAGTGAGCAATGATCTCATTGGCGTTCCCAAAAAATAAAGTTAGAAGTTTAAACACAAATGTAAGTTGATTTAAACATCCCCAAAAATAATGGCCAACAAAGGCCAGTACAACCAAACGAACCCAAAGGTAAACAATAATCCCCCAAAAGATGTTTTACAACTCAAAGCTAGACCAAATGTCTAAATGACATTGTCAGCTTGCCATTCAACTAAGCGTTGTGGTTCACCGATCACCTCCTATGGCTCCTCCTCAAAGGTAATAACGGGGACTGGACCTTAGTACTACAGAAATGGGTCAGACACGACGGTCTGGCAGGTGGGTAAATAGATAATACAAGAAAAGAAATCAAAGTATAACTTAAAACATAATGAAATCTTATTAAAACAATAATTGTCATAAAATAGGATGCATTGCTTATTTAAAATAAAAATGCAGTATAAATCATGAAGGGTAATCAAGGGAACAAGAACTGACAAGATGGCAGTCACACTTAAGCTAAATCCTCCATCACTAATGTGATGAGAGTACAAGAAAGGCGTTGGTCTCAGAGCACACTAGGTGGCGAGAAACAACTATATACATATATAAATATACTGAGCAAAACCACGGCCGCGGAACCAGGCGACAAGACAGAACATAATTCAGACTGCAGCTGATAGAAGCTAAAGGGGGACCCCAAGTTGGTGGATCAAACCGACAAGGTCGTCCGAGCTTAGTGGTGCCGACTCATAGGTCAAAACGCATTCAAAACATATACATATCTAAAGGAGTGTATGGCACCCAAAACAAAACTGAAGGCTCATAAGCGCATTTAACACAATAATGTCTTATCAAAATGCATAAGGCTGATCAAATATACAACTTACAAATTTCAGTGGCTTTGAAATGCCACTTCTACTAATACGCGAAAACTTGTCGAAAATGTATGACATTCGGTAAAAGCGGACACAATGGACCCCAGCATATTTCCGAACCATACATCGAGGTTTCACCATTTAAATAATAGGTATAATGGTCCCGTATGTCGGTTAGAGCTCATGGCTTGGTACTCTGGAAGGTTTGAGACATCCCGAGTTCCCTATACAAATTGATAAGCCCATTACCCTTAATAAATCTCTGTAATTGGGGTTCTTTTCTAAATAAATTTCCTTATAACACCTCTTATTCCTGCACATCATATTGGGGCTCCAAACCAACCTCACTGGACCTTAAAATAACCTGTTGATCATGTTTGGAAACAGGCTAGTAATTCTGTACAGTTCGCTCGAGCGAACTGGAGGGTTCATTCCAGCGAATAGCACTCTGGGAGGGTTCGCTCAAGCGAATACAAGTTCGCTCGAGCGAACTGGTCCGAGTGAGGAAGGGTCAAGCGAACTAGGAGGATGGCTCAAGCGAACAAGTCTCTCGAAGGGGTTCGCTCGAGTGAATTTGGGTTTGCTCAAGTGAACTCACCTTTGGGAGGGGTTGGCTCGAGCGAACTGAAAGTTGACTTGAGCTAACCATGTTCTGTGAGGGTTCGCTCGAGCGAAGGTAGGTTCACTCGAGGGAACTGCTTTAGAAACACTCCATTTCAGCAATCCGGCCTCATCTTCTCTTCTTTTCGACACAAATTGTAATACACAAACCTCAAGAGAACAAAAGTTTATACATATGCACATTTCTAAAGCATTAAAAACCATAGGAAAACATAAGAGAGAAATAAATCATAAAACCCATGTTTTTCCACAAAATAAGAAAGCATTTAAATCAACCCATTCATCCACTTGCCTTGGTCTCCAAATATGCTAATAAGCTCCTAATCACCCTTCTTTAGCCAAAACACCAAGTTGTACAAAAACCCCCAAAATACACTCATTACAAACCCTAAAATGGCCAAACTATGAAATAGAATGAGAGAGCTCCCAATAATGGAGATGGGGCTTCTCTTGGAGAAGAAGAACACATATCCAAAAGACGAGAGGAAAAGCTTACATGCAGGGTTCTCAAATAGCTAAAGCTTGCTCAAAGTGTGCTCTAGAGTTGGTCGATTTCTCTACAAGTTGCATCAATGAGGGGAAGAAAATGGTAATCTTCATTCTACTTTTAGTAATAGTAGGGGGTGGGTTTGGAGATGGAGAAGCAAGAAGAAAAGCAAGGAAACCCTAGGGCTACTGGGACTTTTCTCTCCTTCATAATAAAGAAGCTAGAAGAAGAAGACGAATGAAAAGGCTTTCCTTATATAGAAAACATGGATGGGTCCCTCAACTTAACTAACTATTTGGGCTTAAAACATCATTTTCCGGGCCTCGGATGAATTCGACGAAGAAGGAAGAATTGTTCAACGAAATTTCTAGTTTCCAAAAAGTATATATTTCACGGGTTTCGAAGACATTAAAAATAGTGTCCATATTTTTGTGCAAAAGACTGTTTTACCCCCATCATTAGCAAAGTAGGGTCTAGAGGTCTTGAACGAAAACGGGGCAAATACGAAAGTTGGAGGGAATGATAAAACAGATCAAACGGAGTAAAATACAGATTTTCAGAAGTATTAAATAAACCCCAAAGTCTTTCAAAACAAAATAAAGGAACTCCCAAAGGGTCCCACTAAATCAAAAGGGTTCCAAAAAATAATTCAAAGCTATGTAAGAGCTATTCTAATCCAATCTTAACCAAAACTCACTAATCTCACTTATAACTAAAGCACGTCTTAATTAGCGCTAATCGGAAACTCTCGGGGTGGGGTCTTACATCCTCCACCCCTTAGGGCATTTGGTCCTCCAAATGAAACATTCTAACTAACCTCGGGTAGTAGGTGCAGATACTTCTTCTGAACTTGATCCTGTAATTCCCACGTTGCCTCTTCAGGTCCGTGATTTTCCCAAAGCACCTTCACCCAGTGAATGGTCTATGTTCTCAGCTCCTGTTCCTTTGTATCAATGATCTGGACAGGTTTCTCAACATAGGTGTCATCTTCTCTGATCTACAACGGGTCATGATGGAGTACATGTAACGGGTCTGGGACGTACTTCTTCAACATAGACACATGGAATACATTGTATACACCGGAGAGCTCAAGTGGTAAGGCTAATCTATAAGCCAAGTCACCAATCTTGCTCACAATGTCATAGGGTCCAATGTACCTCCGTAATAGCTTGCCTTTCTGTCCGAATCTCAAGGTTCCTCTAGTAGGTGACACTTTCAGGAATACTTTATCTCCTTCCTTGAACTGTAAGTCTCTTCAGTGAGAGTCTGCATAGCTCTTCTGTCTACTCCGGGCTACCTTCAGATGTTTTTGGATCAACTTGACTTTGTCACTAGTCTCACTTACTATAGTCGGTCCATGAAAACTGTGAATACCTACTTCTTCCCACCAAACTGGAGTTCTACACCTTTTGCCATACAATGCCTCAAAAGGTGGCATTCCAATGCTTGAATGGTAACTGTTGTTGTAGGCAAACTCGCAAAGAGGTAGGGTCTCATCCCATCGAGTCTTGAAATCTAACACACAAGCTTGAAGCATATCCTCAAGAGTTTGAATTGTCCTTTCTGACTGACCATCTATCTGTGGGTGATACGTTGTGCTGAATTATAGCTTCATACCCATAGACTCATGCAACGTCTTCCAAAATCTTGAGACGAATCTGCTATCTCTGTCTGAAGTAATGGAGACTGGCTGTCCATGACGGCTAACAATCTTATTGACAAACAAGTCCGCGAGAGGTAACATATGCATTTTCTCTCCGATCTTCATGGGAATAAAATGAGCTAATTTGGTAAGGAGGTCCACAATGACCCATATGGCGTTATTGCCTCTTTTGGTTATAGGTAGTCCCGAAATAAAATCCATGGTGATATGTTCCCACTTCCATTCTGGGATCTCTAATGGTTGTAACATCTTTGGAGGTTTCTGATGCTCTGCCTTCACCAACAGACATATCATACATCGGGAAACAAAAGCTACTATTTCCCTCTTCATGTTGTTCCAACAAAATCTGCCTTTCAAATTCTGATACATCTTCTTGCTACCCGGATGCATGGAATACTTCGAACTATGAGTCTCTATCATGATGTCATTATTCAATTCTTCAATGTTAGGCACGCATAGACGATCGCGATAGTATAAGATTCCATCCACAATATGAAAATCAGAACGTTCTGAAATCATGGCCAACTCTGGATCTTGCAATTGGTCATCCTCGATCTTCCGAATGAATGAAGGCTTAGACATCGACATGGTGGCTAACATCATACCCTTCCTTAGAGGCCGGAAATCTACGCCTAACTCCTCGAACTGCTGAAAAATGCAAGTAACCCTTAGACTTGCTAAGCTTGCCGACTTCCTACACAAGGCATCGACTACTACATTTGCCTTCCCTAGGTGGTACTTGATCGGAAAATCATAGTTCTTGATATATTCCATCCATCTTCTTTGTTTCATGTTTAACTCCTTCTGAGAAAACAAGTATTGCAAGCTACGGTGGTCGAAGTGGACTTCGAATTTCTCTCTATAGAGATCATGTCTCCACATCTTTAGTGCAAAAACGACCGCTGCTAACTCAAGGTCATGCGTTGCATAGTTCTTCTCATGGTCCTTCAACTGCCGGGATCCATAAGCAATGACTTTTCCATCTTGCATCAACACACAACCAAGTCCTATATTCGAAGCATAAGTCAAAATGGTGTAACTGCCGCTTCCAGATGGTAAGGTGAGGACTGGTGCTGAGGTCAATCTCGTTTTTAGCTATTGGAAACTGGCCTCACACTGATCCGTCCACACATATGGTGCATTCTTCTTGGTCAACTTCGTCAATGATGCTATAATCGACGAAAATCCTTGCACAAACCTCCGGTAGTAACCTGCCAATCCAAGAAAACTTTTGATTTTTGATGCATTCTTCGGTCTTTCCCACTTCACAACTGCTTCAATCTTGGTCGGATCCACTAACAATCCTTCTTTGGAGATGATGTGTCCCAAAAATGCAACTTGTTTAAGCCAAAATTCGCACTTACCGAGCTTCGAATACAATTGATTTTCTCTTAGAAGTTGCAGTGCTATCCTCAATGCTCTTCATGTTCTTCTCTGGACTTGGAGTACACCAAAATGTCATCAATAAACACTATTGTGAACTGATCTAAGTATTCTGTGAAGATTTTGTTCATCAAGACCATGAATACTGCCGGTGCCTTAGTCAATCCAAATGGCATCACTAGGAACTCGTAATGTCCATATCTTGTTCGGAAAGCTGTCTTCGATACATCTGAATCTCTAATCTCAGCTGATGGTAACCAGACCTTAAGTCAATTTTCGAAAAATAGGCAACACCTTGCAATTGAGCAAACAATCATCTATCATGGGCAATGGATACTTGTTCTTGATGGTTGCTTGGTTCAATCTTCGATAATCAATACGCATCCTCATCGAGTCATCTTTCTTCTTGACAAATAAAACTGAAGCTCCCCATGGTGAAACGCTGGGCCTCACAAAACCTTTGTCTAACAATTATTGCAATTGTATCTTTAATTCTCCTAATTCTGCTGGAGCCATTCTGTATGGTGCTATAGAGATCGAAGCGGTCCCCGGTAACAACTCAATGGTGAAGTCAATTTCTCTAACAGGTGGTAATCCTAGGATCTCTTCTAGAAAAATGTCTGGAAAGTCACAAACAATTGGGATCTCCTCCACCCCTTGGGATCGTTTATGCTCCGTGATAAACGCGAAGTAACCTTCACATCCACTTCTCACAAGTCTATCAGCCTTCAATGCTGAAATAAACCTTGGACAAAGAAGATTCCTCTCTCCTTGGAATAGCACTCCTACTGGTGTCTCCTCTAATTTAAAAGTGAAGGTCTTATGGAAACAATCCATAGTAGCATGGTACCCTGCTAACCAACCGATCCCTTGGATGATATCAAAATCATACATCTCCAACAAAATAAGATTCGCTGGTAATGCCACATCTCCTATCTTAGCTACACAACTAGGATAATATTTTCTACACACAACTTGTTTGCTTACTGGGGTGGACACAGTAAAAACAAACTCAAGTTCTCTAGCAGGCATATCCATCATGTTAGAAAAATTTAGTGACAGGAAAGAGTGTGTAAAGCCAGGGTCAAACAATATCTTAGCTTTAATTCCACAAACAAGGAGTGTACCTTCCACCACATTGTCTGCTGCCTCTGTATTAACTTGATTGATTGTATATACTTGTCCTCGCTGCTATGGCCTGTTTGGAGCTTGTTGCTGCCTGCCTTGTTATGCATTCCTATTCTATTGAGGACGGTTTTGCCCTTGCTGACGGGCCTGTTGCTGCTGCTGTTGTGGTCTATACTGTTGCTGAGGGGCTTGTTGCTGGAGTGGCCTTGGCTGGTTTTGAACAACTATTGCTCCTTGTGGCTGCTGATTCTACCTATTTACCTTGTCCAACTAGCCTCGGAAAATCCCTTAGTTGGTGGTTCACGGAACCACACCTGAAACATGCTCATGTCACTGCCCGACACTGAGAAACATCATGGTTCTTACTACAATGCGTACAAACCACTTGTCCTGGCGCATTCTGATCTTGCCTTTGAGGATGTTGGTCTTGCCTTTGTCTCTTGTTCTGATGGTTCCTCTGTTGGTGGTTTTGAGGTAGAGCTTGTGCTTTGCCTTGGATTTTGAGAATCTTTTTTGCTTAAGTTCTCAAACTTGTTTGCCTTTCTCACAGCCTCTTCAAAAGTGGCAGGTGGTACAACACCTATGGCATCCCTCTGAATGATTGGGATAAGTCCCTTAAGGAACTTTGCTATCTTCTTTTCCACGGTGTTGATCAACTCGGGGGTATATCGAGACAACCTCTCGAACTTCGTGATGTACTCTTGGACTGTCATGTTGGCTTGTACAAGCTGGTGGAACTCGATGGCCTTTTACCTCTTGACATGTGTAGGCACATATTTGTCACTAAAATGATTCTGGAAATTACCCCAAACTTCAGCATCTGTCATAGTCCTGTATTCTGCGTTAACCGTCTTCCACCATATGACAACTAGACCAGTGAACATAGATGCTGCAAGTCTACTCGTTGCTTACTGGTGGATTGAAATATTTCATAGATGTTCTCCGTGTATTCTAACCAATCATCTGCAGCTAGAGGGTCCTCTTGTCCAGTGAATTCCTTTGGACCTCTCTTCCATAATCGCTCATGCAAATCGTTAGGGTCATGCCCTCTATTGTTGAAGACGAATTGAGCACCCGCAGGTTGGGCTTGTACAGGTTCGAGTCTCCTTCCTAGGACATCCAACAACTGTCTTTGCATTTGGGCCATTTCCCTGGCATGGTCTTCACCCTTCTTAGCCATTTGCTCTTGCAATCTGGCTTGGTTCTCATTAGCCTAACGTTGTTGGTCTAGCATAGCCTGCATCATTTGCTGAAAACGATTTTGCAAGGTTGGATCAGGAGTACCGTTCTTAGGTGGCCTTGTATGCTCACTATTGCTTGCGGCGGGATTGTCGATTATGGTTCTTTTACAAGGAGGCATAACATTGCAAAACAAGCTGTTAACACATGAAAATCAAATAAGGGTCACACATTGCTCATACGAGTCTAACTAACGAAAAGTCTAACGAATTCTCGCCACGTCCTTAGGATTTCTAGTTTCTTTTAATTGCCTAAAACACGTTTCGCTCTAATACCAGCCTGTCGCGACCCCAGACCGAGATCCGGGCCCGCGAATGATGATAAACATACAAGAACAGTGTTGATGTGCAGTTACAACAACGAACATATGAATATACACCCATTTAATTTCCCACAGGTTTCCGCGGTGAGGATATCACACACACTCGCAAAACATTTACATTGGTGCGGAAGCGTGTAGCAAACCAAATTCTTAATCCATTTCACAATGCAAGACTGATAAATACATATAAATGACATGATATCAGAGTGAGCAATGATCTCATTGGCGTTCCCAAAAAATAAAGTTAGAAGTTTAAACACAAATGTAAGTTGATTTAAACATCCTCAAAAATAATGGCCAACAAAGGCCAGTACAACCAAACGAACACAAAGGTAAACAATAATCCCCCAAAAGATGTTTTACAACTCAAAGCTAGACCAATTGTCTAAATGACATTGTCAGCTTGCCATTCAACTAAGCGTTGTGGTTCACCGACCACCTCCTATGGCTCCTCCTCAAAGGCAATAACGGGGACTGAACCTTAGTACTACAGAATTGGGTCAGACACGACGGTCTGGCAGGTGAGTGAATAGATAATACAAGAAAAGAAATCAAAGTATAACTTAAAACATAATGAAATCTTATTAAAACAATAATTGTCATAAAACAGGATGCATTGCTTATTTAAAATAAAAATGCAGTATAAATCATGAAGGGTAATCAAGGGAACAAGAACTGACAAGATGGCAGTCACACTTAAGCTAAATCCTCCATCACTAATGTGATGAGAGTACAAGAAAGGCGTTGGTCTCAGAGCACACTAGGTGGCGAGAAACAACTATATACATATATAAATATACTGAGCAAAACCACGGCCACGGAACCAGGCGACAAGACAGAACATAATTCAGACTGCAGTTGATAGAAGCTAAAGGGGGACCCCAAGTTGGTGGATCAAACCGACAAGGTTGTCCGAGCTTAGTGGTGCCGACTCATAGGTCAAAACGCATTCAAAACATATACATATCTAAAGGAGTGTATAATACCCAAAACAAACTGAACTGAAGGCTCGTAAGCGCATTTAACACAATAATGTCTTATCAAAATGCATAAGGCTGATCAAATATTCAACTTATAGATTTCAGTGGTTTTGAAATGCCACTTGTACTAATACGCGAAAACTTGTCGAAAATGTATGACATTTGGTAAAAGCGGACACAATGGACCCCAGCATATTTCCGGACCATACATTGAGGTTTCACGATTTAAACAATAGGTATAAGGGTCCCGTATGTCGGTTAGAGCTCATGGCTTGGTACTCCGGAAGGTTTGAGACATCCCGAGTCCCCTATATAAATTGATAAGCCCATTACCCTCAATAAATCTCCCGAATTGGGGTTCTTTTCCAAATCAATTTCCATATAACACCTCTTATTCCTCCACATCATATTGGGGCTCCAAACCAACCTCACTGGACCTTAAAATAACATTTTGATCATGTTTGGAAACAGCCCAGTGATTCTGTACAGTTCGCTCGAGCGAGCTGGAGGGTTCGTTCCAGCAAATAGAATTCTAGGAGGGTTCGCTCGAGCGAATACAAGTTCGATCGAGCGAACTGGTCCTAGTCAGGAAGGGTCAAGCGAACTGGGAGGATGGCTCAAGCGGCCAAGTCTCTGGAAGGGGTTCGCTCAAGCGAACTAACTTCTGGGAGGGGTTGACTCGAGCGAACTGAAAGTTGGCTCGAGCTAACCATGTTCTGTGAGGTTTCGCTCGAGCGAAGGTAGGTTCGCTCGAGCGAACTGCTTCGGAAACACTCTGTTTCAGCAGTTCAGCCTCATCTTCTCTTCTTTTCAAAATCCTATTTAAGCCATTCCCTTGGCAAGACATTTATGGCCTTTCCATCTACCCAAATCACCATTTAAGATCCTCCAACAACCTTCCATTCAAAACCATTAAAATCGTAATAATCTCCAACCTTATTCAATGCAAAGAATAATAACCATAAATGAAGAGCCATAAATGACAAAGACACAAATTCTAATACACAAACCTCAAGAAAACAAAAGTTCATACATATGCACATTTCTAATGCATTAAAAACCATAGGAAGACATAAGAGAGAAATAAATCATAAAACCCATGTTTTTCCACAAAATAAGAAAGCATTTAAATCAACCCATTCATCAACTTGCCATGGCCTTCAAATAAGCTAATAAGCTCTTAATCACCCTTCTTTAGCCATAAAACCAAGCTACACAAAAACCCTAAAATACACACATTACAAACCCTAAAATGGCCAAACTATGAAATAGAATGAGAGACATCCAAATAATAGAGATGGGGCTTCTCTTGGACTAGAAGAATACATATCCAAAAGATGAGAGGAAAAGCTTACATGGAGGGTTCTCAAATAGCTAAAGTTTGCTCAAAGAGTGCTCTAGAGTTGGTCGATTTCTCTACAAGTTGCATCAATGGAGAGCTTTCAATGAAGGGAAGAAAATGGTAATCTTCATTCTACTTTTAGTAATAGTAGGGGGTGGGTTTGGAGATGGAGAAGCAAGAAGAAAAGCAAGGAAACCCTAGGGCAGCTAGGACTTTTCTCTCATTCATAATAAAGTAGCTAGAAGAAGAAGAAGAATGAAAATGCTCTCCTTATATAGAAAACATGGATGGGTCGCTCAACTTAACTAACTAATTGGGCTTAAAACATCATTTTTCTGGACTCAGATGAATTCGACAAAGAAGGAAGAATTGTTCAACGAAATTTCTAGTTTCCAAAAAGTATATATTTCACAGGTTTCGGAGATATTGAAAATAGTGTCCAGATTTTTGTGCAAAAGACTGTTTTACCCCCATCATTAGCAAAGTATGGTCTAGAGGTCTTGAACGAAAACGGGGCAAATACGAAAGTTGGATGGAATGATAAAACAGATCAAACGGAGTAAAATACAGATTTCCAGAAGTATTAAATAAACCCCAAAGTCCTTCCAAACACAACAAAGGAACCCTCAAAGGTCCCACTAAATAAAAAAAGGTTCCAAAAATAATCCAAAGCTATGTAAGAGCTATTATAACCCAATCTTAACCAAAACTCACTAATCTTACTTATAACCAAAGCACGTCTTAATTAGCGCTAATCGGAAACTCTTGGGGCGGGGTCTTACACTTGGACACTCACGAAGTCTCCCTTCCTTGATTCTTGCATTTGCATTGTGTGGATGGTGTTTATTACTAGTTGATGCTAGGACTTCTTTTCATTGATTCCTGTTACTATTATTATTCATGCTTTTACGCCTAGCTTTCTTTACCTTGCTATCATATGATCTTGTAATTGTCTTTACATCTCTTTTGACACATGTACATATGATATTATGCATTGCTTGTCTTTTGCTCAACATGTTGGTGACTCTATTCCTTGGTGTGCAGACACCACATATGAGTACTACGAGAAGCCAACAGGTGAGAAGATCCCAAAGGATCTCCAACCGGTAGAGGAGGAGCGAGAGTGGTGTGCCGATGACGTAGAGTATGTAGCGTCATCTTACGCGGCACTAAAGAGAGATTTATGGGACTTCCATTAGATTTATTATTATTCTTTTATTATTTTTTGTTGGATATTTCTCATTATTGACTCTTATCCCCCTTTAAATGGTCTAGGACTTTGGGATGGCCATTTGTTAAGATTTAATTGTCTCTTGATTCGTTTTATTTGTTCATTGATTCAGCTTTAATTACTAATGAGAATAAGTATTTTCCTTGCTTTGGTACTAAATATGAATTGATTTATAAAAAGTTCCGAAGTTCCGATATTAAAAGAGGTTTCAAATGTATTATCCTCATAGCAGACTTATGATCCTTGGGCTAAAAGGGTGAGAACTCTAATTAGCCTTAAATTTCACTCTCCGGATCTGGTTTATTCTCTAATTGAGTTTGGGGGACGTGACACGTGCATAACAACAAGACTAGGGTTTTCTTCCTTCTCCTAGAGCTTCATGCTAATAACGTGTTATAAAAAAAAGCACCAAGAGGAAGAAAGAGATTCTTCTATTATCTCAAGTGTGTACAAATACAACGGAGGATGCCTATTTATCGGCAAAGTAACATCCTCATTAAGGAACCCTAATTACAATAGGATTCTAACCCTAACTCTTCTCATAAGGGCATCCACCCATGATACATATCTTATAACACAGCCAAGTCTTTTAAAATGGGTTAATGTATGTAGGTCTGCCGCAAACCAAACATTTAAATGAGTTGGTGGGTCAAAGTTTGCCGGCCTTAGGTTTAGGTAGTCCCAACTACTTGCATCTCCTTTCCTTCTATGGGGGGAATGAATTTTGTAGCGCTGATCTCCAAAGATTAGATCCGAATCAGTCAGGTCGGGAAACCCTGTGATCCGAATCTAACGCAATTACATCCGACTAATTTTAATTGCTAACTTTTAGGCAATTACATCCCAAATTTAATTGCTAACTTTTGGTTTTGACACTTATTGGAAACTTCACTTACCTATATATATATATATAGGCCAAGGCTCTCCTAAGCTAAAGTTTAGGATAAGATTCCGTAAGCTCACGCTTGTGGACCCAACTCTTGGTCCATCCAAATGGTCCAAACACACGAGTCCCCTAAATTGCACATCTCCACCAATTTTTGGTCAAAACCGAATTTATTGGATTGTTGGATTGGCTGTGTACAGATCCGAATGGACTGTTGACCATTAAACTTTTGGCATCCAGATGGAGATGATAGAAACCAAGATTGGAGCTAACTTTTTGCATAGAGGAGGGTCCTAGAGAGTCATTGAAATCCTCCCATCCGCGCCCCCATGTGGGCCCCACCACATACTTGAGCTTACCTAAGCTTACCTTAACCTAATCTGCAGCTTAGGAGAGCTGGCTCCATATATATATATATATATATAAGATCGGTTTTCTAGCAGCTTGGTTCGGTCACAGTTCGGATTTCTTTCAGACCGTTTGGTTCGGTTCAATTTTCGATTTGAAAGTATGGTTAAACCGCTAGATCCGTACCAATATTATACATATATGTTTTTTATAAAATATATAAAGAAATATGAGAAACTACTTGAAGAAAACTCGAACCCTCACTCAGTTACTTGAAGTCCAACATCTCTCACAAATTGAAAACTGTCATTTTTTGTGAAAAATAAATAAATAAAAAAGAAAATAAATAAAAAACCGTAATCGATCCAAACTAAAACGATTCGTTTTGGTTCGGTTCGGTTTGATTTGAGCACATGGGCGGTTCTGTTCGGTTCGAGTAAATAGAAAACTGATGATTCGGTTTTGTTGATGGTTTCTCCTCTAAATCGATCCTAACCGCCCATGTGCACTTGTACTCACTATAAGGTGAGGGACACTTACATGGTCCCTCACCCCTATAGTGAGGAATGGATGCACATTGAATGTCTCCTATATTTTATATATAAATATATATATATATATAAAGTGGTTGATTTCCACTTAGTCAATTTCAGTTTGTTTGCTCAATCTTCTCCCACTTTTGATTTTAATTGACTTTCTCATTTATTTTCTACCACAAGCTCAATTTCAATTTTGACTCAAATTTAATTTTGGTCGGCACAACTATTTTTGACCGAAATTGGAGCCCACCATCAAGATGACAACAGATCAAAAATTTTAAGGGTAAACTACACTACAGGCTTTTTTCTTCTTTTTCTCTAAACAATAATGGTAGCTATAGCAGCAGCAACAACAATAGCAACACTACTACCACCGCAACAGTAGTAGCAGCAGCAACATCAACAATAATGACAAGTAAGTGACGCTACCCACTTCTTGAGGTGGAAAGCCAGAGAGCCCAAGATTTTGAAGATACAGTGAATTATAGAATTCTGTCCCTTCTTCTATACAAAACCTTATATTTCTCCTTCTAGAATTCCCAGTAAATCCATATATTTCTCTTGAGTGTGGTCTTAAGACAGAAGTGGGCATTGTATCCTGGAGACAATTTTATGTGGAATCCAACTACATAAGGGGAAAACACTGCTTTAATGAAAGCATATTCCTTAATTATTATTCTACATAATATATCATTTTTGTTCTTTTTAATTTTAATCTTTTAACTCTATGAAATTTTATATATTTATTTAATTTATTTATTTAATTGTTTAACAATAAACTTACCTTAGTTAAAGTTTTTTTTTTCTTTATTTTTTTTTAATGTGTTGGGTATCCATAAGGTTTTTGACCCAACAATACTATTCCCCTAGATGCATCCCATTATACCCACATCAATACATATTGCGTAAATCTAGGGAGGATTCCACCTCATGCTACTCTACCAACTCTCAAGAGGGTAAGTTTTCTTTTTCGTTAGCAAAATAAATTTTAAGATTCACCCATTTTTTCTTCTCTTAATAAAAATAGAAAAACAATGTAAAATAGTTTCTATTTTGACTTTTCTAATAGTCTTTGTAGGCGGTAAAAACGACACCTACTTAGATCGAGATGAGATCGGGGTTAAACTTCTTAAGACGGGGAATGCTGAACTCCAAGAACCTGAAAAGGAAGGAGAAAGACTAGGGTCAGAGGCCCTGGCTGCCGTGAGTCGAAGGCACTCCGATGCCTGAGTTAGCTCTGAGAAAACTAAACAGGAGGAGGAAGAGAGGAATGAGAACGTGTGTAGTAGTATTGAGGATTGTGTGTTGCGTATTGCCTACCTCTTATGGGACTGATCCCATGCATATATAGGCGAGTGTTCCTCGTTCATTCTCTCTGTGAGTGGGGGTAGGTGAGGTGAGGTCCCATCGATCCTTACCCTGACTGGCAGCAGTAGGTGAAATGGACAACACCCCTCCCTCACTTTCCACGCCTTCAGCCAGTTGGCGTACAGGGGTGATAAAGCACGCCTCTTATCATCATAAATGAGCGATCCTATCGCCGTAAATGACTGCTCATATCTGTCAGGGCGCGCCGTATTTTCAGTAGGAAGGTGGCGGCCCATTCTGACTAGTATTGTGGCCTGGGACCAAGGATGGCCTGGCCGCGGCGCGCCTTGTACCGAGCTGGCAGTCATGCCGAGCTGCCGAATTGTGGTGCTGTGCCACGAAGCTATTGACCGAGCTGCCGAGGTGCCAAGGTATTGACCGGGCTGCCGAGCTGACGATCTTCTACCACAAAAGCTGAGGAGTTCGGCGAGTTTAGCCGTGATCTTTGTTCAAGTTTGTCATTACGGTGTTTTGCCCACACAATTGCCCCCTAGCTTTTGACTTCTGAGAGCTCAAAAACTTGATCGTAGCCCCAAGTGCAAGGCCGCGATTGTAGTAATAACCGGTGAAACCGGATCGATCCACGGAGAGTTTATTTATCGCAAAACCTGTCATAATAAAAAAAACTAGTTCTAGCCTAAAAAAAAAGTATACAAATCAAATTTCCTAATTGAATTAAAAATTAATTACAAATCTGAAATATTAATTACAACCAAAGAAAATTAAAATCCTAATCTAGAAACCTAATCTAACCACTGCATCACCATAAGATTCATTAGCCCAACCAATTGCAATAATTGTTAAGGGTGCATAAAATAAAGAATAAAATAAAATCAAATAAAATAAAATCAGAGAATAAAGAAATTATATTTTAATTCTAAAACTTTGCAATAATTACTTTGCTTAATGCCATCAAGAAAAATCAAGACCACCGCACCAAGTGCGCACTGTCACTACGCACAAAAATTCAATGTTGACTCATTGGTGAAGACCAAGACCCCATAAACTTGATTTATTAATGAAAGACCCATTACAAGCAAATAACCATTACAAAATTCTTTTAATAAAAATAAAGTGCATCCAACCTTACCATAAACACAAGAAACACTAAACGGAGGAGAGGGACTCGCGGTCTTGAACGGCGATCCAACCGGCTCTCGTTTCGCGATCTGAAATCCAAGCAAGCGAAGATGATTCCAAGGATGATCCGATGGTGGAGTGACGATAGCAACGGCGGCGGCGCGAAGGCGTAGAAATCCAAGTGGTAGTGTGCCTTAGGGAAGGCCTTGGATGAAATATTGATGGAAGGAGGAGAGATGAAGAAGAATTAATGGAAAAAGGGAATTAATGTTGCTGGTCGTCCAAGGGGAATGGAGATATGATGATCCACGTCCAGCCCTCTTTTTATATATTTTTGATAGCTTGGGTTGCAAGGTTTTGATTTGGGTAAGGATTAGTAGTGTTTGGTCCAAGTTGGATTAGGATTAGGAGAGTTTTTGAGAGATTTTCTAGGGGTTGGCTCACAATCCTAGTAAAATTAGGATTGTTCTTATCTCATGCAACTCCCTCTCTTGGGTCCCACTTGGGTTAAGGATCAATTCAAATCTGAATTTCAGATTTGATGTGCAATTCTTGAATGCATGTGGACCCCACTTGAGTGTAGAAGCCTTGACTCTCTTGCCTTGGACGTCCTCACCTTGGAGGGATTTTCTTTTGCAATTTTGTTTTCTTCTTTGCTTGATTTGAATCTTAGCCATCCATCTTGACATGTAAGCAATATTTGTTGGAGAGTAGATATGACACCTCATCATCTCATGGCCCGCAAATTTGGAACTTATCTTCAAGAGATTAAATCTGATTTTTTTTCTTGCATATGAGAGCGGACCCTACCATGGCCACCCCTACGTTAGATTCCATGCCAAAGGAAGGTGGGTCCATGGTGCATTTGATTCATCAATTCTCTTCCGTGGGCCCCGATTTCTGAAGTTCCCTACAAAAATAAAAGCAAAGATCAAAGAATAATCTAATCATATAGGTAAGGAATTATGCAAGATGCGGTCCCAATTCACACTAAATAAATGCATAAAATGTCACCATTTTATCAAGTTTTCTTCAATTAAATCAATGGTACAAAGAAAATTCATCATTTCATGTGTGAATAAAAAGTTATGGGAAATTTGTGACTTTCAATGCCAAAAATAGAGAAATTCATGATTTTATGTGAAAATGCAATTTTTGGATGAATTTTGACTCAAATTTAGACTTTGATGCTCAAAACATAAATTCATAATTTTTTTACTAAAATGGTCCATGATTTGATGATTAAGTCCTTAATTACTCTAAAATGATAAGAAAATATTGCATTTTTAAGGACTTATCAAGCCTCCCAGCTCGAAGGGGTCAGAAGCTTGATGATCGTATGGCTGGTTCTGCTACCGAGCTCAAGTGAGGGTGACCACCATGAGGGTAGTACCGGGACGAGGGAGCTTCGGATCAGGAGGGCCCCCTTGGGTATGGAGGTCGCTGCTATCGTGCGGACCCCCTGGAGATGTCTCTTCGCCTGTCCTGGATATTTAATAATCTTCGGATATCGCGCTAGTGGTGACACGTGTCGCTTCTTTTAGCTGTCTCGCAATTACTTCGAGGAGACGTTAGGGCTGCGAGATGGGACATTAGGGCTGATTGAGGGGACGTCCCTTAAAGGCTCTCCTCGAAAGTCGAATCGACGCCCCCAGGCTTTATAAGTCAGGGCGTCTCCTTCGTTTCCACTTTCCTCTGCTTTCTTCATCTCTACTGCGCTCTACGAGAGAACTTCTCCGGTGTTTGCGTCCTTCCGGTGATTTCGTTTGGACAATCTCCATTCGTAGGAGTCTTCTCCGTTTTCTTCGTCTTCTTTTTTAGATAGGTCTCTGTCTGAGTCGAGAATGGGGGTCTATAGACATCTGTTAGGAGACACAGGCTCCATAGACCATTTTAGGGATTTATACAAGGTCCCCTCCAATGTGGAGGTCAGACCGGATGGCTCCGATGACGGCCTCACCTATCGTGATGGCTGGATGCCGTTTTGGTTAGTTTCTGTAGTGGAAGGGGGAGTCCGCTTTCCCCTGCATCCACTGGTCCGGGACTGCCTCTGGGAGTGGAGGTTGTGCCCATGCCAGCTACTCCCCAATGGATACAAAATCATAATGGGGGTAGTGCGGCTCAACCAGATCCTGGGAATCGGCCTTGGTGTCCCGGATATTGAGGACACGTATGACCTCTGCAAATCCGCAGAAGGGGATACTTACTACCTCCGGCTGAGGGTCCGCCGGACTGGATTCGTTACCGCGTTAGAGGACTCCAATAGGTACGCTGGCGAAGACCGAGTGCTCGTCAGAGGTGGATGGGAGTTCGGCGAAGTAGAGCCTGCTACCACGGTCCGGGTCCCTCGAAAAATAGGGATTCTTCCAAGTAAAGGCCGAAGTTCTTTCGGTTTGCAGTTCCTTTCTTTCTTCCTCTGTCTGGCTTCTGACACGATTTCGCTTATGCAGATTTTCGCGAAAAGAGGGAGCTCGCGAGGAGGAACCTCTGGAAAGTGAACAGCGCCTGGCACAAGCAGGTGAGGAACTACCGCGGCCAAAACTGTCGTGCTGCGTGGTCTCTCCTGGGATACGTGCCACACTATAGGTCCTTCAACACCTCCAGAAAGGTGTCGGGAATAGACTCCGTCCTAAGCGGGGAAGGCGTGAGTCAGAGAACAGAGACGACCGTGGTATCAAGCTCGGCGGTGGTGACCGTTGCGGTTCCCGCCGGTCGTCTGGTTGAGTCGGCAGAACGTGCTCCAGCAGTCTCCGCCGCAGAGCCCGCCGGAACTTAGAGAGCCAAGCCCCTGTCTTCCCGAACGAGGCTAGTAGCGTCCAGTTCGGAGGAAGAGGAAGAGGAAGAGGAAATGCTGCGCCAGCGCGGGTGACGCTATGCCGCGGAGGACTTGTCCGCGGCGGCTTTCGGAGACATCGGAAGCGAGGTCCGGGATCCTCCACAGTAGTGGCCGCGACTCCTCCGGCATTCCCAGGTGGCACTCCTGCCCCGGATGCCGGGACGGTTGACGCTGCTCGGCCCGTCGAGGCAGAGGTCGTCTCAGCACCGCCTCCGGCTGTGATTGCAGATGCCCCATCCTCCGATCATGCCGTGGGGGCCGGAGGTCGGGTTCGCCCCGCCGAGGTTGTTGAGGGCGGACGACCCGAGAAGAGGGCAAGGGTCGAGGCTTCGCCTGGTCCTTCCTCGCCTCCGTCCACTGGTGGGACGATCCTACCTCCTCCTTTGGCTCCGTGGAGGCCGACCGTCGAGGAGGTTCTGGGGAGGCCGCTGGCCGAGACGGACTGCGCGACCGATCCCCAGGTGGTCGCAGCGCTGGGGCGAGCCTGCGCCCTCCCTCAAGACATGGCCAGGTGGGCCGAGATGGACAACGAGTCGCTCCTGCTCTCCTCGATGCGATCCCTGTTGTTGGTAAGTGCAGTGTTCCTCCCTTTGCTTTTAGTCCGGTGTCGTTTTACTGACTTCGGGTTCTCATCTTGCAGCTGTTGCAGAAGTGCCAGGTGGGCATCGAGAGGCTCGACGCAGCCGAGGCACGGGCGGCGGAGTGGGTGGTCGAGAGGGACGAGCTGCGGGCGTCCGTGGCATCTAAGGACGCGACGCTGGCAGAGGTGGCGGCCAAGAATGCCGGCCTCGTTGTTGATTTCGAGGAGTCAAAGGTCGAGGTCCAGCGCCTCAAAGACGAGCTGGAGGACGAGAAGGGCCAGAACCTCCACCTTTCCTCCGAACTCGACGACCTCCGGGTTGCGGCGAAGCGACTGGAGGACGACCTGGAGAGTGCTAAGGGGACGAACAGGAGGCTCCTCTCTCAGCGGAACCAGGCACAAGGTTCCCTGGAGACGGCTTTGAGGGGGAAGGCGGCCGAGATCGAGTCTGCCCTGGCAAAGCAAGAGGCCAGGCTCAAGGAGGAGTTCCTCGCCGAGCACGACTCCATCATGGTGGAGGAGGTCGGCAGGCTGTCTGTTGATTACAAGGCTCAGCTGCCAGGGATCCGGGATCGAGCCTGGGAGCTTGGGTGGAAGGCAGACTTGCGCAAGGCCGGGATCGCCGAGGATAGCCCTCTATTCCTAAATCCCCCAAGTTTCTCCTGCTCGGACTCTCTCGGGGTGCCTCAAGAGGCTCCAGCTGCCGGCGCTGATGCCGAAGGTAACCGAGTGGCTACGGTCGTCTAGGCCCCTCTTGAAGCTGTCGCCCCCGAGGCTAATGCTACTGAAGCAGACACGGCCGTTCCTGAAGCTGCCCCGTCCACTCCTGAGGCCAGCACGGTTGTGGCCGAGGTCCCTCCAGAGATTGACTGCAATGTGGAGGCTGCAGCCCTCTGAGGCTTTTGTAATTTTCTTTTTCTTTTCTGTAATTTTTTCTTCTATCGCATCTTCATTTATCTTGTAATCAGGAGCTTTGATTAATAAAAACTTCGAAACTTTGCTCGCATTCTGGTTCTTTCTTCTTGTTTCTGATGAAATGTGTGGTCGACCTTGTGTCGCAATGCTTCTCTGTTTTTGAGTTGTTGGTCCGGATAGCCGAACTCCTGGCTACTCTTCGGATTGAGACATCCGCCAACGACCGAGACCCGGTGCATGAACCGTGGTCCCGGTCTGTTGCATACCTCTAATCTCCCCCCCAGCTTTTGACATGTGAGCGCCTTGGAGCAGGTCGGAAGCTGAGTGGTTTTGCCAGGCCGGGGCTATGCTGTACTGCCGAGATGGCGTGGTCTCGGATCGGTTAGGTGTTCCTCCTCATCGCCTATTACTGACGTGGAATGCCTCATTAGGCCCTTTTGCTGACGTGGAGTGCCTCATTAAGCCCTTTTGCTGACGTGGAGTGCCTCATTAAGCTCTTTTGCTGACGTGGAGTGCCTCATTAAGCTCTTTTCGTCAGTCGAGGCGGTTGCCCTTTCGTCGGTCGAGGCATTTAATAGTCCTCTGGAAATGCGGCGTGGGTGCCACGTGTCGCCTCTCCGAAGGGCGCGCAATCATAGCCGCAGGACGACTGGGTTGCCCGAGACAACGCTAGGGTTATTCGAGGTAGGGCCACATTAAAGGCTTCTCTCGAAATCTGAAGCGGCGCCTCCATCCCTTATAAATTAGGGTAGCTTCTCCATCTTCCTTCTTTTTCGATCCATAGAAACCCTGCGGCATTCTGCTGAAGAACAGTATTGCTTGCGAGTACTCGTCTGCACGACCGTCGTTCGTAGGACTTCTTCCTTCTGTCTTCTTCCTTTCTAATAGGTAGTTCATCGTCTATGATAGAGAATGGGCGTTCACAGGCACTGGCTAGGGGACCCACTGTCCATAAGCCTGTTTAGGGAGGCATACCAGGTCCCTGCGACCGTAGAAGTTAGGCCAGAGGGCCCTGACGACGGATTCACATATAGCGACGGCTGGATGCCGTTTTCGCTGGTGTCCGTCGTCGAGGGAGGAGTCCGGTTCCCCCTCCACCCACTCCTGAGGGACTGTCTCCGGGAGTGGGGGTTGAGCCCCTGCCAGCTGCTTCCCAACGGGTACAAGATCATCATGGGGGCAGTGCGGCTCAACGAAATACTCTCAATCAACCTCGGTGTCCCGGACATCGAGGAGGCGTATGACCTCTGCAAATCCGCAGAGGGGCATACGTACTATCTTCGGTTGAGGCTCCACCGAACCGCCTTCGTGACCGCGCTGGAGGATTCCTACAAATGCGCGGGGGAGGACCGGGTCTTCGTCCGCGGAGCATGGGAGTTCGGCGAGGCGGAGCCCAGTACCACAGCCCAGATAACGCGCAGAATAGGAGTCCCCCCAAGTAAAAACCGAGGCCCCCCTGGATTTTGTATTTTAATCACGTTTCTTTCCTTCTGTTGACATCGTTCTGTTTTCTGCAGGTTTTCGACAGAGGAGGGAGCTTGCCAGGAGGAACCGGTGGAAGGTGAACAATGATTGGCACGAGAAGGTGCGGAAGTACCGCGGCCATCACTGCCGAGCCGCGTACTCGCTTCTGGGGTACAAACCGCATTACAAGTCGTTCATCGTCCCGAGGCACGTTACCGGGATCGACTCCGTGCTTCTCGGGGAAAACACCGGCCCGGACACCGTACAGGCTGAGGTCCCTCTCCCGGAGACGGTGACTGTCGCGATTCCCAGCGGCACCCCGGTAGAATCGGGCGGACAGTCTCCTGTCCGTGAACCAGCAGCGACCAAGAGAGCCGAGACCGGGCGCAAGCGGCAGAGGCAGAAGTTCGTCGTCTCCAGCGAGTCCCGGAGCACATCTAGCTCGGAAGAGTCCGAGGTCGAGATGTTGCGCGGCCGTCGCCAGCGCTTCGTCGCGGAAGACCTTACCGCGGCAGCATTTGGGCACATGGGCGACACCTCGGACCCCTCCCGAGGTGCCGACGTCGCCCCAACTACGTCGGCGGCGGCTGCTGGAGAGGTTCTCGCTCCCGAGACCGAGGCAGTTCCAGAAGCCACCGACGGTGCTCAATCGGGACCTCCCGCAGCAGCCGAGATCGGCGCGAGTCCTCCGGCCATCGTCGTTGAAGAATCGCACTCCGACCTAGGCAGAGAGGATACTGCCGAGGTCGTCGAGGCGCGCAGGCCGGAGAAGAGGCCCAGGGTCGAAGCCCCATCTGCCCCGGAACCTGCCATGTTGGTCGGGGGGTCCGCCACTCCCTCCGATTTTACCCCATGGAGACCGGACATCGAGGGGGTGCTGGGGAGGCAACTAGCCGAGTCGGACCGAGCGGTCAATCCCGAAGTGGTTGCCGCTCTGGGACGAGCGGAGGACGCTGGCTTGAGGGAGGAGCTGCTGAAGTCCCTGGCGGCGAAGGACGCGACCCTGGAGGAGGAGGCGAGCAAGAATGCGGATCTTCTTGCCGAGCTCGACGCAGCACGGGCCTTGGCCGAGCACCTCAAAGAGGAAACAAAGGAGGCGAAGGATCAAAACGTCCACCTTTCCTGGAAGCTAGACGAGGTCCGGCTTGCGTCGTCGCGGAGGGAGGAAGACATGCAGATGCTGCGGGGGACCAACAGTAGGCTCATCTCCGAGAGAAAACTGGCTGAAAGAAGGCTAGAGATGGCTCTGGAGGGGAAGGCGGCCGAGCTCGCGCGGGCTCTCAAAGGGCAAAAAGCCAAACTCAAGGAAGAGTACCTAGCCGAGCACGAGTCCGTGATGAACGAGGAGGTCAGCAAACTGACAGCTGACTACAAGGCCCAACTGCCAGGAATCCGAGACAAGGCGTGGACACTTGGGTGGAGGGCGACCTTAAAGAGGGTTGGTGTCCCTACGGATAGCCCTATCTTTCAGAACTCACCCAGGTTTCCTCGCTCGGATTCGGAGTTGCCAGCCGTCTCGGAATTCGCCCCCCGTCCCTTCAGCTTCGGAGGTCCTTCCAGCTCTAGTCGCCCCCGCTCCTCCAGCGGTTCCCGAGGCTGCCTCAGCTGTTCCCAGCGAGAGCGCTACCGGGACCAATTGTAATAAGGGAGCTGCAGCTCCCTGAATTTTGTACTCCTTTTTATACATTGTATTCAAACGGATCTTTCCATAATAAAACAACATTTTTTTTTGGTCACTTGTTCTGTGAATGATCTTGATTTTGCTTATGGTGGAATGAGTATTGACGCAAGTAGTTTGCCGAGTAGTTTCATAGGCACTAAGCGAGGGCGGCTGGTCCTCTGAACAGAGGAGCGGAGCCGCGAGGGTGGTACTGATACCGGACCCTGATGTGCATCTGGCTGTGCCGCCCGAGCTGGTGAAGGCACCGAGCTGAGGGCGGTTGGCCCTCTGAACAGAGGCGCCGAGCCGCGAGGGTGGTACTGTTACCGAACCCTGATATGCATCTGGCTGTGCCGCCCGAGCTGGTGAAGGCACCGAGCTGAGGGCGGTTGGCCCTCTGAACAGAGGCGCCGAGCCGCGAGGGTGGTACTGTTACCGGACCCTGATATGCTTATGGTTGTGCCGCCAGAGCTGCTGAAGGCACGGAGCTCAGGACGGTTGGCCCTCTGAGCAGAGGTGCCAAGCCGCGAGGGTGGTACTGTTACCGGACCCTGATATGCTTATGGCTGTGCCGCCCGAGCTGGTGAAGGCACCGAACTGAGGGCGGTTGGCCCTCTGAACAGAGGCGCCGAGCCGCGAGGGTGGTACTGTTACTGGACCCTGATATGCTTATGGCTGTGCCGCCAGAGCTGGTGAAGGCACCGAGCTCAGGACGGTTGGCCCTCTGAGCAGAGGCGCCCAGCCGCGAGGGTGGTACTGTTACCGGACCCTGATATGCATATGGCTGTGCCGCCATAGCTGGTGAAGGCACCGCGCTCAGGACGGTTGGCCCTCTGAACAGAGGCGCCGAGCCGCGAGGGTGGTACTGTTACCGGACCCTGATATGTATGTCGAAGCTGGCGATGGCGCCGAGCTGAGAGTTGATATCCCGAATAGAGGGGTTGAACCGCCGTGAAACTTGAAGCAATGCAAAGACTCTTTCCAGAAAAGTTGCCTTTTATTGATATTTGATTTCTTGAATACATTTTTCAGAAGTAGAATTTTTTGAGATGCGTCGCGTTCCATGGTCGCGGGAGCGGCTTCCCTTCCATATCTTCGAGTCGGTAGGCAGATCTCCCGGCTGTAGAAGTTATTCTGAACGGTCCCTGCCAGTTGGGGGCCAGCTTGCCTTCGTTGGGATCTCGGTCGCCAGGAAGTGTTTTCTTCAAGACCAACTCTCCTATCGCGAATCTTCTCTCTTTGACCTTCGGGTTGTATCCCCTGGCCAACTGCTGTTGGTAGGCGGCCAGGCGGATAGCTGCCGCCTCTCTTCGTTCTTTGGCCAAGTCCAACTCTCGTGCTACGTTCAGATCATTCAGACCCTGGTCGCAGAGTTCTGACCTCAAGGTCGGGAGGCCGACCTCAAGGGGAATAACTGCTTCCATGCCGTAGGCAAGGGAGAATGGGGTAGCCGAGGTGGAACGCCTTGGGGTAGTTCGGTAGGCCCATAGAACGCTTGGCAGCTCCTCTGCCCATCGACCTTTGGCTCGGTCGAGTCTCTTTTTAATTCCGTCAAGGAGCACTTTGTTTGAGATCTCGGCCTGACCGTTGCTCTGAGGGTACGCCAGGGTGGAGTAGATATTGCGAATGCCGTATTCTTGGCAGAAAGTTTTGAAGAGGTTGGAATCGAACTGCGTACCGTTGTCGGAAATGAGAATGTGGGGAATTCCAAATCTGGTGATGATGTTTCTCCACACAAAGCTCTTCGTGTCTAATTCGGTGATGGAGGACAAAGGTTTAGCTTCGACCCATTTCGTGAAGTAGTCCGTGGCCACAATCAACCATCTTTTGTTCCCTGGAGTTCGGTGAAGTGGTCCGACGATGTCCAGGCCCCATTGGGCGAAAGGCCATGGACTGGAGAGGGGACTCAGGTCTTGGGCCGGCTGGTGGAGAGAGTGAGAGAACTTCTGGCACTTCTCGCATTTCCTGGCATACAGCTGGGCATCCTTTTGCATGTACGGCCACCAGTAACCCTGGCTGATAGCCCGGTACGCAAGTGACCGACCTCCTATATGACTGCCGCAGATTCCTTCGTGAATCTCGTAGAGGAAATCGTCGACTTTGCTGGGGTGAACGCACTGGAGGTAGGGCCCTGTGAATGACTTTCTGTAGAGCTTGCTGTCTGGGGAGAGCCAAGAACGGGTCGCCTTCAGTCTGATCTTTCGAGCCTCAGTCCTGTCCTCGGGCAGCTGGTCGTCCTTCAGGTATGTAATGATGGGGTCCATCCAGCTTGGGCCGAGATCAAGGCACATGAGCTGCCGGGGTTGCTGGAGGTCGATGCTGGGCTCCTGCAGTGTTTCCACTTCAATGGTTCTTTTTTCACCGGCTTCCACAGCAGAGGCGAGGCTGGCGAGGGCGTCTGCATGGGAGTTGGATTCTCTGCCGATCTGCCGGACCTCGGCCCTTTCGAACTGGGAGAGGAGTCCCCTGGCGTGGGCAAGGTAGGCAGCCATCCTGTCATCCCGAGCTTGGTAGTCTCCGCTGAGCTGGCTCGTCACCAGCTGAGAGTCGCTGAAAACCACAATGGACCGGGCTTCCAGGATTTTGGCACTGTTAAGTCCGGCAATGAGCGCCTCATATTTGGCCTCGTTGTTAGATGCCTTGAAACCAAGTGTCACAGCTTGCTCGATGACGAGGCCTTCGGGAGGCTGGAGAACTACGCCGGCGCCAGCTCTCTTGGATGTTGAGGATCCGTCCACAAAGACTTTCCAGGACGAGTCTAGGAGCTCTTTCCAGGACTGTTCCTGCTCCGTTTCGGTGACAGCCTCTGTTCCCCTATCGCCCCCCAGTTCGGTGTCGAGCACGGTCGGTGCCGAACTCGGAGGAGTAAATTCCACAATGAAGTCTGCTAGAACTTGGGCTTTGATGGCCGTTCTGGGTTGATAGCTGATGTCATATTGCCCCAATTCGACAGCCCATTTGGAGATCCGTCCCGAGAAATCTGCCTTTCGGAGAAGAGCCTTCAGGGGGTATTCTGTTACAACCACTATTGTGAAAGTTTGGAAGTAGTGGGAGAGCTTTCGAGAGGCGCTAACGAGCGCCAAGGCGAGCTTTTCGAGCTGTAAATACCGGGTCTCGGCGTCTAGCAGGGTTTTGCTTGTGTAATAGATAGGCCTTTGCTGGCCGTTGTCCTCTTTGATGAGTACCGAGCTCACTGCATGGTCCGAGACCGACAGATACAAGAACAGTGCCTCTCCAAAAGTCGGGGTTGACAGCAGCGGTGGAGAGGAAAGGTATTGTTTTAGCTGTTGCAGCGCCTGAGAACATTCCGACGTCCATTGGAACTTGGAGCCCTTTCTCAAGAGTTGGAAGAAGGGTCTGCACTTGTTCGAAGCGCGGCTGATAAATCGGTTCAGGGCGGCAGCCATTCCGGTCAACCGCTGAACTTGTTTCGCCGAGGTCGGACACTGGAGCTCCTGGATCGCGGAGATCTGGTCAGGGTTTGCTTCGATCCCCCTTCTAGTGACCAGGCTTCTTAGGAACTTGCCGGAACCGACCCCAAAGGCGCACTTGGATGCATTCAGCTTCAACTGGAACTGGCGAAGGATGTCAAAAATTTGGCGGAGGTCGGTCAGGTGGTCTTGTGACCTCTTGGATTTGACGACAATATCATCGATGCAGACCTCCACCGTCTTCCCGAGCTGGGCCTGGAACATCTTTGTCACCAACCGCTGGTAGGTCGCTCCCGCATTCTTCAGCCCGAAGGGCATCACCTTGTAACAATAGGTGCCCCGGGGAGTGATGAAAGCGGTCTTCTCCTGGTCGGCCGCGTACAGGGGGATCTGATGGTACCCCCTGTAGGCATCCAGGAAACTCATTCGGTCGTGCCCGGCAGTGGCGTTGATGAGCTGGTCGATCTTCGGAAGAGGGAAGCTGTCTTTCGGACAGGCTTTATTGAGGTCGGTGAAGTCCACGCAGACCCTCCATTTCCCCGTCTTCTTTTTGACCACCACAGTGTTGGCTAACCACTGCGGATAGTGGACCTCCTTTATTGCACCCGCCTCGAGGAGTTTTTGAACTTCCTCAACCACGGCCTCAGTCTGCGGGACCCCAGTCCGGCGCGGCTTTTGAAGCACGGGCTTATGGTTGGGATCCACCTTCAGTTCATGGCAGATGACTGCCGGGTCAATGCCGGGCATCTCGTAGGGTGTCCAGGCAAAGACCGCCTTATTTTCCACGAGGAGGTCAAGCAGCTCTGCCTTCTCGGTCTCGGGGAGCTGGCTTCCCACGAGAAAGAATCTGTCGGGGTCGGCGGGATAAATATTGACCTTGGTGAGGTCCTCGATGCTTTTCTCCACCAGAGCCCGGCCCACGTCCCCGAGCTCGGCCTCTCTGTCCAGTTCGGCCATATTGACTTGGGACGACTCGGCCTCCCCAGGCAGCACGGCCAGCAGGCATTGCCTGGCCATATGCTAGTCGCCTCTAACGGTGATCACCTCCGTTCGGCCCGACTGGTTTTCCAAAGGAAATTTGAGTTTCTGGTGTCGGGTGGAGGGCACCGCCTCCATGCTATGCAGCCACGTTGATAAGTCTTTAAAAATGCAATATTTTCTTATCATTTTAGAGTAATTAAGGACTTAATCATCAAATCGTGGACCATTTTAGTAAAAAAAAATTATGAATTTATGTTTTGAGCATCAAAGTCTGAATTTGAGTCAAAATTCATCCAAAAATTGCATTTTCACATAAAATCATGAATTTCTCTATTTTTGGCATTGAAAGTCACAAATTTCCCATAACTTTTTATTCACACATGAAATGATGAATTTTCTTTGCACCTTTAATTTAATTGAAGAAAACTTGATAAAATGGTGACATTTTATGCATTTATTTGGTGTGAATTGGGACCGCATCTTGCATAATTCCTTACCTATATGATTAGATTATTCTTTGATCTTTGCTTTTATTTTTGTAGGGAATTTCAGAAATCGGGGCCCACGGAAGAGAATTGATGAATCAAATGCACCATGGACCCACCTTCCTTTGGAATGGAATCTAAGGTAGGGGCGGCCATGGTAGGGTCCGCTCTCATATGCAAAAAAAAAAAATCAGATTTAATCTCTTGAAGATAAGTTCCAAATTTGCGGGCCATGAGATGATGAGGTGTCATATCTACTCTCCAACAAATATTGCTTACATGTCAAGATGGATGGCTAAGATTCAAATCAAGCAAAGAAGAAAACAAAATTGCAAAAGAAAATCCCTCCAAGGTGAGGACGTCCAAGGCAAGAGAGTCAAGGCTTCTACACTCAAGTGGGGTCCACATGCATTCAAGAATTGCACATCAAATCTGAAATTCAGATTTGAATTGATCCTTAACCCAAGTGGGACCCAAGAGAGGGAGTTGCATGAGATAAGAACAATCCTAATTTTACTAGGATTGTGAGCCAACCCCTAGAAAATCTCTCAAAAACTCTCCTAATCCTAATCCAACTTGGACCACACACTACTAATCCTTACCCAAATCAAAACCTTGCAACCCAAGCTATCAAAAATATATAAAAAGAGGGCTGGACGTGGATCCCCATATCTCCATTCCCCTTGGACGACCAGCAACAATAATTCCCCCCTTTTCCATTAATTCTTCTTCATCTCTCCTCCTTCCATCAATATTTCATCCAAGGCCTTCCCTAAGGCACACTATCGTCACTCCACCATCGGATCATCCTTGGAATCATCTTCCCTTGCTTGGATTTCAGATCGCGAAACGAGAGCCGGTTGGATCGCCGTTCAAGACCGCGAGTCCCTCTCCTCCGTTTAGTGTTTCTTGTGTCGATGGTAAGGTTGGATGCACTTTATTTTTATTAAAAGAATTTTGTAATGGTTATTTGCTTGTAATGGGTCTTTCATTAATAAATCAAGTTTATGAGGTCTTGGTCTTCACCAATGAGTCAACATTGAATTTTTGTGCGTAGTGACAGTGCGCACTTGGTGCGGTGGTCTTGATTTTTCTTGATGGCATTAAGCAAAGTAATTATTGCAAAGTTTTAGAATTAAAATCTAATTTCTTTATTCTCTGATTTTATTTTATTTGATTTTATTTTATTTTATTTTATTCTTTATTTTATGCACCCTTAACAATTATTGCAATTGGTTGGGCTAATGAATCTTATGGTGATGTAGTGGTTAGATTAGGTTTCTAGATTAGGATTTTAATTTTCTTTGGTTGTAATTAATATTTCAGATTTGTAATTAATTTTTAATTCAATTAGAAAATTTGATTTGTATAGTTTTTTTTAGGCTAGAACTAGTTTTTTTTTATTAGGACAGGTTTTGCGATAACTAAACTCTCCGTGGATCGATCCGGTTTCACCGGTTATTACTACAATCGCGGCCTTGCACTTGGGGCTACGATCACACGTCCTCCCCATTATGACATTGTATGGGGAGGGGACATCGACTACTAGAAAGTCGACCTGCCTGCAGGCACCACCAACTTGGACTCTAAGGGAGATCTTACCCTTAGGGTAAACAGGCTTTGAGCTGAAGCCGACCAGAGGGATGCGGGCAGCCTGGAGGTCCTCATCTTTTAGTCCCAACTTCTTGAAGCAGTCATAGTAGAGGACCTCGGATGAACTGCCAGGGTCGACGAGGGCTCTCTGAACCAAGAAGTTTTGTAGCTTCAAGGCGAGCACTAGAGCGTCGTTGTGCGGTAGCTCGACGTCTTCCAGGTCCTTGTCAGAGAACCATATTCTCACCCCCTCTATTTTGGCCTTCTTCGCGGCCTGCCCCGGTGCCGCGGTCAGCACCTGCTTTTGGTGGGAGGCGCGCCTGGCCTCGGCGCGTGCCTGAGAGCTCTTCTTAGGTGGGGCGGCGAGGTGAATGACGTGGATGACGCCCTCTGGCTCGCTGTCCTGGTTGTCAGCGTCCCGCCGCGGAGGTCGGTCATCACCTCGGCCCTCCTGCTTGATGTACTCCCTGAGGTGCCCTTCCTTCACCAGGTTTTCCAGGTGGAACTTGTAGCTCTTACATTCGTCGGTCCTATGCCCATTCTGCTTGTGGTAGGCACAGAACCTACTTTGGTCCCGGGAGGAAGGGTCGGACGTCATTGGGTGCGGCCATTTGAAGAAAGGCTGCGCTTTTATTTTGTTGAGGAGCCTATAGATTGGCTCCTTGAAGATGGTGTTCACTGCCACGTAGGAGGTCGGCTCGTGGCCGGACCCTCTGCCGTTCCGTGATCCCGACGCCAAGGCAGAGGGGGTTCGGCGCTGCTCCGAGGACCGGGCCTTGCGCCGATCCGAGGATGGATCCCTGCGGCGATCCTCCCTCCTGGAGGGCCTGCTGTCTGCCTTGGCCGGTTGGCTCTTTTTGGTGAGGCCAAAGTTCTCTCGACCTCGCGCCTCGTCTTCCTCTGCAAGGATGAACCGATTTTCTCGGGTCATTAGCTCCTGCATGGTGGTCACGGGGTACATAACCAGCTGCGCCTGAAGTGGGATGCCCGGCTGTAGAGCCAGCTGGAAAGACCTCACTGCCAGCTCCTCAGAAGCGCACTCGATCTGGCTGTAAACAGTCCAGAACCGGCGAGCGAACTGGGTGACGCTCTCGTTCTCCTGCATTCGGAGGGCCATCAGGTCGGCGTCGGTCTTCGGGATGACGCGATGAGCCTAGAATTTCCCCAAGAAGGAGGTCCGAAGCTGCCGCCAACTGGAGATAGAATCTTCAGGAAGTGAACAGAACCACCGTAGGGGGAGATCCGCCAAACTGGAGGAAAAGACTCGACAGTTCAGGGAATCGTCATCCCCCCAGACCGACATCCTCTGGATGTAATGCCGGAGGTGAGCAGCAGGGTCCGAGGTTCCGTCGTACAGGGTGAACCTCGGGACGCTGAACTTCTCGGGGAGTGTATATTTTCTAATCTCCCTAGAGAAGGGAGACGCGCCAGTGTCCTCAGCTTCAAAGGCGGTATACTGGTCTCGGTCGATGCCAGCAATCTCCATATTCCGGCGGATAGTCTGCTTCACTTGTTGGTCGATCCATTTCTTTAGCTCTTCGTCCTCCGACCCCTGGCGCTGCTTCTTTGGCCCTTCGTGCATGTGGCTGCTGCTGGAGCCTTCTTCCCCTTGGTCTCGGTCACGCCTCTTACTGTTGAGGACGTGCCTCAGGTCTCGCCCGTGGTCCAGGCGCCTGGGCCGAGGGCTCTGACCCTTCTTGTCTTCGAGCTGTTGCGTGAGCCGTTGGATAAGCTCACGCTGTTCTTGGATGAGGCGGTTTTGTGCTCTGATGTCCTCCAGGTGGGGGTCTTCGTTTCGATCAAGGCTGGCCTGATGCTGGGACTGTGATCCAGCCCGCGCTGACTTCTCGTGTGGCTTGGTGACTGACTTGTCACCTTGCACGGGCCGCTTATGGCTATGGTGGGGTTGTTCTGGGGGTGGAACGTCGAGAAGGGAGAGCATGGTCACCCCCCTAGACTGCGACTGTGTCTGGACCGTGGGAGACCTCCCCCCAGACCTCCTTTGCTGAGGGGGTGGAGGTGGAAGATTCTGCGCCAGTGGAGGCTGTAAGGACAAAGCCTTGCCTTTGGAGGGTCCTTCGCCATTTCTGGTTTTCGGAGGCATGGTGTTTACAAGCTTTTTGTTCAGTTTCCCACAGACGGCGTCAAACTGTAGGCGGTAAAAACGACACCTACTTAGATCGAGATGAGATCGGGGTTAAACTTCTTAAGACGGGGAATGCTGAACTCCAAGAACCTGAAAAGGAAGGAGAAAGACTAGAGTCAGAGGCCCTGGCTGCCGTGAGCCGAAGGCACTCCGATGCCTGAGTTAGCTCTGAGAAAACTAAACAGGAGGAGGAAGAGAAGAATGAGAACGTGTGTAGTAGTATTGAGGGTTGTGTTTTGCGTATTGCCTACCTCTTATGGGACTGATCCCATGCATATATAGGCGAGTGTTCCTCGTTCATTCTCTCTGTGAGTGGGGGTAGGTGAGGTGAGGTCCCATCGATCCTTACCCTGACTGGCAGCAGTAGGTGAAATGGACAACACCCCTCCCTCACTTTCCACGCCTTCAGCCAGTTGGCGTACAGGGGTGATAAAGCACGCCTCTTATCGTCATAATTGAGCGATCCTATCGCCATAAATGACTGCTCATATCTGTCAGGGCGTGCCGTATTTTCAGTAGGAAAGTGGCAGCCCATTCTTACTAGTACTGTGGCCTGGGACCAAGGATGGCCTGGCCGCGGCGCGCCTTGTACCGAGCTGGCAGTCATGCCGAGTTGCCGAATTGTGGTGCTGTGCCACGAAGCTATTGACCGAGCTGCCGAGGTGCCAAGGTATTGACCGGGCTGCCGAGCTGACGATCTTCTACCACAGAAGCTGAGGAGTTCGGCGAGTATAGCCGTGATCTTTGTTCAAGTTTGTCATTACGGTGTTTTGCCCACACCGTCTTCATTAGTTTTTTTTTTTTTTCCTTAAAGGTAAAATATATTAGAAAAGGGGAGGAAAGCCAGCAGGCTATCCCCGATACAAAGGGGAAAGCCAGCAAGCTGGCCCCAAGAAGATACAATGTAGAAGGCCTTAGAAAGCATGAGGAAACAAAAGACAAGGCCTACACGAGAAAAATTAAGATGGAATAGCCACTCCCGAAAAAAAAAATTTTGATGGAACAGAGAAACACAGAGTTATGGTTGTCCTGTAAGTTTCCTATAGACAATTATATTCAATCTTTAATTAGGATCCTCGCTCTAGAAGAACAAGGACCAGCTCCATTAAAGATTGTGTCATTTCATTGCAACCAAATCCCTGTGATTTTCCCAATAAAATTATTAATGTTCCCAAAATCTCGATTCTTATTTTACAAAATATTCATTGGTTTTGGATCTTCTTTTTATTTCCTTTTTTATCCATTCTCATTGACTAAAGAATTTTAGATTTTTATTTCTAAACTAATAGTTTCAGTTTCAAAATAATATTTTCAATTTTAGATCCTCATTGACACCAAATTATTACATTAGAAACCAATTCAAACAACTTTTGCAAATATAGAATCCACAAAACCGAGTTAATGAGAAAAACTAAAAAAATACTTTAAAATGTGATGTCCCCACTTTAATGTTCATCATGATTTTATAAAATAAAATAAAAAAGCAACTTATCTCTTTACTATCAAATGAGGCCCTACGCTTATTTAGAAAATAGAAAATCTAGTTTTCATTTATTCATTTGAAACATGAAAAAAAAAAAATTTCTGTCTAGCATATTCAACTGATGAGCAGAAATTTTTTTTCTAGTTTTAATTAATAGAAAAATCCTGATATACCAAAGTTATGTATCAACGAATGATGAATACTTACATACATATTTAAGTCACAAAGGTTGGTTACATTGAATGTAAAGTTTGGGCCAATTAGCATTCCACTCGTAAATAATCCTCACACTCAAGTTTGAAACCTCAAAATTTTAAGATTTTTTCAAGTGCATATATTTTCTTAATTAAATCCATCAGCGAGTAATGGTTGTATGAGAGTAGTAATGAAGTGAGTGCCAACTCAGGAAGGGAGGTGAGATTCAATTAGGGTTGTCAACGGCCCAGCTGAGTACCCTCATAACAGGTCCTAATAGATAGCGTAGTTTCAATTGCTTGGATTTTGCAAAGTTAATTTTCCCTAGATATACAGAGGGAGAGCAAATGAGGTTCATATAGAAGAAGATTGAACTGATTAAAATAACCTAAATAACTATGAAATACATTTTTAAAAAGTAAGTTCCATATAAATTCTGTCTTGGAATATCTTCAAAATGTATAAAACTTTTGGCTCATTTTCAAAAAATCATATGAATATTTGGGTATTTCAAAAAAAGTGGGCCCCACTAGGTCATTTGGGTTGGATTTCATCATTTTCTTAAATAATTCACTAAAGAGAAGATTTGAAAAGATGACATAAGAGCATTTTTTACACTTTTCAAACTTTTGCCTTCGAGAGGACCTGATTGAAAGAAATATGAAATACTTTTATATTCTTTTGAAATATTGAAAACTTCATATGCCTTTTGAAAATGGAGCAAAAGATTTATATCTTTTTGAAAACTTCCCTTTTATTTTCAATGTTACATTGCTTTAAAAGGTATGAGCCTTAACTAGGTTCGATGTCTCACAAGGAATATCTTGGGAGTGGCATATGTGGCTTACCTACAGCAAGCCCCACCAATCAGGGTCGTTATAGCAGATAAAAAGACCTGGATGTGATCCACCTACTGCAAAATTTCAAGCATGTCTGATCATCTTAAACTCTTGATCTATTGCCCTCAAGTCTAATGACTTTGGTATGCATCTTTTCTTTTCATTATATATTTCAATCCAACAAGTAGTCTCATTTGATTTTATGTGAAAAAAGATGGGATCTTTGATGTTTTTCGGGGACAGTTAATAGAGTGTGATGGGGTTGGATTGAACACATGGGAGCCTTAGTCACCCGGTTGTTCGTACGGTGCAAAACGTCTGCAATCGAAGATCATCTGCCTTTAAGTATATTTTAACTTGCATTATTCTATTGACGTGAGGCATATTTTTATTTTTCATTAGTTTTTTTAGGGATGCACAAAAAACCGCTAAACCAAAATGGACCAAGCGGGTCGGATCGGTTTTGTAATAGTTCAGTTCGGTCATTGTTCAGATTTCCTTCAAACCGTTCGATTCAGTTTTCGGTTCGAAGGTGTGGGTAAACTGCTCAAATTGAACTGAACCGAACCAATTATATAAATATTTATTTTTTATTAAATACATAAAGGAATATGAAAATTTTCTTGAAGAAGACTTGAACCCTCATGTCATTATTTGAAGTCCAACATCTCTCACCAATTGAACTGCCATTTTTTTTTTGTGAAAAAAAAACTGTAACCAAACCGAACCGGTTCCTTTCAGTTCGTTTTGGTTCAGTTTGAGCACATGAGCGGTTTTGTTCGGTTTGGGAAAATAGAAAGCCGATGGGTTCGGTTTGGTTGATGGTTTCACTTCTAAACCGATCCGAACCGCCCATGTGCACCCCAAGTTGGTTTGATTAGTTGGTGATTCGGGGCTAACAACTTACTTCATGTCATCTATGCTAGTCTGTTACTGGTAAAGTTCTTTTTTTTAACCTTGGCTAATTAAGGGGGCCGAGTCCCCATGAGAGGGCCCATACATGCGGGAAAGGAACTTGCACACATGGGAAATGTAGCATATGCAAGGTTTGAGCCTTGGACAATAAGGTGAGAACTGAATATCTTTACCGTGTTAAGGACACATTCTCATTACTAGTAAAGTTGAAATGATTCATGATTCATTTTATTACTTGAAGATTCTTGAATACCCACTTGGGGGAGTTGGTGGAGTAGCCTAAGGTGTGATTTTGCTAATTGCTCCCCACATCTATATTTGAAACTGCCATAAATTTGCTCAGTGTGTATTTGTTTGGGTTTAGTGGGTGCAACGTCATGCCCCCGCTGTTGGGCATGAGGATTATGCGCGAGATTAGGAGTCAAATTAAAATTTTCATTGATAAACAACATAACGTGGCTCCTAATTGTGGTCCCACATATCCAGGTCCATGGTGAGATGTAAATATTTCTTCGGCCAACATAAATACAAATGGAAGTTCTTATGAATACATATGGTACAGATAACATTTCAGAGTATGCACATTTAATTAATATGAAGTTGAGGTTTGAAAAAAAAAAAAAAAAGGCAACAAAAGTTATTAATATGATGGACCCTTATTTTAAGCTTTGATCTATTTGTGATTTTGCAGTTAGATATAAAAACTTCGATCACAACTCTAGTGTTAAAATTCTAGTTCATTTTCGGGAGAAATGCTGAACTAAACTCATGTGGGTTCTTATTTAACAAAAAAAAAAAAAAAAAAGACACATGTGGTTAGTGTTAGGGTGTTCTTGTTTTTGCAATTTGATGTCAACTATGCATATCATATTTACATCTCATACACATGCACAACCTTCTTGAAAATCATGTTTCTAAAACATTCATTCTTGAGGTGTATTTATCATGTTTCATCTAAACATCTTTTTAAGTGTTTTTATCTTTATTTGAAACATGGTTTTATGGTTAAAACTCTGTGTTTTACTTGGTTGCATAAAAGAGTTTTAAGTTAAACCTTCAGATTTTCTGGATTCGTTTTTCACTGTTGGTCAGGTCTCGGCGAGCCGAAGTGGAACCGAGCTTAACCGAACTTCCTTCGGTTCCATTTCCAGAATGGTGTTTTGTTTGTCGGTCAGTCTGTCGGTCGATGTTCAGTTAACCGAACCTGCCTCAGACCTCGATCGAATTCATGTCGGTTCCAAATCGAGAGAGCATGTTTTCCAGCTCTGTTGTACGTTCGGTCAGGTTGTCAGTCACCTTTTGGTTGACCAAACGAGTTCGGTGAACCGACAGTGGAGATGGTCCGGAAAAATATGACCGTTGGAAATATAGCCGTTGAGTTCGGCTGACTGAACCCTGTATGTCGGCTGACCGACAACAGTGCTGTTGAGATAAAACTTTCTATAAATTGATCTCTTCCTTGAATTTCGAGTTGGGGTTTTTTGGAGACCATTCTTAGGGATTATTGAAAATCATTCAAACCCAGTTTGGCATCAATAAAGGAAGAAGATCTTGAGGGAAGCAAAGCTTGGGATTCTTGAGTTACATCTTTTAGGAAGTTTTGTTTTCTAAATCATATGTTACGTGCTTCTCTTACATGACTTGTAAATCATTAATTGCATGCTAACTATGATGTGAATAATCCTTTAACATATCTAATCTTGGATTTATTTATTTTGGATTTCTCACCTAGATTTAAACCAAGTTATTGTTATTTTTATAAAACATGCTTGTTCAACATCTTTGATTTTATGCATGATCTTATCACTTGGTTTAATCTTCAACTAGTTGTTTTCTTTATATAAATTCATAGGAAAACTTACATGTTTTGAAAACATCTTTTCCCCTGTATCACATGTTTATTCTTGAATAGTTTTATACAACTTATGAGTCTTTGATTTTCACATCATAAACAAGTTAGTTTCTAAACATGTGAGTTGCTTTTTACACTTCAATCAACACTTTTTATATGCCTTAAACTTTTAAATGCTTTGAGCATATATTGATTGAGATTGATTTTTAAAACTTGATTGAAGTTATCACACACACACAACATGAGCATACACCTTTGCATTTCATAGAGTGTTGTGTAAGTTAGATTTTCAATTTCATATCAGCCTATGTTAGAGGCAAATGTATTGAGCTTTAATTGTATCTCTTAAAGTGTTTGAGTAGACACTACTTTGAGAGAAAATTTTCTTCTTTTAAAGGTTATTGCTTAGCCTAAGAAAAGCATAGTGTAGAGGTTATTGCTTAACCTAAGAAAAGCATAGTGTAGAGGTTATTGCTTTGCCTTTTAAAAGCATCTTGTTAAGGTTATTGCTTAGCCTAGAAAAGCACATTGATAGGTCGTTGTTTAGCCTAGAAAAACATCATTGTAAAGGTTATTGCTTAGCCTATTGAAAAGCATAAATAGTGGAAATCCGGTGGGGTGTTGGAACACAGGCCGGTAGTGGATGTAGGCATTGAGGCCGAACCACTATAAATCTTTGAGTTGTGGTGATTGTTTTTATTGGCTTCTGCATTTTGTTTGATAATCATCACTAGTGGCTAATTTAATTTAAAGAAATTAAAACTGGTCATAATTGGTCACTAATTTGAAGCTCACCATATTCACCCCCCCCCCCCCCCTCTATGGTTCGGATCCCAGACATTCAGTTAGTAACTAGATAACTAGATACTATAATACAATAAACTTTTCATGGACGGAAATGTCATCACAATGTTTCCAACAGACGGTCAAAGATGCATGAGTCTTTCAAAAGATAGAAACCCTCTATAGGCCGACCATGATAGCTGTCAGGCCGAGTGCTGAAATGTTGGTTGGAAAACTGACCAATGATCTTGATTCCAGGGGAATGTCAGTATGCAGTAAAGAAAAGGGACAATTACCGTACGGACTGCCTTAAAACTGACAATTATCGCAGAACAATTGGAAAAAGTTTATTTACCGCATAACAGTTTGATCTGTAGGATATTGCAAGCTGCGATATCCTATGGAAGTAGGATATCATACAGTCAAAAGCAAGAAAATTTGAACAGTTAGTTTTTTTTTATTTTTGTCCTTGACTGTGGGACCACAAACCACAATCCAAACCGTTGGATAGCTGTATGAGTGTAAGAACTAATATCGCACTAAATTTGAACCGTTGATCTATCACGATTATCTAGAAATTTGCAATAAAAAAAACATGGCTTATAATTTGTTCTTATAATTTGCAAAACAATGTGACTTTTTATAAATTTCTAGATAACTGTGATAGATCAATGGTTCAAAGTTGGTGCGATATTAGCTTTTACACTCATACAGCTATCCAACGGTTTGGATGGTGGTTTGGTGGTCCCACAATCAAGGAAAAAATTATTAAAAAAACTATCTATTCAAATTTTCCCGCTTTTGACTGTAGGATATCCTACTTCCGTAGGTTATCGCAGCTTGCGATATCCTACGGATCGAACTGTTCTGCGGTAAATAAACTTTTTTCAACTGTTCTAGGTAATTATCAGTTTTAAGACAGTCCGTACGGTAATTGTCCCTAAAGAAAAAAGAGAATATTGACCGTATGACCACCATTATATCTGACAATTGCCCCAGAACCACTGAAATTTAAATAATTCCCAGTTTCGTCTGAGAAATAATGTTCTAAAAGTGATGATTTTACATTTATACCCTACATTATCTTAGGGCTATGGGATATCACACCATGAAGTATCCCAAGGTTGTAGGATATTGCACCATGCAATATCGCACAATTTCCCTTTCTGCCCAACCCTAAACACAATATTCATCTCGACCTCAGTGAAATGGGTGGTTTTCATTACGGTTCTTTTTCTCTCTTTTGTGAAAAGCAGTAAAACATTTCTTCTCTTTTCGGTAGCATATAAGAGGGTGAAATAAATATGAACTTTTTGCGTTATCCCACAGCTATGCGCCCCCCACCCCCCCTCCCCTCCATTTTGAATATTTATTTATTTCCTTTTTCTTTTGGAGTTTTCTTTAAAAAAGGAGATTTGCACACCCCCCCCCCCCCCCCCCAATGGAAATCCCTAATGGATGGCCCCTCCAACGTTTTCAACTTAATTATTCGCAATATAATCAGTGTTTCCGAAAAAAATAACTAAATAATACCTTATTTTATAGGGAGAATCGGATGATAGAAGAAAGGGACGGAAAAGAAGGAAATAAAAAAGAAAATAAAATAGGGACATTCGGTGAGAGGTCCCTCGATATTTCACTTTATGGCCTTAGATTCACAATCTTTTTTCATAGTGTAATAGGTCATTTCTCCAAATTTGAAGACCAAAAATATCTAATTTACCCTTTCTTTAAATCATATCCCATGAGTAGTTGGATATGCCATTAATAATGGTCAACTACCATTTAATTGGCAACGATTAATGAAATCCTAATAATGAGATTTTCAAATAAATTCCAAAAAGAACACAAATAAATTTCAAAAAACACAAATAAATTTCAAAAAATACAATAGTTTAAAAAAAAAGCAACAAATTCCAAATGAACGCTGTATAATTTAAAAAGACGCTAATAAATTTCAAAAGATCCAAATAAAATTCAAAAGATGCAAATAAATTTCAAATGATCCAAATAAAATTCAAAAGATGTAAATAAAATTAAAAAATGAAAATGAGTTTCACAAAATGCAAATATATTTGCCAAAACTAAAATGACCCAACTTCCAAATTTCAGAAAAAATTGGCAAAAATCAAGTATTTTTACCAAAACTTAGTTAAATTTATTTCAAAAAGTGTAAATAAACTTGAAAAGACACAAATAAATTTTAAAAGACACAAAAAGATTTCAAAAAACACAAATAAATTTGTAAAAAAACTCAAATAGATTTTTCAAAAACTGAGTTAAATTTATCAAAAACTCAGATAAATTTTCCAAAAGTCGGATAAATTTACCATAAACTTAGATAAATTTTTTAGAAATTTAGATAAATTTACCAAAAACTCAGATAAATTTGCCAAAACCTCAGGGAATAGTTGTCGGCTTCCCTGCGTTCTGTTATACGCAAACTTCAAACTGGTGAGATTAGCCGCGAATTTGAGTGTGGTGTTTGGTGATGGGCAGCGCAGGTACCGGTGATCCGCCGGTCTTCTTCTCTAGCAACGGTAATCTTATTCACACACAAAGCCCACCATTTTATTGCTGTAGCGGTTGTCTTCGGTTCACAGCAAGGAAGAAAAACTGAAACCCAATCCTCTTTGTCTAGATTTCTTCTTAGGCAATGACGCAAACCAGAGATCTTGTCTATGTTCCCTTGATCAGTGTGGCCCACCTATGCAAATTTAGAAAACCAGATTTGCCTCTGCTCCTTTTTTTTTTTTTAAAACAAGTAGCACTCCTTGAATGACTTTCAACACATTGAACCTACTAGAATGACTTTCAACAAAGATATAGAACGAGAGAGACATGGGGGCAGACCAAGTAGCACTCCTTTATTGGAACTAAAAACAAAAACAATTTGTCTTTTGTACCCACATAAGTCAAAATGAGAAATGATCTCCTTCTACAACTACAGATGGCGCAGCGGCATGCGAGGATTGACGATCTTCTTCTTTCAAAGGGGGTTCTTCGGGAAAAAGAATGAGAGAAAATGTTTCCCTATGAACGAGAGAATGAAAGATTTGAAATTTTAAAATTCAAAATTTTACGCCTAAACAGTTGAAAGGGTAAATCAGTCATTTAAATAAGTGATGTGGTGTATCCTGGACCCCTCGCAGAAATAAGTCTAGCTGTATGGACTATGGGCCTTAGTGGAAAAGTTGTTGAACTGGAGGCCTTACAAGACCAATCTGAGGGACTTTCCCAATAAAATAAAAGAAGGGATTAGGCATAGATTACAAACTATTTTTCCAAATCTAGAGTCGTTGTCACCGCTCACATACCTTGATTTGTGATCGTGATGGTTTGATTGGAGAGAAGTGGAGAGCTTGGATTGTTGGGACCTGGAGATGTTGTGAAAGGGTTTGGAGTTCTGGTTGCTTCATCACACCTACAGAGAAGAAGGGTTAAAGAAAGCAACCCTTCTTTTGCTTAAGTTGGGAAATTCGATATTGAAACAATAATCAATGATTTCAACTCAATGAAAGCACGCAATATACAACTTCAATAAATTTTATTGTGTATTTGAAAAAGTCCTGCTTCCAACCCCGTCTATATCCCCGGGATATCGCATAGTGAAGTATCATATAGACCTAAGATATCGCACAGTTTAAGTGTAAAATCATCAATTTTAGAATGTCATATTATGTACCAACATCTCTGTGAGATTAGATTTGGACACTTTTGGGGCTATTGTCGGTGTAAGAGGAGTCATACGATCAATAAAAAAAAAACATGTGTAAGTTGGATCCTTTTGAAATGAAATTAATGAGACACTACAACAATTTACACTTTTGCCGGCGTTTTTTCCCGGCGCAATCATTAAATGCTGGGAAAAAATTGTGTTTGAAGCTCTGCTTACCCCTTTCCATTTCCAGCGTCCGCTCCAAGTGCATCTCTCTCTTTCTTCATCATCAAGTCAACCGCATTGCCTCCTTACAACTCTCTTTCTCTATTGCATTAGTGTTTGGGGTTCATCTCATTTTGGTGCGTTTGATTTCCTCCACCAGCGTCGACGCGTCACAACTCGCCGCCGCTCGAGAAGATGGTCCCCTCGAGGTCTGGCTCTTCTCTCCCTGCTCCATTGTGCTGGTGCGTTTGATTTCCTCCACTAGCGTTGATGCATCACAGCTCGCCGCCGCTCAAGAAGATTGCCCTGCTCCAATTAAATCCAACCCATCTGGCCATCTATTCTCATCCAGCATCGACGGTTCGATTTTAGATTGGGATCTTTTCTCCTTGAAGCAGAAGGTATGTATTCAAATGCTATCCTGCATTTACAGTGCACTTGATTGTGCCCCTTAGATCACAATTGATTTTACTGCCTTCCTTCCTTCCTTCTGCTTTGTTTTAGAGTTTGTTTTTGCTATAAGTTATTTTTTTATGGAATATTAGGAGTGATTTCTGAGATAGAATGGTTTTTCTTTGTTCAGTGATATCATCCACCTCTATCTTTCTCTGCATCTTCCTATCCGTGTTTTAATGATTGCTCTCTTTCCATTTCTTTTGTGACTTCATCTTTTTCCTAAGGGCGACTTGTGTCTCTAGAAAATGGAGCCAAGGCATGAAGCAGTAATTGACCATAAGAGAGAAGTGGAGATTTCTCAGTATGAAGATGAAAGACGATTCCATGGCTCGCCTCTTTCCCAATGCATATTGCCTCCCTGTCTCTACTCTCTAGACATTCCCTTCAACTGCTCTTCTCCTTCCCTCATGCTTGGCCTTTAGATGCTAGGTGCATTGAAATGTAGTTGATAGACCATCAATGGGATGGGTAAAACAACCAAACAAGTTCTAATTTAGAGCAAGTGACCTTCTGCTTGTGTAGAAATGACAAAACCCATTAAAATCTGATTAAACTCCCAATCCATCCATGCCGGTTGCCGAACCCTAAACAATGTATCCAGAAGCCTGTATATTGACATAAATACCAACTGAAATCAAGGAAGATTGCAAAAATCTGAAACCTTTCAAAATCCAGGGTTGTGTAGACCAATCTGGACAAATCCGTCCATGGGGCCCACAGGGCCCACCGATCTGAAAGATGGGTGCTGCCCTTGGGAAGCACACCCATAGGTGACCTAGGTGGGGTTGGTCCCAATTGGATTTGGGTCCATTTAGGCCTAGAAGTCTAGGCCCCAAAAGGGGCATTCATTACCCTGTTTTTGAAGAACATTAGGATTGAAATTTCTGATTATTATGTATTGCCCCTATGGTGTATTGAACTAGCATATCAGCCTCGGAATAGTAAAATCATGGAAAAGTGGTCTGGCTAACTAATATGGTTCTAGTCAGACTTAAGGGAGATACTTATATGAAAATTGAATCATAAGAGAATCCCCACAACACACTAGTAATTGTGTATGTATAGTATTAAAAGGCTATTACAAAGATCTAGATATGATTTGTCGGTGAAGTGATGAATAGACTCCCTAAGGCTGAAGGAGGCTTGGGAATTAGGAAGATCTCAGAGGTCAACACTGCCTCTTTTATCAAACTTGGCTGGCTAGCATCTACTTCAAGTTCTCTCTACTTCAAGTTCTCTCTGGTCAAAATGGTTCAAAAACAAATACTTCAAGTTCAGACCCATCTGGAGTTCGGAAACCACCAGATATGGCTCATACATTTGGAGAAAAATCCGTCGCACTGCTTCCCTAATTCACCAAGGAAGTACTTGTACCTTTGGCAACTGTCAGAGCATCAATGCTTGGCATGACACCTGGTATGCAGGAGATCTAATTTCCACCTGCTTCCCCCTCCAACAATTCCTTAGGGACCAACAGTTCTCATCCCTGTTTCACTCAGGTTCTTGGGTAATTCCCGACTATTTGCCCCTCAATGTTCACCACCACCTCCTTCCTCTTCATTCCCATCTCTCTCCCAATCCTCTAGTCAAAGACTCCCTTAGCTGGAAAGACACCATCGATGGCAAGCTTTCCTTGCATTCTGCGTGGCAGGCAGTTAGACTCAGGGCTGACACTCTTCACTGGCCAAAATTGATCTAGAACAGCATCTCCCCCAACTGAATAAACTGCTTTGGCTAACGCCTGATGCACAATAAAACCCCCACTGAAATTAGGCTACAACGCCTGGACTTCTCCCTTGCCTCCAGATGTAGCATCTGCCATGTGGCTGAAGATTTAGTGGGTCATCTTCTCTTCTCTTGCGATCTTACGATCTCCATCTGGACTTGGTTTCCGTGTGCTGCAGGGATTCATCACCCGTTCAGACTCTTTGCCACTACAATCTAGGAGTCAATTTCTAAAGAAAATAACTCCAGTGGTCTCCAATTCACGGCAGCCCTCTTCATCACTGTTCTCTTCTACTTGTGGAAGGCTAGAAATGAAGCTCTATTTGAAGATCGCAGGCCCTCTCTGCACCTCATCCAGGTGACCCTCTCTGTAGCTATCTCCTTCTCCCTGAAGCAGATCTCGAAGTCTTTTGCAAGCCTTCAAATTCGAGCTCTCTGTGCCTCCCTGCGCATCGCCATCGGCCACTAATTCATCTTCTGTCTATGCTGGTTGAACTCTGCTCCTGCTCGGTTTTCTCCCTTCATCTTTCCTCTCCATTGTTTCCCTCTTTCCTCTTCTGTTTTTTTGTTTAGCTAGGGGGTCAATTATTGGGCCCTAGTAATCCTTTTTTTCCCCTTTCATTCTTTCTCTGTTTTATGTATTCTTTTTTTGTCCTCCCCCTTTCTTTAATACAATTTACCCTTATTGCAAAAAAGAAAAAAAGAATAGACATGACAGCTGAACTTTTATCAAGTATGTATATGATGCCTGACATTGTGTTAGTGCTGTAATCTAAATCTGAATATGTTGTTACTTTGGATGTTGTATATGATTCTAGCCCATGCGTCTGGAATGTGGATGATAGATATAGTGCTAATATCAAATATCCTGTTATTGTGATGCCCATATCATTCCAATAGGTGAAAAAGATAACTTCAGAGGATTTTTAAGAAATCCTAACTGGGTCTTGTGTCTTTTTCTTAGTTGGGTAATGGGTCACTTTCATTTCTCGCTGGAAATGGGGTTCTGTTAGTGTTGAAAGCTAATAAACTATAATGAAAGCAAAATAACATAGATTTGAATAAACTATAATGAAAGCAAAATAAACTTTAGATCTTGTTAACCCCATTTCAATAGTGTGCATCACCATCAATCCTTCAAAATTCAATTCAGAAAATACATACATAAGTGAACAAAATCAAAGGTATAAGATGATACAAATCTCCAGGAATCTCAGGAGCAAGACCTACAATAGCAGCAGCAAGAACAAAACAAGAAAACAAAAAAAACATCAATTCAATCAACTCACAACTCAAAAAACACATAGATAGAATTACACAAAATGCAGAACAACTAATGACGCCGTTTTGCTAAGGTCATTGTATTACCCCAGTAAGATTTGGAACTACACTAACCTTTCAACGTAAATCACTTTAAATCACACAATTTCAAAATCATATTATAACTTTTCAGTCTCCTGAATCAAAACCAAAATAAAATAAAGAAATAAAAAAAAAAACCGTAGAACAAAAAAATCATCATCCACACGATATACTAGCAAAGACTGCAATTAGAACGATCATTTTCAATTAAAGAAGAAAATGGGGTTTAAGAATCTTTACACTCACACATGTAAAACATATAAGTGAACTTAAGTGGGAATCCAACATGGGCCTACACATGAGGACAAGCACAAACGGCCCAACAATTTTTTCATTTTTCTCCCCCAATCCATTAAGATCATGTTTGATGTGTGTTTTCTCGTAAAAAGCTTCCCTATAATCTAACAACATCTATGTCTGTTAATATTCTGTTCTCCATATTCCAAATAGGCCTTCATTCATATGAATGAGTGAAGGGATGAATCAATCCTTAGCTCTATTGGTTACAGATTTGGATAGAGGGTGTGTGTGGGTGTGTGAGTAAACAATGCACTTGTTGCTTGCTAACTAGAATAATGGTTTGACTATTACGTGATGATTTTCGATGTCTTCTGGGGTTGCAAAGTGCCTAATGTAGTAAGTTAGTATACCTAGGAGCCCGGATTTCCTCTTAAGGTGCAATGATAGTCATCAACAATTTATTAACAAGTTTGTTGCACTTCTTCCTCATTAACAATGATAGAAGAAAAGAAAATACATTAAATCTTTTGATAAGGTACGTATCAACTTAATTTAAATAAAAAGGAATTAAAAACCAATGTATGAAAAAATAGCAGGCATTATATATAAGAAGTTGTACATCAGACTCCATTCCATTTTGGATCGACTTGTTTGTGTATGCTACGCGGGCGGGGAGAGAGAGAGAGAGAGAGAGAGAGAGAGAGAGAGTATGCTAGTGGTTGAGATTAGAGCTACCAGTTTTCATTCAAGACTAGTGGTTCATAGTGATTCTCTTAATACTATATCTTAGGTGTTATCTTCTGCTGTGATCTTTTGGAAATTCTAATTCTACTTGAATGAGATTAAAGCTCTTTCATCTTCAATTAACTGCCTTTTCATCATGTTGGGGGAACAACCAACGGTTTCACATATTCTTCACTAGGTAATCTGTCTTATTGGTATAATGCTTTTTTACCATAGTGCCCCTTTTTATTTGGCGTCGCTCCTTTGCAATCCTTTTTATTCCATTAATATATTTTGTCATTACCAATAGAAAAAAAATGATGTTTTTCTCATTGAGCATATATATGTAAATAAATAGAGATTACAAAACTGAATGGCCCACTCAGTTGGCCAAATTCACAAGAAAAGAGGACCGATATATGCATTTGTTTCGGTTCAACTCACGTGGAAACTGGGTTTTATGAATATAACTACACTTTACAACCATAACAAATCACTTGGTAACTGTAACCTATTAATAATACTTAAGGACAGGGTGGAGGAACTTGGGTCCCCATATAGAGAGCTTTGATATTGGAACACGTCGATGTGAGTGGCGCTGCACCTTTGCTTGGTGTTATATTAATGTCCTGGAGTTTGACGTTCTTGCATGGCAAACCCTTGCTACAAAGGAGTGTTACACCGACCTCAGATGCAGATGTCCCTTGGATGTTTTTGAAGGTGACATCGCTAATCTGCACTTTAGAAGGTACCTACAAGTTGCAATTGAAGGAAAGGAGATAAATTAAGTTGAAAATTAGAAATGTAGAGTACATGCCCCGACCCACCATTGGTCTACAACATATGAATGAGTTCTATATATATCAAAATTCCATGGGAGTGGCTCATCTAACTAACAAAGAGAATAAGAAGAAGAAGAAAGAAAAAAAAATGGTTTACTAGTACTCTCTTCATACCTCATTTGCACAGGCGCCACCAGGACAATATTCCTGATCGATGATGATTGGATTGTTGACATTTTTGAAGGTGATGTTCTCAAAGGTTATGTTGGACACAGAGCTGGCTGAGGGAGAGTTGCCCCATGACTTGATCCTAATACCATTCAAGGTGTCCGAGATGGTGCTGTCACTAACGATGAGTCCAGTCACATCCTTCTCATCTGGGTACTTTCCTAAGCTCCCCACACTGTTATTTATATGTAACAAATTAACCAATTATAGACCAAACAACAACAACAATTACAACAAGGACGCAATCAGTCAGTAATGCCTAGGCAACAAAGCAGAGGTGTCATATCCCTTTGCTTAATTATCGGGTGTAAAGTACAATATCTCATTTAATTTATAATTATAAGCAATACCATAGAAGAGATCCATAAGAAAAACGCACCTTATTCCATGACCTGGTCCACATGTTACTTTACTGATCTGTACATTAGTGAGGCCCTGTCCGAGGGAGATGCAGTCGTCGCCAGTTCCAATCTGAGCACCCTCGATGGTCACATCGGAGCAACGCTCCACATGCATTCCATCAGTGTTGGGACTGTCGCCGGGGTTGGTGACTTTGAAATTTATCGCTTTGAAGTTCTTGCATTCAACGACACCAAAGTTGAAGTTCTTGCTATTGAGGGATGTTATGCCATCGATGACAGTGTTGGTCATTGACATGAACTTGACGTTCTGTGGAGTATACACAATAAAATTATTTACACTTGATGCAAGATCAGGATTTTGCAGGCACCCACCTCCTCCAATTCATTTCTAATTGAGAATTGGATGTTTTATTACTACTTACAGTTGGAAGAAGCTTGCACTTTTCATTCTGTTGGCAATCATTTAAGTGCCAAATAGAAGCTCCTTGCCCATCAAAAACTCCAGTTCCAGTGATGGTCAACCCATCTATCCATCCAAAATAAACCCAATCTCCACTTGGAAACTTGTTCAGGTCGGTCTCTGCGAGCAGATGACCCTGTAAAATACAAATAAAGATTGACATAGTTCTCTATGTGAAGTAAGTATAGTAATAAATAGTGCGACACTTAATCCATGGATGATATTCTCCTGATCATCCAACAAAAATGACTAATGTTTGCTCATTGCACACCACTAAAAAAATAAATAAAAAAAATTCAGAGTTTTAGAAGATGTACTCTTACATCCAATTTCATGGTTATAGATGGTACTCCTTTGCAAGGGCCTGTGAATTTAAGAGGGCCCATCCAATAATCGCCTTTTGGTACTATAATTGTAGCTGGTCCGCTGGACCCGCATGCTGCCGTCCATGTATCTTGAAAGGCCTACTCACGCACAAAATTAAGTGTCAGACATATAAAATGAAACGAGATTTTTTTTGGGCACCCGGCTTTGTGGGGTAGGGACCCCAGCCCTCTCATAAGGCAAGTAGGCCTCGGGTGAGGCGAGGGAGTCCTTGGGTGAGGTATGGTGAAGGAAGGCTTCAGCCAGATAAGTGCTGACGCCTTTCACCACTATGGTTAAAGGCCATTCTTGAGATAATATTTAACCAGTATGATACAAGTCTAGTATAAAATCATGCCTGTTTTTGCCCCTCCGCAATTGAAGTGTTGTCCACTAAAATAAAAAATAACCAAATAAACATTTTTTATTGCAATCAAACTATACCAACCTGCGCATCGTCTGTCTTCCCATCCGCTTTTGCCCCATGATCCATAATGTTGAATTCCCCACACAGGGCAACTCCAATGAAACAACAGATAAAGGATAGGAAGAAGCTATGCTTCATCATCGTTATTTGTGTTTTGTTTTTTAAACTATCTTTTTCTTTTTTTTTATTTGAATAGATATTTATTGTAAGATGGGTGCTGGAGTTATGAATTTATAGGACTTCAATCTGAAATGTCCATTTGGTTATCCTTAATTGTAGCAACTCTCTCTCAACTATACCATTCATTTATTACCATAAGCACCTCTAAAAGTGCTCAGGAGAATGGTCAACCCCCCGTCTCACGCATAACTGCTTGCTTATTTTGACAAAAGCAAATAGCACCACTGTATTTTATGCAAGCTTTATACAGCCATGTATTACGGTAGCAAAAGAGCAAAAGCTTAACAACATCCACTCTATTTCTTTGAATTGAATGGTTAATGAGTTTACTCACACTTGGTCATGCGAAAGTACAGGTCAGTTCCTGCTTTGCCCGGAATCAACCCAGCCTACTCGAGTTGCTCCTTTATCTATGCTGTATTTCTAGGAAATAAATAGGCCCAGCGATTCTTCAGAGGAAGAGATTCAAACAATGACCAGGGATTCTTCGGCACACGCAATTTCCATGGAAAGATGAAGTTGCCAAGTCAGCAGATTTTATGGTTATTAAATACTTCAAGAAAAAGTTTTATGCAAAAGTTAGAAATTTGTTTGGAGCAAATCTTTTTGCCCGGATGAATTGGTGCTAATGTTGTTTGGTGCGGCAAAACTACATACCTATTGTCATTTGTCATTTAATTTCTATTTACTCATAGTTTGTTCATACTACTATGTATAAACTGTGACGTATAATAGACTTGGGACAAAATAAATGGACTTCTTTTAGGGGATGATCCATCAGAAGATGTTTGGCACATGAAGTGGAGCCCGTTTTCCAATTGTTGGGTTTACATGTGGTTGGGTGCATGGTTGATGATAGGGACACATAAGAAATTCAATCCTATGCCATTATCCATCTGTTGTTGGAATGCCAAACTTAGAAATGGATTGAAATCAGAAAAACTTTGCTTGAGGGAAGACAGACCTTGAGATAAAAATAGACGGTTGTGATTGATGTGAGTGTTAACAAAGGTGACAAAGAAGCCTCTGTCGTGCAGTAGCTTTGTTGCTTGCAACATGGGGTTGATATGGCCCTGTTGGTAAGGGGAGGCAAAGATGGATGCCAGGAGGTTAGGGCGTGGCCTTGGCAACAGGAGGGTGAGGAAGAGTGAGAGAGGGAGAGAGAGGATGGGGGAAAAACTATTACCTGCAGAAGGTTGATGATGATGGACCTTGCTGCCTTGCTCTGGTTGACGAAGAGTGGCTAGGGTTTTGTTTTTTTTTTTTTTTACGGGCACCTTTGTGTACAAGCAATTTCCATGGAAAGATGAAATTTTCACATCAGTAACATGGTTTCTAAATACTTCGACAGAAGTTTCCTGCGGAAGTTAGAAATTCATGTTTGGTGCAAATTCTTTTTCCTTGATGGTTTGGTGCTAATGTTGTTTTGTGCGGCCGGCGATTCCTCTTTGAAAACTTCTATTAAAGAGGAGATGGTGTAAATCAAGGGGGTCGGTTTTTTGTTGAAATGGACTCCGATACCCCCCCACAGGATGTCTATTACCAGGCTTAGGAAGGAATAAGATGACGTGGCATAAAAGCAATTTCGCGGAAAACTGACGCACCAAATAAATGAAAAAAGGTTTTTTAGCAGAGAAACACCAACTTTTTTTTTTTTTTTTTTTTTTTTTTTTGTAGAAATGGGCTTGACAAACATGCCTTACGTGAGAAACGAGTGAGGAAATTAAGTAATTAAAAAGGGGGTTGAAATATTATGTGGAAATGGCCTTCCCATACCACCCTCCACCTCGAGGAACTCTAATTCTAGGTTAGGGAAGGAAAATGCTGAGGTGGAGTGCATATGCAGGATTATTGTCTTATCGTCTGCAGTGGAAAACCTGCATTTCAATTAAACTGCGGATATTTACGGTGGTAAACCAGCACTTTCTTTATTCAATTTTTTGGGTCCTTTCCTACTTTGGTTCTAGGTTGGTCTAGGTCAGGCCCCACATCACTCATGTGCATGACCATGATTTTCCTTAAATGCAATGTAGGAGGGAAAATTCAAATTCCAATACCAGGTTTGGCTTGGATCATAGTGGATCAGCCTAACCCGCTAGGAGGGAGAATTTGAAGGGATGATTGAATTAAAGGGGATTGGATTGCAGAAACACCCCATGAAGAAATTGATTCTTCTGTTATCAGTTATCTCCATATAGTAGAGGAAGGAAACGTGCACACAAAGTGGGCAAAAACTTAGGAGGAAGCGCAATATAAGAGGAGAAAAATAAGGAGAGAAAAAGGTATGAAAAATTATAGCAAAAGATCTTGTAGAAAAAATCTTTTTGAGACTAGCTTGAGCGTCGGAGTGGCCTTGGTCTGGTTTCCCGATCGAGTTCTGATCGCTTGTTTATCTCTGTTAAATAGGGATCAATTTTCAAGCGAACGTGCAGGAGAAGGAAAAGAACCGGATTTTCCTACAAGGCCCGAGCTAACCATATTACCTTTGTCCGTCCAAATATTGATCTTACAATTGGCGCCGTCTGTGGGAAATGAAGTAGTGAAGCACCCATTGATATCTTATACTGCTGAGAGGAATGGCAGATCCAGAGCAGAATCCTGGATCACAACCTCCAATTGGACGACCTTCATCTCAAGTGGAGGAAGTCCAGACTAGAGGACAGCGAGAGCAGACGGGAAAGGACCCTATGGTCAACCACTTAGGTGGGGCAAATTTCGAATATGTCCCATGCACGGATAGTGACTGGACTGTCCGTTCTTCACTGGGGAAGGGGCGGATTCGATCAGAAGTCAACCACACAGACCCGAGTCGCCCAGTAATTCCACCATCTATAGACAAATTGCAAGGGGAAACCCACCGAAAACAAAACCAACGCTCCTCGGGCGAACTGCATCATGAGATCCATATCTCCGCCTAGAACAAACTTGCAGAGATGCTGCTCGAGACTTGGCTGAGGGAGTATAGCGGCAATAGGAAAAGATTAATAGCATGGTGTAGGAGTTGGAAGCCACAAGAAAAAGACAACGACGATCTCCAAGCCTGGAAAATGTTCGTGGGATGTGGAAAGCCAAACACCAAGCTCGCCCGATAATACGAAGGCCTTAAAGTCATTATTCTAAGTCGAGAGCTTGGCAAGACCGTCGTAAAGCTAGAACAATGGATGAGGGGAGTAGGATCTCAAGCACCCGACCCTCCCTAAATAATGGCCCTGCTAATAACAATATATATAAATAACATCGATTACACCCTTTTATCACATTAGACCGGACCCAGTAACACACCGTCTGTCTTGTTATAGCTCATCATGATAGCTCTATTCACAACCAATATAGCTCCTACCAGTGATGATCAATAAACAAGCTGAGCTTAGATCAACTGAATGAATGTCTAGTGCCGACCCAGGGAACGAATACAGGTCTTTGTCTATCTAGGCTTACCTTGCACGAGCAAGGTCCTAACCAAGTCTCTAAGAGGTTCAAGTACAATATTATGGGACACAACCCAATATCCAAGCCCAAGTCCAAGTCCAATCACCATTGGATCCACACTAGGCCCACAACCATGGCCTTAGTCTATAACAAAGCAAGTAACCAATCTATACCCATTCACAACTATACATTATGACTGACCTCTTCATTCTAAGGTACCACACACCTAACTTAGGCCGTATGAGGGCCCGCCTAGCCACAGACACGGGTTATTTATCACTAATTACATCGTCGGGTCGCCACTACGTAGTCCTAGGTTCAGGTCCTCCAATTCCTATTTAATTAACAAGTTTATATCAATAACAAGGACACAAGAGAAGAACAATATATAAGAATCTCTAAGCAATAGAATCAAATGGAATAAGCAAGGGTCCAACCTAGGTAATGGTCCACTCTTGGTTCAGGGCGTCATCAGTTAATTGGATCCTTAATTGCAGTCTCAGGTGCCAAAGATGTTATATTTGGTGCTCCTAAAGTTACGGGCACCCTTGACTACATTTAAGGTTCGAATTACCGATAATTCCAATCCCTAAATCCTATTTGGTGGTCCCCACGAGTCAAGGTTGAGCCACATCGTTGACTTGTGCTTGACACATTAATGGAGGTCTATTTGAATGGTCAATGGGCCCCACAATTGATCATACATCTGAATTTACAGAAAACTGGAATTCCACATTTTACAGTGTATCCGGTCGACATCATCCTCAGAGATGTCGACCGGGTATACTAGATGTTGACTCCTAAGTCGACGTCCTCTACAGTGTCCCTAGTCAACATCGTGGCCATGGTGTCGACCGGGTACACATGATTTTATAGTCAAACACCTGGGGGGCAGCATCCTGTCTCCAGAATTTTCCTGTGTGTTCGGTCGACATCATGGCCTGGATGTCGACCAGGTACATAGGGTTTCTGAAACTGAGAGAAGGTCCGGCTCTCGATTAATCTCTGAACATGTCGTGTATCCAGTCGACTCGGAACAGGGCCTGGTCGACCGGGTACACTAGATTGAGAGATTTACAGAAAAATTTAACTGAGACTTGGACTTCCCAGTTTTTAGTGTAGCCGGTCGACCGAGCTACAGGCAGGGCGATCGGGTACACGCCCAGATGTAAAATTTTAGATTTCTAGAATTCTCCTTTTTCAATCCGAATTCCAACCAAAACACCTCCAATCACTTCCATTAATCATAAAAACATCTCCAAACAAGAAAAACACTCCAATACACATCCCACCACCCATCCTTGGGTCATTGATCTTCCAAATGAGAGATATCATCCATCAAATGGCCAAAAATCCATATGACAAAGCTCAATGATAGATCTAAACATGTATATACATCAATGGAATTGAAATTGCATAATCAAAGGAAAGAAAACATGCATTTTAAGTTATCTAGCATAGGGTACTTGCCTTAGATCAATAGAAATGGGAATTGAGTATAAAAGAAGGATCCAAGCTCCTAATGTTGGGCTAATAATGCAATTAGGGATGATCTCCTACTCCTTGTGCTGGGATTTGGGAATTAGGGTTTATTAGGGGCAGAGATAGAGAAGATGAGGGTGGAATGAGAGTGAATTAGGGCTAGGTTGCATTTCATTTGCAATATTAGTATATATATAGGTTAGGGTTGGTGGTTGTTTACTAAAAGGCCCTTAGGGTTTAAATGGAATTGGGAATGAGGGTATGGGCAACTTAGTCATTTGGAGGAAATTCTATAAGCTTCCTAATTATAACACCCCTCCTATTAAAATTTAATCATTAGCTAAGGCCTAATCTAACTAAAACCTTAATTTAATTATAAAGAACACCCTATATCTATAAAGAAATAAATAAAAGTCTAATCTTAAGACTTAGGAACAATAATAAACTACCCTACTAAATTCTATTAATTAGTATAATAAGATAGATAATATAACATTAATAATTATTTAAATCAAATTGAGGGCCCACAAGGGGTGGGACCTCACAATAGGCAAAAGAGGAGTTCGGAAGAAACCGATAGTGGTGGTGGGATAGGAAAGTAAGAACGAATTAATATTTCATTCCACTAGAAAGTAACCCCATAGCATTCTTTATAAAAAAAAAAGAGAGAAAAGCACAAAGGGTACTATGCCCATGGCTTGGGCAAATCAACCAGCAACATTAAAAGAAACTTTTTTATGTTCTCTCATTTAGGAACTTTTGAATCAGAAAGGATCTGCTCGGCGACCGATGAACAACCTGTGCCGTCCTCCATGACGGAAGGTGGAATAACTTCATTTGTCTTAGGACGAGCTTGGTCCTCGACTAATGAAGGAAGAAGAGTAGTATGCTCGGACGAGTCTGCATAATTAGCCCAAAGAGTAGAATTTTCTGGGACTCCGGCATCCCTGAGGGCAACATCATAGCCCCGTTTAAACACAACAACTTTGATTTGTTCAACTTGTTGCATATAATGTACCTCAATTTCTTCAAATTGGGCATCCTTGGATTTCTCAACAACCTCCCTAATCTCCTCCTCTACTTTAGCTTGTCTGGAGCGGAGCGTTGCCAACTCCATCTCAGCCACAGTAAGGCGACTTTTGGTAGCGGTCACTTAAGCTTCAGCAATGTGGGCATTTTTTGAAAAAATTTCAGCATTAGATTCAGCAAGGCGCCGAGCAGCCTTGGATTTTGCCAGCTCCTTCTCTAAATCTTCCACGTGGCTCTAAGATCTTTTCAGGTGCTAGGAGACATTAAACCATTTTTGCAGCCCCAAAATAACAAGAAAACAATGGAAGTTCTGCTGCAAAGGTTTATATAAAAAAAAAAGAGGGGAGGGGGAGGAAACAACATACTAGAAGACAGTGTTGGGCACCCGTAGAAACAAGCTCATCGTTAGATAAGGAGCTATGCAGATTCATATCAGAAGGGAGAAGGGCCGACTTACCCAGGATCATCGCTAAGGATGTAGAGCCAGAAATGCCTTCACCTAGAAAAGAAGACTTGAGAGAACTCTTCCGACCAGCAGAAGAGCTTAGGTGCGGGGGCAATGGGGGCACACCTCAGCCCTCTAACCTTCTTTGGTTCACGTGGGTCGGTTGGAGAAGCAAGTCTCTTGCCTAAAGCTGATGAAGGTTCGGAAGAAACAACCTTTCCTACTTTGGAGAATGGAAGGTCGCCTAGGTTGTCGAAAAGATTTTTTGGCATGCAGCGAGACATTACTGGTGAAAGCTTGTTAGTGTCGAATTAGGAAGAATTATCCAAAATATTTAGAACAAGAGTTTGTTGATGAGAGACAAAAGGAGAAGAATCGCTAGAAAGTTCAACATGCTGCGAGTTTGTCCGAGCTGATGAAGACTTTTAAGAAGGTTGAGAAAGGGCAAGGGAATGATGAGAAGCAGAAGATTTAGCACTAGAAGTAGTACGAGCCCTCAAAGATCTGGAAGGTTTCACAGCTGGAACCTTCCTCTGTCTGGTAACAGTATCAGACTCTGGGGGTTCGTGCCAAGCAGGAACTGCTCGGAAGCTGTCATACGAGCGAGCGTATCCAAGCAGTAAGTGGACAGCTTGGCCCCAGCCCTTCAGCTCGGCAGGACCTTTAAACTCAAGAACCTTCTTTAAATCATCAGGTCAAAGAAGAGATTGGGGAACACGATTGATTGTAGCATCTGAAAAAGAGAACAAAACATTGTAAAAAAGAAAAAGAAAAAGGGGGAATGAAAAGAGAAAAGGGCCTCAAAATAAGTAAGGCCAACCTGGGGGGCCTGGGGTCTAGGGAACTATGTGGTTAACCCCACCCCAAATGGTAAGGGTTTCCCATTTTTCGCTCACAATAACGAAATCCCCTTTACTGAGTTTATTCGAATCAAGGATATGATGCACAAGGAGTTTCTTGCAATCCCTAGATTTCAAGTAGAAGAACGATTTACTACTATCAAGAGGGATTAGCATGTAACAGGAAAGGATGTCAAAAACTTTGAGTTCAGTGCCGAGCAATATGTTCAAGGCAGCTACACCCATGACTATGCGGTAAAGATTGGGAGAACATTGGGTAGGGAAAAGATTGGTTAAAGAAAGAAAAGGAACTAATAGGCGATTAAGAGGAAATCTGATGCCACCCTCCACAACAGCGATGGTAGGGAAGGGCATTCCATCTTGAGACCCTGAATCTAAAGGATCATCTGCCCGCGGAGCGCAAACTTGGACATCGAAGGGAATACTGTGTGTATTCCTAAAGTTGGAAATTCCTTCTGGAGTATTGAGCAGATCCTTAGGATTTCCCATTTACAAAGAGGCAGATGAAGAAAAGCAAGGAAAACCAGGACTAAAAGTGGAACTTACCACGGACTGTTCGAAGAAGCCGGAAATAGAGATTTGAAACCAGAGACGAGGTAAGAAGAAGATGGAAACTAAAAGGACTACTGGCGATTTTAAAGGGATTGTCGTTGACAACTATTGACGAGAAGGGAAACTTGAGGATGACATGCGTCTCTAAAATATCTCAAGCCATTCCATTCCTTGGAAAACGGTGAGAAATGGGATAGCTTTAGGGCATTGTAGAAGGGAAAATTTAAATTCCAATACCAGGTTGGGCTTGGATCATAGCGGATCAGCCTAACCTGCAGGGAGGAAGAATTTGAACAGACAATTGAATTAACGGGGCCTGGATTGCGAGAACGCCCAATGAAGAAATTGATTCTCTCGTTATTAGTTAACTCCATAAAGTAGAGGAAGGAAACGTGCGCAGTATAAGAGGAGCAAAATAAGGAGAGAAAAAGGTATGAAAAATTATAGCAATAGATCTTGCAGAAAAAATCTTTTTGAGACTAACTTGAGCGTCGGAGTGACCTCTGTCGGGTTTCCCGATCAAGTTCTGATCGCTTGTATATCTCTGTTAAACAAGGATCAATTTTCAAGCGAATGTGCAGGAGAAAGAAAAGAACCGGATTTTCTTAGAAGGGTCGAGCTGACCATATTACCTCTACCCGTCCAAAAATTGATCTTACATGCAATATTAACAATTTACAAATAAATACATAATAGAACTTTGTGATTCGTGAGTGAAAAGTTTCTAGAACCTTGAGGTCCGCTCATTATAGATCGTAAGGTAAAAAATCTATATCAGAGATGTTCTGGGATTGGTCCCTTAGAAATATAATATACTTTGTAAGAAATAATTTAAATGGTCTGAAGAGAGCTCTCCGAGTAAAATAAATCTTGAAAAGAGTCGAGCTTTAATTGGACATTGGCATACTTTCTTCACCCCATTGGTTAGTCATGGAAGGGTCTTGAATGGACCAAATTTTTTTTTTGTCTATTTAGGGTTGTTTGATCCTAGTATGACATTGAAGAGTGTGTTCAGCTCCAAGTTTAAACCAGAATTAGGGTTGCGCGTGGGATTAGCCAGCCCATCCTAGTCCAAGCTAAGAGGCATCCTCTTGGATATGAGTTAACATCTTAGGGCTATAGAAAATTACTTGCTATGCTCTTGGGATTTTGGTCATAATTCTAAATGAGAAAGGCTTGGGTCTGTATTTGTCTAAAGCTACGCCTAGTAAATATTTTTCCTAATAATTAAAGGAGCAGATGTCAAATGGAATTGGCCTTACTCAACCCGCATGATAAACAAACCCTATCCAAAATTAGAGGAGCAACTCAAGAATGCCAGACTAGGATTTCGCAAAACCACTAGCCAAATTTCTCTTCTCTATCACTCTGTGGACATATGCCAAAACTTAGCTTAGAAAAATATTTGACGATATGTATCACCCAAGCCATGCCACATTTCAAATGATTTTGGAGAAAGGTAGTCATAGAATCCATTCCTTGGTTTGAAATTCAATCAAGCTCTAGATTAGTCTTTCCTCTAAGCAAACTGGACTGAGAATGTCCTTGATGCGACCAAACCCAGACCCTCTACAGATCTACTGCTGCATGTATCAGGGTAAAACCTGAATTGATGCTTTTCCGCAGGTATTTACGGTGGAAACACTCAACTAACAAGTTTTCCAAATGGTAGGTTTCCCTCCACTTCGTAGGGAGAAAAAGTTGCAAACTGAGTGGTTTTATTTCTTTTTGGGTTGGGCGCGGTGTGGGTTAGGGAACAGACTTTCTATGGTGCCTATCCAGGGATGTACTAGCTGGTTATAAAAACTTCAAATCACAACTATGTATTTGTTGTGCGCATGTATGCAGAAACGTGAATCTAATGCGATCGAAAAAACAACCAACCACACAAGAACGAGCAATCACATAGAGAATTACGTGGTTCGGCAAACTTGCCTATGTCCATGGGAAAGAAACTCGACTCTCCTTAGGTTCACTCTGTGTATATGATCAATACAGTCTACCATGAGTTACACATTACATAAATATATAATGCTCTCTTTCTTATCCCCCAAGAAACCCCATCTTAGTCAACAAGAAAGTCCCGGTACAATTACCATAATACCCATGATCATGAACCCACTTGGTCTGGATCCACTAAGCCAACAATCTCCCCCTCCAGAGACACGCCTCTCTGAACCCCCTTACTAGGAGTCTAGTTCGGCGAACTCTGAACACGACTCCAGCTTTCCCTTAGACACGACCTTAGTCATCATGTCCGAGGGATTCTTGTCAATATGAATCTTCTCCAGCTTCATGAGATTCTTTTCGATGACATCATGAATCCAATGGTATCTCACATCAACGTACTTCGTGCGGGCATGATATGTAGCGTTCTTGCTAAGATCCATAGCACTTTGACAATCACAATAGACTACATACTCTCCTTGCTTCAAACCCAGTTCTCGAAAAATTCTCTTAAACCAAATCATGTCCTTCCCTGCTTCATTAGCAACTATGTATTCTGCTTCGGTTGTAGACAATGCTGTACAATTCTGCAAGTTAGACTGCCAGGAAATAGCTCCCCTTGCAAAAGTAAATAAGTACCCAGAAGTAGACAACTGACGATCAAGATCGCCTGCAAAATCAACATCTGTAAAGCCTTTAAGAACTAGCTTGGAGCCTCCGAAACACACTAAACCCACTGCATGGGCAATGCCTGGCCGTGTACTCACCATGGCATACATAAGACTCCCAACTGCTGAGGAGTATGGAACAGACATCATTCGTTCCTTTTCGTCTTCTGTAGTAAGACATAACCTCTTACTGAGCTTGAAGTGACTAGCTAAAGATATTCTAACTGGCTTATCATCTTTCATGTTGGATCTTGCTAGCACCTGTTCAACATATTTCTCCCGTGACAACCGCAGCTTCTTGGCATTCCTGTCACAACATATTTGCATTCCCAATATCTGTCATACAGGACCCAAGTCTTTCATGTCAAAAGTCTTTGACATGTCTCTTTTCAGCCTGTCAATCATCTTACTACCATATCCAACTATCTACATATCATCTACATATAAAGGAAGGATGATAAATTTGTCATTACCAAACTTACGAATATAAATACAGTGATCTACAACTGTCCTTCGGTACCCGTGACTTACCATGACTGAATCAAACTTCTTGTACCACTGCCTCGGTGCTTGCTTTAGCCCGTAGAGACTCTTCTTCAACCTGCAAACCAATTGTTCTTTTCTTTCTACCTTAAACCCCTCCGGCTGAGTCATGTAAATATTTTCTTTCAAATCACCATGAAGAAATGCAGTCTTCACATCCATTTGTTCAAGCTCAAGGTCCATGCTGGCAGCTAGACCTAAGGCAACTCTAATAGAAGTTATCTTCACAATTGGAGAGAATATTTCAATGAAGTCAATTCGCTTCGTCTGTGCAAAGCCTTTAACCACTAGCTGTGCTTTGTGCTTTATCAGTCTTGCACTGTCATCTCTCTTTAGCTTGAACACCCATTTGTTTTTCAAAACCTTCCTGCCTTTTGGAAGTTCCACCAGCTCATAAGTATTGTTCTTTTTCAAAGAACTCATCTCATTCTGCATAGCCTTCATCCACTCATCTTTATCTCCATGAGTTCTTGCTTCTAGGTAGCTCTCTAGCTCCCCCTCATCAGTAAGCAAAATATAATCTGTTGTAGGATATCTTGTAGGTGGTTGACACTCTCGAGTAGACCTCCTAACCTGAGGTTCCGTGGTTTATGACTGAGGAGACTACTCCCCTTGCTCAACACCCTGTTCATTTGGCAACCCCTGCGCCTCATCACGATCCGGATCGTTTTGTCCACCTTCTCCACCTGTAGTCTGCACTGGAGAAGGAGTCGGTGTGAGATCAACCACTCCATTAACAACTTCTTTAGACTTTTCAGTCTTCTCAATATCTCCAAAGAACTGGTCTTCATGAAACATCACATCCCTACTTCTGATAAATTTTCTCTTCTCTGGATCCCATAACCTGTAGCCAAACTCATCTCCACCATAGCCAAGAAAAATGCAACATACTGCCTTATCATCCAGCTTTGAACGTTGCTCCTTTGGTACATGTACAAAAGCCTTGCCCCCAAACACCTTCAAATGATAATAAGAAACATCTTTACCTGTCCATTTTCTCTCCGGAAGGTCAAAATCCAAAAGAACTGAGGGACACCTATTAATCAGGTAAACGGCAGTCAAAACTGCTTCACCCCAAAATGGCTTGGGTAGCTGTGCCACTCTAATCATGCATCTCATCTTTTCAGGAATAGTGCGGTTCATTCTCTCTGCCACACCATTGTGCTGTGGAGTACTAGGAACTGTTCTTTCATGTCGAATACCATGCTTCTAGCAGTAGCCTTTAAACTGATTTGATGTGTACTCACCACCATTATCTGTGTGAAGACATTTCAAAAGCTTTCCTGTTTCTCTTTCAACCATGACATGAAACTGTTGAAAAACCTGGAACACCTGATCCTTCGATTTCAACGCATATACCCAGACTTTCTTGGATGCATCAGAAAAAAATGTGACAAAGAACTTATTGCCACCCAATGACTCCACCTCCATGGGACCACAAACATCAGAATATACCAAATCCAACACATTAGATCACTACAAGAAATTGCACTTTTGCTGGCGCTAAATAAGCGCCGGTAAAGGTCTATAAAACGCCGGTGGAAACCTTTCTCAGCGATTTGTCTTGCGCTGGCAATGAGCCGGGAAAAGTATGCTAGTAATACCCTTTGTCGGCGAAAAAGGGTAGCGCCTGTAAAAAGATAACATTGCCGGGGTTTTGTTTCGTCAGGAAAAGTGGCATATTTCGCCGGCCAAAGAGGTGTATTTTTTCAATAATAAATTTTAAAAAACTTTTGCCGACGTTGTTTTGCGCCGGCAAAAAGGTTTATTTTTCAATAATAAAATTTTAAAAACTTTTGCCAGCGTGTTTTTTTGCTGGGAAAAAGGTTTATTTTTTCAAAAAAAAATTTAAGAAACTTTTGTCGGCATTTTTTTGCGCCAGGAAAAGATTTATATTTTTCAAAAATAGGAAAAATAAATGTTAGAAAAACCTTTGCCGGCGTTATTTTGCGCCGAGAAAAGATTAACATTTTATGAAATTTTTTTTCAAATTCTTTTGCTTGCATTTTTTCGCGCCGGAAATATTTTTTTTATTTATTTGATTTTTAATTTTATTTTCCTGTATATACATCAATTCATTGCAACTTCCAACTTGTGTTACATGAATAAATTGAAATTACTAATTCCATTATCGAAGACCAAATGTACTACACATCTAACATCCATTTCTATTCCAAATATTCATTCCCCTTCATATTAATATTCAAATATTCTTACAACATTAAAAGAAATTTACCATTACCATTACAAAATAAAAATCCATGCTAACATTCTACTCTTTACCAACATTCAAATGCCAATGAAAATTTACATCTTCATATACGATCATGTCATTGTTGCACCATTCCAACACCTACAACATTGTTCAAAAAAACTTCATGCATCCCATTTTAACATATAGCAATCTACTTCTCTACATCCACTTTTCCTTCATGTCCGCTGCATCTTAACTGCATGGATACTTTTTACAAAAAACTTTCTTCAATTTTCATTCAATCTTGCATAAAAAAGGAGCAAGATTAACATATGATGCACTGCAAGAGAAGGGAAAAGAAATTCAATGAATGTGTAGAAAAAAAACTCTTAGTAATGATGCACTGCACAATGCCATGCCTAAATTAATGGTACTACTACTTTCATTTGAGACACCCATCCACAGTATGAAGAATTTAGATAGTATGATAGTCCTCAGATGGACAAAATGCTCTCCTAACAAGAAAAGATAAGACAGCCTAGATTCAAATGCCAATTGCGCGGGCGGTGCCCTCATCACCCAGTTCAGTTTCACTTCCTTAAGGCAGGGTGCATGGAGGAGGTCTGATGGCATTGCTGGCTGGCAGCTCCATGAACCAAGCGAACTACGGTCCATCTGATTAGGGAAGGTCATATAGGGTGGCTCACAAATGGATGTAAAGGTAGCCATTAATTGGGCTTCATCTTTCTTCTACTTTCATGTCCTCAAGGGAGAGTGCACAAAGCATGTCTAATTGCATTGTGGTTGTGTAACGCCCCAATTCTTAATACCGAAGATAACGCTAAGGTACCCGAATTTGGTGTGCTACTTCCCGGAAAATCCGAGAACTTCCAAGATCGTAGTCCGCAGTGAGGTCAAATTTTTAAAACTTTTTAAACAATAACATAATCAATAGTTGTATTGCGGAAGCGTAAGAAAAGATCGCTGAAGCAATAGTATCATGTAAATGAGTCAAATATAACAGTGCGGAGGTCCAATAAAAATCTCCAAGTGTAGTTATCAAAGTTTATACAAAATGTTTATCTACCTGCTTACTACATAAATCATCTCAAAACCCAAAAAGATCTGCACTCATTCCCCTTGTGCAGGTGCTCCATCTTCTGGCTCGACCACCTGGTCAGCCGGGCCCCACCCATAGTCACCTACTACAGGCGCCTTGTCGTACGCGTCGTCCGCGGGGTTATGCTCGGGACCTAAGCACCAAAGATGGGTCAGATCCAAGGATCTGGCAAGGCACCATATGCAGATAACACAGGATATATACAACAAAAGAGAGTAGTGACATGTATGTAATCATAAGAGTAACAAAGATACATGATCTAGGAAATTGAGCAGTAATCAACAGTTTTAGAATCGTAAATGCAAAGTATTCTAATCTAATCAGATGCAAAGTGGCACATTCACACAAGCTGGATATATCGCGGGATATTATGCCGCGGCCCTCCCATACTGTAAACAGTTTGCGGTGGGGAAAATGGTAAGATAACCATGCAAGGGATAACAACCCTACTAATAATAATATACATAATATAATACCTATCACACCCCTTTATCGCACCAATCACACCCCTTTATCATATTAGCCCGGACCAAGTATCACACCGTCCGTCCAATCATAGCTCATCATGATAGCTCTAAGTAACCAATATAGCTCCTACCAGTGATGATCAATCAACTGGCTGAGCTTAGATCAACTGAGTGAATGTTTAGTGCCGACCCAGGGAACAAATACAGGTCTGTATCTGTCTAGGCTTGTCTTGCCTAAGCAAGATCCTAACCAAGTCTTTAAGAGGTTAAGGCATAACAATATGGAACACAGTCCAATATCCAAATCCAAATCCAATCATCATTGGATCCACTCTAAGGCCCACAACCGTGGCCTGAGGCAACACAAGTGCAACACCATGCTCAATCCATTAAACCTAACATCTCCATTCTATGGTTACACATACCCAACCTTAGGCCGTATGAGGGCCCGCCTAGCCACAAACATGGGTTAATCCTCTCCAATTACATCCTTGGGTCACCACTAAGTAATCCTAGGTTCAGGTCCTCTCATCCCCATTAATTAACAGGTTCATAACATTAATAAGGATAGGAGACAAGGACAATACATAAAATCCTTCAAATCATGGAATCAAGTGGAAACAGACAAAGGTCCAATCCTAAGTAGTAGTCCACTCTTGGTTCAGGCATCATTAGGTGATTGGATCCCTAATTGTAGCTTCAGATGTCAAAGATAATAAATCTAGTGCTCCTGAAGTTATGGACATCGTGGACTACAATTAAGGGTTGAATCATTGACGATTCAAATCCCAAAACCTCAATTGGTGGACCCCACGAGTCAAGGCTGAGCCACGCCATTGATTCGTGTTTGGCACACTTGATGGAAGCCTATTTGGATGGTTGATAGACCTCACAATTGATCAAACATCAAAGACACAGAAATCTGGAAAACTCACTGTTCACAGTTTGCCCGGTCGACATCATAACCAGGGATGTCGACCAGGTGCACTGGATGTTGACCCCCAGGTCGACATCCTGCAGTGTCCCCGGTCGACATCATGGCCGTGATGTCGACCAGGTCCACTGGGACCTAGAGCCAAACAGCTGGGGGGTTCCTCAGGTTTCCCTGTGTATCCGGTCGACATTATGGCCATGATGTTGACCGAGTACATAGGACTCTGTCTGTCTAAGAAATCACAGGTCTCAGCTATTTCCTGTAGATTTCTGTGTGCCCAGTAGACCGAGACAGGGTCCGGTCGACCGGGTACACTGTCTGTAAACTTTCAGGAAGAATAACTGGGACTTGGTTTTCCTCTATATTCAGTGTGCCCGGCCGACCGAGGCTGGGTCCGATAGATCGGGTACACGTAGTGAGCTGAAAATTCCAGAATTCTGGGATTTTCTTCTTGAACCCATTTTTCACCCAAATCACTCCTAATCTCCTCCATTCATCACAAAAAGCATACAAAACAAAGAAAGCACTTTTATAACCATCCATCCATCGCCCAATTGGGCCATTGATCTTCCAAATGGGAGAACCCATCCATCAAATGACCATTTTCCATAAACAAGCTCAAAAGGAAGATCTACACATGCATATCTATCTAATTGAATTGAAATTACAGAATCAAGATAAGAAATCAAGCATCATGTGGAGTTAACATAGGGTACTTGCCTCAATTCGAAATTGGTGATAGAGTTGAGAGAGATATATGAGAATTCCAAGCTCCTAAGAGTGTTGATTGTGCAATTGGGGTGGTTTCTAGATTCTCCTTGTGCTAGAATTTGGGGAATTAGGGTTTCTTAGGGAGAGGTAGAAAAGATGAGTGAATTAGGGTCTTAGGTTACAATTGCAATAGTGGAGTTTATATAGATTAGGGCTTAGGATAATTACCAAAAGGGTAGTTTAGTTGTAAATGAGAAAGAGATAGGGCCATGGGTAAATAGGTCATTAGGTGGGATTCTAAAAGGTTTTTAACTCTCATTGCCCCTCCTATTAATTCTAATATTAGCTAAGTCCTATTCTAATAAAAACCTACTAAAATTTACAACAAGCACATATTATCTATAAAGAATTCTATAAAAACTAAATTCTAAGACTTAGGAATATTAGCAATTATTCTACTAATTCCTATTAATTAGCATATTAAAGTAGGTAATATCATATTAATAATTATTTAAACCAAACTGAGGGCCCACAAGGGGTGGGGCCTCACATTACTTCCTCCTTTAAAACATTTGGTCCCCAAATGTAAAAACAAAGTCATGACGTACCTGAGGTAGAAGATGTGGATAGTCTTTCTCCACCTGGTTGCGTAGCTCCCACGTAACCTCTTCTAGAGTGATGCTCCCACTGGACCTTCACCCAATGAATGGTTCGGGTCCGGAGCTCCTGCTCCTTTGTGTCAATGACAGCGACTGGCTTGGCGACGTACGAAGCGTCTGGCTAAATGTCTAGCGGCTGATAGTGCAGAACGTAAGTAGGGTCCTCTACGTACTTCTTCAACATGGAGACATGGAAGACATCATGAACTCCTGACAACTCTGGTGGTAGCTAAAGCTTGTAAGCAACGTCTCTGATCCTGGTCATGATCTCGAATGGTCCGACATATCTCCGCGCTAACTTACCCTTCTCACCGAATCTAAGAGTACGTCTGGCTGGGGAAACCTTCAAAAACACTTTGTCTCCCTTCTGGAACTCAAGAGGTCAACGTTGGTTGTTTGCATAGCTGTTCTGGCGGCTGTGGCTAACCTTCAGATTCTCGACTATCTGTCGGATCTTCTCGCTAGTGTCGTCGACTAAGGATGGTCCGTGGAAACTCCTAACACCAACTTCTTCCCAACAAACTGGAGTCTTGCATCTCCTGCCGTACAAAGCCTCGAAAGGTGTCATCTTGATGCTTGAATGGTAGCTGTTGTTGTAGGCAAACTCGCAAAGTAGTAGACAATCCTCCCAGTTCTCTTTGTAGTCCAAGACATAAGCTCTCAACATGTCCTCTAGTGTCTGGTTAATACGCTCGGGTCTGTCCATCCGTCTGTGGGTGGTAGGCGGTGCTGAAGCTCAACTTAGTGCCCAAAGCCTGCTCTAGGCTCTCCCAGAAGTGTGAAGTGAAACACGGGTCTCTATCTGATACAATTGACTCTAGAAATCCGTGCAATGAGTTGATCCGGTCTACGTATAGCTTAGCTAAGACATCAAGTCATGCTCTCATCGTAGTGAAATTTACAACAAGCACCTATTATCTATAAAGAATTCTATAAAAACTAAATTCTAAGACTTAGGAATATTAGCAACTATTCTACTAATTCCTATTAATTAGCATATTAAAGTATGTAATATCATATTAATAATTATTTAAATCAAACTGAGGGCCCACAAGGGGTGGGGCCTCACAGGCTGGCAGCACCAGTAACCATGCAGAGAGTTGCTCTGAGCAGTGTAGATCTTATAATATGGTGGCGTGCAACTGGAAGTAAAGGTAACCAGTAAGTAGGCTTTCATCTAATTTCTACTTTTGTTTTAGAGTTAGGTTCGAGGGGAGTCTTCAGCATGTTTGGGTTCAGTGTTTTAGCCTTACCGTTGGCAGTGAGAAAAACAAAGTTTTCTTATTCTTTGATATATAGCTATAAGTTAGAACTTAAAAGTTCATTTACAAACAGCTCCAAAAAAAAAAAAAAAATAATAAATAAAAATAATAAATAAAAGAAGAAGAAGTTCTAGAACGTGGTAGTAATTTGTTTGCACCCTTGTGTACTAATAAAGTGGGAAATGGGTAGTCAAGTCTAGTGGTCTAGTCTAAGGTTGGTTGGTAGTATCTTCATGTAAATGCACCAGCCTCAGTAGTAGTCTTGAAAGGATTACACACAAGTTTATGTTGCTTTTCAAGATCCATTTGGGTACTTCTCCAGTCAGCATGTTCTCTGTAAGATACCTAAATTGTTGGAAAAAGAAAAAAAAAATCATTGTGAATGCGAGGACCACTACAAAATATGAGCAATTCTTTTGTTTTCAATTTTCAAGTGTAAAGAAAGAGTGGGAATAAGAGGGCAAAAAAAGACAAGATAGGAAATGCCTGTCTACTTACATAAAGACTGTTGCAGACAACCCATCAAAGTTAGTTGGAGTTTCTCCTGTTAAATTGTTAATGCCAAGGTCTCTGCAGGGGTTAAAATTTTCATCAGAATTTAAAAAGGGAACGATCATCAACTTAACCAATACAAATAACCAATATATACAAAGAAAAAAAAAGGATCTAAAAATTTTAGATGCAATAAGTGCAAATAAGTTTGTTTTAATGTCAGATGTGTAAGAAGTTTTATCAATTTAAGTGCAAAGCTAAGCAGGGCATCAGCTTGTGCTCTGAACACAACAATATCAATGGAAGATCAACAAAATGAATTGCACAAAGGGTGAGTTTCACTAGGGATATAAGTCATTTATCTTTAATCAACATTCATTCAATGAATGTTTGTCATTTCTCTTTCTAACATCGATTGGAAGTAATTATTTATCTCTGCTCTTATCACCTCATTTCCAAATACACGCAGAGACAAGTTCAACAAGGAAAGAAACCTAAAATGGATTGAGATGACCTTATAATGCATATATACTGCTACTACATTCTTCTGTTTAGGGACTCTAAATTCTAGTGTATCCATCACAATTACTCACTATTCAAACAAGTTAAAGAATTTTTTCAAAGTCAAACTCACACTCAAATTATCATAAGAAATGGTTGTCATACCCTTACATCATTCCACAAGTGCATGGTTGCACCATCCATGCCATTGTCCATGGTGAGTCCACTTTGCATCATCTGACATGGAAATAAAAAATCTAATGATCACATATGTGTCTGATCCACTCAATGAACGACCTGGACCTTCAGTGCACCTCAACACCCTTTGAAATTCTAGACAGAAGAGAGAGCTTACCTACCCTAATTTATATCCCCCTCCATTCCCCGACCTTTTTCTCTGGTTCCTTGTACACATAGGACTGAAAATGCAAGAATGTGAGAAGGGCAGTTTTGAAGGCATAATATTTTCAGAAAAATGACCTTTTCATCATTGGTAGAGAGAGAAAGAGAGATGCATTGAGTATTTATATAAGGAAATTGTACATAGTGATTATCTTAAAAGCCATTTAAGGGAACTGTATATGCTAATTATCTTTAAAGATTGATAATCGCATTAGAAAATCATATAGCACCACTACTGATGTAAGTATTCCCAATATGGTTGGAGTGTGTATACCCAGATCAAGAGCACAATGCTGCATATATTATTATTTGAATAGTATGGGCGGAAGATAATATTAGGATAATCTCACAGAGATAACAAAATTAGAAGAAGTTGAGAATGGATTGATTATCTCCAAACCATCACCACATGATCGTAATTGTTAATCATGTTTAGACGGTCAAAAACAGCTATGGTGTTATATTGAGAGATGTTGGATCATCATGGATTGTAAGAAATTTATGAGAAATTACAGACCATTGGATCTTTTGAAATATGTCAAAACATAGAACCATTGGTTGCATACAATGATGCTACAATGTATTTCATAGGTTGTAAAGCAAATTTGGGTTGTTTAAATGTTTTAATCTTATGGGCCTCTGCAGGTTACCAACAGTTCATTATCTTTGTAAGGCTAGAAATGGCTAGGGACTCAAATTCCAGCAGTTGATCAAACATGGATTGTGACAAATTTTCCAAAAAGGACGAACGGTTAGATCTACTTTTCTAGATTCTGTCTACATAATAAATTCTGTGGACTTCTACTTTATTGATGCTAACTTACATTCCAACAGCAACATGACTCACATTGACACCTAAACCATTACATGATACTGGGCACTTAGACATGCACTTATCACTCCTTGTCACAGGGAGCTGGGACAAGACTTTGAGGTGTGAATGGATTTCTTTTACTCCCTGTTTTTGTTCAAGTTTGATTGCTATGCAAATTCTAGTTTGTTGTTTAAGTCAAGATATCAACTTCAAAGCATTTTAAGGAAGGCATTATGATACCAAGTTATAAATGTGAAAGTTGAAGAAACACAAAATAACAAAGAAAGACAAACATTTTTCACACGCTACTACTAGGTAATTTGACTAGAAGATTTAGGAAATGAGGATAATAAACTTACATTGCAGTGACATACCTGAGAAGTCTTTCAATCATTGCGAGTTAAGGATGGGCTAATCAGGAATCTGATAAAAAATAGAGAGTTTGAGTGAGGATTTGGGGTGGGGAGAATTTTGAAGATGACCCTTGTTAATCATACATGCTGACATTGAAGTTGAGTTTAGTAAAAGAAACAAATATTAGATAAGTACTAAGATACAATGATAAGAAAACTTATACATTCTGGCAAGTATCAGTTACATGTAAAAGTGTAAAACCAAAAAAACAGGGCCCCGATATTTTTATTTACAACAGTTAAGCATATTAGACAATGAGCTTGTTGCTTACAATAACCCTTTTACAAGCACATATACTTAATGCTGAGAAAAAGTGATACAAAATCTGAACAACACTAACAGAACCCCATTTCCAGAGAGAAATGAAAGTGACCCATTACCCAACTAAGAAAAAGACACAACACCCAGTTAATAAGTTCCTTCTGTTGATGCTGTTTTCATATTTATTCGGTGTTCTATTTTAAAAAAAGGGCAACAAGAAAGTATAGCTTGGTTTCCATAATAATAGAGATAAGAGAATTTTCCAATAAATCTCACGGCTGCTTACAATTTCTAACAAGATGAATCCTGAAATGGTAGCAGGTATCTTTTCATATCCAAAAGAAGAAAAAGGTCCAATCTTCTACACATCTTCAATTTGTGAAAAGGAAAACTGACAATGATCGACAATAAGTGTACGCTTCTCTTATTCATTATATTTAAATCAATATCTTTACCAAAAAAAAAAAAAAAGAAAGAAAGAAAGAAAACATAGCAGGCAATCCTTTTAAACGGTTTTATTATTCACTACACCAAAAACGGAAATTTGGAACGCTTTTGGAACGGTTTAACGGATTAGGAACGGACGGATTAGGAACGGTAATGCGTTCCAATTTCCTGTTTTCCGTTCCTAATCCGTTAATCCGTTCCAAAAATAGGAAATTGGAACGGTTTTGGAACGGTTTAACAGATTAGGAACGGGCGAATCAGGAACGGAAATCCGTTCCAATTTCCCGTTTTTGGTGTAGTGATTGTCTAGCTAGGTTTTCATTCCAGTGATCCATAGACCTATTGAAATTGCATCTTGCATTATTATTTTGATTCATCTAAGGTGGCATTTGCCATGATGAGCTTTTCTAGGCAAGATTGGACATGCTTTCTTTGGGTTAAAATCAGAAATATATATGTATTTTTAAAAAGTTTTCACTATGCCTTGCCTCTTTCTTCCAAAATGGCATATTCAATACCACTAATTTTAGGAAGTCTCCATCGCATTCCAACTACAAAATAAAGGTTAATGAGATATGAATTGAGTGATTACAAGATCTCCAGATGCAACAATTCAGTTGACCAAATAAAGAGGAAAAAACATTTATAAAACCAAACCAAAGTTGTCCTTTGGAAAACAAAAATTCTTGTGGTGCTCGGTGTTCCACTGTCTATGGTCTAAAACCCTCAAAACCATTCAATTCAAAATATACGTGCACCAGTTACATTCCTCTACATCCATTACATTTAGTGTGAAGGGGGAAAAAAATAAAAAAACATTATTAGCAGCTCTGTTTATATCAACTAAAACAAAATAAAGTACACCAAATAAAACAAAGTGTAGAGATGAGCGAGATAGAGAAAATATAAGCTGCAATGTATGAAATATGAGTCTCAATTGGATACTTTAAAGTGAAAACAACAAATAAATAACACTTACATCATCCTCCAAAGTATCAGATGCAGAATGCTAAATTTTGGAGATAAGCTAGACTGTAGTGGATGTTCTTCGAAGTGTGATTTGCAGTACTGATGCTGAAGTGCTTTTCCAGGAATGCAGTGATATGTAATAACCAACAAAACCTACCAAAAAATCTTTCAAATTATTTACACAATGTGACATATCTATTTTTGCCAAAGTAGGAGAAAGAGAAAGATTAAAAAAAAAAAAAAAGAACTCACCCCAAAAGAAAAAAAGATGCTATACTACATCAGCATACAAATATTAAAAAAAAAAAAAAAACACACACACACACACACAAACACAAATACCCTAACTCTAAAGTCTAAACCAGAAAAAGGCATAAAAAGTAGCCAAATCCAATAAATACACTATTTTTGCCAAGCACCCATGAGAAAATCCTCAAAACTCCTCTGTCTCATTCCAACTAGCCATTAGCAGAAACAAGAGATACCCTAAACCCAACTCATTCATCTAAAAATAGAAATTAGCATAAGAACAAGAAACACAATATAAAACAAATGCATGATAACCAACAACATAACTAAAAACAGAAAAACAAGAGATAAACCATTTCAATAGAGAGAACAAATAGCCCATTTCATTCCAATCGTTCCACTATTTTAAAAAAACCAACCACCATACACATCACAACATCACGAGCCAACACAGACTCAGACCCGAAAAAGAGGAATTTACACAAACCTAAATGACCATAAGGTAAGATTTCATATCCATTGCAAAGTATAACTATAAAATGAATTTACACAAACCTTTACTCCAGCAGAAAACTGATAGCTCCATTCAGTCGTATCTTGTAGAAAGATAGAGACATCTATAAATTGGTGCCACACTATATCAATGTCTATTTGGTTCCAAAACACACAATTAATATTCAAGAAGAATCTGATCTCCTAGCAATTATTAATTACTTAGATTAATAATTAATTCTTCTTTTCTCTTTTCTTCAACCTTTGTTGAGAAATGGAAGGGAGAACCATTCAAAATGTGAAAACCAATACTAAAGAAAAGGCCTTTCCTGCTTTGGAGAATGGAAGGTCGCCTAGGCAGTGGAAAAGATTTTTTGGCTTGCGGCGAGACATTACTGGTGAAAGCTTGTTAGTGTCGGATGAGGAAGAATTATCCGAAATATTTAGAACAAGAGTTTGTTGATGAGAGACAGAAGGAGAAGAATCGTTAGAATGCTCAGCATGCTGCGAGTTCGTTCGAGTTGATGAGGATTGTTCAGAAGGTATAGAAAGGGCAAGGGAATGATGAGAAGTAGAAGATTGAGCACTAGAAGTAGTACGAGCCCTCGAAGATCTGGAAGGTTTCTCAGCTGGAACCTTCCTTCGTGTGATAACAGTATCAGACTCTAGGGGTTTGTGCCAAGCAGGAACTGCTAGGAAGCTGTCATACGAGCGAGCGTATCCAAGTAGTAAGTGGGCAGCTTGGCCCCAGCCCTTCAGCTCGGCAGGACCTTTAAACTCAAGAACCTTCTTTAAGTCATCAGGTCAGAGAAGAGATTGGGGAACGCGATTGATTGTAGCATCTGAAAAAGAGAACAAAACATTGTAAAAAAGAAAAAGAAAACGGGGGAATGAAAAGAGAAAAGTGCCTCAAAATAAGTAAGGCCATCCTAGGGAGCCTGGGGTCTAGGGAACTATGTGGTTAACCCCACCTCAAATGGTAGGGGTTTCCCAATTTTCGCTCACAATAACGAAATCCCCTTTACTGAGTTTATTCGAATCAAGGAGATAATGCACAAGGAGTTTCTTGGAATCCCTAGATTTCAAGTAGAAGATCGATTTACTACTATCAAGAGGGATTAGCATGTGACAGGAAAGGATGTCAAAAACTCCGAGTTCAGTGCCTAGCAATATGTTCAAGGCAGCTACACCCATGACTATGCGGTAAAGATTGGGAGAACATTGGGCAAGGAAAAGATTGGTTAAAGAAAAAAAAAGAACTAATAGGCGATTAAGAGGAAATCTGATGCCACCCTCCACAATAGCGATGGTAGGGAAGGGCATTCCATATTGAGACCCCGAATCTAAAGGATCATCTACCCGTGGAGCGCGAACTTGGACATCCGACGGAATACTGTATGTATTCCTAAAGTTGGAAATTCCTTTTGGAGTATTGAGCAGATCCTTAAGATTTCCCATTTACGAAGAGGCAGACGAAGAAAAGCAAGGAAAACACGGACTGAAAGTGGAACTTACCACGGACTGTTGGAAGAAGAAGCCGGAAACGGAGATTTGTAACCAGAGACGAGATAAGAAGAAGATGGAAACTGAAAGGACTATTGGCGATTTTAAAGGGATTGTTGTTGACAACTATTGACGAGAAGGGAAACCTGAGGATGACACGTGTCTCTGAAATATCTCAAGCCATTCCATTCCTTGGAAAAAGGTGAGAAATGGGATTGCTTGGGGGGCATTGTAGAAGGGAAAATTTAAATTCCAATACCAGGTTGGGCTTGGATCATAGTGGATCAGCCTAACCCGCTGGGAGGAAGAATTTGAACGGATGATTGAGTTAAAGGGGCCTGGATTGCGGGAACACCCCATGAAGAAATTAATTCTCCCGTTATTAGTTATCTCCATAAAGTAGAGGAAGGAAACGTGCGCAGGAAGTGGGGAAAAAATTAGGAGGAAGTGCAGTATAAGAGGAGAAAAATAAGGAGAGAAAAAGGTATGAAAAATTATAGCAAAAGATCTTACAGAAAAAATCTCTTTGAGACTAACTTGAGCGTTGGAGTGACCTCGGTCGAGTTTCCCGATCGAGTTCTGATCGCTTGTATATCTTTGTTAAACAGGGATCAATTTTCAAGCGAACGTGCAGGAGAAGGAAAAGAACCAGATTTTCTTACAAGGGTCGAGCTGACCATATTGCCTCTACCCGACCAAAAATTGATCTTACATGCAATATTAACAATTTACAAATAAATACATAATAGAACTTTGTGATTGATGAGTTAAAAGTTTCTAGAAACGTGGGGTCCACTCATTATAGATCGTAGGGTAAAAAATCTATATCAGAGATGTTCTGGGATTGGTCCCTTAGAAATATAATATACTTTGTAAGAAATAATTTAAATGGTCTGAAGAGAGCTCTCCGAGTAAAATAAATCTTGAAAAGAGTCGAGCTTTAATTGGACATCGGCATACTTTCTTCACCCCATTGGTTAATCATGGAAGGGTCTTCGATGGACCAAAGAGTTTTTTTGTCTATTTGGGGTTGTTCGATCCTAGTATGATAGCTGAAGAGTGTGTTCAACTCCAAGTTTAAACCAGAATTAGGGTTGCGCGTGGGATTAGCCAGCCCATCCTAGTCCAAGCTAAGAGGCATCCTCTTGGATATGAGTTAACATCTTAGGGCTACAGAAAATTACTTGCTATGCGCTTGGGATTTTGGTCCTAATTCTAAATGAGAAAGGCTTGGGTCTGTATTTGTCTAAAGCTAGGCCTAGTAAATATTTTTCCTAATAATTAAAGGAACAGATGTCAAATGGAATTGGCCTTACCAAACCCCCACGATAAACAAACCCTATCCAAAATTAGAGGAGCAACTAGAGAATGCCAGACTAGGATTCTGCAAAACCACTAGCCTAATTTCTCTTCTCTATCACTCTGTGGACATATGCCAAAACTTAGCTTAGAAAAATATTTGACCATAAGTATCACCCAGTCCTTGCCACATTTCAAATGATTTTGGTGAAAGGTAGTCATAGAATCCATTCCTTGGTTTGAAATTCAATCAAGCTCTAGATTAGTCTTTCCTCTAAGCAAACTGGATTGAGGATGTCCTTGATGTGACAAAACCCGGACCCTCTACAGATCTACTGCTGCATGTATCAGGGTAAAGCCTGAATTGCTGCTTTTCCGCAGGTATTTATTGTGGAAAAGCTCAACTAGCAAGTTTTCCAAATGGTAGGTTTCCCTCCACTTCGTAGGGTGAAAAAGTTGCAAACTGAGTGGTTTTATTTCTTTTTGGGTTGGGCGCGGTGTGGGTTAGGGCACAGACTTTCCATGGTGCCTATCCAGGGATGTACTAACTGGTTATAAAAACTTCAAATCACAACTATGTATTTGTTGTGCACGTGTATGCGGAAACGTGAATCTAATGCGATCGAACAAACAACGAACCACACAAGAGCAAGCAATCACACAGAGAATTACGTGGTTCGGCAAACTTGCCTACGTCCACGGGAAAGAAACTCGACTCTCCTTGGGTTCACTCTGTGTATACGATCAGTACAGTCTATCATGAGTTACACATTACATAAATATATAATGCTCTCTTTCTTATCCCCCAAGAAACCCTATCTTAGTAAATAAGAAAGTCCTGGTACAATTACCATAATACCCATGATCATGAACCCACTTGGTTTGGATCCACTAGGCCAACAATCTCCCCCTCCAGACCATGGGGAAGACGCGCCTCTCTGAACCCCCTTACTAGGAGTCCAGTTCGGCAAACTCTGAACACAGCTCTAGCTTTCCCTTTGACAAGACCTTAGTCATCATGTCCGAGGGATTCTTGTCAGTATGAATCTTCTCCAACTTCATAAGATTCTTTTCGATGACATCACGAATCCAATGCTATCTCACATCAACATACTTCGTGCGGGCATGATATGTAGCGTTCTTGCTAAGATCCATAGCACTCTGACTATCATAGTAGACTACATACTCTCCTTGCTTCAAACTCAGTTCTCGAAAAAAAAAATTTCAACCACATCATCTCCATCCCTGCTTCATTAGCAACTATGTATTCTGCTTTGGTTGTAGACAATGCTGTATACTTCTGCAACTTAGACTGCCAGGAAATAGCTCCCCCTGCAAAAGTAAATAAGTACTTAGAAGTAGACAACTGACGATCAAGATCGCCTGCAAAATCAGCATCTGTAGAGCCTTCAAGAACTGGCTTGGAGACTCCGAAAGACAAGAACAAATTTGATGTACCTTTCAAATATCTGAAGATCCACTTAACGGCTTGTCCATGCTCTTTCCCAGGGTTAGAAAGAAATCTACTCACTAAACCTACTGCATGAGCAATGTCTGGCCGTGTACACACCATGGCATACATAAGACTCCGAACTGCTGAGTATGGAGTAGACATCATCCGTTCCTTTTCGTCATCTGTAGTAGGACATAATCTCTTACTGAGCTTAAAGTGACTGGCTAGAGGTATACTAACTGGCTTTACATTCCCAATATCTATTGTGCAGGACCCAAGTCTTTCATGTCAAAAGTCTTTGACATGTCCCTTTTCAGCTTGTCAATTATCTTACTATCATGTCCAACTATCAACATATCATCTACATATAGAAGAAGGATGACAAATTTACCATTACCAAACTTACGAATATAAACACAGTGATCTACAGCTGTCCTCCGGTAACCGTGACTCACCATGAATGAATCAAACTTCTTGTACCACTGCCTCGGTGCTTGCTTCAGCCCGTAGAGACTCTTCTTCAACCTGCAAACCAAATGTTCTTTTCCTTCTACCTTAAACCCCTCCGGCTAAGTCATGTAAATATTTTCTTTCAAATCACCATGAAGAAATGCAGTCTTCACATCCATTTGTTCAAGCTCAAGGTCCATGCTGGCAGCTAGACCTAAGGCAACTTTAACAAAAGTCATCTTCATAACTGGAGAGCATATTTCATTGAAGTCAATTCCCTTCGTCTGTGCAAAGCCTTTAACCACTAGCTGTGCTTTGTGCTTTATCAGTTTTGCACTGTCATCTCTCTTCAGCTTGAATACCCATTTGTTTTTCAAAACCTTCCTGCCTTTTGGAAGTTCCACCAGCTCATAAGTATTGTTATTTTTCAAAGAACTCATCTCATCCTGCATAGTCTTCATCCACTCATCTTTATCTCCATAAGTTCTTGCTTCTGGGTAGCTTTCTGGCTCCCCCTCATCAGTAAGCAAAATATGATCTGCTATAGGATTTCTTGTTGATGGTTGACGCTCTCGAGTAGACCTCCTAACTTGAGGTTCCTTGGTTTCTGACTGAGGAGACTACTCCCCTTGCTCAACACCCTGTTCATTTGGAAACCCATGCGCCTCATCACGATCCGGATCATTTTGTCCAGCTTCTCCACTTGTAGTTTGCACTGGAGAAGGAGTCGGTGTGAGATCAAGCACTCCATCAACAACTTCTTTTGACTTTTCAGTCTTCTCAATATCTCCAAAGAACTGGTCTTCATGAAACACCACATCCTTACTTCTGATAATTTTTCTCTTCTCTGGATCCCATAACCTGTAGCAAAACTCAGCTCCACCATAGCCAAGAAAAATGCAACATACTGCCTTATCATCCAGCTTTGAACGTTGCTCCTTTGGTACATGTGCAAAAGCCTTGCACCCAAACACCTTAAAATGAGAATAAGAAACATCTTTACCTGTCCATTTTCTCTCCGGAAGGTCAAAACCCAAAGGAACTGAGGGAGACCTATTAATTAGGTAAACGGCAGTCAGAACGGTTCCACCCCAAATTGGCTTGGGCAGTTGTGCCACTCTAATCATGCATCTCATCTTTTCAAGAATAGTGTGGTTCATTCTCTCTGTCACACCATTGTGCTGTGGAGTGCCAGGAACTGTTCTTTCATGTCGAATACCATGCTTTGAGCAATAGCCTTTAAACTGATTTGATGTGTACTCACCACCATTATTTGTGCGAAGACATTTCAAGAGCTTTCCTGTTTCTCTTTCAACCATGACATGAAACTGTTCAGAAACCTGAAACACCTGATCCTTCGATTTCAACGCATATACCTAGACTTTCTTGGATGCATCATCAATTAATGTGACAAAGAACTTATTGCCACCTCCATGGGACCACAAACATCAGAATATACCAAATCCAACACATTAGATTTTATCGTTTATGTTTTAGAGAAAGGTACCCTGTGTTGTTTACCAATCAAGCAATAGTCACAAGGGTCAAGGGATGTACCTTTGGAGTAATGAATTCGATCTTTCTTTGCTAATAACTACAGTCTTTTCTCACTCATATGTCCCAGTCTCTTGTGCCACAGATTTGGAGAGGTTTTGTCTTCAACAACATTCAACACACCTTTGCATAGCTTCACATGTGTCCTGTACAATGTATTACACGCCTTCCCTCTCGTAATAATAAGAGACCCTTTAGTGAGTTTCCACCTACCACTTCCGAAGTAACTCTCATAACCTGCACGGTCTAATGAGGATCCGGAAATCAGATTCAACCACAGATCAGGAATATGTCGCACATCTTTCAGAGTCATTGTGCAACCAATATCGGTTCGAATGCAGACATCACCGATCCCAACAATATTTGAATGACTTGTGTTGCCAATCTTCACAGTGCCAAAGTCCCCTGCTTTGTACGTTGTAAATATCTCCTTACAAGGAGCAGCATGGTAGGATGCCACTGTGTTAACAACCCACTCAACCTGATCATCTGCAGCACTCAAACACTCTTCATCTTCACTGGCAAATACCACTACTTCATTATCCAAAGTAGCTGTAGTGTTAGTGTCTTTCTTCTACTCATTGCTAGCTTCTTTCTTTTCCTTCAAGGGAAAGCAATTCTTCTTAATATGACCCTCCTTGCTACAATGGAAGCATTTTCTAGACTTTTTCTTAGTCTGTGATCCACCTCTAGACTTGCCACGACTACCCTTTGGCCCCCTACTCTTACTCCTCCCCCTTTTCTTAGAAACAAAGGCCTATGCATTATCTATCCCTGCAGTATTCCTTCTTGTTTCTTCATTTAACAAGCTGCTAGTAACCTGACTCTTTGATAACACACCATCTGGAGTAGAGTTGCTCACGGAAACAACCAATGTCTCCCATGTATCTGTCAAAGAACTTAGAAGCAACAAATCTTGCATCTCATCATCAAGGACCATCTTCATTGCGGCTAATTCATTCACAACGCATTGGAAATCATTTATATGATCTTCAATTTTACCACCCTCCTTGAATTTCATGATCACAAGCTTTCTAATCAAAAAAGTTTTGTTCACTGCAGTTTTCTTCTCATATTTATCTTCTAACTTCTTCCAAAGGGTATTCACATTGGTTTCATTAGACACGTAGTGAAATATGCTGTTATCCACCCACTGTCTGATGTGACCAATAGCCTTTCTAGGCATCTTTAATTTTCCAATCTGGATCAGACATATCTTTTGGTCGAGCTTTATCCCCTTCAATGGGACCATAGAGGTCTTTGCAATAGAGTATATCCTCCATCTTTGGCTTCCAAATTAACCAATTTGTATGGTTCAATTTGATGATGGTAGTGACGTAGGGAGACGAGCTTTCGGCATTACAGATATCATAGTATTCAAAATTTATCATAGTTATACTCTTTTTGAAATTTATCATAGTTTCTCAAGTTGTAACATTTTTTCGAGAATATTCTTTATTACATTTCTTATAAACTTGTAATTCTTACTGTCTTGTTTCCAGAATGTATCATAGTGTTTAAAGTTGTAATTCTTATTTTTCCATCTCTCAGATAGTTTGAATTTCATAAAACTTATACATATTTTTTTGAATTTTTGTAACTTCATTTGAAAGAAAGAGAAACTATTTGACGTCATTTTTCAATGAATGTTTGTGCATTTATTTCAATTAAATTGTCTTGAACATTCTATAATAAGACTATAAATTGCGCATTTTAAATTTCAGTTTAAATTTTTTTTAACTTAATGCTTGCGACCCATAATCTAAAGCCATGCTCATGTCAATTGGTTCACAATAATATTCATCTCATCAAGAAGCTCCGCCACCAAAGATCCTTCAGTGAATTTCAAATTTACAAGTTGCCTAATGAGAAATGTCTTGTTGGTAGTTGTCTTTCTTTCAGACAAGTCATTTAACTTCCTCTATAGAGATTGTACCATGGTCTCTTTTGACACATGATGAAAGACCCCATCAACCACCCACTGGCGAATGATTGCAATAGTCTTTCTATTTAGTTTCTCCCATTATTCTTTGAATATATCATCCGGCTTCTTTTCTTCAATGGGTTTATACGTATCTTTGCAAGAAAGTATATATTCCATCTTAGCCTTCCATATCATCCAATTATTAATCTCATTGAGACTAACCATCTTTGGTGTAGCAATTTCCATGTTGATTCACACGAATACAACTTGTATAAATAACCCAAGCTTTGCTACCACTTGTTAGAAAGCTTGCGGAACTCTTCCCCTCAAAGTGAATTACTTAAGAATCTCCGCAGACACAAAGGATGCACAATCCAAACCAAGCAACCACAACAAGTAATAATGGTGCAAAATTGAATAGAATAAGGGATAAGAACGAACACACCAATAAATGTGGAAAACCCTCTAAAAAAGGAGGGAAAAACTATGGAGCCTTCCAAACCAATCCACTATGCAATTGGGAGATCACAAACTTCTACTTCTCAAGTCAGTAAGTCAGAGTAACACTTTCTTCAGTACAAGAAACCCCCTTTCTCTCTCTTGCCTAAAGCTGAGACCTACTTCTCCGACTGACCCATGTGAACCAAAGAAGGTTAAAGACCCCTTCAAGCCTGCCGAGGTCCTTAACCCTACTGCTGCATGGTTAGAGGGCTGAGGTGTGCCCCCATTGCCCCCGCACCTAAGCTCTTCTGCTGGTCGGAAGAGTTCTCTACAGGTTTTGTATCATTTTTATTTTACCTGGTTTTGATTTTATTTTAGTAGGCTTGAGATTTGGAGAGAGGGTTTGGGACTTTGGTTTGAAGAATATTGTACTGTCATTTGCTTTTGTGACTGCTCTTTGAAGATCAACTGAGATGGTTTTTTTTTTTTTTTTTGTTCATCTTGATGAGAAATTTTTAAGGGGTTTGTGATATTGAGCTTGTTTGATTACTCTGAAATAGAGAAAAATGCACTGCGGTATCATCATTATCATCATCATACCCTTATATCACATGGTTTTTGTTGAAAGCTGACTTGAACCCAAGATGGAGAAAACAATTTTATGATGCTCTTACATAAGTTGTTGAAACACATTTTTGCACTGAAATGGTTGCACTACACCAAACTTTGGAAATTGAGACGTAGGGCATAAAGTCCTAAGCTTTTGATTTTCCGCGTAAAATAAAACAACTTGAGAAATCAAATGCTTGTTGCAGGCGAACATGCATATTAAAACTGACTGCATCGAAACACATTGGATCGAGTATTGATCTAATGTGGTTTCTGAACAGGGGGTGATGTGTACTAAAACTGATTGTCATTAATTTTTTTTTATTAGATGGGTATTGCTTGCATTCTTATGTGGTTTATTTTGGCTTCCTTTTTATGCTTTGTGTGATGATCTTTTTTTTGTTTGTTTTTTTTTTTTTTTTAAATTGGGTTTTTATGGTTTGTAGAAACAAAGGTTGGAGACAAGGATATGTAGTTCGTTTGGTGTAGACCAACCCAGTTCTCTCTTTGCTCACTGTTCTCTGAAACTGCTCTCTCTACTTTTCTTTGCAAAAATCTCAAGGTAAAACATCACAGTCCTGATCTATTTTCTATTTTATTGCTTTTGAAGGTTCTCAAATATATGAATAGATATGTGGATTAGGGCTGGATTTTGGGGATGTAAGGGCTTTAAGGTTTCTTCAATTTGGGGATTTTAGGGATTTTGCTCCATCACTGCCTCCAAGCTCTCACTACTGGTTTGGCTAAAAAAGGGTGTGATTTATCCGGTGGTTGGATTCATAAATAAGTTAGTCCTTGGATTATAGTAGGTTAGAATAATGTTGTGAATCCAATTCCCTAAGGCCTGTTTGTTCCGAGGAATTTCTCTTGACAATTCCATGAGTTGGCAATTTGTGATAGCAATATTACTTGTCATCTCTAGAGTTTCTGGAATAAATTTATGTTTTTTTAGTGATATTTCAAAAATTCAACCTTCTGAAGTATCACTTATAGCTTTTGGAATTCTCCAAATTATTTGCTTCCATAATGTTGGGTTATCCTTGAGCATTTGCAAATCCTACTGGTAGACAACATTTGGAGAATGTCTAACACCTAATATGAATTCTCAGAAATCCTGCAAACAAACAATGAGAATTGTTGTAAGCAAACAAAGCCCTAAAGATAGTGGGTTTTATGTAAAGTGGTGAGGATGTATTGTGTTTGTTTGGCTAGAATCAGATTAGTACAGAGAGGTGGGTTGTCTAGTTGATACATGTTGCAGAGATGATGGATAAAAAAGATAAAAGAAGAAGAAGGGGAAAACAGGGAGAGATGGGGAGTGAAAGAGAAAGGAGGTGGGTTGTATCTGTAAAGAAGAAAATGAGGGAGAAAGAAGCTAGAAGATGGTGATGGACTCAGGTTCTGTGATGTAGAATAAGTTGAATGGGCTGAGTGGAAGTTGGTCTAGAAAGTTGAGGTGATCTTTGCAGATTTTGAGATGTTATTCAGAGATGGGAAAGGATGGTGAAAAGGTGTGGCACTGCACAGATGGGTCATGTGGTTGGGTTGCTAGTCATGGTTTATTTGAGTTTGTTACACTATTGGAGTAACTATTTGATGAAAAGCATGATAATGATTATGCATAAGATTGTGTTTATTACTTTTTCATCAAATAGTCAATTCAATAGTAGAACAAACTCAGATGGGTGTATAACTTTTAGATACCGCATACAACTAAGAGTGTTTATTCTGAAGGGTTTCAAGGTCAATAGGTGGGACCCTTCATGGAGTTTCACTCCTCTTCATACCTGCAGAAGCTTTTCTTTATGGGATTTCCTCCAAATTCCAGAATTTGGAATTTCTTTGGAAACCAACAGGTCTAAAACTCTGGTTCTTTACTGTTATATGAATGCCATCTTTATTCTAGCCTGAAATGAAATGAGAAGACCGCATCTGATCATGATGTTTATAGAGATGTTTCCAGGATTCTGTACCAGGATTTACTTGGAGTTGATGTGAATTCAGAGGACTTTGCTTCAATTAGTGAGATATTAAGAGGAGTTTGCGGAAACCAGCTTCCATTTGCATTGGATTAGAGAGTACTGATTTGAAATGGCTCCTAAAGCTGGAAAAACCAAATCTCATAAAGCCAAAAGAGAGAGAAAAAGAAAGAAGAGAAAGGTTCTTCTCATCTCTTATCTCTCTCTTCATCTCTCTGTGCATTTTTTTCTCTTTCATTGCCCAGTATCCAAGTTTATTTGTGTTAGGTTTTATGAGTGTGTTGGCTAATTCATTGGGTTGTGGACAAAACCAAGACTGAATTTTACAATGTATTTGTTAAAAGGACTGCTTCAGAGACTGCTTTTTCAAGCTAGATAGTATTTTCATCCGCTCGAGCGCAAATTAATTCGCTCAAGCGCGTCAAGACAGTAGCTTCACGCTCTCGAGCGCGCATATATGTGCTCAGCGCGTGAAGGAAGATTTGTGAAGTCCGAAGACAATAGCTTCGTGCGCTCAAACCCGCATGTATGCACTCGAGCGCTTGGGTTGAGAAAAATTCGGATCTAATGAATTCTTTCTCTCCTTTTGTGTGGATGACCTAAACATATATATTTAGCACAGATACTCGTGGGAGGCACCTCTTTTACAACTCTCTGGTTTCTAGCCCTAACATCCTCAAAAGAGAGATCTGATTCTTCTCCAAAGCTTCTTCTCTGGTGATCTAAAGTTCTGAGCATTGGAGTTCTTCTTCTCATATGACGTTGAATCATCTTGAAGACGCATTCAAGATGATCAGTTCAAGCAGCTGAAAGTGTACGGCGAGTGGTCGGCAAGTGAACACAGTCCTTAGGTTGAGTCACCGACTGGGAAAGGAGTGTGAGTTCTTACTTGTAACTTTCATTTGATTTAGTGTTTGGTTGTCTGTTGGCCTAAATGATAAGGCCCGTGGTTTTTTTTCTCATGCAGGGCTTTTCCACATATAATTCATGTATTTTGTTTCTCTGTGTGACTGCTTGATTTTATCTGCATTTTGGTAAAATTCTCATAGTATTTCATCTTTATTGAAATCTAATAGAGTTCGAGTTATTGGGCCTGTGTTAAGGCTGAGAATTTCCATTGGTATCAGAGCAAGGTTACACTAATTTGCTGTGTGATATGTTTAGAAACTCTCTCTAATGGATTTCAACAGAGAAAGAATGTCAACTACTAAGCCCCCTCTTTTAGATGGAAACAATTATCCTTACTGGAAGGTAAGGATGATTGCTTTTCTTAGGACAATAGGCGATCAAGTCTGGGATATTGTTGTGGATGGATATTCTGATCCCACTGTCGTTGCTGATGGGCAAACTATAAAGAAACCCAAAGACCAATGGTCTGATCTTGAAAAGGCAAAATCAAATTGCAACAATAAGGCAATTAATGCTATCTATAATGGCATTACTCGAGTAGAATTCCACCGAATTTCTGCGTGTCCTAATGCCAAGGTGGCTTGGGATTTGCTTCAAACTGTGCATGACGAAATGGATATAGTGAAACAGACTAGACTTCAGAATCTAACAACTGCCTTTAAGACAATTAAGATGAATGACTCATAATCTTTTGATGAGTTCAATACCAAATTGAGTAAAATTGTGAACTCAAGTTTTAATCTGGGAGAACCTATTCCTCAGCCAAAAATTGTTAAGAAAATCCAAAGGTCTCTTCCAGAACGCTTTCGTCCAAAAGTGGTTGCTATAGAAGAGTGTCAAGACCTAAATTCCCTCACTGTTGAAGAATTGGTTGGTAATCTTCAGAGCTATGAGGCTAACCATTGTCAAATCAAAAAGGGAAAAGACATTGCTCTTATGTCCTCTAATTCTGTGGAGTGCAATGAAAACAGTGATTCTAGTTGTAACTCTGAGGACGCTAGGTTTGAGGCCTACTTTGCCAAAAAATTCAAGAAAATGTGGAAGAATAGAAAGTCCCTTGCCAAAAGGAATCTCAATATCTTGTGTCACATTCAAAAGGGAAATTTGTGCCAAAGACTGAAAGGAATCAGTCTACTGGTACACCTAAGCCAGTTAAATGCTTTGAATGTCAAGGATATGGTCATACTGCTGCCCGGGGTGCCAATCGTAGGATCAAGAGCAAAGGTAAGGTTCTAAACGTTGCTTGGGATGAGGACTCAGATGAAGATGTATCTGAACCAGATTCACCTTCAAGTGAGTTTGGCAAATTTATTGCTTTCATGGCAGTTTCTAACACGTCTTCTATGCAGGGATCTAAGTCAGACGAAGATTTTGAAATTTACGAATTTTCTGATGCAAAACAGGATGCAGATGAGGATTATCAAAAACTGTTTCTTGAATCTGTTAGAATGTCAAAAATAAGTGAGAAAAGATCCTTGAAACTGAAGGCAATGGAAGAAAAGAATGCTTCTCTTCAAGTGACATTGATCGCTTCTCAATCTAAGGTAAGCGTGTTAGAAAATCAGAGCACCATCGTCTCTAACAAGTTGCTTGATGTAGGTAAAGAAAATGAATGTTTGAAGCTACAATTGCAGAAGTTTGAGTCTGATTTGGTGAAATTGCAAAACGAGCTGGCTTCGTGTAAAAAAAAAAAAGAGGATTTTGCTGGAAAATTGAGGATGACTCTTGCAGAACTGAATTCAGCTAGAGCCTCTATCACTTGAATGAACACCGGATCAATGAAGCTGAATGCAATCTTGGGATGTCAAAAGTCGGCTTCCTCAAAGACTGGTCTTGGTTATGTTCCTGGAGTTTCCACTTCAAATGACAAAGGTAAGTCTATTTTCGTGCAAGGACCCACCATGTCTAAAATGCCTTCACCTCATTCGAATGCCACACACTCAAATTACACTTACATGAGATATGTGGCTAGTTTAAATTTTGTCCCCACATGTCATTTCTGTGGGATCAAAGGGCACATACGACCACATTGTCATAAACTAAGAAATTTTTAGAGAAATCAATAGAGGAAGAAATTCATTTCTCCTCAACAATCAATGCCAAGACCATCTGGGTCTACAAATCTGATCTTCGCTGCAATGTGGTCCTCATTGCACTCAGTGCAAAAGATTTGGATGTGTGGTATTTGGATAGTGGCTGTTCCAGGCATATGACAAGAAATAGAGCCCTCTTTACCTTCTTGAATGACTATAATGGTGGTATTGTCCGCTTTGGAGCTGGAGGTAAGGCCAAGGTTATTGGAAAAAGTACAGTATCAATTCCAGGTATGTCCAAATTAAAAGATGTTTATCTAGTTGTTGGACTGACAACTAATCTACTTAGTATAAGTCAATTGTGTGATAACCATCATGAAGTACACTTTTCATCTGATGAGTGCATTATTGTGAATATACAAGGGAAAACTGTACTTCATGGAAAACGAAACCCTGACAACTGCTATGTAGTGTCCACACAAATTGACTTGAATTGCAATTCTACTATTACTAATATTGCTGATCTGTGGCACCAACGTCTAGGTCATGTCAACCACAAAGAGTTGGAAAGTTTGTCCAAATTGGAATTGGTTTGTGGGCTGCCTAAACCTCAAAAGATACAAAACATTGTGTGTGGCCCATGTCAGATAGGGAAACAAATTCGAACCTCTCATTCGAAGACTATTATTGTCCACACCAAGAGACCATTAGAGGTGCTACATATGGATCTCATGGGACCTACAAAGATTGAAAGCATTGGCAGTAAAAAATATATTTTTCTTACTGTTGATGACTTTTCAAGGTTGACATGGGTTCGTTTTTTGCGTGACAAATCAGAAACCTTTTCAGTGTTTACTGACTTATGGTCTTTGGTTATCGCAGATAAGGGGCAAGCCTTTGGAGGGGTCTCCCGTATCCGCTTAGATCAAGGGACTGAGTTTGATAATTCTGATTTCTCTTCTTTTTGCTCTAAACATGAAATCAAGCACGAGTTTTCAGCACCAAAAACACCACAACAAAATGGAGTGGTAGAGCATAAAAATCGTGTTGTTTAATAGATGGCACAAGTGATGCTTCATAGCAAAAATATACCTCAATGCATTTGGGTTGATGCTTTTGGGCTAAAGCTGTAAACACAACTGTTCATGTCATTAATTGAGTTTACCTTCTGCCCGACACTAAAACCACTCCATATGAAACATGGACAGGAGTCAAGCCAACTGTTAAATATTTTCACACATTTGGTAGCAAATGTTATATCCTAAGGGATAGAGAACATTTGACCAAATTTGACTTTAGAAGTGACGAAGGAATCTTCCTTGGTTACTCCTTGGTTAGTAAATCCTATAGGGTTTTTCATATCAAAAATTCTGTAGTCATTGAGTCCGTTAATGTGGTCGTCAATGATGCTGGAACCTCTGATAATTTTTTCGATGATGAAAATGGAATGACCTTTTCTCCTTTTCCTAATCAGGACATGCACACCACCTCCGACGGTAAAGAAGAACCTGAATTAGAAAGTGATACAAAGGAGTCGGAGTCAAATGTGGAATCTACTACTACTACAAAATCTACTTCTGAAACTCATTGTCCCGGATATCATCAAACAATTTGAAGAGAAGAGTGCATCGAAAGCTTCTAAACAAGGTCCAGAGACCACCCAAAAGCCCTGAAAAAATGTTGATCCCTTATTTGTTCATCCAAGATCTCAACGCGGCCAAGTCATAAAAGGACCATTCTATGAGCAAAGTCATTGGAGAGGTCACTGCACCTTTGCAAACTTGGAATCAAGTATGAAATGAGGTAAGTCATTTTTGTTATATTTCTTTTCTGGAACCTAAAAATGTAAAAGAGGCCTTGGTAGATGACTGTTGGATTAATGCAATGCACGAGGAGCTCGAGCAATTCGAACATAATTGTGTATGGAAACTTGTTCCCAGTCCATCTCATTCGAATATCATCGATACTAAATGAATTTTTAAGAATAAAATTGACGAACTGGGACAAGTAATTCAAAACAAAGCTCGTTTGGTAGCTCAGGGATACACTAAAATTGAGGGAATTGACTTTGATGAAACATTTGCTCCCATTGCAAGACTTGAGTCAATTCGACTATTGCTGGCCATTGCATGCTTGTTGAGAATTTGTCTATTCCAAATGGACGTAAAGAATGCATCTCTAAATGGGTTCCTAAATGAGGAAGTGTGTGTTGAACAACCCAAAGGATTTGAAGATCCACATTTTCCTAATCATGTGTTCAAGTTGACAAAAGCTCTTTATGGCTTAAAGAAGGCACCTAGAGCTTGGTATGACCGGCTGACAGTCTTTTTACTTGATAATGGTTTTCATTGAGGAAGTGTTGATAAAACATTGTTCATCAAGCGAGATAAGGATGATATTATGATTGCACAGGTCTATGTAGATGATATTGTATTTGGATCCACTTCGAATACAATGACTAATGTCTTTGCCCAAATCATGGCAACTAAGTTTGAGTTGAGCATGGTTGGAGAATTATCTTTCTTTCTGGGGTTACAAATTAAATAATCTGAGTGTGGCATTTTCTTCTCACAAACAAAGTACGCTCATGCTTTACTGAAAAAATTTGGAATGGAGTCTTTAAAACCATCCACCACGCCTATGAGTACAACTTTGAAATTGAGCTTGGGCGCAGACGGAAATGCTGTTAATGAGACTTTGTACCGAAGCATGATAGGCAGCCTCCTTTATCTAACTGCCAGTCATCCAGACATAGCATTTAGCGTGGGAGTTTGTGCCAGACATCAATCGAAACCAAAAGAATCTCATATCCAAGCGGTCAAGAGGATTCTCAAATATGTAAATGGCACCACCGAATTTGGAATATGGTTCACTTTAGATACCGACACCAACATAATTGGTTTCTCGGATGTTGACTGGGCTGGATGTGTCGATAATAGAAAAAGTATGTCTGGAGGGTGTTTTTTTGTTGGCAATAATCTGGTCTCTTGGCATAGTAAGAAGCAAACCTCTACCTCTCTATCCACTACAGAAGTTGAATACATTGCAGCAGGGAGTTGTTGCACACAACTCTTGTGGATGAAACAAATGCTATCGGGTTATGGATTTACACAAGACTTGATGATTGTATTCTGTGATAACAAGAGTGCGATTGATATCTCATAAAACCCTGTTCAACATTCACAAACTAAGCACATTGACATCCAACATCATTTTATTTGTAATCCGGTAGAAGAAAAAGTACTCTCTTTTTTAACACATTTCCACAAAAAATCAATTGGCTGATATCCTCACCAAACCTCTAGATCCTATTCACTTCCATTCCCTTAGAAAATCCTTAGGCATTGGACCACATCCTTGATCTATGCTTTTTCTCCAAGCTTTTGTAAACATTTTTATTTGCTTGAATTTAATGCAGCTGAGTTGTCTTGACCTTGCTTTTCCCTTAAGAATTGTGTGATTGAAGCACACATCTTTTTCACTTCTTGAGTGCTCTCTCTAAGTCTTGTCACTGATGAGAGTTATTTTTTAAACTGAAGGTCAGAACTACCTATGATTATGTGTGAAAGCTTCCAGATTGAAAGAAAAGTTTCTCTGGCGAAGGCTACCATCTTCATAAGTGTGAAAGTCGCCAATGAATGTTTAATTTAAGAAAAACAAAAGGGAAGCTGGAATTTAGGGCGAGTAACTCCAATGAACTGTGGTTTTGAAATCTTTGAAGTTGCTTTTGTTTGAAGAAGTTTGGAGGTTGGGAATGGTTGAAAATGGGTCGGTGCCACTTTGTGTTCACTTGTTGCTACAAGGACATTTTTCTACATTGCTGTCATGAACACTGTCTAATACAAGAGTGGAAACATTTTGGGTCCTTTACACACCTCTTGATCCTATGTTCTACAATTCGTTTCTGTGTGCTCTCCAGGTGTTTGTGAAAATTCCTCAAAGGTGTTTACTTTTGGAATGGCCCCTAAGAAAAGGAAAAATGTTGCTGGCTCTTTATCTTCATCAAATTTTGATGCAACCCTGCTTCCTTCTTTAGCGAAGTCTGAAACTTATGCGGAACTCTTTGCTAATCGGGCAGTTGGCCCTGAGCGACAGATTGATGACTCATTTACATCAACTGAAGAGTATGGTTCTATCATGGCCAGACGTTGGAATTTTCTTTACACTTTTGATATTGATGAGTTAATGTCAACTGAGGTCGGGAGTTCTACTGCAATATGACAATTCGAGATAATCACTTCACTACTTTCGAACGTGAAAAGAACTTAGTCATTTCTCCATCAGTGATTGCTACTTTTATTGGCATTGCACAGCCTGAGAAATGGGATTATCCCCTTCCACGAAATCAGCCTCTTCCAAAGAATTTGTTCCATGTTTTTGGCACAGAATTGGTCGGTGCTAGGCATCCGTGGGATACTGGGACCATCTCTCATGGAATCTTAACTCCCAAATATAGGTTCCTTAACTGGTTCTACTCCGCAAATTTAGAACATTGTGGCCACACCGCGACCGTCAATCATCAGCATGGCTTGGCTTTGTACCATATTGGGAAGGGAAATCTTGTGAATGTTCCAATCATGATTTACAAAGTCAAGGTCAAGATTCCAAGCACAACTAGAAATGCTACTCTTCCTTTCGGTGTGTTGCTTAATCAGTTTTTGCTCTCTAAGGAAGTTGACTGGCGTCAACTCGATGCCATTTCAGAAGATTAGAGGAGCTATCAATCGCCGCTCTCTGCAACAATCCGAAGCTCACATTATAGAAGAGGAAGATGAAGAGGATGAAGATGAAGCTGCTGAGGGGGAGCAGGACAATGTGTCGAACCGCCTCACTCGACTGGAAAATGAAGTTCATGCTCTGAATGACAACATCAACTCTCTGAATACGAATATCACTGCTCGATTTACTTTTATGGATGAATCCCTGGCTGCCATTCTGGCTCGTTTAGGACATCAGTGATCTCTAAGTTGTTGCTTTGATCCAAACAGTACTCTATGGGCCTCCTTTTGCATTATCTTTTCATCTTTGTTTTCAGTGCTTTAGCTCATCTACCAACTGTTTCATAGACTACTTAAGCTTCTCCTTTCCTCTTTGTTATTCATGAACAAAAAGGGGAGGATAAATTTGTTTTGTCTTGATCATTTCTATCTTTGTTTTGACCATATGATATTTTACACTTGATTTTGAGTTGTGAATGAGTATATTTGCAAGTATTATCTTTGAAGCTTCGTGAATAAGATCTGTCTTTGTCTGTGGATATTGTCTTGGGCATAGTTTTTTGTAATTAGGATATTTTGTCCATGAATTGCCAAAGGGGGAGATTGTTAGGTTTTATGAGTGTGTTGGCTAATTCATTGGGTTGTGGACAAAACGGGGACTGAATTTTACAATGTATTTGTTAGAAGGACTGCTTCAAAGACTGCTTTTTCAAGTTAGACAGTATCTTCATCCGCTCGAGTGCAAGTTAATCCGCTCGAGTGCGTCAAGATAGTAGCTTCGCGCGTTCAAGTGCGCATGTATGCGCTCGAGTGCGTCAAGGAAGATTTGTGAAGTCCGAAGACAGTAGCTTCGTGCGCTCGAGCGCCTAGGCTAAGAAAAATTTGGATCTGACAAATTCTTTCTCTCCTTTTGTGTGGATGACCTAAACATATATATTGAGCACAAGTATTCATGGGAGGCACCACTTTTACAACTCTCTGGTTTCTAGCCCTAACATCCTTAAAAGAGAGATCTGATTCTTCTCCAAAGCTTCTTCTCTGGTGATCTAAAGTTCTGAGCATTGGAGTTCTTCTTCTCATCTGAGGTTGAATCATCTTGAAGACGCATTCAAGGTGATCAGTTCAAGCATGGTGAAAGTTTACGGCGAGTGGTCGGCAAGTGAATACAGTCCTTAGGTTGAGTCACCGACAGGGAAAGGGGTGTGAGTTCTTACTTGTAATTTTCATTTGATTTAGTGCTTGGTTGTCTGTTGGCCTAGACGATAAGGCCCGTGGTTTTTTTTCCCATGCAAGGTTTTTCCATGTATAATTCGTGTGTTCTGCTTCTCTATGTGATTGCTTGATTTTATATGCGTTTTGGTAAAATTTTCATAATATTTCATCTTTATTGAACTCTAATAGAGTTTGATTTATTGGGCTTGTGTTAAGGCTGAGAATTTCAATTTGTATTTCTGGACCTGAACGTCTCACAGTCCCCCAGTTGATGGCTAAATATTCTGAAGTGGGCCATCATTAGTGGGACACTCTATACTGACGGTCTGGATTTCTCACTCTAGTATAGACTACAGTGTATAGCTACTTCACATGAGTATATTTCTAGCAATTGGCAGCGCAAATATGGTATAGTACTACAGATACCTTATCCTTGCACTGACTGATTCGGGCACTGTACACGTACACAACAACAGCCCGGGACTTTTGATGGTTTGGATTTATGTGGGGACCACATGAGCTGATGAACCATCAGAAGGAAATCTACTGGATAGCAGAATCATGGTGGTCCCTTTTAGTTTTTTGTTTTTTGGTGATGATAGACAGCTGCAAGTGGAGGGGAAAACAAGCAGCCTGTTTGTTAGCACTATAATACTTTATAATTGAATATATAGACATTATTCCGAAGTGGTTAAATATGAAGATTAGTGGTGATTTTTTTTAAAAATGAGCATCAAATAAATTTACCTACGAAATAAAAACAAAAGAATATGGGAAATGAATAAACCAGTGATCACTCTAGTATTTCATTTCAGTCTTCTTTTAATTCGATTTTCAAAGAAAAGGTTATTTGATGCTCATGTTTTTAAAAAACTCACCTTCTATCTTCATTTTTAACTGTTACTAATATGATCAATCCTACATACATACAATTTTCATGTATTTTAATATAAACAAACAAGTCCTAATGAAATAAAAAAAACGAGAAGGTCGGTATTTTTTCTTGGTAGTAGTAATAATCTTTTTAATCAGTTTGGTCGTTTGGTATTTCCTTGTACATCGCTAAATGCTGGTCAAGACCACTCATTTAGTGGGCCACACCAGGATTGGTCGTGTGCTAAAAGTTGCAGTCCCAAGACAGTTTTACCATGTGCCAACAGTATAGGTTGCCTGGACCACCACACATAGAATGTTATATAGAACAAGCATTTTATGGATTTTTTTCTCTGGAGAAGAGTAACGGCCATATATAGCCCATGAAAACTTACTACATTTTATTTCAAATATCTAATGTAACATTTACTGTGATAAATTCAATTTGCACACCGTAATGTATTGCCATTGATGAAAACATAGGAGGGTGTTTCTAGGGTTTTTAACTGAAATTTTACTTTCTAATTATTTAGAATTAGTATATTCTCAACAAAAAAGGAAAATCTCCATTATCCAAATACAAACACAGAGAATGTTATGTAGACTTGGCATTGTTTGATAGTGGCCGTGTTGAAATGGTGGAACATGCGGATGGTGTTGATGTTTGGTTCAGATCAGCTTAGAAGGTCTGTAGATTGGTTTTGGAGATGAGTAGTGGAGAAGAGGGTGGAATACTGAGATGGATCATGAGTTGAAGTGGTCAGAGCAGAGGTGAGTTCGAGTGGGTAAAGGGGTGTTTGGTTGGGTGGAGACAATAGACAGATGTTGCTGAGTTTATCCTGCTTGTGTTTGTCAGATTGGCAAGGATTTTAAGTGCAGTTGGAGGAAGCTTCAGAAATTCCATTCCCAGTGAATAGATTTCACAAGGTTGTTAGCTTTTGCTCTAATGTGTCTCTAGGCGGCGTTCTCCGATAGATGGAGCCTGGTATAGTCACTAGACTTGTGACATGTGAAATTGTGAATGCAATGCATGAGTCAATCTTCTTCTTCTTCTTCTTCTTCTGTTTCTTCTGTATTATTCTGCTGATGCTGCTACCTACTAGTAAGGTAAGGTATATTTTGCTATTTGTAACCGTTTGCCTTTTGTTTTGGGGTTGAGATTATGTGATTTCTAAATGTAATTTGGAAGGTAAAATTTTAGTGATGTGAAGCTTTAATTGAAGTATATTTTCCACAATCATCCAAAGGAAGATTTAGTTAATAGCTACAATGATTTGGGAGAGGCATAACTTTGACAGACTTGTGGGCTCATATTCTGGCTTTTTGTGAGCTCTTCTTCCATCTTCATCGGTTATTAGGCCTTTCCTGCTTTTGGGTTTTGGGGCAGTATGCCTGAGTTCCTTCTCCTCAATTATCCCTCATCTTGAGAGGGACAAGTGATTGGTAGCTTCCTTTCTATTCTTTGCACTGGCACATTGACTTTTGGAGATAGTAGAATGATCAATCCTACAGGAAGTTTACTTGTGCCTATGTGGCCATTCTTTGTCTAGCAACCGAACATCTTTTTCACTGATATTTCCTACCTTTTTCGTTAAATTGTGGATCTTGTTAAATTTAAAAGAAAAGAAAAAGGATTAGTCGTTGTGCCTTTCACTTCTTGTTAAATTTAATCTTGCTCTTTTTTTTTTTTTTTAATGCAGGATTGAATGAAAATTGAAGAAAGTTTTTTGTTGAAAGATTCCAAGCAGCTAAGATGCAGCGAACATGAAGGAAAAATGGATGCAGAGTAGTAGATTGTTATATGTTATAAAATGGGATGTATGAAGTTTTTTTTAACAATGTTGCAGGTGTTGGAATGGTGCAACAATTAGATGATCGTATATGAAGATGTAAATTTTCATTGGCATTTGAATGTTGGTAAAGAGTAGAATGTTAGCATGGATTTTTATTTTGTAATGGTAATGGTCAAGTGCTTTTAATGTTGTAAGGATATTTGAATATTAATATGAAGTGGAATGAATATTTGGAATAGAAATAGATGTTGGGTGTGTAGTAGATTTGGTCTTAGATAATGGAATTTGCAGTTTCAATTTATTCATATGATACAAGCTGGAAGTTGTAATGATGCAATGATGTATATATAGGAAAAAAAATTCAAAAATCATATGAATAAAAGAAATAAATATTGATTGTCGACATAACCTTTACTGGCGCAATAACACGTTGCTGATGAAAAGAAACACCACCAAAACACTTTCACAGTAAAAAAAATAAATCCTTTCCCAACGAGAAAAAATACCGGCAAAAAATTTTGAAAATATAATTTATGTAAAATATAAATGTTTTTCCGGCGCAGAAAAAATGCTGGCAAAAAATTTTGAAAAAACAATTTCTGTAAAATATAAATGTTTTGCCTGTGCAAAAACAACGTCGTCAAAAAATTTTGAAAAAATAATTTACGTAAAATATAAATATTTTGCCGGTGCAAAATAAACGCTGGCAAAAGTTTTTTAATCAATTTAATATTGAAAAATAAACGTCTTTCGCGGCGTTAAATACTTCTTTTCTGGGCAAGCAAAAACGCCGTTAATGTATAACTTTTTAGCGGCACTACCTTTTTTTGCTGGCAAATGGTATTACTGGCATATTTTTCCCAGTGCATTACCGACGCAAGAGAAATCACCGGTAAAGGTTTTTACCGACGTTTTGTAAACCTTTACTAGCGCGTATTTAGCACGGGCAAAAATACAAATTGTTGTAGTGAGAATTGACCATGGCATTTATGGGTATGATGACCAAGATATAAAATCCCACATTTCCCTTATTTACGCTCTTCCTCACGAGGAAAACCTCTTTCTTCTCAATGCTACAAGTAAGAGTTGATCATTATTTGGCGGGCCTTTCATCTAGGGATTGGCACCTTTTAATCTCTTCATGGATCCGAGGTAAGTGATCTACGCTAAAGGTTCCTTGAACTTTTCTTTGTTAAAATTTACATGTGTATTTTCTAGAATTACGTTAGTTTCATATATATATATATATATATTTTTGTTGTGAGTGTTGTAGTGAGGCTATTATATATGTAATTTTTTGTTTGGAGTTCTTTTTGTAAATGGGTCCTACTTGGACATGTGTGGATGACACGTGCCACTCCCTCTCTCTCTTAACTTCTCTCCATCCAACCACTTTTCCATTTTCCCATGTTGCCACTTCATTATCCTCACCAAGCCATTATTAATACCAATTCTCCATACTCCAATATACATTTTCCCACACACCGCATTGCTCCACCAACTTCTCTATACACCAAGCCACTCTTCCCATGTGCTTAGGGTTGCAAATGGGTCGGTTCCGATCCGGGTTCATGGTCAACCCGGAACCGGAACCATTGAAAAAGGTGGAACTGGATTAGGACCGAGAACCATTTCGGAATCGACTTCTTGACTCCGGAACTTAACCAGAACCATATATGGGACAGGTCCGGATCCAAGTCAGAATCTAGATAGAGAATAATATTAAAAAGAAAAATATGATTTTTAGGAAAGATTTTCAATTTTAGGTAATATGTCAGGTCTTGGGTCCACGGGTCCGAACCAAGGTGGGACCGGACCCGGACCCATTTACTTATCGGGGCCTATATAAGGACCCAGACCTAATTTTTAACGAGTTGGAACCTCCGAATAATCGGAGAATCAATGACTCATTTACATCCCTATATGTGCTTCATTACTCTCATCCAATTCTCCATATACCAAACCACCTTCCCTATGTGCCTTATTACTCCTCTCACTTCTCCATACACTAATCTTAGACTTCCAACGCGTCTCATTACTTTTACTCTACCATTTCTCATCTTTCTTATGTTCCTCCACTAATTATCTTTCTTTTCCATGCAACTACCTCATTATCCAAGCAATTTTCCAAATCACCTATATATATGTATGTGGGTGGTCTCTTTATAACCAATGTCCATGAAATCACTTTGAAGCAAGTAGAGAGAGGTAAAGTCACATCACTAACAAGTCCATATCTTGTGCAAGTGGTGGCCTCAAGCTAAACTTGTAGAGCATGTTTGGTAATAGGCGAGGATTCCATATATTTGATGATTTCTCACTACTACTGGAATAAGGATTCTTCACTAGGGATTTGTATAGTTGAGGATTTCACATTGATATTGGTGTGTAATGATGCATATAGTTGAAAAAAATAGAGTTCGATGTGTAAATCCACTCAAGAGAGGATTTTCAAATCTTATGAGGGGTGGTCGGATCTGAAAATCCTAACAAATGAACGTTTCCATTCATTCAGATCCTCATGAATTTACAATTGCCAAACATGGATTTACCACAACTTTATGGAAATCAAAAATCTTTTTCCTAAAGATTTGGTTGCCAAATGTGACCGTAAAGTTTATCTTTTGATGAAGTTATTCTCTTCCCCCTAGTCTTGGGCTAGTGTGACTTTTTACACTAATTGAGAAGCAAAATTCTGGATATTTGGATAATCTTTTTTTTTTATATTAATTAATCCATGGTTAAGACTTGATTTGTGACCCATGGTACGATTTCATGTATTCCGTCCAATCCGTATTTAATCTTTATGGCTCTTATGCGGGGTGATTAGATTTGATAAATCATCATTGAGTGTGACATGATCATCATTTAATATTATCTTTATTTTATACATTTTAATTGATATCAATTTTAGGCTTAACGATGATTGAAGGATGATCTTGTTTGATAAGTCTTCATTAGCAGATCTCAAATATAATGAATGTGCTCGATTGATCAAGTGTAAATCATAAATTAATGATAATAGATCACCTATGATGGGTGACTATATATGATGAATTTTATTGTTTTGATAATGAATCATGACGGTCTCAAACTGAGTAAATTGAATTGATTTGATTAAATCATGATTGTGGATAGATTTGATTGAAAATCAAAGTGGCCTCATATTGCATGTGATGAACTGTGCATAGCATAATGCACTCTTCCGTGCGATGTCTACAACGCTTGGAACATTTTGATGTTGTTGGTATGATTCTAAGATGAGCCAAGTTAAGCCAGGTTGAGTTAAGCCTGAACCATTTTGGACCCAATCAAGGGCCCCAATTCAACTTTCGGGTCAGGTATCTAGAGGGCCCGACCCATTAGCTAGACGTATCCATTTGTGTAACTAATTGATCCAATCCGGACCCTGAACTGATCCAATTTGTGGCTCAAAATCTCACCCTGTACCCCTATACATACTAAAAGCCTTACAGAAAGGATCTTTGATTCGCTATATCAAGTGGATTTGAGTGTTTAATTTTAACTCTACTTAATCTCACTTTTTGTTAAATCAATATGATCCGAATCATTCAAAATGTTTATTTGGTTGAGTTGTAAGAAAAGATATGATCATTACCTTTCTAGGTAGGCTAGAGAGGTCCGATTAGGGCCATTAGAAGATTGTTTTGATGCATCCGAGTCCATTTGATCTTGAATCCTAAATCCATTTTTACTATCAGAACTCTATTACTTAAAAATACATCACTAGTGGTTAGATTTCACTCTAGAAATAATTAAGTTGGATTATTGAAGGGAAAAAAAGACTATGATTGTATGCGTAATGAGACTTATAAGACCCCTATTCTTTTTATGATTGCGTATCCTAGAATATTAATCTCATCATGCGAGATAAGAACTTAAGTAAAAATACGGTGCACGTGAGAGATCATCTTGGCATAATATGCTGTGTGCATGTAAGTAATATGATATTTTAGTTTTGTGAAACGCACCATTAAAAATATGTTTTAAGGCTTGATCGTGGGACGCCACATGTTTTGTGAAACAAAAAATGTTTGGGCTTGATTGTGAGATGCCAGGTGCATGTTTTGTCAAGCCAATATATGTTTAAGGCTTGATCGTGGGACGCCACGTGTTTTGTGAAGCCAAGTATATGAATATATATATATATATATATATATATGGGTTTGATCGTGAATTATCACGTGTTTTGTGAACCCTACATATATCTAAGGCTTGATCGTGGGACACCACCTGTTTTGTGAAGCCACTAAGATAGTGACAACTATAGTTTTGATCATTAAATATCACATGTTTTGTGGAGCCAAGCACGCACGAAGTGGATGTGATAATGAATGACCATGCTACTACTAATTAATGTGAACGTCGGTTATTTTTATTAAATCAAATTGTTATTCCCATGTCAAAAATTTTTTATTTATTTTTTTGAAACCATCAAAATTAGTTAAGTATATGAACACAATATTGCGATTGATAGACTATTCTTCAAATGATGTTATATGCAAGCCTTTTATATATTATATTTTTCGTTACTCATCTTATTATATTAATCTGTCTACACCTTAGTTGGTGTTTGATTATCATAACTCATTATATTATAATAGCAGTTTGTGTAGGTTACGTCTGAGATTATGGGATGTGAAAAATGCACTAGGAGAGTATACATTGATCATTTAGAAGAGTCTTGGAAATGTTTAAATTGGTGTATCATATTATGTTTTCTTTCTAAATATGTAATTTTTGTAGTTGACTTTTGTTAAAGAGGTATTTCTATTATTTTTACAAAAAAAAAAAAAAAAAATTCTTCTGATAATTCATGTCCGGATTTTATTGTGATCCGTGTTGTCAAGGCATGAAATTCGAGACACCTGTATTTTGGGTCCGTGATACTCACAATGATGATACTAACCAAGTTGTGACTAAACAAGATGGGTAACCTTGACACGCCAAACTAAGAGATGAAATATTCCCTAACGGCCGTCAGAAACACCGTTTAGTATTCCGTGTGGTCCCGTCTCGAACCAGCAGTAGCCGTTACCTCACCCGTCAAGTAGAGAATATATGAATACTCACATAAAAAATGGCTCCATGTTTGGCCGATGAGAGGAATCCAAAGTTCAATTCCTGCAAATCCCAGGCTGCTTTGGCTCTACTCATGGAAGTCTAGTGTAAGCAAAGCCTGCTGCCGTTCATATATCGGAGCTGGATGTTTTCCGTTCAATGGACTTTCTTTTGTCCTTGGGTACTCCCCTTTTTGCCTCCTCTTTCTTTAAATTCCATCCCATTTGGGATGAATGGATGGGAGAGATTGTAGAGAGAGAGAGAGAGAGAGATCAAATGGGTTATCCTCAACTTCCTTTTAATCATTTGTTCTCCAAATTCTTTACAATCATATAACCATATCAGAAAGTCTGCTGCTACTGCGGTTGTAGAGGGGCTTTGGTATCTTCAGCAATAGATGAACTTGTAAGTGTTATTTTGACTATGATTTATCATCTTATGTTTCTTTCCTACTCATCTGCGCAACTTGTCATGATTTTCTGTTAGCTTAGGTACCTCAAAATTTAGCTCTCAGTCTGCTGCTCGTTTATTTTTTATATTTTATCGGCAAATAGAATGCAGAGTATAATGCATTGGTACAATCAGCGACACTGTAGCCACGTACCTGAATTAGTTTGTACTCGGAAATTTTAAAACTGTGTATTAAGTTGTGGGTTTTAATTTGAACATTCGAAAAACTCTGGCTCTGACCTGGTTCGCCTTCTGTACTTCTGGCCTACACTAAGATAGCAAGTTTTGGCATTTATGGGAATCACAAGGTGTGTGTCGCGGTGGATAGCACACCCGCTCCCACAGCTCCCTCCAGGAATTAATCTCCGGAAGGGCATGCTTACGTCCACTTTTCTGGCCACCGGATAAACTCATGAAAAAAAAAAGTTTGGGCATTTATATTATGAGGTTTTAAAGCCGACAATAATAATAATGATGATGGATCGTAAGATGTCAACATAATAATTGTCGCGACCCCAGACCGAGACCCGGGACCGCGACAGTTGGTGTGGATGGGGTAATGAACTACCCTTAACAACGATTATACATTTCCTTAATTTCCCACAGGTTTCCGCGGTGAGGATTCCACATACATTCATAGAACATTTATATTGGTGCGGAAGCGTGTAACAAATCAAACTCTTAATCCATCCTCATCAAATAAGACTGATGATGCACAAGTATGACATGATGTCAGAGTGAGCAATGATCTCATTAGCATTCCCAAATATGAAGTTAAAGTTTAAGCAAAAGATCAAGTTAAATTAACATTCCCCAAAACTAATGGCCAACAAAGGCCGGTACAACCAAAAGTATAAATCATGAGTCAGTCTATGATCTCCCCAAAATATTCGCAGCTCAAAGCTAAACTGAATGTCTACATGACATCGTCAGCTTGCCACTCCACTAATCGTTGCGGTTCATCAACCGCCCCCTCTGGCTCCTCCTCAAAGGCAATAACGGGAGCTGGACCTGAGTACCACAAAAATGGGTCAGACACGACGGTCTGGCAGGTGGATGAATAGATAATACCAAGAAAGAAAACATAACGAAATCTTGTTAAAACAATGACTGTCATAAAACAGGATGCATGGTTCATTTAAAGTACAGATGCAATATAAATCATGTGGGGTATTCAAGGTACAGGAACTGACTAGATGGCAACCACACTAGAGCTAAATCCTCTCTATCACTAAGGTGATGAGAGCACATTCAGTGCGTTGGGCTCGAGCACACGAAGTGACGAGAACCAACATTATATACATATACATATACATATAGCTAAGCAAGACCACGGCCGCGGAACCGGGTAACGGGACAGGACAGGATCCAAGTTGCAACTGGCGGGAGCACAAGGGGGAGGCTCAAGTCAGTTGATTAGACTGACAAGGACGTCCAAGCTTAGTGGTGCCGACTCATAGGTTACATGAGAAATCAAAACGTATACAAAACATATCAGTATAAACATTCGGGTAGGCGGGACATGGTGCTCGCAGGCACACATTTTATATTATTATCTGTTCATGCATACACGGGCTGGCAGGACATATCAGGTGTATAAATCAGAATTTGAGATAAAACTAGTAGGATCGGGTAATTATACATATAATCTGAGTAAAACAATGCAATGAATCCTTATATCATTAGGGACTATATATTGGGGCATCCATATTCAAGCAACATGTATAAGGATCTTGTATGTCTATTATTACCCTTAGTATGGTACTCGAATGATAGAGGACATACTAAGTTTCCTTATGCAAGTTGATGAATCCAAAAGTCCCAATACCTTTCCGAAATGGTGTCTCTTCCTATGTCACTCTCCTTATGTCATCCCCTGGGTCTTTCCAAGGTGGTAGGGCATCAGAACAACCCATCCAAACCTTTAAATACCATATCTGAAACCAATAGAAAAGACTCAGGAATTCTGGGTGAAACTCGGTCACCTGTCGGTCAGCTGGCGGTTAGCCACCGAGGTGATCGGCGGTTAGCCGCTGGCTGACCGCGGGGCTGACCGCGGTTCACCCTGCTAAAATATAGCATTCTGTGTTTCTAACCACGCATCTCGGCTACCTAGCGGTCACAGGGTTTTTGATTAGCGGTTAGCCGCGAGCTGACCGCGCGGCTGACCGCGGTTCGCCTGTCAAAACACAGCATTCTGTGTTTCTAACCGCATCTGGGTCGGCTGGCCGCCGGTCACCTGTCGGCTAGCCGCCAAGGTGACCGCCCGCTGACCGCCCAGCTGCGGGAACTACACATCAGGTGTAGATTTCAGTTCTTTCTTTCCCAAACCCTTTCACCTCAACTCCAACCATTCCCTAACATGAAATGGGTCTATTCCCTTCCATTTAACATTCAATCCTTCCCACCAACCACCATTCCATCAATGCATTAATTCTCCTACCAATACAAATCTCATTCAATGCAAGTACAAATATCATTTAAGAAGTTTATAATGACCAAAATAAACTTATGAATGAATGCATATATTCTCATAAAACTAACTAAGAGAAAATCATATCAATAAGTACATTTCCAAAAGCATTATGAAACAAAATGAACCAAAGGAATAGGAATAGTAAAAATTCCACATTTTCAATAAACAAGAACTTATTCAAATCAAATCCATTCATTCACTTGCCTTGGTTTCAAAATATGCTAGTCAAGCTCTAATCCCTCTATCAAGCTCAAAATCTACAATCTACACAAAAATCCCCAAAATACATTCATTACAAGCCCTAAAGTGGCAAAACTATGAAATAGAAAGGGATAACTTCCAATACCTAAGATGGGCATCTCAAGGACTAGAAGAACACCCAACTAAGAGATGAGAAGAAGAACTTACATGAAAAGTCCTCTAATAGCAAGAGTTTGCTCAAAAGGTAGCTTGGAATGGAAGGCTCTCTCTACAAATGGTATCAAGATGAAGCTCTCATGGAGGGGAAGAAGATTACCACCTCCATTTTACCTTTAGCAATAGATTTGAGAGAGATTGAGAGATGGAGAAGCAAGGAGCAAGAAGGAAAAACCCTAAGGCTGGGCTGGAACTTCTCTTTGTTCTCAAGGGAAAAGTTGCAAGAAAAGGGGAAGAAGAAAATGACTCCTCCTTATATAGACAATGGCAATGGGTCCCACAACTTAAAAGTCCAATTGAGCTAAAACATCGTTCTACGGGCTTCGGACGGATTCGACGAAGAAGGAAGAATTGATCGTCGAAATTTCTAATTTCCAAAAAGTATATATTTTATGAGTTTCGGAGACATTGAAAATAGTGTCCAGATTTTGTGTAAAAAGACTGTTTTACCCCTATCAATGGCAAAGTAGGGCTTAGAGGTCTCGAATGGGAACGAAACAAAAACGAAAGTTGTCGGGAATCATAAGATACATTAAACGGAGTAATTTACATATTTTCAGAATTATAAATAAATCCCAAAACTAATCAAGACACAATAAAAGGAACCCCCAAAGGGTCCCACTGGATCAAAAGAGTTCCCAAGTAATTCAAAGCTATAAAAAGCTATTCTAACCCAGATTTAACCAATTTCCGCTAATCACACTTATAGATAAAATGCGTCTTAATTAACACTAAAAGGAAACTCTCGGGGCGGGGTCTTACAATAATCATGTACAACCGTCAATAGTAGGCTCACTAACTTTTAAGCCAATTGTGCCAATTGTGTGCTTTCGTTTGAACCACAGCAAGCTTGTTGTGCGCATACATGCAGAAGCGATACATGCGATCGAACAATGATGCCCCACAAGGGAGAGATGAGAATTTCATGTAGTTCGACAAAACCACCCTCCATGACAATAGAGCATAGACTCACATCTTGACTCTCTTCAGAGTCTAGAGTTTCAGATTACATTATAGATATATAATCTCCGCTTTCTTAACCCCTAAAATAGCCCCGATACATTGACCAAAATATATTTGACCTTGAACCTGGTTATTGGCTAACCCAATGGACCACTTCGGTAAACTCAGAATACAAGACATAAACCCAATAATCTCCAGATCGCCTAGAATTCTGTACAACTCGTGCCACTGGGAAATGACCGATAATGTCTTTGCTACCTTGCTGACCAGTACGTACTCACTTCAACAGTTTGACATGTTGAACTAGCATTTGAACTTTGATTTGACGACAAAGTTTCTCTTCTCGCCAAGATCCTCCGCCTTGAACTTTGACGTTCCATTGATGACATAGTGAGCGTTTTCCGGATTACTCACTATATTGATGCAAGCCAGACAATAGGTTGACCAACCCATTGGGTCCAGTCCCTAAGCTCAAGAGGACATCCATTTAGTTAGGAAATATTGTTTAGCAGTTTGGTTTGTTTATGATTAATATTAGTTAGTTTTCTTTTTATTTTAGATATGATTCATATATTAGGAAATATTGTTGCTTAGGGATCAAGCCAACTCTTTTATAAAAGGATGTTAGGCCTCATTGTAATAGACATGTCTTATTATCAATTAATCTTTGGAGTTATGAGAGTTTTCTCTTCAATAATTATGGTGTTTTCTCCTCTTGTGAGGTTGCCCTAGTGGCTGGAATCCATCTTTGGATTCAATCAATCCTTCGTGAGATTGATTTATTATTCGATCGTGGATCTTAGCCGCGATATGTAGAGTCATCAATCTGCCCAAATTCTCGCACTATGTTGTAGATCTCGTCACCACAAGCACGCCAGATCAAACGGGCCTGAAATCCATTTCCAGATGACATCAATTTTGCATAAACAAGTTTTTTCCCTCCGATTAATCAATCTTTCATGTTGATCGTTGAACTGTCAATCCCTTTCTACAGCTATGTAAATCTACTCGCAACGAGTTCGTAGGTGCAAACGGATCTGAAATCCGTTTGTGCTCTCTTGTCTTAGACGTAAAAGGTTTTTCCCAACCCACTTAAAATCCTCATCTCTCTTTTGTGTGGCATAATTGTTCTATCGCAGGTACTCGCGCTTCCGCATATGCACAACATAGCCCATTGCCCAAATGATAATTTGAAGAATGTATAGAAAATGTATAGTACCCTTATAGTTTATCCCCTTCTTAATCAATGAATCGGCCACCTTTTAAAAATCTAAACCACTTAAAACAGTCTAGCCTTGTATTGGTTGGCCACATATGAAACACATTTGATTACTTCTATGAAATATTGGATGGAGCGCACTCCATTCCTGGCCCATTCTTCTTAGTTCACAGTACAAAGGGTGGTAGTTTTTGTGAGAAGTTCAAATTGTAGAAGGGCCTTTCTTTATCAATTTAATTAAGAGTGTACTGCTACAAAGTAATCCTACTGCTATGATTATCTAAAAGGCAGTCCATGGATTGAATGGTCTAGATTGAATGTGACAGTGAAGCAACCAGTGGGGTAGTGATGGTTTTGTTTTCGAATTGTTATCAATCTTGGGCTGCTAGTGGCCTGACCGACCCGGACCAGAAATTACTCGGCCCATTTAGGGATTTAGGTTTTTAAGACCATGGCTTAAGACCTAGCTTATCTTTTAATCTACTAATAAATTGGATGGATGGTCAAGTTCGACCAAAGGTCCAAACGTATGCCATCGCAACCATACTTATCTTTCAAAGATAGACATCATTAATTGCAAAGGTTCCATGATGGACCAGGTGGCCCAGGTGTGGCTCATGGCTGTATATATGGAAATATTCAAGCGTATTCATCCCTCATCATATTATGGTGAGGGACAACATAGTAGAACCGACTTTTGTGATACATATGAACCATCTATACACATGGGACCTCCTTTAATATACTAGACCCATTGGGTTTTCATCTATCCAAATGGATTGGACTGTTGGATCGAATGTCAAATATTTTTTCTTTAATAAAAAGTCGTTAATATAATGTCTCTTTTCATCCCCCCACCCAAAGACCCATGATTAGTAGAGCTCTAGGTGGGCCCCATTAAGTTTGTCTCTAGTCATATGGTGAGGGAATGATACACATGAATGTCCCCGATATATATATATATATATATATGGGAGATGTTCTCATGAGAGCTACTCTCACGATGCTATGAGAGCAAGGGTGGGGGCCCTCAAATCCATAGCTAATGTCAACAGCATAAATGCGAGGGCCATCACCCCTTATTATCAGAGTATTAAGAGAGTAACTCTCACAAGAGCATTTCCCATATACATTTATATATATATATATATATGAGAGGAGCTCTCCTAAACTGCAGCTTATATTATCATAAGTTGAAACTGTCTGCAAAATCATCTCTATCATAAACTGGCCCAAGTCACCATCTCCAGAATCAAGATAAATCCAATAAGGACTAGATTTTTCAGTTCCATCAGGCCAAAAATTGAGATGATCGACTTTGATTTGTGGGACTAACACTGTTTCGGCTTAGGATAACATAAGCTGCAGCTTAGGAGAGCCCCCGTCATATATATATATATATATATAATGGGATATTTGTTTGGACACAATTATCCTATTATATGTCTATATACACAGTAAAATGATCCAAGATATTGACTGTCAGATTATCCTAGATATTGATGCAAATATATGTTTCTAACATCTCTTTTTGTTAACTCTTTAGGTTACATGATGAAGGGACTCTCATATCTTAAGACATTGGTTGACCGATATCAAGATAGGTGTGGACTTGATCTGCCTGGCTCCCTGAATGCCATCTGAGAAGCTATTCAAAATGCTTGACATGTTTTCTAGTTGGCATCTGGGGAGCCATGCAGGTCAAAATGAGAGGGATTTAGTTTCAGGTGAATTTCCATAAATGAATTAGGATCGTCAGAGTGGGTCTACGCATGGTGATTGTGAGCGAACCACTTAGAGTCCACCATGTCACCGTGGGCAGCCCCTGCTTGAATGCATGGTAGGCTGCCTGCGTGCATGGTATGCTACCAACGGTGACGTGGCGAACCGTGAATGGTTCACTCACGATCACCGTGGGGTTTTACCTCACCAGATTTGGACTCTCCGTAAATATGTCCACCATTTTATACATTTTACTCTTCATAGAAATAAGTGAGACTTCTGGTTATATTCTCTTCTTTAATCTTGGCCTATCTTAAGAGAGGAATTATCTTGCAGAACCTCCCTACATAATTTGGAGTTTTCATCAATGGGCAGAATCCATCCCCAAGTTTGGCCCATATCTAGAGTCTATTTAGACTAGCTTTACCATCCACATAGGTTTGACAAGTTGGACCTAGATCTATGTTTAGGGCCTGACATCCTTAACAAGGTGGATCTTATTGCACAAATGTGTGCCCCCACAGTACTGTTAATGATATTAAACTTTTTTCTTTTTGCTGATAAGGGTGTTCGGCCTATTTGAGAACCGACTATTTCTCCAGGCATGTGAAGTCCTTTCCTCCCTCTGTAAGTCAGGCTTTTATTTGTGCAAGTAGCCCCATGGACAACGTAAGAGTTTGAAACTGCAACTTCCGGTTCCTAAATGGTCCTAGCCAATTGCATTACCCCTTGTGGCTAACGATGTTAACTTAGAACCTACATATTGTTAGAGACTATCTCTGAGTGGTTAGAAGATTTGTGAGGATGCCATCAGATGTTAGTAGAATAGTCTTATCCTTGGAACAGGGTTAGTTCATATTTTTTCATAAATGTAACTCTTTCATTTAATGAAAGTTACAACGAGTTAATAGAAGTAAAGTGATATATTTAAAAGTCTATATTGTATCAAAGCCAATTGGTCGCGAGTTCGAATTTAATGAGGAACGACTTGACGCATAGGAGTATAGTCGGGAGTGACATAATCATATTCGATCGTATGTCTTAATTACAAAGTTAGGGTTTGGTTGATGGTCGTACTCTTTATACAAATAGATCAAGCATGAGATCTGATCGGTATATTCCAAGGTAAGAGTTCTATTTGGGAGGCCTGATGTTGAAAGCAAATGAACTGGTTCTCAAGAACATGTCCTTGTTGCAAGCGACCAACAATAGAATTACAGCAGGAAGTTTATTTTGGTTGTTAATGGAGTGGTACAAGTCGAGATAGGAAATGGTTTGTGGTGGAATGGGAGCCGTGAGATGATTTGGATTTAAGAAGGGAGAACTGAGATAATCTACTCCACCAACCGGGCTCCACCTGAGGGGGATTATTGAGGACTGAACTCCACCCAAGGGCGAGGTTTTGGTAGGAATGGTTAATTGAAGAAACTTAACATGGTATTAGAGTTCGGCCTAGTGATGATCTTACGATCAAGCCAAGCACAATTTATTATTCATCTTTTCGCAATAATCATCGTCAATCTTCTTTTATTTCAGTAAAACCAAACATCTTCTGTTATTCATGCCTTACAATCGAAGCTTTTGGAAGAAATCATGACAGATTTGATCTAGTTGGGCACCGACACCGTTAAACTAAAAAAGGTGTTGTCAAGTGATAAATCCATAGATAGACACTGACCACAAGAAGACATGAAGATTGCTTCTATTGAGAAAAATTACCATTTATCTTTCAAAGATCAACGGATATATATTTTTCATGTTTACAATCACAGATCCTTTTGGTGAGAGGACCAAGTGATTTGGGGGGGATTGCAGAGATTATGTATTAGTGGTTTGAAGATTTATTAGGGTGGTATGAGGTCTTAGTAGATTATCCTTATCCTAGGAATAAGGTTCATTCGTATTTGAATGTAACTCTTTCCTTTAATGAAAGTTATAGTGAGTTAATGTAAGTGAAGTGTTTTACTTAAAAGTCTATACATATGGCTTTGCTCCACTTCACCATACTAGGGAAGTGGCCAAACATGCCCAATATCATCAAGGAGACATTCAATGGTTTCAGACTACTACTAAAAGGAGCAATGAGGATTGTCAAGACCCCGAACCGGGTTAGTGCACGAAGGGCGCTTCTAATATGGGATCGGCGAGCTAATGACCAAATAAGATGATTATAAAGATACATACATTCAATTTCCCACAGGTTTCCGCGGTAAGGATATCACACAAATACACAAATCGTTCACATTCAAAATACGGAAGCATGTAACAAATCAAGTTTGTAATTCATTCCATATTACAAGGCGGATAGCATGATGTCAGAGTGAGTAATGAACAATGGCATTCCCAAATATAAAGTTAACGTTTATACAAAGATGGATTCAGTTAATCATTCCCCAAAAATAGAGGCCAATAAAGGCCAATTGCAGCCAAGAATTCAAAATGTATAAATCCCTATCCCAAAAGTGAGTCGTATCTCAAGGCTTGACCAAATGTCTAAATGACATCGTCAGCTTGCCATTCTCTTACACGATGCACCTCTGCGGCCGCCTCCTCCGGCTCCTCCTCAAAGATAATGGGATCTGGACCTAAGTACCAAAAGAATGGGTCATACACGACGGTCTGACAGGTGGGTGAATAGATATACCAATAAAGAAATTTAAAAGAATAACTTAGAAAACATTGAAAACTTGTTAAACACAATAATTTCCACGAAATAGGATGCATCATTGATTCAGAAATACAAGTGCAATATAAAACATGTATAGGTATCAATGAATAGAAAACTAGCAAGATGGCAACCACGCAAAGCTAAATTCTCTATCACTAATGTGATGAGAGCACATTAAAGACGTTGCTCTCAGACACAAAAAGTGATGAGAGCTAACTATATACATATAAACATATACTAGACAAAACCACGACCGCGGAACCGGGTACAGAACAGAACATAATCCAGATTGGAGCTAGCAGAAACTAAAGGGGGACCCCAAGTAGGTGGATATGAAAGTCCGGAATCCTAACCCTAGAGGGGGGTTGAATAGGGTGAGCTACAACTTAAAGACCAATTATGACCAATTTTAAATTTCTTTAAAACAATTAGTCACTTGTGATGATAATAAAACTAAATGCGAAAGCCAATAAGAGAAAATACCACAAGAATCACCACTACACAAGAATTTATAGTGGTTCGGCCTCAATGCCTACGTCCACTACCGGCTTGTGATACAACACCCCACCGGATTTCCACTATATATGCTTTTCAATAGGCTAAGCAATATGCTTTTTCATTAGGCTACGCAATAACCTTTAACAATATGCTTTTCTTAGGCTTAGCATTAACCTTTACACAATGCTTTTCTAAGGCTAAGCAATAACCTCTTGGGTTTTATGGTTTACTCCTAACCTTTACAAGAGATTAGATGTCTCAAATAAGTGTCCACACAAACACTTTAAGATATGCAATTAAAGCTTAATACATTTGCCTCTAATATAGGTTGATATGAAAGTTTAAAACAAGATACAAACATACACTAACAAGTAGCTGAGGTGAGTGCTCAAAGTGTATGAATGTTTACTTCAATCAATTTCTAAAATAAACCTCTTAAATGAATGCGTGATGCATTGAAAAAATCAAAGCACAGAAATCTATGATTGAAGTAATGAACTAATCACATGAGTTAATCAAAACAACTTGGAAAGACATTCCTATCAAACTACACAAATTGAATGAAAGTTTAAAGGTCCAAACACATGTGATTGAGACATGAATGTTTGCAAAACAATCTAATATGCTTATGTGATTTGATGTTTGCAAAACAACTCAGTATAAGCTAGAAATCATGCAAAAATAAGGTTTCAAAGATTTTGAACATGCATAGATTTTAAAAGGATGTAAATCAAAGCTTAACTTGGAAAGATATACCTTTATCTCAAGCCTTTTGGATTTCCATCTCCCTCTAGCCTCTTCAGCTCATTCCCCTTTCTTAGGCTCCAAAACAGCTCCAAAGATTCAACCAAAAAGCCTTTTTGAAGTGAGGAATGAGATGGACTTAAATACAAAAATTATGTCCAAAAGCTAGTTCACCTGGTCGACATCCCTGAGCACCCGGTCGATCACGTCCAACGGCTATATTTCCCAATGGCTAGTTTACCCAGTCGACATCCTGAGGGATTCGGTCGACCGGGTACACTGGGCTGGCTGAAGTTCTACTTGGATTTTGAAAATTTTGAAACACAAAACTGGAAACTCAGGGCCAATGTGATTCATGTATAACTTTAGGATTCTAAAAATGAAAGTTGTATGCAAATCACGAACCACGATGCCTCACTTGATTTTACAAAAACATGCATGAAGAATTAATCTTTTCAAAATGCATTTTAAGATCTAAAACATGTAGGATGAAGTCTTTGAAAATCAAATGCATATGCAAGTCTAGGCTCCAGATTTCAAGGTCCTAACTACAATGCATGGGTGTGTGATTAGTTCTCAGTGAAAGTGGTAGTACATCCATCAAATTAGCAACAAACAAAATCCCTAACAATCTCCCCCTTTGCTATTTGGTGGCAACTAAGATGATCACAACACTCTAGGACTTCAGCTCTTCTAAATTGTTCTGTTCTTGAACTCTCTTGAATGCAGCTTTGACCGAACAACCGATTTGTCGTGAGCTTTACTCTTTCAAGCTTTCTCCCCCTTTGTTAAAGTTCTCCCCCTTTCTCTAAGCTTTCTTCTTTATTTGAACTTCAACTTTTCGCTTTCAAGTGTTCTCCCCCTTTGTCCTTAAACAGATTTCCCCCTTAGTTAGATTTTCTCTCCCCCTTTGACATCGAATTGCAAAGGAACCTGTATACATTTAAAATAAATACCTTTTAGCAGTACCTATTTCAAAAATGAAATTGAAAATGAAACGCAAGACAAGTCATCATGTATATTGATTGTATATGCAGTGTTTGAATGAAAATAAGGCAAAAGATATCAATTAAAAGAACATATAGCTCAAAGCAACATAAACATTCATCATTTGAGGAATATAACAAGAAGACAAGAGATGAATAAGTGAAACTGTAAATTCATTGATTTAAAAGAGAAGTTTAGTACAGATTTCACTAATACAAGACCAATACAAAGTCCAAAATATCATGGTCAGTAATCTAAAACAAAATATCAGTCAATTGATAACAAAAATACATCAATGAATGTCAGTCTATCACTACCCTTCCCACAAAACAAAATGAATGTCCCCCTAAGATCTAAGATGAATATGTAGGATATGGAGGCATCGCATCAACATGTCGCCTACAGCTGTTGGAGATGTTCGAGAGGTACTTCAAGGATTTCTTCATAAACTTCTTTAGTCCAGATACTTCTTCTCGAAACTCACAAAACTCTGTGCGAATAATAAAAACATCACGCTCAACAGATGTCATTCTGTCGTCCAAACTATGCTGCTGAGGCGGCTGACAGGGCTCTGGCTGATGAGTCTGGGCAACACCTTCTGTGGCATCTGTTGTCTCTGCTTCTGCAACCTCTATCTCTGCATCTCCTTCTGCAACTGGATTTACTCGCTGAGGTGGGGGTAACCTCATCAAGAGAATATTTGTTTCGTCGAAGACAGTGGTATGCTCAGATCTCTCTGAGGTAGGAGCAACAACCCCATAAGATCTAGCGAGCCGAGTGATCAGAAACCCAAAAGGAGCTACACATGGCTGAGAGCCAGTGATGATTCGGATAATGTGATGCATGATAACTGACGGTAAGCATATAGGAACACTCGAGATTATCTTGTGCAGGAGGTTGGCCATATAGGGGGTGACTTATGTCCTATTCCCTTTCATTGGATAGATACTGTGAGTGAAAATGAGATGGAAAATGTGGAGGGGAGGAATCATGGACGATGCCTGAAGATAGTTCTTCGGCGAGCACTCTACCGATTTACCACAAAGAGCTCTAGTCACCGAATCTCTCTCATCAAGAGGAAGAACTTCAAAAATAATCTTTGGTCCATTAGACCTAGGAGTCCCCAAGATGGGGGAAATCTTCTTTGTTGTAACCACCTCTTCGCCATGTTCGAATCTGATAGTGAATGAATTGTTGGAGGAGGCACAGATAGACTCATAAAGGCCATGAATAGAGGAAGCATATGTATTGCCACACCAAGTCAAAATACTACCCCAACCAATGGCTTCTAGAATAGCAGGGACATCGTAGTCCACTAGATCTTCAACTATGCATTTCTTCTCCACAATAATCCCATTGTTCTGAAAAGACATGACAACAGAAGAAGGAGAAGGGATGGGATAGAATCGAACAACTTGAGGAGGAGCATCTTCAGGAGAGAACGAAGGAGATCTATGAGATGATGAAGCTTGGCCTGTCTTAGACTTCTTGCTAGGTCGCCTAAATGTCTGCTTGGTTCGAGCCATTCTTGAAGATGTCAAGAAAATAGGATGTTCAAGACTTGCACACAAGTGCTGGATTGATTTGACATTCACTGTGCACAGTCACCAGCTGAAGGAGAGAACCAACAGACACTAATTTTATGGACAGTCAACAGAGAGAAGGAGACAGTGAGTAAAGGAGCACTTCGGATGGCTTGAATTAATTCCTAAAAGAATAACCTCAGATATACAAAGCTCCCATACCTGATGTTGGAGTCAACTAAACAACCCGAATTGGAAACGCACATAACCAGCACTTAAATGGGATAAAACAGTGGTTTGGACAATTCAACAAACAGTTGGAGTGCATAAACTGAAGCTGGGGATAAAACTGAACACAGCTGCTCAAACTTGGACCAAAAGGTCTATAAAAGGTTACAACAAAATCCACAGTTCCAAATAAGATGAAAGGACAACCACACTCAACTGACACTGAAACCCACGATGCATCCTGCCATGCAGTATACAGACGGTTGGAGAGAGAGCAACACAGTGCTTGGACGACTTGGCTGGTTGAAGGCTTGAGAAGTTCTCTGGAAATGCTAGAAAGGTTACAAGAAAAATAGAAGAAAGACTTCAAGCTGATAGAAGACCCAGATAACCACCACTGCCTGGGAGTCGACAGATGAACATCAGCGACGAAGAAGCCAACGACATGAGCCCCAGCTACGAGGAAGATGATCGAGAATGATGCTAAAAAAGGATGATGATCCTAGCTTAGAAGAGCATTAGCATAAGGGGAAGAGGAAACCAAGACCTAGGATGTCGACCTGCACTACAGAAGAAGTTCTGTTTGAAACAGAACAGCCCAGAACAACTTTTTAAGTTGCTGGGTAAGCACGCTCGGTCGACCGGCCACAACATGATGTCGACCTAGACAACAGGGAAAAATAGAATTTCTGTTCAAGTTTAAAAAAAAAATTCAAATGAAGAAGAACACTCTGAACACATAATACCCTTGACCCCGCTATCTTACAATCTCAATCTAATATGGAAAAGTGATTTTTCAAAATAATTCTAAGTAATTCCATTTAAAAGATTGAAAACTTGTAAGTCCAAGAAAGATCATTTTGCAAAAGCATTTAATTTGACAAATGTGGAATTAACTATGAATCCATTCAAATATAAACAAATTTGGAAAACAAATCTATTGATTAAGAAGATGTAACTTTAAGAAATTCTTTTTCAAATCAAATTGATCATAAACATGCATTTATCATAAAATACCTTTTGGATTCAAAATGCATTTTCAACAAGTAAAACTCAAACAAATGAAACTTAAACAGAGAGACAATACTAAGAAAGATAGAAGGAACTAGACTTAGGACTAACAACACATATAACTATGGGAAAGGGTTGGTCTAATCTAATAACAAGGCCTCGGTATTTGTAAAAAAGTTTAACCTTAGGTATCCATCTAAGGTCTTGAGCTTTGGAATCTATGTTTGAGATCCCACCAACTAGAGGAGATGAATATTGAGTTTTTTTAAACTTTTCATAAAATCTTTGAGGTTTGACCATTTTATTTTTACATTGATGATTAGTCTTTTGAAGTTGGTGTTTCACTTTCTTTTTGTTCTTCTCATTTCTTTTAGTCTTTCCTTCCTCTTTTTGTCTTTTGAATTCTAATTTTAATTTCTTCAATCTTTTTCAATAGTTCTTTCATTTCCAAAGATAGAGGAGGTAAGGTGAGAAATTTCTTTTTGATAGATTTATTTTGACCATGTTTGATTTGTTTAGTCTTTTTAAATTCTATCTTAGAAGACTCTTGTTGAATTGGTTTAACTATTTTGAACTTCCTAGGGCCCTCCTTGGATTTCAATGTCTTACTCTTCATAGAATTAGGTTTTGCTTTCTTAGTTTCTTAGATGGGTTTAGACATATGACTTTTCCTTAATTTGCACTCAAATTTGAAATGCCCTTCATTACCACAATAATGACAGTTTGTCTTGGGCTAGGAAGAATGTGTACTAGAGAGTGAGGACTCACCTTTCACAAATGTGTTGGTGAAGTTAGGGCCATGTGAAGTAGACCAATCAAATCCAATACACGTCCTATCTCTTTGAGATTTACTCAATCTAAATAACTTTTCATATTTCTCTTCTCATTGGATAAATTTGCACTCATACTTTTGTTTATAACCTTCAAGTTGAGTGACTTGATTCTTAATGATTAAATTTTCATTTTTAACTTTTATGAGTACATTTTCAATTTCCTTAATTTGTTTAACTCTTCATAGGCAAGTTCTAATTCAGATTTAAGTTTATCAACAACATATTAGATCCAAGTTTTGGGCCTTTTGATTTACTTTGAGCATTGGACAAGTTTTCCTTGGAAATTGTCAACTTGGATTCGAAATTGATAATGTCTTCATCTTGCCTTTTCATTTTATCTTTTAAACTTAAATTTTCTTTGTTTAGTTCATCATAACCTATTTTTAATCCATTTAGTTCATCTTGAACCTTAGTTAGGCTATGTAAAGAGATCATGAACTTAGAGTTTAAGCAATTTATTGTTTCTTCTTTTTCTCTAAGTTCATCATTTGAAAAGATTAAGTCTTAGTTTAGTCCTTTAGTTTCTTCTCTTAATTTTTTATTCTTCTTAACAAGCTCTAAAGACAATGTATATAATTCATCCTAGGCTTGTTGACTATCATATTCATTTTCATCATTTTCTTCCTCATTTATTTCAAATTGAGATTCATTAATTTCATTGATTAAGTCTCCATTTGTTAGAAGAAAATGTTTATAAAAAGAATCTACAAAAGAATCTAACATAGCGGAATCCATTCTAATGATCTTCATGAAAACACAACACTAGGGTTTAGACTCTAGGTTTTTACACATAATCAAGGGTTCCAAAACACTTGATCCTAATATAGAGCACCTACGCTCTGACACCAATTAGTCCTGGATCCTAACCCTAGAGGGAGAGTGAATAGGGTGAGCTACAACTTAAAGACCAATTATGACCAATTTTAAATTTCTTTCAAACAATTATTCACTTGTGATGATAATAAAACTAAATGCGGAAGCCAATAAGAGAAAACACCACAAGAATCACCACTACACAAGGATTTATAGTGGTTCGGCCTCAATGCCGATGTCCACTACTGGCTTGTGATACAACACCCCACCGGATTTCCGCTATATATGCTTTTCAATAGGCTAAGCAATAACCTCTACAACCACAAATGCTTTTTCATTAGGCTACGCAATAACCTTTAACAATATGCTTTTCTTAGGCTTAGCATTAACCTTTACACAATGCTTTTCTAAGGCCAAGCAATAACCTCTTAGGTGTTATGGTTCACTCCTAACCTTTACAAGAGATTAAATGTCTCAAATAAGTGTCCACACAAACACTTTAAGATATGCAATTAAAGCTTAATACATTTGCCTCTAATATAGGTTGATATGAAAGTTTAAAACAAGATACAAACATACACTAACAACTAGCTGAGGTGAGTGCTCAAAGTGTATGAATGTTTACTTCAATCAATTTCTAAAATAAACCTCTTAAATGAATGCGTGATGCATTGAAAAAATCAAAGCACAGAAATCTATGATTGAAGTAATGAACTAATCACATGAGTTAATCAAAACAACTTGGAAAGACATTCCTATCAAACTACACAAATTGAATGAAAGTTTAAAGGTCCGAACACATGTGATTGAGACATGAATGTTTGCAAAACAATCTAATATGCTTATGTGATTTGATGTTTGCAAAACAACTCAGTATAAGCTAGAAATCATGCAGACATAAGGTTTCAAAGATTTTGAACATGCATAGATTTCAAAAGGATGGAAATCAAAGCTTAACTTGGAAAGATATACCTTTATCTCAAGCCTTTTGAATTTCCATTTCCCTCTAGCCTCTTCAGTTGATTCTGAAAGTTCACCTAGGGCCAATGTTCTCAACCTAGAGGGGGGGGGGGGGGGGGGGGGTGAATAGGTTTATCAAAACTTTAAATCCATTTTTAAAATATTAATTAAGACTTAAGAGAGATCAAGTGATAGGTAGACTAAGTGTGATTATCTAGCAATGTTCAATGGTAAATAAGGCATGTAAACTAGATCAAAACACTTAGACAAACAACATAAGTAAATGCACAGAGAATTATAGTGGTTCGGACCATATGTCTTACATCCATTCACAAGGTCCACACAGTCCCTTGGTTCCACTATGATGAATCAAAACTACACAAGTAATGATTCTACATCAATTTTGTTCATGAGGTTCGATCACAAAGATCTACTCCCCTTTACAATTTTTATAGTGGTTAAATCACAAAGAGATAAGCCACTCTTACAATGCTCTAATTTTAATGAAGTGAGGGAGAAGAACACTTGCCTCTTTTGACAAAATCTGGAGGTTGCCACTTACTCCTTTGATGAAGTCCAGAGGATGCTCTTCGAAGCTTGTCACCGTAGCTCCAAGCTTTTATGCCTTTTGCAATGCTTCTTTGATATTGATGATGATGCTCCAATGTTGTGCTCAATCAAGGGACAAGAGGTTGGGTTCTAGATTTTCCTAAATGTATATCATTTGAAAACAAACTAGAATCCTTTTTCCAAACACACTTTTCTAGAGACTAACATCTCTCATTCATTTTCTAGATTGGGTTAATAGTGTGTTTGGAAGATGATTTAAAGGCTTAGGAAAGATGGGAAGAAGTGGAAAAGTAAGCTCTTCAAAAATCTGCTTGCTGCATTGTAAAACGAGCTCCAGATATATATAGAGAAGTTCCCAACGGCTAGTTTTGGCGGCTAGCCTCTTGGTAGTTCGGCTAGCCTCATTTCAATTTCTCTGAGGTGACGGCTAGTTTTTCTAATTCGGTCAGCTCACGGTTAGCCGACAGTAGACATAGCGGCTAGCCGTGAGGTGACCGCATGGTGACCAAATTTGAACCTCAAAAGTCTGTAGCGTTCTGGAAAGCTAACCGAGGCATTTCGATTACATGGAGGTTAGCCGCCAGCCCATATGGCGGTTAGCCGAAAGGTAACCACGAAGTGACCGAACTTCCACAACAGTTGAGGAGTTTGTATTATGGAAATGTAACCGCGAACCGCGGTTACCTGGCGATTAGCCGCCAGTCCTCACTGCGGTTAGCCGAATGCTGACCCCAAGGTAGCCGAATTATTTTTTGACAGAGAACAATAATCTGGAAAAGTAACCGTGATATTTCGGTTAACTGGCGGTTAGCCGCCAGTCCATATTGCGGTTAGCCGAATGTTGACCGCAAGGTGGCCGAAACATTTCTGACAGAGGACAGCATTCTTGAAATGTAACCGTGATATTTCGGTTACCTAGTGGTTAGCCGCTTTTTGCAAAGAGGCTAGCCGCCAGGTGACCGAAAGGTCACCAAACCCCCTATTTCTGGACAGAACATAATGGAGATAATCATTAAATGAAACACTTAATATAGGCTAAGGAAGCAAGGCTCTTAGGGTCCAGGTAGGTAATGATTTTGGGTCCAAAATACCTGAGATGATTTGCACACTAATGGAGTCTTCTTTCACACATCCAGGTCTTCCAAAAGCTTGAACATATCCTTGAAGTAGATCATCCTTGAACCTCTTCGAGATGTAAGGTCTTCGGGACACAATGACACAGAATTGACAAACCAAAAATAGTGCTCACAGGAATGTGACACTAACAATCTCCTCCTTTGACAATTTCGTGGCAAAACACCTATTCTATATACTCTTACAATAAATGAACCCAATAACCCTCAATATCACAAGAGAACGAAAACATTACAAGGAAATGCAACAATTACAACTCAAATACTAACTCCCCCTAAAAATGTGCTTGAATCTGAATGAATTACCTACATAGGACAAGAAGAAACACATTCTATGGAGGGATTGCAACTCCCCCTTAATCATTAGCCAAAAATAACATGTTCAAATGAGTTAGATGCATTCTTTGCGACAAACACACATTCTTCCTTAGAATGTATCTGAAAATCTGAAATCCTGAGAATTCTCCCCCTTTTTGTCACAAATTGACAAGGGCAGGACCAAGCAATAAGAAAGATAACAATACAATAGAACAAATATATCAGGAAGTCACAAAAGTAGATAGCATGAATATGATATAAAAATCAGACATGAAGGTTCATACATCCCAAGTTAAAAGAAATTAGCATAAGTATGTTAAACACATAGGAAATGACAGCCACTTGTCAACAGAACACCACCAAAAAGAGAACCAATTAAACAAATGTGGCTAAAAGACCCACTAATAACTAATCAGACAGAGGGGATGGAGAGAGAGGCATTTCGTTGAAATCATGTCCTCACAACCCTTGGACAAAGCCCCTAAGTATCGTAGAGTCTTTTTCAATAGTTTCTCTGTATTGGACTGCCGTTGCTCTATTGCATCCAAACGATCTCCTACGCTCCTTGATGCACCAGAAGAAGTAGCCCCACGAACTTGCACAGGAGGCACTGATGGAGCTGGCTGTTGTGGAGCTTGATCATCTGCAAGAGGCGGAACTGGCCCAGCTTCGGCGTTAGGAAGAAGGTTCATCTGAATGAGGTTTGCTCTACCAAAAGGAGCATGGTATAGAGGAGTATCAGTCGGCCGCGGAACACCATAAGAACGAGCCAGCTGAGTCATAAGAAATCCAAATGGGGCAGTAGTCTTTGTAGCATTTGCGAGGTGAAACCGTACGATGGTACGACAAATCAGCGAAGGAAGACATATGGGAACACTGGTAAAGACTTTATGAAGGATATTGATCATATAAGCAGTTAATTCGGTCCTATTGCCTTTACAAGGATAGACATTAAATGTGAACAGATTGTGAAGGAGTCTATACTTGGGAATCAAGGAAGCAAGAGGAAGAAAATTCTTTTTACGATTCCACTCAGCATTAAATCCGCAAATACGAAGGGTAGCTTTAGCCTTTTCAGCCTCAGTGAGTGTGTCGGCAACCATAGTTAGGCCATTTTCACAAACAGGGATGTTCATAATAGAGGAAATACGATCGGGGTCAATTGTGACTACTTGATTTCTAAATGCTACATTGAAAGAGCAAGAGTCAATAGTTGAAACAGCATCAGTAATAGACGCATACATACTGTGAACAAGAGAAGGATAAGCCTTGTCCCCCCAATCCAGAATGTTACTCCAATTGATTTGAGCAAGAATAATGGCCGTTTCATGACCTTCAATAACTGCGCAGAGGGTGCGACGCTCAACCATAATCAACCTTTTTTTCATGTTGTTTAGCATTTGAGCATTTGGTTTGAGACTCATAGGCATAGATGTAGGAGGAAAAGAGGAAGAAGAAGGGGAACTAGAAGATGAATGTGAAGGTGAAGATGGGGGTGATGGAGGAGGTCTCTCTTGACGAGAAGAGGAGCCTCCAATAGAGCGTCCTCTTTTAGAGGGACGATTTACAGCTGATTTCATTCTAGGAGGGATTGATGCAAATAGTTGGAGTGCCCACAGAAGTGAAAACAGCACACATAAGGGAAGGAAAACAAGAACAGCAAATGCACAATAACAAGAACAGCAAATGCACAATAACAAGGAAAATAAGAAAATGCAAAGTAAAAGAAAGAGGGGAATAAGAAGAAAGGACCTTGAGGAGAGAAGAAACCGAACTCCAGACACAGCTATGATGGAGACGAAACAGATGAGAGGAGAAGAAACAACGAAATGAGAGAAAAACCTAGTTTTTAAAAACACGGGCCCGCCACGGGGGTTAGCCGCCGAGAGGGTCCACGGCTAGCCGAAATTGCCCCCCCCCGCCCCTTTTTTTTTAATTTTAATTTTATCGAATAGCACAAACACCAAGGGATTTTCTCATATTTTCAAATTTTGAAACATCCAGGGGTTTTGTTAAAATGTCTGCTAATTGTTTCTCTGTAGATATATGCTCCAATACTATGACTCCTTCTTCAACCAATTCTCTAATGAAATGATGTCTAATGTCAATATGCTTAGTTCTAGAGTGTTGAACAGGATTTTTGGAGATATTGATAGCACTAGTGTTATCACAATACAAGTTCATGCTACACTATTCAATTCCATAGTCTGTGAGCATTTGTTTCATCCAAAGCATTTGAGTACATCCACTACTAGCTGCTATATATTCTGCTTTAGCTGTAGAAAGAGAGATGGGTGATTGTTTCTTGCTGTGCCAAGCAACTAAACAGTTTCCTAGATAAAAACATCCACCACTAGTAGATTTTCTATCATCTACATTTCCAGCACAATCGGCGCCTGAGTATCCAGCAATACAAGTAGATGAATCATATGGATACCATAAACCATACCCTGAAGTTCCTGAAACATATCTAATGATTCTTTTAACTGCTTTCAAATGGATTTCTTTGGGATCAGATTGAAATCTAGCACAAGCTCCCACACTGAAACCAATATCGGGTCTACTAGCTGTAAGATATAATAGGCTGCCTATCATGCTCCTATACAGACTGGAATCAACACTCTTACCACTCGATTCTCTAGACAATTTTAGAGTAGTGCTCATGGGAGTGTTCATGTGTTTGGCTGAATCTAATCCAAATCTTTTGATCAATTCTTTTTCATATTTGGTTTAGGAAATAAACATTCCATCAGTCAATTGTTTGACTTGTAATCCTAAAAAGAAATTAAGTTCACCAACCATGCTCATTTCAAATTCAGATTTCATTAGATTAGCAAATTCTTCTGTGAAGTTATTGCAAGTAGATCCAAACACAATATCATCAACATAAATTTGAGCAATCAAAATAGAATCATTGGTTTTTTGAATAAAGAGAGTTCTATCCACACTTCCCCTTTCAAAATTTTGATTAATTAAAAATTGTGTAAGCCTTTCATACCAAGCTCTAGGGGCTTGTTTGAGACCATAGATGGCCTTTTTGAGATGATATACAAGATTGGGCTTCTTTGCGTCTTCAAATCCTTTAGGTTGCTCCACATAAACTTCTTCTTCCAAAAGACCATTTAGAAAAGCACTTTTGACATCCATTTGGTATAATTTAAATTTTAAAGAGCACGCAATGGCAAGTAAGATTCTAATGGACTCAAGTCTAGCAACAGGACCAAAGGTTTCTTCAAAATCTATTCCTTCAATTTGAGAATATCCTTGGGCAACCAGCCTGGCCTTATTTCTAACAATAGTACCATTTTCATCAAGTTTATTTTTGTAGATCCATTTAGTACCTACAACATTTTTGTCATTTGGCGTAGGCACTAGATCCCACACTTCACTTCTAGCAAACTGGTTTAGCTCTTCTTGCATTGCATTTATCCAGTTATCATCAGTAAAAGCTTCATCCACATTTTTAGGTTCAAGAGTAGAAGTAAAGCATAGATAGCTAACAATATTTTCTAATTGTCTTCTAGTCTTGACACCAGCCAAAGGATCTCCCAGAATTTGGTCCATAGGGTGATGTTTCACATTCACCAAATCACTAGAGATTGGAGCCTTGTTGAGTTTTTCAGTTTGGACATCTATCTCATCAAAATCAGAGTTTTCTTGAAATCTGAAATCATTTTGTTTGTTATCAATGACAACATTTATAGATTCTTGTATGACTCCAGTATTTTTGTTCAGCACTCTGTATGCACGACTGTTTAGAGAATAGCCAATGAAAATGCCTTCATCACTTTTTGAATCAAATTTGCTCAAGTGTTCTCTATCCTTAAGTATATAGCATTTGCTACCAAAAATTTTAAAATAGCTAATGTTGGGCCTTTTACCATGCCATAACTCATAAGCAGTTTTATCCAAGCCAGTTCTCAAGTATACCCTGTTTATGATGTGACACGCTGTGCTAACTGCTTCAGCCCATAGATCTCTAGGAACATTCTTTCTATGAAGCATAACGGTGGCCATCTCTTGTAAGACACGATTCTTTCTCTCAGCAATACCATTTTGTTGAGGAGTTTTAGGAGCAGAAAATTCATGGTGAATTCCATATTTCTCACAAAATTTTTCAAACTTAATATTTTCAAATTCACCACCATGATCACTTCTTATCCGAGAAATTGCTCTTCCTTTTTCAACTTGGATTCTTTTTACAATCTTTTTAAATTCAACATTTGCATCAGATTTTTCTCTTAGAAACGCAACCCAAGTGAATCTAGAGTAATCATCTACAATAACCAGGAAGTATTTTCTGCCACCCCTGCTTTCTTTCTTAGTTGGACCAACCAAGTCCATATGAAGAAGTTCTAAAGGTCTAAAGGTTTTTAGAGACTTGGATTTTTTGTGAGAATTTCTAATTTGTTTACCTTTTTGACATTCTCCACATATTGTTTTTTATTTCCTGCTGATTTTAGGAAGACCCTTTACATACTTGTCCAGTTTGGACAAGTCCCTAAAATTTACATGACCAAGTCTTTGATGCCATAGTTGAGCTTCATCAAGATGAGCAATGTAACAGGCTGAACTAGATGATTCTTTCTGGTTACCGATAACATAATAGTTTTCTTTGGTTCTAAGGCCTCTTAGAATAATCTTTCCATTTTTGGAAATCTCACAACCAAGACTACTAAAGTTAACAATATGATCTTTATCACATATTTGAGAAATGCTTAGCAAGTTATGTTTCAAACCATCAACATATAAAACATCTTCAATAACAGGCATGTTCGGAGCATTCAAAGTACCCTTACTAACTACTTTAGCAATATTTCCATCACCAAAGGTGACAGTTCCACCTTCATATTCAATTATTGTGGATAGGTATGCTCTATCCCCAGTCATGTGTCTAGAACATCCACTATCTAGGTACCACAAGGAATGATCAACTGTTTTAAAGGCTGTGTGAACCAACAAGCCTTTGTTCTTAGGAATCCAAATGTTTCTTTGTGTGATAGGGGTTTTACCAAGACCTTGAGATTTAGCTTTGTTATGATTTTGTTGATGAAAATGTTTCTTAGAGTGGATTTTAGTTGATTTAATAGGTTTTGTGTGATTGTTGAGTTGTAACTTTAGACGACCAATTTGTTTCATCATCTCATTTAATTGTTGAGTGACAGAGTATTTGATTGTATTGTTATGAACAGTTTTTTTTGTTTGAGAATTGACATATGTCTTAGCGGTCTGTCTTTTAATTTGTTCAATTTTGCAATCATACTTGACATGTCCTTTGCTTCCACATGAATGACATGTAATTTCAGAAATGTTTTGACTACTAGAGGAAGTTTCTCCTTTCACAAACACAGTAGAGACATTAGGATTATGTTTGTCTATTTTGTTGTATCCTAATCCAGTTTTGTCTCTATGATATTTTCCCATTTTAAAAAGTCTTTTAAATTTTTCTTCTCCATGGGTAAATGAATACTCATACTTTTCTTTGAACCATTTCAGTTGAGTGACTTCATCTCTTAAAAGTACGTTTATTTTGCTTAGAGTTTTAGCTTCTTTTTCATAACTCTTGATCTTGTTGAATTCTTCACTAGCAATATGAAATTTAGAATTACTTTTATTTAGTTCACTTGCTAAGATATTCTTTTCATTAGTTAATGTTTCAATTTTGTCTTTTAAGATTTTGTTTTTGGATTTTTGTTTGTTCAAAACTTCAATCAATTTGCAACTCTCCTCATAGAGTCTATCATATGTTACTTGTGAATCTTTATCATCTTTTTCATTATCTGAGCTGTCATATTCAGATTCAAATTCACTCTCCAAGCTCTCAACATCATTTTCTTTAGAACTTTCCATTGTCTCAAGTAATGAATCACACACAGTTTTGGCCATCAATACAGTGTAATTTTCTGTCTCATCTTTGTGTGATTCATCTGAATCTGTTTCGGCTTCAGATGAGTCATCCCATGTAGCCACAAGGGTCTTTTTCTTCACTTTCCTTTCCATTGGACACTCAGTAGATATGTGTCCAAACTTTTGACAGTTATAGCATTTCACATTTCTAGATTGATACTTGGAGGAGGAGCTGACTTTGTTTTTACCTTTATCAAAAGGTTTCTCTTTCTCTTTTCTATTAAACTTTGAAGTCTTCTTCTTAAATTGTCTTAAGAACCTTTTAGTAAGCAATGCAACATCTTCAGCATCACTTTCATTCTCATTCCCTGATTCTTCTTTAGGTGGAGATGGTTGAGAGGCCTTTAAGGCTATTGATTTCTTATCTTTGGATTTGTTGGAAACATTGTTCATATTCATCTCAAAGGTTCTAATGTTACCCGTCAGTTCTTCTATTTTCATAGTTTCAGGGTCATTGTATTCTTCTATAGAAGTTACTTTGGGGTGAAATCTTTCAGGTAGGGACCTAAGGATTTTGCTACAAATTTTGCCTTCAGGGATTTGCTCACCAAGCGACCACATCTCATTAACGATAACCATTAGTTTTGTTCGAAACTCATCAAACATTTCATCTTCTCTCATTCTTAGAGATTCAAATTGAGAAGTTAACATCTGGAGCTTGGCTCTTTTAACAATGGTTGTTCCTTCATAATTTGTTTCCAAAAGCTCCCAAGCTTGCTTAGATGTCTTACATGTCATAATTTTTTTGTATTCTTCAGCATTCATGGCACAGGTTATGGCATTTAATGCCTTTGCATCATAGTCTCTCATAGCTTTTTGATTAGCTGTCCATCTGTCCTTTGGGAGAGGTTTGACAGTGCCATCATCAGCTGTGAAGGAAGGAGGAGTCCATCCATCCTAAACAGCATCCCATATTTCTCCACTAAGAGATTTTAGAAACACGGACATTCGGGCTTTCCAAAAGGCATAGTTAGTACCAACAAATAGTGGTGGTCTGTTTACAGCACTACCTTCTGGATTAGACATTGGCACAAGAAAAGAATAGATCAACTCCGGGTTGTAAAGCCTAAAGGAGTAACCTGCTCTGATACCAAATGAAAGTTCACCTAGGGCCAATGTTCTCAACCTAGAGGGGGGGGGGGGTGAATAGGTTTATCAAAACTTTAAATCTATTTTTAAAATATTAATTAAGATTTAAGAGAGATCAAGTGATAGGTAGACTAAGTGTGACTATCTAGCAATGTTCAATGGTAAATAAGGCATGTAAACTAGATCAAAACACTTAGACAAACAACATAAGTAAATGCACAGAGAATTATAGTGGTTCGGACCATATGTCCTACATCCACTCACAAGGTCCACACAGTCCCTTGGTTCCACTATGATGAATCAAAACTACACAAGTAATGATTCTACATTAATTTTGTTCATGAGGTTCGATCACAAAGATCTACTCCCCTTTACAATTTTTATAGTGGTTAAATCACAAAGAGATAAGCCACTCTTACAATGCTCTAATTTTAATGAAGTGAGGGAGAAGAACACTTGCGTCTTTTGACAAAATCTGGAGGTTGCCACTTACCCCTTTGATGAAGTCCAGAGGATGCTCTTCGAAGCTTGTCACCGTAGCTCCAAGCTTTTATGCCTCTTGCAATAGACATAACGACTAGTTTTTCTAATTCGGTCAGCTCACGGTTAGCCGACAGTAGACATAGCGGCTAGCTGTGAGGTGACCGCATGGTGACCAAATCTGAACCTCAAAAGTCTGTAGCGTTCTGGAAAGCTAACCGAGGCATTTCGATTACATGGAGGTTAGCCGCCAGCCCATATGGCGGTTAGCCGAAAGGTAACCGCGAAGTGACCGAACTTCCACAACAGTTGAGGAGTTTGTATTCTGGAAATGTAACCGCGAACCGCGGTTACTTGGCGGTTAGCCGCCAGTCCTCACTGCGGTTAGCCGAATGCTGACCCCAAGGTAGCCGAATTATTTTTTGACAGAGAACAGCATTCTGGAAAAGTAATCGTGATATTTCGGTTACCTGGCGGTTAGCCGCCAGTCCATATTGCGGTTAGCCGAATGTTGACCGCAAGGTGGCCGAAACATTTCTGACAGAGGACAGCATTCTGGAAATGTAACCGTGATATTTCGGTTACCTAGCGGTTAGCCTCTTTTTGTAAAGAGGCTAGCCGCCAGGTGACCGGAAGGTCACCGAACCCCCTATTTCTGGACAGAACATAATGGAGATAATCGTTAAATGAAACACTTAATATAGGCTAAGGAAGCAAGGCTCTTAGGGTCCAGGTAGGTAATGATTTTGGGTCCAAAATACCTGAGATGATTTGCACACTAGTGGAGTCTTCTTTGACACATCCAGGTCTTCCAAAAGCTTGAACATATCCTTGAAGTAGATCATCCTTGAACCTCTTCGAGATGTAAGGTCTTCGGGACACAATGACACGGAATTGACAAACCAAAAATAGTGCTCACACGAATGTGACACTAACAGATTCCCTTTTCATAGGCTCCAAAACAGCTCCAAAGATTCAACCAAAAAGCCTCTTTGAAGTGAGGAATGAGATGGACTTAAATACAAAAATTCTGTTCAAAAGCTAGTTCACCCGGTCGACATCCCTGAGCACCCGGTCGACCGGGTCCGATGGCTATATTTCCCAACGGCTAGTTTACCCGGTCGCATCCTGAGGGATCCGATCTATTGGGTATACTGGCCTGGCTGAAGTTCCACTTGGATTTTGAAAATTTTGAAACACAAAACTGGGAACTCAGGGCCAATGTGATTCATGCATAACTTTAGGATTCTAAAAATGAAAGTTGTATGTAAATCACGAACCACGATGCCTCACTTGATTTTACAAAAACATGCATGAAGAATTAATCTTTTGAAAATGCATTTTAAGATCTAAAACATGCAGGATGAAGTCTTTGAAAATCAAATGCATATGCAAGTCTACGCTCCAGATTTCACGGTCCTAACTACAATGCATGAATGTGTGATCAGTTGTCAGTGAAAGTAGTAGTATATCCATCAAATTAGCAACAAACAAGATCCCTAATAGGATCAAACAAAGTTGTCCAAGCTTAGTGGTGCCGACACATAGGTCACAAAGAATCAAAATATACACATATCTTTATTGGTGTAAGACACCCAAAACAGGCTGAGCAGGAGGCTCGTAAGCACATTTATCGCATTTATATCTCATCAGGAATGCATAGGGCTAACTGGATACTCAGATAGCAGATTTCAATAGTTTTAAAGCACCACTTGTAACAACACATGAAAACCGATGGAAACCTATGAAATTCAAGTAAAACTAACACAATGGATTTCCACTTAAATCCGGACCATATATTGTGGCTTCAAGATTTAAATCAATGTGTATAAGACACTCGTATGTTGGGTTATGTTTTTGGCTTGGTACTCCCGAAGATCAAGGCATTCTAAGTGTTCCATAATTTTGGTAAATTAAAAAGTCCCCAATATATCTCTGTGATGGGGTTTCCTTCTTGACCGGGCTCCATTTATCACTTCCCAGGTCTCACCATTGCATTAGGGCCTCAAATAGACCTTTCTCAAACATTAAAACATCATTTACAAGTCCCCAACACCGCCCTAGGCCTGACAGACAGTCTTTGGTCCTCTCAAGCTGGCAAGCTTCTGTGAGGGGTCCGCTTAGTTCGCTCGAGTGGACTGGCCCGAGTCAGGCTACCTTGAGCGAGTCAACGGTTGGCTCGAGCCAACTGGCCTCTAGATGGGGCCTGCTCGAGCGAACTTGAGTCCGCTCGAGTGGATAGCTTCAGAAACTGCCCATTTGGGCATTTCGGGCTCATTTCATTCCCTTTTTCAAAATCTCTTTTGAGCCACCATTTCCTCACAAAATTGAGGCCTCCTATCACCGTCATAATACCTTTCATTCCTCCATCAAATACTCCACAACAAAAGGAATATATCAAACCTCCTTCATTTCAACCACATTTAACACAAGCAACCCATCTTAATGAAATCCATAATAACATATGAAATAAGATTTAACCAAAACAACATATAAATACACTTCAAGAGAACAAATAATAGCAAAAAGACTCATCAATATGCCCATTTCAAAAATCATTATAAACCATAGAGGAAATATATGTGAAAGCAATAATGAAAATCCATATTTTCTCATAACACATTAAATCATTCAACATATCCATTCATCCACTAGCCTTAGCTTCCAAGAAGGCCAAACAGGCTCCTAAACTCACTCCCAAGCCACCCAACTCCAATCTACACAAAACCCCCAAAAACAAACCCATTTAGAACCCTAAATGGTCAAAACAAAGGGCAAGAAAGAGAAAGCTCCCAATAATGAAGGTGGGGACTCTCTAGGGCTAGGAAAACATAAATCGAGAAGATGGGGGTGATTGCTTACTTGTAAGACCTTCAGATGGAAAGAGCTTGCTCAAAGTGAACCTTGGAGTGGGTGGTTTTCCTCTACAATGGTATTAATTGGAAGCCTTTAAGATGGGGAAGAAGATGATGAAGCCCCATTCTCCATTTGGAAAGAGTTTGTAGTGGATTGGTGATGGAGAAGCAAGAAGAAGAAGAAGAAAACCCAAGGTTGGAGCCAAATCTCTTCCACAACAAATTAGAACAAGAAAGAGGGAAAAGTGAAAAGAGCTTACTATATATACCCATTAGAGATGGGTCCCACAACTTACAAGGCTTGTTGGTCTTAAAACATGGCTTTCCGGGCCTCGAACGAGTTCGACGAAAAAGGAAGAAATGTTCATCGAAAAATCTAGTTTCCAAAAAGTATACATTTCAAGGGTTTCGAAGATATCGAAAATTTTGTCCAGATTTTGTGTAAAAAGACTATTTTACCCTTGACATCAGAAAAGTCGAGTTTCGAAGTCTCGGACGGAAACAGAGTGCACATGAAAGTTGTAGGGAAAGATAGGACCAATCAAATGGACTTAAAACATGAATTTTCAGAATCATGGGTAACCCCCCATGCTCACGCAAAGTCACTAAAAAAAGGAACCCCCAAAGGGTCCTACTAAACCAAAAAGGTCTCAAAATTCCCCAAAGCTATAAAAAAGCTAATCGAATCCCAAACTTAAACAAAATCCACTAATCTCACTTAGAACTAACACACGACTTAATTAGGACAAATCGTGGTCTCTCGGGGCGGGGTCTTACAAGGATAGTCTCCCTCTTGTCCTACACCGTGCATTGAAGCAGCCATTTCTTCTCCCGAAAGTTTCAGGACGATGGTAGGCACCTTCATCACAAGGAGACAAAATGCTTCCACCATTTTATCACCAAGATGATTCTAATATTGTTGATTCCTGTTAATAATAATGTAACAACAAAAATCTCACAACAAGTTTATGGATTTTGTTGTATTTTTGTGAGATTCATTGCGTATCTTTAAATTTTAATGTAATATATACTTCCTTTTCCCCCTTTTTTTAATCAAGTAATCTTGTGATGAGTTTAAATTCAAAATGGTTATTTCATAATGAAAAATGGTTGAGAAAGAATATGCTTAGAGTAAGGATCACTTTTGACAATTGATTAATGTAAGAGGTTGTTGGGTTTATGTCTTGTATTCTAGATTTACTAACCGGATTGGTTCATTGGGTTGGCAAATGACCAGGTTCAGGGTCATGGGTATTTTGGTAATTGTATCGGGACTTGTTTAGGGGCTAAGACAGGATTTCTTGTAGACCAAGAAACCAAAGATTATATATTGATGCAATTTATAACCCTACACTCTATGAGAGAGTCGGAGAGGTGAGAGTTCTCTCACCCGTGGGTGTCAGAGTTTTTCAAACCATGTGTGCTAAATGGAGGAAAGTTTTATTTCCTATGGATGTAGGCAAGTTTTCCAAACCACGTAAATCTTTCTGTGTGATTTCTCTCTTTTTGTTTGGCATTATTGATTGTCGATCGTGGTGATTCATGCTTTTGCACCATGTGTAGGTATTAGAGCCCTAAAGAAGGCCTCTATGGGATGCTCTGACTACAATCCCCCTATAAGAAAATCCAAGCTGCGTCACTGCTATATGTTCGTATGATAGTGGAGAGAGTTAGGTACATCATGAGTGCATGAAATAAGGTGGTCTTGTCCGTGGATAGATGGAAAGAATCGTCCCAAGTTGTAGCTTACCTGATTGGGACATGTGGTTAAGTCACCTGTGTTGTAAAAATATATTAATAAAAAAGGAGAAAACCCAGTCGGTGGTTGATTTTCTCTAATGAGAACACCATATGTTCTTTAACCCAAATCTAGCTTATTTGTTGTTTAGGGCATAGAAAGCCTATTGGGTATGTAAGAAGCCGATGACTAGGGATGTTCATTGGACAAGTTGGGCCGGTCTTATGCTAGTCCAAGCTCAGTATGTTTATTTGTATGTAGCCCATGGACCAAGAAGTTTGGGCTAAGCACAGTCCATTTGAAAAATATATATGCTATGCTAGGCTGGTTTGTTTCATGTAATTGAAAATATAGAAATAATAACATTTTTATTTCGAGAAAGATTAATACAATTGAAAAAACACATTTAAATTTCAGAAATGACCATGAAATTATCTCTCCTTTATTTGAAAATAATTGTAAGAGGGATCATTTGTGTATTTTTTTTGCACTTACGCCACACCAATGTATTCAACGAGTCTATCACTTTTCTTGACTTTTTTAAAGCAACCTATGGAATCAAGGGAGGTCGGAATGAATACCCAACAAGCCATCTATAGCTAGTCAATGAAATCCTAGAAAAGTAAGGGTTGCTAAAGGTCTCTTTAAATCGTGGATCTCTAGATTGGTCGACTCAAATGGCTCAAAAATAACATGATACGTTGCGGAATTAAAGCTATATCACACACCACAAGGGACATTAAATATAACGTGGAAAACCTAAACCGGGTAAAAACCACGGATCCAAACTGTATAAAAAAATCTTCAATGGAATCTCTAGAGAAGAATTCTCTCAATTAGGGTTTTAAACTCAGAACAATGAGAGATGCATCCCTTTAGGGTAGGCATAGAGTCCTTTAAATAGTCTTAGGGATGTGCTTAGGATTACCTAAGATAATTAGGACTCAAACTGGCATGTTGAGAGAATTTAGAAATAGAACTTCTAATTTGCACTGAATACTTTCGCATCGCCTGCTCGAGGGGATGGATGCTCGCTTGAGCAGGTGTTCATTCTGTCTTGGAGGCAAGCAGTGTTTTGACAAAGGTCGCTCGAGCGGACAAATGCTCACTCGAGCGAACCAAGTCTCTGGATTTGGGAAAGTTAGCACACCTGTAATTATGCATGTCTTCTTTTTGCTTCCTTCTATCTTCAGTGTGAAGCCCCAACACAGTCCATATGTAAAACTGAAAATTAGAACTCAATGGACTTAGAGTTTTGTCCAACCCAAGAATTAGCCAACTCTTTATTTCCTAACAATCCCCCCCTTGGCAATTTGTGGACAAAAATCCTTAGGACAATACAAATTGATCTACCCAAAGGAAAACCCAAAATACAATGGATTCTTTTAAAAAATATTAACAAACAACACTAGTAAGCATATCGTCATTGTAGATTAGTATTGTCTCTGGCTTCTTCTTTGAGTTTCTTTTTCTCCCCCTTGATCTAGCATATGCCATCTCTCCCCCTTTTTGTTCATAATTGACAAATCGAATGACGTCAACATACATCATACTCGTCAATTAGGATCCAATTGCTTCCCCTCAATTGAAAATACTCCTAAATTGTATCTTTTAGAAGCCCTGGGGGAGGGATCTTGATCTTTTGATCAGGGCTTTTTGTATGAAGCTACTCACACTTTTGTAGTTTGATCTTTCAGCACACTGTGAGTAACTTCTTTTGGCAAATCAGATCTTCTTACTAGAATCACAGTTGTCTCAGGTGGAGAGAAGCTATTCTGCCATTGCTTTGTCTTTTGTAGATTTTATAGCTTCTTGCAATGGGGACGAATGTGTCTTTTCATTCCACAATGATGACAAGTAGATGTACGGGCAGTGCATGACACGTTCGTTTTCTTGGAACTACTCAACACATTATTGGCACATGGAGTATGTGAAGTAGTGTGTGCAACTCTTGAAACAAAAATAGTTTTACATTTGCTTGTCGAAGTGGATGCACCATGATTATAATCGAGACCGCTTCTTTAAAATGGAAACTTCTGACTACACAAGATGTCTTTTAGCATTTCCGAACTAGTATTCATCTTGTTAAGAGAAGCCTGTTTAACCTCTAACTCAGACAAAGTGATCTTCAATTTGCCTTTCAAGTCTTCTTTCTTGGTTATCACTTTCTGCAATTATGTATTCAATTTTTTAATCTCTTGTTCAGCACTCTCAAGTTTTTGACTCTCAGTAGTCAAATTTTCAGCGATACAGTTTTTTTGACTTTCTAATAGATGAAGCTTTTGAACTGTTTACTCTAACTCATTCTTTAATAAATAAATTTCTTCTTTAGCATCTTTGAACTCGATTGTAACCTTGTTGCCATACTTGGTCATCCTCACACAACATTAAATGCGGAGTGATATTTTTCCTCCCAATCTTTTTCTTGGTCTAACACCTCACCATCATCATTACCCTCCTCAGAATCATTGTTAGACACAAATCTAGCCATGAAAGCCGTAAATTTGCCATTCACAATTTGGAATGTATCAAGCTTAGGTTCTTTTTTCTGTACTTTCTTTTCTTCAGAAGATTCATCATCCCATGTCGTATTGAGAGCCTTTTTTTTGGAATTCTTTTTCTTGTTGACACACTCATTCTCAAAGTGACCATAGCCACGGTATTCATAACACTTTGTCCCTTTTGGAGAATCATTTTCCTCAGATTTAGAATTCTTTCGCTTGGTTTGTTTTGACTTTATGTACTTTTTGAAGCACTTCATAAGCTCAGCTATATCATCTTTAGGTTAAGAATCATAATTAGTCTCAATTTTCTTTTCAGGTTTCTTTGTTGATTCTTTTTTAGCTTTCAAAGTAATACTTTTATCTTTAGGTTTCCCCTTATCCAAACGGTTTGCTGCGAAAGTCTGAAGATTTCCAACTAACTGATTTACCTTGAGGGTGTTTAAATTATTGTTTTCTTGAATCTATCAACCTTTGAATCAAACCTTAAAGGAAAAGACTTCAGAATTTTCTTGACAACCTTATTTTATTGTATTTCCTCAGCTAAATTGAAAACAGAATTGACAATATCATTCAACTTAGCATAAAATTGAACAAAGGCCCCATCTTCTTCCATTACAATGGTTTCAAATTCTTTATTCAGCCTTTGTAATTTAGATTGTTTGGCAGTATTTATGCCCTCATACACAGTTTGTAAGGCATCCCATGCTTCTTTTGCAGTTTTTCTTGTGGAAATCGTATGGAACTCTTCAGCAATCACTTCATTTCAGATACCATTCATGGCCTTATTATTGCAATTGGAGGCATGCTTCTCATCCTTTGTCCAATGGGATTTTGGTTTTGGGACAGTTTACCCATTAGTCACAGCTGTTGGTTTAGAGCACCCCTCCTTAACAATATCCCAGACATCATCATCAATGGACTTAAGAAACCCAGTCATTCTTTGCTTCCAATTGGCATAATTTGACCCATCAACCAAATGAGGCTTTGTAGTTGATGTACCTTCTTGATTGAGTATCATTTTAGAAACCTCAAAGGATCAAACATAGCAAATTTGTGCAACCTGCTGTGATATAAAGTGAAGGTCTCTTTAAATTGTGGATATCGAGATTGGTCAACTTAAATAGCTCACACAATGTATGCAAAGATAATATGACACGCAGTGGAATTAAAGCAATATCATATACCACAAGGGACACCAAATATAATGTGGAAAACTCAAACCAGGTGAAAAACCACGGATCCAAACTAGATCAATAATCAAGCATTATGAATCTCGTAGTTATAAGACACTTTCAGATCCCTCCCCAAATAAAAATTAATAAAGGACTGTAGTTACCTCTTATGTAGGTTCGCGCTTCAACGACTTCACACCGTTGACAGCAACAGATTCAGTACCGATTGACTCCTCAGATCTTTTAAGAAAGAAGATGATCTTTCACAAGTGATGTGGAAGAAATTGCTCTCTAGATGAACTTTGTAGCACAACTTTTCAATGGAATCTTTAAAGAAGAATTCTCATTATGGTTTCTAACTCAAAACAATGAGAGAGGTTGTTCGAATTTTAGTTGGCTAATTCTCCTAGTTTGAACAAAACTCAAGTCCTAATTATTCCAACAGAAAGAAGCTGAATTCAAAATTGTGAGCGGCATTTTTCTGATTGCCATATAAATCCGCTACAAATTCCCACAACTCCTTTGCCGAATCGGAAAAAGTGAAAATTTCAGCAATGTGTGCTTCCATCGAATTTAGAAAGCAAGTTCTAATGAGTTGATCATCAGCTATCCAATCTTCAAAAACGGGATCTGCAGATTCAGGGCAGGTAGTGTAGCCATTGATGAAACCGGATTTTTTCTTGCCACCAAGAGACAGAGTAACAGCCCTCGACTAAGGTACATAGTTAAGACTGATGGCAATTTCCATCTAGGGTTACTCTGTCTCAGCCATTCAAGAAAAAAGTTCACTAGAAGAAGGAAAGAAAAAAGAAGGTTTTCTTTACCCTTTCTCCTATGAGGAATGTTAGCAACAGCGGCTGGGCACCAGTTTGCCCGCGAAGACTCACATTCAATCCTCCCTAGTGACGACCAACAGACAAGGTGAAGTGTCAGAGCCTTCTTCCTCAGCTATGGCCAAAAAACCAGAAACCCCGGTAGCCTCTGCAAATCCGATGAGTTCTGCGACAGAGAACCAACAAGACCCCCGTTTAATTTTTGTCTTGGTCAGAAACCGATCACCGTCCAACAGCCAAACCCATGTTCTGTTATTTAGAACTGAATCACAGAACAAGATGTGTGGCCTACAAGAGATCAGAGCTGATCTCTCTCTTTTTCTGCAATGTCCAAAGCGTGGAAAAATCCGGATCCTTGATCTGATGCATCGATCGCGTACCAAGCAAACGCAAGCATGAACAACCCTTCGTTCTCTGTGCTCCTTTGACCTGTTCTTCTCCACTTGATCAAATCCCTCAAAATCTGTGAAACGAACACGAGCACAACTCCAGTCTGATCCCACACTGAAACAAAACAACACAAAGGCATTCTAGCCTAAGTGCACAAGGAGAGGAGAGGAGGAGAAATTATATTCGTGGTCTCAATGAGGATCACAGTAGCAATATTTATAGTTACAATGAGTGTAATGCCAATTGTAGAGCACCTATGTTTAGTTGCAATGAATGAATTACAGAAATCTTGGTCATCAAATCACCTCAGGAATGGTAACAAATCTCCACCAAAACTGTGGTCGACACACCAACCCATGAATAGTGACAAATCTCCAACGATTTCTCTTCTCCAACAAGTCTACAAAAGTAAAACTTAAGAAATAATTTCCATATATAAAAAACTTCACACTATGATCACTGATTACTTCTGGTGAAGCTATTAAATGGTAAATGAGTAAAGCAAAGCGGATCCTCAAATACCAATATTACTCAAGCTTAGTAGGCACTCGTTTAAACATGTAGATGGGGGGCTCATGTGTATTGATTGTGCATTCGATAATTGATTAGGGCAAATTACGCAAGTGATGCATGAATGAGAGTGAAAATGGTATACAAATGGGTGTGAAAATGTGCCCAAAATTTTCACTTCTCCCGCGGTGAAGGGTTTGATATGGCATGTTATCAGGCAGTTGGTAGTGCAATTTTCCCCAATCAAATTTTTATTTTTTATTTTTTAATTGTGGGACCAGAAATAAAGATCCAAACTATTAGATGTTTTTAAAAGGCCAAGCATGGCTATGACCCCTAATTTCTGACGTTGATTCATCATAAATTTTTAGACCGTTAAAAAAAGAAAGATAAAAAAAAAAAACAGACCGTTAAATCTTAAAACCTAGACTTTTGTGGGCCACTTGTTCACGATGTGAACTACTCATCCTCTTCAGGAGTATAAATGACCACGGACTCAAACTTCAGGTTTTCATTCATATTAGATCTTGAGAAATATGAAGAAAATAGTACACGCTTTTTACTTCATTGAAAATGACCCCTTTTAACAAGTTTTTATAATGGCAGTCCATTTTTTTTCTTCAAATTTTTATTATTGTGGGCCCTTATTTCACGCTGCAAACAGTTCATCATCTATAAACGGCTTAAACGGCCATGATCAAATTTGAGCCGTTGATTTATCATAGATTTTGAGAAAATTGTGAAGGACTCAAGAATAATAAATATATATTTTTAATTCTATGGGCTCTCGAATCACGATCCGAACCATTCATCACCTTTGAAAGGCTAATAGCAGATTGGCGGGTCAAATGTCATCCTTTCAATCATCATATATTTCAAATTTAGAAAAAAAAAATGAGAAAAATAATAAACTGTTGGATTTATTGAGATTCACAATTGAAAATGACAGACAATGAAAATTATTTGCATGGGACTTGTAGGCGGTGAAAACACAACACCCACTTAGATTGAGATAAACTTTGTAGATCAGGGAATACCGAACCCCAAGAACCTGAAAAGGGAAGGAAAACGGCTTGGGTTAGAGCCCCTGGCTGCTGTGAGCCGAAGGCGCTCCGATGCCTGAGTTAGTTCTCAAAAACTAAACAAGAGGAGGAAGGAGAGGAGAATGAGACGATGTGTTGAGTATTGCGTGTTGCGTACCTTTATGGGGCTGATCCCAAGTGTATATATGTGGGCATTCCTCGTTCATTCTCTCTGCGAGTGGGGGTAGGTGGGGTGAGATCCCATCGATCCTTACCTTGACATTCAACAGTAGGTGAAAAAGGAACATCCCATCCGAACCTTCCATGCCTTCAGTCAGTTGATGTTAAGGGTTAATAAAGCTAACTTCTTATTGCCATAAATGAGCAATCCTATCGTCATAAATGAATGCTTCTATCTATCAGGGCGCGTCGTACTTCCTGGGGGAAGGTGATGGCCCACTCTGCCTTCAGCGTTTTGTTCCGAGACCAAGAATGGCTTGGCCGCGCTGGGCATTTGTGCTGAGCTGGCACTCACGCCGAGCTGCCTCGCCGCACTGGCACTCCTTACCGAGCTACCGAGCTGCCGAGCTGTGATTACAGAGGCCGAGGTGGACAGCGAATACTACTGCAATTCTCTCTTAATCTCGTCATTACGGTGTTTTACCCACACAATTGCCCCCTAGCTTTTGACTTCTGAGCGTCCTCCAGCTCGAGGAGGTCGGAAGCTTAGTGACTGTCTAGACGGCACCGCTATCGAGCTCGAGTGAGGGTCACCGAAGTGGGGGAAGGGGTTACCGGGACAGAGGAGCCTCGGATCAGAGGGGGTCCCTCCTGAGCCTTATGACCGTCGCTGACGTACGGCCCCTTTCAAGATGTCTCTTCGCCTGTCCAGGGTATTTAATAGCCCTCAGATATTACGCCGATGGTGGCACGTGTTGCCTTTTTGGTTGTCACGCAATTACTTTGAGAAGACGTTAGGGTTGCGAGATGCGACGTTAGGGCTGACTGAGGGGACGCCTCTTTAAAGGCTCTTCTCGAAAGCCGAAACGGCGTCTCTGACCCTTATAAATCAGGGCTTCTCCTTCGTCTTCACCTTCTTTTACTCTTTCGAATTTCTACTGCACCCTACAAGAGAACTTCTCCAACATCTGCAAGTTTCCTGCGATCCTGTCTGTGCAGTCCCCCTTTCGTAGGGCTTCTTTCTGCTTCTCTCGTCTTTTCTTCTGGATAGACCTTCGTCTAGGTTGAGAATGGGGATCTATAGACATATGTTAGGAAACCCGGGTTTTATAGCCTATTTTAGGGATACGTACAAGATCCCAGCCAATGTAGAGGTCAGACTAGATGGCCCTGATGATGGCCTCGCCTACCGCGATGGCTGAATGCCGTTCTGGCTGGTCTCCGTTGTGGAGGGAGGGGTCCGCTTCCCCCTTCATCCACTGGTTAGGGACTGCCTCCAAGAGTGGAGGTTGTGCCCCTGCCAGCTACTTTGCAACGGATACAAAATTATCATTAGAGTAGTGCGGCTGAACGAGCTCCTAGGGATCGACCTCGGTGTCCCGGACATCGAGGATACGTACGACCTCTGCAAATCCGTAGAATGGAGCACCCATTACCTCCGGCTGAGGGTCCGCCGGGTTGGCTTTGTAACAGCGCTGGAGGACTCCAACAAATACGTGGGCGAAGACCGAGTACTTGTCAGAGGAGGATGGGAGTTCGGTGAAGCGGAGCCTAACACCACGGTCCGGATTCCTCGAAAAATAGGAACTCCACCAAGTAAAGACCGAAGTATTTTCGGTTTGCAGTTTTTTTTTCTTTTTTCTATGCCTGACTAACACAACTTTTTCTGTTTATGCAAATTTCCGCCAAAGGAGGGAGTTTGCAAGAAAAAACCGTTGGAGGGTGAACAGTGAGTGGCAAGAGAAGGTGAGAAACTACCGCAACCACAACTGTCGTGCTGCGTGGTCCCTTCTGAGGTATACACCCCACTACAGATCCTTCAACACCTCGAGAAGGGTGTCGGGAATAGACTCCGTGCTGCGCGGGGAAGGCGCCATCTTTGAGTTAGCGACGACCGCGGTGCCCAGCTCGGAGACGGTGACAGTCACGAAACCTACTGGGTGTCTGGTTGAGTCCGGACACCGCGTTACAACGCCCCTAGACCCAGAGCCTGCCAGGACCTCGGCAGCCGAGCCCGGGGCTTTGCGAAGGAAAAGGCTAGTAGCTTCCAGCACGTCTGAGAGCTTGGCATCTTCCAGCTCGGAGGAAGAGGCAGAAGAGGGAGAGATGCTACGCCAGCGCGGGCAATGCTACGTTGCAGAAGACCTGTTTGCCACGGCCTTCGGGGACATCGGGGGAGAGGCCCGGGATCCCCCTGAGGCCGTGGTCGTCGCTTTGGCTGCGACGCCTTCGGCCGCCGCGGGCGGAACTCCTACTGCCCCGGTTGCTGAGACGGTCCGCGCAGCCGCGACCGAGGCCACTCAGTCCATCGCGGTCGAGGTTGCCTCGACCCTGCCTTCAGTGACTATTGTCGTAGACGACTCACCCCCAGACCATGCTACAAGGGCTAGAGGTCGGGCTCGCTCCGCCGAGGTCGTTGAGGGGGGTCGACCCGAGAAGAGAGCAAGGGTCGAGGCCTCGCCTGGCCCCTTGTCGCCTCCGCCAGCTGGTGGAACGATCTTACCCCCTCCGCTGGCTCCGTGGAGGCAGGCCATTGAGGAAGTACTGGGGAGGCAACTTGCCAAAACAGATCGTGCGACCGATCCTCAGGTGGTCGCCGCGCTGGAACGCGCCTACGCCCTTCCTCAGGACATGGCGAGGTGGGCAGAGATGGACAACGAGTTGCTCCTACTCTCGTCGATGCGCTCGCTGGTAGCGGTAAGTGTAGCATTTCTCTAGAGCCTTTAGTTCGGTATTCTTTTATTGACATCTGGTTTTCTTCTTGCAGCTGTTGCAAAAATGCCAGATGGGCATAGAGAGGCTGGACGCAACCGAGGCCAAAGAGGCCGAATGGGTGACCGAGAGGGAGGAGCTGCAGGCGTCCTTAGCGGCTAAGGAGGCAATGCTGGTAGAAGAGGTGGGCAGAAATGCTGCCCTCGTCTCCGACCTCGAAGATTCCCAGGTCATGGTCGAGCATCTCAGGGAAGAGTTGAAGGATGAGGGGACCCAGAACCTCCATCTTGCCTCTGAGCTTGACGATCTCCGGACCGAGGTGGTGCAGCTAGAAAAGGACCTGCGGGACTCCAGAGGGACAAACAAGAGGCTCCTCTCCCAGTGGAACCAGGCGCAAGGCTCCCTGGAGATGGCCTTGAGGGGGAAAGCGGCTGAGATCGAGTCTGCTTTGGCGAGTCAAGAAGCCAGGCTCAAGGAGGAGTTCTTGGCTGTGCATAACTCCATTATGGGGGAGGAGGTTGGCAAACTGGCAGCTGACTACAAGGCTCAGCTGCCAAGGATCCGGGACTGAGCCTGGGAGCTCAGTCTGAAAGCAGCCTTGAAGAAGGCTGGGGTTCCTGGGGAGAGCCCTCTCCTCAGGAATCCCCCAAAGTTCCCCGCTCGGACTCGAAACTTATGGCCATATCTCTGGTTTCCCTTTGCCTTCCTTCGCAAGCCTGCCCAGAGGCGAGCGGCGCCCCTGAGGCACCTTCGGAGGCCCCTCCAATTGCCAGCGCCAGGCCTGAAGACTCCCCTGTGCCTGAGGTCGTCCAGGCTCCTCCCGAAGCCCCCGCTCCTGAGCCCAGCGTTCCGGAAGCGAGCGAGGTCGTTTCTGAAGCCACCTCGACCGTGCCCGAGGCCAACGCGATCGTGGCCAAGGCTGCTTCAGAGATCGACTGCAATGTAGAGGCTGTAGCCCCTGAGCCCCCATTGTATTTTTCCCTTCTTTCATTGTATTCCTCTTTAAATGTAATCTGAATTCTATCAAAGGAACAACAATTTTCTTTGAATTCCTTGGCTTTTCTTTTTTCTTCTTTGATGGAATGAATGTGCAGATGACGTGTGCCTTTTTATGCTTCATTTGCTACGTGGTTGGTCAGAATAACCGAACTCTTCGTAAGTCTCTAAAAGTTAAAATTGGATGTCCGCCCTTGACCGAGATTTGGCTTATGAACCGTGGTCCCAATCAGCATCCATAACCCTTGAGAGCGGAAGCTACCAGAACTCGGGGTGTTCTTCAGCGCCAAAGTCAGTGTTCTTGGACATTTTTGGCTTTACCATCGCAGGTGGTGCTGGAACCGAGTTAGGACGGCTGGCACTCTGACTGAGCTGCCGAGCAGGGGGTGGTGCTATCACCGGACCCTGGGATGCTCATGGCTGTGCCGCCAAAGCTGGTGCAGGCACCGAGCTGAGGACGGTTGGCACTCTGAACAGAGCTGCCGAGCCGCGGGGGTGGTGCTGTCACCGGACCCTGAGATGCCTATGGCTGTGCCGCCAAAGCTGGTGCAGGCACCGAGCTGAGGACAGTTGGCACTCTAAACAGAGCTGCCGAGCCGCGGGGGTGGTGCCGTCACCAGACCCGGAGATGCTTATGGCTGTGCCGCCAAAGCTGGTGCAGGCACCGAGCTGAGGACGGTTGGCACTCTGAACAGAGCTGCCAAGCCGGGGGGGTGGTACTGTCACCGGACCCTGAGATGCCTATGGCTGTGCCGCCAAAGCTGGTGCAGGCACCGAGCTGAGGACGGTTGGCACTCTAAACAGAGGTGCTGAGCCGCGGGGGTGGTGCCGTCACCAGACCCGGAGATGTTTATGGCTGTGCCGCCAAAGCTGGTGCAGGCACCGAGCTGAGGACGGTTGGCACTCTGAACAGAGGTGCCGTGCCGCGGGGTGGTGCTGTCACCGGACCCTGAGATGCCTATGACTGTGCCGCCAAAGCTGGTGCAGGCACCAAGCTGAGGACGGTTGGCACTCTGAACAGAGCTGCCGAGCCGCGGGGGTGATGCTGTCACCGGACCCGGAGATGCTTATGGCTGTGCCGCCAAAGCTGGTGCAGGCACCGAGATGAGGACGGCTGGCACTCTGACTGAGCTGCCGAGCCGGGGGTGGTGCTGTCACCGGACCCTGAGATGCCTATGGTTGTGCCGCCAAAGCTGGTGCAGGCACAGAGCTGAGGACGGTTGGCACTCTGAACAAAGGTGCCAAGCCGCGGGGGTTGTGCTGTCACCGGACCCGGAGATGCTTATGGCTGTGCCGCCAAAGCTGGTGCAGGCACCGAGCTAAGGACGGTTGGCACTCTGAACAGAGCTGCCGAGCAGCGGGATGGTGCTGTCACTGGACCCTGAGGAAGCTGGTATTGCGGCCGAGTTGCATAACTTGGAAGCAATTTTGAAAGAGATCTGCTCAAGAATATTCCTTTTTATTGCTGCTTGAACCCTTAAGTACATGTTTTCGAAAGTAGAACTTTTTGAGATGCATCATGTTCCATGGTCGCGGAAGCTCCTTGCCTTCCATGTCCTCGAGCCTGTATGCGGCCCTTCTCGCCGTTGATAGCACTTTATATGGCCCTTGCTAGTTGGGTGCTAATTTCCCTTCATTAGGATTTCGGTCGTCAGGAAGCGTCTTCTTTAGGACAAGTTCTCCCACAGCGAATCTTCTCACTTTGACCTTCTGGTTGTATCCCCTAGCCAACTGCTGTTGATAGGCAGCCAGGCGGATAGCTGCTGTCTCTTCCGCGAAATCCAGCTCTCGAGCTACATTCAAGTCGTTCAGCCCCAGGTTACAGAGTTCTGACCTCAAGGTCGGGAGGCCGACCTCAAGGGGAATGATTGCTTCCATGCCGAAGGCAAGGGAGAATGGTGTAGCCGAGGTGGAGCGCCTTGGAGTTGTCCTGTAAGCCCATAGAACACTAGGAAGCTCTTCTGCCCACCTCCCCTTGGCTCGGTCGAGTCTCTTCTTGAGTCCGTCAAGGATCACTTTGTTTGAGATCTCAGCCTGGCCATTGCTTTGTGGGTATGCCGAGGTAGAGTAGACGTTTTGGATGTCGTACTCCTGGCAGAAGCTCTTGAAAAGGTTGGAGTCGAACTGGGTCCCATTGTCGAAGACGAGAGTTCGAGGGATTCCAAATCTCGTGATAATGTTCTTCCATACAAAGTTCTTTGTGTCCTGCTCGGTGATGGAGGACAGAGGCTCCGCTTCGACCCACTTTGTGAAGTAGTCCGTAGCTACTTTCAGCCATCTTTTGTACTCTGGAGTTCGGTGTAGCGGACCGACAATGTCCAAACCCCACTAAGCGAATGGCCACGGGCTGGATAGAGGGCTTAGGTCCTGCGCTGGCTGGTGGAGAGAGTGTGAGAACTTCTGGCACTTTTCGCATTTCCTGGCATAGACTTAGGCATCCTTCTGCATGTATGGCCACCAGTATCCTTAGCTGATTGCTCGGTAGGCAAGCGACCGACCTCCGATGTGGCTGCCGCAGATCCCCTTATGAATTTCGTAAAGGAAGTCATCGACTTTGCCTGGGTGGACGCACTGGAGGTAGGGTCCGGTGAACGACTTCCTGTAGAGCCTGCCGTCTCGGGAGAGCCAAAACCGGGCTGCTTTCAGCCTAATCTTCTATACTTCCATCTTGTCTTCGGGCAGCAGGTCGTCCTTTAAGTAGGCGATGATTGGATCCATCCAGCTGGGACCGAGGTCCACGCACATGAGTTGCCAAGGTCGCTGTAGTTCGATGCTGGGCTCGCGTAGCGTCTCTACTTCAACAGTTCTTCTATTACCGGCTTTGACCGCTGAGGCGAGGCTGGCAAGGGCGTCGGCATGGGAATTGGACTCTCTACCGACCTGTCGGATCTCAGCCCTTTCGTACTGGGAGAGAAGTTCCTTCATGTGAGCTAAGTAGGCCGCCATTCTGTCGTCCCGAGCCTAGTAGTCTCCTCTGAGCTGGTTCGTTACCAATTGGGAATCACCGTAAACCACAATGTGTCGAGCTTCCAAGACTTTGGCACTGTTTAGGCCGGCGATGAGTGCTTCGTACTCGGCCTCATTATTGGATGCCTTGAAGCCGAATGTTAGAGCTTGCTCGATGACAAGGCCCTCCGGAGACTGGAGGACTATGCCAGCGCCAGCCCTATTGGACGTTGAGGATCCGTCAACGAAGACTTTCCAGGACTGCTCTTGCTCTGTCTCGGTTGCTGCCTCTGTATCCTTACTGGCCCCTAGTTCGGTGTCGAGCAGGGTCGGCACCGTACTCTGAGAAGTGAATTCGACAATGAAGTCTGCTAAAACTTGGGCTTTGATGGCCGTTTTGGGTTGATACTTGATATCGTATTGCCCCAGTTCGACAGTCCATTTGGAGATTCGACCGGAGAAGTCTGCTTTTCGGAAGAGAGCCTTCAGTGGGTGCTTGGTCACGACCACGATAGTGAAGGTTTGGAAGTAATGGGAGAGCTTTCGTGGAGCGCTGACGAGCGCCAGGGCAAGCTTCTCGAGCTGTAAATACCGGGTCTCGGCGTCAAGCAAGATCTTGCTGGTGTAATAGACAGGCCTCTGCTGGCTATCTTCTTCTCTGATGAGCACCGAGCTCACTGCGTGGTCCGAGACTGCGAGGTACATATACAGTGCTTCACCGTGGGTTGGGGTCGACAGTAGCGGAGGTGAAGAGAGGTAGCGCTTGAGCTGTTGTAGGGCCTGAGCGCAGTCCGGCGTCCATTGGAATTTTGAGCCTTTGTGTAGGAGCTGGAAGAAAGGCCTGCACTTGTCGGAAGCTCTGCTGATGAAGTGATTGTGTGACGCCCCGGAGTCCCACATCGACTATAGAGAGGAAAGTGAATGAGTTTATATATGAAGCCTACACCCTTACCTTGCATGAGGCCTTTTAATGGGTTCTGGCCCATCAGAAACAAAACTGCGAGGCCCATGGGCCAAAGCAGACAATATCATGCTTGTGTGTAGGGTGGGGCGTTACAAATGGTATCAGAGCCGACGCTCGACTAGTTCGAGTGTGGGTCCCCTGCCGTGGTCTGGTGTAAGTGGGCGGGTTTCCATGTTGGCGGGCCAAGAGGGCTGGCAGGCTACAGGAACTGGCAGGCTACTGCACAGGGACGTGCAGCCTTAAGGGGGGTGGATTGTGTCGCCCCGGAGTCCCACATTGACTATAGAGAGGAAAGTGAATGGGTTTATATGTAGAGCCTACACCCTTACCTTGCATGAGGCCTTTTGATGGGTTCTGGCCCATCAGAAACAAAACCGTGAGGCCCATGGGCCAAAGCGGACAGTATCATGCATGGGTATAAGGTGGGGCGTTACAAATGGTATCAGAGCCGACTCTCGACTAGTTCGAGTGTGGGTCCCTTGCCGTGGTCTGGTGTAAGTGGGCGGGCTTCCATGTGGGTGGGCCAAGAGGGCTGGCAGGCTACTGCACAGGGACGTGCAGCCTTAAGGGGGGTGGATTGTGAAGCCCCGAAGTCCCACATCGACTATAGAGAGGAAAGTGAATGGGTTTATATATGAAGCCTACACCCTTACCTTGCATGAGACCTTTTGATGGGTTCTGGCCCATCAGAAACAAAACCGTGAGGCCCGTGGGCCAAAGCGGACAATATCATGCATGCGTGTAGGGTGGGGCGTTACAGATTGAGCGTGGTAGCCATGCCGGTCAGCCTCTGAACTTGTTTAGCTGAGGTCAGGCTTTGGAGTTCCTTGATCGCCATGATCTGGTCAGGGTTTGCTTCAATCCCCCTTCTTGTGACCAGGCTCCCCAAGAACTTTCCGAAACCGACAGCGAAGGCGTATTTAGACGCATTTAGCTTCAACTGAAACTGGCGGAGGATGCCGAAAATCTGGCGGAGGTCGGCCAAGTGGTCCTGCGATTCTCTAGACTTGACGACCATATCGTCGATGTAGACCTTCACTGTCTTCCCGAGCTATGCTTGAAACATCTTGGTCACTAGCCGCTAGTATGTCGCCCCTGCATTCTTCAGCCCGAAGGGCATTACCTTATAACAGTAGGTGCCCCGGGATGTGATGAAGGTTGTCTTCTCTTGGTCCGGTACGAACAGAGGTATCTTGTGGTATCCTTGATAAGAGTCGAGGAAACTCATACGGTTGTGTCCGGCAGTGGCGTCAATGAGCCGGTCGATCTTTGGGAGGGGGAAACTGTCCTTGGGACAGGCTGTATTGAGGTCGGTGAAGTCGACACTGACCCTCCACTTCCCCATCTTCTTCTTAACCACTACTGTGTTGGCTAGCCACTGCGGATAGTGGACCGTCTTTATCGCTCGCGCTTCAAGCAGCTTTTCAACCTCTTCCTTCACGGCCTCAGTTTGTGGGACCCCAGCTCGGCGTGCTTTTTGGATCACGGGCTTATGGTCAGAGTTCACATTCAGCTTGTGGCACATGACTGTTGGGTCGATGCCGGGCATCTCGTAAGGCGTCCACGCAAAGACCTCTTTATGCTCGAGGAGGAGGTCCAGCAGCTATGTCTTCTCGGGCTCGGGGAGCTGGCTTCCAACTAGGAAAAATTTGTCTGGGTCGGCGGGGTCAATCCTGACCTCGGTGAGGTCCTCGATGCTCTTCTGCGCTGGGGCCCTACCAACATCCCCAAGCTCGACTTCTCTGTCCAGCTCGCCCACATGGACCTGGGACGATTCGGCTTCTCCAGGCAGCACAGTCATCAAGTATTGTCTGGCCATGGGCTGGTCGCCTCTTATAGTGATCACGTCGGTCGAGCCGGACGGGTTCTCTAGGGGGAACTTGAGCTTCTGATGACGGGTGGAGGGCACAGCTCCATGCCATGTAGCCACGTCCTTCCCATTATGACATTGTATGGGGAGGGGACGTCGACGACCAGGAAGTCAACTTGCTTGGAGGCGCCTCCTACTTAGACTCTGAGGGAGATCTTCCCCTTTGGGTACACCGGTTTCGAGCTGAAGCCAACGAGAGGAGTTCGGGCAGTTTGGAGGTCTTCGTCCTTGAGTTTCAGCTTCTGAAAGCAATCGTAGTACAGAATCTCGGACGAGCTGCCTGGGTCGACAAGGACTCTCTGAACCAAGAAGTTCTGCAGCTTCAAGGTGAGCATTAGAGGGTCGTTATGTGGGAGCTCTACATCCTCTAGATCCCTGTCGGAGAACCATATTCTGGGCCCATCTGTCTTGGCCTTCTTTGCAGCTGGTTCCGGCGCCGCAGTCAGCACCTGCTTCTGATGGGAGGCTCTTCTGGCCTCGGCACGGGCCTAGGAGCTCCCCTTAGGCGGAGGAGCGAGGTGGATGATGTTGATGATGCCCTCTGGCTCGCTGTCCTGACCACCGTCATCTCGGCGTGGAGGTCGGCTGTTGTCCCGGCCTTCCTCCTTGACGTAGTCCCTCAGGTGCCCCTCTTTCACAAGGTTCTCGAGGTGGGACTTGAAGCTTTTGCACTCATCAGTTCTGTGCCCACTCTGCTTGTGATAAGCACAGAACTTGCCCTGGTCCCGGGAGGAGGGGTCACCTCTCATCGGCTGCGGCCATTTGAAGAAAGGCTGTACCTTTATTTTGCGGAGGAGCTTATAGATGGGCTCCTTGAAGATAGTGTTTACCGCTTTGAAGGTGGCAGCATCGTTCCCGGTCCTCCTGCTGCTCCCCGAGGCTGCGACTGAGGTGGAGGGATTCCGTCGACGATATGAGGACCGGGCCCCGTGCCGATCCGGGGAGGGGTCTTTGCGGCGGTCCTCCCTCCTGGAGGACCTATTATCTCTGTCTCCTTTGGATGGTCGGTCCTTTTGGGAGAGGCCGAAGTTCTCCCATCCACGGACCTCGTCCTCCTCTGCCCGGATAAACCGGTTTGCCCGGGTCATGAGCTCCTTCATGGTGGCTACGGGGTACTAGAGCAACTGCGCCCGAAGCTGGATGCCCGGGCGCAGGGCCAGCTGAAAGGATTTCACTGCCATCTCCTCAGAAGCGCACTCAATCTGGCTGTAAACAGTCCAGAAGCGACGGGCGAATTGGGTGACGTTCTCGTCCTCTCGCATCTGGAGGGCCATCAGGTCAGCATCGGTCTTTGGGATGACGCGGTGGGCTTGGAACTTCTCCAGGAAGGACGTCCGAAGCAGTCGCTAACTGGAGATGGAGCCTCCAGGGAGTGAGCAAAACCATCGTAGGGGGAGATCTCCCAAACTGGAGGAAAAAACTCGACAGTTCAGGAAATCGTCCTCCCCCCAAATCGACATCCTCTGGATGTAGTGTCGGAGGTGAGCCGCAGGGTCCGAGGTTCCATCATACAGGGTGAACCTCGGGACGTTGAACTTCTCGGGGAGGAAGTACTTTCTGATCTCCTTGGAGAAAGGAGATGCGCCTGCGTCTTCAGCTTCAAAGGCGCTGCACTGGTCTCGGGCGATACCAGCAGTCTCCATATTCTGGCGAACAGTCTGCTTGACCTGCTGGTCAATCCACTGCTTGAGCTCCTCCTCGTCTTCTGGTATCCTCCGCTGTTTCTTTGGCTCTACATGCTCGTGGCTGCTACTGGAGTCTTCTTCTCTGTGGACCCGATCACGCCTCTTATTATCGAGGACGTGCCTCAGGTCCCGCCCGTGGCCCGGAGGAGCCTGGCTGTGCCTGGGTGGAGGACCCGAGGCATGGCTACGCCCTTGAAATGGGCTCCGAGCCCCTCTCTTCTCTTGGAGCTGTTGTTTGAGCCGTAGGATATGCTCGTCCTGCTCCTGAATGAGGCAGTTTTGAGCTCTGACCTCATCCAGGCAAGGGTCTTCGTCTTCGTCAGGGTTGACCTGATGGTGGGACTTAGGTCCAGCCCTTGCTGACTTTTCACGCAGCTTGGTGACTGACTTGTCCCCTCGCCTGGCGTGCTCATTGCTATGATGGGGCTGCTCTGGAGGCATAATATTGTGAAAGGAAGGCATTGTCAATCCCCTAGACTATGATACCCACTGGATTGTAGGGGACCTTCCTCCTGATCTTCTCTGTCGAGGGGGTGGACCTTGTACCAGCACAGGCTGTGTGGTTGGTCCCTTGCCCTTGGAGGGTCCTTCACCATTTCTGGTTTTTTGGGGCATAGTGTTGGAAAGCTTTTTGTTCAGTGATTCCCACAGACGGCGCCAAACTGTAGGCGGTGAAAACACGACACCCACTTATATTGAGATAAACTTTGTAGATCAGGGAATACTGAACGCCAAGAACCTGAAAAGGGAAGGAAAACGGCTTGGGTTAGAGCCCTGGCTGCTGTGAGCCAAAGGCGCTCCGATGCCTGAGTTAGTTCTCAAAAACTAAGCAGGCGGAGGAAGGAGAGGAGAATGAGACGATGTGTTGAGTATTGCATGTTGCGTACCTCTATGGGGCTGATCCCAAGTGTATATATGTGGGCATTCCTCGTTCATTCTCTCTGCGAGTGGGGGTAGGTGGGCTGAGGTCCCATCGATCCTTACCCTGACATTCAGCGGTAGGTGAAAAGGGAACATCCCATCCGAACCTTCCATGCCTTCAGTCAGTTGATGTTAAGGGCTGATAAAGCTAACTTCTTATTGCCATAAATGAGCAATCCTATCGTCATAAATGAATGCTCCTATCTGTCAGGGCGCGCCGTACTTCCCGGGGGAAGGTGACGGCCCACTCTGCCTTCAGCGTTTTGTTCCGAGACCAAGAATGGCTTGGCTGCGCTGGGCATTTGTGTTGAGCTGGCACTCACGCCGAGCTGCTGAGCTGCTCCGCCGCGCTGGCACTCCTTACCGAGCTGCCGGGCTGTGATTACAGAGGCCGAGGTGGACAGCAAATACTACTGCAATTCTCGCTTAATCTCGTCATTACAGTGTTTTACCCACACAGGACTCAATTGCATGTGAAAATGAAACCCTTATGTATCATATGCACACCCGTAAGCTCAAAGATGATGGCCAGCCTTGTGGGTGAGGCCAACTTTCCTGGCAAGTTTCAAAGAGGAAGCTTTGATGTATTCATTATATTTTTCATCATAAAAAATACGGCTCCAATGAGTATGGCAGGTACGAGAGAAGCCATGTGTCATCTTACTTTGAAATGGAAACAAATAAAAGTCGTATATTGAATACGCACCGGTACAATTTATTCAGGCTATCAAGATCTTATAAAATCCAAGCTTTAACAATGTATATAAACCAACGTAAGGCTAAGAACTAGGAGAGACAAAAAATAAGAATAAAAATAAAAATAAAAATAAATTAATAATAAAAAATAAAACCTACACGAGATGCTGGGACAGTTGGACTAGTACTAAGGGGAAAACATTCACCCGGGCATTGTGATCATTCGTTGAGGTATTGCGTGTACAATGGTTCTTAGACCTGACATTCGTCCACAAACTGTCAAAGTTTAAGTATATCTACAAAATAGTTCATCGTGCTAAATCTCATCAACCACAATTTATTCAAACTTTTGTAGGCACCAAGTTCTGGATCCGAGCCGTTCATCTTTTTATAGAGCTATGAAACCTTCTGAACTTAATTTCATTTCTTAAAATTTTCATGAATTTTAAGAAATTTCTGAAAACTCCAAAAAAAAAGTCCCATCTATAGATCTAATTTTTTACACTTTTGTGTACCCTAATTCATGATCTGAACTACTCATTGTTCTCATATTAGTGAGGATAATCTTTTATATCTAAAATCTTTATGGATTCTAAAAAAAATTGTGGAAAATGCCCAAAAAAATTTGAGCACATCTTAAACCATTGGATGTACTCATTTACTTGTGAAAATGGAGATTTTGACAAACATGGCAATGCATTTCACTTCTGCAACATTTGCGTATGTCATATTTACATATGTAATGCTCATCTTCATGTCCCATATATAAAAGCCAAATGACTCACATAATAATTATATTCAGTGCCTTTTTCTTTAGCAGAGTTCCAAGAAATCTATCCTCCCACTACAACAATTTGCACTTTTTCCGACGCTAAATAAGCGCCGGTAAAAGTCTAAAAAACGCCGGGAAAAACCTTTGCTGGTGATTTCTCTTGCGCCGGTAAAGCGCTGGGAAAACTATGCCAGCAATACCCTTTGCCGGCAAAAAAAGGCAGCACCAGTAAAAAGCTATGTTTTGCCGGCGTTGTTTTTTGCCGGGAAAAGAGGTTTATTTTTTCAAAAATAAATGTTAGAAAAAATTTTGACGACGTTATTTTGTGCCGGGAAAAGTGGTTTATTTTTTCAAATATAAATTTTGAAAAACTTTCGCCAGCGTTATTTTGCACCTCGAAAAGTGGTTAATCTTTTCAAAAATAAATTTAAAAAAACTTTCGCCGGCATTATTTTGTGCCGGGAATAGATTTACAATTTACGAAATTATTTTATCAAATTTTTTTGCAGGCGTTTTTTCTCGCCGCAAATAAATTTTTTTCAAATATAATTTTTTTATTTATTTAATTTTTAATTTTCTTTTCCTGTATTCAAATTGCTAATTCCATTATCCAAGACCAAATCTACTGCATACCCAACATCCATTTCCATTCCAAAATCATCAAAAAGCACTTTACTATTACCATTACAAAATTAAAAAAAAATACCAACATGTACCAACATTCAAATGCCAATGAACATTTACAAATAACAACTAATACAAATTTCACTTCATACAATTAATGAGAAAGAAAAAAAGAAAGATAAACAGTTCCAAGTCTGATCTGATCATAAGTTCAACATATGCTTCCTTTGAGACATCTCCACCATAACTAAGGATAGGCCACCAGCTGCTTTGTGCAACCATGCAGCTCCCCACAACAGCTCATCCTTCAATAGAAAACAAGAATAGGAGAGAAAAGAAAGAATGGAAGCTGGAAGAGAGGAAGAAAACTATAGATCTGATAAGTTGAGTATTAAGTACAAAGTTCACACAGACACACACACACATAGAGAGAGAGAGAGATAGTCCTTGCCAATCACACTGTGGGTAGCTTGGGACGCTAGAAGAATTGCAGCTAACCCAAGATCGCCAATCTTTACTTGCCCAAGATGGCCATTGACAAAGATGTTTTCACACTTTTAAGATCTCTATGGACCACTGGGGGATCATGACTGTAACGCATCAATTCCGAATACCGAAGTTACCGCCAAGGTACCCGAATTTGGCGCACTACTTTCCAGAAAATCCGAGAACTTCCAAGATCATAGTCCGCAGTGAGGTCAAATTTTTAAAACTTTTTGATCAGTAATATAATCAATAGTTGTATTGTGGAAGCATAAGAAAAGATAGCGGAAGCAATAAATATCATATAACTGAGTAAAATATAACAGGGCCGAAGTCCAATAAAATCTCAAAGTATAGTTATCAAAAGTTTATACAATACTGACTATCTCCCTGCTCACTACAAATCCACTCAAAAATCCAAAAATGAACTGGACTCAATCCTCCTATGCAGGCGCTCCGTCATCCGGCTCTACTACCTGGTCAACTGGCCCCCACCCGTAGTCACCAGCTACAGGTGCCTCATGGTACGCGTTGCCCGTGGGGTCAAGGTCGAGATCTAAGCACCACAGATGGGTCAAATCCAAGGATCTAGAAAGGCACCATATACAAATAACACAGGATGTATGCAACAAAAGGAATAGAGACAATTGTATAATTATAAGAGTAACAAGGGTACATGATCTAGGCAATTGAGCAGTAAATAACAATTTAGAGTCAAAGATATAAAGTAATCTAATCTAATCAGATAACAATATGGCACATTCACACAAGCTGGATATACCGCAGGATATTATGCCGTGGTCCTCCTATACTGTAAACATCCCATACTGTAAACAGTTACGGCGGGGAAAAGTAAGGTAACCATGCAAGGGATAACAGCCTTGCTAATGACAATATATAAATATAACACCGATCACACCCCTTTATCAGATTAGACCGGACCCGGTATCACAGCATCCGTTTAATCACAGCTCATCATGATAGCTCAAGTCACAATCAATATAATATAGCTCCTACCAGTGATGATCAGTCAACAGGCTGAGCTTAGATCAACTGAGTGAATGTTTAGTGCGGACTCATATGAACAAATACAAGTCTGTGTCTGTCTAGGCTTGTCTTGCGTGAGTAAGGTCCTAACCAAGTCTCTAAGAGGTTAAGGTATAATAACATAGAACACAGTCCAATATCCAAATCCATGTCCAATCATCATTGGATTCACACTAGGTCCATAACCATGGCTTTAGTCTTTAACAATGTAAGTAACCAATCTATACTCATATACAACTCATTATAACCAACCTCTCCATTCTAGGGTTCCACATACTCAATTCTAGGCCGTATGAGGGCCCGCCAAGCCATAGACACGGGTGTTTATCTCCAAATACATCATTGGATCACCACTAAGTAGTCCTAGGTTCAGGACCTCCGATTTTCCTTTAATTAACAGGTTTATAACAATAATAAAGATAGGAGGGAAGAACAATACATAAAATCCTCCAAATAATAGAATCAAGTGGAATAGACAAGGGTCCAACCTAAGTAATGGTCCACTCTTCGTTCAGGGCCTCATCATGTAATTGAATCCCTAATTGCAGTCTCAGATGTCAAAAGATGATATATCTGGTGCTCCTGAAGTTACGGACATTATTGACTACATTTAAGGGTCGAATCATTGACAATTTAAATCGCAAAAACCCATTTGGGGGACCCCACGAGTCAAGGCTGAGCCACGCCATTGATTCGTGCTTGGCACATTAATTGAGGCCTATTTGGATGGTCAATGGGCCCCACTGTCGATCAAACATCAGAAGAACTGAAATCTGGAAAAATCACTATACACAGTATGCCCGGCCGACATCATCCCCAAGGATGTCGACCAGGTACACTGGATGTTAACCCCCAGGTCAACATCCTCGTAGTGTCCCCGGTCGACATCGTGGCCATGATGTTGACCGGGTCCACATGGAGCTGGAGCCTAACAGTTGAGGGGGGTGTCTCTGTGTTCCTAGAATTCACAGTGTATTCGGTCGACATCGTGGCCTGGATGTCGACTGGGTACATAAGATTCTTAAATTGTCTGAGGAATTTCAAGTCTCAGCGACTTCTACAAAAATATGTGTATCCGGTCGACTGAGCGCAGGGTCCAGTCAACCGGGTACACTGGACTGTAAATTCACAGGAAACTTAACTGGGACTTGAACTTCTCAGTCTTTAGTGTGCCCGATCGACCGAGCTGCAGGCCGGTTGACCGGGTACACGCGCTGATGTGAAATTCCAGATTTCTAGAATTTTTCTTCTTTAACCCATTTTTCATCGAATTCACCCCTGATCTCCTCCATTCATCACAGAAGCATAAAAACAATAGAAAGCACTTCTATAACCATTCATCCATCATCCCACCGGACCACTGATCTTCCAAATGGGAGAACCCATCCATCAAATGGCCAACATCCATAATACAAAGCTCAAATGGTAGATCTAACATGCATATATACATAACTGAATTGAATTTGCAGAATCAAGAGAAGAAAATCATGCATTCTGTGGTACTTGCCTCAATTCGAAATTGCAAAGAGAGTTGAGAAAGAGATGAGAAATCCAAGCTCCAAAGAGGTTGATAGTATAATTGGGGGTGATCTATAACTTCTCATTGTGCTGGGATTTGGGGAATTAGGGTTTTCTTGGGGAGGAAGATAGGGTAAATGAGAGATGAGAGTGAATTAGGGCCAGTTCATTGCAATAGTAGCGTTTATATAGGTTTGGAGTTGGTGGTTGTTTACTAATAAGCCCTTAGGATTTAATTAGGGGAAAAGATAGGGTAATGGGCAAGATGGTCAATAGATGGAACTCTAGAAGGTTCCTTAATGCTAACACTCCCATAATTAAAACTAAATTACTAACTAAGGCCTAGAATAACTAAAATCTTAATAAATAACAAAGATCACTCTATATCTATAAAAAGTCTAATTCTAAAACTTAGGAACAATTCTATTAGACCTATAAAATAGTATAATTAAAATAGTTAATATTATAATCCTATGTACTTAAATCAAACTGAGGGCCCACAAGGGGAGGGGCCTCACAATGACCATGCAAATAAACAAGGCTGTGCAGTATTTGGCGGGCCCAATTCTTTATTACTCAAATGTTCACCCGCTTCTATCGGCACCGATACCTGAATTCAATATCTTTATCAAGATATATTCACTGTAAATGTGATCATTGCACATATGGCTGACACTACGCTTCTCTCTCTCCTTTTTAGTTTCTAAGAATGAAGAGAAGGGAGGAAATGAGAAATTACTCTGTCAAGGTGCTTGAAGTGAACATTTCAGTGATGAAGTTGATGGTTCTCTTTTCCACATCGATCCAAGAAGCATGGAAATGAATAATTGAGTCATGGTTAACAGTGCTAAGGAGATGAACTTCAGAATATAGGCTTTCCAATTCCTCTGGTGATAGGAAGACATCATTCAGTTTCGCTTGGTTCCATGCCACTTCCATTCCTTGTAGCTCTTCGAATGCCCTGTAGCTGGTCATTTCTTAAGGAAATGTCATTTGAAACAGGACATGGGTAAGTTGAATTGAGAAATTACCATCAACATAAACAAAACCATTGGCTAACTTGTAATCATTTTTCCCCAGATGTTCAAAGGATACACTGTTTTTGTTGCGCCTTTCCCAAGAGTTTTCGAGAACTGCAAGTACAAGTCTTCAACAATGTTAGTGAACTTGTTAAAATGACAACTGCTTTTTTTAATATTAACATCTAGAGAAAAAGAAAATGACAACTATTCTATTAAAAAAAAACGACTAGAAAACCAATATTCAATCTCTAACTGACAGCAGTACTGATAACCGGCAACTATGTCATTGATTGTTTACTCTCTAGCTATATAAATGGCACTGAATTGACCCATCATATCATCGTCATCATTATCAAAGCCTTGTCCCTGCTATGTTGGGGTCGGCTAATTGGCCCATCATAGCTGGACCAAATATGTAATGCTGGTATGTATTCTAAAGCTGACCGTATATGTTTTGATTAGATAGGACAAGTTATATAAGGTCATATATTAGATAGTAAAGACTGTTTAAATCTGAAAGGGTCAGGAAATGAGGCAAGTGGAAGTCATTCGCTCTCTTCTTTGTTTATTCATAACAGATTGAGACTTAAACTACATCTATTGATAACCCCACCGATCAGTCAAAAACCGCCACCAGTTCCATGGAAATATGGAGTAGTTACACAACTGCATAAGGAATGACTTTTAAAAATGAACACCTAAGCAAGATTATCGCCACACAGTTGATCACTAATAACAAACAGCACAATACTTGTTATATTTGTGTGAAAGTATGCACATTTGTGTAGCCAAATCATTAGAAATTATTTCTCCTTTGGCCTTTTTCCTGATCCTCTGTTTTAAGGCAATAGATTGGTTTAATCTACCTTCTAGAAAACCCCATGGAAATGTCATTTTATAGTGTGAGAGCAAAGGAGGTTGTAAGACAGTTTTTCTTGGGTTAATGCTCTAGCATCAAAGAGCCAAAGAAAGGGAGAAGAGAGACTCATTAGGGAGAGACTTTATTACAAACTTGTAATCAGGCTAGATGGGCCTCTAGAAAGAGAAGGGGCTTCGCTTTTGAAGGCTCCTAATCTCTGTATTAATAGTAAGGAAAGTCCTTTGGAGCAAGTCGCATATGGTGGCTGAGCCATGTAAGTCTTCTGTTTCAATGGTTTGTGATGCTTTTAATGTTTGATTTCATGGAGGTTTGGTCCTATCCTAATTATGTTGTCTATCCATAAGCACTTTGTTCACAATATATGTCAAAAGTCTTATTGGCCACTGATTGTTTGTTGCCAATAACAGTAACATGTTTTTCATAAAATCAAAACCTCATTACTAATAGCCAGCCAGACAACCGGATTAAACAGGGGAAATCAAGGTAGAAAAAAGTCATTGCTAGGTTTTTCAAAAGGGGAAAGACTTCCAGCTAGATTTCTTCACATCTTGCTTCAAAAGCATTCTTGTTTCTATCAATTTTAAATAGAAGACTCTTCATATATGGTTTATGATAAAGTTAAGCAGATCTTCATTGTTTTTCCCACTTCCCATCAAGGTGATTGAATCATGCCAGACCTGTTTTGGCATTAGGTCTGAACTGAATCATTAAATCGAGCCTGAGCTGTTTTTTGGAATCAGGTCTGTGCTGAATCATGTTACCAAAGAAATTTAATCATGTTACCAAAGAAAAAAAAACTGAGCCCAAACCTCATTTTGCAGCCATGTTTCAAAAAAAAAAAAAAAAAAAAAAAAAAAAAAAAAAAAAAAAAAAAGAAAGAAAAGAAGAAATGGAAGAGAAGGGGCGGGACTCACATACCTAGCAAGTTCTCCCTCACTCTCCTCCCTCTTCTTCTCTGTTGACCACGCCTGGCCTCCACCTGAAACGACAGCAGCAGGGGAAACACAAAAAGATAAAGTGCACTGATCTCATCTAGTCAAGAGCACCTTTTAAGATGATTTAGCTAAGTCTTCATTGCAATACTGTTTAACTCTTCTAATTTTCTCCATTTATACCAATATGTACATCTCACATCAACCCTTAAAAAGAAAAAAAAATCTCATCTAGAAGGTTTCTTATAAACAAAAGCTTTAAAATCTAGTATCCGCATGAAAAATCCAGTGTTGTTCAGATACTAGATTTTTCCTTGAATAAAGACAACATAGTTATAGGATAAAGAAGTAAAAAAAGATCTCGCCCCCAAACAAGCATAGTTTCAATGCATACTTGTATCTCATCCATTCAAGAAACTCCCACATTAAAGGAGTAACTTTGCGTCTAATTTGATGAATCCATTGCTATCTGGTATATTGCTAAAACCTAGTGTCCAACTTGTACTTTATATTCCATGCTATTTTCAATCATCTTCCACCACAAAGCATCACCTTTTTGTTAGTTTTATGGTCTCAATCCATTAAGATTGATGAAATAAATTGATTAATTTCTTTATTTATCAATATATTCGTTCTTTACTTACAAGAGATGAATGGTGTTTTATTACTTGTTTGCACATAACTAATACGAATGACATGATGGTTCATTAGATGAACCGGAGTCCATAAGTATACTAGATGCAATATATGTGTATGGATGAGATCCACATACAGGAGACATGTATAGCAAATCTTATACTTAAATATCTTCACAACCAGTGATGAGACTGGACATCTCATCTGACAAGGTTGCAGTACTTTGATTACTATGAGATAGTGTGATTTGTCTCGATCATTAGAATGTAAGATTTTGGATCATAGTGCCGGTACATTGGATGTATTCAAGGACCATGAGAAGCACCTTATGAACACCGTCTTTACTTTAAGGTCTGCTCTCATAATTCCCTAGCAATAGGCTCTCAATCCCGAGACATTAATGAACTCAAGTTTCTATCTATTCATTTGCTTTGAGTCACCGATGAGTGAGGCCAATTGTAGGTCAACACCTCGATGATTTGGGTACATGGTAGTAGAGCTGTGGGAACATTCGATGGTCAAGATGGAATCTATCTTTAATATCCCCTTGTGCCAATTGATGGATCTATCATTGGTAAGTGCGCACCCATTCCAGTTAAGAGTTAATTGGATCGGTACTAAATGATCATTATAATTGGGGCTCAAGGATAATAAGATATGGATCTAAGTTTGGAAGACAGGTCCAATTGATCCATGGATATTGATGGAGGGGCCCACTTGTGGACATAGGGAAGTTTAGGGTCTTTATGTAATTTATTCCTAAGATTGGAGTTCAATTGCATTTATTTAGTGGAGTTATTTGCAATTAACTGTGGGCCCGGATTGCACATAAGATGTGGGGTCGTGGTGTCCTAGTTGAAGCCAGCTTTCTATGGAATCCCTAGTGGTCTCCACGCTAGCCCAAGATTGGATCTTTACTAATTCTATTTGAACTCAAAAGGGAAAGCTACTATTTTTATTTGAAGTAAGACTTCTAATAGTGGTAATAGTGGGAATAAAGGGTTACTAATTATTATAGAAGTCGGACTTCTAATAATAAAGAAAGGAGGAGTTGCAAAACTATTTAAAAGAGACGAGAGGAGGCCTTGGACGTCCATGCTCAAGAAACCCTTGGAGATTCACCCCCATCCTCTTGTGTGCAAGTGTTGCACCTTTTCTTCTTTCCTTTTATCTCTTCTAGTTCCCTTCTAGTTTCCTTAGAGATTTTAGTTAGTATTCTTCTTGGAGATTCCGCCATCTCTCTTGAGGAAAGAGATCTGAAGTGGGTCTTAGCGTGGAAGACGATTGGGTCTTGGAGATTCTGATTTGGTTAGTGAAAGTGTTTCATCATCAAAGAAAGAAATCAACTCCTCCCTTAGAGCACGACCGAGCTCCATAGGTATGATCTACTTCCTTGTATGTTGTGGATTTCATGGTTGCTTATATGCTGCTATTTCTATCTTCTAGATTGGGTTTATTACTGTACATGGTGATGAGAAAAAGGACATGGATCCTGGATTGGGTTTTTGCATCCTTCTGGATAGTTGATCCCTGAGTCAAGTGGCTCAAAAGTTTTGAAAACCTATCCTAAAGGCCCACCTATTTCCAACCATTGGTATCAGAGCCATACCTCATCTCTAATCATGTTATATCAGTAGGCTTGTTCTAATCTTTGCATGAGATGCGAAGAAGATAGAGCAAGGGTTATGTTTGGATCAATTTTGATGAATTTGCTTGGTTATTAGTAGATTCATGTTTGGATAGTCACAAAAGGGTTTAACAATGATGGAAGGATGGTAGGAAGCCATTGGGAGACTTTAGAAAAGTTTTGGAGTCGTTTGGATACAAAACAGAAATATCCATGCTGCTGATGTTCGTCAGTCCGGTTGACCGGGACCCGTGTCCGGTCGACCGGGTACTTGCAGGCCGGTCGACCCGGGACACTGTATCAGCAGAATGCAGATTGTTGGTACGGTCGACCGAGCCATTGCCCGGTCGAGCAGGTACACTGACACAGATTGTTTTTCCATTATTGTTTGGTAACCAGGTTTTGTGAGTTGCTTGGTTGTATGAGATACTAACTTGCAGGTCATCTTGTCCTCTTCATATGGCCCAAAAGTTTTTTTACTTTCTTTATATGGTTGTTTTTTTATTTAAGATTAAGTGTAAAGGGCATCATGGTTCCCTTGGTTTCACATGAAAGGGCAAGGCATGGTGATTTCCCTATAGCCCTCTTATTTTCATATTTAGATTACCATGTAAGTCTCATTGTAGAGACATAGGAATTTATGTAATTTTCTGAAATTTGTAAATTCTGGCGATGTCCGAGACAAAGAAGGAAAGTGAAGTTGGACTCCTAATCAAAGAGTTTGAAGATTACCAAAAAGGTGTTTTGGAGTTGCCCAAAGATTTTGAGGAATTCCAAAGTTTTGGAAAGTCTAGAAGTCCAAGAAGTCTATTCCGCTTGGGCCATGTGGAGGAGAGGACTAGTTTCTATTTTTAGCACTTTCTATTTGTGGATGAATGCTTGATTTAGAATGTTTCCAAATCTGATCCAAACATAGCAAGTTACTAAAATTGGTCAAATCAAATTAATTTTTGGAAAGAGTTCTAGTTAGTGTTGATGACCCATGAGATGGACACATTGGTAACACTAATTTAAGAAACTGGACGTTCCTTAAAATAACTTAACTTGGAACCAATCTTTGATCATATCATGAGATGATTTGATGTTCATATATATATATATATATATGTGGGCCCTAATACCTTAAAAGGAAAATCCTCAATTCTAAATATTAAGTGGGAGCGGGGCATTTAAATTGAAAATCCCCATGGGTTTCCACCATAGGTCCATTGTAAGGAAAGTATTAGCCTCGTGCCATCTTGAGAATGGCCGTTCCCCACGGAGGGCTTTTATTTGCCTAGCTACTAGATATGGATCTCCTAAAAGGATAGTGTTGGTGAGACGGGGTGGGGGTTCACTCCCAAAGGAGGAGCTACCCACAACGGTTGTCATGCAATGCTAGTTGGTGGGTCACACTTAACTAAAATAGTGATGTAGTATCCCCAAGGATTTGCCTCATGTACTTTAGAAACCAAAGCTAATCCGGAGTCATACATTATTTGGTATGAGATACCTAGATAATAATGAATGATAGGGGATCATGGATAATTAGTATTAATCAATAATTTTGACTCACTTTAATCCGCACCAATCTAGGTAGTATTCACACTCCCCAAGGAGGCATATCCCAGGGATTGGAATTCCGATGTATTCTGAATTTACTGGTTATGAGGATTCCCACATAAATTTTGTAGAATACTAAACCCTAATGTCATCAATATTCTTTAATTGAATGTATGGTTATGTGCTACAGTTAATTCAGCATGAATTCAAATACTATTCTTCCACTTGCGACCATCCTCAACCAGAATAAGTTGATGGAATCCATCTTTATAGACTGGAAAAGGACCCTGGATATTGTCCTGACAGCTTCAGGATGCAGATATGTCCTTACCATACCTTCCCTTCCTGAGCCTGAGCCTGATGCACCACAGTTTGAGGACCTTTACACCAAGTGGACCAAAGACAATGAGATGGCCAGATGTTTTATACAGGCATCCATGTCTGATGTTTTACAATACCAACATCAATCTTATAAGTCAGCATACGATATTATATAGAACTTAAAGGAGATGTTTGCGGACCAGGTTAGACTTGCTAGGCAAGCTGTTATGAAGGTGCTGATAAACAGTAAGATGGCTGAGGGAACCCCAGTACAAAATCATTTGTTGAAAATGTGTTTCGCACTGAATGAGTTAGATGTACTGGGTGTTAAGATTGATATCGAATCGCAGATCGACATGATCGTTCAGTCACTACCGGATTCTTTCAATCATTTTGAGATCAATTATAATAAATTGAAAATGACTATAGTTGAGTTGTCTCGCCAGCTGATAGTGACTGAGGAAATCATGAAGAAAGAGCAAAATCCCCTCATGACAGAAAAGTCATTTGCTAGGACCAAGCCGAAAGGAAAAGATCAAGATAGCAAGAAGAAATCAGTCATCAAGGGTCCTAAGGTGGAGAATGGTTCTACTTGTGGTATGGCCAAGGCTAAGGGTACGAGAGTAAAGGGAAAGTGTTTCCATTGTGGTATGACAGGACATTGGAAAAGGAACTGTCCAGATCTTCTGTCTAAGAAAAGGTCCTCAGGTATGATTGAGTCACTTGTTTCTGAAGTTAGTTTTGTAACCAGTACTTCAGAATCCTGGTGTGTAGACTCCGGTGCAGCTAATCACATATGTAATACGTTGCAGGAGTTACAGGTAACCAGAAGGATTAGTGGCGGAGAAATCATTGCTAACCTGGGATTGGAAGCCAAGGCAGATGCAGTGACAGTGGGAGTAGTAACTTCGTTATTTTCAAATATTAAGTTGATTTTGTCAGATACATTATATGTACTGTTTTAAGACGGAATTTGAATTTCAATTTCTAGTATGATGAATAAGAGTTATTCTATTACTTTTGGTATTGAAATTGTCTTAAAGAGCTACGATACTTTTATATATTCTAATAGGGTAATCAACAGCTTTTATTTGTTAACTCCCACAATGTATGAGATACATGACATTGAAATTAATAATAGACTATCATTAAAGAGGAAGTCACCTTCATCTAATCCAACGAAACTTTGGCACCTGAGGCTAGGTCATATAAACCTAAACAGGATTGACAGGCTAGTGAACGATGATACCTTACCTTCAATGGTGGTAAAACCAATGCCTGTCTGCGAGTCCTGTCTGGAAGGCATAATGACCAAAAGACCCTTTTCCTCTAAGGGCGGTAGGGCCAAAAAATTTATTGGAATTAGTGTATACTGATGTGTATGGACTCATAAATATTAGAGCGAGAGATTGATATGAGTACTTCATCACTTTCACCGATGATGACTCAAGACATGAATACATATACCTTATGCACCGCAAGTCTGAGACTTATGGAAAGTTTAAAGAGTTTCGAGCGGAAGCGGAAAAGCATTTAGGTAAAAGTATAAATACTCTTCGATGAGATCGAGGAGGAGAACATCTCTCTGCTAATTTTATGGGAAACTTATCAGAAAATGGGATTCTATCCCAGTTGTTTACTTCTGGTATGCCTTAACAGAACGGAGTAGCAGAAAGAAGGAACCAGACTCTTTTAGAAATTATCAGGTCTATGTTTGAGTTTCTCATGGTTACCTATAGGGATATGTTTTGGAAATTGCAAAGTATATACTAAACCTCATTCCATTTAAGTCTGTATCTAAGACTCCTCGGGAATTGTGGTCCGGGCGAAAGCCTAGTTTACAACATAAGGGTTGTTCGGCACTCGTGCTGAAGGTTAAGACGGATAATTTGGAATTGAAGTCGGAAGTATACACTTTTATAGAATATCCCAAAGGAACTAAAGCTTGGTTATTCTATAATCCGAGAGAGAGTAGAAAGTGCTTATCGGCACCAATGCGGTTTTTCTGGAGGAAGATTATATGATTAACCGGAAATCTTTAGAAAAAGGTTATCTTGGAAGAAATTCAAAGGAAGATCAATTCCAAATCTAAATATGACCAAACTTGAAGAAAACTCACCAATACCTAACCCAGTAGTTACACCAATGCCACGTCATAGTGAGAGCATTGTCAAGACCCCTGGCAGGTTCTCGTTTTTGGGAGAGTCTTACGAGGCAATTCCGGAAGAACTGGAACAAGATCCCTGTAACTATGATGAGGAAATCAATGACATAGTTTCGGGACGTTGGTTAGATACTATGAAAGCTGAGATGGAGTCTATGTACTCCAAACAGGTCTAGACACTTGTAGACTTGCCTGCCAATATTAGACCAATTGGGTGCAAGTGAGTCTACAAGAGAAAGAGAGGACCAGATGAAAAAGTTGAGACCTTTAAGGTCAGGCTTGTTGCGTAAGGATATACTCAGAAAGAAGATATCGATTATGAGGAAACCTTCTCGCCGATAGCCATGCTCAAGTCTATCCGGATACTCTTATCCATTACGGTTCATCTCGATCAGGAGATTTGGCAAATGGATATCAAGAAGGCGTTTCTCAACGGCCATCTTGAGGAAGACATCTATATGATGCAACTAGACGGTTTTATGGCTATCAACCAAGAGCAAAGAATTTGCAAGTTGCAAAAGTCTATTTATGAATTGAAGCAGGCATCTTAAACCTAGAACATCCGTTTTGACTAGGCAATCAAGTCATTTGATTTTTGTCAAAATCTGGATGAGTCATGAGTATACATGAAAACTGCAGGAGGCAGGGTAGTTTTTCTGGTATTATATGTCGACGACATTCTTCTCCTAGGGAGTGCTATAGGGATGTTGTCAATAGTAAAAGTTTAGTTGGCTAAGACTTTTGATATAAAGGACTTGGGAGAAGCCACCTACATCCTAGGGATCAATTACCATTGAGACCGGAAAAGTAGGATGATAGGCATATACCATGATGCGTACATAGATAAGGTGCTGGTACAGTTAGCTATGCTTTGTACTAGACTAGATATTTGTCACGCAATGAGCCTAGTCAGCAGATATCAGTCTAACCCAGGTACTAACCATTGGACTGCTGAAAGAGGTGTTCTCTAATGCTTGAGAAGGACTAGAGATCACATGTTGATTTGCAGTAGTGATGAGTTGATTCCAGTCAGTAACACAGATACCGACTTCATGTCAGATAAGGATTCTATGAAATCAACTACTGGGTATGTGTTTATGTTGTAACCGCTTGAGAAGCAGTTAAGGAAGCAGTTTGGCTTAAAAGATTCCTTATGGAACTTGGAGTGGTACTTTTGGCAGAACAGCCGCTCACAGTTTACTGTGATAACAGCAGGGCAGTCACTAAGTCCAAGAAACTCAAAAGCCAAAAACACATATAGAGGGAAAAACACATGGTCATAGAGATTGTGCAGAGAGGTGATACTGCTATCACCAAGATAAACTCTACAGACAATCTAGGAGATCACTTTACTAAGCCTTTGACCGCCAAAGTCTTTGTGCAGTATGTAAATGCGATGAGCATGAGATGCAACCCTGAATGGCATTGTGCCCAAGTGGGAGATTGTTAGTTTTATGGTCTCAATCCATTAAGATTGATGAAATAAATTGATTAATTTCTTTATTTATCAATATATTCATTCTTTACTTACAAGTGATGAATGATGTTTTATTACTTGCTTGCACATAACTAATACGAATGACATGATGGTTCATTAGATGAACCGGAGTCCATAAGTATACTAGATGCAATACATGTGTATGGATGAGATCCACATATAGAAGACATGTATAGGAAATCTTATACTTGAATATCTTCGCAACCAGTGATGAGACTGGACATCTCATCTGACAAGGTTGCAGTACTTTGATTACTATGAGATAGTGTGATTTGTCTCGATCATCAGAATGTAAGATTTTGGATCATAGTGCCGGTACATTGGATGTATTCAAGGACCATGAGAAGCACCTTATGAATACTGTCTTTACTTTAAGGTCTGCTCTCATAATTCCCTAGCAATAGGCTCTCAATCCCGAGACATTAATGAACTCAAGTTTCTATCTATTCATTTGCTTTGAGTCACCAATGAGTGAAGCCAATTGTAGGTCAACACCTCGATGATTTGGGTACGTGGTAATAGAGCTGTGGGAACATTCGATGGTCAAGATGGAATCTATCTTTAATATCCCCTTGTGCCAATTAATGGATTTATCATTGGTAAGTGCGCACTCATTCCAGTTAAGAGTTAATTGGATCGGTACTAAATGATCATTATAATTGGGGCTCAAGGATAATAAGATATGGATCTAAGTTTGGAAGACAGGTCCAATTGATCCATGGATATTGATGGAGGGGCCTACTTGTGGACATAGGGAAGTTTAGGGTCTTCATGTAATTTATTCCTAAGACTGGAGTTCAATTGCATTTATTTAGTGGAGTTATTTGCAATTAACTGTGGGCCCGGATTGCACATAAGATGTGGGGTCGTGGTGTCCTAGTTGAAGCCAACTTTCTATGGAATCCTTAGTAGTCTCCACGTTAGCCCAAGATTGGATCTTTACTAATTCTATTTGAACTCAAAAGGGAAAGCTACTATTTCTATTTGAAGTAAGACTTCTAATAGTGGTAATAGTGGGAATAAAGGGTTACTAATTATTATAGAAGTCGGACTTCTAATAATAAAGAAAGGAGGAGTTGCAAAACTATTTAAAAGAGAGGAGAGGAGGCCTTGGACGTCCATGCTCAAGAAACCCTTGGAGATTCACCCCCATCCTCTTGTGTGCAAGTGTTGCACCTTTTCTTCTTCCCTTTTCTCTCTTCTAGTTCCCTTCTAGTTTCCTTAGAGATTTTAGTTAGTATTCTTCTTGGAGATTCCACCATCTCTCTTGAGGAAAGAGATCTGAAGCGGGTCATAGCGTGGAAGACGATTGGGTCTTGGAGATTCTGATTTGGTTAGTGAAAGTGTTTCATCATCAAAGAAAGAAATCAACTCCTCCCTTAGAGCACAACCGAGCTCTATAGGTATGATCTACTTCCTTGTATGTTGTGTATTTCATGGTTGCTTATGTGCTGCTATTTCTATCTTCTAGATAGGGTTTATTACTGTATATGATGATGAGAAAGAGGACATGGATACTGGATTGGGTTTTTGCAGCCTTCTGGATAGTTGATCCTTGAGTCAAGTGGGTCAAAAGTTTTGAAAACCTATCCTAAAGGCCCACCTATTTCCAACACTTTTTACATCCAATATCCACCTCCACTTTGCATGCAAGAATTTCTCTACTTTCACCAATGCCTATTTTGGAACAAAATATAATAAAAATTGCCAAAGTAGACACCATTAATCTAAAAAATATAAAGTCCTTCAATATGAAATATTGGTCATCAAAATGGACCTCAACAATTAAGTTGATGATCTGAAATCACATTCAAGGGACCCCACTTATAGTCCCCAGCTAAAATTAAAGTCGTATCTCAACACTTCGCAGGCAAATGTCAGCACTTCTATACAAAAGAAAAAAGAATTGAGGGTGCAAGTTTTGGTGTCCATTCGTAGACAATTATTGAAGTTGGTTTTAACAAAAAAAAAAAAAAAAAAACTTTAATCTTTAAGCTAATCCAATACTTACACAGCAGTTCTTACAGTTTTTGGAAGACTCGCCACTTTGAAATGCATCAATGGGCTATATAATTGGCCTCAACAAAAATAAACACAATAAAAAAAACTCAAAATAAAGAAGTTCACTGAGTAGATTATGACCCTTTGTAACATTCGACTCAAATAAAAGCATAATAAATAAAAAAACATCATAATGAAGAAGGAACAGCCATGATTTCAAAAGAGAAAACACAAAAAATCATAATCAAGGAGAAAACTTCAGAAAGGGACAATAGATAAACAATATGTATGACAGTAAGAAAAGATCAGCTTTAACACTAAGTGTAACCAAGTATTTTATTAGTTAATAATTAAACAAACAAGCCTACCATAAATAAACAAAGACTAGCTCACTTTTTAAATAATTGTGCTTGTCCAACACCCAATATTAGATATGATGATATAGAGTACAAGGAAAAATCTCTTAATTAATCCATTCACTTTATTTTAATACTATTTCTTTGGTTTTGATGGACATGGCCTATATCCTATTTTTTTTATCAAGTTTTATATAATAAATATTTTTTCAATACTATTAGTATCTGAATCAAATCTCAAATCTCAATGTGTTGGTTTTACAAGGTCCTCTTATCTGTCACCTCATTTTATTCCCAACATCAGGCTTGTATGTCCAAGTTGAATAGACTATGACAATAAAAAAAGCTCACCTCTTTGCCCCATTTTGTCTTGGCCTCATAGCCACACAGCTGATCACATGGACGACTTCTTTTAGGAACATTAGCAGCAACCTCTTGTCTTCATAACCTAGACACAAAAGAAATGTAGTTATCATCTATCTGTCTTTTCCCTATCTCTCACACACAGCACATTGGGTGGAGAAGAGTGACATCTCAGCTTTGTATCAAATGATGAGAACCATTCCAACTTCCAACAATGGATGTCCATTCAACATCAAATAATAGTCCAAAGAGGCAGTGGGAGATTAATACAAGGATACCTGCAAAAGTAGAAAAAAAGCCAACCGTAATAAAAGAAGAAATTGTGCAGCTATAGAAGACTATCACATGATCATAACTAAGGAAAAAATCAAACTGATTGCCTAAATCTAGTTAGACTGCAATGGGTTCTACCATGGATTAAAAGCTTTTAGGTTCAAACCATTGAATCAAAACCCTACCAGCATTGAATGAAAACTCTCTTCAAAAGGAAAAAAGAAACAGAACTCAAATAGGAAATCTATAAAGCCCTAAAAAATTTGTACCTGGGAGATGCCAAAGAGACAAAGACAGAGGAGGTGACACACTGAGAGAGATGCCGAGGGAGACGAGAGAGACACAGAGGTGAGGGATGGGTTGCAGGGATCGGCCTTAGGTGATGGGGATAGAGGAGAGTTCGAGATGGGCAATGGAAATGTTTGATGCATAGGGGAGGCTATGAGATGGGTCAGTAATGGAGAGACAGGCGTGGAGAGGGTGAGGCTTGAGAGAGGAATGGTGATGGAGAGGTCTGTGCAGGGAGGAAGAAGATGGAGATGGAGATGGGGGGCTGCTGGGCAGGTCTGTGAAGGTCATGAGAGGGATCGTGAGATGGAGATGATGAGAGGGAGAGGGGGATGAGGTTGCCTGGGAGATGGAGGAGAGGGGGGTTCTGTGCCTGCAAGAGGAGTGGCTTGCATGGGAGTGGGAGTGGGAGAGGGAGATGAGGGATGGAGGCGAGATGGGCGGGCGAGAGAGGGATGGGTGAGAGAGATGAGAGATGGAGGCGAGATGGGGAATTACAGGAAAAATAGATGGGCGCAGAAGGGGTTTGGGTATTAGTAATAACAGTGCCGCCGCAAATAGTGCGCCAGCATAAATATTTTTGAAAATATACCGACAGAAAAGAATGCCCGGTGCAATTTGTTTGCCGGCAAACCAAAAATAAGGAGCCATCATTTGGCGGGGATAGGGGGTGAAATTTTCCTTAACCTTTGCCAGCGAGAAAAATAAAACGCCGGGAAAACACTTGTTGGAAATTTATACTAAAAGCATACTTTTATGTATTTGTCTTCGACTAATTAGTATATTCTTTCTTTTCATCTAAATGAGATTTTGTATGGGCAAATGGTTGCATTATTTATGATTGTGCATGTGTGTGTCTTTTATTCTATAAAGTAGACAAGTTAGTGTATAGAGTTCTACTTATACACGGAGGACTTATCTGTCGGTTCTTATAGAATATAAGTTTTTGTTCATAATCTAGATGGACTTGGACACACCATCGGTACGATTGTAGCATGATGTTTCAACATGCTTGTCTTGGCTACGGGAAACGGTATAGTTTCGACTCATCATGCCAGTACGCTTTGTGTGTATTGAACATGACCGCTTGTGGGTTTATTATCTTTATACTGACAATATAAGATGATTAACATCCAAATGGTTATTATGAGTTCTTGTACTCTTAATCCTGACATAAATAATAGACACATACATTTAGTGTTTGCCATTTTGATTTACAAAGAAGTGAGATCTTTTATGGGTCAATAATCTCAGTAAATTGGATGACTGCACTACGTGTATGGTGCATATTAGTTTATTGACGGAATCCACGTCCCATAATTGAGATTGATGATATCCCCTTGATGAAGCTTTTAAGTTTTGATTATGTCAAACCCTACAGGTGGACTTTGTGTTCGACTTATCAAATAAGTTAAATGTAAGGTCTCAAGGAATTATAAAGATATCGATTAAATATAGATGTCGGTAATTATTTAATTGATGGATCTCTGAAATCTTAACGTGGGGAGATTAATAAGCATTTAATGACATGAAGCTTGAAATATTAATTTTGAGAATAAGGACAGGAGTGCAATTATAATTCTCTAGTGGACTGAATTGTAATTTATGGAACTAGGATTCTAATTTGGGTTGAATTAGGGTTTCTTGCTTCCATAAAGAGCCTATCCTTATTTACTTCTTAAGGTCCCTATTGTAGCTTATAAATATGCGCTATTGCTCTCTAGGTCAAAAAGAAGAAATATCTCGTTTTAGAAAGTAGAGAGAATTCGCAAAAGGGGCGCACTCCCTGGTGCGAATTCGAGCATAGAGGAATGCAGTAGAAGATCTTGAGATTTTCGGGCTGCTGCAAGACCGAGATCAGGTCAGAAAGACAGAGATCAAATCAGAGAGATCTCGCAGGTATGGTTTTTGATCATCTTCGTTTAAAGCTATTTCTGTATTGATTTGTGCGCAACATCTAGGGTTCCTGGCGGAAACTCTTTTCTAACAACACTAACCTTTGCCGGCGAAAAAAATAAAACGCTGAAAAAACCTTGACCTTTGCCGGTGAAAAAAGAAAATCGCTGGGAAAAACCTAACATTTACCGGCGAAAATATGTTGTCGGGAAAACCCTATCTTTTCCCGACGAAAGAAGCTTTTTCGCCCGTAAAAGTTATACTTTTCCCGGCATTTATTGATTGCTTCGGAAAAAAATGCCGGTAAAAGTGCAAATTGTTGTAGTGTCCAAAAGCAATCCCCTAAGGGCCTGTTTCTTTGGAAGAATTTCTTACAGGAATTCAGGCTGTTTGTGAATTCCAGAGTTCCTATTAGAAATCTGATCTTCATTTACCAGAATTCCCAGCATTTGAAGCAAGCAGCATTTTGAAACTCCAAAATCGTGGATTTTTCAAATGCTAGCCCTTGCTCTAGCGTTTCAGAATCCACGTATTTCGGGAGGATTTAGGAGAACTCCGACTCTTCCAATGGAAGAAGGCTTTCGTCTTCTATAGGCCATGGCAAGAAAATCAGATCCAATCATCTTATTTCTTTGCAGTCCTTTCATCTATATATCTTCTTCTCCTTGAATCCCCTCTCCACCCGAGCATCAGGAAATGAAGGATGTTGGAATTCCTTGAATTCCAAATGCTACCTTTTGTCTTTTTCTGATGGCTGAAATTCAAAATTCCAAAAGGAAAAAAAAAATACCATCCAAATATCCTAGGGAACAACCAACTGATCGTTGTATTTGAGTTGCAAGCAAAAAAAATTCTAGACAGAAATCCGGCCAATGAAACAGACCCATCAGTAGTAGTCAATTCTGAAATCCCAATTCTCAAGAAGGTCCACTCTCTTTAAAGTTTAAAGCTTATGAATGATCCAGCTTTTGGAGCCTCGCCGTTCAGGTACAAAGATCACATCTCTCGGAACTCTGGACAACAAAAATTATATATATATATGGAGATGCTTCTATGGGATATCTCTCACCTTACTATGAGAGATATGGTGGAGCCCCTCACATTTAAGTTGTTGGCATTGGATATGGATGTGAGGGCCATCACCTTATCTCTCATAATAAGGTGAGAGCATATCTCATATGAGCATCTCCCACACACGCACACACACACAATCATATATATATATATATATATATGGAATTCTATAGAATGCCCCATTAAAAAAGGGCAGTCCAACATCTATTGAAAAGTAACTGCATTTACTATTATTTTAATACTTTCAGTTCAATCATAAATATAACTTAGAATTAGCTCCATGTATTAAGGACATTTAATTAGAAGTTAACTACAACTCAAAACAAACCATGTCACTACAACAACTTGCACCTTTAGCAATGTTTTTATAAATTCATCAGTAAAAGTAGGCTTTTACTGATATATAAAATTTCGTCGCCAAAAAGTAAACTTTTACTGATGTTTTTCGGCAAAGTTCAATCGTAAAATTAATTTATTTTCTAACTAAAGTAAAAATCAAATATTATTACCGACGAATTAAAAAACGACGGTAAAATCCTACTTTTACCAACCTTGTTTTGAAAAACGTCGGCAAAGTTCAATTGTAAAATTAATTTATTTTCTAACTAAAGTAAAAATCAAATATTATTACTGACGAATTAAAAAATGTCGGTAAAATCCTACTTTTACCGACATTTTATATAAAACATCGGCAAAAGTTCAATATTAAAATTAATTTATTTTCTAAGAAAAGTAAAAATCAAAGATTATTACCCACGAATTAAAAAACGTCACTAGACGATTTTTAATTCGTCGGTAAAATTAGCACTTTTTACTTTTTTTTTAAATAATAAAAATAAAATAATTTTTGCCGATGGTACAAAGGGCACAAGTTATCCAACGGTACAAACCGGATCTATTGTAACATTTCATGGTAACTTAGAGATTAGCGGTTTTGTATTTGGAAACCTAATTTTTGGATCCCACAACTAAGATCGAAGCCATTAATCATGTTTACAAGGCCCAAAACAACAATGTGATAAAATCTCAAACGTTGATTCCTCATAGATTTTGAGATATTTGCAAAAAGGAATTCACAGCGTTGGATCTCAATTTCTAGAAATCTTGGTCCTTTTTTGCAAAATCCAAACTGCTAAAACTCTTCAGAATGCCTAAACCGACTATATGGACAGTTTTGGCAGTGTGATTCATCATGGATCGTGAGAAAATCGTGAAAAACTCTAGATCATTTTCTTCCACAGTGTAGAAAATGTGATTATCTTGCAGTACTTTTTTCAAGTTCTTGGCTCCTATGGGCCCTGAAATCATGATCTGAGACGTACATCGTTTCTGAATGGCCAAACACTATCTGGAAATTCAAACATCATCCATTGATCCTTCCTAAATTTTGAGCTATTTGTAGAAAAGTCCATGCCCTGAAATATTAATTCTTTTTATTTTTTGGGCCCCTTTTGTATGATCGAAACCATTCAAATTCCCCCATACGATTTTCCACAACAAAGGAGTGAAGGCTGAGGTCGTGATTTTTTAAGTATTTTGAGAAACTTTCAAAAAAGTTAGATGGTAGGAATCCTCCCTAGTTACCAAACCTAAAACTCTCTTCGAAAATCCTCTGTGATGATATCTTGGTTTTAGGAGATGGATGGAAGAGTTTACCAAATGTGCCCTATAATGGTAGAAACTCTTTCAGGACATGTAATGTGTTGATGAAGAGAGGCTAAGGTTGTTATTTCTAAGTTTGAAAATTGCTAAAGTGAGATACATAAATAATAAAGTAAGCTCTATAATGGTTAAAAAAACCATGATATCTTTAGGAAACTCCGGGATATTTAAAGGATTTGTGCTTCTATGAGATATTTTCCTTCATTCATAAATGGTCATGCCCCACCACATGGAGTGAGAATAATTCAATCCTACTTATTTTAGTCTGTATGTTGTAAAATTTGAAAACTTGAATATTCATAAAATTAGTATTTTGTATTTTATACTATCAATGTGCTATTTCATTCTATGTATACATTACTCACTTAGGTGTTGTCCAAGTGGCATAAGGCATGGGTTTGCTCCCTATGTCTTGTGTTTGAAACAAACACCAAATTTACTGGTGTGCATTTGTTTAGGTTTAACGAGTTATCACCCAAGGGATTAGTCCTAATGGGTCAAAAACCTAAAGATACCCACATCATAAAAATAGAAAAAAAAAATCTATGAAGACATCACCAAACACCCTACCCAACACAAGCCTTACCCGATCAAATTATTGCTGACATTTTTTAAATAGTCGGTAAAATAACATTTTTTACTTGTTTTTAAATAATAATAATAAAATACTTTTTTGTGACGAAAAATAAACGTCGGTAAAAAACTCCCTCTTTTTCGCGATGAAAAATAAACGTCGGTAAAAAATAAATGAATTATAAAACGTCGGTAAAATTGACTTCTAGCAACTGAAAGTGCAGCTATGGCCAATGAACAAGTCCTAGAGGGGAGGTGAATAGGACTAATTAAAATTCTTTGCCAATTAAAAATATCTCAGTCCAATTTTAATCCCAATTAGGACAAAGAACACAATGAACACATTTAAGAATACAACTTATGCGGAATATGTGTTCAATGAGTGAATGCTTGAACAATCAAAGATATGACAATTAGTTTCATGTTAATAAGCACGAGCGTGTGTAAGACACTCTTCACAAATTCACTTGTGATTCACATCAATGTAAAAATAACTATATAACCATGGTGCTCAAGTGAATGTATGTAAAAGAGTGTGTGCTAAACAATATATGATTTACCAATATGTTCAATGTCTCAATAAAACTCAATGATGAAATAGTATCCTTATCAATCTCCACAACATATAGATATGTAAATCATGTACAGGTGATAGAGAAATTGACACAAGGGATTTATAGTGGTTCGGTCACACAGACCTACATCCACTCTCAAGGGCCACACAGTCCCCTGGTTCCACTATGAAGAATCAAACTACACAAATACTGATTCTACATCGATTTTGTTACCGAGGTTCAATCACAAAGATCTACTCCCCTCTTTTGTTTACGAGGTTCGACCACAAAGATCTACTCCCCTCTATAATTTTTATAGTGGTTAAATCACAAAGAAATAAACCACTCTTACAATGCTCTGAATTGAATGAAGTGAGGGAGAAGAACACTTGCCTCTTTTGACAAAATCTGGAGGTTGCCACTTACCCCTTTAATGAAGTCCAGAGGATGCTCTTCGAAGCTTGTCACTGTAGCTCCAAGCTTTTATGCCTCTTGCAATGCTTCCTTGATATTGATGATGATGCTCCAATGTTGTGCTCAATCAAGGGAAGAGGTCTTTGGTCTAGGGATATGGATTTTAACTTTTGATGGCTCAAGTTCTTCCCTAGATGATATGGTTTTCACACATCACACTTTCCTTGAGCTAATGAAGCTCTTAGATTTGCCAATACAAGCTCATAGTGTGTGTAGAATGATCTATGAGAGCTCAAATATGATATACCATGGTTAGGACATTAGCTCTTATGATCTTGGAGCACGCTTGGATGATTTGGGGCCTTTTCTATTTATAAACAATCCTCAAATGGCTCTCTAACGGCACTTGGCGGCTAGCCTCCTTCACATCCGCGGTTAGCCGCCACCCAACGGATACTTCTAACGGTCAGATATTTCAAATTTTCTGAATGGGCGGCTAGCTGTCGGTCACCAGGCGGTCGACCGACCACTGACCGACTGCTGATCGCCTGGTGGTCGCCCCTCTGATTTTCAGCCAAAAACAACTTCTAGAAAAGTGACCGCGAGGTGACCGTGAGACATGGCGGTTAGCCGACCTCTAGGACCAGTTTTGAGTCTTGAAAAAGGCTCAAAAACATTTTCTAAAAACCTATTAAATAAGCCATTAAACTAAGGGTTTTTAGGGCCATCTCTTGGTTGGTTTGGGGTCCCATTTACCTGAATAGGTTGTCACTCATATGGAGGTCTTCCTTGATGAATTCAAGCCGTCCAAGACTTGATCTTTTGACTTCAAACTTGATCTTCCTTGTGAAACTCAGAGAGGCAAGGTCTTGAATTCTTTGACACGGAATCGACAATATAAGTGCTCATGGAAATGTGGCACTAACAGTAATGTTTCCTTAAAAAAAGTCGGCAAAGTTCAATTGCATTATTAACTTCATTTTTAGGGAAAATAAATATCAAGGACTATTATCGACGAATTTTATGAAGTCAGGAAAATGACCTTTTAGCGACGTTTTTTTGTAAAACGTCGGTAAAGTTTAATTTTATTTTTAGGAAAATTAAAAATAGAGACCTTTACCGGCAATGTTTTCTTACTGACGAAAAATAGCGTCCGAAAATGTATTACCGACGTTTTATATTAAACGTCGGTAAAGGCTAAGAAAAATAAAATAATTGTTACCGACGAAAATATAAATGTCAGTAAACATAATTTTTCCCTCTCCCGCCACCAACATCCCCCTTTTCTCCCTCCATGCCCTCTTTTCCCTCGCTCACTTCTTTCTCTCCCATCACCCCGAGTGAATCGCCCAGAACCTCCAAAACCCATCGTCGTCCTCTCATCTCCGGAAAAACCCTCTCCAGACCTCTCCCAGGCGCACGACCCACTTCACCTTCCTCCGCTAGATGACCACAGCAGCAGCCCCCGGACGCCCGTAGAGCCTTCATCATCCTCCTCGCGCCGCCGGACGCCTCCCCTGCACCAGGTACACCCCTCCCTCTTCCTGCACTCCGCACACACCGCGCACTATTCCCCCTCTCCTCTCTCTTTCTTCTCTGTTCTCTCTCTCCCTCGTTCCCCATCTCTTTGTTTCCCGTATGCTCTCCTCCCTCCCTTCCTCTCTTCTTCTTCCTCCCCTGTCTCCCCTCGCCTGTGCTTGCTGCAGCGCCCACCGGAAATTGCTCCCTCTCTCCCTTGGTTCTCTCTCTCTCTCTCCCTCTCTTCTCTTCTTCCTCTCCTCTTCCTCTCCCTCTCCCTCTCCCCTGCTTTCTCCTCTGTTCTACCCTGCACCCACCTGCAGACCACTCCCTCTCTCCCTTGGTTCTCTCTCTCTCTTCCTCTCTTCTCTTCTTCCTCCTGCTCCTCTCCTCTCATCTGCCCTGCGCAGCCGCCTTTTCCTCCTCCTCTTCTTTCTTCCTTCCTTCCTTATCCTTCTCCCTTATCTCCCTTTCCCCTTTCTCATTCCACACTCTCAGCAACCCCCTCTCTCATTTCCCTCTCCCTTCTCCACTGATTCATCTCATCTCCCATCTGATTTTCGTTTCTCTCTTTCTTCCTTTCTTTATTTCCTCCTCATTCACTCTTCCTAGTAATGTGACTGAGAACCCATTTAACGAGTAAGGATCCGAATCTGGATTGAATTCAATTGAGCCATCCCAACACAGGTCCATTCAGACCAAGTCGGCCAAGTCATCTATTGTGGCCAAAACGTCTTAAATAGATAAGATCATAAGAGTACAGGCAAGTTAAATAAATCAGAGTTTTTCCAGCAAAAGCACAAAAAAAAAAAAAAAAAGATTTAGCATTTGTTGTGAATTCATTTGGTATGTATCACAGATTTTACAAACTTAAGTTCTTTCACAACTCGGGCCCGAGTTACAATAATCCAGGGCCGTGAACCATACTTACTCCCGTGAACTCTGAATTAATCTAAGCTAAAACAGAATACACAAGGGATGACATTCATTCATTCATACCTGTCAATTGTACAATTTGCGGAAACACACATTGACAAATTAATTCAAAATGTACATGTATACAAAATAAAGTTCTTTATACATGTATCGTTCCTTTGCTTTCTTCACCAATCATTGCATATTGATGACTATTCCAGTTCTCAAAATATTACATTTCCAAAATGAATTTCAACTATTCAAAAAAATTCTCAAAATGAATTCCTCAAAACGTTCTTTGTCCATTTGCTCCCCCGAATAACCATCTCAAATGGTATTCCGACCATCCCATTCAATTAATCCTCCTGGAGGAACCGCAACGGTCTCCTCCGCTGCCGCCGGGACTGCTGCCGGACCGGCATGGTCAATCAGGCGTGTAATGCCATTAATAACACCAGTGAACACGACGGTTCAACAAAGCATAAACAAGACTTGTGATAGCACATGTTAGTACATTTACTAAATTCATTCAATATATTTAGTAAACAGTTCCAATTCTAGACAAATTCAATAGAATTCCTACAATGACAATGGATGAGCATAATAAGCCAATCAATAAACATGTACAAGATGGCAACTACTATAGCTTTCATTTCAATTCAACTCATTCTATTTCTTTTCATGTCATTTCATTTCATATACCATCTTCCCTTAAAAGAATGATTCATATTCCAAATGGAAGAATTCAATCAGTACCCGTAGATACGATCGGAATTTGTGGGACTTACCAGTGTTCGGGCCAAGGACACAAGCATCACCACGGAGCTCCGGAACACCCCAAATCCATCTACTGCAGTAGGAATAGTCATTTGGTTCAGGGCGGAAGGGCACACCATTCATGACCCCCGCCTCATGTACATAATAATTTCTTAATTCATTTAGAATTTCATATAATTGCTAGGTAGTGCCAGACTCAAGGGTCAATACATTTCATTATTAATCTATTTCTGGATTCAATTCAATACAGTGATTCCATTCTTAACAATAGAAAGGAATAACCAATGACATCAATCTTGTGAGATTGGAATGAAGTGATAACAATACAATGGCATGGGAGAATCACTGACTACCCGATTCTACTCATTTCTATTCCAGTTCCTACCCACCATTTGGGTGTAACCGTTGGTTTCCCGATGTACGTGTTATTCTCGATGAACATCACATTTGTATTTATATGTACATTGGAGTCCCCATAATTTAACACCTATAGAGGTATAGTCTGTAATCAATTAACACTTAACCCATGATTAATTCAAGGGTTCAATTTTTAAGATTTCTATTCCATTATCCAATCCTCACCAAATCTCTATTTGCATTAATTAGCCACAAAGCTAATTTAGAGGACATATAAATGTCCAAAAAGCATACACGTTTCCTACGAAATCCAAAACCAACTGTACTCTAACAGAAAAGTGGTTGGCCTTAATCAATGCCTTGTCCAGTATCAGGTTCGCTCGAGCAGACTCAAGTTCGCTCGAGCGGACCCAAACAGAGAAGTGGTCGCTCGAGCGAACCCAAAGTTCGCTCAAGCGAACTCAAACAGAAAAGTGGTCGCTCGAGCAGACCCTTGTCCGCTCGAGCGCCTTCATCCAGAGAGTGATTCGCTTGAGCGAAACCAAGTTCACTCGAGTGAATGCTTCAGAACTTCACTCCGTTCATCCAGAGAGTGGGTCGCTTGAGCGAACGCTTCAGAAAACCCAATCCGGATTTTTGTAACTATTTCTCTTCTTCACTCCTTCTCCATTTATTTCACAACAACCTGCAATAAGTGTTGGACCCCCTGTCCACTCTTCATTCACACCATTCACAAATTAATAACATCTCCAATCCATTCCATCAATCCATAAACAAACCATTCTAAATCAATGGAAATATACACAAATCCAAAATCAATAAAATCTCCATTAACATCTATAATACTAACACATTCACAAGCAATATTTATACTTGCCTCCTTAAGCTTCTTTGATAAAAAACCCCCCCTTTCTCTTGGCTTGGTTTGGCACAACTCTCCCAAAGAATCTCCCAAGTTCTTCAATAATGGAGGATGCTTGATGGGGAAGATCAAGTCGATGATGCCTCCACCCAAAACCACTTGAAATCCTTCACACTCTCCACTCTTGAGGTAGAAAATGGAAGAGAAAGGAAGAAGGGTGCCTAGTGTTTGCAAAATGGGGAAATGAGTTCATCTCTTAGCTTTTATAAGTGGATTTTTGCACTTAAGCCCCCTTCTATTCTTCTTATTTACATTTTGGGTCAAATGAAAACCCATTTGACCAACCTTATGTCAAATGAAATCCAATGTATTATGAAAGTTGACGTACTCTTCGAGATACACACGTTGGTACCAAGAATTTCCGTATTTGACAAAATACGTGAAAACTTGTATTTACAAAAAGGTCCTTAGTTTACCTTGTTTGAGTTTAAACTCTTTTTAATCAACTCAATCCCTTTCAAGTTCACTTCATTAAGCTTAATTTAATCATTTGAGACTAACCCAACTCATTTAGTTCGTTGATCACAATTAGCACAATTAATCATGCTCAAGTAACACTAATTGGGATTAATTAGTCTTAATTACGATTAGTTCGGGGCGGGGCCTAACAAGTTCTACCATGTTTTGATAGAAATCGTAGAATCTCGTTTCATTGCTCACTGCTCTATTTTTTACTCCCTCGGCATTGTTGAGTTCTTAGCTGTTGCCTATAGCTATCTCGCGCATTCTGAGCTCAGTTCTGCTTCTATCCACAAGTCTATATTCAAAGCAATCAGTTTCCATGGATTCTGTTTTCTCATTTTTTAAACAAATTTTCCTTAACATATGATCTATTTTTTTGGTCTTTGTAGATAGGGACAAAATGGCTGGGAAATCCAACAGAGGGAAAAACAGAGGAAGAGGGACAAACTCTATGAGGTCGTTAGAGCCTGTGAGCTCTGTTGATTCATCTGCAACATCCAATGGTAACTCCAGGGCTGTAGAATGCTCAAAGGTTGATGCTAATGGAGCACAAAACTCAAATTTAAATGTTAAGCTTTCTAGCATGGATTAGTCAACCAAGGAGGCGTTGGATTATACAAGTGCGCTGTCAAGCATTGGACCCAAACAAGCTGATGGTAAAGAGGGGAAAAAAAAGTTAATTTAGGGAATACTATATCAATAGCGACTTCTGACAGTTTTTTTTTTATTTTTTTTATTTTTTTTTAAATCCTTCTTTTTCTTTCGAGTAACAGGTGATCTTGGTCTCTATCCTATATCTGTCAAGACTCAATCTGGGGAAAAGCTAGAGTTGCAGGTTGGTTCTATGTGATTAATGGCAATGTTGATTTCATAACATGGCGTAGCGGATATAGATTTGTTATGCTCTGAAGTCTTTTTGGTTTGGTACAATTTATCTAGACTGTACTAACTAAAAACTATATATATAAATATATATATATATATATATATATTTATATATGTGTGTGTGTAAAACTTGAAATTGATATAGAACTTGTTTGTTTCATGTTAAGTAAAACTTTCTGGAATACTTTCTTTGTCTGTTTTCTTTTTCTTTTCTCCATTGTATGTATGGTAAAGGCCATGTGCTTCTGCTGAAATGTATAGACTGGTTTGGAATTTGCAGTTAAATCCAGGAGATTCTGTTATGAATTTGAGGCAATTCCTTCTCCAAGCTCCGGAGACGTGTTTCTTTTCGTGTTATGATTTGATACTGCATGCCAAAGATGGTTTAGTTCATGGTCTAGAGGACTACAAGGAAATTTCTGAAGTTGCAGATATTACAGCTAGTGGTTGCTCCTTGGAGATGGTAGCTGGTATGTTCAAACTATCCAATTAGCGTGATTAATACCTTTATTTAGCATGATTTGTCAGTAATTTGTGGCTCTGATGGGGATGCACATTTTCAGCATTGTATGATGACAGATCTATAAGGTCTCATGTCCGCCGAGCCAGAGAATTGCTTTCTCTATCCACTCTTCATGCTTCACTATCAACATCACTTGCATTGCAGCATGAGAAGACGCAAGAAAGGGCTCCAGGTTCTGTATGTTAAAGTTCACTCCTGCATTTTATTTATTTATTTATTTTATACTTCTTTCCTAGCTGTATGTCTGCATTCCTCATCTTTTGCACTCCCTTTCCATCAGGTTGCCCCAGAGCGATACTTATTTTGGTTTTTTTATTGGCATTTGTAGTGAAATTCTCCTTCTATTTTTGTTAGAAAGAAGTGTATTCATAGTCCAGTATATCATCTTACAATCTGTTCTTGGGGGGGTGGGGGAGTGACAAATAGGATGGGGTGGTTTTTGGAGATCCAGATTCCTGATTGATGAGCAACTCTAATCAGAATACCATTTAGATCACCGTGTCATAGGTCCCAACTGTCAGTGATCAACACCTTAACTAACAGTTAAGCATGGAGTATCCAAAGGGATACGAAAGGGATTGACATGGTGCTTCTGTAACTCCAATTAGTGTTAGGATTGGGTTGGGTTTTGTAATAGGAAAACCTAGGTACTTTGTCTAATACCATTGTAGAAGGCAAGCAATTGATCAATCAAGAATCACATATTAGCTAGAAAAACGTTTGCAATCATTGTTCCCAGATGAGGATGGTTTCCAGCTCATGTGCAGATGGCTTCTTACCTAATTAGGGAACCGGAATCATGTTGACAGGATCGTACTAGTTAATCAACAGTGATGTCATAACATGAAAAAAGTTCACATTGGGTGCCCATAGACTAGTGACCCTGGTCTTTTTTTTCTTTTCTTTTTTTGGTGGGGGGTTTGGGGGTGCGGTTGTGTTGTGATGGGTGGGTTTCAGTTGGGAAATGCCAGTAATATAATTATATGCCAGTAATTATAATTATATAATTAAAAGCGCGGAATGGAGTTTGAGTTGCATTCAGGTGTAGGATTGTGAAGCTAAGTATTATGAAAACCTTAAAGCGTAGCTTTCATTTCTTCTCACCCATAGGGGTGGAATAAATCAATTTAGTTTCTCTCCTGTTATCAATAACACTTCCACAATATACATGGTTTGCTTAATCGTCTCTTCTATCATAATTCAGTTTTAGGAAAGCCCTTGGTTTGGAGTTTGGAATCGTGGTTAATTGAGGCTGTAAATTGCAAAGGTTTCATCTAATAGGGATGATGATGCGTACTGTACACATCGATACATACTGATACAGCCAGCGTAAAACTAGAAATTTCCTCCTCTCATTCACTTGGTTTCCTTTAGTTTTTTGGGAGAGATTATAGGTGTGCTTCTTTGGGTCGGATTTGCACATACAAAATATATTTTATTGTTCCAATTGTGTCAGACCTTTACATTTTGATTATAGTATGTTAAAAGGTTGAAGTACCCAAATCTATGTTTTGATCGAACTTTCGCTATTTCTTGAGGTAAAAACTCTATTGCTAGCCTTGAAAAATCTGCTTGCCTACTTAATTCCTTGTTTAATTATGTTCTTGCTTCATTTGCTTCTCTTTTTGTCCATGCTTAAAATGGCTTTGTATGTCATTTTCTATGTAGGCAAAATCGAAAAAAGCTCAAGTGAGTTGAGCCAAGCTGCCATATAATCGTACCAGCGGCTCCAGGTCATTTGCATCGAGAATGTCTCTGATGGTACTGATTATATTCATATGAAGAAACTTGATTAAGTTTATTAATTTATAAATATGTAGTTGGTTTCATATCTAATACAAAGCTTTTTCAAATAACAGACGGCACAGAATGCCGGTCAAGCGCACTGGATCTTGAGGTGATCGCCCTGAGGGAGCAGCTAGCTAAGCAGGCTGCGAGGCAGGCTAAGCAGGACAGGAGGCAGGCTGAACAGGACAGGAGAACACGTGCACTTGAGGCCCTCATTCAGCAGTTGGCAGCTGCGGCAGGGATAGATCACTCCGGTTATTTCGACATCACGAGAGGGACCACGTCTGCTGGTGATGGCATAGCTACTGGAGATCATGATGCGACTCTTTGGTTAGTAGATTACTCTTTTGAAATTTTAACATAATAACTATTCGAAAATTATAAACACTGAAAATGTAGCGTTTTGAATACCTCGGAAAACGGCCTGTCGGGGGTCCGGAATGGGAACTGGCGATCGGAAAAATCGGAAACCGACATGGGCACTTCGCTCGAGGGTAGTTAACCTGTAGGAACTGACGGCTCGCAAATATGACTCCCGGTTAGGGAGTTTGAAGCGAGAATGGACGCTTTTCCGACACTTTGGCTCAAAAAAGGCCCGCCGGGGGTCCAGAATGGGAACCGGAGACCGGAAAAATCTGAAACTGACAAGGGTACTTCGCTCAAGGGTACTTCGCTCGAGGGTAGAGTAACCTGTAGGATTTGACGGCTCGCAAATATAACTCCCGGTTAGGGAGTTTGAAGAGAGAATGGACGCTTTTCCGACACTTTGGCTTGAAAGCTGCCCGCCGAGGTTCCAGAACGGGAACTGGCGACCGGAAAATCCGAAACCGGCATGAGCACTTTGCTCAAGGGTAGAGTAGCCTGTAGGAACTGACTGCTCGCAAATAGGACTCCCAGTTAGGGAGTTTGAGCCGAGAATGGACGCTTTTCTGACACTTTGGTTCGAAAGCGGCCCGCTGGGGGTCCGGAACGGTAATCGGCGACCGGAAAAATCCGAAATTGGGACGGGCACTTCGCTCGAGGGTAGAGTAACCTGTATGAACTGACGGCTCGCAAATAGGACTCCTGGTTAGGGAGTTTGAGCCGAAAATGGACTAAAAAGATTCTAATTTATAATTTATATATATATACATGTATATCTTTCATTTATAATTTAATTTATTGAAAATATTCTAATTTTTTTTGTCATTGCAAATTGATGGACGTTTTGGGATCGGTTGTACACTGTGCGGGCACGTGTTTTATTCTTTTTAGTTTATTTGTATTTGTAAATTGGACATTTTTATGGGACTGTATCATTATTGATTAATGTAATATTTTATGAATGAGATCAATGATTTGATGAAAAATGACGATGGTTGTTTGTTTATTTAGTAACATTTGTTTGCATGCATTTTTAATATTGAATATAGGTACACAAACAGGTTTATTTTTTTATACAGGTGTGATACAGGTGTATAAACAGGTTTACATGGAATTTTTATTGAAAAAGCAAATAAATCCTAAAAAAAAAATATTACTTTCACCAATGTTTTTTTCGTCGGTGAAGTTCTTTTTAATTTTTTTTATTTTCTTTTTTCCTTTTACCCACCAAACAAAAACGTCGGTGAAAGTCTTTTTAACTTTTTCTATTTTCTTTTTCCATTTTACCAACGAAAAAAAAATGTCGGTGAAAGTCTTTTTAATTTTTTTAATTTTCTTTTTTCCTTTTACCGACGAAACAAAAACATCAGTGAAAGTCTTTTTAATTTTTTTAATTTTATTTTTTCCTTTTACCGACGAAACAAAAACTTCGGTGAAAGTCTTTTTAATTTTTTTATTTTCTTTTTGACTTTTACCGACGAAAAAACAACGTCGGTGAAAGTCTTTTTAATTTTTTTATTTTCTTTGTTACTTTTACCAAAGAAAAAAAAACATCGGTGAAAGTCTTTTTAATTTTTTTTATTTTCTTTTTTCCTTTTACCGACGAAAAAATAACGTCGATGAAAGTCTTTTTAATTTTTTTTCTTTTTATTTTACCGAAGAAAAAAAAACGTCGGTAAAATTATTTTTATTTTTTTATTGATTTTTCTTTAATCTTTTGCTGATGAACAAAAACGTCGGTAAACGGTATATAATCGTCGGTAAAAATTTATTTTTTGCTGACGGAATAATAGTTCGTCGATAAATTGTTTTTTCCACGTCTTTTTACCGACGTCTGTCCGACGAAAATATTTTTATCGGTAAAGTCCTTCACTGCCGTTTTTTTGACCTTTGGCGACGAAAAATCTCGTCGCTGAATGTGTAAACTGTAGTAGTGTGTAAATTCACGTACATCACATTTCAAATTCAAACCATTCAAAACCACTATCCCATGATTTCATCGAAGGCCAAATTTAGCTCCATAGTGTAAGAGTCACTTGGCATAGTGGGTCAACAAAAGGGGTTTTTAGGACATAAAAAGGTAGGGAGAGGCAGAACCTGGTCTCGCTATAACGAGAATGGCTGAATAGCGAGCTAGGCGCAAGAAGGCAAGTTCATTCCGGACTCTTAGTGGAAGCTTGAGAAAACTTGATATTCTTAGTGGATTATGATTATGAGTCTCTTGCACGGATTTGCGGCTATAAATTGAGTGTTTCTCACAACCCAAAGAGACACATATCATCTCTCAAGTTCTGAATTGGTGATTTAATTGAGAGAAATTTTCTCTAGAGATTTTTGAACTGTTGTGCTGCCAAGTACTCTAGAGAGCTAAGTTCTTCTGCATCCTTTGTAGAAGATTATCTTCTTGGGAGAAGATCTGAGGAGTCAAGCGCGGGATTGAGTTTGTTGCAATCAACAGTGTGACGTCGTTGAAGCGTAAAGCGACACAAGGTAACTTCAGTCCTTAGGTAGGGGATATCTGGGGAAGAAATCTGAATTTCTTGTAATTGCGAGATTTATAGTGCTTGATTAGATCCAGTTTGGATCCGTGATTTTTCACCTGGTGTAACACCCTGACCCGCCTTAATTTCGGTTAATAGTTAATTAATTGAGATTAGTAGTTTAATGGGTGTTTTTGTATATGTTTGGGCTTGATTAGGTAGAATTAGTTGGGTTTGACCACTTACTAGGCAGACTATGACTTTAGGAGTGTTTTGGTTCTTATGTGTGTATTTAGAATTTTGTGGTTTTGAGTGCATTGCATATAGACTAATCTGGGCTCTCATTTTGGTGTTTTGACCCATTAAATCCGGATCCATAATGACCCATTTCCAGCCCATACTCCAGCCCAAGCCCCATTTTGAAAACATCCTGCAACTTAGTGGGACTTGCATGCAGTGCAGGGAAGGAATTTCATCTCAAAACCTCTTTTCTCCATTTCAAGCGGATCTTTCCTTCATTCGAGCTGAGCCTTCTCTTCTCTACTCCTCTACTACTTCATCTCCTTCCTCATTTCCAAGCAACCAGCCAAGGAGACCTCTTGCATGTGAGTGGATTTCATTCCTCTACTACAAGGGTTTCATCCATTGAGCCAAGCACATTCCCATTGTCCATTTCTCAACGAGTTTGGTAAGTTGATTCAAGACTCATTTCCCTTGTTTAAATCCCAAATTGGATGGCTTTATTGGTGTTGCACGTGAATTCAAAACCCATTTCTCTTCATTTACCATTGTAGGATTTCATTCCTCACCATTGTAGGTTGCTTCTTGAGTTGCATTTTTGGGGGTTTTTAGTTGGAGAAGCTTGGCTTGGGTAGGAAAGTGTGAGGTGTAAGATTTGAGTGTGCAAACACCCAAGGCAAGTTAAACATTTATAAATGTGTGCATGTATGTCCATTTGATTCTTGGAAATGATCAATCATGCTAGATACCCAATTCTTGCTCAAAATTGGATTTCTTTGTTCATGTTGGTGTTACAAATGATTTTTGTTTTCTTGTTGATTTAATAGTGGTTAAATGATGATGTTTATGAGCACTTTGGTGGCTTGTTTTTGTCCAAAATTATACCTTGTAAGATGGGTTATTGGTTTAGAAGATACAACCCCAGAAAATAGAGCATTCCAGCTCAGTTTCTGAGCTAAAAACGTGTTACAGCGTGCTGGGCCAGTCGAGCGGACCTTGGCCCGCTCGAGCGGGTAGGCCCATTGGGTTCAACAACGTCGATTTTCGAATAGCCATAACTCTTGATCCATATGTCGGAATTTGGAGTTCTACATACCGTTTGAAAGCTCTTGAAGTGTAGAATCCAATGCTCACTATATTTATTTGATTTGAGCACTGGGAATGGATAGGAAATTGGATTTTAAGTAAATCTTAGCAATCGGGTGGTACCGTGAGCTAAGTGTTGAACTGTAGCATGTTTAGATTAGTTGGCATGATAGTTGGACCTTAAGGATGGATACTTTGAACCTTTTATCATGCCCAAATGGATTTGTGATTATGTGGATCCGTGCTTGAGCAACCGTGCACCCACAAGGGACCCCGTGTTCTTCGAAATTGTGATCCGAACCAATTGTGTTATACTAAGGGATTCGGCGTCCAAATTAAGTAAGGCCACGGGTTCCTTTGTAGCCCAATAATGCTAGAATCCTTAGTACTACACTGTGTTGGATGATGAAGACCACGAGGATTTCAAGACCGTAGGATTGGCTTTATTCATATCTTGATTCCGTATACGATCTATATACATGCATTGCATTCCGTTTCCAGTATTCTTGTATGACTTGATCATACATCTGTTTAGTTCTTGTATACCTTGTTGATGTATCTGTTTACGTTTATATCTGCTTCTGTATCTTTCAGTTACACTTATGATAAGTCCTGATTATGTACCATATGATATGATCTGTTTTCTGTAATATAAGTTTTGCTATTTTGTATACTACATTCCATGAGTCGGCACCACTTGGCTTCGACCCTATCTAAGTCGGACCCGGCTAAGTGTGGGTTTAGTATATATTTCTGGCCCTCTGCAGATGGGATTATATTCTGAGGCTTTACCGGCACCCTAAGTCCACAATGGAGAGTTTTGGGCCCTCTGTCTCCTAATGGCACCACTCCGATCTGTTCTGTTCTGTTTTCCGCTCTCACTTTATATTCATGTTTACATAATTAATTTGAGAGAATATAGCTAATGGAGATGTGCCATTTAGTTATGCTATTGTGTATATCTGTCATCTATGATTCGTATATCTCATGCTTACTCATGCACAGATTTGCCTAGTGATCATGCTTTGACCTCATATGAGTTATATCCGTCTAACTATTCATTTGCCACATGCTATATGATTTATATTTGTTTATCTTGCTTAGCTTAGTCTAATGGTACTACACTTGGCGTTACAGGTGAGTACCTCGATGTCACCGCCCCGAAGATCCACGAGGAGGAGGAATCTCCCCGTCACATAGCTGAATGGACCTCTGATGATGTCTTCTAGACATCCATCCGATGAGTTTGGACGTCACACTTCCTATGGACCATTGCTTGGAATTGCCACATCTTTTTCAATAGATTATAAACTTGTTTTAGACTATGGCTTGTAGCACTTAGCTTTACTTACTTCTTTCTTTCCTCCTATCTCTTGAACTTAAACTTGAATTTCTAATCTATGCTCATGAACTTTTATGCTCTTTATCTTGATTGATGTGATATTATTGTTTTACAATTTGGACATCGATTTGACAAAATTATACAGGTTTATGGAGGTTTGAACGTCACACGTGATATCTTGTGGGTGAATTCCGTTCGTGGGGATGAAGAGTCAACGAGTTTGACTCAAATCCCCATGCGGGCGTTTGTCGCGCCTCGAGATGAGTGCAGTCTCGGGCTCGGGGCGTGACATCCGTAAGTTGGTATCAGAGCATATGTTGTTCTAAGAGTTTTAAAAGACTTAGAACTATAGGGCACTATGTGAGGACACGATAGGACGTTTGGGTGTGCTAATTCTTTGGGGATTTCCTAGATTTTGTTTTATTGGTTGTGCTAACCCAATTGTCTTATAGAAAATGCCTCCACGACGAGTTCCTAATCCGCGAAATGGTTCGAGTAGCAGTCAGAACCCGGATGGCACACTCTTTGTCGACCTTCAAGGTACAGGGCATGAGAATGTTAGGGAGGAAGAATTGCCTCCCTCACCTCCACCGCCTCCGGGCGGTGATGGAGGATTGAGATACATTCTGCAAGCTATGTCTACACAGTTAGTGCGGCAGAATGAGCAAATCATGAACATGATGGAGAGACAGGTTTAGCCTAGGGAGAATGATGCTAACTCACTTTATGAGAAGTTCAAAAAACGGGGAGCAACTGAGTTCACTAGGTTGGAAGATCCTTTGACTGCAGATGAATGGATATTGCACACTGAGAATGTATTTGAGACTATGCAGTGTACAGGCAGGTAGAAAGTGGCTTTAGCAGCTTCTATGTTTAGAGACGTCGCTGACACTTGGTGGAAGAGTGTTCGTACGCCTTATAGGACAATAGCTGATGCTGATGCTTAGACCACATTTGAGACGCAATTTCGGAAGAAATTCATTCCAGCTCATGTCACCCGACAAAAGAAAGCAGAATTTCAGAATTTGAAGCAAGAAATGATGACTGTGGCAGAGTACATCCATGAGTTTACCCACCTCTCACGCTTTGCCCCTGACTGGGTCGATACAGAAGCAAAGAAAGTGGAGCAGTTTATTGAGGGATTGAGGCCCTCCATTCAACGAGATGTTACCATGTGTCAGAGGCCTACTACCTTCGATGATGCAGTGGAGAGGGCATACTATGCAGAGCAGCAACAGCAGAATATTCTTTTGCATGAGCCTAAGCGTAACTTCACTCCCTTTGGCAAGAACTCACCACAACAATCACAGGGCAAGAAATTCAAGCAAGGAGGCAGTTTTCACTCAAGGCCAGTGTTTTGTACTCATTGTGGCAGGGGCCATGATTCGAGTCAGTGCCAGAGGATACTTGGTGCTTGTTTCAGATGTGGCTCTATGGATCACGCGATAAAGGATTGTCCGCGCACTGTAGGTGATGGGGCTAGAGGTCAACAACAACAGCAGCAGCAACAGCAACAGGCCCGTCCACTCATTTAGGCCCAACCCAATAGACAGGCTTTGCCAAGAGCTCAGAGGCCACCTCAGCAACAGCAGCAGAGACAAGTGCAAGGCCAACAAAGGCCTAGGCAGCAAGGGCAGGGTCAGCAGAGGCAAGGACAACAAAGGCAACAGCCACAGCAGCGTCCACAGGCAACGGGACGTGTATATGCCATGACAAACGAAGAAGCTGAAGCGGCAGACGCCGTTGTAGAAGGTAAGCTATTTGTTTGTGACCATGAGGCTAGAGTTTTGTTTGATCTTGGATCCACACACTCTTTCATTGCACCACACTTTGCCATGACGATCGAAGGTAGAGCCGAACAGTTGCAGGTTGTACTTACGATTGTTACCCCGGTAGGCAGGAGGGTAATTTGTGATTTGTTTTACCCGCAGTGTAGGGTGCAGATAGGTGAGTTGGTGATGCCTGTAGATTTGATAGTTCTAACTATGCATGACTTTACTGTTATTCTAAGAATGGATTGGCTAACAAGGTATCGGGCATGTATGGATTGTTTCCACAAGACTATGACCCTCAGGATAGATGAGTCTAGTGCATGAGTTATCTTTGAAGGGTCTAAGAAGAGGTTAGATACCAGGTTGATTTCAGCTCTTAAGGCAGAGAGGCTAATCCGTAGTGGTTGGGAGGGGTTCATAGCTTTTATCTCAAAGGACAAGCAGCCTAAGCAGTTAGAAGACATTCCAGTAGCCTGTGAATTCCTGGATGTCTTTCCGGATGAAGTGCCTGGTTTGCCACCTATTAGGGAGATAGATTTTACTATTGAGTTGATGTCGGGGACAACCCCAATCTCTAGAGCACCATACAGGATGGCACCTACAGAGCTTAGAGAATTGAAAGTTCAGTTGCAAGAATTGCTTGATAAGGGCTCAATTCGCCCTAGTGTTTCTCCATCGGGAGCTCCTGTTTTATTTGTGAAGAAGAAACATGGCATCTTATGGTTGTGTATCGACTATAGGCAGCTTAACCAAGTGACTGCAAAGAACAAATATCCACTACCTAGGATTGATGAATTATTTGATCAATTGCAAGGTGCAGCTCATTTCACAAAGATTGATCTTAGATCTGGTTATCACCAGTTGAGGATTAGAGGTCAAGATATTCCCAAGACAGCTTTCTGGATGAGGTATGGACACTATGAGTTCTTAGTTATGCCTTTTGGACTAACCAATGCCCCAGGAGTTTTAATGTCTTTGATGAACAGAGATTTTACCCCATACTTGGATCAATTTACAGTTGTTTTTATCGATGACATCTTGGTGTACTCAAAGAGTAAGGAAGATCATGCAGAGCATCTGAGGACTTCATTGCAATTGTTGAGGGACAATCAATTATATGCGAAGTTGAGCAAATGTGAATTTTGGTTGGAGCAAATAGCTTTTCTCGGGCATGTGATCTCTAAGGAGGGTTTGGCAGTTGACCTATCTAAGATAGAGGCAGTAAAGAATTGGCAAAGCCCGAAGAATGTAGCAGAGATCAGAAGTTTCTTAGGATTGGTCGGATACTATAGGAGATTTATTGAAGGGTTCTCTAAGATTTCAGCTCCATTGACCAAGCTAACTAGGAAGAATGTTCCATTTGTTTTGACTCCGGAATGTGAGACTAATTTTCAGTTGCTTAAGGAGAAGCTTACTACAACCCTAGTGTTGACCTTACCGACTGAGAGCGGAGGATTTGTGATTTATACTGATGCTTCGAAGGTTGGGCTAGGTTGTGTCTTGATGCAGAATGGAAGGGTAGTGGCTTATGGATTTAGACAGCTAAAAGATCATGAGAAGAATTATGCCACGCATGACTTGGAGTTAGCGGCGGTAGTATTTGCCTTGAAACTTTGGAGACATTATCTCTATGGAGAGAGGTTTGAGGTTCACTCTGATTATAGGAGCTTGCAGTACCTCTTCTCACAACATGATTTGAATCAAAGGCAATGCCGTTGGTTAGAGTTGATGGCTGATTATGACTTTCCTATTCGGTACTTTCCGGGCAAAGGGAATGTAGTGGCAGACGCGTTGAGCTAAAAGTCAGCCATTTTGGCTAGTTTGTGCGGTGAGTGGGCTTTTAGTTGAGACTTTCAGAGACTTAGATATCGAGATAGAGTTTGTCAGTGAGAAGGTGATGATGGCAGCCGTGTCAGTTTCAGAACCACAGTTGATCCAGCAGATTAAGGATAACCAGTTTCAGGATCCCAAGTTGGCCAGAGTTAGAGAAAGGATTGCAGATAAGCCAAATTTCAAACTTGAGGATGGTGTTTTATATTTCCGGGATAGGTTCTGTTTACCAAATATTGAAAACCTTAAAGATCAGATTATGGCAAAGGCGCACCATGCACGATACTCTATGCATCCCGGTAGTACTAAGATATATCAGAATTTGCGAGGTCGATTTTGGTGGAATAACATGAAGAGAGAAATTGCAGGGTTTGTTTCTCGATGCTTGACGTGTCAGAAGATCAAGGCGGAGCATAGGAAGCCCCCAGGACTTTTGAAGCCATTGAAGAGACCCAAGTGGAAATGGGAGCACATTACTATGGACTTTGTGTCAGGATTGCCAGAGACCTCGAGACACAATAATGCTATTTGGGTGATTGTCAACAGATTGACTAAGTCTGCACACTTTGTGCCATTTAGGACAGGGACCAAGATGCATACAATGGCTGATATGTTTATTAAGGAGATTGTTCGATTGCATGGGATCCCAACTCCGATTGTGTCAGACATAGATAACCGATTTATTTCAAGGTTTTGGGAGTCATTCCAGCAAGCCATGGGCACTCAGTTGACTTTTAGCACCGCGTACCATCCGCAGACAGATGGACTGTCAGAGAGGACAATCCAGACTCTTGAGGACATGCTCAGAGCACGTGTTTTGGACTACAAGGGAGAGTGGGATCGATATTTGGCTCTGTGCGAGTTCGCGTATAATAATAGTTTTCATGCGAGTATTGGAATGGCACCGTTTGAAGCTCTCTACGGTAGGAGGTGCAGGCCACCGGTTTGTTAGGAAGAAGTTGGCGTCAGAAGCTTCCATGGACCTACGATTATTGGTGAGACTAGTGCTAAGGTTAAGCTTGCATATGGCCGATTGAAGACAGCTGAGAGTAGGCAGAAGAGTTACGCAGATCACCGACGTAGAGATCTCGATTTTCAGGTGGGAGACATGGTGTTCCTTAAAGTTTCACCGATGAAGGGCACTATTCGGTTTGGGCAGAAGGGCAAGTTGTCGCCAAGGTACGGGGGACCGCTTGAGATTCGCAGTAGAGTCAGAAACTTGGCCTACATACTAATATTACCTCCAGATCTTGCTGCAGTGCATGATGTTTTCCACGTGTCCATGTTGAGGAAATATGTTCCGGACCCGTCTCACATCATAGAGTATGAACCCTTACAGATCCGAGCAGATGCGACTTACGATGAAAAGCCTTTGCGTGTGATTGACGTCAAGGAGCAGGTGTTGTGTACCCGGACGATACGTTGGGTGAAGATCCTGTGGGAGCACCACAGTCCGGAGGAAGCCACGTGGGAATTAGAGGAGCAAGTTTTGAGGAAATATACTCATCTTTTTACCGATGTACGATTTACATTTGGAGGACCAAATGTTCTAAGGAGGGGAGGATGTAACACCCTGACCCGCCTTAATTTCGGTTAATAGTTAATTAATTGAGATTAATAGTTTAATGGATGTTTTGTATAAGTTTGGGCTTGATTAGGTAGAATTAGTTGGGTTTGACCATTTACTAGGTAAACTATGACTTTTGAAGTGTTTTGCGTCTTATGTGTGTATTTAGAATTTTGTGGGTTTGAGTGCATTGCATATAGACTAATCTGGGCTTTCATTTTGGTGTTTTGACCCATTAAATCCGGATCCATAATGACCCATTTCCAGCCCATACTCCAGCCCAAGCCCCATTTTGAAAACATCCTGCAACTTAGTGGGACTTGCATGCAGTGCAGGGAAGGAATTTCATCTCAAAACCTCTTTTCTCCATTTCAAGCGGATCTTTCCTTCATTCGAGCTGAGCCTTCTCTTCTCTACTCCTCTACTACTTCATCTCCTTCCTCATTTCCAAGCAACCAGCCAAGGAGACCTCTTGCATGTGAGTGGATTTCATTCCTCTACTACAAGGGTTTCATCCATTGAGCCAAGCACATTCCCATTGTCCATTTCTCAACGAGTTTGGTAAGTTGATTCAAGACTCATTTCCCTTGTTTAAATCCCAAATTGGATGGCTTTATTGGTGTTGCACGTGAATTCAAAACCCATTTCTCTTCATTTACCATTGTAGGATTTCATTCCTCACCATTGTAGGTTGCTTCTTGAGTTGCATTTTTGGGGGTTTTTAGTTGGAGAAGCTTGGCTTGGGTAGGAAAGTGTGAGGTGTAAGATTTGAGTGTGCAAACACCCAAGGCAAGTTAAACATTTATAAATGTGTGCATGTATGTCCATTTGATTCTTGGAAATGATCAATCATGCTAGATACCCAATTCTTGCTCAAAATTGGATTTCTTTGTTCATGTTGGTGTTACAAATGATTTTTGTTTTCTTGTTGATTTAATAGTGGTTAAATGATGATGTTTATGAGCACTTTGGTGGCTTGTTTTTGTCCAAAATTATACCTTGTAAGATGGGTTATTGGTTTAGAAGATACAACCCCAGAAAATAGAGCATTCCAGCTCAGTTTCTGAGCTAAAAACGTGTTACAGCGTGCTGGGCCAGTCGAGCGGACCTTGGCCCGCTCGAGCAGGTAGGCCCATTGGGTTCAACAACGTCGATTTTCGAATAGCCATAACTCTTGATCCATATGTCGGAATTTGGAGTTCTACATACCGTTTGAAAGCTCTTGAAGTGTAGAATCCAATGCTCCCTATATTTATTTGATTTGAGCACTGGGAATGGATAGGAAATTGGATTTTAAGTAAATCTTAGCAATCGGGTGGTACCGTGAGCTAAGTGTTGAACTGTAGCATGTTTAGATTAGTTGGCCTGATAGTTGGACCTTAAGGATGGATACTTTGAACCTTTTATCATGCCCAAATGGATTTGTGATTATGTGGATCCGTGCTTGAGCAACCGTGCACCCACAAGGGACCCCGTGTTCTTCGAAATTGTGATCCGAACCAATTGTGTTATACTAAGGGATTCGGCGTCCAAATTAAGTAAGGCCACGGGTTCCTTTGTAGCCCAATAATGCTAGAATCCTTAGTACTACACTGTGTTGGACGATGAAGACCACGAGGATTTCAAGACCGTAGGATTGGCTTTATTCATATCTTGATTCCGTATATGATCTATATACATGCATTGCATTCCGTTTCCAGTATTCTTGTATGACTTGATCATACATCTGTTTAGTTCTTGTATACCTTGTTGATGTATCTGTTTACGTTTATATCTGCTTCTGTATCTTTCAGTTACACTTATGATAAGTCCTGATTATGTACCATATGATATGATCTGTTTTCTGTAATATAAGTTTTGCTATTTTGTATACTACATTCCATGAGTCGGCACCACTTGGCTTCGACCCTATCCAAGTCGGACCCGGCTAAGTGTGGGTTTAGTATATATTTCTGGCCCTCTGCAGATGGGATTATATTCTGAGGCTTTACCGGCACCCTAGGTCCACAATGGAGAGTTTTGGGCCCTCTGTCTCCTAATGGCACCACTCCGATCTGTTCTGTTCTGTTTTCCGCTCTCACTTTATATTCATGTTTACATAATTAATTTGAGAGAATATAGCTAATGGAGATGTGCCATTTAGTTATGCTATTGTGTATATCTGTCATCTATGATTCGTATATCTCATGCTTACTCATGCACAGATTTGCCTAGTGATCATGCTTTGACCTCATATGAGTTATATCCGTCTAACTATTCATTTGCCACATGCTATATGATTTATATTTGTTTATCTTGCTTAGCTTAGTCTAATGGTACTACACTTGGCGTTACAGGTGAGTACCTCGATGTCACCGCCCCGAAGATCCACGAGGAGGAGGAATCTCCCCGTCACATAGCTGAATGGACCTCTGATGATGTCTTCTAGACATCCATCCGATGAGTTTGGACGTCACACTTCCTATGGACCATTGCTTGGAATTGCCACATCTTTTTCAATAGATTATAAACTTGTTTTAGACTATGGCTTGTAGCACTTAGCTTTACTTACTTCTTTCTTTCCTCCTATCTCTTGAACTTAAACTTGAATTTCTAATCTATGCTCATGAACTTTTATGCTCTTTATCTTGATTGATGTGATATTATTGTTTTACAATTTGGACATCGATTTGACAAAATTATACAGGTTTATGGAGGTTTGAACGTCACACGTGATATCTTGTGGGTGAATTCCGTTCGTGGGGATGAAGAGTCAACGAGTTTGACTCAAATCCCCATGCGGGCGTTTGTCGCGCCTCGAGATGAGTGCAGTCTCGGGCTCTGGGCATGACACCTAGTTAGGGTTTTCCACGTAAAAATCCGGTGTCCTTGTGGTGTGTGCTTGTGATTTTATTTCTACTGTATATTTATTGTTTTTGCACACTTTTGGGCTGATTTATTAAGTAGATCAATCTAGAAATCTCGTACCCTAAACTCTTAATAGGTATTAGAGCGGGTTGCACTAAGTTATTGTGTTTGATCCTAAGAGATTTCTAGAATGGTACTCAATCGAGAAGGGACATCAACTTCTAAGCCCCCTTTGCTAGTTGGTTCTAATTATGCATATTGGAAGCAAATGATGATTGGGTTCCTTAAGTTCATTGAGGATGATGTTTGGGATATTGTTGAGGATGGCTACTCCAGACCAACAATTATGGTTAATGGACAAATAGTTCCTAAACCTAAAGCCCAATGAGCTAAGGATGAGAACGTGCCTCCAAATGTAATAACAAGGCGATGAATGGAATATACAATGGAGTGTCTGCTGAAGAGTTCTGTATGATTTCCACTTGTAAAACTGCAAAAGAAGCATGGAAAGTCTTACAGACAGTGTATGAGGGTACAGATATAGTGAAATAATCAAAATTGCAAAGGCTGACTAAAGAATTTGAAACCATTGTTAAGGATGAAGATGAGACATTTGATCAATTCTATGCCAAGCTAAATGATATTGTCAATTCTATTTTCATTCTCAGTGAGGAGATTTCAGAAAACAAGATTGTCAAGAAAATTATGAGGTCTCTACCTTCGAGGTTCGATTCTAAGGTTGATGCTATCGAATAAAATAAGAATCTTGATACCCTTAAGGTAAACCAGCTGGTTGGAAATCTTCAGACCTTTGAAGCAAACCGTTTGGATAAAGGAAAATCTAAAGAGAAATGTATTGCTTTGAAAACTAGCAAAGAATCAAGAAAGAAGCCTGGAAAGAAAATTGAGTCTGATTCTAAATCTGAAGCTGAAGATGATATAGCTGAATTGTTAAATCACTTCAAGAAGTACATGAAGTCAAAACAAGCCAAGTGGAAGAGTTCTAAATCTGAGAAGAAGGATTCTGCGAAAGGAACAAAGTGTTTTGAGTGCCAAGGCTATGGTCATTATGCTAATGAGTATGCCAACAAGAAAAAAGGTACAAAGCAAAAGGCTCTCAACACAACTTGGCATGAAGAATCTTCCGAAGAAGAGAAAGATCATAAGGCTAATTCTTCAGAAAATGTGAATGAGAAGTTTATGGCTTTCATGGCTAAGTCTCTGTCTGACAATGATACTAATGAAGATCATGATGATGAGATGTCAAACCAAGAGAAAGATTATGAAGAGTTGTATCATACTACATATGCTGATTGCGTCAAGATGACAGAGTATGGCAACAAGATTACCATCAAGTTTAAGGCTGCTCAAGAAGAAAATTCTGCACTGAAGTTTAAATTAGAGCAAGCGCTCAAACAAGTTCATCTCTTGGAAAGTTAGAAAAACTGCATAGTTGAAAATTTGACTGATGAGGGTTAGAAATTCAAGAAGGCTGAACAAGAGATTGAGACTCTAAAAATAGAGTTATAGAAGGTGAATTCTAAAAAAGAAGATTTGCAAGGAAGACTGAAGATCACTCTGTCTGAGCTAGAAGTAAAACAAGCTTCACTAAACAAGATGAACATTGGTTCGAGGATTCTTACAAATGTCTTGTGCAATCAGAAGTCTCCTTTTGACAGAAGTAGTCTCGGTTATAATCATGGTGCATCCACTTCAATTACTAAAGGTAAAATAGTTTTTGTTTCAAGTGTTGCACATGCTACTCCACATACTGCACATGTTACTAATGTGATGAGTAGTTTCAAGAAAAAGAGTGTGTCACGCGCTGCACGCACATCCACTTGTCACCATTGTAGAAAGAAAGGACACATTCGTCTCCATTGCAAGAAGTTGCAAAGTCTACCCAAGACCAAGCAATGGCGGAAGAATTTTTCTCCACCCGAGACGACTCCAATTTGGGTTAGAAAATCTGATTTGCCAAAGGAGTTTGCTCACACTATGTTGAAAGCTCAAACTACACAAGTATGGGTGGCTACATATAAAATGCCCTGATCAAGGAGGTTCAGCTCCCACCCCCAATGTTGCTATGAAGATACATTCAGGGGGAGTTAAAATTGAAAGGGAGCTACAGCATCCAGATTGACAGAACATGCATGATGATATTTGTTTGTCAATTATGGATAAATACATGGGGAGAAGAATGAAGCCATGGGGACCTTTATAAGCAAAGGAAATTCAAGATCTAGAAAGTTCACGCACAAGCCATACAAGATCTACTGTGCTGATTTTTTTTGTTTTAAAATTCAATGTATTTTGGGTTTTTCTATTGGGTAGGTTATATTGTATTATTTTAGGAAGATTTGTCCAAGAATTGCCAAAAGGGGGAGATTATAAAAGTCAATTGGCATAGTGGGTCAACAAAAGGGGTTGTTAGGACATAATAAGGTAGGGAGAGGCAGAACCTAGTCTCGCTTTAGCGAGATTGTTTCACACTACAGCGAGAATAGCAGAAACACCTCTCGCTATAGCTAGGCGTAGGAAGGCAAGTTTGTTCCAGACTCTGAGTGGAAGTTTGAGAAAAATTGATATTCTTAGTGGATTATGATTAGGAGTCTCTTGCACGGATTTGGGGCTATAAATTGAGTTTTTCTCACAACCCAAAGAGACACATATCATCTCTCAAGTTTTGAATTGGTGATTTAAATGAGAGAAATTTTCTCTAGAGATTATTGAAGAGTTGTGCTACCAAGTACTCTAGAGAGCCAAGTTCTTCTGCATCCTTTATAGAAGATTATTTTCTTGCAAGAAGATCTGAGGAGTCAAGCACGGGATTGAATCTGTTGCAATCAACGCTGTGAAGTAATTGAAGTGTGAAGCGACACAAGGTATCTTCAGTCCTTTGGTAGGGGATATTTGAGGAAGAAATTTGAGTTTCTTGTAATTGCGAGATTCATAGTGCTTGATTAGATCCAGTTCGGATCCGTGATTTTTCACCCGGTTAGGGTTTTCCACGTAAAAATCCGATGTCCTTGTGGTGTGTGCTTGTGATTTTATTTCCGTTGCATATCTATTGTTTTTGCACACTTTTGGGCTGATTTATTAAGTAGACCAATCTAGAAATCTCGTATCCTAAACTCTCACATAGCAACTGGACCCCACGGTACTATTAAATAATTGAAACAGTTCAAAGTCTCTATAACATGAATTCATTCCAACCAATTTTACTCCAAAGTAAGTGGCCCACAATCCATTCAAAGTTGATATATATTCATCATAGGCCAAAATCTACTCAAAAAAAGTGGGGTCCAAAGCCCAATTTGAGAATCCAAACCATACAAAGTCACTATCCTATGCACTCATCCTAGGCCAAGGTTTACTCCAAAATAGGTGGGGTCGGGTCAACTAAAATTATGCACAAAAGCACATATTTCCTCCCTGTCTCTCTCTTTTTTGTTTTGTTCGTTTAGTCACATCTTTTACATAACTCAATACAAGTGTACGTCAATACGAGCCAAATCGTAGAAAGAAGGTGGGGCCCAAAGTCCAAATGAGGAATCCAAATAATTCAAAGTCACTACCCATGTGCTCATCCTAGACCAAAACTTACTCCAAAACAGATGGGCCCTATCCAATTAAACATATGCACAAAACACATCATTCTCTCTGTTTTTTTTTTTTTTTTTTTCACTACAAAAAATAGTGGACCCCTTATAAAATCTATGCCATTCAAAATCAATGTCATTATCTGAATTAGTTTTTGCCCAAATTTCACTTCAATCATAGTTAGCCCTAGAACTTGATTTTATTAGAGAGGCCCACCATAGTCTTGTGTTAATTTATTTGCATATGGAAACACTTCCTCGTTGAAAGGAGAAAAGATAGGGAAGAATAGTGGTCCCCTGGTAATTTGAAAAGGAGAAAGATAGAAAGTCATTTAAAAAGGAGAAAAAGTAGGAAAGAAACATTATTGTCATTAATCATGACTCCATGTCACCTCTGACTTATTCGTTCCTCTATGGGGCGTTTTGCTTTACAAAACACCGTTCGCTATGTAGCACTCCCATATATATATATATATATATGTGTGTGTGTGTGTGTGTGTCACGTTATTATAAGAGCTAGGGTAGGGGGCCGCACATCCATATCCAATGTCAACAATTTAAATGTGAGGGTTCCTGCCATCTTTCTCATAGTAAGTAGTAAGGTGAGAGATGCATATATATATATATATATGTATATATATTAGCTTTAGTGTTTTTTCTTTAAAAACAAGTACATCAGTTTAAATCTAGAAACATATTAATATATTTTTTTTATAACGGAGGGTGTCCCGGCCCTTTAGGCTGGAATAATCCCTACGGGCTGAAGGAGCAGGGTAAATCTCCTTTGGCCCGGTACCATTAAAACATGTGAATTTAAAGATCAATACACTATGTTTGTTCACACTTCGTAGTTGAAACCGTACATTCTTTTCAAATGGAAACAGCCAGTGGTCCAGTGGCATCATGTGCTGGGCCTACAAATCTTCATCTCAAATGTCTTATTTAGATGTAAGGGGGCTTAAATTTTCAAAAATGACGTCCAGTCGTTGTTAAGTGTTATAATTTATGTCAGTCAACATGCCTCATTGTACTCAAAGTTGACTTTGCAGCCTCCATGAAATGCACAGTGAGAAGTTGGATAGGGGCAATAACCGACTAATTCCAGTAAGGACACATGGAAAACACACAAGACTAGAAATGGTGGTCTTGGATGAAATTGGGGAGAAAGATCAATGAAGGTACCGGTCCAGGTGGTTTTCCTATTAATAAATTCAATAGATTTGAATCCATATATGGTCTCAAGGTTTATAAGTTCTAAATGCATCACGTTTCGTAATTCCATTTCAATACCGAGTTGCAATTAGATAGATGTTAAGTTTGAACTAGTGGAGACTCAAGTGGTTAATTTGTGCGAAAGGAAGATAAATAGGTGGGCTAAGTTACCTAAAAATTAGGACAGAGCAAACGGAAGATGCTAATAAAGAAGCATGGACAGTTCTCTATTGAGTCTTTTGTCTCAATGTGTCTTTATTATAAGCGGATTTATTCCTATGAGAAGTGTTCTCACAGCTTATGTGAGGAGAAGTCCACCCCTTTGCCGTTGGTTCTCACCTGAATAAAACCGTATTATAAGTGCCAGTTTCTTTATAAGAATTTCAAGAATTTATGTCCGGGGGATTTCAAGTTCTTCAAAAGTTGTTCCTTTGAGGTGGAATTTTAAATCCCTTCTTTTGATGGAGCATTTGAAAAAAAAAAAAAAGAAAAAAAGCATAGAGAGTGGAATTTCAGGTGGTTGGACTTAGAAATTCTAGTAAGTAAGACTTCACATTTCAAATGCCAAAAGACAAGACATCACATCATTTCTAAAAAATCCTAACATACCAATTTCCTGTTAGAAATTTTAGCATAGAAACAAGCCCTAAGTGTCCTTGTAAATACCCATGCCATTCGAAATACTTTTTTTTCTCTGACTAGACTATATGGGATAGCTTTCAAAAATTTTAAGGCCATTTTCACTACAAGAAATTGCACTTTCGCCGGCGCTAAATAAGCGCCGGCAAAAGTCCATAAAACGCCGGTGAAATACTTTCTTGGCTATTTCCCTTGCACCGGCAGTGCGCCACAAAAACATTGCCACCAATACCCTTTGCCGGCGAAAAAAGGTTTGCGCGGGTAAAAAGTTGAACATTAACGGCGTTTTTGTTCGCCGGGAAAAGAGGTATAAAACGCCGCAAAAAGGAATTTATTTTTCAATAATAAATTGATTAAAAACTTTTACCGGCGTTTTTTTTGCGCCGGCCAAACATTTATATTTTTTGTAAATTAATTTTTCATAATTTGTTGCCGGCGTTTTTTTACGCCGGCAAAACATTAATATTTTACTGAAAATTTTTTTTTTTTAAATTTTGCCGGCGTTTTTTCTCGCCGGGAAAACGTTTATTTTTTTAAGTAATTATTTTTTAAGGTGTTTTGCCAGCGAAAATATTGCGCCGGCAAAGATTGCGTCAACAATGAATATTCATTTATTCATTTATTGTATTTATTTGATTTTTAATTTTTTTTTCCTTTATATACATCCTTGCATCATTAAAACTTCCAACCTGTATCGTATGAAACTACTATTCCATTATCTAAGACCAAATCAACTACACACCCAACATCTATTTCAATTCCAAATATTTATCCCCCTTCATATTAATATTCAAATATCCTTACAATATTAAAAGCACTTAAACATTACCATTACAAAATAAAAATCCATGCTAACATTCTACTCTTTGCAAACATTCAGATGCCAATGAAAATTTACATCTTCACATACAATCATTTCATTGCTGCACCAATCCAACACCTGCAACATTGTTCAAAAAAACTTCATACATCCTATTTTAACATATAACAATCTACTAGCTAGTTTGCATCTATTTTTCCTTCATGTTCGCTGCATCTTAGTTGCATGAATCTTTCAACAAAAAACTTTCTTCAATTTTCATTCGATCCTACATAAAAAAAGAAAGTGACATAAGATTGTCAACATAAACTGCTGTTGTTTCATCCCACCCATAAGCATGCAATTTTTCATCAAGCCTTCCATTTTCAGTTCAATCTTAAATAAGAAGGTAACGAATTTGTATTTTTACCTTTATGATGACAATTCATTTCAATATACCTTTGCTACATGTACTTATCAAACTGAAATCATAAACCACATTAGCAATCATATCAAAGAAGGCATTTGAGGATTCTGCATTGATTCTCAAACTTTGACTTTGAGCTGAAAATTAGGATTTACAAGTTTTGATATGTGTTGATTTTACTTGATGAAAAACCCAGCTGCTTGATCACAGTGAACAAAGAAATTAGAATTGTTGGTCATTTAAGGAATGAAAGAATGATTTACAAGGATGGGTGCACGCTTGAACAAACCATTCACGTTGTATGCAAGTGATTCAAGTGGGCACCATAAGGTGGGTCATATGACAACTTCCAAAAAATCAGTTGGACTTGAACATTTCTCTTATATGAATTTTTAAATGCTTCTATATAAGGAGAAATACAACTCACATGTTTTGCTATCCTGAAGTCTGCAAGCTTGACATTGGCTCCCTTAATATCCCTAAAAGAAACCATCAATAAATATTGAGGAATAGAAGTGATTGTTAACACTGATGCAGTCAATCAAATCACAGCCATAACTTCCTCATAATTGTCAAAATGGTATATTTTTGACAGGAAAATAATTTTTAAAGAAAAAAAATCAAACAGAACCAATCCAAATATCTACAAGACCATTAACCTTAGTTGTAGGAACTTTGCACAGATGGTGCCACTCTAGTTTTAAGACCTCATTTCTGTTCCTGCTGAAATCTTCACATTTTCCAAATTTTTGAGATGCATACTTCTATGATCTCCCAATCTCACTTGAATTGGCCCCTGTTCCAATCATGCTTACTGCAATTAAAGATACTAATACAGCATACCTCAACCACCAACATCAATGGTAGGTGGCTCCATGCTACATTCCACTTCTTTATTGAACTGTGTAGGTATAGATATTGAGACAGAGACTTTTAGTCACGATTTCGCTATTCCAGAGTCTTCTGACTGGACCAAGGCCATCCATTTCCCATCCCCATTCTATCTTGTTTCCACTAATACATCTAATATTGATCAAATGAAGGCTCAAAAGAGATAATAACATCCTTACTTTCACAAATCTATGCTTAATTGATTTTTTATTAACTCATCTTTGTATCTCATTTGTGACTTGGATGAATGGAATTGACATTATGATATGCTTCTCGGAACATCTTTTCTGAAATTCTAGAGTGAAGCACTGGCAGATGTGAAATGGATATTCAGATTCTATTTGTTTCTTTCTTTTAACAAGTCATTTCACTATGATAGATTTTGGTTAAATCCTTGGTACTTGCATTTACCATTGAACCGCAGATAAGCCCTTGACTCTGAGGTGACTCACCACCAAGTAAAACATGAAAATGATGTAAAAAGGCCAGCTTTTTTACAACACTTACCAAACCACTCAAAAGTCCTCAACATTGGAATGCTTGCCATTTCCCATCAGCCATTAATTTCTTTAAAGAATTAATACATTAAATCAGAAGGAGAGAGAACATATACAAACAATTTACCTAATTTCTTGACCCAAAAATAATTGAGTAAAAGAAAGTAGCTAAATTGGTTTCTACCTTTGTTGCAATGGTGAATCCAATTCACCCACTTTACCCTCACAGGCATGTCCCTGGGACAGTACCCTCACAGTTAAAGCTTAAAACCTACAAAACTTGACACCACCACTATGTTTCCTACAACAGATTCAGAGGATGCACTTCATTTGCCTGAAAAACTGCACATATCAAAGAAAGCTTGATAATGTCATCAGCTGGAATCACCTCTCCCCTAATAATCTACATGGGTTCTTGACCATCATCATCATTATCAGATAACCAATTCAGAAATCTGAACACCCCATTAAAACAGAGATGGTCATGTTAGTGCTAGACATGAGCCTTCTTCATAGAAGATACATGTCTGATGCATGTGACTTCTTAGTTTTTTTTAATAGACCTAGTTTTGATCCCATTATATAACAATAAGCGTCATTATGAATGGAAAATGAGGTCCCAATCTTATAAACATTAAATTATCATTTGTTGGGAATGAGTGGATACAGATCACTGTATCACAACTCACACAATTCACCATGGACCCTTAAGTCACAATTAACAAGGAAAAGGAAGCCGAAGTACCCAAAGGGGTTTGATCCACAAAACCTGGGCCCACCGCCAGTGTTGGATGGTTATGTTAGTTAGTGTATCACAACCCCATCCCTTGTTCAAAGACCAACTGTTGGACGGTTATGTTAGTGTATGTTTGGCGCCTAGTAAAGACTCAACTACATAATGTCTGTGCTTCACTTGGATGCACCTGTCAAAGAATCTGGAAGCTAAAGAAACTTTTAAAGGCATAATATATAAGAGCACTTTATGAAATGTAATTCTATAATAACATCAATATAGATATTTATGAAAATTGGAAGTTGAATTTTTCATGGACATTCTATGAAATTCGTACCTGAGAAGTCTTTCAATCATTGCGAGTCAAGGATGGGCTGATCAAGAATCTGATAAAAAATAGAGAGTTTGAGTGAGGAATTAGGGTGGGGGGAATTTTCAAGTTGGCCCATGTTAATCATACATGCTAACATTGAAGTTGAGTTTAGTGAAAGAAACAAATATTAGAAAAGTAATAAGATACAATAAGTTAAAACCCAAGTTTTAACTTTTAATCATTCATTTCATTAATATTTAATCCAATCCTAACAACATTCAATGTAATCTAATCTACTCCTAATCGCATCATAATGCTACAGCACAACATATCCAATCTTTTGACAAAGAATTTTGAGATATGGTGGATTCTAACAACCTCCCACGTCACTTACCTTCCAAAAAGCTCATGTAAGTTGTGCTACAAAAGCTGGAGCAGATTGGCAATCTTTCTATATTATATCAGTTCTTCTTGCTCAGTTTTCACAGTACACTTTCAGCACATCAAAGCTCCTGTTTTTATGATACAACTTGCACGCTGATCCAGTTCATTGACTGAAGATTATGGAGATTAGGTGGGCCTCAACTGTACAGTGAATAAATGATGAGAGGGCTGTGTCTCAGTGATCTATAGGGTTGGACGATGGACCTCATTACAGACAGGGCAAAGAAATTATGGGAGAAGATCAGCCATCAAATAGTGAATTAATGAAGAGAGCGTTGTGGCTCAGTGAACAACCCCCACCTGATAGTTAATGATCATGGTGTTGGTTTATCCATTTTTTCACCTCCTCTTCAATGGTCATTTTTTAAAGTTTACATGTAATTCTTTAAATTGATATTTTTAAAAATAGAAGTCTAATCAGTCCAACATATATTTTTAAAGAGTGAGGCTCACCAGTCAGAGAATAACAATAGAATCAAGTAGCATGAAAGACTTGAATGATTATGTTTGAATATAGTAATTGGATATAACCCTCGAGACATTGCCGTGGGAAAAACAGAGCAGAGTAGAGCAGAAAAGAGGATATATATTCCAGTTACAAATTCGTAGATAATTAAGAGGTTATCCTTATTGCTTATCATTTGCCAATAGTAAAAAATGAAATTCAAATCTCCTCTAGTTCAAAAACCTTTCAGCATTTCACAGAATTTGGATATAAAAAGGAAGAAGTATTTTGAAAATAACCCAAGTTAAACGAAAACAATCCAACTTCTTTCTCAATTAATTCAACATGCAAATAAATACCATTTTGAAAAGAGTAGTCATATACAAACCTAGAGAAGTCGCATCCTGAGCTCTACTAGAGGTGCCATCCTCACCAACAAGGGAACCTGGATCTATGCCTGCGCGCTCAGCTAACTGGAGTACTAAGCCCTCCAACAAAATGGTTTTCTTGCCAAACTCCGCTATTTGCTGCCGCAATTGAAGTACCTCAGAATCAGGGCCCATCCGATTCTGGGTTGAACTTGACGTGGACTTCTTGCGAATGCCAAAACCCTTAAGGTATCCCGATCTCTGTCCAAGCACCTTGACGGATATCTGTTCATCGGTCATCGGAGATGTGATGGAGGGTTGGGATTGTTCGGCCGTCAATCGCACTAATTCCTCCTACCATTTTTAAACATGTAAAAATCAAAATAAAGTGAGTTTAACATATGAATAAAAGTATATCTGTATTGATATATAAAACATGACTTAGGCATATGTACATGTGTCTTCTGAGCCTCCTCATTTATCCACTTTTGCTTCCCATGCATATAGTGTGTGTCGTGGTAGAAATCGGGAAAAGGCTGCTCATGTCCAGCATTTTGTGCTCTCTGTTATGACATTAGATATTTCGTTAATAGAAGAATTTAATTTTCATAACTTAGTCAAGTGGAAAAGATTCTTAAATCCGCACTCACGATCATTGAACTACGTGCTAGGAACTATCTAGAGCCGCTCGTATGATTCCACGGCATCTTCGATCGGCTAACTCTCGCTTTCTTTGACTTCTCCTACACAGAAAAATAAAAAACAATATATTAGTCCAAATAAATTTATTAACTAATACATTGATCTTGATCAATAATTGAGGCAGAAATATATACAAAACCATTAAAAGTTACCTTCCACTCCATAGTCTCCCATAAATTGTCAATCATCTAGGCCCAGTCATCTGCCTTACAAGGCTTTAGTGGGTGGCTCTTTGGATCAGGCACCCCCTCCTCCAAAAAGACAAATAGTGGGTATGTAATTCACACTTCCAATCCCTATACAGCTTCTAGCACTTCACATCAACGGCAGCCTTGATGATCGGATCGTTCACATAGTCCCCAAACTCAAAAAATTGCTGCAATTTGCAAACATAAACATGTAATGTGAGACAACAATTAAACATTAATGAGTCTAATTGAATCTGCATTAAGTTATCTAAAATGAAATTACCTGAACTCTCTTTATCACCAACTTCTTGATCCCCTCAGGAACAAACTTCCAGCCTTCTTTCCGAACAGGTGCCTCATCTCGAATCGCTTCCCCGAGCCGGTTTGCAAAACTAGTGGCAAATTCACCCTCTGGCGCAAGGCTCGAAGCAGGGATCGAAATTGGGATGGCATGGCCAAGCTGCCTCCTCAGCTTTTCCACCTTCAACCCCCGTGTCTTGCCCCGTACACGGTGGAAGCCCTCTCCTAAGGCTGATCCTGTCACGACCACAATATTAATTGAGTTACTAAGCATATAACATTAAAAGAATGTACATTTTAAACATAAATATTTTTATATTTCTCACCCACACTGCTGCCATCCGTACGCGGAGTCAAAACCTGGTCAGGATGGCCAGAAGAACTGCCAATCTGTGTAAGACTACGCGCTCTAGCAATGGTCGCCACCTCTGGCATGCTATCCACATGAGAAGATTGTGTAACTCGAGGCTGAGCCGGTGTAGCTTGGCCCACCCCCTCGGGTGTGTTCTCTGCACGAGAAGACCGTGTGACTGGAGGATGTGCCGGTGTAGCCTGGGCCAGTGCAGCTGCTACAGCGCAAGCATGTCTACTTTGCTTCTCTCGAATCATATGAGTAACCTGTCACAACACAATAATGAATTATTAGTATATAAATACAAAAAAAAAAAGTGAATGAAATAAAATTTACAACTAGAATGGTTTGTCATAAATCAATAGACACAAATTACCATATTAGCCGGATACCCAGAAGTCTCATCATCCCCATCATCACCGGTATTTTCATCTGAAGAAACCAACCCAAAATCACCCTGGGGCAGTCGATACTCTTCGTTGTCATCATCTTCACTCAGTGTTCTTTTTACCTCTCCATTTTTCCTTCTGCTCGTTTGACCCAATCCAAAAACGGTGTTGGCTATGTGCTTTACCCCCAAAGCACGACATCTCTCGTCTATTTCCATGATGTTCTTACTTCTCACCTTCTCGTATTCTGTCAACTTTGCCTGTTTCGCCACCCACCCAGGCTTGACATATGTTTTACTTCGCTTGGGCATTTTTGACAACTATATATGACATACAAGAGAATGAAGGCATATAAAATGAAATAAAATGAGATATATATAATGAGCCATGAAATGTAAACCAACAACTTTATTAATTTAGAACACTTGTTCATACACATCAGAAAACAAACACTACACATCATACTCTATATCAAGATCTATATCCGGATCGTCGTCATCATCATCATCTATATACTCCGCCATAGTTTCATCCTCGTCATCGCTATGCTCCGACATTGGCTCATCACCATTAACTATCTCCGGCGGAATATCATCCCTACAGTAGTGAACATCCCTATCTTCGACACAGATTGGGACAACATCGGTGGTTTCATGCTGCTGGAAGGCCTCGTTAGGGACATCATCCAGTTCTGGTACATCCCACACTCCCCGATGCTTAACTCGTTCTACGATTCTCCAGTTGTTGCCTTTGCATGTATCACTAACATAGAAAACTTGCTTCACTTGACTTGGTAGGACAAATGGATCATCTTTATACCACCGACCTGTAACATCAATGCTTGTTATGTGTTGATCGGTATGTATTTTGTTTCTGGTACTGGTGTTGAACCATTCACATTGGAACAAAACCACCCTACCCCCATGCATGTATGTCAATTCCCAAACTTTGCACAAGTATCCGTAGAAGTCAATTGTCTTCCCAATATGCTCCCCTTGCACGACCAAACCACTATTCTGGCAGTTACGCCGGTTCTCGCGATCTCTGGTGTGGAATCGGACACCATTGAATATGCACCCTGAATACAAATACACTATCGAACCGGGACCATTTGCTAATGACCACATTTCATCGGTTGCTTCTGGCGACCCTTGGTTTCGCAAATCATTCATCTACATGAGCAACATGAGGTAAGTTTATTAAGTTGATGTCAATTGAGGCCCAGTTAGATAATGTTTACTATGTCAATAGGGCATCATATATCTTACACGTTGCTTGAACCATTTTGGAAATGTGTCTCGTTGTATTTGAATGATGTCATGCGCTTTTGGATTTTGTATTGTATTCCTGTGTTCCCTATTTAAGGAAATGCAATTCATAAGCAAGTAAAAGTAGATGAAGAATCAACAAGGGAACAATATATGCACACATGTATTTAAGCCAAAGCACTTACTCGAGATATGGCTCTAACTTGGGACTATTATGTAATACAAACCAGTGAGCCATGTTGCGTTCATTTTGAGAAGGATCTAGTGCCCTTGTGATCGGTGCAAAGGGACGGACATTTTGCGTGAAAACCTCCATCCCGGGACCACGCCCGCCACCATCATCATTTCGTTCGTCTCGATCATTGCCTTTTAGGTACATTGAGCAGAAAGTCAAACACTCTTTGACAATGTAAGCCTCGGCGATCGAACCTTCGGGTCGTGCTCGGTTAGTAACATAACCTTTTAAAGTCCCGAGAAACCTTCAAACAAAGAGACATTGGTATTAACGTTACTTATGAAAGACAATCAGACTACTACATGAATAACACTTCATCGGATGGTAACAGGTACCTTTCAATGGGGTACATCCACCGATATTGCACTGGTCCGGCAAGCATGGCCTCACGTGGCAAGTGAACAGCCAAATGGACCATTACATCAAAGAATGCTGGAGGAAAAATCTTCTCAAGCTTGCAAAGTATGAGCACTCCCCGTTCCTCTAATTTTTTTAAATCGCTTTGTTTCAATGTTTTTGAGCAGAGGTCCTGGAAGAAACCGCCCAACTCAAATAGAGTTGTACTTAACTCCTTATCAACATAACCAAGTAGGCCAACAGGCAAAAGACGTTGTAGGAGGACATGATAGTCGTGACTTTTCATACCCGACAATTTGCCATTTTTTGAGGTCACACACCTTGAGAGGTTTGCAGCATAGCCATCCGGGTACTTGATTGCATTCAAGAATTCAAAAAGCCCCTCCCTCTGTTTAGGGTCCAATGTGTAGGATGCACGGGGTTTCATAATGGATCCTTCTTCATTCCTCTGCAGATGCAATTGTGGCCTGATGCCCATATCTTTTAAATCGTCACGCGCTTTGTCCGTGTCCTTATTCTTCTTATCTATGCCCACTACAGTCCCAACAATATTTTCACAAATATTCTTCTCTACGTGCATGACATCAAGGTTATGCCTAAGATTTAGGTTCTTCCAATACGGGAGCTCGTACAAGATGCTTTTCTTTGTCCAATTCAATAGTGCAGGCTCACAAGGTCTTTTCCTGCTATTGGGGCCCTTCCCAAACCTAACTTCTGGTAGTTGATCCAACTGATCAAGTACCTTTTGCACCGGTAAATGCAGGGAATTCATTTTATTATCTGCTTGACCATTGAACTTCTTGCTCCTTCTCCAATGGTGGTTCTCAGGCAAGTAAGCTCGATGTCCAACCCACCCAATCTTACTTCTCAACTTATACGATAATGAATCTTCATTGCAAGGGGGACAAGCCAAATAACCTTTTGTGCTCCAACCAGACAAGTTACCATACGCGGGAAAGTCATTTATGGTCCACATCACAGCCGCATGCATTCGGAAGGTCTGTTCACTGTGGGCATCATAAGTCATGACACCAATCTCCCACAACTCCTTCAACTCGTCAACCAAGGGCCTCAAGTACACATCGATCTCCTTCCCAGGTGCTTGCGGCCCGGGGATAAGTAAGGACATCATGAAAAATGGATCCTTCATGCACATCCAAGGTGGAAGGTTGTAAGGCATAAGTATGACAGGCCACATGCTATAAGAAGTGCTCATGTTGCCGAAGGGGTTGAACCCATCGGTGGCCAGTCCTAACCTCACATTGCGGATCTCCCGGGCAAACTCTGGAAATTTCAAATCAAATTCCTTCCATTCCTTATAGTCAGCCGGATGCCTACCTAGATCACCATCCATGCCATTCTCATGATGCCATCTCATCTCTTTAGCTGTCATCCTGGACATGTATAATCTCCGCAACCTAGGTATTAATGGGAAGTAACGCAATATCTTATGAGCGATCTGCTTACCCTTGCCATTATTGACCTTGTACCTAGGCTCCCCACATTCCGGACACTTCTCCAAGTGAGCATTCTCCTTCCAAAAAAATATGCAATCATTCTTGCAGGAGTCAATGTGCTCGTACCCCAAGCCCAAGTCACGCAGTAGCTTCTTGGCCTCATAAACAGATGCGGGAACCACATTACCTTCTGGTAGAGTGTCCCTAAATATCTCCAAGACCTTGTCGAACGACTTGTTGCTCCACCTATATTGTACCTTCACATGTAGCATCCTAATGACAAACGCTAACAGGGTTTCTGAATCTTTACATCCCGGGTACAAACCACGTTGGGAAGCCTCTAGCATAATTTCAAAGTTTCGCACATCATCCATCCCTAGGGTCTCATCCATCATGTAAGTCCCCCTGCCATGGTCCTCTAATAACTGGTCATATCCATCCTGTTCCTCATCCGATTCATCAGATTGTGGAAGTTCCCCATGCTGTAACCAGGGGTCGTAGGATACCATCATCCCACGCCGGAGCAGATGGTCTCTCACAGTCTCATAATCATGCTTAAAACCATTACAACAGTAGTTACATGGGCATTTAATCACTCTACTCCCACCCGAAGTCGACTTTGCGAATTCAATAAAAGAATTCACCCCATCTATATATGGCTGACTGAATCTATTATGATACTGTAACATCCAACTCCTGTCCATATCTGTTTACATATGTAAGGTGGTGGTTAACTCAAATTAAACCAACAGATGGTATAAAATAAATGCAAAAAAGAAAAATAAAAGAGAAAACAAGAACTCAAATATAAGAAAAAACAAATCCTTAAAATCCCCAAATTAAAGAAACATTAAATCCATTACATCCCCAAAATCCAGCCCTAATCCACGTATCTATTCATATATTTAAGAACCTTCAAAAGCAATAAAATAGAAAATACATTAGGATTCTGATGGTTTACCTTGAGGTTTTTGCAAGGAAAAGTAGAGAGAGCAGTTTGAGAGAACAGTGAGCAAAGAGAGACCTAGGTTGGTCTATACCAAACGAAGTGAATATCCTTGTCTCCAACCTTTGTTCCTACAAACCACAAAAACCCAATTTCAAACAAAAATAAAAAATAAAAAAATGAGCATCACACAAAGCATAAAAAAGAGGCCAAAACAAACCACATAAGAATGCAGGCAATACTCATCTAATAACCTAGATTTCTGGGGGTTGAATGTAGAACAGATGCTTCTCTATTCTACTGAACATTTTGTGCAGAGTGGAAAACCATTACCAGCCCCTGCACCTCCCATCTCCCACCAGTATCGCTTGCAAATGCCAACCTTAAAATTTTTTTTGCTTGTATACTTCAGGCTCCAATATGTTATTGGTTTACGATTTGGACCATGGAATAGGGATGACAGCAAATCCACTTGTGGGCATCCCCAATTTACAAAAGAGAATGCAGATGATTGTGTAGTGCAAGAAAAAGGGCTGAGCTAGAAAAACCAAGGTTTAGTTGAGCAAAATTCATTTTATTACATCCATTTCTGTTTCCATTTTGATGACCACATCCTGCTGATCCGGTCCAGAAGTAAAGAGAAATTTACTTCAGTACAACTGTTCAAATGAATGCAAACACGCGATTGGATAATATTGCAATTCCATTCAAACTTTACATATACAGGCCAATATGTTACCCAAAGAAAAAAATGTGCTTATGAATCTGTGTGGGACCCTTCGATGTTGACATGTATCTGGGGGCCATAATCGTACGGTCATGCTTCACACGTTTCCAAGGAAGGAAGGAAGGAAGGAAGGAAGATCCCACATACTTATGGATGCATTTGGATGTATCTAAGATCATACATGGTTTTGACACCTTGCATGAAAGATAGTTTCTAATTCTGCTATGGAGTTTCTAATTTTGCTATGCATTTGTGGTGCTACAGATAAGTTCCATTAAGTTGCATACAATTATACCCCTTTAATTTCTTTCTCCCCAAACCAGTGACAGCATTAATTCTCAATAATGTCTTGAGAGCGTGTCCAGAAACATGGCATTCCAGCTAATATTCTATCAGTCTCAATGCAACCTAAAACAGGATTTTTACCTTTTTTGATACACCCTCCTCTTTAAATACAAGAGGATCATTTATTCCATGATGAAAATAAATTAATAACAAAAAATAAAAAGAAAGGCCACAGATGCACATCCAAACAGGTAACCACACATTCTACCAAAGCTTTCAAAACCCTTGCAATTCAGAGTACATCCAAACACGCCATCAGATAACTCCAGTCATGTTAAGCATAATTCATATTCCTATGCAAACTATGCAATTAGTACAAGAATAGAATATCCTTATCCAGTTCAACAGATGAACCTGCAGCTAAAAATCATTGGTATCATGCAACAACATCACTCAAATCAGTAACAACAGAAACCACAAACCAATCAAAGTAAGAATAGATAGAAAGGACTCGAATCCTATCCTTAATCCACACCAAATCCATCTCCAACAAAGACAACCATTCAATCCCATCAGATTCGAGCAAAAACCAAGAAAGTAGAAAGAAAAAACCTAGAATTCGTCTGCAGGCGACAAATCGAGAGAAAGCGGAAAACAAACTTTGAAATCAATTGTGATTGGTAAATGCAGGATAGCTTTTGAATACATACCTTCTGCTTCAAGGAGAAAAGATCCCAATTTGAAATCGAACGGTCGATGCTGGAGGAGAATAGACGGCCAGATGGGTTAGATTTGGAGCAGGGCAATCTTTTAGAGAGGCGGCAAGCTGGACGCGTCGACGCTGGTGGAGGAAATCCAACGCACTAGAACGATGGAGCAGGGAGAGACGAGCCAGATCTTGAAGGGGCCATCTTCTTAAGCGGCGGTCAGCTGCGATGCATCGACGCTGGTGGAGCAGAAACGGGATGAACCCCAAACACTATTGCAATAGAGAAAGAGAGTAGTGAGGAGGTTGGAACAGTTGACTTGATGATGAAGAAAGAGAGGCTGGAAATGGAAAGGGGGCTGGCAAAGCTTGGAGCAGCCGCTGGAAATGAAAAGGGGGATGGCAAAGCATAAACACGATTTAGAGAAAGAGAGGGCACTGGAAATGGTTGTTGCGCGGGAGCGGGCGCAGGCGCGGGAAATGAAAATGGGGCAGAAAGGCTCCAATTATTTTTTGAAGTGCAAGAGAAGTGAAAAAACATGACTTTCCCGGCGATTTTAAAGCGCCAGCAAAAGTTCACATATTTTTTTAAGTACCAGCAAAGGGAAAAAAATACTTTCCTGGCGAATTTAAACCGCCAGCAAAACTTAAACGACCGGGGAAATTATAAGGTGAACTATGCCGGCGATCAAATCATCTCGCAGGCAAGAAATCTGGTCTTTTCCGGCGACTGTAATATACTGCCGGCAAAACATTACTCTTTGCCGGCGACAATAAAAATTCCCCGGTAACATACCAACCTTTGCTGGCGAAAATATTTCGCCGGCAAAACAATACCATTTTCCGGCGAAATAACCTTTTTCGCTGGGGAAAGTATAACTTTTCCTGGCGTTTAATGATTGCGCCGGGAAAAAAACGCCGGTAAAAGTGAAAATTGTTGTAGTGTTTGAACTCTACTCATTTTATACTTTTTCTTTTATAAAAGGAGAGAATTTAAAAAGTCTTAGAGGCTTCATGTGTTGTTTAGTAGCCTCCAAAAGATAAGCAAATCATTTTCCAAGTTTTAAGGAGCTTTTCAACCAAGTAGCTAAAGTAAACCATTCTTTTCTCCCTTTGCTCTTTCAAAATGTAAGTTTGCATAAGAGACGTTTCTTCTCCACAACGCATTTAGATATGCCTTTCTTTGCACCTTGTTGGATTTGAACATCTTGTCAATATTCTTTGGATTGAAATAGGAGTACTGATCTCGCTGTATTTGAGCATACATTTAAAATATGATGTGCTCAAACTTACGGTGGAACCAACTCCTATCAGGATAGAATTTAGGGAAAGCCCACTTAAGAAAGGGTCATTTATTTGGAATAATATGGATTTAACACCTTGACTCTTTTTGGTTTGTTTTTAGATCATCAGTTAATGGCTATAAATGTGTGCTCTCAACCATCCATTACCACCACAAGAACCACTGCCCATCAAAAAATCACATGTAACCAATAGATTGACACATTAAGTAATAAAATAATAAAAGATATGTTGCACATTTTAAGTGAATAATTAATCGATTAAATAAAAAAAAATGTTGCACATGTTAAACGAATGCCAAAGCGATTAAATAACAAGAAAAAATATGATGAACATCATATGAATAATTAAGCTATTTAATAATATGTAGCAAATTCTGATTAAATACAATATCAACATGGGCGGGCTAAAGGGCATTTACCTAGCTCTCCCTAGGTCCGTAGGGATTAGTCCGGCCCAAAGGGGTCGGACACCCACAGTTAAAGAAAAAAGAAACTAGGAATTACGGCTTATTAGACCTAGACTTGGATCAAACCAAAAATCCAATTAGAGCATCCCTAACCATGTGATTGAGCATGATTTCAACGAGAGACTAAAATAAAAAGACTAGAACAATTGACTTTCATAATTTTTTACACTTGATTACACTGAGCCATTATTTTTCTTCATGATGTGTGAACTGAAACAACTCTACCGTAGTATGTGGCAGAAGTCATTTGAATATTGATTTAGAGGATTTTTTATGGGCAATGAAAAAAGAAAACCTAAGCAAAATAGATAATTTAGTCGTCAAATACAAGCATCTGAATGGAGAAATCTGTCGCAAGAGACCACCCGTTGGAAGAAGCTTGAAGAGATCTCCTTCATAAGCATGGCAAAAATGGTTGGGCCTTGTTCAGGGCTCAATGTGGGATTGATTTATAGCCTTGCTCGTAGCATCTAATGACGAGAGTGTAGGCAATTTGGGTGAGAATATGTGAGCGGTTTTCAGTAGGGAGACGGTTGGTAGGTTGTTCAAATGAAGGGAAGGAATCGTCAATGCATCCTCTTATTTGGCTGGTTCTTGCATTGATTTTTACATATGGAATCAGATGGTCGAGTGAACAAGTGGATGGGAAAGAGATTGAGAGGTTCTGGCTGTCTTCTGAGAACAAGGAATAAAAGGAGAAGGTAATTTCCATTTCAATATAGTCCTCACCATTCATCTGATGGGCCCCACAATGAATGGTGATGCTTTTGACTGCATCTCAAATGACTGATTTGCTTTCCTTCATAAGTGGGCCATCATTACGCTCATGCTGATGATGGTCCCAATCCATTATTCTAGTAGACGACATAGGGTTGCCCAGCTGGGTGGCAACCCTGGAAGTCACCTTATCGCATTAGCTGGGTATGCCACTCTTTCTACATTTGTTTCCTCTTTTTCTCCGACATGTGTGATCTAGTCTCCCACACCTGTTAGCTCTTTTTTCCACATCTGTGGACTTCCTTGCTACTTGTGTGAACGGGCTTTCATTGTGGACTACCTTGACTTGGGAGTAAGTAACCAATGATAAAAAAACAAAAAATTCCTTATTCGAGTAGGCACTGCTCCTATGAGACGGAACATGCTGATACTAAGGGCGTGTTTGGCATCGTTCTCATGTTGTTCCTAGTTTTGTACTCATATCAGATTGTGCTGAGATCGGGTTATGCCGAGACTATACTCTCCAAATCTTGTTTGGCAACATTATATTAAATTATTCTGTTGAGAATATGTTGTCTAGAACTTGTTTGGTAACATTATAAAAGTTTTGCTCTAAAGAACGAACGCAAAAGAATCATAGGATTTATAATGTGGGACCAGGGGAGGAACCACTATAGGGCCTGGGGAGGCCCTGGGCCCCCCCCACAGGCTTTGGAAAAGCCTTTAAAATAACCCAAATGCCACCCCCCACCCTCCCCCCAAGTTATGTCCATTAATGGATTTAAATTCAATATAGATTCTATTTGTTTTAATCAAAATTGAAAATAAGAATTGAAGTTTAAAGTATACTTAGACCAATGGGCATCAAAATAGATATGCTAATCATACAAGGGAGCCTCTTGATTAGAATATATTATTTAACCTAAAGTACACTCTAATCCAACAAACTGGATGGCCTATGACCATGTATTAAGAAATCTAAAAATAAAAAGTTACAATCAATTCCAGTTCTGGATCCAAATCGAATCATATGATCAGGCACACCCACTTTTTTGTTCTTTAAATATCTCCATCAGCAAATCCGTAGGTGCAAGGAGTGGAACTTTGCGGCAAAGCCCACCTATTAAAAATTCATCACCACGAAATACAAGTGGACTTATCGAATAATCAGATAATCAGTTGTCCTGAAAACAAAAGAATTTATTCTTTGTCCACTTCTTATCTCTAGTTGTCTCAAGGTGAAAGCAGCAAAACTCTACACCATGGAATCCACCTATTAAAAATTTGGATAGCTGGGGAGGATTTGGAGCTTGGGGTCTCTAATAATTGGATAATCAGTTACATCCAAGTCCATTCACATCCCAACTTGGACTGTTTTGGGGCTTGGGTTGTAAGTTTGAGAAGGGTTTTAAATCCGGCAGCTAGATGCCACTGAAAGTCTGTATGTAGCACTGACAACAGCACTGAAAGTCTTGAACACTAATTAGTAACTGATATGTGATATGTGTCAAATTAGTAACTTAACTGATATGGTTTTGGTGCTTCTTTGAACTACTGTGTCTGTGTCAGTGTCAAATTAGTAACTGGTGATTTTGGTACTTCTTTGAACTACTGTGTTAAATTTTAACTGATGCAGATGAATTCAATGATACAAACTATGAGAGGTCAGGTCATGTGAATTTCGTGTCATATCATTTAATGGATGTATCATGATACATACATTTTGAGCACTAATTATGCAAGAGTGCAGTTACATAAGCTTGGGATGCAATTAATCATCCTAACTGCAGAAAGCCTGTTTCTCTCTTACCATATGATGATTTATGGTTGAATTAAGATTTTCTTTTCTTTTCCTTTCTTTTTGATACTGAAATCAAATAAGTTTTTATTGGATACTAAACTAGCATTTTAATCATAAAAAAGATTGTCAAATGTTTCTTATCTATGTTAATGGTTGGTAAAGACTAGAAAATCAACAGCCTACCAACTTGTTTTTAGAGTGATTAAACTTGTGCTTACTATTCCAGTTTCTATTGCAACTACTAAATGATCATTTTCAGCAATAAATATGGTCAAAACTAGGCTTTGCAGCAAAATGGATGATGATTTTCTCTCTGACTCTTTGATTGTGTACATTGAAAAAGAACTTGTAGAGAAGCTTAGCACATAATCAATCAAAGAAGATTTCCGAGATTTGAAAGAACGTCGAGTTTTATTTTGATAGATGATTTAGTTGAAATGTACTAAGAAATAATTATTTTACGACTTTTCTTTGCTTATATTTTGTTAAGGTTGAATAGATACTGGTTTTAATTTTCATGTAAAATTTAGTCTTGAATCGTATATATTTTTATGCTTGAACTTACAATTATGTCGAAAGAAAACTTACAATTATAATAGTTATAATAATTGATGAAATAAAAATTTATTCATGTTTTGCCCACCCCCCCCCCCCCCCCCCCCCCCCGAAGATGAAATCCTGGCTCCACCCCTGTGTGGGACCCACCTTTTATTATTTGTAGCACTCTATTATTGTCGTATATGGGACACGCCTGTAAAATTATAAGTCGGTACCACTTTTAAAAATTAGAACACGGGTACCATATTTATAGGATTTACGATATGGCCCCACTTTATAGGAATTATAATGTGGGGCCACCTTTTTGTAAATGTAAATATGGGACCCACCTTTAGAAATTACAACATCGTACATACTTTTAGAAATTAGAATATGGGCGCACATTCATAAGATTTACAATGTGGGTCCACCTTTTGTGATCATGATCATGTGACCCACATTTAAGAATGACAAAGTGGTGACACATTTTTTGTGATTGTGGACACATGACCCATCTTTAGAAATTACAATGTGGTGCCCACCTTTAGAAATGAGAATACGGGGACACGTTCATAGGATTTACAATGTGGCCCGCCTTTATCGAATTTATAATGTGGGGCTATCATTTGATTGATTGTAAATACCTGACCCACGTTTAGAAATTACTAGTGGTGCCCACCTTTAGAAATTAGAACATGGGCCCTTATAATGTGGTCCTACCATTATAAAAATTATAATTTGGGTCCACCCTTTGTGATTGTGACCATGTGACCCACCTTCAAGAATTACAAAGTGAGGCCACCTTTTTTAGGCTTGTGAACATGGGGCCTACCATTAGGATAAGTGAGAGGATTTGAAATCTGTTTAAATGACTTATTTAAAATGTAAGAGATAAGTAGGAACCAACTGTGCAAGAAAGTTATTTCTTAAAAAAAAAAATTTTTTTTGTTCCAACTTTCTTATGTCAGCGGGTTAAGATTTTGGGATTCCTTCTCGTGAGACCAAAATTGGGAACAATAATTTACACTAACCAAACATGTTTTTCATAGCCTCATCTTGTAGGAACATGAGAACATCTTAATGGCACGATGCCAAACACACCCTAAGTTCGTGTAATATTGAACCTTCCGAACACCTTTTGAAGTGATTCTTTCAAAACTTTTGTGGAAATATAACTTAAAGAAATTATTTATCCAACTCTCAATATCTACCAGTGATATTTGGAAAATAAGGGATTGTTTGTCATTATTTGACAAAAGAATATTTTACTTCTGTGAACAAAAATATTAACATGTTTAGATGCATAAGTTTACGTGTTTCACAAAAATATTTTTGGAAACATCTTTAAATGAAGTGAAAACGAAAAGCCAATTTATAATGAAAAACCCACAAAACGGGTTGTGCTTCTATCGTGTTAAAGGAAAGTGGTGGGTCCAAAACCTAGCTAAGGACGACTACCATGGCTACAAAATATATTCTTTGAGCCCCACCTTAAATACAAAATAAGACCAACTTTAGGAACTAGAACATGGCCCAATTTTATAGCAATTGGAACAGGAGCCAACCTTTTGTGACTGAAAATGGATTCATCTTTAGAAATCACATTATGGTCCCGCCCCTATGAATTATTGGACAAGGGCCCACCTAAAAAAATTAGGTCACAAAGGGCATACATCTAGCGTTATATTAATGTCGACTCTCCACATGGTAGAAGGGTTCCTCCTCATCCTAGTTAGATGAGAAGTTCCTGTAGCTACTTTGGACGTTCCTAGCAAGCCAGAATAGACTGTTTGCTAGTGCAATTCCATATGTTCCTCGTGAGGCTATACTCTAGTTGGCGTAACTTTGGGTCATGCCCTTTTAGATTTTATCATTACAAGCGAGACTGGATCATTCTTTGCGAGAGCTGCTTCTGGCACAATTTTAGCTGTTCTTGGTTATATTGTACCATTCGTGCTGAGATTGGACTATTCTTGGAGAAAATGGAGTGTTCTCGGCACAAATTTGGTTGTTCCTGGTACGGTTCTGGTCATTCCTAGTGAGACGGAACTATTCTTGGCTAGACTGGTGTTGTTCTAGTCATTCCTGGAAAAAAAAACAGAGTATTCCTAACGTGAATGGATTGTTACTGGCAAGGCTGAATTGTTCTTAGCGCTATTCTTATAATGCACACTCTCATTCCAAAGACTACAAGTGTCACTGGAAAGGACTTGGAGTTTTATTTTGACAGAGTAAATATCTATCTAATCTCTGATTTTTTGGCCCTTTTTTTTTTTTTCATCATACAACTTTTAAAAGTTGTAACTTCTAACTCAATACATCCAATTTCTTAGTATTATGTAATGTTGAATGCTTTTTTGAAAGTGATTAAAATGGTGTATATATATCTATATAGGAAATATTCAAATGAGAACTAGTTCTCACCTATTATATGAAAACTTTTTTGCGGAGCCCAACTAGGAACCCATCCAAACCTAGCAACCAAAAGATAACCCCCTGATAGTCACTAATCCCAAAGATCGGCACACATCTGAATGGATTGAACCATTGGATAGATGGTTGAATATTTTTTTGAATATGAAGCCATTAAACTTGTGGGCCATGGATGATGGGGTTAGGGGTATTGGTTTGGGGTCAAACTTGATAGATGGGGTGGTCTCACATAGATCTTTCTATCCCGCCTGGTCCCATCCCCAAATGGGGCCCCTAATTAGGCCCCACAAAAAAGTTCTCATATAATATGTGAAAACAGTTCTCACTTGAATATTACCCTATATATATATATGTTGTACGCTGTTTAATTCTAAATTTAATCACACTCTTGCATTAGATAGCAAGTCATGAGTCTTTTTATGATCTATGAAAATTTCTACATCTACAGTTTGGTCAGATCTAAAAATCTTTTTGATGTTTGACATATTGATGTGTCACCCATTATACTACATTAAAGCCAAGAGATCGATTTAGAGATAATTTTGACCATAACTACAGATTTTGACCATGACTTATATCCCTTGCTAACTTAGCCACGTTATTCCCCCTCTTCCACATCCAACCACTTTAACTTCTTCCCTTTTTTCACACTTCTTAACAACTTGATTTCCATACCAAATCTCGTATATGCTCACTTTACGGAATCTCTTCTTTCCTTTCCACCCAAATTCCCTGACTCCATTTCTACACTGCACAGACTCCTATGTTTGAAAAAAAGAAGGCACTGTCACAATTTTCATTTTTGTTGTTCTATGTCAGTAAGTGGTTAGTAAGTTACCGGGCCAGATGATTCTCTATGATTTGAATTTCTTTTAAATTGATTTTTATGTATGTTGCTGCAAATCTTATTGGCAATTATGCCCTTGCTTAGCCTGGGTTATTGTGCTAGAACCATTCTTTAAGCTCAAATTTAAATTGTCAAGCACAATGATCTCCGAATGAGTGAATTAAGAACAACCATAATTTTCTTATTAATACTACAAAAACGTGACTACTAGCAGCAGAAACATCCGCCATTAGCGAGGATTTTTTTTTGCTGCAAAAATTGTGAGACCCAATGATCTCCTAACGAGTGAATTAAAAGCAACCTTAATTTGGTTATGAACACCACAAAAATGTGACTTTTAGCAACAGAAAAATCCAGCCTTTAGCGGCGGTTGTTATTCCTCTGCTAAAGGCCATTTTTGCCTCCCCATGCAGCGTCTAAGGTTCAACGGTACTTTTAGCAGCGGGAAAAAATCGCCGTAGAAAGCGGATTTATCCGCCACTAAAAATCACTATTTTTTTTTTTACTGAACCTTGAGTTTGACAATTAGCAAAGAAGTGTTCATATATTATTGTGGCAATTCCAAAAATATATATATGTACCTTTTGTTTTTCAAAAAGGTAGAGTAAATTTCTATGCATGACCAAAAAAATTGTATCTCTCAGTGATCACCTTTATTGGTGCCGATACAACTACATATTCATTATTTTTATTTATTATCACGTAGAATTATAGTAGTGACTTTCGTTTTCTTTTATTTATTTTTTAATAACGGATGGTGTCCTTGGCATGGGCTTAGGGGGAGCCAGGTAAATCTCTTGTGGCCCCATTGTGGCAGTGCAGTTTCGAACCATCAATCTCAAAGAGCAAACCGTGGTTCTAGGCCAACTGAGCTAAATGGTGCCTATGTTTGGATATACATGGTGTGGTAGATTGCTTTAAGTTTTTTAGATTTTTGTTTTAATGTTGGTTTGGATGGTTGATAGAATGCGGTGTTTCCTACGCAAATTTTGTCTTCACTAACATTTTTTTGGTTCGGTTGAAGAATATGCAAGGGCTCTTTTTTAAGGAACCTGCCTCATTTTGGATATACATTTTCTCTGTTGAATCCATTGATTCAAATGGTTGCCCAACTATTTTTAACTTCTAATCTAATCAGATTAGCTCATGTCAATATATTGATCACATCTAAAGCAAGTGATTAAAATGAGAAAAAGATATCATAATAAATAGTTAATTTAGATGCGATCAATGTGGTGGTAAGGATGTATCCTATTCATGAGAACAAGCTAGGAAGGTTGAATGGTTTCGACGTTTTAAGATGGGCTCGGATGACGGATATATGGGATGGGTGTGAATACAGCATATAAGAATAACAACCTATAGGTAGAAATGGAAGAGGACGTGGCATAGCAAAAGAACGAAGAAAATATTGGAAGAATATCACCATCCTCAACATGAAAAGAAATCAAGAGTCCAGAAAGAAGTACTTACGAAAATCATGAGTGAAATTGTATAAAAATGTTAATGGGAAAACAGAGTACACAAAAACTAGAAATCTTAGATTTTTATAACTCAATGCGCTATCTCTCTACAAACAACTGGATGCCTATAAATAGGCATTTACAAAAGCAACAGTTAGCCTAGAACGTGGGCTCTATCTGCCACATCACAAACTGATTCCTAATTTCTCCAACAACAAAACAGAAACATTTGAAGTAGTCAAGCTACGATAATCCTAAGTTTTGCACCACTAACCAACACTCCCCCTTGAAGCAAAACTAGTTACACCAAGTAAATTTCTAAAAGAAAGAAACATTTATGTTGAAAGTGCTTTGGTAAATCCATCTGCAACTTGATCAATTGTAGAGCAATACTTCGACTTGATTATTCCATTTGCTATGGCTTCTCTAAAGAAATGATGTTTGATTTCGATATGCTTTGTACACCCATGGAAGACAGGATTCTTTGCCATTAAAATTGTTGCTTTGTTGTCACAAAACAATTCAGTGGCACTTGATTGACTTTGATGAAGATCTTCAAGAATTCTTCTCATCCATAAAGCTTAGCAACTAGCTGATGTTGCAACAATCCTTGGAAAAATACTTTCATGAATAGCTTGTTGTATTACCAGCAGTGCATTGGAGTCCTTTTTCCTACAATCCTTCAATTCATTTTTCTGGGCAACTGTTAAATTGTTATATGCAGTAGCATTTTCTGGTTCTACATAACCATCTTCAACCAAGTCCTGTAAGTCTTGAGACAAAAAAAGGTGTCCTCATTTTAATGTTCCAAAATTCATAACTTTCACCATTGAAAATAGGAATCAATGACTGAGACAAGTTCAGAAAGTTACCACTGTTAGCCATAGAAAAACAGTCTTTGTTGGAACAAACCTTCTGTCAAACGGGTGATGCGCAAGTGAAGCAGATGAACTTCAGTTTCGGCAGCACTGCGACTTGCAGTTGTACTGAAATTCACCCAGCCCAGCCTTTAATCAAACCTGGCTCTGATACCACTGTTAATGGGAAAATAGAGTACACTAAAACTAGAAATCTTAGATTTTTATTACTCAATGCTCTATCTGTCTACAAGCAACTAGATGCCTATAAATAGGCATTTACAAAATGAACAGTTAGCTTAGAACGTGGGATCTATTTGCCACATTACAAACTGATTCCTAATTTCTCTAACAACAAAACAGAAACATTTGAAGTAGTCAAACTACCATAACCCTAAAGTTTTGCACCAGCGACCAACAAAAAAAACCCAAATTATATTCAAACCCTCTCTATCTGTCTGTCACTAAATTACTTTATAGGACCTTCTACAAAATTTGATGTTTAGATGGACTAAAAAGCCTCTAAAACAATATAGTCAGTAGGTCATGCAGGTGACACATGAAAACGAGCGTTTTAACCATAGAAATGGCTGTATTTTGCGTACAACAGTTGCACTTTCTAAGGGCTGGGGTTTAGAGTGTAAAGGATGTTCATAACTTTGAGATGAGTAGATGACAATTCCACAACGATACCCAGATTAAAAGTTATGGTTGTTTGAAGTTGACGGTACTGTCTTACGATCAATTTTTTCATAAGTTACGTCAAAAAGACCATGTTCGTGTTTGGATGATTGGTGAATTAAATTGAGGTGAGGTAGTGTCACGACCGGGGCCCGAGTTACGATAATCTAGGGCCGTGAACCATACTTACTCCCGTGAACTCTAAATTAACCTAAGCTAAAACAGAATCCACAAGGGATAACATTCATTCATACATACCTGTCAATTGTACAATTTGCAGAAATATACATTGACAATTAATTCAAAATGTACATGTATACAAAATAAAGTTCCTTATACATATATCGTTCTTGTGCTTTCTTTCATCAACTCTAGCATATCTAAACACTATGCAAATTGATGACTGTACAAGTTCCCAAAATATTATAAATTCTTAGGTTATCTCATTCTACTTTCAAATGGTAGGTTTGGGTAGGATTACCATAAATATGCTCATTTGAGCATTTCTTTCCCATCATCTATGTTAGATCGGTGATAGGATTGTTCTTGAGTGCCGTAGGAATCTTGGATTGGGTGTTAATTAGGAACCCTATTGCACTTTTTATCAACTGCGGTTTAAGGCAAGTACATTGTTATAATTTGTTATTGAATATGTGTTTGATCTTTAATTTCGGTTATTATGCATATAGGTTTGTTTGAATGCCCATTTTAAGTGATAATGGTGGATTAGGGACTTTAATGGGTGTTTGGGTTATTTGGTGTATTAGGAATGGAATTGTGGATTTCCTTTCCTTTTGACATGAATATGATTTGTATGGATTTTTGGTTATGAAAATCTCCTTTGGTACAGGGAGAATGAGGAATGAAAAAGGGAAAAACAACAATTCCCGTAATCGGGCACAAACCCCGCCAAACGAACTGAATGTCGAATGTTCAAACGTTACCCTTGAACGTTTGAATGTGCGAATCCATATTCGTCTGGGCCAAAGGGCAGAGATGTTGAACATTCAAACGTTCTCCTTATACGTTTGAACATTTGAGTCTCCCTACCACTTAGCCAAAAACATGAGACACCAAACATTCGAACGCTCGGTGCACTTGGGCATTTACGACTTTTTTTTACTGATTTGGGTACAGTGACGAATTGGATAGCTTTTGCAGTCGATGTGCCTTGAAGAAAATTTTGAAGGAGAACTTCTAACTTGACCAAGAGTCTCTGAGCATTTTTCTTGATAGAGTAGCCTTTTGAGTTTCCAAGGGGATTTTATGGCAGTGAGAGAGATCACGTACCATCTCAAGGCAAAATTTTGAAAATGACATTTGGATTGGTTTTTTGGGTTTTGGAATTTTTTCTTTTTTGACCTTGTGAACCTAAAGGCTTTTTGTGGCGCATCAGGTGGTCAAGAAGGGTTTTCGGTTTTTGACCTTGTGACCTAACAAGCTGTATGTGGCAGGTTAGGGGGTCGGGTTTTGAATTTTGGTTTTTTGGTCTTGTTACCTAACAAGCTGTATGTGGCAAGTTAGGGGACCGGGATTTGGTTTTTGGTTTTGGTCTTGTGACCAAACAAGCTATATGTGGCGAGTTAGAGGACCATTGTTTGGATTTTGGTCACTCTTTGGGACAAATTGGGTCCATTGGAGTGGTTTGGGTTTTTGTGGAATGTCAATTTCAAGGTTTTGACTTAATTTGGTTCATGAGGTAGGATGGTTTGGATTTTTGGAAACTCATGAGGCTTGGATTTTTTTTTTGTATGGTCCAATCAACTCAAAGGAGGCATGGAACCATTTTTGTATGCTCTTGGTAAGAGGGATTTTAACTAAAAGCCACTTTTAGTGCCTAGGTGGTCAAACCTGGCTCATGTGGGCTAACCCATGGGACCTTAAGCTTTAAAGATGGCTTAGATCTCATGTGGTGTCATTTTTGTAAAGAATATCTAAAAATATCTCTTTTTGGTAGAAAATATCTAAAAATATTCTTACTTGGAGAGAATCTCCCAAGTTTTATTGATTTTGGGAGAGATTTTCTCAAAGTATCTTTCTTTGGGAGAAAGTTTCTCATGATCCCTCTTTTTTTGGAGAGAATTTCTCAAAAGATCCCCTCATTGGGAAAGAATATCCCATGATCCCTCTTTTTTTTTTTTTTAGGAAGTTTGCTAATTTGTAGCACTTATCTCCTTTCTTTTCTCTTTCTTTCCTCTTTTGGTTTGCTTTCTTCTATATAAGCAAGGAGAGGTTGGATCTCTTGCTTCTATTGCCTTCTTTTTGCAAAAGTCTTCAAGAGTGCTCCAAGATCAAGAATTCTCCTTATTCTTCAAGGATCTTTAAGTTTTTCCTCCTTCTCCATCAATGGCTTCAAGTAAGTTTCTTCTTTTTCCTTAAGAAACCCCATGTAGAAATAGGAAAAACTTTTCATTTCTACCTTTTTTTTCTTTTGCTTTCTTTCTTTTTTTTTTCACGTGCATCCTTTTTTTTTCTTACACTTTTTTTTCTTTCTTTTCTTTTTGTTTTTTACACGGTTTTCTCTCTCTCTCTCTCTCTCTCTCTCTCTCTCTCTTTTATTTTATTTTACTGTGGCTCTTTTTTTTCTTTTTTTTTCTCATGGTTTCTCTTTTTTTTTTTTTTTTTTTTTACTATGGCTTTTTTTCTTTTTTTTTCTTTTTGTGTGTGGCCGTACGGACAAGACCGTACGGCCATGTGGCCCATGGGCTTTTTTTTTTTCTTTTTTTTTTTTTGTGTGAGATTCATTTTTTTCTCTTTTTCCTTCTTTCTTTCCCGGATTTCGAGACACGCATGCATGACAACTTTCCTTCTATGCATTTTTTTTAGAGAATGGAATTGGAAGGATGATAGTGCACACCTGGAAATCTTCTCACAAGTCTTGGGATTTGGAGCTCGCAGCAACGTTGAGCCCTTTCTTGGTCTTGCGGGGATTTTTGAGGAGTTTTGCAAGTTTTGGATTCTGGAGCTCGCAGCAATATTGAGCCCTTTTCCAATCTTGTGGATATTCGAGAAGCTTTGGTTTGATCTCGCAACAATGTTTGAGTTCAAGCTTTCTTCGAGAATTTTCCATTGATTATGAGCTTGCAGCGACGTTGAGCCCATCTTCAAGCTCCTATTTCTTTCGGGGTGTTTCCCTTTTCTTCAAGATTGCCTAGGAACCATGCCAAAATTTCGCTAGAATTTTTTTAGCAAAATTCTGTCATTTTGATGATTGATTTTTCTCTCTTTCCATCCTCTGCTGGTAGTTCCTCCAGAATGAACAAGGGTAAGGAGCCCGTCACTGACGCGCCTCGTCATTCTACCAGATCCTCTAATGTGGCCGTACAGCAGGCCTGGGAAGAGGTCCAGTATGTTGAAAGGAACTTGGGAGAGTGTGACTCGCTCAACCGAGATGAGATAAGGCAACGTTTGATTGCCCTCAAGAATGAGGAGTATTATAAAATCATGGTAAGCAACCGTCCTTGGGTCACGGACAATCAGAGCTTTATGCCTAAGCCTACCTTCTTCTTTGGTGATGCCGTCCCCCACGATTCAACATACCAAAGGAGATGTTTTCAGTTCTCTTTCACAGTTGATGGTGAGAAGAGAACTGTTTCTACCCGGTCGACCTTCTATCGGACTATCTCGATCATGAGCCTATCCTCCACATGCTCGAAGAGGGAAGATCCTCCAAGGAGGACAAGCGTGACCAAGACCAGGGTTTTTGTTGGCGGCCCTTCTGGTTTTGCAGAGAAGTCGCTTGCCCGCATGGACATTTTGATGCCGGCCAGAGGCTACCAAGGTTCAGACCATCCTTTGATCGATTTGAGACCGGTGGGCCTTGGCATTTTCAAGGGCGATGGCAGCAATTGGGTGAAGACTTTTCGACTTCATAGCCGTTTCAGTGCTGACTTGAGCTAGGAGTCGTGGACTGATCACATCCTGCAGGTTGGCGGTGCCATTCTGAAGGAGGTCGAGATTTTTGATGCGGTTCTTGCTTTTTGGCAAACCGTGGTTTTCTCCGACGAGGCCTTCATGGCCATGCTGGAGTCGTTCCTTCCACAAACCAACACCTTCGTTGTCACGAACGGTGAGATTGGTTTTTCTTTAAAGGAACTGAGCGCCATTACTGGGCTGCCTATCCTCGGCAATCTCTATGAGGAGTTCATGCCTATCGACAGCATCCTTGAGGAGCAGTCTGAGGAGTTCAAGCTTTTGTACTTTCAGCTCATCGCCTTCTACAATTTTTTGAAGGAGAAGGAGGGCTCAAAAGTTCGGTGTAGCAGTTAGAAGAGTGGTAGCCTTTTGTCTTCCAACTTCTTTGATAGCGGGGAGTCTTCTGAGAGTTCGACCCAGGAAGCCAGGGCAAAGAACCCGGATTCGAAGAAGATCTCTGCCATGCGAGAGAATTTGAAGAAATTCTTCGCAGACATAGATGCTATTCATTCTTACATTGCGCTGCGGAGAGATCTCGCTGTCTTCCTCACTTATTGGCTGGGTGAGGCTATTTTTGCTGGAGGAGATGGAATGCACATCAGGCTGCATTGCATTTTTCCGGCTTGTCAGATGGCGTTTGGAGAGCGGCTTGCTTTGGTGCTTGCTCTTTACTCCTATTTATGCAACGAACTGCAGGCTGCTGCTTTTCTGGTTCGGCTTGGGCTTCCCATGAATAGGGTATTTTCTGCCCACATTTTCTATTCGTGGTATGTATACCACTGTCCCAGTTTCCACCGATTGGGTGCTGCTCAGGACGATGACCCTTTCATGATTCGGTTAGCTAGAGGGAAGCCTGTTTCCGAATCTCTTTTATCTGCCCGCTTGAAGATCCGACAACTCTAGGATGTCAAGATTGGGCAGTCTTCAGTGAAGCTTTCTCCGGGCTTACGGAAGAAGGCTTTTGATTTTGGTGTCTCCCGTGATTCGACCAGGGTAGGGTCGGGGAGACACTATTCTTTTACAAACGCAGAAAGGAGTTGGCTATTTAACATACGTGTCGGCACAATGGTGTACCGCAGACATCTTTTCATCGACATCCAGCCGTATGTTCCTTTACGTTTTGCCATGTAGTTAGGCTTCTCTCAAGGTGTTGTTGGAGCGCCTTCGAGCAAGATGAAGCGTTTTGGAGGTACGCAGGACAGGAGGAATACATGGGCTTTCTATAGCGCAGAAGACACTACCGCCATGATTCCTTATCCTGAGTTGGCTACTTTCCGGACTGCTGGCTTCACAAAATGGTTTGTGGAGAGCATTTCAGCATACCGGGGGCTTTCCAAGAAAGAGCTTGATGTAAAGCAGTCTTTCGGGAAGGGCCTTGGGAAGTCAGACGGCGTCCGCCGAGAAAAAGTTCTGGCTTTCCTTTCTGGAGAAAAGCACAGAACAAGTTTCCTCGATGACAAGGACGTCATCAAATTTGGAGCTGCACAAGAGATACCTGGTGAGGTCTTGGAACAACTTGCCGAGGAGGAGGCTGAGGTCGCTGCTTGGATACAAGTAGAGCGAGAAAAGGCTTCTATGGAGTCTACTGGCAGGAGCAGACCATCCAGTGAGGACTCTAGCGAGAGGCCCGATTTCGATGGTGGGGAGGGTGCTTCCAGCAGTTCGTCCCATAGGAGCAAGAGGAGAAAAGGACAGCGCCGAAGTCAGAGGCAGCACGAAAGCTCTCCTGATCAGGAAATTCCTTCCACCATTGTTGAAGAGGCATCAGGGGTTGATGATAAGCCTCCGGAAAAGAGGAGCTGAAAGGAAGAGACCATTGACGATGATATGCATTTCCCTTTTCTCTTTCCGTTTCTCTTTTTTTCATGAGAGCTTTTATTTTGATCTACTGCTTTCTTTCTTTTTGGCAGAAGATGATGGTTTGATGATGCCTCAGCTTCCGGCCGATGAGGCGGTGACGGATCTGATCGTGGCATTTGAGGAAGAACCTAGAGATTCTGAAGTAGACCCAGAATCTCCTCCTAGTATGACTTCTTTTCCCTTTTTTTTTTTTTGTTTTTCTCTACCGCCGCTTGCTGACATGCACTTTTGTTTCTTACCAGCTGACTTGCCAGAAGATTTCGATGACTTTGAGTCATCCATGGACACAACTTTTGACGATGCTTCGGATGAGCTCATGGAGGCAGAAAGCATTCCCCCGGTAGTCGAAGAAGGTACTTTGTAGTGATAATCTTGATATTTTGATTTTTAACTAGATCATATTCATACCTTTTTCATCTTTGATTGGCAGGTTGTGAGGTGACAGAAGAAGTTCCTCTATCTTTCTCAGAGCCTGAGCAGGGGGTACTTGTGATCATTCCAGGAGTAGGGGCTTCTTCCACCAGTTTTGATGAGGCAAAGGCGAGTTCGCCTTCTGATATTCCTTCTCCGGCGGCTCCAATTGGAAAGAGCTTCTTGATTACTCTTCCGACGGTGCCTGACATGGGTAGTCGACCAATGGAGCATGGCGAGTCTTCATCTGAGCCATCCCGTCAATTTGCGAGGAAGGTGTTGAAGAGAGTCTTGAGCTCATGGGTCGAGATTCTTTCTTCTGGCCATTTGGAGGCTGGTTTTGGCATGGTTAAGCATGTGCAGGACATTTTTGCCGATAGCGAAGAAGTCGGTCTGGACATTACAGATGCCAAGGCTTTTGTTGATGGAGTCATCACTCTAGGCAACAGGTGGAATGAGGCCAAGAGCTTTCCAAATGATGACTTCTTCAACAAGATGTTTTTGAAGCCTTCCAGCGAGGTAAAATCTGAACTGAATGAGATCTCGCGGACTCAGAAGCAGCTCGTTTAGGAGATGAACGTCACCAAGTTGGCTATTATTGAGCTGACACAGAACCAGCACCGTCTTGACAGAGAGGTCACTGAAGCTAGACAACACCTTGATCTATTGGAAGAACAAGCCGCTGCCAAGTGGACTGCCACTTTGAAAGCTCGCGATAGAGAGAGGACTCTCATTCACCAAGTTGTGTAGTGTCTTGTTGAAGGCTTCTGCAAGTCCATTCGCTGCAGGGTTATACGGAGTCGAAGGACAACTTTGGATTTTGTATTTGTCGCAGAACCTGTAGAATCTGTGATCTCGGAATTGTGGTCCGTTATCATGGACGAATCTTTTAGGTTTGCCAAAGCGACAAATGATGTTGGTTCGTAAGAATTGAAGGACTGACGAGGTTTTCATTTCAGTGAACGCAAATGCTTCTGACCACTTGAAGAAATAATCCGTAGTGGCGAAGATGAAGCGATGACCTTTGCTTGATGGGGGAGAGATAGAACGTATGATGTCCATACCCCAGGCTTCGAAGGGCCATGAGATCGTTGTAGGATTTAGCCATTCCGGAGGCATGTGTACATAATCTCCATGAACTTGGCATTGTTGGTAACGTTTAGCAAATTGCATTGCGTCAGCTACCATGGTAGGCCAATAATAACCTAACCTTTTTATCTGATCATAGAGCTTAGGACCAGCTTGATGGGCTCCACAAAGACCAGCATAAACTTCTTTTAGAGTTACTTTCGCCTCTTGTTGTGACAAGCAGCGTAGAAGTACTCCATTGAAGGATTTTTTGTAAAGCATTTTGGAGGGAATATCCAAATGAAAGTTTGGGGCTCGTCTTTGAATGCTTACCCGCTCTTTTAGATCTTCAGGTAGGATTACGAACATAATGTAATCAATGAACGGATCTCTCCAGTCGCCAATCAGAGGTTTAAGGATGGAAATCCGACTTCTAACCACTCAGTGGCATTCAGCAACTGCTTGGTGTGTGTTGAGAGGAGGGAGAATCCTTCTTTGACACATTGTAATTTGCATGTTTTCCCCTTCTTGGATTGCCATGGATGCAGCAAGTCCAGCCAGGGCATCTGCATGGATGTTTTCACCTCTGCGGATGTGGGTGATGTGACAGATGTCAAACTTTTAACGAAGCGATTGTATCTTGTTGTAGTAAGGCAACAGATCAGGCTTCCTGATTTCATATTTTTGATTCATCTGGTTGACAATCAGTTGGGAGTCCCCAAATGCTTTCAGCATGGTGATGCCAGATTCGAGGGCGAGTTCCAATCCTAAGATCAGGGCTTGGTACTCAGTTGCATTGTTTGAACATGGTTCCAGTAGCGAAAATGCGTGAGGAATCATGTATTTATCGGGGCTAACAAAGAGAATGCCAATTCCTAATATCGCCTTTCCTTTTTCATTTGTCCTGGTTGCACCATCAAAGTACATGTTCCAGGAGGCATTTGATAAGGAGGTCTCCATGCTGTAGACAGGCTCGTCTGGGAGATCATCCCTGAGTGGAGAATCCTTAGGCAGTGGATGCTCTGGGAGAAAATCTGCCATTTTGATTGCTTTTGTGGTACATACCTAATATAAAATTGTGACAGAAGGATGGACCATTTTGCCACCTGGGCATTGAGAGAACCTGCTTTTGTAATAAGGACCTTTAGGAGATTGATCCTCGAAATCAGGTATACTGTGTTTGATAGCAAATAGTGACGTAGCTTTGCACGGCGAACATCACCGCCAGGCATTCTTTTTCAACTGGAGAGTAGCGATGCTCTGCACCTACCAACATGCGACTGAGGTAGTATAGAGCAACTTCTTTTCCTCCATCGTTTTCTTGTGCAAGTAGAGCGCCCAAAGAATAGTCGAGAGCTCATGTACAAGATGAATGGTTTTCCAGTTATGGGAGCAGCCAACACCGGAGATTTGGTCAAGTATGACTTGATGTCTTGAAATGCAGCTTCACATTCTGCATCCCAGACAAAGTCTACACCTTTTTTCATTAGGCGAGAAAATGGACGGCACTTCCCTGATAGGTTGGAAATGAACTGTCGAATGTACGCCAACCTTCCTTGAAGCCCTTTCAGTTCTCTCAGGGTTCTTGGAGATGGCATTTCTAGGATAGCCTTGACTTTGATGGGGTCAAGCTCTATTCTAGCTTTCCGAGCTATGAATCCGAGGAACTTACCCGATGAGACACCGAAGAAGCACTTGAGGGGATTCATTCGCTGTTTGTGTTTGCGAAGCCGGAGGAAGACTTCTTGAAGATCTTGGAGATGGTCTTCTTTTCTTTTGCTTTTGACGGCGAGGTCATCAACATAACATCCAACCGTCTTGTGTTGCATATCTTGGAATATCTTCATCATAGCCCTTTGATATGTTGCACCGGCATTTTTCAGACTAAATGGCATGACAGTGTAGCAATATACGTCAAATGGGGTCTGAAAGGATGTATGCCTTTCATCTTCGGGATGCATCTTTATCTGGTTGTAGCTAGAGAAGCCGTCCATGAAAGTCATTCGCTCAAACCCGCAGGTGTTGTCAATCATTACCTCCGGTATGGGGAGCGGGAATTCATCTTTGGGGCAAGCATTATTCAGGTCTCTATAGTCAATACAGACTCTGATTTGCCCATCTTTCTTTGTCACGGGGACGTTGTTGGCCAACCATTCAGGATGCTGTTCCTCGAGGATGAAGCCAACGTTTTTGAGTTTCTGAACTTCTTGTTCAATTTTGTCCATCGCATCAGGACAGAATCTTCTTTGGCCTTGTTTGACAGGCTTGATGTTTTCTTGCAAGTTGAGTTTTTGAACTACTATTTTTGGGTCTAAGCCAGGCATTTCAGCATAAGACCATTCGAAACAATCAACGAACTCACGAAGAAACGAGATATACTCGGGTAACTCATCATCCTTTATATTCTTACTGATGAATACAGGACGTGGGTTATCAGGTGTTTCCAAGTCTATCTTTTGAATAGAATCTTCTGTTGGAAGGCTTGAAAGTGGTTCCTCCACAATATTTTCGGAGGCTTCTAGCTCAATAAGACCTTCTGGATTTCCGAGGGCATTTTCAGACCATGGCTCCGCTTACGTGCATAAATTTTCTTGATCGGTACTCTTCTCAAGACTTGCTATGAGATGATCCCAATCACCAGCTGAAACTGGGTCGAAGTAAGGCACTTCTTTTGGAGACGATGGCTTTTCTGAATTAGAGAACCGTGCGTCTGTGTCAACGGACAATTCCTCTTCATCATCAGAGAAATCGTACCAATTTGATGAGCTTCCTGGGTCCTTGTCGGGTAACTCTTCAAAGAGATTTCTAGGGAGATCGATGTCTTCATTGATATGAGATGTTGAGACCTGGTCAGCAAAACGACTCTGCTGCCTTTGTGTCAGCTGTTTCATCGGAGTGTCAGGATCATACCCCAATCCGTATGAAGACTTGTCTATGCGACGGTGGAGTTTCCAATCTTCCAGCTGACTTTTGGTCAGGGTGGGTTCCAATGGTATTAGGATACCACGTCCACCTCCCAGACCAATTGGATTTTGAGCGTCATAGCCCATTTTCTTCATGATAGCTTGTGCCATTGGACTATTTAAGGATAGTTGAGGCATACCTTCATTTTGGAAAGGCTCAAGCAAGGAATTTGATGAAGAAGCATCCGACCTATGGAAGAAGATTGGTTTCTCTTCCGCCGATGTTGTCGGAACAGTGAAGGTAGCACGATCTTCTACATTAACAGGTGTCTCCAATGGAGTGAGGGCGGGCCAACTTGCTGAGCATTAGCTTGGCTTGACGATGTATCGTCTTCAGTCTCTGAATCCGTGTCTTATATGATAGACACGAAGGAGATAACAAACTTGCCCCCAGTCTTTTGCTTTGTCTTCTTTGCCTTAGTAGTAATTACCAAAGGTTTGAAAGATTGAAGGCGACAGTGAAAGGAGACGGATTGCTCTCTCCGGATTTGCCGGAAGGTTTGTTTTCTTCCAATGATTGCTGAGGAGCCTTGCCTTTGTCCTTTTGGAGATTGCTGGCAAAGGATGTTATTTTCTCCTCCTCCTTCTCTTTCTCATCCTTGTACATATGAGAGTCTGCGAAATGAACTTCTTTCCCTTTAAAGGGGTTTTTGTCTGCAAACACTCAATATATCAAGCCATCGTCACCAACAAACTTGATGCACTGATGTAGAGTCGAAGGAATGACACCGTTCTCGTGTATCCAAGGGCGTCCGAGAAGGATGTTGTAGCATAAAGGGGTTTTTATTGCATATACGGTGACCTCAGAGATAAGATCACCGATTTACAACCTGAACCGGATTTTGCCAATGGGCCTTTGAGCATTACCATCGTATCCAAAGATGGACACAGATGTATGGCTTAGTTTGCTAGGTGGGATACCCAGCTCTTTGAGTGCCGAAGTAGAGATGTGGTTGAATGCAGAACGTGGGTCGATCTGGACTCTGTATATCGGCATCTCTTTGATGTACCCTGTGAAGTATAAGGGTCGGTTGTGCTTTGTCTAGCAGGATGTCTTCCTTATTGAAGGCAATGGTAGCACTTGCGGCCTTTTGGACCGAGAGGCATTCAGTGCAAGGTCCTCCAGCTTCTTTCTTTTCTCCCTTTGAGGAGGTTTTTGACTTTTTGACCCTATAGTCCATTTCAATTTGTAGGACTTGTGGGGCATGTTTGTCGACATCCACATTCAGCCTTTGCAGTTCTGAAATGAGACTATCACAAGTTTGTGGCAACATTCGTAATAAGTCTAGGAGTGCAGTCGTGCAGATATGTGTTTGAAGTGCTTAATCAAGTCATACTTGAAAGCCTCCTTGGGGCCTGCATTTTCATTGTGATCGCCGCTTGGGGCATTAACAGCTTGTTTTCCCGAAGGATTTACATAAGAAGAAGAAGAAGGTCGGTTGTAATTTTCGTGGTAATCCCGGCCAGAGCGGGTACCTTTCCCAACTTCAAAAGCTTCTAGAGGTGGCTGTTCTTTCGGAAGACCCCCTTTGGGCTCAAGGGGCCGATCCTCCCCATTTGCTGAAAACGCTTCTGCAGCAGCATTGTCGTCTTCAGTTATTGCGTTGCATGGAGCATTTTCCGGGAACAAGTCCTGAACAGCTTCCAACAACTTTTCTTCTTTGTCCAGTATTTCATCGGTCCAGACATCTCCAATGAGGTTGGGTACCTGGGACCAATTGACTAGATTTTCTTTGAAGACCTCATTAGCCATAGCTTCTTCATGGTGATCAGTTGGAAGAGGCTTGAATTCTGATGTCACCGTTTCAGGGGATGAAGGCCGAGAAGATGCTATCTCAGTGGAAGTCGCCCGAGAATATGTAGCTCCAGAAGATATGCTACCGGATGCATTTTGAGAGTCTGTGGCCTCAGCAGATGAAGCTTCAGAGGCACTATCATCTTGAACTATCATACTGCAGGAAACTTTGATAGAAGATGCCTCCATAATGGACTGTTGGGAATCAGACTCATCCTCCGATGTAAGAGGATCATCAATCCAGCAACTTTCTTCATTTTCTGGAGTCACTAGAGGAGATATTTCTAGATTCTTCGGGACTTTCGGTTCTGGATTTTGATGAAGCTGGTTGATGTGATCCTGCTCCTGCTCTATGGCGAGACGCTGCAAAATCCTTGCATATTCTTTGAGATCTAGCATAGAAGCTAGATCTTTTTCTTCATCTGCTCTTTGTGGTTCAACCTGATTGGGATCCACTAGAGCATTTGTTTGTGCTGTGTTAACAGCATTTTGAACAGCCTCTTGGTCTTCATCATCATCAGACTAGGATCCTTGTGGCTGGAAGGGGTTATACCAGATTACAGGCATATGGTGGGATTCCGGAATCCATTCTTCATCGGAGAGATATTCTTCGGTTTCAAGGGATTCCTCCCATTCATCTATGTCACTGGCAGTGTCACTGGACTCGTATCCATTCATGGAGAATCGAACTACCGAGTTACAAGAGTATGATGCCCCCTGCGTAGTCTCTTCCCTGAGCCGTGGTGGCATGAAATCACTGAGAGTGAATCTTCTTATCACTCTTGGAGCTTTGGGGAGGGACTCCTCTGTTGCCCCCCCGTGAAGCGGTAAAGGAGGTTTCTGCCCTTTCAGGGACCTCTTGTTTTGTTTGAGCCTTCTCTTGCTGTTTGAGCTTGCGGAGTTGTCTCTTGGCTTGCCTTTGCTGTTGAGCGGTCGGCTTTGTTTTGACAATCTCCCAATTTTCATCTTTTGAGATCGGGATGTACCCATATGGGCTGTCCATCTAGTGTTGGGTAAGGCACCAGCTCTTGGGACGTCTGGGTCATTTTTATCACCTTGAAGGAAGTAGTGACTTTTTCCTTTGGTGATTTGGATGTTTGTCCATATGACACCATATTAACGGAGGTAGACCCATAGTTTTTGTCAATGGTGATGACTCCGTTTTTCCACATCTCGTTGATATTCTCTCTCACAACGAAACACTGGTTGAGAGGATGCGAGAACATTTGGTGGTATGGGCAATATCGGGGATCATTGGTTTTGCCAACATCTCTCGGTCTTTTGGGATACGGCAAGGTGAGTTTCCCATTTGCCAAGAGAACCCTAAATATTTCTTCAACATCTTCATCGAACGGGTATTTCTTCTCTACCCTTTCTTTGAAGGCATCAGAGAGTTTAGGTCTCTTACCTGCAGCTTTGTTTTCAGCTTTCTTTGGCGGCTAAGGGGTTGACTTGGTTTGCACATTGAGAACCTCCTTTTTCTTTGGCTTGGAGGTCAGAATGCCGGTCGGCTTCTTCTTTGATGGCTTTTTACTGTTGAGGTCCTTGATCACCGTTTCAGCCTCCATAGACGCTTCTAGGAGTTCTCCCAAGTTCTTTGATTTGTTGCTGATGATCATATAGCGGATCCTTGCTCTCATGTTGTTTCGGAAAATGTCGACTAGTGACGCTTGTGCAGCACATCTGAGCATTTGTATGCCTTTGCTTTCCACTTGTGAATGAAGCCATATGTCGACTCATTCTCTCCCTGTTTAAGGCTGCCGAGCTGAGCCATAGTAACAGGATGATCCTCACCTTTGAAGTGGGTCAGGAAACGTGTCTCTAGCATGGTCCAGTTTTGAGGGAAAAAAAACTTTCAATATCCATATCCATCCATAAGGGATATGATGGCTTGATCCCATGCTCCTTCAATGTATCCTGTTCTTTTGCTTTGGCGAGGATATTGTCAACGTCCTTTTTAGTAAGGGCCGTGAATCATCTTCTCCACCATTTGCCTCATCTTGTGGAGGAACTTCCTCATTGTTTGGTGGACGCTGGAGAGTGAGAAGGAGGTTTTCCATCAGAATCTCTATTCTCTGCTGTCTTTGCTCTAGCTGCTGAATGCATAGAGCCATGTCGTCATGTGGTGGAGGCTACTCAAAGTTTGTGACCAAGATAGTCATCCTTCGTGAGTCAAAAGAGGATACTGTCTTAGTGACTGAGCTGGAGCTCATTCTTCTAGATGAAGAGCCCAAGGAATGATCACTCTGCTGTCCTTGGCTTGAAGGAGTGGGAGAGTCTTCCTAATGTCTTCTTATCCGGGAGACGCTGCGAGTCACCGGTCGTCTGACATGTATTTTTGTTGCTGATTTCTGCCTTCTTTTGGCTTTGCGAACCATGTTGACAGCAGCAACTTGGTCAGGTCTTTCTTTTTCGACCCATTTTGGGAGATTTGAAGCTCATAATGCTAAGTTCTTTCCTTCTCTAATCTTTTTTGCCGATATGCCACGCGGCGACGTATGCGACGAACAATTTGAGCTTCGGTTAGCTCAGGTTGTGCTCTGGCAATGAAGGACATGGTCCCTCGTGTTCAGCAACCGAGCTTGTCTTCCTTGAAGACTGGCATGGACAGGATCTGGACGCGGTCCTTAGCCAGTCGCAGCAAAGCATTAAATTTTGCAAGCTCAGCCCCTGTTGAGATGAAGGGTCGAGTTGCAGGAGAGCAAGCCATGGCAGGTTCTTGTCGAGGCCTTGTGATGCACGACTTGATTTTGGGCTTATATGAACAAGCTGGCTCATGCTGAGTTGCTTTGGTAGTTCGATGGAGGGTAGGTTTCTCTCCTTTGATGTAAGCAAGAGGATAGAACTTATTCTCCTTGAGAGGAGCTAGGTATGTTGGCATGGCAGATGTCTGGGACCTTCTTTCTTTTGGCGAAGATCGCGGGGACCAAGTCTTCGGGCAGACCTGGCCTTTTGTAGGTTGAGGCTTTGTGAGATTGCCACGGGTCTCAGGTTTCTTGGCGACCGCCTTTGGTGTCGGGGCAGTGACATGTTGAGGGGCGGTCTTCTGCTTTTTAGCAGGCACCGTCTCTTCTGCGTGTAGTGGGAATGGTCCCAGTGACCCGAAGACGATGGTCCAGGGAGTAGAGGTCGACCCAGTGTTTTGGGAGTTGCCGAGGGAGGTGACGCTTCGGCAGTTGGCGGGGTGCTTGAAAGTGCGCTTGCTTTGCTTCTCTTTGTAGACACCTCAGTTGGTCCCCTATGATAGCCTTAAATACCTATCATATATAGCAGTGCCCCCATTTCACCCATAATTGAATGATTAATGACATAATTCAGATTAATTAACGACAATGAAGATGCTTGTTCATAATTTTAGACTTAGTTCAACGGTTTCTAGAAATTCGTGAGAGAAAAGTGAAGTCGCGTCGAGATCTCGAGTCCAATTCACTACTCACACAAGGAGTAAACCATGAGACTACTCAAACCCTTTCTGGACCACTTAAGACATGCTTAGGCCAATCCCTCCAAAGACCATGCTTAGTTTGCCAAAATGTCACCCGATTAGACTAAGTTAGGAAATCGAATCCATTGGTCCAGAGACCCCCCTTGTTTTTCAGCCCCTATTTGTCAAAACATTTGACCACTGGACTCCTCACTTCGAGAGCTTTCTGGCGATATGTAGAACGTCCAAATCTAATAAGCGGATCAAAAGTTATGAGTCTTCGAAGTTTGCCTTAGAAAAAGTGACGAAACTCCATCTAGGCACCGCCCATGTGGCGCCCACCCTACTAGAATTCATCTAGGCACCCCATGCTAGGCGCCCACATAGCCCAGGGCCACCTAGGCACCCCATGGTGGGTGCCCAGCTCCAAATTTCACTAGTTAGCCAAAAAGTAGCCTGAGACCACTCAACGTAGGGACCGAACTCCAAAAATGAATCGACTCCACCTAGGCACCACCCATGTGGCGCCTACCCTACTGAGTTCCACATAGGCACCAACCCTGTGGCGCCCACACAGCCCAAGGCCACCTAGGCACCCCATGGTGGGCGCCCACCTTAAAATTTACTTGTTTGGTTCGAGATTAGACCGGGACCACTCATACATAAGGACCAAGCATCGAAGACGAACCGAACCACCTAGGCACCACCCATGTGGCGCCCAACCTTTAATTTCACCTGGGCAGCACCCATTTGGCGCCCAGCCTTGAAATCCATCTGGGCAGCCTATTAAGTGCTAATGTAGGTCCCCCAGCTGAAGGTATATCCGTTCAATCTCGACTCCAAATGGGAGCAAGGTTCAAAAGCGAAACACAAACCAACTGGGCACCACCCTGTGGGCGCCCACCCTCTCCAAGGCCACCTAGGCGCCACCCTATGGGTGCCCAGACTGCGCAGGCCATGTGAACACCACCCCATAGGCGCCCATCCTCCCTCAAACCCTAGTTCACTCTAAAATAACTTAAGCCACTAGGGATGCGTGAGACCTTCTAGAGATGCGAATTAATGAAGCCCTAGCCCTTCTAAACTCGTCCCAAACCTATATAATCCCTCTTAACTTCATTTACAGAGGAGGCTACCCAAAAAAAAAAAACCTAAGAAAGGAGACAGAAAGGAGAGAATAGAAACAGAAGAAGAAAGGTAGCCACCATTAGAGAAGAACTTCATATCTAGAGAAGAAGAAAGAGAAAGAGAGGAGGAGACTTCCATATCTTCAACTGGAGCCATGGGTCTTTGCGAAAACTTCAATCTAGAAACTTGAGAAACGTTTCATCATATCGGTATTCCTAGATCTCCCTTCTTTTACTACACTCCATTACCATTCATGCTTAAAAACATGCTTTGGGCCATTTGAGCATCATAGATCTACATTAACTTGAGATAAAAATGGTATTAATGCATTATCATGTTAGTAACATATTTAGGTTCATCCTAATATAGTAGATACGCTTTGATTTCGTAGTTCTAATTGCATAGTTAGATCAGATCTTGCATTAGCGTCGTCATCATCATCATTTATATTGGAAAGATTGCGAACAGCCTTTGTCAGAAAGGCTGGGCGCCACCCATTGGGAGCCTACCCTCTTCGGAACCACCTGGGCGCCACCCACTGGGCGCCAGCCCTCTCTCGAACCACCTGGGCGCCCCCCCCCTGGGAGCCTACCCTTCTGAGACAGGGTCCGGGTTCTAGATCTTCGCCTGTTGCATCGTTTGCTCATAGGTTTGTAAGTTGCATCGCTAGTAGTTCGAATTAATACGTTTGCATCAGTTGCTGAATATTGGAAGTTGTCTTAAAAATACTAAGATTCTTGTGCATTCGCTATGTTCCGTTGAAAACCCTGACTGAGCAAGGTAAGCACCACAGGTGTGGCACCCAAGTGGATTCCTCCACTTTTGTGCGCAACTTCCGATCTTCCGCATTTAGTTCATTTAGAAATTGCATGATAATGATATGTTTGTTTGTTTGACATGTTCTGAACTTTGAATTACCATTTTTGTCACACTTTACATCATATCATTTGAATCGCATAACCATAGGAAATCCCAAAATCCCAAAAAAATCATAAAACATAAAACCCCTTCTTCTCTTTCCTTACTCTCTAGTAAATTAGAGGAGAAACCAAAAACAAATTAAAAGATATCCAAAAAACCCAAAAAGAATAGTTAGATAGTCTACGTTATCGAATTTAGTGCCTAAGTAGGATAAATCCTAAGATTAATTAAAACAACATAATTAGTTAACTTAAGAAACATCGAATCATTAAAAGCCCTAAAACATTAAGACCCTAATTAATTCGGATTTAAAAGTAACTAAAAACTTTAAAAACATAAAAAACCAAAACCCAAAAAAAAAAAAAAAAAAAAACAGCCACCTGGGCGCCACCCCTTTGGCGCCCATCCTTCCACAGCCTCTTGGGTGCCACCCTCTGGGCGGCCAGCCTATTTATTGTCCAAAACACCCCAGTAAAAGCTTAAGATAATTAGTTAAGACCTTAAACTAATCCGAATCAACACAGTGAAACATTTTAAAACCTAGAATAAGTAAACCCTAATCAACTTAACCTCGAATTAACTAAAGAACACAAAACCAACCCAAGTCCAAAACAGTCCACCTGGGCGCCACCCCTTGGTCTCCCATCCTTCCACAGCCACCTGGGCAGCACCCTCTTGGCGCCCATCCTATTCCATCTCTAAAGAACCCCTGATTAAAACTTATAATTAATCACAACCCAAATTTAATCCTAGTTAACATAATAAAACACTTTTAGATTTAAGAAACCCGAAACCTCAATCAATTTAGACTTGAACTGGCCTAAAAACATAAAATCAACAAAAAACCATAAAAACAGACACCTGGGCACCACTCCCTGGGCGCCCAGCCTGCCTTTACACTTGGGCACTACCCTCCTAGCGCCTATCCTATCCCATTCCCTTAGGAACCACCACTTAATTAAACTTAATTGATTAAACCCGAATTAACACTTTAAAACATTGTTAATCTAAAAGGCTTGAAACCTTAACCAATTTAGACTCAAACCAATTTAGAAAATACAAAATGAATAAACCACAAAATATCCACTTGGGCGCCACCCCCTTGGTGCCTATCCTTCCGCATCCACTTGGGCACCACCCTCTTGGCGCCCATCCTACCCAATCACTAGGAAACCCCACTTGAAATTAAATTTGAATTCAATCACGATCAACACACCTGAACACCCTTGAAATCTAAAACAATCGAAATCATAAGCCCGAATAGACTTAAAACATCGAACCAGCTGAAACATACAAGACAGACACTTAGGCGCCACCCCCTGAGCACCGATCCTGTCAAATCCACCTGGGCACCACCCTCTGGGCGCCCAGCCTCCCCAATCACTAAAGCCTAATTAATCGAAGCGGAATTTAATCTTAATCAACGCAACAAAACACTTTTAATTTAAAATACATCAAACCATAAACACTCAACCGTAAATCAACCCAAAAAAAAAAAAAGGAACTAACCCAAACCATAGAATAGTTCACATGGGCACCACACCTTGGCGCCCATTTGGCAAATCCACCTAGGCACCACACCCTGGGCGCCCGGCTTCCCCGTTTTTAGGAAAACTCAATTCACAACTTAACCCAATTAATTGACGTTTAAACAAATCCCAATTGAATACAAATAGCATACCACGCCCAGACACATTAAGTCCTTAAATCAATTTAAACTAAAATTGACCTAAAAAAAATTACCAAACCGACCGAACCTCAGCACAGTCACCTCGGCGCCACCCCTTGGGCGCCCACCCTCCAATCCACCTGGGCACTACACCCTGGGCGTCCAGCCTACCTGTTTTCATAAAGAACCCCAACCGACAACTTAACATAATTAGTTAACATTCGAAGCCAATCCGAATCGACATATTAAAACACTTTTAACTTAAAACGTTTGAAACTTTAATCGATTCGGGCTTAGCACCCAAAGCCCTTACGAATCGACTAACAACCACTTAGGCACCACCCCTGTGGCGCCTAGCCTACACTATAACCTTGGTTCACAACTTCAATTTAAAACGAGTAACTAAACATCTTATAACTTAAATTAATTGAAACCGGAACCTAAAACAACCCCCGGACCCAAAGACCAATATCAAATTCCATCCGGAATACCTGAAAATCTCAAGCCATCCACATGGGCGCCACCCCTTGACGCCCATCCTCTCATTTGCACTAAAACATGAACTCTTGGTTTCGTCTCAAAATCCGGATCCAAATCCCTTTGACATTTCAACACTGGAGAATTAAAACAATTTGAAACATTAAAAATCACTAAGTAAGGACCCCTTGGATTCCGAAAACAGTATCGATACCATTGTCACTAGCCAAACAACCCAGAAACAGCCACTTAGGCGCCACTCCTCCCTCAAACCCTAGTTCACTCTAAAATAACTTAAGCCTCCTAGGGATGCGTGAGACCTTCTAGAAACACGAATTAATGAAGCCCTAGCCCTTCTAAACTTGTCCCAAACCTATATAATCCCTCTTAACTTCATTTACAGAGGAGGCTGCCCAAAAAAAACTTAAGAAAGGAGACAAAATGGAGAGAATAGAAAAGGAAGAAGAAAGGTAGCCACCATTAGAGAAGAACTTCAGATCTAAAGAAGAAGAAGGAGAAAGAGAGGAGGAGACTTCCATATCTTCAACTGGAGCCATGGGTCTTTGCGAAAACTTCAATCTAGAAACTTGAGAAACGTTTCATCATACCGGTATTCCTAGATCTCCCTTCTTTTACTACACTCCATTACCATTCATGCTTAGAAACATGCTTAGGGCCATTTGAGCATCATAGATCTACATTAACTTGAGATAAAAATGGTATTAATGCATTATCATGTTAGTAACATATTTAGGTTCATCCTAATATAGTAGATTCGCTTTGATTTCGTAATTCTAATTGCATAGTTAGATCAGATCTTGCATTAGCGTCGTCATAATCATCATTTATATTGAAAAGATCGCGAACAGCCTTTGGCAGAAAGGCTGGGCGCCACCCATTGGGAGCCTGCCCTCTTCGGAACCACTTAGGCGCCACCCACTGGGCGCCGGCCCTCTCTCGAACCACCTGGGCGCCACCCCCTGGGAGCCTACCCTTCTGAGACAAGGTCTGGGTTCTAGATCTTCGCCCGTTGCATCGTTTGCTCATAGGTTCGTCAGTTGCATCGCTAGTAGTTCGAATTAATACGTTTGCATCAGTTACTGAATATTGGAAGTTGTCTTAAAAATACTAAGATTCTTGTGCATTCGCTATGTTCCGTTGAAAACCCTGGCTGAGCAAGGTAAGCACCACAGGTGTGGCGCCCAAGTGGATTCCTCCACTTTTGTGCGTAACTTCCGATCTTCCGCATTTAGTTCATTTAGAAATTGCATGATAATGATATGTTTGTTTGTTTGACGTGTTCTGAACTTTGAATTACCATTTTTGTCACACTTTACATCATATCATTTGAATCGCATAACCATAGGAAATCCCAAAATCCCGAAAAAATCATAAAACATAAAACCCCTTCTTCTCTTTCCTTACTTTCTAGTAAATTAGAGGAGAAACCAAAAACAAATTAAAAGATATCCAAAGAAACCCAAAAAGAATAGTTAGATAGTCTACGTTATCGAATTTAGTGCCTAAATAGGATAAATCCTAAGATTAATTAAAACAACATAATTAGTTAACTTAAGAAACATCGAATCATTAAGAGCCCTAAAACATTAAGACCCTAATTAATTCGGATTTAAAAGTAACTAAAAACTTTAAAAACATAAAAAACCAAAACCCAAAAAAAAAAAAAAAAAACAGCCACCTGGGCGCCACCCCCTTGGCGCCCATCCTTCCACAGCCTCTTGGGTGCCACCCTCTGGGCGCCCAGCCTATTCATTATCCAAAACACCCCAGTTAAATCTTAAGATAATTAGTTAAGACCTTAAACTAATCCGAATCAACACAGTAAAACATTTTAAAACCTAGAATAAGTAAACCCTAATCAACTTAACCTCGAATTAACTAAACAACACAAAACCAACCCAATTCCAAAACAGTCCACCTGGGTGCCACCCCTTGGTCTCCCATCCTTCCACAGCCACCTGGGCAGCACCCTCTTGGTGCCCATCCTATTCCATCTCTAAAGAACCCCTGATTAAAACTTATAATTAATCACAACTCGAATTTAATCCTAGTTAACATAATAAAACACTTTTAGATTTAAGAAACCCGAAACCTCAATCAATTTAGACTTGAACCGGCCTAAAAACGTAAAATCAACAAAAAACCATAAAAACAGACACCTAGGCACCACCCCCTGGGCGCCGAGCCTGCCTTTACACTTGGGCACTACCTCCTAGCGCCTATCCTATCCCATTCCCTTAGGAACCACCACTTAATTAAACTTAATTGATTAAACCCGAATTAACACCTTAAAACATTGTTAACCTAAAAGGCTTGAAACCTTAACCAATTTAGACTCAAACCAATTTAGAAAATACAAAATGAATAAACCACAAAATATCCACTTAGGCGCCACCCCCTTGGTGCCTATCCTTCCGCATCCACTTGGGCACCACCCTCTTGGCGCCCATCCTACCCAATCACTGGGAAACCCCACTTGAAATTAAATTTGAATTCAATCACGATCAACACACCTGAACACCCTTGAAATCTAAAACAATCGAAATCATAAGCCCGAATAGACTTAAAACATCAAACCAGCTCAAACATACAAGACAGACACCTAGGCGCCACCCCCCGGGCGCCCATCCTGTCAAATCCACCTGGGCACCACCCTCTGGGCGCACAGCCTCCCCAGTCACTAAAGCCTAATTAATCGAAGCGGAATTTAATCTTAATCAACGCAACAGAACACTTTTTATTTAAAATACATCAAACCATAAACGCTCAACCGTAAATCAACCCAAAAAAAATAAGGATCTGACCCAAACCATAGAATAGTTCACCTGGGCACCACACCCTTGGCGCCCATCTTGCAAATCCACCTGGGCACCACACCCTGGGCGCCCGACTTCCCCGTTTTTAGGAAAACTCAATTCACAACTTAACCCAATTAATTTACATTTAAACAAATCCCAATTGAATACGAATAGCATACCACGCCCAAACACATTAAGTCCTTAAATCAATTTAAACTAAAATTGACCTAAAAAAAATACCAAACCGATCGAACCTTAGCACAGTCACCTGGGCGCCACCCATTGGGCGCCCACCCTCCAAATCCACCTGGGCACTACACCCTGGGCGTCCAGCCTACCTGTTTTCATAAAGAACCCCAACCAACAACTTAACATAATTAATTAACATTCGAACCCAATCCGAATCAACATATTAAAACACTTTTAACTTAAAACGTTTGAAACTTTAATCGATTCGGGCTTAGCACCCAAAGCCCGTAGAAATCGACGAACAACCACTTAGGCACCACCCCTGTGGCGCCTAGCCTACACTATAACCTTGGTTCACAACTTAAATTTAAAACGAGTAACTAAACATCTTATAACTTAAATTAATTAAAACCGGAACCTAAAACAACCCCCGGACCCAAAGACCAATATCAAATCCCATCCGGAATACCTGAAAATCTCAAGCCATCCACACGGCGCCACTCCCTTGGCGCCCATCCTCTCATTTGCACTAAAATGCGAACTCTTGGTTTCGTCTCAAAATCCGGATCCGAATCCCTTTGACATTTGAACATTGGAGAATTAAAACAATTTGAAACATTAAAACTCACCAAGTAAGGACTCCTTGGATTCCGAAAACAGCATCGATACCATTGTCACTAGCCAAACAACCTAGAAACAGCCACTTAGGCGCCACTGTCTGGGCGCCCAAGTCGCTAGAGTAACCTAGGCGCCACCCCCCTGGCGCCCAAGTCCTCTGTCAACCCCATTTGGCTGATTTCGACATCGTTTCACGTTTTAAATTAAGCCATAAATTCTATAACCTTAAATAACTTAAACAGAACCCCAAAATACATTTAATCCACTTCTTAATCAATCTTCAACTCAAAACAAACCGAACTAATTAAAAATCACAATTAATAAGTTGCTTAGGCGTTGAACCATCAAACTCAGGCTATTCATACCCTAGGATTAGATCGGATTTCCCCGTTAGGTAGCGTAGAGCATTAGGCTTCGCCCGATCACTTTTCCTGTTCCGTTAAGGGATTGGGAGAGCTGATGTGGGCGGTCTAGGACCTTAGGTTAGGGTTAATCCAATGATCAATAATAAAGATTTATTAAGTAAATCCAAGTAAAAAGCCCTTAGTTAGGCCCTTCTAGCCCCATATAAAAAAGCCATAAAAACTATAAAACCAACAAAATAACCCCAAAAAGATTTTCCTTTATTTCTTCCTCCACCTCAGGTGCCAGATATTTAATTGAATTTAATGATAAAAGGGAATAAAGAATTGATTTCTAAAATTTAATAAATGAGAATAACGAGATGAGATGAGTGATTTCGCACACACTTTTAATAATCACGGCCCATCGGCCACCCTAAAACAAACACTAGCCCATCGGCCATTTCCAATCAATCCTGGCCCATCGGCCACCTTCATGGCCCATCGGCCTTTTACTTTTATCACTCATGTATCGCACACGAAAAACACAGAAATCACAAGTCAAAGTCTCACTTGCATCATCATTTTGGTTTGAAAAATCAGCCTTTAAACTCTATTTTGCCAAGGGATCAGAAGGGGGTACCCGGGAACGGGGCCGATCCTCTTCTTAAATATTTGGCACCTCCCCCCTCTATTATAATATTTTCTTTATTTTAGTTATTTTGTTTTACTTGGATGTACTACGATTATGCTATGTGAGGATTAACCTTTATTCGGACTGTAACTCATGACCCTTAATCGACCCAAAAATTAAAAAGACCCAAAGAGACCCAAATTAATGTGACATGACAACCGTCGTGTGTTGCCGGCAACACATTAGACGAGAGGAAGTACCCACCTTATTATTTTTCTCCTTATATTTCTTCGGCTTTCATCGAAGAACGGTGTTACGGCCGTACCGTAGCCGGCGATCGTGATCCATGGATTTTGAGGGTAGTTGGAATCCTCATTTTCGATGTAAAATTTGAATAGCTTATATAGATGAATGGAGATTTTCCCAAACCATGCCTTTCTTGGAGAGAAGGGGGGGGGATCGAAATTCACATCCGACAGCCTGGCGATCATGATGGGACCTCTTATGTTTTCCTGTCACTTATTTGGGTCTTCCTGGAGTAATATTCTAAGACACGAACATCCAATCAATGATCTGATGTCCATGTCCTATTCAGTTTAGGGTTGTTATGAGTAGTCTGAAAATTAAACAAAAGGTCTGAGTGCACCGTCCACTAAGCTTTCCCCCATTACACCATAAGAAACAAACGTTCACCAACAAAACTACATAACAAGTGCTCTTCTCTTCATCTCCTTCTCTCTCTTCTCATCTAAACATTTCTTCACAAATGGAGGGTCAGACATTCGGAATGTTTGACTTTCAACCCCTTTCACCCCCATTATTGATCCGCACCACTAGTGGGTCACACCAAACCACGCAAAGTGTAGAACCCTTTAGGGTATTAAATGGATCCTTGGCAGCTTCAAGCCGTGACCCACAACAAATAAGACGGTCCCTCTTCGAAGGAGGCCTGCTACCAGTCAATACCATAACAATAGGAAGGAATCATTCCAATACATCCACCGCATCTCCTTCTTCGAGAGAGAATCATTTCTCCTCCCGTTTAGGGGTGACTTACACAGATCTGGTTAGCCCCACCGGCCAAGTTATAAGATATAGGGTCCGCGATAACATTTCATCAACAGACTACCCTTTTCGCACAAGTGATCCTATTGTCTCGCAGGTTATACCCTATTCTTCCATGATCAGCCAAACCGAGCCAATCACGTCCTCTATCCCGCAGTATGGAATGCCTACTGACGCACCTATCATAACCCTGGTTAGGTCCATCGCGCCTTCCCAGACTCTTGTGATAAAGGAAAACCCATATCTCCAGACGAGTCATAGTCCAATGAACATGGGTCAATTGGCAACATCCAGCATCTCGCACCAAAAACCTTCGACACATATGGGAACGCCAGATGCCTACCGGCAACACGAGATGGCTCGGCCCCAATTCCAAGCAATGTTTCCTCCACCAACAGATCAAGTTCGTTACAATCCCGTGACGGTTGGTGCTAGTATGTTATATCCCCAACCGGCTCAATATGAGTGGGGCCCTCTCACTTATCAAAATCAAACAGTCCCGATTTATCAAATGCCCAATGCGAACCAGAATCTCCCAATCCAGAACGTGTAAGTTACTAACCCCACGGGCATTGGAAATCCTTATAAAACACACCAAGCGAATGAGTCGCGCTATCAGGAAGCATATCGACCATCCACTTTAAGCACGATAGTTGACCCATATAGGAGACAACCGATTACTCATAAGGGAATTCAGTTGAATCAAAGCTATCAGCCTATCTCACAACCATATTTCCAAGGCCAATTCCAAGAACCAGCCTATGCCCCTACTTCGTTAGAACCATAAAGAGAATGTGAACCATAGACAATTCAATATCTAAATCCTCTAGCATTTAAGGAGTTGTAGAAAAACGTAGAGGAACTTAAGAACGAAATTAAAAAGAAGACCTCGAGCTCAACTGGCAAAAAACTAGGATTCTACGACTTTACCAAAAAGGGGGAAAAAGAGAAGTCACCTTTCCCTGTTAGAGCCCCTAAGTTCATACCTTACGATAGGACTACTGACCCTCACCATCACCTAGTCTCGTTTTGCAACAAGTGTCGTGCCATCGCAGACAATGACTCCATGCTCATAAATTATTTTCAGGAATCCCTAACAGGAGATGCATTAACTTGGTATACGTCCGTGCCTTCACATGAAATCAATACCTTTGAGGATGTAGTAGAGAAGTTTCTAGAGCGATACCAGCATCTAACTAAAAACAAACCCTTATGGCATGACTTAGCTAATCTCAAACAGAAGAACAATGAAGACTATGAGGAATTTGCAGTGAGATGGCAAAACCAATTCGCGCGGTCGGACTACAACATGCAAGAAGAAGAACAAGTAAGAATGGCCATATCAAACATGATGGATCCTATGAGAGCCCTAATGACAATTGGGGAGGTCGTTAGTTGGAGTGGCCTGTACCGTAGGTTATCTAGGATGATGCAAAATCTAGATGAAGGGGTATTGAACACCATCATTGACCAGAAAAAGAACATGCGTAGGGTAGGCACAACCACCCAACCAGAGAGCCGCACGACTCCTGAAGTCAGCTTGAATAAGGAAGAGGTCTACCGACTGTATCAAGAGCGTACCAGCGTTAGCTTTAACCAACACCAAAACCCAAGGCAAAATGGCAATCCTAATTTCCAAGGTGGTAACCCGAATTATTAGAGGAATAATCAAAACTATCAGCAAAACAATCAGAACTACCGAAACCCTTCGAGAAACAATCAAAGTTATGACCAACCGCTAAGGAACCAAGGACCTCCAGTAAATCAAAACCAGAATCCTAATCCCATACAGCCGGTCTTGAACCCGATAGCTCTGCCGCAAAACCAGAACGCGAATCCTCAACCCAACTATGGTACTGTCCCCTTCAATTACAACCGAGACAACAATGGCAACTAGAATAACCCGAACAATGGAAATAGAAGAAGATTCGGACCTAAAAGGGAAAACTACCCATCCCTTCCTCAACCATGGACTGCTGTCTTCTGGTCTCTCTTAAACCAGAATGCCCTCCAACTTCCTCCGGAACGACCGTAGGCATGGTTCGAACACCTAGACAAGACTAAGTTTTGCGCCTACCATAGGATGCCAGGTCATGACCTCACCCAATGCTACATGGTTAGAGATTTGATCTATGATCTCAATGATGAAGGTAGAATTAATTGGAGTAACGTTAGGCCAATAGGTGGGAATGACCCACGGAATGCCCCTAATCCAACCACCAATCCCGCACAAAATATTCCCAACCTGCAGATTTATACAAACCCTTTACCTCAGCATGGAGCACCAACCTCTGGACAGGGCCCACAGACCCAATTAATAATCATCGCCGTAATAGAGCACCAACACATTGATGCCCCGGCTTAAAGGAGTGTAAACCACAGTCAACCATGTCATGGTGATTTCTTTGAAGAAGAAGATTATCGAAAATACATCACTCCATGAGATGGGAAGAGCAAATTCAAAATCTTCAATTCAGGGATGGATACGATCGTTGACTCTCCTGACCTTTACAAGGTAAATTTTGATGAGCTAAACGACCGAGAATCGCCAATCATCACGAATTCCCAACTAGATCCTTACCCGGATACAAATGCGTCTCAGGCCCACTTACGATCTGGATAGATCCGTCCTCCCCGACTACCCCCTCACCCTGTTTCTCAAAACTTAGATTTGCAAAATCCCAATATTCAGGTTGAGGAGATAGTTGATGAAAGAGCTTATAGTTCGATAGAAATAGGGATAGAATATGACCTTTTAGTGCACCACAGAAAGATTCCGGCTAAGGTATCTGTCCTTGATCTGATTAAAACCTCCCCTAAACATCAGCAACAATTACTCGAGGCTATCATACGCTTACAAGTCCCAGTAGGCATAACTCCAGAAGAATTAAGAACGTCTATTTCAGCCTTGGCCCCGGGGGCTTCGTTCCCTGCCATTACCTTTACTGAGGAAGAATTGAAGGAAATACCACCTGAGGCGAGGACCTCTCCCTTACATCTAACAGTCAAGATAGCAAGGAAGGAAATGTCAGAAGCTTTGGTCGACACTGGTGTATCACTGAATATTTGTCCGTTGAAAACCTACAAAGCTTTAGGGCTTACAGTAAAGGACCTAACTCCAGTCCCTATGGTTGTAACTGGTTATGACGGGAATAAGAAAACGATCTATGGAAAAATTATGTTACTAGTCCAAGCGGGCCCGATTTCAATGCCAGAAGAATTTTATATTATGGACATCCCCGCCACTTTTAACTTAATCCTGGGACGCCGATGGTTGAACCATATGAATGCCGTTATGTCAAGTCGACACCAATGCGTCAAATTTCCCCACCTGGGTAAGATCATGAAATTGATGGGAGACCCGCCTGTCATTGAATCGGAAGAACTTCAAATACTCCTGACCCTGCAACCTGCTCCTATTACGCCAGAGGTCAAGATTCATGGGTACAAGGTCGATCCTCTCATCTCTTTGATGGATATGGACCCTACGCAGAATATGCTTTCCGAATTATCCTCCCCGCAAAATCTGATGTTTGACAACGAAGGTCAAGCTCGAGGATGGACTCTAATGAAGAAGATGGGGTATCAACCTGGATTTGGGCTAGGAAAGAATGGAGAAGGCATCACCGACCTTTACATACCAGACCCTAGAACAAGAGTAGAAGGATTAGGGTACGACATACACATTGACATACAATATAAACAGGAGGACTGGACCTTAAATGAACATTTCATGAAGCATGACAAAACTTTGGA